>CM028135.1:623324166-624593333 GCA_016271365.2 Neoceratodus forsteri
TATCCACACATTGACAGGCCCAGCTGGCAGATGTGTTCTGACAGTGGACAACACTGTCATACTGTCCTGTGACCCACATATGCTGTGCCACTGGCATGGGATTCTCACAGTAACACACACATGGCTGGCAGTGTCTGATGGGGTGTATGTACAGGTGTGCGGTATCTGCCCTGGGGGGGCAGACACATACCATCATATAGGCCCAATGATGTCAGAGGCATTCCCATCACTGGAGCATATTCACTGTGGGGATGACTTCAGCCACATGGAAGCACCTACTATGTGGTGCATCCTGGGCACCAGTACACCCTCCCCCAACACCCTCCCTCTCCTCAATGCTGCAAGTGTGCTAGATTGTATTGGTGTACCCCCTATGGGGGGATTGGAGGTGTGTGCCACATGTACTCACTGGCAAGGTGTCCACTGGCTACTAGGCCACCATAAAATGTCTGGCAAGGTTGGGACTGGTGCCAGATGACGGCATTGAGGACACTGCCAGGATACCATGCTAGGACTCATGACCAGTACCATTGGTTTGCAGCATATCTCTTCCTTGGCATAGGGTTGCCTTTTGCTTTCTCTTCCTGCCCAATGACTGCAGTTATCAGGTGCACCAAGATGCTGTTGTTGCATGCAGCCCTGTTGCCTGTTGCTGCTATGTCCACACCCCCATCTTTGTTTTGCCCTGCATTAAGACTACCTTTTTCTGGGCAGTAACTTGCGCTGCATTATGCGTCACTCAAACACACATTGTGTGGCACTAGTGAACTGAATATAGCATAGTGACTGTATTCATGTATATGACCCCTCTATTTGCCCAATGCATACATTATCATTTTGCACATTGTTATTCCAGTTTTCCCATGCCAGTCAGGCTTTTGAATATAGCACATTCCCGCAACAGCACGCAATCCCAGTGCAAACAGTTTACGCTCAGTGCAAGGATTTCAATATCTGGTCATAGAAAAGCAAATATCACCATTAAAATGTATTTTTGTTATATATACTGTATATCCACAACTGCAGAGGGGAGTCACTCAAGACAAGTCACTAATAGGTGAGACCTATCATCCACAAACATTTCCATTTGGTTGCTACAGCTTTCCAGAACCCCTTATCAAAAGTACATGTCAAATGCAAGTGATCCAATGTTTTGATCTCATTTGCACAGTCTGCATAAGGGCAAATACGTTCTTCAAAAGATTTATGCTTATTCTTCCCTTGGACTCCCAGACCCAGATATTCAAACTGCGCCCGGCTGTGGCGCAAGCTTGGGCGCAGCTCAACTTGGCTGTGCAGGGGTGTGGACTAAGCAATATTCAAAGGATCTGTGCCATGGCTCAGCAGCTTTGAATATCACACCCTGGCCACCCTCAGTGTGCATGGCACAGTGGCACTGCGCCAGCGCAAGTGGCCAGAGTGGAGCATGGAGATGCGCTTGCGCAAATTCCATTGCGCCATGCACAGAAGCCACAATATTCAAAAGTTGACATGCAAATGGGGCCATAATGTATGCAAGGTGCACATGGGGCCATTTGCATGTCATTATGGCCCCATTTGCATGCAGGTGCACCGATCCCCGATGACTTGCGCCTGGCGCCCTGCCAGGCAGCAGCCGTTGGGGACCGATGCCCCCTGCAGCCCAATCGTGGGCATTTGTTTAAAAAAAGATCCCCATCCAATATCCCTGGTGGTCCAGTGGACCTCTATCTGCCCGATCGCGGGCATTTGTTTAAAGAGACATCCCCGTCTAATATCCCTGGTGGTCCAGTGGACCTCTGTCTGCCCGATCACAGGCATTTGTATAAAATAGAATAAGTCGTCCTATATCCCTGGTGGTCCAGTGGACTGCTCTCTACCCGATCTTGGGCATCTGTGAAAAAAAAAAAAGTGCTATATCCCTGGTGGTCCAGTGGACCGCTCTCTGCCTGATCATGGGCATCTGTAAAAAAAAATGTCCTATATCCCTGGTGGTCTAGGGTACTCCCCTCTCCACCCACCCACTGAGCCCCACCACCCCGCTCCACCCCCTGGTCAGCCGGTGGGCAGCAGCAACCCACCTGCCTGCCGCCCCGCCGCCCGCCGACTGACACCTCGGTAGGGCTGCATGCCCATTGGTTCAGAGCTACCTGGAGAAAGTCAAAATCCAATGTCTGGGAAATTCCCACTTGGAAACTTTCTTTAAAACTCGAATCACATAACCTGGGAGACCCACTGATTTTAAAACTATTGCTGGATGCTAATACCAAGCCTTAAAATATTTAGCAACATTTTGTTGAATCCATTGGTCTGCTATAGAAGGGATATTCTGAAAACCTAATGGTCCCATGAAGAACAAACTGTAGTCAGAGCCAGCTGCATCAGTACTGTAAGAGTGCCATAAAAAAGAACTCACACAATTTCCCCCATAGGTATGGGCCTTTGGGTATATCCCCCCCCCCCAAAAAAAAAGAGAAACCCAAGGATTTCAAAGTAGGTAGATTTGAGATGAATCCTACATAGGGTTGCCACCTTTGGATGAGATGAAAACCAAATACTAAACCACACACCCAAACTCCACCCTTAACCCTGCCCCTTTTATGACTAATGAGGGCATCGCTTGGGCTCTGATTCGCTTGATTTATTCAGAATTGTTGCTGATATTGCATTGTGTACAACTTCTTTAAGTTACATCATGATTATTATTTTTGGTTTGTTTGATTTAGACTTAAATATTTTAAATTTTAGTGTATGTTAAAATTTGGTGGGGTTAGAGAGGGGGTTCAGGGGACTTTGCACCCTGTATACACAGCCTAGCTCACAGGAATTAATGCAGTAGATAATCCATGTAGAAATTTAGAGCATAGTGCACTATTTATATATGTTGGATTATTCCAAGTAAAGGAAACGGCACATTTCATTCAATCTTTAGAATATACACAATTTGAATATTAAAGATAAAAAATAGATTCTTGCAATTGGCTGTTATTATGGAATCATTGGATATAACTGGCATTCAGATGTTTGTAGATAATTTAATGCATTCTTTGAATTCTGTCAAGATGTCAGATTTACCTGGCATTACAGGGAAATGGTACCATATGCTGGCATTTGTACTAATGAATTACTTAATAAAATGTCAATAAAAAGTTTAAGTTTAAAACCATAGCTTATACTGACTCCAATAAAATAAAAAATAAGCCCCGGCCCTACCTGTACAAAAACACTAGCCTCCTAACTCCTCCCCACTCTTGATTAAGCCCAAACTTGCCCAATTTATATATGGACTATAACTTCAGTAGCTTTATTTCTACCAACATTTAGAATAGTAAGGGAGCACGCTTATGCTGTTATGAGATTCACTTTGTTAACTGGGTGACATCACTGTAAACTATTAGGCTGACTTAGCAAAGATACAATTTATAGGCAAACAATGCTATTTTTTTTACTGGTTTTCTCATTGATTATACATTTAAATTTGCTAGAATTAACATTGCCACTTGAAACCCTTCAACTGTCCTTGTCCTGTGGAGATGGTCAACTATTACCCTTTAAGGGGCTTGCAGCCAGAGGGACTGCTGGCATTGGCTGGTCTGTCTAGAGTTGAGGCGGCATGTGCGATTGTCAACGGAGAAGCGGTGGCCACCTGTAAGAGGGTGGTTTCCGAAGCTCTGGATATCATCGCTCCAGTCCGTAAATGACCCAGATCCTCTCACTTGAGATCCCCTTGGTTTGATGGGGATCTCAATGCGATGAAGATCAAGTGTGGGAAGTTGGAGCATTGTTGGTGAAAGACCCGGCTGGAGGTCGACAGGCAGGCCCTGCGTGCACACTATAGTGAGTTTCGGGGGCAAGCTCCTGTAAGAAGGAAGAATTTCTGTCCAGGGAGATTGCTGCAGAGAAGAACAAACCTTTTCAGCTTTTTTGGACTGTGGACAGGTTTCTCCATCCTGCCTGTCTACAGCTGAAGAAGACATTTTCATTCACCTCATGGGAAGAATGTGCCATTTTTCAATGACAGAGTGTTGACTATCCAGGAGGGGATCCTGTTAGGGAGGCACTAGCCTCACAGTGGTGAGGCCAGGAGGTTCAGATACACTCCATCTGCCTGGAAGGAGTTTAGGCCAGTGGAGGTGCCTGAAGTGACTAAGGTGATCTTAGAGCTGAGGCACACTTATTGGGAACTAGACCTGGCCCTGACATGTTTCTTAATGGGATGTGCCGAGGCCTTTTCCCTGGTGTTCACCAGGGTTGCCAGGTGCTCAGTGGCAGATTAGGTATTCCTGGTGGCTTTGAAAGAAGCACTGGTGAGACCCCTCCTTAAGAAATCTTCCCTCGACCCAGACGTCCTGGTGAATTCTCATCCAATCTCCAATTTGCCATTTCTGAGCAAAGTTTTTGAGACATTAGTAGCTCAACAGCTCGAGGATCACCTGGTGTCCTCAGACATCTATGAGCCATTCCAGTCAGATGTTTGGGACAGACACAGCACAAAAAATGGCTCTAGTTAGAGTGCATAATGATCTGCTCAGGGCTAGAGACAGAGGAGACAGGTCAATTCTTGTGGTCCTCGATCTCTCCTCAGCATTTGACAGTCTGGACAGTGTTGTGCTTCTTGATCAGCTCAGTGAGTTTTGTGGACTCGCTGGAACTTTCATCAGGTGGTTTGAGTCCTATCTCTTGGATAGGGTGGAGCAGGTAGTGATAGGGAATTTCTCCTCCTCCTCCCCAATGCCTCTTTCTTGTAGAGTACCACAGAGTTCGATCTTGTTGCCGATGATGTTCGCTGTGTATATGCTGCCCCTGGGTGAGATCATTTGACACTACAGCATGGAGTTTCACTGCTATGCAGATGACACCCAGCTGTATTTGTCTTTTGCACGAAGAATATCCAGAGGTGTCGATGTGCTTAACAGCTGTCTGGCTAAAATCAATAACTGAATGGCTTCCAGCTGGCTGAGACTTAACCTGGATAAGAAGGAGGTATTGATGATTGAGCCAGGTTGCAGGTGTAATGGGTTGCCACTGAGGACTGACACAGACTTGATCCTGGGGTCCATTCCATTAGTGGCTTCCCCAAGGGTGCTAAATCTAGTTGTGATCCTGGACAGCAGACTGACTTTTGAAGATCAGGTGTCATCTGTTGCTAAAAGTGGCTTCTGCCACTTGTGAAACATTGCCAGGATTAAGCCCCTCATTCTGCCTGAGGATCTGCCAACACTGATACATGCCTTTGTGACCTCCCAGATCCAGTACTGAAACTCTCTATACTTTGGGGTCATGGGAGGGTCCCTCCACAGACTGTAGCTAGTGCACAGTGCAGCAGCCTGGTTGCTGACAGGCCTTTCGAGGTCCAGTCATGTAACTCCCATCCTGTGTGCTCTGTACTGGCTGCCTGTCAGGAGGAGGGTTCTTTTCAAGGTGGGCTTGCTCACCTATAAGGCTCTATATCGACTGGGTCCTGGCTACCTGTCAGATCTCTTGACACCAGTGACCTCTGCTCGCTCCCGCTGCTGCTTTTCAAGGGGCCTCCTGGACATTCCCAGGGTTCAGCTGTGGACATCGGGTGGTCACGTATTCAGCGTCGTGGGGCTAACCCTGTGGAACTCGATTCCACCTGCTGTCTGGGAGGCTTCCTCAATTGTGATGTTCAAGCTGAGGCTGAAGGCTCACTTTTTCTGCCAGGCTTTCAAAGCCTGCTGATTTGGGTCTGGACCATTAGTCTGTTTTCCCAGCAACCAAAATCATATTGTAAAAAGAGAAAGGTTCTGCTAACTGACTGAATTTTATTGTTTTAATTGTATTGTATTTTAATCTTTGTTTTGTGTATTTGTGATTGTTAGGTGTCCTGAGCCTCCAGGAATGGATGCCTTATAAATAAAATTGTCTTGCCTTATAAAGGCCTGATCCACTCCATTCCTATGGCTAAAGCATTATTTTCTGGTTGGTATAGTTGGGGAGACACTGATCTCTCAAATACATTAATATGAAACAATTAATGAATAAATATTATTGCACTCAGTAGATGTAATCATACTTTACATAAATTTAGCAATTTAACTGATGGACCTAGAGAGAGATTTAGCAATAGTCTAAAAACATCTTGCACTGCAGAAACACATGGGGAATGGCTAGGATATTTGGGTTAATCAGTTCTGGTAGGGGTCACCAGTGGCAGGAAGGAGAACTTATTACCACTTTTCAGGTCATTGGTTAGACATCACCTGGAATATTGTGTACAGTTCTACAGATCTCATCTGAAGAAGGACAGAGCTATGTTAGAAACTATAATGGTAAGGGTGACAAATACTGTACAGGCACAGCTGGGAAAGTCATATGTGGAAAGATTGGAGGGCTTGATATGTATTCCTTAGATGACAAGGGGAGAGGGGAATGTACAGAATCATACATATGTATACTATATGGGGTTCAACAAGGCAGACTATATATCCACCAGGGGGGTACAGCATTAAGGATTTTGTTTTCACTGAGTGAGTAATTGATAGGCAGAAAATGGTCAGCATTGTGGTCAGTGTTGGGATTATACTGTAGCAGAGTTCAAGACACCATGGGATATCATCAATGGTGTTATCAGAAGAAAGAGAGAGAGGAAGCAGGTGGGGAGAGCTTTGTCGAGGTGGTTAAATCAGAGTAATACACAGTAGGGCAAAAAGGAAGACAAGATGAACTTTTAGTCATTTTCTGTCCTTGTTTTTCTTTGTTTCTATGTTTTTAATTATCCAACATTTTTTAATTATTTATTTATTTTTGTTCCTTTGCATGGAAAATAAATACTGATTGTATAATCATGGGTACAATTAAGTATTTTATAAAATCATGTACATAGAGACCAAAAACAGAATACAGAATGGAGGCAGCTGCAGGTTGCACAGTAAATGAAAAAGATCCAGGGGCTAATGATCATGAAAACTAACAGCAGTGACACAGTGCAATAAAGCTATGTAAAAGATTAAAAAATACTAGGATGCATAGGTAAGGGGATCACTAGCAGAGGGAGGGATGAAATAATGCCCTGTGCATGTTATTAGTAGAGGGAAGGAAGTGATAATTCCCCTGTACATGTCACTGGCCCAAACTTACTTGGCTACTTACACAGTTCTGGAACCTACACTGTGACAAGAACAGACAGAAGAAGCAGTGCAGCAGAGGGCAACCAAGATGATCTAGGCCGGCAGGAGAGGTCATAGGAGGAATGTCTGGATGATCTAAATACAGTATGCATACCCTGGAGGACAAAAATAAATGAGGGCGGGCATGCTTGTGATGTCCGAGCTCCTCCATGGCATCAATTGAGTGGGCGCTAGGGACTTGTTTACTTTAAGTAGCAATTCTACAACCACTTGTGATTCTATGAAACTGGTGGGTGAGAGGGATAACATGTTGCCAGAAAGTATTTTTCACCAAAAGTTTGTTAGTGTAATGGAATAAACTCCCACATTAAGTCATATGTGCTGGCATGGTGGTGCTGGTGGTGGGGGGGAGGAGTCAACAGGGGATGTGACTGGCATATGGGTATAGTGAGGTTGGATGAATTGGGAACCAATGGCAGGTCAGTGGGAAAGACAGAGGCTCAGTGCTGTGGGTGGACAGGCAAGGGCAGATTCTATGGAGCATGGGGCCCTTTTCTGCCAACATTTCCTGTTTCTGCATTTGTAAGCCACTGATTAGCTTGGTAGTCCTTGGCTAAACCTTTTCAGTCCCTTCAGTGTTTATTCTGTACTGCTGTGACCAGAAATAGACACAGTACCAGGAGGGGTTAATGACCTTATAAATCAGGAGGGATGGCTTCACTGACATGTCCCAAATTATAAATGCTTTTATTTATTTAGTTAGCTTTCGTTTACTGGGTCAGTGCACTGAACAAAAATAAAAAGCTGTTACCTAATGTGCTTGATTTAATTTAATAGTAAATGTGTACACGTACACAGTAATGGAAAAAAAAAACATCTTCCCTCAAAAAGGAGTGAGCAGCAGATGGACATGTTTACTAATACCACATTTACACACATACACACAGGCACATGTGCATGCCCGCTTTTCATGTGTTTCATATAGACTTAGCAATGCATCTCTGACTCTGATTTATTGCTTTCTGGATCCAGGGCCTTCATGCAAAAATAATATTTTGGGGAAACACAATCCAAAGTTAATCAAGAGAGGGCATTTCTTTCACACTTTTACAGACCCTCCTCAGTTCAAAAATTCTGTAACAACACCCCCTCCACAGACACACACACACACAGTGGACATGACTACCCTGTCCAGAATGTTTTTCATATATGATGGATATATTGCCTGTACAATCCAGTGTAAACCGATTATCTTTGCAAAGTACTGTTAAACAGTAAAAGGCATGTTTGAAAATGTATGAGATACTGTAATGAATACTAGAGTCAATCATCACAAAACTTGATCTGTACTGTAGGCTGCAGAGGCATGACTGTTTCGAAGTATTTGTGCAGTGCCCTCAATGGTTCGCATCACTGTGTGCATTCTGTGGCACAGTGATATGTAGCCGAGTCACTGGGTCGCAGGTCCCTGATGGTTAAAGTGCTGTAATTACAGTATCAATGTTTCTCTGGGCAAAAGAAGAAGACAGTTCCCTGGTTCTATTTAAGTCATATTGATTGACATCGGTGTCCTTTCTGAAAATAAATTTCAACCCTTGCATTGCTGTTTTTTGCTTATACCAGTGGACGTAATAGCCACTGTCACTGGTGGGAAGTCTGCAATATAGTGTAGTAGACCAGTTTTCCATTTCAGGTTTGACCACACTGTCCTCTGTGTTGAGGCCTGCTGCATAAAGAAAATAAATCAGTATAACTAAAATGTTGTCCCAGATAACATGAAAAAAGTGACTTACAGAAAAACAAGTAATGACACTTGTGTCCTTTACATATATGAGAGTCACTGCACGAAACAAAACAGAATACCTGCAATGACAGAGAATGTACCTGTTGCAAGTACCCAGTACATTGCTAAAGGGCAGGGTTTGGAAACCACTCTTTGAAAATCATTTTTAGGTGACACTGAATGAAATTTGAGGTTTCTTGATATACATGCAAAGCAGTGAAGTTACCTACTCCAAATGTCCCTGTCAAGTTAGGGTCTTCAAGAAAAAACATTTCCAGCCACCAGACATGACAGTCTTTAAAACCTTTCAGATGAGTTCTGATTGATAAGAAGAATTTGTGTGTAATATAGGATGTTTGGCCTCAGATTTGTTGATCAATGTATCATTGATGTTTGGCAGTCTTAAAAGCATGTTTAGCACATCCTGTAACAGGAAAATTGCCTCAGAACCTGCTGGTTTTGGGTATTATGCACTAAATACATGTTCATGAAATTACAATACAAAATTCTGACTTTTTAAATCACATAATCTTTTCCAATAACTTTTACACTGGAAAAAAGCAAAACATTAAAGTGACTGTTCAGGAACAATCCAGCTAATATAAATTAATGGAAAAACCATACAAAAGTAAAGTGGAAAGATGCTGCTCACCACACAAAACCCTGGTGCCTCCAGTCTGGCGACTCTTCCTCAGGGGGCAAGGCTTATCCGGGAGAGCACCATATTTAAATACATCTGGTTCATGCATATTCATCAGCACATATTAGAGCCATTCACATATATTAATAAAAAAGAAGTTAATACAAATAATGCATTTTATAATATCAAAATAATACAAAAAATACACTCAGTGTATTATGTACAGTGAACCTCAAACAGTAGACGCTCCTTTTGTACTTCGTTAATGATGTTTTCCTTTCTGTTGTCATGTATTACAAATCAGTTTCACAGTATAATGAAAATTACGGAGTGCCTCTGCATAAATATTATGAGTCAAATGCATAAATGAAACACAACATTTGGTAGGGAATAAAATAGAAGTGCACCTGCAAAGTACAAAAAGAAAAAGAGAAAATGGGACACTCTGTCAAAGGACATGAGGTTTAGTGCCTACGTGAACTGGTGTACAGTGAGCAGGAAGTGTCTGGTGGCTTAGTGATGCTACAAAATTCTTCCCTAGTGAACTAACACTAATAAGTTATTGTAAAGGGACATTAGAGCCAAAATGAATCTCCTCCTGCTTTCAGTTGGACTTAGTGGTCACTGACAAGGCTGAGAGCAAGCATTAACAATGTAGATTTAAAAAACACACACAGTAGTGGGGTTTAAACAATGACAGGGAGAAATAATATAGTACAATGGTGCGCAATGTGGTATGATTAATATAACAAGCATCATGCTGAAAATATTGTATGAACTTTTTTATAATAAAAAAATATAATTACTTAACACTGGATGCCTGTCAAAGCCATGTCCCCATTTTAAAGAAGAAGAAATTTAACAGACTAAAGCAAAAGCACTACAAGTAGAGTATTAAGTAATTCAACACTAAAAGATTTGTCAGGGCCCAGGGGTCAGCAACTCCCTCTCTCCCCTCTCCCAGTCAACACTGGTGTCACCCAAGGCTCGGTGCTTGGTCCAATACTATTTTCCATATTCCTGAATGACCTTCCTGACGCGTGCTAATCTGCTAGCATCCACATGTATGTAGATGACACCATTCTATTTACCTCCAGCATTTCTTCCTCAGAGGTGGCGAACAGCCTTCAGCTGGTCTTCAGCAATGTTCAGTGATGGTTTTGCACAAATCAACTCTCCCTAAATGCCAAAAAGATGGTCTCTATGACCTTTGGCACCAAGCAAAAACTCACCAGGCTCGATGCCACCCCCTCCTTCCATACCCTCGATGGTTGCATACTGGAAGATGTCTTCTCTTTCAAATACCTTGGGCTATGGCTCAACAAGAACCTCAACTTTGTGATGCATATGGATGCCATCCACAAAAAGCTATTACCCAAATGGCATGGGGTCATAATGTTGCAGACAAAACCGCACACCATAACAATGCTGCAGATATTACAGTGTGCAGCACAAGTTAGGAACAAAACATTGACTGCTAGAGAACAGCAAACAATACTGAAACACATAGAGAAATCTTTCTTTTTGTGGGGTACTCCACCCACCATACTCCCCACACTCCTCCAACTAAAATATCCAACTCCAGGGTGGGCGTGGACTGAGGGGGAAAAGGGGAAACACTGAGTGGGGAACCTTAGTTTTTTTGCAAAATGAAAAAAAAAACATGTTGGGAGAGGGGGAATCAAACCCCGATCCCTGAGCTTCCACTGTGCCAGGTGCATGTACTTTAGCCACCTCACCACAGGAGTGGCTCAACCAGGCACAGCACCTGTGGCACCTTCAGTCTTTCCTCCACTGCAGAGTGAGCGACAGGGGTAGAGGTAGTGTTCTATCGTTATCCTACCCCTGTCACTGTATTCTGTTATGTGCTTTAGAATGCATGGTAATTCTTGTGTGGTTTCAGCCATGAGGTATTGACCTGGTACCTCCCAAACTTTGTGCTCTGTACAGACATCACAGCTGCCTTTCCCTGCAAGCCTTGACTTTGACTTCAGAGGCATAGTCTACAACTCTGCTCCCAAATCCACCCTATCCAGATTGGACACTCTTTTCAACTCCTTCTGCCACTTCGGTCTAAGCTGTACACCTCGTATTCGCCACTGTGACCTTTACACCTCACTCTCCTTCCCATCTCTCAGTGTCAGATGCCTTGCCCGTAGCACTTATTCAATTGGGAAGTGCTGGCTTGGCTCTCTGACACTCTATCTGTACTCCCTCATCTTTGTCCCACCCACCCTCCTCTACTTCCTCTGTAACTCTGCCAACAGGCCTCTCGCCCTCCCCCTGGTGTATCACTTTAGGGTGAGCCTCCTTCTCTTATCACTTCCCAAGTATCGGTAACTCCCTCCCATTAGACATCCACTTCGCTCAGTCCCCTCACTCATTCTTCCTCCTTCTCCATCATTACATAGCTCCCTTAAGCGATTGCACCTGACCTCCTCTTCCCCATAGGTCTACTCTCAACCCTTCAACAATGTCCAGCCAATTTGGTTAACTAATCCCACATGCCAATTCCCTGTCTACCCCTTGCAGGGTTTTTGAATTGCAAAAGGGTGAAGGCCTTTGGCTGACCTGTCTCCCTTCCACCCCAATTCCCCCTAGATTAACTAAATGACCTCAGCTCATATCTTTGTGACTGTACAGATTACCTAATAACTGGTTAGTTCTAGCACATTTCCTGATAAGTTTCCATCTTGGCAATGTATAGCTTAGCACTGTGCATGTGTTGTGATTTGGCTGTCTGTAAAGTAATTGCATATGTTTAAGCTTAAGTTTTGTTAAGTAACTGTATATCTGGAAATGGCCACTGACACTTGTACAAAAACTCATAATAAGAACTCCAGGTGCTCGAGACCTAGCTGGTATAGCAAGAGGGTGACAGAGAAGGTAAAGAAAAGAAGGCAGTCTTCCTGAAGTACAAGCATACCTTGAAGGAGGAGGACAGAGAGGTATATGCAAAGAAATGTGGAGGGAGGCAGGGAGAGAGGTCCGGGCAGCCAAGGCTGAGAAAGAACTAAGATTGGCACAGGGGGTTAAGGAAGGAGAGAAGGATGTCTTCCAGTACGTTAAGGAGTGAAGAAACTGAAGGGACAGGATTGATAGGATAAAGAGGGAGGGAGGATGGGCAGAAAAGGGTGACGATCAAGTGGAGGCATTAAATGAGTACTTTTGCTTTGTCTTCACTAAGGAAGTGGATAGGCCTATGCCACAGGGTAGGAGTGGGTGGAAATCTGGGGAGGGGAAGGGAGGATTATGAAGGAGTGAGAGGGATGGACAGAGTCTTAAGGGTTCTAAGAGAACTGTGGATGGACAAAGCACTGGGCCCAGATGGTGTGCACCCAAGGGTCCAGAGGGAGTTAATGGGGGCACTAGCAACCCACTGACAGACCTATTTAACTCCTTGCTGGAGAAGAGGTGTGTGCCCCAGAACTGGAGAACAGCTTATGTAGTACCACTCCACAAGAGTGGTCCCAGGGACAAGCCGGGCAACTACAGGATGGTTAGCCTTAGCTCCATAGTGAGGAAGATAATGGAGACCATTCTAAACAAAAGGCTGGTAACCTTCCTTGAGGTAAATGGACTCCAGGACAACAGGCAGCATGGGTTTGTCAGGGGAAGATCTTGTCAAACCAACATGATTGACTTCTTCAACTGGGTTACAAGGTCATTGGACAGGGGGCAGGCAGTGGGCATCCTGTACTTTGACTTCAGCAAGTCTTTTGATTCAGTGCAACATGGCAGACTGATCAGCAAGCTAAGGGACCTGGGAATAGGGGACAAATTGCTGGGGTGGGTCAAGAAATGGCTCAGGGACAGGAATCAGAGAGTGGTGTTAGGGGGTGAACTATCCAAACCTAGACCTGTAACCAGCAGGGTCCCACAGGGCTCAGTACTCAGACCTGTACTGTTCAACATCGTTATTGCTGACATAGTAGAGGGGGTCAAAAGTAAGATCTGCCTTTTTGCAGATGATACTAATCACTGTGTGAGGGTGGATACAAAGGATGAATGACAGGATCTCAGGGATGAACTGGCTAGACTGGAGAAGTGGTCAGACATCTAGCAGTTGGGTTTCAATGCTAAGAAATGCAAGGTCATGCACCTGGAAGCCAGGAACCCAGGGGCCAGTTACTGGCTGGGGGATGTATAAGTGACAGTTTCAGAGGAAGAAAAGGACGTAGGAGTGATGGTCAGGGATGAAATGAAACACTCGGCACAGTGCCACAAGGCAGCAGCCAAAGCAAATAAAATACTGAGCTGCATCACCAGGGGAATCTCCTCTAGGAGTGAGAAAGTTATTCTGCCACTGTATGTCACTGATAAGGTCTCATCTGGAATACTGTGTAAAGTGTACAGTTCTGGTGCCCATACCTGAAAAAAGGATATCAAACTACTAGAGGGGATACAGAAGAGGGCAACCAAAATGATCCCGGGCATGGGGGACAGAACATATGAGGAGAGGCTAAGGGAGCTCAACATGTACTCCCTGGAGAATAGAAGAGAGAGGGGGAACATGATAGAGACCTTGACATACCTTAAGGGCATAAACAGGGTGGATAAGTGGGCATCTTTAATTTAAGAAAGAAGGTACAACAAGGGGACATAACCTGAAACTAGTAGGGGGTAGATTTAAGAAGGAAATGAGGAGGCACATTTTCACTGAAAGGGTGGTGGCATGGTGGATCAAGTTACCAGAGAAGTTACTAGAGTTACCAGAGGGGTTAGTTGTGGCAAGCACAGTGGCAGTGGCTAGCTTCAAGGGAGGGTGGAGTAGGGTGAAGAACAGAATTAGGATGGGAAGAGGCATTATGAGGAAGTGGAAGGGGGTGGGTACTTGGGGGAAGATGGTAGACCCCAGGAGGACTGGGGGGGGCAGGTCCAGGAAACTAAACTAAGCTGCACACTCGAGCAGACTTGATAGACCTTCATCTGCTGGCAACTTAATATGTTCATGTAACCCCCCCACCAAATGGGGGTTCCCAAAAAGTCTTCCTTGAGCTTGTCTAAATGCTCACTGCCAGGCTGGTGTCCTGCGTTTTAGCAGTTTAAATGTGATTACCAGAGCCTGAATAGCCTCTGTGTACTGTCTCTTTAAGAGCTGCCTGATTGCAGCCTAGGTAGTCTGAGAGGGAGCTCTGTTGAAAGATGTAACTATTTGCTGAAAATCATTTAGAGTGATAATGATAATGTAGCTTGTCTAACCTGCCTTCTTCATAGCAAGGACTGTTTTGTTTGTCTCCACTCTCTTGGCCCTGGACTGCAAATTGGACCAATCACTTCTAGTGGGTCCTAAAATGTAGCCGGACTACAGGAGCTGTCTGAAGTCAAAATCTATAGGAATTGCAGTTTTGAACTTTTTGTGTCTTTTTTGCAACTGAAGGGGGAGCGCTTGCTTTGTCTGATAGCCAAATCAGCCAACCTAATCTTTGGGACCTTGGGGAAGTCCCAGGCTGCTGGCAGTTTTCAGTTAGTTCTGAGCTGGGGAGTAAAATGAGAAGAGCTCAAGTATATTTTGGGCAGCAATCCTGAGTAGATTCGCATGGAAAAACTGTGAAAGGGCTGAGTTTTTGGCTTGCATGTCTGCCAGCTGCTCCTGAGAGGGAGAGAAGGAGAGAGGAGAATTATTTTGGACTAAATCCAAGTTTGTGTGACTAAAGTAAGCTACTTAAATGGGATAGGCTCAACCTGAAGAAGACCGAAAATTTTGCTGAATACGATCGGCCTGTCAGGAGTTCCAGCTACCCCTAAGCTCCTGGTGTGTGCAGAGACTTTGCGATTGTGACTGGGGAGTGCTTTTCCTGGTACAGTAGAATTCCCTTACATGTAAATGTGCTATGAACTGCTAGTGGGTTGTGAGTTAGTTCCCCACTGTGTGAACTGTGTTCTGCTTGCTGGAAGCTGTATACAGCCCAAAATGGACTGCTTCCGAACTTGTCTCCATGTGGTCTGGGCTTTGCCAGACTGGCCCAGCCAGACCACTCACTGCACAGAGAAGACATCGACGAGAGACCTGCCTGGGGATCAGCCCCCTGCTCAACGCTTGAACAGGAACAACACCTCTGTCACTCATGTGGGCCCTGCTTCTCCTGGCATTCCAGATCAACCACCCGCAGTCTCCATTTTCATCCAGCCTGTGTCCTGTCTTGGGTATCGTGAGTAAATACCAGGGTAGCTCCCTGCAATAACAGCTTAATCTGAGTGTGTCATCTGATTGTCGTGCTGTTTCGTTTCCTTTACGAACTGAGCCATCTGGCTCCGGAATACAAATATTGTGTACTGTGCATGTTGTGCTTTCCATCACAGGGCCCCAACCAGCTGCAACCCTGGGCAACAGTCCTGGCTAGCCCATCTCTTCTCCACTTGGGTACCCAGAGGTGTGACTGTGTGTGGGGACTCAAAGCGCATGCATAACTGCTTGATTGATATAACCTTTAAGATAATTAACCTGATTTTGCCCCTTTCTTGTTCAAGTCCCCTGAATGAATCAAATCTAACTTTTTCTGCATGTAATCTGACTGTGGTTCCAGTTTGTGTTCAAAGTACTGTACTGTTGCTATTTGCTGTGCATAACCTTGTTTTACAGGGGTTCCCCAGGGTCTAGCCAGAGGAATCAGCCCTGGTGGTAAGTGCAAACAGTGTGGGTATTTGTGTGGTGTACCAGGGGTATTGTGAAAGTGATTACTGTACAGTGTTCAGGCCACTAGAGGGGAAAGAGAGGGGTTACAGTGTCCCGGAGGGCTGTACTGAGGTTATCTTGACCACCACCAAACCTGACCTCCGGGTGGAGGCACCCATTTCAGAACTCAGGATCCTTAACCTGCTACTAGCCAAGCAGTCAGGGGTAGTAGCCCTTGGGATAGCGCTAACTAAGGGTTACATCTTGGATGCTCACTGCTTGGATTAGCGTCCCCTAGTGGCCAAATTTGTGAATTGCTCTTAAAAATAAATGGCTACCCCAACAGAAGTTGCTGTACACCAGTTGGTGGGGTAGTGTACTGGGCAGGAGATTGACCCCCCAAATGCTATACTTATCCTGGATATTCCCCTGGGTACCAATAAGAACACTGTAGAGGGAGCACTTTCCAATGTTGAATGTTTACAAAACCCTGTGGTGGTGGGTCAACAGGCTAATCAGCTCGCCCAAGGTTTCATGGCATTAGTAGAGTGTAAGAACCCAGTAGACAGTTCCAAAGTGCCATGGACTATCACCCCCGAAGGAGCCCTCACTGCCTGGAGAGTAATAACTAAAGACAGTAAAGACCCCTGGGAGAATGAGCCCCCACCCGCCACTATCTGGGACTTTTGAGGAGAAATTTGCTAAGATGTTGCTGGAGGAAGGGAAAACTGTGGAGGACTTAAAGAAACTATTTCTGCCACCTGGGGGTGTTCCTCCCCCAACACCCCCTCCTGCTCCAGCACCCATTATTGCCCCTCCTTCTGTGCCCGTGCCAATGCTGGCTCTTATGTCTGTACCTGCCACTAGTCATTACTCTTACCAAAGGTTGATAATCTTCTCCTGCACCCTCCCCAACTTCAAGGGAAGGATGATTGGGAGACCTGGACAAATTGTGTTGCCCCTTTGGTACTTGAATGGCAGTGTGCAGAGACTGAGAAATGGAAAAGGAACATAGAAAGTTTGAGGGGTCCCACCCTAGAGGCCATTACATTGCTGAGGTCCACAAACCCTGATGCATCTGCTCAGAAGTACCTATCTGCACTCGAAGGCAATTTTGGGAGCATTGAGTCAGGGGAGAACTTGATGTGGAAATTTCAAGGTACAAAACAATGGCCAGGGGAAAGTTTGTCTGCATATGTTACTCGCCTGGAAAGAGCGCTGCAGAAGGCTTACCGAAAAGATGGGGTAGCCACCAGTGACTTAAACCATGTGAGGTTGGGGCACATACTGCAACATGCAAAGCATTCTCAATTGCAGCTCCTTCAATTAAGGCTCCCAGATAGAAGGGGCAACCCACTGGACTATTGTGACTTGATAAAAGAACTCCGGGAGGTTGAAGATGCAGAGGAGGATTGTAATTCTAGGGTGAGTGCAGCCCAAGTGATCACAGCATCGAAAGGCTCTTCCGAAGTGGGGACCAATGAGGGTGTGCCGCCATGGGATGAACTGCTGAGGGAGTTCAGGGAAACAAAAAATAGACTCTTTATGAAGGCCACTCCTGCAAGTATAGGCACCGACCCTTATCCAACTGCATCTGCTATGGGGTGGGGGTGTCCACCCAGGCATCTACTGCTGACAGCAGCTTGAAACTTGATGTCTTGACTATGGAAGTAAGAGAATAGACGAGATGTCTCCAAATGCTCACCACACAGCAAACAGAGATGGCACTAAGGTTTTCAGATGGTAGTACCACTGCTCCAGCTCCCAGTGTGATGTCTCGGCCACCCCAAATCCCAGAAAACATATTTTGCCATAATTGTGGGAAGGATGGGCACATGAAGAGAGAATATTGGTCCACAAAAGACCTAGATAATGTTGTATACAGGCTTTAAAGGAGAGCTTTGGAGAACAAATCAGCGGTCGAGGAGTGCACAAAATGACCACAGTGAGGGTTCAAGATGTAGTAACTCAAATCCCTATGTTGCTAAATTGTCTGTTCAGGCCCTGCTGCTGTCCCTCTAGACTGGTCCAAAATAGTGGGCCCTTCAATGGAGACTACCATGGCTGTGAATGGTATTCCTACTCGGGCTGTGCCAGACAGTGGGTAGCAAGTGACCATTATATTTAAGGACTGGTATGACAAACATTTATCTGCTGTGCCCTTACATTCCCTGGAAGGCCTACATGTGTGGGGGCTGAGCGACAAGTCCACCTCTGGTTGTCATTTCCTGCAGCTGTAACTGGTTTAGAGGAGCAAATCGAGACACTGGCCTTAGTTTGTCCCCCTACTGGACTGTATAATGGGGGTCCCCATTAATTGGGACCAACGCCCATATGTTTGGAAGACTGGCACATCTCTGTCATGAGAAACAAGTTCAATGGAGGGCCCTAAGAATTCCCGCTCTGATCAAAAGGGCCTATGATTTGCAGCAGAACCCCAAGGGAATGTACCAGGATGAACCAGTAGGGGTCGTGTGGAAGAAGGATCCCGATTCAATGGTACTGACCCCTAACACCCAGCGTACCATTCAAGGGGAGGTCCGCCTCCGCAAAGATATCAAGAACAAAATACTGATGTTGGATGTGTCAGGTGATAGAAAATTGCCCGAAGGATTATTGGTTATGCCCAGTATCTTGCCAGCTCATGCTCATGCCTATGCATGATGAGTGATGGTCCAGATTCATAATGTGTCAGATTGGGAGATCCGGGTGAACAGAGGATGCACCCTAGCTATGGTACACTGCACAGACACTGCAGTGTTGCCCAGCAGCAAGCACCCTGGCAAGACAGATAGAGTGACTCCTGACTTGTTTGATTTTGGTGACTCCTCATTGCCAGCTGAATGGAAGACTAGAATTAGTCAGAAACTTGCCCAGAGAGATCAAGTGTTTTTGTTGAAGGAATGGGACATGGGATGTGACCAGGGTGCGGAGCATCACATATGCCTGCATGATGAACAGCTATTTTGAGAGAGGTCTCGACACCTAGCCCCTGCAGACATAGATGATGTGAGAAGACACTTGTATTAAATGCTCGCAGCTGGTGTGATGCAAGAATCCAGGAGCCCATATGCTTCTCGCATTGTGGTTGTGCGTAAGAACAGATCTGTGAGAATGTGTATTGATTATCGAACTCTGAATAGGCAGACCATCCCCGATCAATATGCCATGCCCTGTATACAAGATGCTCTGGATTGTTTGAATGGGAGCAAATGGTTCTCGGTGTTGGATCTTCGCAGTGGATTTTACCAGATTCCGATGGCTCCGGAGGACCATGATAAGACAGCCTTCATCTGTCCTTTGGGGTTCTACGAATTCTTGAGAATGCCACAGGGGATATTGGGTGCCCCAGCCACCTTCCAGCAACTGATGGAACGAGCAGTGGGACATGAATTTGCTGGAATGCCTGGCGTACTTGGATGATGTCATTGTGTTTGGGAGCTCCCTAGAGGAACATGAGAGTCGACTGTTCAAAGTACTAGACCAACTGGAAGATTTTGGCCTCAAGCTATCCATTTACAAGTGCCAGTTTTTCCAAACCTCTGTGAAGTATGTGGGGCACATATTGTCTACAGAGGGGATAAAGACTGATCCTAGTAAAGTTGAAGCCTTGACTACTTGGCCCCAGCCCCACAATTTGAAAGAACTACAACATTTCCTGGGATTCTGTGGCTACTACTGCAGGTTCATAAAGGACTATTCCAAAGTGATTCTGCCACTCTTGAATCTTACCCAGGGTTACCCTCCTACTAATTGAAAATACAAAAAAGGGGCAGTCAAAGATCAGACAAAGCATGTTTCCACTCAGGTGAACTTTTTGGGTCCCGTTGGATGCCTGACTGTGAACTAGCTTTCCACAAAGTCATATACCAGTTCACCCATGCCCCCATCCTCGCTTATGCTGACCCCACCAAACCCTATGTGCTGCATGCTGACACCAGTCTGCAGGGTCTAGGAGTTGTACTGTATCAAGACCATGAGGATAGTTTGAGACCAGTGGCATTTGCTAGAAGGAGCTTGACCCCATTAGAGCGAAACTACCTTGTGTACAAGTTGGAGTTCCTTGCTTTAAAATGGGCCATTGTCGACCAGTTTCATGATTACTTCTATGGGGCGAAAATATTGGTGAGGACTGACAATAACCCATTGACCTATGTACAGACTTCAGCTAAGTTAGACGCCATGGGGCAGTGGTGGCTTTCTGCATTGTCAACTTATGATTATGCTGTTGAATACAGACTGGGTCTGATTCATATGGATGCTGATGCCCTATCCTGGAGGCCCATTTCCAAGAGCAACTGGGTCAGGCTGTCTGAACCTGACATCTGAGCATTGTGCCAAAAGTTTGATAGAAATGAACATATGTCTACGGACATAGCGGACTGCTTAGCAGATTGCTTGGGCCCCTCTGACACCTGCATACCAGCTGCGTAGTGCCACTTTTCTGCTCTAGATATTAGTGCACTAACTCAGTTTGACAATGACAGCATTCAATGGGCTCAATCCTGAGATCCTATGATTCAGTCAGCACTCGACGCCTTTCATGCAGGAAAAGATGTATCCAAGTTGCATTCCTCTGATGTGCGAACCACTTTATTGTTTAAAGAGGACCCCAGGTTGAAGCTGCTTAATCAGTTGTTGTATAGAGAGACAGTAGATTGGGGTGGCCAAATAGACAAGCAACAACTGGTCCTGCCTACGGCCTTCAAAGATTTGGTACTGAGGTGCCTCCACAATCATGTGGGCCACCTTGGTATCGACCGGACCCTTGACCTAGTACGATCTCGATTCTAATGGCACAAGATGGGGGCTGATGTTGAGCACCATGTAAGGACTTGTAGTCACTGCCTGCAGAGAAAAGCTCTGCTTCAGAGGGCTGCCCCCCTTGTCAACATTACTACCAGTACCCCAATGGAACTAGTTTGCATAGACTTCTTGAGTTTAGAGCCTGATCAGTGAAACATTGGCAATGTGTTAGTAGTTACGGACCATTTCACACGGTATGCGCAAGCTTTTCCCACAAAAGATCAAAAAGCATCTACCGTGGCCAAGGTGCTAGTGGAAAATTCCTTCATCCACCATGGTGCCCCCCAGCGAATTCACTCTGATCAGGGCCGGGACTTTGAGAGTCAGCTAATCAAAGAAATGCTCTCTCTCTATGGGGGGTGCAGAAGTTAAGAACCACCCCTTATGACCCGCAGGGGGATCCTCAACCAGAATGCTTTAACCACACTCTGCTAGACATGCTAGGCACCCTCCACCCAATAGATAAGCATAAATGGAGCCAGCAGATTATCACCTTGGTACATGCATACAATTGCATGAAGAATAATGCTACTGGGTTCTCTCCCTACCACCTCATGTTCGGGAGAGAGGCCCGGCTGCCTGTTGATGTCTGTTTTGGGGTTTCTCCTGATGGAGTCTGAGCTGAAGATTACCTGCAATATGTACAAAAACTTAAAGCTCAATCGAACTATGCCTATCAACTGGCCCAGACAATGGCTGCCAAAAGAAATTTATCCAACAAAGAGAGACATGATAGAAAAGTAAAGGCTCAAGAGCTTAGGCCTGGAGACCATGTGTTGTTGCGAAATTTAGGATTGCATGGTAAACACAAAATTGCTGATCGATGGCACCATCTTCCCCATGTCATAGTTGGAAAGTTGGATGATTTGCCAGTGTACAAAGTGCGCCCCGAGAATAATTCCAAAGCTGTCAAAACCATGCACCATAACCACTTGCCACCTTTTGGTCAAGTGATAATTGAGGCTGAACTCACTGAGATTGATTCCCCTGGACCCGTGACTCATGCTACTGCAAGAAAGAAACAGAGTCAGCCTGCCCCTGTGGTTGCCGATTTAAGACTTCCCCTGCAGTAGGCCCAGAATGATAGTGACTGCCAGTCTAACTCAGATGACAGTGAGTCAGTTGTTTTGTGGAAATCCTATGTTGAATTATGGGGATGAAGCTGGGCCTTCTGGACTGCCTAATGCCCCAGCATCATCCTTGGAGCCAATGCTCCCTGAAGGTGAAGTGCAAAGTATCACATCTCAGGATGCTGAGTCTTTGTGTATTGTGGAACTGTATGATTTGCCTGAAGGAGAGGCTGATGGTATGAGTCTTTCTGGTGACATGCCAGAACTTGAGGAACACTATAAGAGTGCTGACAACCCCCCTTCAGTGCCAGAGTGTCTTCAAAATGAGCCAAGTGTTGTATAAACAGAGACTACAGAGCAAGGGGCTGACAGTGCTCCCAGCTTGGGCATTCCCCTTCATGCAGAGGCACCCTTAACAAGTGATGAAAGCTCCAAGACCATTGCTGAAAGTACAGAGACTATGGTTGTTCACCCCAGAAAGACTGGCCGAGCTGTCAAGCCAGTGGTGCGCTTCAGTTACGATTCCCCCAGGAGGCCAGTGGATTTGCCTCTCAATGTAGTCCACAAAGGTGTTTATGTCTCTCAGAGCTCACTGCCCAAATTGAGCTTGACGGCCCATTCCAAGTTACTTGTTTTGCCCTCTCACCATGGTGCCCTTGCCCCATCCAGCCCAAATTAGCTGATAGGGAAGTGCCCCTCTTGCATTGTTTAAAGCACAAAAAGTTATTACATGATTCTATATCACAATGTTCAATTTACCTGTGTGAAATATGCATAATGTATTGTCAGAATGGAAATGATATAGTGAAGTACATTGAAATGTATAGTAAAGTGACAAGTTATGCCAACTGATGAATCAGATAGTACTTGTATAGCATGCTAATGGTATAAATAATAATAATAATAATAATAAACTTTATCTGTCTACGCCTTTCTTAAAACCAAGGCGCATTACAATAAATTACAGATAAAAACATTCTAAAACCATACAATACTTCATATAACTAAAATTAACAGCAGGGCAATTAAAAGGCATCAGCATTATCTAAAAATGCCTTATTCCATAAAAAAGACTTTAAGCCCTTTTTAAAACCCTCCAACGTCATACACTCTCAAATCCAACGTGGTAGAGAATTCCAAAGGGTGGGTGCTGCAAACATAAAAGCTCGGGCACCAGAGGATTTTAAAATAACCCTCGGGATCTCTAGCAACCCCTCGTTGGTGGAGCAGAGTGGACGCGTCGGTCGGTAAGGCACCAGGAGCTCTTTCAGGTAGTCAGGGCCCAACCCGTGTAGGGCTTTATAAGTCAGAAGACCAACTTTAAAGGTGATCCACCACTGAATTGGCAGCCAGTGCAGATCTCGGAGCAACAGTGTGATATGAGAGGAACGAGAAGTCCCCGTTAACAACCGGGCTGCCGAATTCTGCACTAGCTGCAAGTGGCGGATATCTACCCCAGACAGCCCAAAGTAAAGGGAATTGCAGTAGTCCAGACGCGAGGTCACAAAGGCGTGGATCAGTGTAGGTGGGTCGCCAGATGGAACAAGGTGCTTGATACTGGCGATGTTCCTAAGATGGTAAAAGGATGTCTTAACGACCGCCGACACTTGCGTACGCAATGTCAGCTGATCGTCCAGAATCACCCCCAGATCTTGCACCCGTTCAGAGCTCGGGAGCTCCACATCTCCCAAGAATAGACCGGAGGCTAGACATCCACCGAACCCCTCAATCCGGCGACCAGGATCCACAACCAACACCTCCGTCTTCCCAGAGTTCAATTTCAACCAGCTGGACCTCATCCAATCCTGGATCTCCCTGAGACAGCTGTTAAACACTGAGAGAGCTCTATTCTGGTCAGGTACAAAAGATAGATAGAGCTGGGTATCATCGGCATAACAATGAAACTCCAGCCCATATCTTCTTACAATGTCTCCGAGGAGAAGCATGTACACCGCAAACAACATGGGCGAAAGCACAGAGCCCTGAGGCACCCCACAGGTCAGAGCAGTAGGCTCAGAGGAAAAAATTCCCGATACCACCCTCTGAGTTCTACCTGTGAGGAAGGAAGTAAACCATCTGAGGACCAACCCAAAGCCCACAGATGTATCTCAGGCGCTCAAGCAACACCCCATGGTCTACGGTGTCAAATGCTTCTGACAGGTCCAGAAGGACCAAAATGGACCATTTTTTCTGGTCTCTCACCATCAAGAGATCATTGAGGACCCGAACCAGTGCAGTCTCTGTGCTGTGTCTCTTATGTAAACCTGATTGAAGAGGGTCGTAGACATTATGGATGGTAAGATGGTTGTCTAACTGGGCTGCCACCACTTTCTCGATTACCTTCCCAACAAAGGGGAGGTTCGAGATAGGTCTGTAGTTTGCCAGGGAGTCAGGCTCCAAAGATGTCTTTTTCAACACTGGAGTCACTACCGCCTCCTTCAGGGAGTGGGGATATTCACCAGTGTCCAAGGAGCACCCGACTATCCTGGCAAGAACAGGGAAGATGACCTCCCCACAGCCCACAATCAGGCCTGTGGGACCCAGGTCTAAACTACAGCTTGTGGTGCGCATACCTTGGACAATCCTCGTAATAGCCTCAATTTCCAGCCTTGTGAAGGAACCCCAGGTAGACAAGGTGCTTGCAACCATAGGCTGGGCCACCGCAACTCCCATGGAGGAGGCAGCGCAAATCTCAGCCCTGATGTCGGCCACCTTATCGGCAAAGAATCGAGCAAGCTCCTCACACTGTAACTGTGAAAAAGCTCAACGGACTGGCAGACAGGCTGGGTTGCACAGCCTGTCCACAGTTCGGAAGAGCTGGGCTGGTCGATTCTGAGCGGCAGCAATTTCTCTGGACAGGAACACTGCCTTCTTATGAGTAATTGCTGACTGGTAGAGTTTATAATGCTCTAGAAGTCTAAGATGGTCGGCATCAGAGCCAGACTTCCGCCAACCTCTCTCCAACCTGCGACCAAGTCTTCGCAACTCCCTCAGATCCTGATCAAACCATGGGGATCGGGGGCAAAGGGAGAGAGGTCACACACGGGTGGGAGCAATTAAATCCAAAGCAAAGGTGACAGCCTTATTATAGGCCTGCACCATTTCTTCTGGATTCATGCTCAACCCAGGAAATTCTGATAGGTCAGGAACCGCAGTTAGACCAGTGGGTGTAACATCCCGTAAAGGGGCGGTACTTGACCATCTCCACTGGGGTAGGTCTATGCGAGGGGGTGCCAAAATTGAACCTCACAGTGTAGTGGTCGAACCAACTGACTGGTTCCACCCCCACCACAGAGGCCTTCAACCCCATCAGGAAGACCAGATCGAGTGAGTGGCCATATTAATGAGTGGCAGAGGTAACTATCAGTGAAAGGCCCAATGAACACATCAATTGGAGGAAGTGCTGACCAAACGGCGAGAGTTCATCATCGATCCGGGCATTGAAATCACCCAGCACCATCAACCTGGGCGATTCAAATACCTGGTCGACAACAAAGTCTGCCACTTCCTTTAAGAATGTTTTCTCATCACCTGGTGGACGATAGAAGAGAGAACCATTCTATAACCTCCACCTGCCACCACGACACTCTCAAAAGATCTGGTCTCCTCCACTGGAACACTAGTGAGGTCCAATTTGGTCTTGAAACAGACTGCAACCCCCCAACCCTGTGATCCAATCTCGGGCGGTGAATCAGCGAATACCCGGCCGGAATTGCTGCCTCAAAAACTGGGCCTGCATTACTATCCAGCCAGGTTTCGGTAATGCAAGTCAGGTCCGTTGTACCTACCAAGTCCACAATAATGGCAGTCTTGTTCACAATGGACCTGGCATTGCACAACACTGCCTGAGTTGGATAGGACACCTGGGAAACCCCAACCACCTGCCCACTGTTAACAAAGAGGGTGGTGCCCTTGGGTATGGGGACCAACCAGGAAGGACCCCAGTCGTCACTCTATTTTGCCCCAGGGCATCTTCTGGACTTAACCGGCAGAATGCGAACAACCCTCTCCTTCATCCCCCGCTTTTCACACCTCCCCACCCTCCGAATCCCGCCACGCGCAATTCCCAATGCCCTACAACGTTGGTATACAAGGGAAGGACAAAGGGGAAAGAAAGGGCGGAGGGCATGAAGATGTATGGATGAATAAATGATGACGGGGGCATGACGAGAATAACTATCACATCCATAAACAGCGGACAAAACCAGGGATCTAAAACTCCCGAGAAATCCCAATAAGATAAAATAAAATTATAAACTTAAAAACACATAAACTTAAACTAGATAAACTAAACTATCGAATTATCCAAATAAGCATACAATGATAAATAAATACTAAACAACAATCAGTTCAATTAAATATATAAGATCAGCCTTTTGACGCAGTGGAGCTCCCACCATCCACCGCAAGGATATCAGAATATAGAGGCCTGAACTCTCACTCCATGCATCCAAAAATAAAATCAAAAATACAGAGAAAGAACCCCACCCCCAATTCAAACCCCTCCACGGTGCTCTCACCACTCAGGGAGGGACAGTACAGGCAGAAAAGATTTCAAAATAGTGGAATAAGGTCAGCAAGTCCCAGAGAGATTAATTCAAACAGTAAAATCCATAATCCCACAAGGGCTCTCACCACCAGAATGAAATCACGGGTCCAATTGTTACTGCAGTAGGAGCCACATCGCAATACTTCCTCCTCTGGAAACAATTCCAAGACCACAAAATAAGTCCAAGACTTTCCAAATTCGGACCATAAAGAGAGGGATTAAAAAGCCACAGACAGATTCAGGTACTCACCATGTGAACACCGCCCACAAAACGGACGTTACCGCTCCCAGGTCAGCTCTCCAGCTGAACAGGAGCGGGTCAGAAGAGCCAAGAATGCTGCCACCAAATAGCAGCAACCACCCGGCCCACCACCTTCTAAGGGCAGATATCCAACATGGCAGACCACAAAATCTGGCAGAAAGCCTATAAGGGGGCCAAATACAAGCCACCCAAATTCTCCCTTTACCTCCGGATAACGAAGGAAAAAATGGCCCCACAGCAACACACGAAAGATCCTTTTCACAGCTCCAAAGACTCGAAACACTGCGATTTCCTCCACTCCAGTCGCCAAAAGGGGTCAGTCCGAGTCCATGACACCAGTTCTCCACTTCACTCAACAGTCTGAAGAGTCAAGCCCTCAGTTCAGCGAGCAGAAACTCCAACAGTCTTCACGGTAATGCCAAAAGTCTTTTCCACAACTGCACTGCCGGGGAAGGGGGGGGTCGCGGATAACCGCAACTAAACTAACTAAACGAAGAAATCAAAACCCCAAACAAAAATAAATGAAAAATAACTGCTAAGTTATAAACTAAAGAATTACAATGGATTTTCCCCGGGGACAGCGTTAATATGCTCAGAGATCGCTGCACAGCACCGCCGCCATCTTGCCCCGCCCAAGCAAGTCCTCAACCTGTTGTCTTGTATATGTTGCATTTTCAATGTTTTGATGGTACAGACTTGACGCGGATGCCATGTTTTCCAGGGCAGGGAAGGGTGTAACCCCCTACAAATGGGGGTTCCCAAAAAGTCTTCCTTGAGCTTGCCTAAATGTCACTGAAAGGCTGGTGTCCTGCGTTTTAGCAGTTTAAATGTGATTACCAGAACCTGTATAGCCTCTGTGT
The DNA here is from genome assembly GCA_016271365.2 of Neoceratodus forsteri. Taxonomy (NCBI): domain Eukaryota; kingdom Metazoa; phylum Chordata; order Ceratodontiformes; family Ceratodontidae; genus Neoceratodus; species Neoceratodus forsteri. Next base: position 623,351,823 of record CM028135.1, read on the forward strand.
ACTGTCTCTTTAAGAGCTGCCTGATTGCAGCCTAAGTAATCTGAGAGGGAACTCTGTTGAAAGATGTAACTATTTGCTGAAAATCATTTAGAGTGATAATGATAATGTAGTTTGTCTAACCTGCCTTCTTTATAGCAAAGACTGTTTGGTTTGTCTCCACTATCTTGGTCCTGGACTGCAAATTGAACCAATCGGTTCTGATGGGACCTAAAATGTAGATGAACTACAGGAGCTGTTTGAAGTCAAAATCTGTAGGAATTGTAGTTTTGAACTTTTTGCACCTTTTTTGCAACTGAAGGGGAAGCTCTTGCTTTGACTGACAGCCAAATCAGCCAACCGAATCTTTGGGACCTTGGGAAAGTCCCAGGCTGCAGGCAGTTTTCAGTTAGTTCTGAGCTTGGAGGTGAAATGAGAAGAGCTCAAGCATATTTTGGGCAGGAATCCTGAGTGGATTCGCATGGAAAAACTGTGAAAGTGCTGAGTTTTTGGCTTGCATGTCTGCCCGCTGCTCCTGAGAAGGAGAGAAGAGAATTATTTTGGACTAAATCCAAGTTTGTGTGACTAAAGTAATCTATTGAAGTGGGCCAGGCTCAAACTGAAGAAGACCGAAGATTTTGCTGAATGCAATCGGCCTGTCAGGAGTTCCAGCTACCCCTAAGCTCCCGGTGTGTGCAGACTTTGCGATTGTGACCGGGGAGCGCTTTGCCTGGTACAGTAGAATTCCCTTACATGTAAATGTGCTATGAGCTGCTAGTGGGTTGTGAGTTTGTTCCCCACTGTGTGAACTGTGTTCTGCTTGCTGAAAGCTGTATCCAGCCCAAAATGGACTGCATCTGAATTTCTCTCCATGTGGTCTGGGCCTTGCCAGACTAGACCAGCAAGACCACCCACTGCACAGAGAAGACATCGATGAGACACCTGCCTGGGGGTCATCCCCCTGCTCCAAGTTTGAACAGGAATGACGCCTCTGCGACTCGTGTGGGCCCTGCTTCGCCTGGCATTCCAGATCAACCACCTGCAGTCTCTTTTTTCGTCCAGCCTGTGTTCAGTCTTGGGTATCGTGAGTAAATACCAGGGTAGCTCCCTGCAACAACAGCTTAATCTGAGTGTGTCATCTGATTATCTGGTTGTTTCATTTCCTTTATGAACTGAGCCATCTGGCTCTAGATTACAAATATTGTGTACTGTGCATGATGTGTTTTTCATCATAGGGCACCAACCAACTGAAACCGTGAGCAACAATCCTTGCTAGTCCATCTCTTCTCCACCTGGGTACCCAGAGGTGTGACTGTCTGGGGGGGACTTAAGGCGCATGCATAACTGCTTGATTGATATAACCTTTAAGATAATTAACCTGATTTTGCCCCTTCCTTGTTCAAGTCCCCTGAATGAATCAGATCTAACTTCGTCTGCATGTAATCTGACTGTGGTTCCAGTTTGTGCTCAAAGTACTGTACTGTTGCTATTTGCTGTGCATAACCTTGTTTTACAGGGGGTCCCCAGGGTCAAGCCAGAGGAATCAGCCCTGGTGGTAAGTGCAAACAGTGTGGGTACTTGTGTGGTGTACCAGGGGTATTGTGAACGTGATTATTTTACAGTGTTCAGGCCACTAGAGGGGAAAGAGGGGGGTTACAGTGTCCCGGAGGGCTATGCCCAGATTAGCTTGACCACTATCAACCCTGACCTCCGGGTGGAGGTACCCATTTTAGAACTCAGGCCCCTTAACCTGCCAAGCAGTCAGGGGTAGTAGCCCTTGGGATAGCAACATCTAGGGGGTTACATTCATAATAACAATCCAGTCCATTTAACTTTAGCCAATTTCCAGGATTTCCATAAGTGAACTTTATCTTTACATATGGTTAGTCTTTCTTCCCAATCCAAACAAAATCTAGTCAGAGCCACTATGGCTGCTAATACATTAACTTGATAAGGGTGTTTCATGGCCTTAAACGTAAAGATGAATTGCCATAGTCATCTCCGTGTGTAAATATAATGTTTGCTAGAGGTAGATCATTTATCTGGTTGAGTCTGTGTTTCCCATGTGTTTAAAATGTGAGTGGTGATTGTGTGTTATAGTATATGTGGAAGGAGAGGGAGCTCTGCACCAAGGCCTTCAAGTAATGGAAGAAGGAAAGGTGCAAGAAGGAGAGGTATGTCTACACTGGGGACCGTGAGCCAACCTGGAAGGATAAGAACCTATACCGCGGTGATGGCCTGCTTTCATCCCAGGAGGCAAACACAGTCCTCAGTGGATGATTCAAATGTTACTTCTATGGACATTTAATGTAGATGAGGTGGGGTGACAGAAGAAATATGGGAACCAGAAAGTGGACCACCTCAAGATGAGATAGAGAGTAGGGAGATCTCAAGGGGAGAGAGAGTCTGACCAGGATGCAAGTTATTCAGGAAAGCAGGGGGTTAGCAAACGAAGAAGGGAGAAAAGAGCAGTCAAAAGAGAAAGGTGTGGAATGGGAAACAGAAAAAGGAGAAGGCAGCAAGAAGAGAGGTGAGTGCTGTCAAAATGGTGCAAGGTCTGCATCCGAAGCCCTATGAAGAGAGAGACTGAAAGAGTTCAATATGTACACCCTGGAGGAGAGGAGGGAGAGTGGAGCTATTATGGAGACCCTCAAAATACCTCTTGGGGGGCTAATATGGTAGAGGAGGGAGATATGTTTCAGAGAAAAAGGTGCTGTAGAATAAAGGGTCTTGATAGGAAGCTGGAAGGAGGTAGATTCAGGAGAGATGTGAGAAAGTACCTCTTCATAGAAAGGGTGGTGGATTCCTGGAGCAGCCTTCCATGGGAGGCAGTGGGGGTGAAACCAGTGGTGGGTTTCAAAAATTCCTGGGGCAGGCACAAAGGAATCCTTGGAGGAAGGAGTTGGGTGGAACAGGCAGTGCTGTAGGGCAAGTTAGGTCTGCAGCAAAAGTAATCATAATTGGAAGACTTTTGCCGGAAATTTGATGGGAGGAATAGCTCCTCCCCCATCCTCTTCTTAGTCTTCCAGCTTCTGCTCCCTCTGCTTCAAGCGAGTCAGACTCACTGTCATTCCTGTGGCTGGCAGGGCTTTGGCTCCCCCACCCCCCCCCCAGTTTCTGCCTCTCCTCTTCCTCCAGCCTGTCCCTTCTCTTCTCTGGCTGGGTCCTCTTGTTACTTCCTTTGGCTTCGTTCTCCCCTGCCCTCCTCAATTTTCCCTCTGTCCCTCAGCTGCCCCCCTTTTTCTCCTGGTGTATCCTATACCTCCTTTGTCTTTCTCCTGCTGTCCACTCTTCTGTTTCCTTTGGGGTTTCTCCCACCAGCCTGCTCCGTTGCTGCTCACTGGACGCCTGCCTGGTTCTGTGCTCCACTGCTGCAGGGTGTCTGTGCAAATGCCTGTCCACGAGATCTGTCTCCTGCACCCCTCCTGCTTCCTGCTCCTATTCACAGCTTGCTGCCACTGCTTCTGGATCCATGTACTGGAGCTCTCCATGCCTCCTTTTGGCAGTACCATAGCGGCCTGCCTGCACCTCCCTTGCTTCCTGCAACTCCTTGGGCATCACAGCTATGTGTCCTGCTCCTCTCTGGCTGTTCTTGCCAGAGATGCTGCCTTACGATTGCCTTCCCTATTTCTCACCAGGATGCTATCTTTGTGCTGAAGTACTAGGGGATGGTGCTGCATCCCCTGACTGTTCTGCCACCTGATGTCTGTGGTTTCCTGGACCATCCTCATTTGCTTCACGGAGATTTTCATCATCTGCTGTCTGTCCCCATTCCTCATGACCAACATGTTCGTCCAAAAGGGAGTTTCTACCAGGGAAGTCTAACCCTCTCCTGCCTGTTCTACATTTGCATTTGTGTGCACAGCTGCCTTACTTTTTTAACCAGACTGTACCTAGCTCTGCTGCTCCCTTTTAGTGAAAACATCCACTGATCCAAACTATACTTCCCTCCTGAGACAAAGTTGAAGGACGTCTGTCTTCGTATGGGTGTCCACTATGATGGCCTACTTCTACAGCTTATGGTCTCTGCATTGTCTTGGGAGATCCCTTTTATTGCTTTGTGATTTGCAAGGATACTTATTTACTCACCTACAGAAGTCTGCTCTGCATTCCTGTCCTGCGTCTGCCTGTACTGCTTACATCTGTGCCCGTTGGTCGTACCTGCACCGTCCAGTTTTGCCAATTGTGCCATTGTGGCCAGCACCTGCTGCCCCTGGATGCCACTTTCTATTGGGAATCAATGACTTCCTGTCCTATGGCAGCTCTTAAGGGATCCATCAACTATGGACCTTTCCATTGGCATGGCGGACCACGAGGAGTCTGCCGTCGTCTACTCCCATGCCCACCTGGGCATAATGGATGCTCACTGGCACTTTCCTATGGGCAGATGCACATGTGGATCTGTCCCTGTTTCTCAGACCTTCAGTCCTACTGAGATGGCAGATCATGTGGGGTCCAGCCTTTCTCTCCTGCTTCACCCAGCAAGGGGGCCTGGCTGCTTGCTCAAATGCATTCCATCTCACCTCGGCTGACCCACATGTGGGTCTTGCTTTCTCTACTGGAACCTATGCAATGGTGGACCACGTGGGGTCCCACCATTGTCTCCTGCTTCACCCTGCAAAGGGGCCTGGCTGCTTGTTGAACCACATTCCATCTCACCTCAGCCAACCCACGTGGGGGTATTGCCTTCTCTACAGGAACATAGGCAATAGCTGACCACATGGGGTCCTACCATTATCTCCTGCTTTGCCCCATCTGGGGGCCTGGCTGCTTGCTCAAACGCATTCCATCATCACCTCTGCCGACCCATGTGAGAGTCTTCTCTACTGGAACCTATGCAATGGCGGACCACATGGGGTCCCATCATTTTCTCCTGCTTCTCCCTGCCAGAAGGCCTGGCTGCTTGCTCAAATGCACTACATCATCACTTCGGCTGACCCACGTGGGGGTCTCACTTTCTCTACTGGAATCTATGCAATGGCAGACCATGTGGGGTTCCAGCATCCATCCTGGCAAGTCCTGCAGGGGGCCTCAATTTGCTCTTCTCTCCTGGCCTGCACAGCTATTGCAGAGTGCTCTGCTCCAACTGCACTGCTCATTCTTTCCTTTGTGCTGTTTTCAAGCCTATCTCATCAACTCTCACAGCTGCAGACAATCGTACAGCTCCTACAGATGAAGATCCTGCGTGCTTCTAGAACTCATCATTGCTAGCTGCACTTCCATATCCCAAGACGGCGTACTGAGAGATCAGACTACTATAGGGTCTCACCACCCATCATTACCATGCCCATGTTGGGGCATTGCTTATTCTCATACATACTGCATACCGACCACAGATAGTCTTATGTTGTATTTCTCTTCTTATTTGGATCATACATAGTGCATTGATGGTGAACCCATGTGTGGGCCTCGCCTTCACTAGTCAATCCCACCCTACAAAGGGGCAGTTCTTCTAACTCCAATGCCATTCCATCTCTAGCAAGGCTGACCCATGTGGGGGTCTCACTTTTTGACTCTGACAGCTTGGACTCACACTGCTGCTCGATCTTCGCTCCCTGCATACACTGGACCTGCATCAGGGTCCCACGCTACATCTAACCCACAAACAGGGCAAGCCTGTGATTCTGGACTCTTAAGCTTCTTCTACCACCACCTATCTCTGTCCTGGTCCAGTTCCTGCTCAGGTTACAATGGACATTATCATGAAGCTCGCCTCAATTCCCAGGATGCCTTCCAACAATTACTTCCTGTCAAGCTGGGCTACTCTCTCAACCATGTCATTAGCATCTACATTGTCGTTCCTCCAAGATATGACTCAGTGAACAGCCACTAGTCGAGCTGCCTGCATATGTACATTCCTCGCATTCTTATCCTATAGATATTATGAACTTGGATAAACTAACCTCTTATTTCATCATCTCTCCATGTTGGGTTCTTCATCTGCTAGTACCTCATCCTCCAGGATTACTTCTGCTCACCATCGAACTCAAGGATATGCCTCTTCAACCAACACCCTGGATCTAGTTTTAAGATAACCAAGTCAGTACTTTAGCCTAACTTAGGATTACTCTCCTTTTAGTATGCCCAGAGAATGGGCATGTCAGTAGCCATGGGTCCTCGGTGGTTCCCCCTAAGGGGGGGGTTTCCTCTCCTGCCTGCTACTGGCCACATTCTCCAGAGTTGGAGGAGATAATCACAGTGGTAATTAATTATTTCTGGGCCTTCAATCCTACACTTACCTAGCATCCTGCCAAAGGTGGAATATAAAGAAAGGCCAAAGATCAAGTTTCTAACACCAACCATATTTCATCCACCTCAAATGTATCTAAGCACCAACCATATCTCATCCAGCTCCTATGTACTACAAGCACTGACCTATGTTCCAGTTCAGTTCAAACATATCTAAGCACCAACCATATCTTATCCAGCTCTTATGTATCACAAGCACTGAGCTATGTACCACACATTGAATTGGAAGGCTTTTGCCTGAAATTTGTTGGGGGAAAATAGCTCCTCCCCCATCCTCTTCTTAATCATCCAGCTTCCACTCCCTCTGCTTCAAGTGAGTTGGACTCACCCTCCATCCTCCCCTGCCTCCTCCTCTTTCTCTGGCACTCATATCTCACCTTGTGCTGGGCCTTCAATCCTACACTTACCTAGCATCTCACCAAAGGCGGGATATAGAGAAAGGCCAAAGACTGAGTTTATAACATCAACCATATTTCATCCAGTTCAAGCATATCTAAACACCAACCATATCTCATCCAGCTCCTACGTACTACAAGCAGTGACCTACAGTATGTACTAATCCAGCTCAAACATATCTAAGCACAACCATATCTTATCCAGCACTTACGTATCACAAGCACTGAGCTATGTACCACACATTGAATTAAAAATGGGCAGACTAGATGGGCCCAGAGGTCATTATCTGCCATCAGTTTCTATGTTTATGTAACCTCTACTTTGGGAGATTACTAGTTCTATTTGGCCCTCCCTGGGGTTTTGTGGCCTAATTCGGCCCAGTACAAAAAAGGGTTAATTCTTCTCAGCACTTGGCTGGAGCATCCCACGGGTCTGGAGGTCACCACTGGTGCATGGCAGGATAAAGCCCATCAGTTTAGGCAGCAGAGAAGTTCCAGTCAGAGGAGTGAGTGGCAAGGGAGTGAGAGTGGGTCAGGGCTGGGCAGGTCGATTGCCCACTCCGACCCCCAGCCGATGGCACTAGGGCGACACAGAGAAAGAAGTTTGAGCCAGTAGCCACAAGACACATAGTATCTTGGAGGACAGTTAAAGTCAAGATGGCAGCCAGCAGCCACAAGTTGCAGAGTGCCCTAGCAGCCTGCACTGATTCATGCAGGGATCCTGTGGACCAGAATATTGCAGGGAGTGTAGTCTTCAGACAGTGAGCTGATTTAGAGCTCCGTGGGATGTGTCCCACTTCCCAGTTTGGGAACAGTTGCTGCCAGTCCTGGGAAAGGATGCAGAGGTCTTGATGGAACCTGCAACTCCCCAAGCCAAGAGAATTGCTTGTTCCGAGAGGGACCCGATGAGTCAGTAAGGAGAGAAACAGAGAAAGAGAGAGAGAGAGAGACATGGGGATCATTGAGAGTTTGGGTGCCTGTGAAGAATAATGGTCTGTTATGCACTGTGAACTGTTCTGGGACTTGTGCTTCCTTCAAACTTTTGTGACCATAGTGGTCCTGAGTTAATGCTGCCCTAACGATTGTGCGACTTCCTCAGTCCAGGAAAAAAATGGCTATTATGGCCATACCAGCCATGTGAAAGCTGAACGTGTTCCCCACAAATTAACTGATGCTCCCAGAGCTATGTGTAAATATGTTTAATGAATTTGGGATCGCTGTTGTTTCTTCACATTTTGTGTGGACATTCAATTATTGAAAGGAACTGTTTAATATGCATTAACCTGTTGTTTTCATTCATCACCATTGAGGAAAAGGGATCCTGCATGTGACATCTGGTGCTTGGGTAACATGGCCACTGGAAGTGTTTCTGCTGCTATGGGTGCCCCCTTCCTATGGAAATAGTCCATCCTTATCCCTAGACATGGAGAGGGATAGCTACATTTTTATGTAGGGCAGTTTATGTGATTCAAATGCATAAGGCACACAGTTGTTCCAGTTTTGCACTCAAGCTGTTGGTTTACAGAGCAGGTTTAGATACAAATGTGTGTAGTGGTTGTTGGGGGGAGGGTTAACGAGATGAGGGCTTGAGGATCAAACAACCAAAACAAATTAAATGCCTGGACCACATAATATTATGCACTTCATCAAGCTCAGCAGTGATGAACATTACATACATATTCTGTATGTTACAGTCCGTGATTTCAGAAATACATATTTTTATCCAAGGCAACAGCCTCCATACATTGCACATTGTAAGCTTTATTTGTAAAACATTGGGAAATAATTTAAAAGTTTAAGTTGACAAAAAAGTCAAGTAAATTATTACATTTGGTCAGATTCACTTTTTAGCATTTCCTTTTATAAGTCTGGTTCCTAGAGAGAAAGAGAAAAAGAAAGCGAGAAGAGGAATGGTGGAGCATGGTTACCAATCCAGTACTCTCTATGTACAGTGCCACACACACACATACACAATTGGGAGACAGGGAGAGAGAAGTGTAATTTGAATCTCTGCTGGACCAATGCAGTCTCATTACAAACTCAGTTTTGATGAACAGGCAGTGGTGTAGTGCTAAATTTAGAAGTGTGGGGTCTTCATGAACTATGATTTCCCCAAACCCCTACAGGCTTGGGGTGTGGGGGCCACCTAGGCCCCCAGCAGCTATCAGGTTTTAGATGCATGCTGGTACATTTTAGGGTCATTTTGACAGCATTTGACTGCTTTTAAAACCTTCTTTGACTTGTTACAACCAACCAATATCACAATCAAAATAACTACTTTTTATTTTCTTAAAAAACAAAATTGTCAAAACTAAAGCAAAAAATCCCACTACTACCACCCTTTAAATACCCAGCTATATATAATTTCTCTTGAGTACAGGCATTTATCACTGCAGCAGGCATTGCACTTGTTACATTGCAACCTGAACAACAGACTCTGCCCTCCTCCAACAGTGCACCACACAATCAGACACACAAGGCACTGAGGAGAGCGCACAAAACACCAGCCTGGATGTACATGTCATGTGTCTATCACACAGCACAAACTTATACAGACCATATATGACAGAGAATGGAACTGATACACAGGACACACTGGAGGGTCCCTCAAGGCTCAACATTGGCGCAGGATGTATACCAGGTCATGATTGCTTCATCTGCATATATCCTAAACTAAGACATTTGGGGCAGGGAGGGTAAGGCACAACAAGGACAGCTGTATGAAATATAGAGCATATACAGTGACATCACAGCCCACAGACTTGACATATAGCAATTAGTCTGCAACCTATGTGAGACTGTAGACAATGGCATGACCATAACTGCCACTGCTCTATAGCAGGATGATGTTTCCCATTCATATCCAGTAGGGCAGGTGGTTTCAGAAGCTTTAAGAAGGAACTAGATGCATATATGGGTCCTACAAAAATGGGCTAACTGACGACTTTGGTGGCAGGTCCTGTCTTTAGCAAATCTTGCTAATTGGACCTGAAAAATATACCCATACAGTATACCTATGTACATGGCAGCCAACCCCCAAATACCAATATGTCATATACTGGAACCATAACATCATTAAGCACTCCAGCACAACCCACATATGACAGCCAACCTGCAGGGATGCACAACCAACTGTAACAGATGATGACTTAATACTAAGCACATCCTGTGGCATGTACACAGCCCAGTCACATGACAAGGGCTGGGGCAATTCTAGTGGTAGGCTCATCTCACCCTACACACCCACTCAGAAGTCATCCTAGACACCAAAGCCGAAAAACAATTACCTAATGCTTCATCCAAATGCAGCACAGGCTTTAATGCTGAAGAATTGCCATTCACCATCAGATACATGTGGACTTCACTTCATGGGTTCCACTCACTCACAGTGTGGGGATGGGAGGCTGACAGCAGGGGGCAAGCTTGGTGGAAAGAGTGATTATTTGAATCACTGAATGCAGCCCAGCCCCTCACCATCAGATAAGACCATCCAATACAAACAAAAGGTATCCTGTGATAAGGGCACCTGCTATTGTGCACTTACAAAAAGAGCGACTCAATAGCGGCACCTGTTCACAGGGCTACTGGATGGGGGGATGAATACGGATATAGCAACATCCAGTCACTATATGTACACATGCATGGTGGGGCAAGCATGCCGTGTAATGGGCAGAAGTGGAGGGAGGGTTTGTGAAGCATAGTGCAGCAGTGGGTTGCTGACCTGGCCCTGTGTTCTGGTGGGTGGGTGGCAGACTGGGGTTGCAAGGGTGCCAGGTTCAGTTCCGGGCCAGTGTTTGTTATGTTGCGTGCCTTGCTTAAATGTTATTTTTGTCTAGTTTTGCAACCCCAGTTGAGAATCCTTTAGTGGGGGGTGGAGGTGTGGAGGGCACAGCCCCCCCACATAAACAAATAAAAAAATAAGTCCCTGGAGCCATTTTGCATGTGCTGGGAGTGTACATTGGCAAAACTGATTTTTGCTGAAGTACATTCGCCCTAATGGAAATCGCCTTTCTGCGATCACTGTTATCCCATAGAATCCAAACAAAATTATTAATACAAAACAGCACACTTACCTCACTGCTCCTTTTGATAAAGCCAGACTGATTATTTACTCACACTGTTTTGTTGGCAACGACTGTCTAACTTACTCAGTCCTAGTCAAGTCCTGACTCCTGACTTATGAGAATTAATCCTTCACAGGCTCACACAGCACAACTAGTTGGCTGCTCCTCACTTGCACAGTACGAGCAGCACCTCCAGTCACAGAGGTACAGCTAGCTGCTTGCTGAGTTATAGGATTTCTGCAGAACATTCCCTGGATTGCAGGTCTTTCTTTCTCATGAACAAGAAGTATGAACTTCAAGACGAGAACAAAGCTATCAGTGCCTGGTTATTAAGTTACTAATCCTTCATTGAGATGACATTTAAACATGTACTACTGCTTTGGCACAATAAATATGTTAATTAAATAAATAAGTCCACTATTTTGCTCTATCATGGAAAAATACATAGTAAAACATGGACCCAACTGAAAATGAGAAATTGTCTCGCACTTCGACTATCCTGGGTAAATGCATATTAAAAACAGGTAAAAGGAGGACCCCATGAAAAAAAAAAAACATCTTGCATCTCTGCTGTACTATCCTGGGCAAGTACAGTGTAAAAATATGGTCAAACAGAACCCCACTGCAAACGAGATATCACAACTCAGCTGGGCTATTCTGAGTAAAGATATTGTAAAACTGCAAAAGCAGGGCCCTACAACAGAACCCTACTAAAAGCAGATGTTGCGTATAAGCTGATCTCTCCAGGAAAAATACATTGTAAAAGCATCCAGATCACCCATCTTGTAGCTGTCTGGTATATTCTTGGTGATCTAGTTGTCCCTCTAATAAGGGCATCAGACACCCTCCCAACTCACCCTCTCAGGCACCTCTCCAGCCCTGTCCACTAATGCAAACTACAGCAATAGTGATAACTGGCACAGCCCTCTGCTCACCACCTCAACTGGTTTCCATCTGACAGTCTTTGAGCAATCGCAAGTATTGTACAAACAACTGCTTCTACTGTACTCATGATCACTCACTGACAAGCAGATGGTGGCAGGCCAAGGTGGTGAACAGAGGACTGTGCAGGTCACTGTCACTTCTTCTGTATTTTGGCTAAAGTGACCTGGGCAGGGGGATGTGGGTTGTGGGGGAGGGTCCTGAGTAGGCTGGTGGACAGAGGAGCAGATGTCCTTATGGGGGGCAGACCACTAGACTACCAAGAATATTCAAGAGAGCTACAGGATGGTTGTTTTGAGGGTGCAGGAGCCTGAGAAGGGGTATGCAGACAGTTCTTATTTAAATCAGAACCCCCCACCTGATCCAGCCCTCATTCCAGAACTCAGATAAATAAGGACTCAGCTGCAGGAGTCAGGTTCCAAGTCCTTATTTATTTATTTTACCTTTATTTTACAATTTGATTGGCTAGGAAAGACACATTGAGCTGAAACTCATTTTCTCATTTGAAATTAATTGACTTGCTTAGGGTCACACAGTATACAAATGGTGGCTGTGGGATTGAAACCCATGTCTCCAGGTTTCTCCAAGAGTCCTTTAATGAGAACATAAAAAAACTGTAGCCAAGAATTCCTTTGCATAACATCCCAGTTCTAACTGTAGGCAATAAGGGTGAACAGTGCTGTGCTCAAACACTGCCATGTTGTTTCCTCATAGGTTTTAAATTTTACAGACACACACACACACACACACACACACATATATACCACTGTGTTTTAGCCTTGCTTTGCTAGCTAGGAAAATTGTATCACAGAGTCGGATGCTTTGCCCTGGGTGCCCAGCCTCTAGAACACCATTGTAAAATACTGCACTTACTAAATTGGACCTCCCTGGAGGGCAGACTGGCTTATGCTTCCCTATGCCTGGCCTTCAAACTTCTACAATCAAATGTCAGCCCCCAAGTCTGAGTTGCACCTTATTACTTAAGCAGCCTAAAAGAACATTAAGGTCCTTGTATCATCGACTCCTCCACGTCCCAAGAGTCCGAACATGCCAAGGTCTTCAGTCTTTCGTAACCTACATTCCGTCCCCCTGGAATGGCCTTCCTAGCAATCTTCAAGGCTGCAGCTCCCTTGGGGGCTTTAAAAAAGACCTAAAGACGCACCTGCTAGAGCTGAGCCTCTGTGCATGCCACCACTGAAGACTGGTATAGTAGACTACCTCCGAAACTATTGCCAGCCACCTGACATGCTGTTCTTCCATTCAGTGGAAGTTTCTCACTATTGAAACACTTGTAATTGTAATTTGTAAAATTGACCTGCTAAATGAACATTATGTAACTGTCATTCTTGTGAAACTATTTTTACTCCTCCTGTTATTCTCAGCTGTACCTAACCTGCCTGTGATTGTACAATATGTCTTGATTGTAAAGTCTGTATTGCTCACTTTCCCTTGAATTGTTCCTACTTTTTATTGTACTATTGCCTGTCACTAACCCCGGGTCACCCCTGAAAAAGGGACCATTATGGTCTAAGTGGGCCTACCCAGTCACCAAAATTTTAAATAAAAAATAAATGGACTGACATAGTACAGCATTTATCCTCTCTGATCTCTACCACTACAGCTTGTAGTGATGTGTGTTAATATGAGCTGCATAACTCACAACCTTACAGTCTCCTCACACTGGGAGATCATGGAGTTCAGAGGGGGACATATATGCTCATGTGTTTCAGAAAAAAAATACTTGATAGAATTACCAATCTGCAATTGAAGTAACTACAATTATACTGTACAGTTTATATATGTACTGATATTAATGACAAAATGAGATATTTACAAAAGTAGTGTGGGCAACAATTACAGTATATTGCACATTTCCGTTGATGTAAAAAGGCAAACTATTATTAGTGTGACCTCATAAATACTAGTGATTTTTAAATGTCGTTTGTTTAGCTAGGATAGCCAAGCTGCGATACAATATTTAATTTTCAGTGGGGCCCTAGATATGTCCATTGTTATAGTTTAGTGAACTGAAGCACTGAGAGGTTAAGTGACTTGCTCAGGGTCACACAGCAAGTAAGTAGTTCTGGAACAATTTGAACTGTGATCTCCTTGTTCTAAAATCTGTTCTCTAGATTTTATTTCCTGAATAAAAGTTTAGGGCCATGTGTGGATTGTTTCCACATTCCCACCACCTAATACAAATGGAGAGCAGTAGTGTTTTACCTCTAGGTCACTTGTTCAAAACTGATGAAGATTGTGACAACAATGCATAAAGGATGACAACTGCTATACATTGCACTGTTCCACTTTGCTATGGTACACTGAAAGAGGCAGAAAGAAATTGAGGGTGTATGAAGTTTGCCTGTCACACTGTTTGTATGCATAAAGCATTAAGAAATTTTGCACTGCAGAATAAATGCTAATTCAGCATTCATGTTTATTTTTTATTTCTGTTTTGTCTTGGTCTTAAAAATGTTACAGGTTATATTCTATACAAGGCACTGCTCTTGCAGGACTTCATTATACCCAGTCCTTACAAGGCCAGGATTTTTATGCGCATCCATACCTAAAAATGTTGAATTAGGTATAATCTGGTGGTGCTTTTTTGTCAAAACTTTTATTTTCAGTAAACACTTTGTTTCTGAGTTGTACTGTGTGTTCTTCATCATTCTCTGACCTGATCAGTCAAGTCAATCTGTGCATATCAAAGAGAGAAGATAGCCATCAGACTCAGGCACCAATAAAACTGTCGCTTTATAATCAATCAAGCAATATTTCCAAATAAATTCCATAAGAATGCAAATAAAGTGTAACCACCCACAATTTTTAACAGGAATGCAGTAAAAAATGGACAGAGGGTGACATGATATTTACTTACCTTAGTAGGGAAAGTAACTTTAACATACTGTAGCAAAAGAACAGATTTACTAAAAATTGAAACTGCCTGTTTTACTTATTTGGAGAATAATTGCAATCTCTGTCTGCCTGTTCCATCCCAGAGATCTCACTGCCACAAGTTTAAACAAATCATCTTGTGTGTCAATAAAGTCTGTGAAGCAAATCAGCAGAGAAGCCGTAAAACAAAGTTCCTTTACACCTGTTCTTCAAAGACTGTTAAATTTCTGATTTAATACTGCTGTCTGGAGAACTACATAAAAACATATACCCTTGTCAACAGATCATTGTTTAGATAACAATATGTAAAAAGAGGGTTTTGGTGTCCTTTAAGAGTAAAACAAGCTGTCTGTGCTGTTTATTTATTTATTTTTTATTTATTTATTCTAGGATTACAAGTACCTTTGAGCCAAGGATCTTTTACAAAGGTTCCACATCAGAAATAACAAACAACAAGGAAGCAACAGTGAAATAACAGTAAACAATTCATGTACAACAGTGCTATTGAAAGGGGTCAATTATATGAAGAGTAAGGGGTAGAGGATGAGGAGAAGTTTAGGTAGTTAACAGAGGCAGCTATAGTAAGATGGTGAATACAGCTAGGATGCATATGCCCACAAGGAATGGGTAGGGTCAGGCACCCAGGAGTGGCAGAGAAATAGGGATGAGACGAGAGAGGGAGGATGAAGATGCAGCCGGAGGCATTTGTTGAAAAATAAATGGGAAGGAGTGATAGAAGAGAAAAGGGGCAGGGTGGGAGGGAATAAGTGCTGTAATGGGGCAAGGAGAGACTAATGAGGTGGTATGAAGACCTGAGATTTGAAGTGGTGCCTCAGGAGCTGGGGTGATGGGGACTGGGGGGCCTGGGGATAAGCAGTATATAAGTTAGGATTTAAGCTGTGTAGGTCATCATCTAGAAGAGGCAGTCACAGGAGTTAAAGGCAATGAGATGGTCCCGGAGTCTGGTTTTGAACAGACCTAGTATTGAGGCAGAGGAGATGGTGTGGCTGAGACCATTCATCCATAGAGGAGCACTATAGGTGAAGGAGCATTGGTCCTGCATAGTTCGACAGCAAGGAACTTGTAGAATCTGGGTTGTCGAGCTCCTGGTGTTCTGTCGGTTGGTGTTTTGATGTAACAAGGCAGTAACACCGGGGGGGGGTGAGGCCAAGGTTGATTTTTCCTGCCATAGCACATGTGAGATAATTTATATGGTTGGAGAGCTGAAGCCATTCGGATTGTTCATAAAGGGCCCAGGTGTGGGTGGGACGGTGGGCACCAGTTGTGAGTCAGCATGCTTTGTTAAGAGCAGTTGTTATACAACGGAGAGCAGACGTCATGCTGGAGCCATAGATAATGAGGCCATAATCAATAATTGACACCACAGAGCTCTGGGTGGCAATCTTTATGGCCTCTGGGGTGAGGTGCTGCCTGTGTTTGTGAAGAATTCAAGGCATGTGCTGGCATCTTTAGCCACGCTGTCAATGTGAGCCATATAGGAGAGATTGAGGTCAAGCAGAATCTCTAGGTATTTAAAAGAGTAAACATGTTCGAGGACAGTACCCTGCTTGGTGGAGATGGCAAGGGGGTGTTGCTTGTAACGGTTATGTGAACTGCAGAATAGCAAGGACTTGGCTTTCTTGTGATTGAGGACTAGTTTGTGATTGGAGAACCATGTTTCAATGGCACTGATATCGGAACGAGAAGAACTGGATGTTCACTTTATGTAGTGCTAGTCAGGCTGGCATGAATGCTTTCCTGTGTATTGTCAATGCCTTAGAATAGTTGAGGAATACCATGATCTTATGCTCTTGCCATCTCAGCTCCCCTAAGTCCCATGCTTGTCTCAGGATATTCTCCTTTACTGGTAATCTCAGCAGTTTTGCAATGATGGGTCGAGGTCTTTCACTAGTTTCGGGGGTATGGGGTGGAAACCAATATGCCCTTTCAGTCTTGAAACAGGGTTCCCTTGGCAGTTTGAGCAGCCATGGCAGGGCATTTCATAAGAAAGTTATCGCATCACCTTTTTTCTGAATGTTCTAGGAATCCAATGAACCTTATATATTTGCTTCTGCTATGATTTTCCAGGTTATCCATTTTTGCCTGAAGGCATGAATGGTAGAAGCTTGTTCCTTTAAGGTGTCTTTTAAGTCATTGCAAGTTTTTTCATGTGCCTGGGCTTTGGTCTCTATTATTGACATTCTATCTGAAAGCAGCTGCATATTATCTGAAAGTAATAGGATGTACTCTGAGTTTCCTGTAGATACCATTTTCATTTTTTTTATCTCTGCTAGAAGCAGAGAAAACATTGCCTCTACCTTCCCCACTGATAGCACAGAGTCTGTCTTGCCTGGTTGTTGCTTTGTCCAGGGTCATTTCTTCCACAATTTAGTGTGTCCCTCTGTGCAATGGTGATGAGGTAGTTGTAGAAATGTTTTTATGATACAGTAGCTCTTCAAATGGCATTTCTGTGGCTGCTCTTTTTTGAGAGGATATCTCCTCCGATGAATACAGATGGATGCTGATTTGGGATACCAAAGTGGGAGCTTGTAGCTTAGAATTTTGTCTTGGTCAAGCACTCGATGTGAAATTTTACTTCACCGGAGAAGTTGCAAAACTTGCTTTCTCGAATTACAGGTACTTCACAAAGTTTTCACTTCGCAACTTTAACTGACTTTACCTAGAAAAGTGGTGAAGTTAAGGCAAAATTAGGTGAAGTTAGGCAAAGTTTGGTGAATTTAAGTCAAGTCACCTAGAAAAAGGGCAACTTTACCTTGTAAAAACTTTGCGAAGTCGGCACTTAACGAATTTCGCCAACTTTTCAAATTTATTTGCGAAGCAAATTTTTTCCACTTCATCCATCTCTAGTGCCTTGGACCTCTGGGAAGGGTGACATAAATAAATAAAATCTACTACTACTAATTAAGAATGTCTGTCCTGTCTCCCTTCTTGAATAAATATATAAGAATACCACTGTTAAAAGAAGTGGAAGTTATGTCATTATACTGTATATCATGTGGTTAAAATACACTACCAAAAATTCTGCTACAACATTTGCTAAATGTTATAAGTAAACTCCCAAAAATGGCATTGTAGTCAACCCGCACCCCAGCCCTGATCTCCAACAATAAAAAGTAAATTTTCCGTGGTGGTCCAGTGGACTGTTCCTGCCCAGATCCCCTGTGCAGTTTAAATCCCGAATACCTGGTGGTCTAATGGACCCCCCAACCTGCTGTGCCTATCAGCCCACTTCCCCATCCCCTAAGTAAGCTGACAATGGGCTTAGCCCACCGCTCACCTCCATGTCCAGCCACTGACTGAGCTCTGAATGAGCACTAGTGCATACAGTATGCACTCATTGAGAGCTCAGTCGGTGACTGGCTGTGGAGGTGTGTGGCAAGCTGAGCCATTCGCTGGCTCAGTTAGGGAATGGGGGAATGGGGTGGTAGGCACTGCGGGGTGGGGGGTCCACTGGACCACCAGGGAATATAAATTTTTTATTGTGGGAGATTGGGGCTGAGGTGAGGATTGACTACAATGCCATTTGTGGGACTTTACTTAAAACATGTGTGGCAATCAGGGATCATGCTTGGGGTGGACCACAAGACTACCAGGAAAATTGAAAATGTTTTTTGGCACATGTGGGGTAATTGGGGATCGGGGCTGGGGGGGAACTCTAGACTACCAGGGAAGCTGACTTGTTACATTGGTGCATGTTTACTGAGACTGTCAGTGCTGCATGTTATGGCTTTGCACATACTATGACATGATTGTTCCTGTATGCTTATCACAATAGACAGCTTTATGCACCAGCAACCATGCGGTTGCTGGGGGCCCCCTTCTAAGGGGGGCCCCCATCCAAATCAAGAGTACCACATCTTTATTTGTTTATAATTTATAATATCCATGTTGAAAGTACAACAGCACTAAAGGGCATTACTGGGCTCTGTGCAGCCTTTTGGTGGTGTGATGAAATCATTTACTGACATATATGCCAGCCAATCAGAAGCTAATAAACAGATATGGACTGGATTGGCAGTATGGCTCCAAAGCCTAACATTACCACTGTCCCTTAAGAATTTCAAATATGTGACTGATTGTACTGATGATAATATGTTGCACATGTTGGTCAAAGCAAATGATGAGGTCTGTTTGGGTTGGGTAAGGGCCCCATGACTAATCTTTTTGGAGGCCTCCAAAACTCTAAAGCCAGCTCTGCACAATGGTGAAAGGAGTATGTCATGATATTTATGACTGGTGCCCTATATACACTTAACATTATTTGTAGTTTACCTTTTTATTGCAATTTACACACAGCATACATAACAGTAGGCACCAATGATCGATATCAGACAGCTGCAGTACCTGGTATAATAACTCTGGATCAACTAAAGACAGTACATTTTCATTTTGCCATCATTGAACATCTCATGTAGCATCATGCAATAAAAGGGAGACCAACATTTTCATCTTGTAACAGTGTGTGGGTATACATAACTAGACTGATTTCCTCCTTTATGCAACTGGGGAGGGGGAATTCCTTATTACATTAATGCACATATGGGGGCTCAGGGCAGGTGGGGGACACTCGACTACCAGGGAATGTTTATTAATATTATGAGGATCCATAGTCTCTGCTGCTGTGTACAGTGGTAGCCTGCAGTTACAGAGCCATTACCCAAGTCTGACATACAGGTGGAGTTGTAAGCACACAAAGGCTGTGGCTATCGAGCTGTTGTTCCAGTCCAACCTACAAGTGAAGTTATGTGCACCTTGAAATAGCACCAGGCAAACTACATGGTAATGTATGCAAAGCAACAGATAGATTAAGTAGCCTAATTTGCATAGGAGCTTTGAATATAGCAAACTTTTTCCCTGGGCTAATGTGTTTGCACTGGGCTAATGTGTTAGCACTATGCAAATGAGTTAGCCCTGGGCAAACCTCTTAAAACCATAGCACAGTTCTACAGTGTGTGGCCTGTAATGTTGTTTGCAGTTGTTGTGCACCACTTCAGTGCTATCACCCACATTGAACACCTGCTGCAACAATGCCTTCCTCCACCTCTGTGTGCAATGGGATGCTGTTTCAGCTAGCACTACCCGTTTGCTATATTCAGAGCTGTATTATTTACTGGGCTATTTTTGCTCTGCACTCTCAGGCCTGTTTGCACATTTTTATTTGCATGCTATATTCAACTGATTTAGCCCCAGGGCTATTTCCTTGAATATAGCATGCAAATGGTTCTGGGCAATTTAAACACATCGGGCAGTGCTAATTTTACCCTGGGGCTAGGTTTTGAATTTTGGGCCTCAGGTTGTACTGCTGGTTGGTCAACAAGGAGGAATTGTACTGCCATCTACCATTCACTAAAGCAGGAAAGCTTTTTAGATCTTTGAACATTCCAGCTAACATACTAGTGGTCAGAAAATTCTAATGTCATGAGGTTTATCTCTAGAATATTGGTGTTGTGTTACTCAAAAAGGTACTTAATTTAAGTGGCTAAAGACCCATTAAAGTATGTGGCATCTATAGTTTTATGAATTGACCTATTGCCAGTCTGCAGTGGTCAGTAATTTCAGTAAGGCAAAAGAGCGACAATATGCCTTTTTTTCCTGCAGACCATCTTTCAGAAATGTCAATTCAGCAATTAAAATCATCTCCAAGCAAAGATCTGCAACATGAGATTTGGGAGTGGCATGCAGTGCTTTGCCTGTGTTCATGCAGTTCTTTGCCTGTGTTCATACAAATCTTTGCCTGTGTTCATGTAGCTCTTTGCCTGTGTTCATGCAACTCTGCAGCTCCTTAAACAGCAATGGTCCTACATTTATGTTTTTCAGCATCTCTGCTAACTTGCTCCATAATAAAGTATTTTGTAACACAGAATGTTGCTCTTTTCAACATTTAGTTTATGTAGAATCAGTGTATCTGTGATACTGCGTATACATGTACCTTTAAAAGGTCATGTGTATGCATCATCACATATACTGTACACTGATGTCATTGATGCTTGGACAATATGAGGCAGTCAAACATAGTTATATATGGGAGGCTATCAGCAATGCAGTGTCCCCCATATTAGAGGCCAGTATCATTACTATTTTTATTACTATTTCAAATCTCGGGCAGTAGGATGTGAGTGAGCAAACTTTCAAAAATTTGCTCCAGTGCTGCCTGATGGTCTAATGGATTGTGTTACTGCTTACCATGATGACAACCCAGGTTGGTGCCACATCTTGGAGTATTGTACATCAAAAGGCAAAGTCAGTGACAAGAATCAACTCTGGATGTCTCCTGACTCTGCACACATGCTCTCTGGCAGCCTAAGGGATGGGAATATTTTGGCAGAGATCTGCAGTTCTGGACATGTTGTCAGATGTCAGTAGGGCTTGTGATGCCTGCCACATAATGCAGGATACTAGACATCCAGCTAGGTGTGCTTATGTAGAGCAGACTGGGCCTAGCAGATGGGCATGCCCAGCCACCTTTGCCTAAGACATTTGTGCCCCAAGGGGGAGGGACACATGGAGTCTTACCCTCCACCACACAAGATGGTCCACCCAGTTCTTTTGTCATCCTTCTCTGTCCCTTAACAGATGCTGAACATGCTATACATTTTACTAGGATTGCCACACATTAGCTGAGATCTATCCCCACATCAGTTGTCCCAGTGGGTTGGGTAGGGAGAAGCATAGAATCATAGTTACATCAGGATGCTATGTAGAGGTTGGAACATGAGGATGGCAGGGGTTCCTTGGGCAGGACAGGTTATTGTGGAGATGGAAGGAGGACTGCATCAAAGCACCCAATGTCTTAGAACTGCAAGAAACATTATGTGTTTTAAATAAAGCTTTTCCAAAGGCAGCAATGGTACCAGTGAGTCCATCATACGCATCATGATAAAATGGCACACCCAGCAAAGAAGTGAAAAATCATAGATAAGAACATAACATTTTTAGAAGACTGGGGTGCTTTTGGTTTCATTGGCAGGGATGGATGAATATTTCATGTGATTTGCAGGAAAGGTCTGCAAAACAAAGAAGTCTAAATCCAGAGGCATGTCATAATCAAACATTCTACATATGCCAACAAATATGAAAGAGAGGCATGAGGAAAACCTTTCTGCACTAGGAAATAAACTGAGACAAAAAACATTGCTTTGACTTCATGGCTTGCATCTAGCCAGCTTCAACAGAGCCCTACAATTGCTTTGTGGAGACAACTTTTTCACAGATGAGGAGGTGAGGAAAGATACAGTTTTCAAAATAGTCCCATACTTGCTTGCAGACTACAAGAAACAAAGTTAAAATGTCCTAAATGCAAGGTTTAGAACCTGCTTTTGTCAACGTAAGACTATGAAGGACCATTCAAAAAACATTTTGTGGAATATGGAGTATTTTGTGCTGTGCTGGTATTAGGTCAGTTCAATGTTTCTCTTGTGCATGATCAATAAATACATGGATAACAATTTACAAGGATACTGTTCAGCACCGCTGGCATTTGTGGTCCATTCTACTGTATGTATGTAGTAGGAATTAAGACTGTGTTAAGGACCATTTGCTCTTGTAGCTACAGAACCACGGCTTAAACTTTGTCAGTTTTCTCAGAGTGGATTTGGAGAGGAAGCTATCACCTGAAGCACTTGTTTATGTCTGCACAGACTGTGCACCCATCATGACGGTCCATACTAAGAGAGATAGAAGTTTTGGCCTTGCAGAGCAAACTAGTGGGGTACCCTGGCTACTACACACCAATTTATAGACTTCATACTTAGTTTGTTGAAACTTTTGCACATTTGTATAACATGATAAATGCATCACTGCTGTTGAAAACAATGAGAAGTTACACTTCTTTCAGTGTTTTGCATTGGGTAGTGTTCCAATTAACTGACATACTCGTTCTACAAATAGCATTGTGGGATGAATCTAAGCAAAATTATCATTACAAAGGAAATCTGCTATGAATCCATTTATATGGCTCTCTGGTGATCAAACCTATGATGGCAAGTGGACATATGGCTCCTGATCCTGAAAAGATTGCAGTCCCCCTGAACAAAAGTTTGAGCTGTATGTATTTATGACTGTATAGCTTCAAAGAGAGTCCCTTACCAGTCTTTCTTTGTGAAGCATAAACATTAATACTTCTCAGCTTGTGTGCTTCCCATTTAAGATGTAATAACAGTGCACTTCCCCAGAATATACCTACAAGTCTTTCTAACATAACTGCAGTACCAAATGAAATACCCACTCCATCTGCCTTGTCATCCCAAAACACTCAAAAAGATAGGCCCCATATCCGCCCATTTTTACACTGGGCTGAGTCAATAGTGGAAGATATCCATTTTGCCATTATATGTGAAACCTGGCCTTGTGTAAAAGGGGAAAAATGACCCTTTCATCAGTGGATATTTAATACTGCATGCTTTTAAATAGATTGTTAGCTGTTCTGGTGTCAAAAATTTACAAGTAGAACTGTTAAAAGGAAAACGTCAAATAACATCAGCTGCCTTTAAGGATTTTTGCCATCACCTGTGTTCAAGATATTATACTGCACTACCCTATCAGAAGGTGATTGAAACTGAGATAATCTTGATGAAGACATATCAAAATCTCTTGCTACTGGATCAGAATCACCCCAGTTAGTTTTATCTTGATGCACCAAAAAGTATTAGTTTGGGGCACACTTGCCTGATCTGATATAGTTTTTGCCAATCTGAAGATTTTATGTGGGAAAATAGTCACTCTTTCTGGTGAAGTAGGCAATTGAGCCTGGTCTTCTTGAGCCTCATGGGCATCTTGTTCTTCAATATCCACCCCTGGTTCCATTGTAGTTGTCTTCTGGTGTTGTGCAACAGAGGGCAGCACTGCTTTTGGGTTAGGTCCTGGGGCAACAGAAAGCATTTCTTCTTCTGATCTGTGAACAGTTTGTGTTGCCCACAATCAAAAAGTGGTTAGTGACTGAATGAGCAGAGACTGACTATGTCTTGCGGGGAGTAGTGAAACAGGCTGATTAAACTACACATGAAATAGCCTAAATCACACAGTTAGGTGTGATAGAAAAATAAGGGATGAGCAGAACCACAGGGAAAGGGGTAAGGAAGGGTGCTGGTAGCAGGTTGGCAGGAGCAAGGGGGAGAAGGGAGACATTTTGGCTGGCATCTGACACCGGTACATGAGGTGGAGAGACAGAGAGAGGAAGGTAGATGGTTCCCAAGGGATGGAAAGTGATAGGACAATTCAGACTTCCCAGCTGAGGAGTGAGGGTGGGGCACGGACAAGGTGTGAGGGTCCCTAGAGTGTAGGGAGTAGAAGGAGGAGAGAAGTGAGTATAGGTTTGAGGGGATGGACCCAAACCAGCATTTAGACATCATGGAAGCATGGTGGTACTGGCAACGTGCGGCGAGAGGGAGGATGGATAATGAGAAATGTAGGGAACAGTAATGAGTAGGCCTGTAAAACATTTTTATTCTGCATGCGGAATTTATGTGAACCACGGAATTCCACTTCCGTGGAATTCCACAAATAATCCCTGCAATGTTCACAAAATTTTGCCTTTAATGTGCTGTGGATTCCTCTGTTCATCATACTTAAATTGCAGAATAAATTTCCACTGAACAGCGTTACTGTTCTGCGGAAATATATTCCACAAGTGAAGTACACCAAACAGAGAAATCCACAGATTGAACATTGCAAGACCTGAGAATTAATCGCTGAATTCTTGTTAAGTAATACAACTGCTGCAGTGGTGTGACATCTACAATTCCAACCGTGTTCCACTGTTCACATGATGCAACGCAGTGACGTATGATTTAGTCATGTTCTTTCTCGCACCACGTGTTCACTATTCCACCATTCATCAACCACATTGTTATAAACCAAGGATTTTCAGTGAACGGCAGAATATATAATTTGCCATTCAGAAACATGTGAAACTCACCAGAAATTTGCAGTTTTGAAGTGTGAGAGAGAAGAAAGAGTGTACTAGTCTGTCATTGATTGTGGTTGTGTGCTGGAGTAGTGGGAAGTTACTTTGCACAATGACATCATCTTCACCACTTAAAGTGTTGCATTTGGAGCCTGGTGAGGAGGATCATTCAGTTGACACTGGCAGTTAGCAGCAGCTGCTATGGAAAGATCTGCCCCTAGTTACTGAACAGCACCAGCTGGAGGAGCACAACCAGGCTGAAGAACAGCAAGCAGAGGGCGTTGAGAATGAGGCTCAGCATGACCACAGCTCCCACCATGAGCTTTCACCCCCTTTCAGCATCAAGGAGGTCACCCTCCAAGTTAAGGAGGTGACCAAATATGCTAAAGACCTGTTTGGTTCTGAAAGGCTACCATTTAAGAAAAAGGAGGAACTGTGGGGGCAGATCAAAACAGTAATGGATGGTGAGGTGGAAAGCATCCCATGTATCATAAAACAGCTTAAACATAAGTGGGATGAACTCCAGTGCCAAGATCCAGAAGTGTTGAAGATGCTGGGTGGAACATTTACCATGCATGAGGGAGGTCAAAAGAAGAGAAAGAGAGATTAGGGTAGTGGCGCTAGTGAGCAATAGTATTCAAATTTCAGTCATTCTTAATCATAGTAGTGACTGAGTTTTCGGGTACAAATAAAGTCTGATCATCTTAATGTTATTAATGATTAATAGGTGCTAAGAAAACACCTGCAGATTTTGTCTTCAGTTAGGATGGACAACGAGAACATCCACAGTCTAGCGGCAGTACAACTTGTGAAGACAACGTTGCGACTGTGTCTGGTAAGTATATCGTTTTAATAAGCAGTCATACAACTATGTAAACATTAAACCACGACAATGCATTGTTCTACTGTTGAATTAATCCATGGTTGTGTGGGTGATTGGGGCATGAGATTGCAGGCTGAGTGCCTCCAGCCACCCCCACAACCATGGATTAATTCAATAGTAGAACCATGCTCTGTAATGGTTTAATGCTCTGGTAACATGGCAAGCATGTTATTTAATTTCCTGGTGTCGGATTAAATATGGTCTCTGTACTGTGCCTGTTTTATTATTAACAATATGTGTCTTAAGTTCCGCAATTGAAGAACTGCATCAAAATCCCCATGATGGGAGACTAAAGGAGTTCAATATGTACACCCTGGAACAGAGTAGAGAGGGTGGATATGATAGAGACCACTAAATACCTCAAGTGGGTAAATAGTACAGGATGGTAATATTTTTAAGAAGAAAATGTGCTTAAGAACAAGGGGACATACTATGAAGCTGGAGGGAGGTAGATTCAGCAGTGATAGGAGGAAATGCTTCTTCACAGCAAGAGTGGTGGATTCCTGGAATAGCCTTCCAGTGGAGGAGGTGGGGGTGGAGACAGTGATGTGGTTCAAGAATGCCTAGGAAAAGCACAAGGGAACCATAGTGGACAGGAAGGGGAGGGAGAAATAGCTGTAGGTCAGGCACGTTCTTCATTAATAGTGTAGATATGGAGAAATGGGCTGAATGGATGGGCCAATCACTACTTATCTGCCATCAAATTCTGTGTTTCAATGATAAGTGAAGTTATCATTCATTTAATAAAGTTTCTCACCTCAAGTATGAGCACAGTATAATCCCCTCTTATAACTTTGGTAGGGAGCAGTCTGTGATGTGATTGGCTGATGGCTAGCACCTGACCATTCATTAATCTCTGTTACCCACACAGCAAGTGGTGAAAGGGTCCCAGCTACCAGATCAGGAAGTGGTCAGATCTTGTTTTTGTTGGGAAAACACAATTTGTAAGGCAGCCATTAACATTCCCACTAAGCTACAGAGGTGCTGTCAGGTACACACGATACTCTCTGTCTGCCCACCCACCCGCAGACCTCAGAGAACCCATCAAAAGTGAACTCTTGTGAGCTGGCCTGGTGGTGCTGAGGGTTGAGGTGCTGAACGCCTTACCTCACACCATGCCAGTGACCCAGGTTCGAGAGCGAGCTCGGGCAGCTGGGGGTCAGCAGGGGAGGGAGTTGATTGAGCGTCCTATGGACTGCTCTCCTCTCCCAGGGTGGGTCTGGGGTACAGTGTGTCCAGCATAAGTCTGACACCTAGTGGAGGCTGGGTGTCAGCATGTCTGGCCTGGTGGAATGGGGTGGTAGGCAGGGCAGCCAGCAGGTGCACTGCATGTGGATGCATGCGCAGGGAGCCCTTGTTGGCATTGCATACCCTGCCTCCAACAGAACATGGAAAAAGGGGAGTGCCCAGCTGTTGTAGCTTGACGGCCATCCATGATGTCCTGCACCACTCCGAGGGACCACCGTGAGTGGATCCGTTGTGTGATAGGGGAGTTGATTGACCCCCGACGCCCATACTCATGGGAGTAAGCAGTAGGGTGTCGGTGGTTAGAGGCAAGCGGGTCAGGCAGTGACGGATTACAGGGGATGCAAGGATGATGAGGCCAGCTGGGACCCCTGTGGGAGAAAAAAATAATACAAAAAAAAAGTGAACTCTTGCACATAACTATGTTTTCCCCACAATAACAAGAAGACAAGATGGAGACAGTGCAGAGAAAGGCAACAAAAATGGTGCAGGGTCTGCAACAGAAACCATATGTAAAGAGACTAACGGAGCTTAATATGTATACCCTAGATGAAAGGAGGGAGAGGGGGGACATGATAGAAACAGTCAAGTACCTCAAGGGAATCACCAAAATGCAAGGCAGTAGCATCTTTCAGAAAGCGAGATGTGCAAGAACAAGTGGGCACAATTTGAAGACAGAGGGGGTCGTCTTAGGGGCAACATGAGGAAGTATTTTTTCACACAGAGAGTGAAGGACGCATGGAACAACCTTCCAGAGAAGGTAGTGGGGTCAAAAACAGTGGGGGAATTCAAGAATGCATGGGATAGACATAAGGCAATTCTAGTGGGGGGTAGGAGGAAGTACAGTAGGCTGTTGGTTAACTAGTATCTGCATCTTATCTGAAAGGTAGTGAAAGGGACAGACTGGGTGAGCCAAGTGGTCCTTATCTGCCATCAAAGTCTATGTTTCTATATTTCTATATCTGCTCTGATTTCTGCAAGGCATCTCAGTTACTCCCTATAGTAGAACTCAACGAGTCCTCTGGGATATCATGCTTGTGGTGTAAATTTGTTTTTGAACAGTCAATCCACCAATAAGAAGTACTACTATCAATGCAATCTTGACTGATTGTCACCAAGCTTGACCTAAGAAATCAGTTGTTCCAGTTGGTCAACTATTTGTTGGTGCCAATCAATAACTGTATTTCAGTCACAAAGCACTTCAAGTCATTGCTAAAAAGATAAGTATTAGTAAACCATGACAGAGTGAACCACATTAAGATCTTCATGGTCAGCCTACTGCCAGTGACCAAGTCTGACAACCTCAAGAAAACAACAAACAAGAACCCTTGATATCTATGAACTATAGTATGTACAAAAAACAAACACAACATCAAGGTTTAAGTACTGTTTGTAATCTTTAAAGTCAAGTACAAATAAGAGAAATACAGAATATTTCTAATCTTGTAATCAGAAAAAAGAAAGGAAAATGCAATCATGTCAGTCACTGTGGTGTGGCTGGGGGAGTAGTATGGATCATGTCAGCCCTCTTTGCACTACCTGCTGCATCACCCCATTTCAGCCTCCTTGTCACTTCACAGATTTAAAGGGCCCTCTTCTGTTGGTGGAATGTGTTATGAACGTATTTGAAATGATAGTTTATCTTGACTTTTTGGGTTGCTTTTAAACTGTTAATGTTATCAATAATCAACAGGTGCTGAAAGAATAGATGCTGATTTGGCCTCAAATGAGGATGTACAGCAGGCCGAGGCAAGTAGCAGTGCAATTGTGTCTAGTAAGTACAATTTTTCAGTAAGTTTTAATCCCTGTCAGACAAAGGTTATACGTAAGCAATAAAAAGCAACAGAGTGTGCTGTTATTGTGAAGTAACACACACTCAGTTGTGTTGTGAGGCAGGAGGCCGTAGGCCAAGTGTCCTCACAGTACCTGGGTGTGTGTTAATTCCCCATAACAGCATACCTTGTTGTTGATTATTATTGCACTTATAACATGGGTTATGTATAAACAACAAAACAAATCAAAAAAAGGTATTTTTTGCTGTTTAAACAGCAAAAAAAATAATGAATCCTGCCACCGGCAAAACAGTCCCTAACAAATAATGCATCCAACATTGCTGTTATGCACATAGAAATGTCACAGATACACTACTGATATGATCTGTGACATCTGTAGTGCATAATATGCACTCTGATATCTCCTACTACATGCAGAACCCCCCCCAACACATACACAGGCACATATAACATAATTTCCCCTTGGTACCGAGCTGTGTGTGTCTCACTCTCCCCCCGAGGTATTGCAAAACACCGCTCAGGTCCAACACAGACAACTGTGCAGTGCCTTTATTGGTGTGTCTCTCTGCTGGTTCACACCTTCACGGAAAGCGCTCACAGAGAGATTCATGCGGTACCTGCTGTCTCATCTCTCTCTCTCTCTCTCTCTCTCTCTCTCTCTCTCTCTCTCTCAGGAGCACTCTTTCTCCCCAGTGAGTGTGTGATACTCTGTAGTCAGTAGGGTGGGTCTGTGGGAAGAACAACAGAACACAGCTGAATGATTGTTTAAGAATATTGATGGAGGGGCTATTTGGCCAATAATTAACAATATTTTAGTGTATGCAATATATGAGGGATTGTACTGCTTCAATAAATGCATTATTTTCCATAGCCTCTGCCCCAAGTGAAAGATAAATGGGTAAATAACACTGTTTTTCACTTGCCTACATCAAAATGTAGTGGACTGACAGCTCATTCTGCCAACCCACAATGAATCCGCCCTTATAGGTCACACAGAAATTCTAGAACACAGTCACAGACATATAATTGACAGTGTTCAAATATGGCAGTGATTTCCATTTTGGAGATGGCAGAACTTTTATAACTCACTGTTGGACTTGTCATGAAGGAGTTATGGAATATATGAATGGCCTAAACAAGGTGAGGGAAGGAAGCATATTCACGATGTGTGAAAACAAAACAACTAAGGGCCATGCATTCAAGTTGGAGGGGGCAGATTTAGAGGAAATGTGAGGGGGCTGGTCTTCATTGAGAGAGTGGTGGGTGTTTGGAATTGAGTGCCACTGCTAGAATGGGTGGTGGTGGTATATTTGGTGAGCTAATTCCAGACAGCATGGCACAACTACTGTACAAGGGGATAAATAAAAGTAACAATAACATGGATTAAAGGGAAACTTTCTATGTTCCCACCCCTCACTCATGGAGATAAATGTGCCATATTTGAACACATGCTATTTTATAGCCTCCATATATTTCTGGTGCAGTTCAAGAATTGTGTAATTAATGTTCTTTTTAAAAAAAGTTGTCTAATGGCCCAGGGGTGTTCAAATCAAAACTTTTCGGACTTGATCAGCCATGAGTGCAGCTGAATTTTCACTTGCCCTGTCCATAACCATGAAATTAGCTCTCTTTTTGTACTTGCCCTGCAAGGAAATTTACTTGCTCTGGACAGGGGGCAATAGGATTTGCACACCTCTGTATGGGCCAATGTTATATAAGCATTACATTACATTAAAGGGGACAGGAACCGATTACTTATGTGCAGCTGCTTGCAATATCTCTATTTTTATACATGAAATTCCAACCTCAAAACACGATCATTATTTAACTGTGTCTGAATCAAAGCTGAAGCTGTCACTTGTATTTTGTATTGTTTTCTTTTAATGGACAACATCCTGTGCCATTCCTGTCACGCAACCAAGAATTGATAGTTTTGACTACATCACTTCATGGTTTCAGAACCATGGAGACTGTACTGATAAGTTCATGCTCACATTTCTAAAACCACAATGTGGCATACTCAAAACTCCAAATTCTTGGTTCCATGAAAGGAACTGCACAGAATGTTGTCCATACAAACTAAATAATACAAAACATAGCTGACAGCTTCAGTTTTTATTCATGGAAAGTTAGCTAGGGATCCTTTAGAGGTATGAATGAATATAATTTATGAAAACAAAATAGAGACACTTCAAAGAGCTGCACATAAGTAATCAATTCCTGTCCCCTGTAACTGTTATTGCTACGCCAGTTATTTTCATGATTATTAGTAACATGTTCCCCTTCCCCATTGCCACTCGTTGAGGTATGAAAGTGTTTTAACTTTGGGTTTGCCTGTTCTCTGACCAAAACCTCCTGCAGTTACTGTTATCCAGCAATAATTACCCTAGGGTATGTATTAATATATCTTTTGCAATGTTGCAATGAAATGGTAAGGAAATACATGCTATTTCTGTTCAGAGACTACTTAGATTCAGACAACATCGGACACAGCATCATCAAAATTGAAGACAAAGCGAGCATGAACCAGATGGCACACCTACAAAAGGTGATGCTACAACCTGCCTGTGCTGAACCGGACCAGACACAGGAGAAAGATAAGATTTCTGCCAGGGGTGATATTGCTACAGCCACCTCAAAGTCTGCAACAGAAACCCAAATGGTTGTGAAACCTATTGAAAAGTCTGTCTCATCATCCACCAGTCATGAAGATAGTGGTATGAAGAAGGCAGGCTTTAGGGAGTTAATGACTGAAATCAAGTCCCTGAAGGAAGGTCAATCCTGCATGGAGGCATAATTGCTGGAGCTGAAAAAGTCTGTCAAGAACCTGACTTCATTGATAAAAAAGAAATGGGTGCATAAGATACACCTGCAACAGGGTGCTGCATCAGGTACTGCAAAGAGGGTTGGGAAGATGCAAGCTACTTCTCCAGCGACACAATGACTGACATTTGCATTCTTCTTTATTTTGTTCCGATTACAAGAATGTGTTCCTTATTTGTCCATTGTCAGCAGTTGTGGTGTGTGCAGGCAGTGAAGGTACAGCAGTAGTGGTGGTCAGCAGCAGCAGGAACAGAAGTGTCAGTACGAGACATATATCAGTTACTAATTCTGATATAATTTGCTATGGCTTAATGAACATGGGTCAGGAGTACATGATTGTTGATGTCACAGCAGCTGCAGAACCATATGAGCAGGAGTATTTTATTGGAGGACCTGAAAGACAAAAGAGACACAGAGTTGCAGAGAAACAACACGACAAGTAACATTGATTTAAGTTAGCAAATGCTGATTGGTTCAGCAGCATAACCAATAATAATCCTAGGCAATGTCTAACCTGACTGCGCTTAATAAGCACAGCAGTGGTCTGAGGCTACATCACATAGATCCCCCCCCAAACTTAACACTTTCCTCCCAGCTGACTTTTCCATGAATAAAGGACATGGGTACGATGTACAATGAGCTATCTGACTAACTTATTATGCTCTACATTGAAGGAGAAAAGGTCAAAACAACCAAAAAATAAATACTTACCTTACCAATAAGTGAAAAACACCACAGGTAGCCAGAGTCCAGGTGCAAAAAGTTAATTACGGACAGCATGAGCAGCAGTAGCAGCAACATATGGGCAGAATCATTTAATCGGCAGACTTAAAAAAAAATCAGAAACAGAGTTGCAGAGAAAAAACACAAGTAACATTGATTTAATTTAGAAAACGATGATTGATTCAGCAGCTTAAACAACAATAATCCTTGCCTAGCTCTAACAGTATTTTACATGATAAAAACAGCACTGGTCTGCGACTACATCTCATATCTCCCCACCCACCCCCAACCTTCCACACAGACAAACTTGATTTGTATAGAGTTATAGCGTACAATTTATACCTCTACATGTATGATACAATAATAATTTTAAGAAAAAAAAAGGCAAACTAGTGACCATTAGAACATTATATTTACCAGTAATACTGTAAGGACATTGTTCTAAACAGTTGCAAGGATATATGTTCGTAGGACAGGATATAACATGAGACAAAATTGAGTATACCTATAGAGATAAATTAAATAAAATACATATTAGCAAAGCCAAATCTTAGATGAACAGCAACGACGATGCAAGTAGCAGCCTAAATAATATTTTATGTCAAAAGAAATGCTAGCATCTAACAATATTTACAGAATAAATGACAATAAAATGGAAACCATATAAAGCTAATGTCATTATTACATTTATTTAGTTAATTGCTATAAAATGGCAACACTTTTGTTTCTTTGGCAAATATACAATAAGTGAAAAATAAAATAAATTAAAAAAAAAAATTATAAATCCTTACTAACCCGATAGATTGGCACGTAAAGTCTGTTGTCATCTGAACTACAACTAAATCATCAATCTTGAATCATCATCATCATCCTTTTATTCTGTGGTGTAGCTGTGTATTACTGGCTTTTCATGAGGTTCAGTACTATGGACATCAAATAAATAGTGAAGTATGCAGGTGTGGACAGCATGCACATCATCAGCCCCAGCATGGTGCCTAGTAGTTCATCTTTATGTTGTTCATTGTTGAGGCCATTTCAGCAGTAGTGGTCATGGATGATGCAGGTGTGGACAGTGTGCACATCAGCAGCACCAGCACAGGGCCTAGTACTTCATCTTTATTTTGTTATGACGCAGTACAAGACAGAATAAAAAAGTAAATGTCTAAGTTTTAACTTAATGGCAAACACGCAATAAACCAGTGTTATGTGGGGCATACTAGAGGAAGGCTGTTATTACTGGATAAAGTAACAGTACAACAGCAACAGGTGTCATTGAAGTCATCAATGCTTTTCCAAACATTAATTACATATCTGATAAAGACAGTATTACTTCTTCAATGTCTGTTTCGGGAGGATGACCAGGGTACTTTCTTCTGTGCTGAGCATCCAATCCAATTCATGAAGGTTTTACATGCATAATGATTAAATATATTTTGTGATTAAAGTAAAAGTAAACAAGATTCATTTTCTAAGACATTATTTAAAAATCTGAATTCATAGTCAAGTCAAGGAAAGGCAGAGGCTATTGTTTACATTACTTATAAAACCGTAGTTACGTAATAAGCATAAATGCATTTTTGTAGCATTTGAAAAATGTAAACACAAGCATTCTCCCTTCAAAACTACAGCACTGTCTGTTCTTACAAATGGCCAACAGTCATGATACATACAAACATAGAAACATAGAATTTGATGACAGTTAAGGACTGCTTGGCCCACCTAGTCTACCCATTTCCCTACCTAACGGATAAGCTGCAGATCCTAGTTAACAAACAGCCTACTTCCTCCTACCCCCCCACTAGAATTGCCTTATGTCTGTCCCATGCATTCTTGAATTCCCCCACTGTTTTTGACTCTACGACCTCCTCAGGAAGGCTGTTCCATGTATCCACAACCCTCTCTGTGAAGAAATACTTCCTCACATTACCTCTGAGCCATTCCTCCCCCTCTATCTTCAAATTGTGCTGCCTTGTTTTTGCACAATTCTTTTTCTGAAAGATGCTACCCTCTTGGACTTTGTTGATTCCCTTGAGGTATCTGAAAATTTCTATCATGTCCCCCCTCTCCCTCCTTTCCTCAAGGCTATACATCTTTAGTTCCTTTAGTCTTTCTTCATATGTCTTCTGATGCAGACTCTGCATCATTTTGGTTGCCCTCCTCTGGACAGGCTCCACCCTGTCTATGTCTTTGTTGAGATGGGGTCTCCTGAACTGTACACAGTACTCCAGATGTGGTCTTACCAACTGTCTGTACAGAGGGCCAACAACTTCCTGTTTTCTACTGGTGATGCTTCTCCCTATGCATCCCAGTATCCCCAGCCCCCTTACTGCCTTCTCACATTGCTGGCCCACCTTTAGGTCATCTGATATGACTATCCCCAGGTCCTTTTCCATTTTTGTTATTGTCAGTATCTCACCCCCCATTGTGTACTCTTCCCCTGGATTTTTGTTTCCCAGGTGCATTACTTTGCACTTCTTTGCATTGAATCTAATCTGCCATACATTTGACCATTCCTCCAACATTGCCAAGTCCCTTTTCATCCTTTCCACCCCACCCTGTGTATCAACCCTGTTGCAGATCTTTGTGTCATCTGCAGAGAAACATAATTTCCCTTCCAGTCCCTCTGCAATGTCACTGATAAAGACATGAAAAAGGACCGGCCCCAGTACTGAACCCTGCAGTACCCCACTAGTAACCCTCCGTTCTTCACTGTGGACTCCATTTAGTATAACCCGCTGTGTCCTGTTGTCCAACCAGTGTTTTACCCAGGCTACCACCCTGGGACCCACTCGCAGGCTGGCTAATTTGTTTATTAATCTTTTGTGTGGGACTGTGTCAAATGTCTTGCTAAAGTCTAGGTAAGCCATATCCACAGCCCCTCCCTGGTCTACTGCTTTGGTCACCCAGTCAAAGAAATAAATTAGATTTGCCTGACATGACCTTCCCACTGTGAATCCATGCTGCCTTGGGACCTGTGCCCCCCTGGCCTCTAGGTACTCAACAATTCTTTCCTTCAGAAGTGATTCCATCATTTTCCCTGCCACTGAGGTCAAACTGACAGGTCTGTAGTTTCCTGCCTCTGTCTTGCTCCCACTTTTGTGAAGGGGAATCACATCCACCCTCCTCCAGTCCTCAGGTACCACCCCATCCTCCCATGATTTATTAAAAAAGGGTAGTCAGTGGTGTTACTACTTCTTCCCTTAGTTCTTTTAGAATACTGGGGTGAATCCCATTAGGCCCCATTGCTATATCCACCTTCAGTTTTTAGAGTTCTTTCAGAACCCTTTCTTCTGTGAAAGGATTAATATCAACCCCCATCCAGAGTGCTTCTATTGACCAGATTAGGTATTTCCCCCTGCTTTTCCATTGTGAATACTGAGCAGAAGTATTCATTCAGTATCTCTGCTTTTTCACTGTCGCTCTCTGCCCAACCACCTTCCACTTTGTTCACCCTCAGTATCCCTGCCTTAGTTTTTCTTTGCTCCCTAATGTACCTATAAAAGGTTTTATCCCCCCTTCTTAACCAACTTGGCTATCTTTTCCTCAGTTTGGGCCTTTGCTATTCTGACTGCCTTACCCACTTCCTTCTGCTTTAACTGGTACAGTTCTCTGTCCTGCTCCTTCTGTGTTTCCTTATACTTCCTGAATGCTGTCTTTTTCTCCCTTACCTTCCCCGCCACTTCTTTTGAGAACCATATTGTTTTTTTCTTTCATTTTGATTTGTTTATTTGCTTCACACAAAAGCTTGCTGCCTCTGTGATGGTGTTTTTGATGTTTCCCCATTATTGCTCCACCCCACCTTCTTGCCTGTTTTGCTAGTGCTTTTCTGAGGCACTCTCTCAGCTTGACAAAATCAGCCCTCCTGAAGTCCAGTACCTTCACTTTTGTGTGGCTTGACTCTACAGCTAAGTTTATCGTGAACCACACTGTTTGGTGGTCACTTCACTCCACTTCAAGATCAGTGATCTTCTGTCCATCCCTATTTGAGAGTACCAGTTCTAAGATTGCTGTCTCCTGAGTGGGTTCCAAAACTAGCTGTCTGAGGCATTGAGAATGGCCCTGCTCTTGGATGTGGCTGCAGCAAAGGTGCTCCAGTCAACATCTGGCATATTCAGGTCCTCCATCAGCAATATCCCCCCTTTCTCTGCCATCCCAAGGATGCCTTCTATCATTTTCTTGTCCATTTCCTCCCCATGAGATGGGGGTCTGTATACAACCCCTGTGTGGATTGTGGAGTCATTTCCAGTCTCCAGGGTGACACACAGTACCTCCTCTCCTCCCTGTTTACCCTTTAGTTCTGTTGCTTTTATCCCTTCCCTTATATAGAAGCTACTCCTCTTCCTCCTCTTCTTCCCTCCCTCCCTCCCTCCCTGTAGATTGTGTACCCTGGTATGTTGACATCCCAGTCATGGTTCTCTGTGTACCATGTTTCTGTGACTGCCACAATATCCAGGCATTCCTCTTCCATCAAGGCCACGATTTCAGGGAGCTTTTTGCCTTATGATATGGAATTATGTCATCTAAGTGAGAGTTGATGGCTCTCTGTGCTGCTTAAATAATAATCAATTTTCTATATCCTCTTCCACAGTATATTGGATACCAATTTTTCAAAATCTTGACTTTATTATTTTTTGTCAATATGCATGTTAATCTTTGATTTTCATCAGTTCTTGTTTTGTTATTATTTTAATTGTTTTCTAATTTGAACCACGGCATGGGCTATAGGAGCACAACAGCACATTAGTACATGGTGTGCTATAAAAAGAATGACTAGGTGGCCCATTTGCTTTATATGCCTCCTCTGCATGCTCTGCAGTAAGACAATCACTTAAAGTCCATCCTTATTGCTCTTCAATGTAACTCCCCACCATATTCCTGCTCAACTGACTGCATGCCCACCAGTTGCAGCTGCTATTACGCAGTGCATGACTATCCAATTTAAATCCGTTACGAGATATATTTATTTCAGTAATATATAACTGAGAAGCATACCATTGAAAATAAAGCCAAACCTCAAAGCTGCAGGCAGGATCTTCATCATTGCATCATTGCTTCCTGAGTGTCACTAGTACATGACACATGGTAACACTTCATTTAACAGTGCCAGTTATGAAGAAGAATGCATCCCGTGTGCAGCTTTGAGTCTTAGCTTTATTTTCAATGGCATGCTTATGATTATCAGGGATATTAGTGAGATAAATATATCTCTTTACAGATTCCAATAGGAGAGTCTGAAGCTGTGGGTGAGCAATGGCAGCTGGTTGGCAGGCAATCAATGGAGCAGGCAGGTGTGTGGGCCTGTATTGTAAATTCCATACACTTACATTTAAAAGCAACAAAAAATGATTTTGGATTACTTTAATGGATTGTCTTAATACATAGCATGCAGTGGGAAGGGATAAACAGCAACTGTACCACATGGTAAAATCTTTTGAAC
This sequence comes from Neoceratodus forsteri, assembly GCA_016271365.2. Lineage (NCBI taxonomy): Eukaryota > Metazoa > Chordata > Ceratodontiformes > Ceratodontidae > Neoceratodus > Neoceratodus forsteri. The sequence goes on from CM028135.1 coordinate 623,389,170, forward strand.
GTACACCCTGTACTGCTGTTTTTCTCGGGGAGCACACGCTATAGTTCACATTACTTCCTACTGTTCTACAATAATGAAAAACAGAACTGATCTATATCATAGCTTAACATGTATACTGGCAAAAATAATAAAGTCATGATTTTGTTAAATTGATTTTGTCTGAGATATACTGTGGAAGAGGATTTAGAAAATTGATTATATAAGTAGCACAGAGAGCTGACTAGCTCTCACTTAGACAACGTCATTGTGCAGCATGTCTGTCATCCATTTTATAGAGGAGATAATGAAGTACTTTTGAAGGGAGAAGCCTTTGTTTTACATTTTTATTTTTATTATAATATACTTTATTAAATTTTCCACAATATACATACTATATAAAAAAAGAGCACAAAAGAAATCCCATACAGTACCATACATTACAAAATTTCCCCTGGCATTTAGCTTGTTGCATTGAGTATTTACCCTCTCCATCCCTCCCATCCCACCTTCCCTATACACACCCCTCCCATCCACCCCTTTAAAACATCTCAGTAATTCACCACAATTTACTCTTCCTCCCCCCTTCCTCCCACCCCTAAAATGGACTGCAAATCCCTTACTCGCCAAAATGATGTCTTGGACACCTCATCTTACGAAGATACGTGCTTTCCCTTTGTCGCCGTCCTGCTCTACTCAAAGACTGAAATATTACTCTCTGTCAGGTGACTTGAACCTCCCAGCCATAAATTCTGACAATTGTTTCCATCTCTCCTTAAACTTAACTATGTTGCAGAATTGCTTTGCGATCCATTTTTCTGCATAAAACGCTCTGTAGATTTCTTGAATCCATTCCCTAAGAGATGGAGCAGTATCCTTAATCCAGTACCTAAGAATGAGAAGCAATGCTACTGCTGAGATAAGGGCAAAATAGTATTTGTATGTTTGGGATGGTAAGGCTGAGAGGTTGCCCAAAATACAGGTCTCTATGTTAAAATGGCACTCCCTTTTAAATAATGGCTCCACAAATTGAATTACTTGCTGCCAAAAGACCTGAATTACTGGGCAAGACCACAACATATGAATTAGAGTTCCCTGATCTTGTGAACACCTATGGCATATGCCCTCTTGGATCTTACCCATTAATTTAAGTTTTGTGGGTGTATAAAATAAATTATGTAGAATATTAAAGCAAAGTAGCCTTAATCTGTCCTGCTTTAACCATCTATAGTTAGACTTCCAGACCTGTTCCCATGTTTCTGAATCATACAAAATACCTACGGAATGCTTCCAATAGAATGCGGTCGAGGGGTAATTCTGCCAGCATCTTACCAATAAAAATTTATAAATATTAGAAATAGCTTTAGGTTGACTTGCTAAATGAAATATTTGCCCTAATATTTCTGTCATCTTTGAAGACCAGAGTGAAATTCCCAAATTTGCCAGGATACACTTTTTAAGCTGAAAATACTTGAAAACATGTAAGGATCTCATACCCAATTTTTGTTGGACCTGTCTAGGAGAATCAAATTTGTTATCTGATATGAGATCCGACACCGATACATCTTTAAGTTCATACCAAAAGCTTGAGGAAATAGGTTTATTCCCTATTTGCATATTACCATTATAACATACTGGCTGCCCCAGGTCCCGTCTCTTATCAAAATTATATAGTGCACACCACTGGGCATGTGCTCTCACTGACCATATTATAGGGGTGTCTTGCCAAGAGTTAGGTAGTTTTTTCTGTGGGAGATATAGTAAGGCCTTAGTTGATAGATGATGTTCCCGGGCTCTAACTCTTTCTATCTTAAGCCATGCCCATTGTGTTTCCTTATTCTCTAGAGGTGTCAGCCACTTAAGATACTTACTACCCTGGAAAGCTAGATAATAAAGAAATAAGTGAGGTATACCTAACCCTCCCTTTTTCCGTTCCATAGTTAACTTACCTATTGCTCTTCTCGGTTTTTTGCCCTTCCACAAAAACGTTGACCAAATAGAGTCTACCTTTTTAAACCATGCTTTGGGGAGGAATACATTCAACATAGTAAGTGGGTACATAATCCTAGGAAATATCGCCATTTTAATCAAGTTGGCTCTACCCCAAAGAGAGAGTGGTAATCCATGCCACCTTATTAGATCTTGTTGCATACATTTAATCGTAGGGTCAATGTTTAGTGATTTCAGGGTATTAACCTCTGGGGCAAGCTCTATTCCTAAAAAGGTAATTGATTTAGATGCCCATCCCAGTCCCAGTTCTTCTACATCTCTCCTAGAGCAAGTAGAATTCAATGACAGAACCAATGTCTTATTACGGTTTAACTTGTATCCGGATAGAATACTAAACTGTTCTATTATCTTCAACACTTCTATTAAAGACATTTGCCAACATGAGAGATGCAAGAGGATGTTGTCCGCGAACATTGACATTTTATATTCTTCTTCTTCTATAGCTATGCCCCTTATTTCCTTTACAATATTAATTTTTCTAGCCAAAGGCTCAATATATAAATTAAATAACATAGGAGATAAGGGGCAACCCTGTCTAGTACCCCTTGTGAGTCTAAAGCTGTCAGAAACAAACCCATTACAAAAAACTCTTGCTGAGGGAATTGTGTACAAAACCTTAACCCAAGTGATGTACTCTGAAGGTATTCCATACCTAGGCAGCAAGTCGAATAAAAATCTCCAGCTCACTCTATCAAGTGCTTTTTCTGCATCGAGAGACACCAAGACCATATCTGCGTTGATGTCCCCCGACGCAGAAAGCAAATGCCATATTTTTCTAAGTGATCACTCGAGTGTCTGCCAGAGACGAAACCCACTTGCTCGGGTCCAGTAAGATCTGCCCAGACTTTTTAAAGCCGAAATGCTAATATACTTGCCAATATCTTTATATCGATATTTAATAATGAGATTGGTCTGTAGTTTTCTGGTCTTGTTAGATCTTTCCCTGGCTTCAGCAATACCACAATTCTTGCCTCTGACAATGCTAGCTCTCTAATAGGGGAGGAGAATAAATAAGTGTACAACATTCTCAAACATGGTCTAAGTTCTTCTTTAAAGGTCTTATAGAATAAGTCTGTATAGCCATCAGGTCCTGGAGCCTTGTCCAAAGGTAGTCTATATATAGCTTCCTCTATCTCTTGTATAGATATTTCTCCTTTAAGTTCCATTTGCTTAGTTGACATGATCTGCGGGAGATTAATGTCACACAAGAACTTCTCTAAATGTACAGGGTAGTCTATTTCTAGGGGGGAGCCGTATATAAATTTAAATAGTACGTCCTAAAGTTATTTGCTATATCTACTGGATTAGTGTTTAACTTCCCTGTGACCCCATCCATTAAGTTAACTACCCAGTTGGTTCCCTTCTGTTTCTTGTTTTACATTTTTTGAATGATACGAAAATACATTTATGCTTGTAACATAAATGCAATGCAGTTTTATCATTAATGTAAACAATAGCCTTTATTGCACTTGACTATTGAGTAGGATTTTTAAACAATGTCTGATGAAAATAACATTGCTTATTTGGCCTTTAATTAAATTTGGTAACTCAAAAAAAAATAAATGTGTGCTGCCAAAATTGCTGTCATCAAAATCACTACAAAATGATGTAAAGATGTGTCTCTCTGCTGTATCCTCACCATCCGAACACATACCCGCTACCTGACTCATATTATTTTCATCATCCATGCCTTCCTCATCATCACTAGGCATAACAGTGCCAGACACAGATTAGTGAGGTGGAATGAAATGTTCATTTATTTTTATGTATGTCAGTAGCTCAACATTTAAATCAGACAGGCATGTATGATTGTCTGACACAGTTGCCTCCACTGCACTAAACACCGTTTCAGATGTTACACTGGAACAAGGGCAAGTTAAAAATTTCAGTGCAACTGATGCCAATGCAGGCCACACTGTAACCTTGTGTTGCCAGTATACCAACAAAGGATCATCCTCAACAGAAGTCTGCTCCAGATCATCAAGGTACGCAGTCACCATGTTTGCCAGTGACATCTGCAGTTTGCTGCTGTATTCCTGCTTCTGGTGTTGGGAAACACCCATCTGTTGTAGTATTGACCACAAAGGATTTCTGTTGGGTTTGGAGACTGATGAAGATGATGGCTAGGAGGACACAGATGGTTTGGAATTGGTACACAGATGCTGCTAAGTACTTTGCTCATTATTTTTCATGACATCTGATCGAATCATTTCATTGTGCACTTTCTCATGAAGAGGAAGTGCACAATCATCATCCTCTACTCTACCTCCTGGCAGAAGTGCTGCAATGCCATGTTTGTAATGGGGATCCATTAAAGTGGCCATCCTGTATGAATCACTGTGCCACATGTCATCCCTTTCTAAAATGTCCATCATGGGGTTCAACTGCTTAACGTCAACCTCATCTGCTGCACCTTCAAATTGCTGATGCAAATTGAGCAATGCCTGCTTCAATACCTGCAACAAGGGAATGACCTGACTAAGACATGAGTATTTGCCATTAATGACCTGAGTTGCATGCTCAAAAGGGCGCAGAACCTGTATGACACTGTCTATGACCCTCCACTGTGATGGGCTAAGGAACATGGCCTTTTGAGTCAGGGGGTCACAAAGCTGCATGACATAGTCATTTATAGGTTTACACTGCTCAAACAGGTGCTCCAACATATAAAGAATGGAGTTCCACCTTGTGGGAACATCCTGCTTGAGATGATGCTGTGGAATATCATATGAACACTGCAACACATTAAGCTCAGAATAAGCTTGTGAAGAATGGCTGAAATGGCCACAGATTCGATGACTAATGGTCACCAATGTCCACTGCCTCATGTTTCAAGAACTCATGTACAATCAAATTTAAAACATGTGCGAAGCATGGAATGTGTTTTAAACCACTATCACTTATGGCTTTAACTGCATTGGCACCATTGTCAATTGACATGAAACTGGCTGTGAGTCCATGTGGTTTAAGCTGATGGGAAATTATCTCATTTAAACATTCCAGAATTCTTGCATCTGTGTGCGAGTCATGCATACTTTGAATGCTTAGTGTTGCATGCTGATACACACCACCACTGCTGCCATATGTGGTTTTCAAATGGCAATCACTTGCAGGACAAGATGAAGTACTAATACACACCAGGGATGTGTTCCCAATGTGCTGTAACAAATATGAAGCTGACTGTGGATTCCAGACCACTGGTCCACATATCAGTGGTCAGATGCACAGTGCTGACAGCAAAGTGTGACAGCGCATGAGAAACTGTACAAAAAAGTGTGTTGAACAGCTCAGGGACACCTTTCATAGAAAAATATGTTCAGCTTGGAAGTTCTCATTTGGGTACTGCTTTATTCATGGTCTGCCAAAAAAAAGATTTATCAACAAATGAATAAGGTAGACGATCCTTTGCAAGCATTTGGCAGCTGCTGCATTCAAGTGCCTTGCAATTGGATGATTGTGATCGTACTTGGTATTCTTTGACAATGCCTCTTTAATGCTTGGTTGCCTCATACTGACCACTTCCTTGGAAATTGTCAATTGAGTATAGGTGACTCGGGAACTGAAAGGCATTTGTGGCAGGATACTGTGGTGAGGAAAGTCTGAAAATGCAGAGGAGGATGAGGTAGAGGATGATGACTGACTTAGCACTACAGACCGCTTGGGAGTGTAGGTTAGTTGGGGTGGAGCAACACCACTATCAGTGTGAACTGATTCCAGTAAGTACTTGTGTAGGGGAACAGAATAGCTGCTTTCTTTATTTGAGGCCTGACATTTATGCTGCTGCCAGCGAATGGTGTGTTTGGTTTGCAAATGTGAGTGCATACCACTTGTACCTAAGTGTGACCCTGCCTTGCCATGACTCACTTTTGTTCTGCATATTTGGCAAATGGCTGTACTGTCGTCATTTTCTTGCAATGAAAAAAAAATCCCACACAAGAGATTTGCCCACTATACACTGCTTTTTAGAAGGGGGACCACACTCTGACTTAGTGCTGACTGGGTACTGCTGCTGCTGCTTCTGCTGTTATGACTCATGTTTCATCTACTGCTGTGGGCACCTGTTCTGCATATTAGTGACACCAATATTGTTTTGTGATCACATGTTAATAGTCACTGATCTTTCAGTCATTGCTTGTGACAGATTTACATTCTGGGGACAGGTAGAGGACTCCTTAACAGGGACATTGGGAGGTTGGTAATCAGGATATATAACAGGGTCATCTTGAACAACAACAAAATCTTCCACACTATCACTGTCACTGACAGTAATGCCTTCTATCATATCTTCATTTTCCTCATTAACCATCAGCAAAATGTCATTACCAGTTGAACCACAATCAATTGCAGGTTTACTATCACTACACTCAACATTTTTACTGACCACCTTGTCTGTGGGAGCATTGTCCAGAGTATCACAAGTTCTACTCAAACACTGTAAATCGATCCCAGATAACATCAAATCCTGACTTCCGTGCTGAGAATCATCCTGTGAATCAATCATTAACTCATTGTCTCTTAGCAGACGCCTGTAGTAGTCAGTAAAATACACTGGTGTGTCCTGAGGACGTCTGCAGAAGTCGGCTACTGACTCCCAGTGTGTGCTTGCAACGTCTGGAGAAGTCACTTCTATATTTTAATATATAGTGTAACAGAATATAATATATATTTGACTGCATAGCACCATTCAAAAGGAAATGTTATGCTGAACAACTTTGTCACTGATAGTTTGTGTATATCATGTATACTTTAGGAGTTATTTGCATTTGTTTATGGTATGGTGTGCATGGATTATGTTGCCTGTTTTAGCGAAAAAAATTTTTTTTTGCTGTTTCAATCAGCATAAAGAAAATACACATTATTATTTGCATACCACCATTGGAAAGGTAATTTTGTGCTGAACAACTTTGCCACTGATGTTTTATGTATATCATGTATACTTTAGGAGTTATTCACATTTGTTTATGGTATGGTGTGCATGGCTTATGTTGCCTGTTTTGGGAAAAAAATATTTTTTTTGCTGTTTCAACCAGCATAGAAAAAAAAAAAAAATTACATATTATTATTTGTGTACTACCATTGGAAAGGTAATTTTGTGCTGAATAACTTTGCTACTCATACTTTATGTCTAGCACTTACGGTTCTTGAGCTATTAGGATTTGTTTGTGGCTTGCTGACTATAGCTTGATTTTGCTTAGAAAGGCCCAGGATTTACTGTTAACAGTATACAGGAGACAAGTGGTGCAACTTCAGAGAGCTCCTGTGGAGGCAGCAGCATCAACTGTACAATTCAGTTTCACCCCCCTGCACTTTACTTGGCTGCTGCTGCTGCTGCTGCTGAATCCTCATTAGCATTAACAATGTTGTTGCTGCAAGTACTGGTACTACTATCTGCACTCCAAAAAAAGTAACTGATACTGATCCTGCCCTTACATACTACACCACCAGAAGAAGACTGAGCTATCAGAGACAATGTTGTACCTAACTTGCTACTACCTGTACCCACTGTACTGCCGCCCACAGGATCTACAATGCTGGTGCTGGAAGAACCTGCATCAGAATCAAATTCCATATTACCAGAAATTTCAGTAGGAGCTTCAGGAGGAGAGTTATAAGTCAAAGGAAACACTGCACTGCCACATTCATGTCCATGTCCACCATGCACACTACCTGCCCTCTTTCCTACCATGTTTTTTTAAACTCTGATTTTAAGTAGCAGACAAAAAATATACCTATAAGTGTATAACAACCAAATCAGTATATCAATCTAAGATTAAAATACTGTTCAGGGTTAATAAGAACACACTCTTACAGTGTTTCACATAAAAAAAAACTAAACTGCAGTTTGAAAGTAAAACAGCAGAAACTATGTCCTGTATACTTATATTACAGTAACTATTGGCTGAAGTTTATCAAGATATCAGAATAATATATCAAGATTGCTGAAGGAGGATCCTACAACAACATGATTTCAAAGTATTTCTATCAAAGCTTGAAATGCAAAGGTGTTTTTTTCCTCTTATTAGAATGCAAAAAAAGGATCACATAGAGCAGCAAAACTTTCCACTTCACCAAACTCTAAAGAACTGCACAGAAAGCAAGGAGCAGCAGTCACTTGACTGAGAGGGGGAGGGTGGTTGCTATAGTAACTAGTACTTTTGACACCTAAACCCCACCTAATGGAACCTAAATCAGCCAATCAGGTAACTGGAATTTTTGAAGGGTGTTCCACGGAATAAAATTATGAACGGCAGAATTTTAGGATAAACTGCAGAATATTTTCACCGAAATTTTCAAATCTGAAAGATGTGAATGAACTATAATATTCAATAGGAAGTCAGATTTAACTCCAGAAAAATCAGAGCATTTAATTGGCAGAGAGTGACAGTAAAAAGGAGAACTTTTCTAATTAATTTCCTGCCTAAATTAACTGAATCACATGTTCAAACAGCTCATGGAATATATTATTCCACGATTTAAGCATGAACAGTGGATTCTTTTACTATCAGGGGAATTCCACGATTTTCCACATACTTTCTGCAGTAATACACTTATTTCTGCAGTTTGGAGATGGAGTCTGCAAAAATTGCAGAATTCGCGGATGACAGTATGGTGGAATTCTATGTAAATTATGGAATTTTGTGATAATTCAGAGAAAGCGAAATCCGCAGCATTCGCCCAGCCCTAGTTGTGAGTACAAGATGGTGAACTGATAGCAAAGTGGCAGAAGGCTTTGTAGAGGGTGTCCAGTACAGCAAGGGAAGTGTAGGGGCAGTGCCATAGAACACGTCTCTATAGTCAAAACTGGGAGAATGATTTTGGTGACCAGCTTCTGGTAGAACTGGGGAGAAAGGCAGCATTTATTGAGGTACAGGGCAACATTTATCATGGTTCAGCATGGTTGTGGAAAGCTCTTTGGCAGTTTTCAAATGAATTACTTTTTCCCCACATAAATTACAGTGAAACCAGTTTTGGCAGGGGAGGCTAACATATCAAAATTCACTACTCAGCTTGTAGCTGAACTGGTGGCAGACACTGGAGATGTGAGATCTGGTACCAAATTTGTAGTAGGCCATTGGCTGGCCTGCATAAGGTTTTTGCCTAGAAAAAGGCTGTTGGGGGATAGATAGCCCAATTTTATGCCTGCCACAACTTGATCTTAAACCTCTACCCCCTGTCCAGGTATGCTCTTTATTTATTATTGCTTCAGGAGCTCCTAGAACATTGCATCTTTGCCTACATCAGTAATTACTGTGACCCGCATGTACTGTACTCCCTGATTACAAAACATGATGGCCAAGGTTTTTATTGCTGGTCTGGTTAGGGGATGGCAATAAAGGGGGTGAAGAGTGGTGAATTTTTCTCCTAACTGTATTTTAACCAGAATCTTTCCAGCCATCCCATGGAAATGTGAATCAGTGCATATATCGCTGATGCAATGAACAGTAAGGAATTTTTAAGCAAATGTTGAGCCATAAAAACCCTGTCAAGGTGCTTCTGAATTCCCCCTCTGTACCTCAATTTTACTGTAATTTCCTTGAGATTGGTTCCCCTCTTTTTCAGACTAAATTCTGCAAATGAGGGACCTGACTCAGCACATGGAAAATTGCTGGTATGCAGTTCTCCCTTGGAGTCTGAATTATGTGCATGGGTAGTCAACTGGCTGAAGGACATGACCCAGATGGTGGAGGGGGAAGCTGTCAGGCTCTGGCGAAGTCACCATAGGGGTCTCACAGGGCTTGGTGCTTGAGCTGGTGTTGTTTAATTGTCTTCATTAATTACACTGGAGAAGGCATAAAGAGAAAGATTTGCCTGTTCACAGATGACACAAAGATTGATGGAAGGTTTTATACAGCAGAAAGGAATCTAAATGAAGATATGGCTAGGCTTCAGATGAGGTCCAGAATATGGCAACTGAGGTTCAATGTGAAGAAGTGCAAACATATGCATATTGGAGCCAAGAACCTGAGGATAGTGTACAGCCTGGTAGGGGTCCTGATAATGGTTACCCATGAATACAGCGAGTGAAAAAGAGAGAGTACAAAACAGTGAGTTAATAACAGTGAATGTAAGTTGAGTGACAGTGTTTTAACAGTGTATGGCTATGTTAGTGAGGTAGGCAACAGTAAGCAGTAGCATAGTGTAGTGTTAGGTAGGTAGTTTAGGTAGTGCAGTAGTATAGTGTAGTGATGTAGTCCAGCTGCTGTGGGGCAGAGACTGTGCTGCCAGCATAGCCTACGGGTTAGGTCACCTCCTCTGAGTGCAGCTGCTATGTATGGCAAACCCAGGTTCGATACTTCTGAGTTCTGTACTGCTTATTTTTTTCCCTCCTGACTTTGTTCACCTCCCCAACTTCAGCCCCCCCCAGAGTTAGACTAATAAATGTATCCCTTCCCAACAGTATCCACCTCCCCAGGTTCTGCCCCCATGGAATTGGAATAGTAAGGTTACCCCCTCCCTACTTTGTCCCTCTCCCCATATTCAGCTGCTTCTGGAGTTGGAATATTTCATGTGCTCCCCCTCCCAAGTCCCCCGGCCATAGTGTGCTGTCAATTATTGCACCATTCATGTTTTTCTGCAGATTGATGTGGTATTTGCTGTTTTTGGTGCTTGGTGGTGTTCCGATTGCATTTTTTTGTCGATGCTGAGATTAACTTGCTCATGTTTGTCAGCACAATTTTTCATTTGTGATCATCACATAGAACCCTGATAACCAAATTTGAGGAGGAAAAAGACCTGGGGTTGATGATCATTAGAGACCTATAACACTCCTCACCCTGCAGGAAAATGATGTCAGATACCAACATAATGCTGGGCTGCATTGCCAGGGGGATCGGTAGCAAGTGGGATTAAGTCATAGTGCCATTATACAGATTGCTGGTGTGACCATACCTGGAGTATCATGCGCAGTATTGGTGTCCCTACCTGAAGAAGAACATTTACCTGCTAGAGGCAGTCCAGAAAAGAGTGACTAAAATGGTTAAAGGTCAGCATCAGCAGGGCAGGACATACAAGGAGAATCTGGAGGTCCTGAACATGTAGTCCCTGGAGGAGGAGGATGGATATAATTGAGATCTGTAAGTACAAGAAGGGTATTAACAAGGTGAGAAAAAAGAGCCTCTTCAGTCTTACTGGCAATGAAAATATGAGGGGGAATTTCCTTAAGCTGGAGTGGGAGGTTCGAGTGAGAGTTCAGCAGGAATTTCTTCACAGAGAGGGGAGTTGAAAGATGGAAAACACTCCCTGAGGACGTGGTTCTACTGCAGACAGTTGTGGGCTTCAAAAGGGTGTGGGACAGTGCAAAGGGTAAGGTTAAGTACAAAAAAGGAATTGGCAGAAAGCGGGGGGGGGTAGCATTTGAGGAGGGGGATGGAATTTTAGTTGCTGCTTGGGTCTCCGCATTATGAGCAGACTTGATGGACCCATAAGTCTTCTTCTGCTGGCACTTTACATCTGTTCATATCAGGAGAAGGGGGTTGCTCCATAACTCCTCGATTTGCTCCTCCTCCATGAGCAGACAACTGAGATGTTGTGATTGGAATCAACTTTCCCTGGAAGCTCTCATGATATAGAAGCTGTTCTCTCTGTATCTACCTGGCTAGTAGACCAAGGTTGGAGTGGTTCACTCACCTGACAGTCTGTGGCTTCAAATCCCTGGTGGCTGCTGGGGGGATGGAGGACTGAGTTTTTTCCCTGAATGTTTTTACAGGCTGGATTTGCATCTCTGGACATTGAATCCCTTATCCCTCTACCAGTGCTGTTGCTTCCCCAGTTACCTACCTCCTCCTCAATACCGCCATTTCCAGTACCCAGTTTCCATCAATGGGGATGTCTGGTGGCATTTGATGTTTGAGCACAGCCTTCTCTGTACATCCAGTAAGGGTAGCAGTGATTACTTCAGATGTGAGAAAAGTAGTAATCTCAGCATGAACATGCTAAGGGCAGCCAGATCCAGAATCATCTGTCTCCTGCTCTGCATCTTTTAAAAGCAGTTCTGAGTAGCTCAATCATAGGGGAAGAGAGCTGGATGCTTTTCTCCTGAATTGGGAGCTTCAGTACAGTCAGCAGCCAGAGGGTCTTTCAGATCAGTCTCTTACAATGTAGATACTTAATGTTTCTATTTCTTAGATGCTGATGTGTGTGAGTCTGTAGTTGGCCACAATCTCAGCAGCAGTCAGCCTTGCAATTAAAATCAACTGTTACAAGCTACGTCCAACACTTTTGATTATGCCACTTCTGGTAGCCCTAGTATCACTGTCATTGTGTGAGATGAAGTGCCATTTAGCATGTCCCTCACCAGGTCTTGGACCCACTGTTTCAATTTACTATGCATCCACCGTACATCTAAAAGTGCTTTCTCTGGAAACCAGCACAAATCTTATGAGAACCATGAAGGTTGCTCAGGTAGATGAAAGGCCATCAAAAGTTGTTGCCAAGCAGTCAGAGTTCCACCTGTGCCTACCCCTTTGTTACTCAATTATCAGTAAAGGGCTTGGCCCTGTCAGGAGCATCTTTATGCAAAATGAGTTTCTCAGTATTTTAAGGGGTTTTGCCAGTAAACATTGCGGGACTATGAGGTTCAGAAAGCAATCATTTATTTCATTGTGGCTTTCCATTTGTAATACCTCTCTTCATCTTCAGATAGCATCTGGAAGAGATGTAATTTCCTTTCATTGATTTAATTCTGCAGTTGTTGCTCAGCAAAGAATATACTTTCAAGCTCTGTCTCAGATAAGGTAGCATGTACCTCCATAGTTTCCACAAGATATATCACATCTTTCTGTTTGTCCTCTAGCTGTACACAGGCGGGAGGCAAAGACTGAACTTCAGCCTGCTGCAAAATAGTTTCCTCCACCAAAACACCTTGATCCACCATCCTGACAGCTTGGCCAACAGCACACCTTGCAAAGAGCAGTGGAATATTATATTTTAAAAAAATCAAACGCAGTATACATGCAGAAATATCAAGCAAATGAAACAAACAAGAAGGAATAAACAAAGATACAAACCAAAAGAAAACAAAAGCCAAAAGGAAAACAACACCCTAGTAACATGTCTCAAAACTACATTTTAGGGATAATTTCAGCAAAGGGTACAATTGCAAATTCATTACTTGAGCCTAATACAAACAAATTATGGCAACAAAAAGGATTAGCAAACTCTGCATATGAGTAAAGAAGAAACCAAAAGGACACATTCAAAGGAGAGAAATCCAAGACATATTTTTCATAAAGGTTCCAGTGTCTACCTGGGAAATGAACTATCTTCCTAATATATACAGAAATCAGTGAATGTAATTGTAGTTTTTTTTATAATTCTGACAGTGATCTGACTCTCTTGCAATAACAATTGTCACCTTAGTTGCCAAATAACGATTTTTATGACTGTAACACAAAGCGCCAAAGTGCTTTGATGATATGTCTACCAGGCATACAGTATCTCACAGAAAGGAGAATAAGTTCCTCATATCTTGTGGCCCAAAACAAAGTCTCATTCCATGTTAACACTACCCTATTCCAGAAGTCCATTATGTAGGAACATTCAAGAGAAAGATATTCTTGAGTCTCCAAGTGGATCTTGCAATTGCATCTGGGACAATATATCTCCTCCACACTTTAATGTTTCTTGTTATTTGGACACCTAAACATCTGTAAGAACAGAACCAGGAAACATCTCACACTTGTGGCAGAATACTAGCATCTACAAGCATGCTAAGTGTTGTTTTTGGTAAAATATGTGATGGTTGTAATAATGCATCTGTTAAGACATATGAGTATGGTTATTTTCTAGGAACAGTGGACATAGCAGTGTATAAAATATTCCATCTACATATTTTCAAAAATACATTTTTTACATACTCTGAATGTTGCATAGTGTCCACTGTTCTAGGCCAATGATATTTACCCAGATACAAGTTACACAAAAAGTGTGCTAATCTCTTGAGAAACCATGGTTTCTAGTGAACTGATGATTGCCACAAAATGACCCCAATATTAATCCATAAAACTATACTATAAAAATGCAACTGATTTCACCATCCCAAGTCCACTCTCCTTGACTGGTAAGTTGAAAATATTCATTTTTGTTGGGTTAAGCCTCCTTCTTGTGAGCATTAAGAAAAAAAAAGATATAAATCCCTGCTCTGGGGATACTGGAGAGGGAAAACATAACTAAGGAACAAAAATATATACGTAAAATAATAAATGTAATCATGTATACTCAGTTCATTTTAGAAAATTGCCATGCTTTCCATATGCTCACTCTAGTATTACATTTTTCAGTTTATAAATTCCAATTAAATTTGTCATCATCCTCACTTCCAGAATGGATCCCTAAGATTTTTATCAGTTCTGAAGTGATAGCAATCCCCATAACAGAGGTTGATCTGATACTACCATCCTAGTCTAATATCTGCCCATGTATTTATTATTATTTATCTAAGAACCTGATATGAAAGTAAACTCTTGTACACCTGAAGGTGCCCAATGGCAGGAAGGAAAATCTCTAACCAATAAACACATGCTATCTGTGTAAGCCAAGATATTGCGGGCTCTTAATCCTTCTAGAGTCAATATATGAGATAAAGTGTCTACCTGATTCAGCTTCCTCAGGAGGATGTCATTTCCCAGTATACAGAGCACTGGACTGAGGGGGTAGCCCTGCCTATTACTCCTGAGTACTGGGATGCTTTCCCACATCCATCCATTAATGTTTAGTTAGACTATGTCTCCACTATAACAAGACATGATCCAGTCTATAAAATGAGATGGAAATCCATACTTTCTTATTGTTTCAAATAACTAAGAATGTAATAACCTTCAGAGGCCTTTTCTTGGTTCAAAGATAGAATGATTCCAGCCAAATCACTTTTTTCCATGCTCAAAAGTTTTTTTGTAATAGTAACAGGTGGTCCTGCATTTTCTTCCCAGAACTGCACACGACTGGTTTGGGTCTATGATAGCATATAATGTGGTATATAACCTATACCCAAGAATTTTCATAAGAATTTTAAAATCCACATTCAGGAGGCTGATCTTTCACCAGTGTTGAAGATTTTGTTGTTCTCCTCTTTTACATAAAAAAAAAAATAATTGTTGCAGTTTTCTAGTTATCAGAGAAGATGTGATTTACAGTAAACAATAATTAAAAACATCAGCCAAGTCTGTACAAATCTGAGTTTTCATTACCATATCTAGTCCAGCCATAATGCCACCCACACCAGAAGCTGTACCTGATTTTAAGGCCTTAATTGTGGAAAGAACCTCTTCAGCAGAAACAGGCTTGGTCAGTTGCTTCCCAAGGTTATCAGAAACCTGAAGACAGTGTTATCCATTCCAAAAGGTTAGGTTATGATGGTCTATGTCAGTGTCGCACTGTAGTGCTGTTTTGACATGCCAATTAACTTCTTCTATAATATTGGATTTTGTCTGAAGAATCAGTCCTACAGGTGTCTTAATAAAGGACATAATCCTTTTCTGGACCAGTTTTGTACAACCTTCAAAAAGTGAACTAGAAGGTTATTTGTTTAGTGCACCATATCTTCGTTTGGCAGTAGAGATGAAGCTGTGTCATGCTGGTGCTCCTTCATACTGGCCTTTAGCTTGGAGATTTGTTGGTGCATGTTTACCCCTTATTCATGTGGATAGGATAACAATTTATGTAGTTGGTGTTTAAGAGACAAGTGCTTACGATAACCCCCTCTGGCTAAATCCTTACTGAGTTGTTGGCGAAACTTTTTAAGATCTGCTTTTTACCCTCCCACCGAACTACTGTAAGTTAAAGTCAAACAAACATTGGCTAGTAGCTTGAGGAAAACTGAAACAAGGACTTCATCACCTCTGTATTTTGCATGAACATTGTTATTCATTTTCCAAAGGCCAGTACCTCCTATCATCATCTCACATTTACCAGCTTGACATTCTTCTATAGCAAGATATGAAGTTTCTTCTGGAATAACTTCAGGCAAATGCACTGGAAGAGGATCATAAACAAAAAAATTATTAATACGTGAGGCTGGAGTGCCTTTGAAGAAAGTCCCCCCCCCCCCCCCCCCACACACTTTTATGTGAGTTTCTGTATACATCCAATAATCCTGCACTGGTGACCATGGACTGTAAAAAATAAGCATCACAGCATTTTTTATTCCTTGTTTTTTTTTTGGGGGGGGGGGTATGAGAAATGGAGACATTGAAATCAACCCCCATAATCACCCTTCTAGACATAAAAGGTAAGGGCTGAGTTTCTTTCAGGAAATCTCTTCTCTTAGATATAAATTGTGGGGTGGAGAAGTATTAATTAACCTAAGTTGCCGGCCTTATTGTAGTGTCCAATATCAATAATCACCTAGATATCACATCACATATTTTTGTACTAGAACGTTTGGTGTCTTTAAAACATATTACTAACCCTGAGCACATTTCTTCCCCTAGGAAGCAAAAAGGAGCCCCTCCTCTAAATCTCTGGGTCTGCTGAATGTCTGATATGGTCTGTAACTAGTTATCCTGTAGGAAAAATTTGGGAAATGCAAAGACTGTAAAAAAGAAAAGGTCAATAATCTTCTCTCTGGGTTATTTATATTGTTTGACTTCATGGAGGCACATGCTAAAAAAACTTCAGTCATGGAAATTAGTAGGAATAGAAGGCAAACAACTGTTGTCATGATATTAGTTTACTTGAACAGGTTCTTGTTCTGGAGTATGAATGCTTATGCTTCTTAGGTGTCATAGGTTCCAGGCCTGGATCATCATTTTCAGAGGCCATGATATTTTCTAAGGAGGTAATTGAGGACGCATCCAAATATTCTCCCTCCTCACCCTCTTCAGAGTCTCCCTGGTTTCTTTTTTTCTTAACAGTTCACATTTGTTTTGTAGCTTTATTGGGTCTCATCTGAGCACTTTTATTTTAGGATGCTGTTTTTTTCTGTTTCTGTTCATGCTGGACCACAGTTATCCTTTTTTCTGGAGGTTTTGGGGGGAGCATGCCTGTGAAAGATATCCCAGCTATAAGCAGTTGTTTCTCCGTAGAAGTTCTTGGTGCCTCTGATGTGTCCACTCAATTTTCTAACTGCTTCCCTTTGGGTTGCTCTTATTCCACTTGGTCTGATTGAGGTTCATTTACAGTTGGGGCTGTGGTTAACCTGGGGGTTTGATTGTCTGTAGGCACAGTGAAAGCATATTGCTTGGCTCTTGAAGTACCTGGTCATTAAGATCCATAGTGGTACCTCAGGAGAGGGGTTCAAATGCTAGCACTGACAACAGATAAACAGTAAAAGAAGGTGACAAGACTT
Source organism: Neoceratodus forsteri (assembly GCA_016271365.2). Classification (NCBI taxonomy): domain Eukaryota; kingdom Metazoa; phylum Chordata; order Ceratodontiformes; family Ceratodontidae; genus Neoceratodus; species Neoceratodus forsteri. Next base: position 623,406,439 of record CM028135.1, read on the forward strand.
TCTATAGATACTTTAGTGAAAGTAGAAAGTAGAGAGGGGGTAAGCTTAAAGGAGAAAAGGGGGCATGTGAGGAGGAGGACCCTGTAAAAGCATTTATCCTAAATAGATACTTTTGCTCAGCATTTACTGAAAAGAAGGTAGGGCAGGGCCCACATCTCAGCACCATGGACACAGGGGGGAGAGAGAGGTGAGCACTACTCCCTTCACAAAAGAAAGGGTCCTACAAGAACTTGCTAAGCTCAGGGTGGACAAGGCAATGGGACCTGATGGCATACATCCCGGGGTACTAAGGGAGCTATGGGTGGAACTGGCAGAGCCATTATCAGAACTGTTTAGTGAGTCTCTGAGCACAGAAGAGGTCCTAGAAGACTGGAGAAGGGCTCATGTGATCCTGCTCCACAAGAGTGGTAGGAGGGAGGAGGCAAGGAACTACAGACCAGTCAGTCTTACCTCAGTAGTGAGCAAGATTATGGATGCACTCCTTAAGGAAAGGAAAGGATAGTGCAACACCTGGAATCCATAGGGGCACAGGATCCAAGACAGCATGGGTTTACAAAAGGTAGGTCCTGTCAAACTAATCTCAAAGATTTCTTTGACTGGGTAACCAGAGTAGTGGACCAAGGGGGAGCAGTTGATGTCGACTACCTTGACTTCAGAAAAGCTTTCAACGCTGTTCCACATAGAATATTAATAAATAAGCTGGGTAGTCTAAGGGTGGGTCAGAAGTTGGTCAACTGGGTAGGAAACTGGTTGATGGGCAGAAAAAAGAGAGTGGTGGTAAATGGTATACAGTCAGAAGAGATGCAAGTCACAAGTGGGGTACCTCAGGGATCAGTCCTGGGGCCAGTCCTCTTGAATATCTTCATCAGTGACATTGCAGATATACTAGAGGGTAAGGCTTGTCTGTTTTCAGATGACACCAAAATCTGCAACAGAGTAGATGATCCAGATGGGTGGGCAGAATGAGAAGAGATCTGGATAAACTAGCAAAATGGTCGGAAGAGTGGCAACTGGGATTTAATGCAAAGAAGTGCAAGATCATGCACATAGGGAAGAGAAACCCTGAAGCCACATATAGGCTGGGAAGGGAGTTGCTGGCAGTCACAAAGGAAGAAAGAGACTTGGGCATCATCATCACCCATGACCTGAAATCATCCAAGCAGACCTCCAAAGCAGTAGGTAAGGCTAGGGGGATGTTAGGGTGCATCAGTAGGGGTATCACAAGTCATAAGGGGGAGGTAATAATCCCTCTTTACAAGACACTGGTTAGGCCCCATCTGGAGTACTGCATGCAGTACTGGAGGCCACACCTTCACAAGGATATTAACCAAACTGAGGTAGTCCAGAGAAGGGCAACCAAAATGATGCAGGGACTGCATCAGAAGACATATGAGGACAGATTAACGGAGCTCAGTATATGTATACCCTTGAGCAAAGGAGGGAAAGAGGTGACATGATCGAAACATTCAAACACCTTAAGGGCATTAACAAGGTGAAAGAGTCTAACATGTTTCAATATAAGAAAAATAGCATAACAAGAGGACACAGCATGAGATCAGAGGGAGGCCAATTAAGGGGTAATGTGAAGAAGTTTTTTTTCACAGAAAGGGTAGTGGATGCATGGAACGGCCTACCTCAGGAAGTGGTGGATATGAATACAGTGCAGAGCTTCAAACAGGCATGGGATAGGCATAAGGGAGCAATACAGATGAGTATGAATAGATAGGTCACTGACAGCGCAGAGGTCGATGGCGCATTTATAAGGTAGAAAAAGAAATGGGCAGACTGGATGGGCCTTGCGGTCCTTATCTGCTGTCAACTTCTATGTTTCTGTGTAGATTATTTTTGTGAACTTGTGCTAGGAGATTTCTTGATCCAGTTGTTCCTGCCCATTGTGTGCTGTCCTGGGGCAAGTTTTAAAAGAATGACCTCTTTCATTGCACAAACTGCACTTCAAGACATTGTTGCAGTTTAGACTAGTATGATCAAACGCATAACAAAGACCACACTGGAGATGGTCACAGGTGCTATTAAGATGGTACAGGGAACCCCATTTATACAGGCCTTTGTCTTTCCTGGATAACATATGATACTCCTGTCACAACCAATGAAAAAATTATCCAGAGCCCTGTCCAAATGGATTCTGAAGCAAATACAGTTTCCGGTCACCTCTGAACCTTACTTTTCTGCTATAGTCAAACTGAAAGTCCAAAACACTTACTCCCTCTTTCTAGAACAGTTCAGTAATATTTTTGATAGTGGGTTTCCTAAGGAGAATGGCAGCAAAAGGAAACCATAAGGGTGGATTTCTGACTTCTGAATACTTTTTCCAAAATGTTTCTAGAAGCTTTGATGTTTTAAAGCTAATATAAATTAGTTCCCTTGAAATATGAATCAGTGGATATATTGCCTGAGCAACAAAAATTTCATCAAATCTTTGAGACGATTATGGGTAACAGACACTATATCAGGCATAGATTCTGGGTCACCCTACTACTTTAGTCTGAGCATATTCAGGCATCTAGCTGTTTTGGAGCAGGATTTAAACTTGTCAGCCATGGTAAATCTAGGTCTTGGCTGGTCTTCATGGTTTTCATCCTCTTATTCGGCCAGATCTGTATGTGTAATCAGGTTTTGTGTCCATAGCAGGAATGACAGAAGTCTGAGTGTTTTCATTTGGGGTTACTAGACCCCCCCCCCCCACACACACACACAAGGTCAGCGTTAGCATTTTAAAGACTGGGATCAGTCTTATTTTTATGTGAGGAAATCTCAGGCATATAATCAATTTCATTTTCATCAGTGGGATTTGGGTTTTGGGCCAACATAAGTGGCTCACTGCTGGAGCCGAGTACTTCCCCCACTCCACTTTCAGCATAGTCTCCTCCCGGGAATCGTGTTTCAATGTTACAGGGACAATCTCTACCTGCAGTTCACTGAAAATTAAATCAGTAGAATTACATAATGTCTTACTGGAAGGCTGCAACTCTGGTTGACTGTGTGGTGCTTCTGTTTCAAGCAGTGACCTTCCTTGTACTAGTGGGGGAATTTCTGGCATGATTGAGTTAAAACTGTCAGGTGCTTGTGGTCCCGAAAGTGGTTCAAGGATTTTAAGAGTCAGTGCTAGCCATCATTACCATCAACACCTCCGGTGTAGTCAAAGGGGTACAAATATCTGCATTTGAGGAATGAAGAGCAGTCCTTTGAGCCATTTTCTCTATCTGTTGATGCACAGTGTTTTTTTTCTTTTTCCATTGCTTTTGTCAACGTGGATTTGTGAATTTGTCTTGCAAGTGCAATTATATTGGCCACTCTCGACACCTGCTCCACTATCCAGTGACACTCTGAACTTTTTGTCCAACCTGCTACAAGTAGGGTCTGTTCAGCAGGCCAGTCTGTATTGCTAGGCTATAGAGATCCTTGGTGACCCTTCCATATTACTAGCAGAGCTCCAGCCATTGGTCTTTGCAGAGGGACTGTAATGCCAGGATCTTTGGGCTTCAGAACTGCAGGCTGTGTCAGATTTCCAGCTGATTCCTCTGACATTAGTACTCTGCTGTCAGCTTCACCTCTATTTGCTTCAGCATAGGCAGCATCGTCCTTGGCTAGGAGCTGAAGTAACAAGGTACATCATTCACTGATTCCAGTGAGCAAGAGTTGTTCTGGGTTTCAGGTACAGTGCCTTATCTGTTTGTACCATCTGGAATTTGACTGATCAATTGCTCTCTGATGATAAGAGGTTTGAAATGTTTTTCTCCACCTCTACCTCCATTTCCTCTACCTTTGGTTCTAAACCCCTTTTGGTTTCCATAGCAATAACTATCCCCTCAGAAACATTCCACAAATGCTTTTCAGCAGCATGGAAATCACCAGTACCTTCTCCTCCATTGCCTTCCAGATGTGCCATCTTGTTGAACCACAAGGCAGTGAGAGGTTCCACCAACTGGCAAGATTAGGGAAGTTTACCCATTGTCATGGCCAACATTCCTCCTGTCAATAAACAGATTCATGCAACACCACACACACACAGATAAAAACAAGCTATCACAGCTCAATGTGCCTTTCCTGACCAGAAAATTACAAGTAAATAAACAAATACACAGAAAGCCCTCTCCTGCCTAATGGCATCTCCGAGTCCTATAAGTTATCAGTCAAAGCCCAGTGTCATTAATCTTTGCCTCCTACCTTTGATCTATGGTGGAGTGCAATAACTGACACACCCTGTTAGTTCAGCCAGCCCCTACTCCCCAGAGAACTGCCTGCCTCTTACAGCTTCTAAGGCAAGAAGAGGTATGGTTTAAGCAATGATAGTGATTGATCACACCAATGAGCTCCTATCTGACATTCTACTGCAATAAACTCTGCCAATAATTTTATTTTAAAATGGATTTACCCAGAATAGCCATGCTGAGATGCAACATCTCATTTTCAGTAGGGTGCAGATTCAATCCATTTTCCTAACTGAGTGGACTAAAGCATGCTGAGGATAAATGACTTGCAAAAGATCTCACAGTGAGTATCTGGCTCTAATCAAGAACTCAAGAGTGGGAAGATTTTAATAATTGCTTTGACTGCCAGTTTATAGTAGTATGGCCCTTCTGGAACAGGGCATGGATGTGTCTTTTGATGGCTGAGTGTACTTGGAAAAATTAACAAAATGTTACATGTTAAAAAAAAAACAACTCAAGATTGAATCTTTGATCTTCTGGTTCTAAACCCAGTGCTATAACCAGTAAACCACAGAGCTTATGCATCACTCAGTGACACAAAGCAAGCCACCCTCTACCTTACAAACTGAGAAGGCGTGAGTATAGACACTATAAGGAAGGAAACTGACTGAGCTGCCAGGATATGTCAGCAATTATCCCCATAATGGGTTGAGGTCCAAAACAATAAACACAAATGGCACTATGCCTTTGGCCATTACTGGACAGTTTCAGGGGAGTTAGGCTTTAGAAGTGGTCCTATTTCAGATGATGTTAAGTGGGGGTAGAGCTGATAGGATACCAGATAAAACATTAAATGTGCACAATGGCCATTTCAAGACTACCTTGTTGTCCTTCCATTATGGTTTAGGGGCTTTGAAGACATTAAAGGTGTCACTTCCCATGTTGATTGTAGGACTGGAAGGCTGATTAGAAAGGCAGTGGTTCCAAACTGCTACACACATTGTAGGTGCTTCCCTACTTCTGAGATAGAGACATACAATTGATTTATTTGGTATCCAAGTGACAAATGAGGGATTTGCTGAGATGGTGGAGAAGCTTTGTTGTGGTATTGTATCATCTGATGTCATGCCTAGGTGACATATAGTCAGAACACTGCATGCACCTCTTGCAACCTATTCAGCCACAAAAATGATACTTTGTGCAATTATTCTGATGTGCATCCAAAATAGGGTTGGTATATTTGTCAGGAAGATGAGATCAGAGAATCAAGCTGCTTGAAAAGCAGCCAAGCATGGTTGTAAAAACCAGGGGCATCATTGTGGTGATCTCAGAACTGACTATAACACTAGCTAGCACCACATTCTCAAACATTCTGCATTCTACTTAGTTGTTCTGCCTATGAAGACATCCAGCACCATAGTGTCTCTGGGTCGAACCGATACCAGCACTGGAACCAATAGTTTGAGTAAGATCCAATATAAGAACAAGAGCCAATGTCGATGCCAGGGTTCCTAAGACACAAATGGGTAGACTATTTCTATATGTACAAACCCAGCCTGAGGCATTCTGACAGGATCCAAAGTTCTTTATTTTTTTTTTGCTACCCCCAGCTCTGGGCCGGCCTCTCCTTTAGGCCTTGGTGGAGGGATTAAACACCCCTCTTTTCTGTTCCTTTGTTTCTGGGACTCTATGGATTTTGGAAATCGTCATATCTGTTTTTGTATTCTTTGTATTGTTGGGCTGGCCACCCACTTTGTATATTGTTTGTTGTCTGTTGGTGTCTCTGTTCTTTGTTCATAGTAAAATAATCCCCTTCCTATATGTTTCCTGTCTTGTGTCTAAAATCCATAATATGCCCCACTAAACAAATGAAAGTTCCAGAATAACAGTAGAAACATTTAAAATGTAGCACATTTAGCCCATTTCTTCACTATCGTGGCATTTTTTAAAGAATAAAGGTTGACACAACTTTATACTCACTCTAGAAGTGCTCTCTATGTCATTTTGATGTGATTTCAGGCTTGTTAGGTAGTGAGTGTGTAGCGAGTGCCTGCTGAATTGTTTGTTGCCTGTGAAGACTTCTCCTGCATTGCCATAGCTACTAAGGGCCGGTCAGCCTAATTTCCAACTCTCTTATACCATGTAAAAGGGGGCGGTACCTTCTGAAATGCATCTAAGCATTTAAAGTGCTGGAGTGGATTAAAAATTAGTTCATGCACCAGGTTTATAATGACATTCTGCTTTTAAAATGTTTGATTACTTAAAATATATTGTATGCACTGAATACAGAAAAGTTATATCATATGTAATGAATGAAGGTGGAGCTAGCTGATCACATGATACCCAGAAGGGTATTTAAAGAGTTCTTCTAAGGTGACCAGCAGATATAATAGGGATGTGATGCTGTGAACATCTCTGGAGCTAGCCTTCTTCTAGTTTCTGAGGATGCCTGAGTTTGTTTTTGCTTTATTTTGAACCATTATATTATGCTTGTTTTTGTTATTTTGTCGTGTTCAGTCTGCTTTATTTACAATAAAACCCTACTTTAGTCTACTGCAATCTGCCTCTGTGGTTCATCTATCTAAGACCCTATGACACTATACCCTCCATGCCACACTGCCTCGGTGCAGCCACCCATCACCCCATATTGCAGCCCCTCCAGGTAACGCCTGGATGTAGCCCTTCACCAGGTAAGTACCTCTCCTCCTAGGGGGAAGGAACTGGTGGGGAGGCCAATGCAATTCCTGCCTCGGGTGCTCCTGGGACGGTCTGTGCACTGCCCAAGGTCTCACGGCAGCAGGAGCCAGCGACTGTCATCTGGTCAGCCTCGGGGTTCTTTTCCTGTTTGCTTCCTGGGGGCATGGCATGCCACTAACATCAGGCTTTACACTGACATTCACCACGCCCCATTGGTTAGAGGGACCCTGCACATTGCTGTGCCCCTAGCCTCCGCCAAGGGTCAGCAAGCGCCAGGTCACTTCCCCATCCTCCCCCCAAGAGAAGGCAAGCAGTCACCTGACGCTCAAGCCTTCCACTCCCAGCCAGTCCTACAGCACCCAAGTCCGTTCTCAAACCCGGGTCGCTGGCATCCCAAGCAGAAATCCAACCGCTGTGCCGATGGGCCAGCCTCAAAGGTCTTTATTGTACTGCTTACTAAATACAAGCAGATCTAGAACCTCATAGCAAAATTACATGCAGCATAGGATATCCTATATTTTGTCCAGTAGCAATGAGCAATAAACAATAAATGTTTCTCATATTCCTAAAATCAATAAGAAAAAAATAATCATCTCATGTGCCTGGTAGTTAGAGTTATATTCTGGGATACAGAACATGGTGGCCTAATCCAAAGTGAAGTACATGAACAATCACAGTATACACATGTGTAATTCCCAGATATGGATCTACTTGTACATACTGCGTGTTAGCCTACCAAACAGCATGCACATTGTAATTCAATATTTTCTATCATAATGCAATTACCATAGCTAAGCCTATGTAAAGCAAATATAGAAAAATAGAAGTTGTCAGCAGAAAATGACCTCTTGGCCTACCTAGTCTGCCCTTAAGTTCCCTACCTATTATGTTACCACAGATTCTACTCGATCTCTGGCCTTACCCCCCCCCCACCTTGCCCTGTTACTAAGATCCCCTTGTGGCTATCCCATTCATGCTTGAATCCTGCTATCATTTTGGTGCCAACCACCTGCTTGGGAGTCTATTCCAGAGGTCCACCACCATATTCATGAAGAACTTCCTCGCATCCCATCTGATCCCCCCCCCCTTCCAGTTTCATTTCATGGCCCCTTGTCCTACAGCTTCTTGTGAAATACCATCCTCATGTATCTTATTAATACCTCTAAGGTATCTGAATGTTTTTGTCATGCCTCCCCTTACCCTCCTATACTCTAAAGAGTACATATTTAACTCCTTGAGTCTTTCCTTGTAGGGCCCTGATGCAGGTCATGCACCATTTTGGTTGCCGTCCTCTGTATCACCTCTACCTGATCTATGTCCTTCCTGAGATGGGGACTACAGAACTGGATGCAGTACTCCAGGTGGGGCTTCACCATTGATCTATACAGGGGTAATACCACCTCCCTCTTTCTGCTAGTGATACCCCTCCCGATACACCCCAACATTCTACTAATCTTTCCCACTGCCTTATCACACTGCTTAGCCACCTTCAGATCATCAGATATGATGACGTCCAGGTCCCTTTCCTGTTTTGTGGTTGCCACCACCTCCCCCCATCAATTGGTACATTGACCTTGGGTTCCTGTGCCCCATGTGCATCATTTTGAGCTTTTTGGCATTGAAGCCCAGTTGCCATACCCTTGACCATTCTTCCAGCATTTTCAGGTCCTCCTAACCCCCACAGTGTGTCCACTCTGTTACAGATTTTTGTGTCATTTGTGAACAGGCATACTTTCCCTTGCACCACCTTTGAGATTTTACTAGTGAAGAAATTGAAGAGAACCAGTCCCAGAACTGATCCCTGTGGCACTCCACTGGTTACCTTCCCTTTTGATGCCCTTTACCCCTGTCTTTGGCCCACCACCTGCCCCTTCCTTTGTAAATACTAAACAAAAGTACTCATTCAATATATCTGCTTTCTTCTGGTCATCTTCCACAAATAGGATAGTGTATGGGTAGCCATACACTTCAAGGTTATTCTTCCACTGAGTGGATATAATGCCTACTGATGACCTCGAGAGAGAAGCTCAAGAGGTCTCCAAGTTGGCATTGTATCTATGAGGCAAAAGAATAGCTGAGTAGCGTATGGGTAACCATACACTGTTCTATATAGTGTATGGTGACTGAAAAAAGAAAAAAAAACACAACTTTTTCCATATTTAAAATCAGTTGTGCAGACCGCCCTCGATTAACAACTGCTGCTGCCCAGCACATGCGTGCACCACTGTCACACAGTAAGGGATGAATCACAGTGTCTGCTGGAGTCCCTTGTATTACGACATCCTCACTAAAGCAGAATGAAAAGTCATTCTGCATTAGTGAGGATATCACTACTGCAGCAGAACAACTTTTTGTGGTGTATGGATTTCCATACACAACCGCATTCCAACATACACTACACTCCTCTTCTTCCCCTTTTAGTCTTACTATCCCTGACTTGTTCTTCCTCTTTTCATGTATATACCTAAAGAATTTTTTATCCCCCTTTTTTACTGACTTGCCAATGTTTTCGTCTGTTTGTGCCTTGGTGCACCTGCTTTTGCTGCCTCCCTTTGTTTCTCCTGATAACCCTCGCTGTCTTCTTCCTTTTGTGTTGCCTTGTACCTTTGGAATGCTAGCTTCTTGGCCCTTACTTTCTCTTGGAGAACCATAGCAGTCTCTTTTCTCTTGCTCTTTTTAACCTGCAAGGTGCCCTTGATTTGGATGGGATGGGGAGTATCCTGGAGGGATTAGGACATTCTCAGGTGGAGGTAAATTCTGAGGTAGGTTGCTGTTATTTGTACAAGTAGAGTTTGCATTTTGGCCCTGTGGAGGAGCCATGTTTTGTGATGATGTTTCTTTAAGAGACTTTGGGACAGTTCTGTTTTGTTTCTCTATATCAAACATTAATTGTGTTGCTTTAACTAGGTCTGCGAAAGAGGTATTTCCCACATGTGCCAGCGAGATTAAATGTTTTTGGATGTAGGGCTTAAAACCATTGACAAAGCACATAATACATTCTTTGTTATTCAAATCTTGTTTGTTGACCCTTTGAAAGTACACTGATTTGAGTCTGTCTGCAAATTGTATAGAGGATTCATCATTCTGCTGCCTCATTTTATAGGCTTGGGCCCTTCCTGCTGTACAATATGTATTAAGAGTGGTGGCTACAACATCTATTTGGCTCAATTTTCAAAGTGCCAGAATGACACAATGGGCTTGCGTCAACAATTTTTGATGCAAGTTGTGACTTGCGTCAAAAATTGCGGCAATTGCAATTTTATAATGCAGCCTGTGTCAGTGTCAGAAGGGACTGAGTTAAAGTGCCTTGCACAAAGGTTGCATCAAAACATTTAGTGCGCCATATTGCGAAGAGACTAGTATCCAAAAATTGATGCACTATCCCCTTTTGGGAGATTTTAGAAGCTGCAACACCTGTACATTGTGCCTATCATAGCATGCACCTGTTAGGTCAAGTTGGAGCTGGTTTAACTTATATTAGAGCATATGAATAGGCATTAGCACACATACAAAACAGAGTCACTTGGGAGGTCGCAATATGGTAGCACAAGCAGCCTACAAGTGGCAGTGTTGATGAGTTGACCACTGGCCCTATTGGGCATCAGACTTGCAGAAGAAAGGTGGTGTAGATGTGCCAGGCAATAAGCTGGCAGGGTTCATTGGAATGGCATGCCACAAGAACAGTGCAGAGCCACCAGGAAAAATGTGACAAAGGTGTACCAAAGGAGAACATTATACCAGGACTAGTGTTGTGTGAAACTGAAAAATTTTGCCAGCGCGAAATATTTTGCATAATCCCAGCATTTCTAAAAATATTTAAAAGGTGCGAAATGTGACCCCCCCCCCGGCAAAATACGGAATTTCACACCCACGGGTGAAATTCTGCATTTGAAAGTCGCTCATGGGGGATGATAAAAAAAAAGTGTTGTCCCCCTCCCCGGAGGTCAACTGCTGACTCATGAATAATTCCCTCCCCCACTGAGAATCAGCCCCATCCCCCATCCAATTCCATAATTGCAATAGTCATGTAATTAAAAAAAAAGAAACCTCACTCTGGTGTCTAGTGGACCCTGAAACCCCCACCCTGTAGTAACAGTAACCCCTATCCCCCACTCCCCCATCTTGGACCCCATCCCCAGGTCAGGTCACCGACACAGACCTCCACTCACCTCTATGTCCGGCAGCCTGACTGAGCACTTTTACAATGAGCCTGAGTTGTAGTGAACCCTTACAATGAATGAGTGTGTATGAGCTCATTCATTGAAAGAGCTCACTACAACTTGGGCTCATTTGTAAAAGTGCTCAGTCGGGCTGCCAGCCATGGAGGGTGAGTGAAGGTCTGTGCCAGTGGCCTGGCCTGGGATCCAACATGGGGGGGTGCGAGGAGGAGTGGAGTTACTGTTACTACAGGGTTAAGGGAGTGAGGTCCACTAGACACCAGGGAAATAGTTTTTTTTTTTTAACTATAAGGAGGGAAGCCATTAACATTTTACAAATGAAGGGAAATAATAAACAACCAAGTAATTTGAGCATACCGCACAAAGCAGCTTTGAGGCAAATACAGGGTTGGAAAGATTTTGTAATAAAACTCGCAGACAATGGTCACAAAATTGTGCTGATGGATAAAACTAAGTATGTTGAAATGAAATCTTTTTTTAGTTACATGAATATTGCAATTATGGGATTGGACAGAATAGGTCTAAATCTCAGCAGAGGGAATGATTCTTCATGGGCTGGAAATTGGCCAGGGGGTGGGGCCACTAGACACCAGGAATGTGGGGTTTTAATGTTGGTCTGGATGGGATGGGAGGGGAAACGCACTTTTTAAAAATTTTTCTTTAGCTGTGTACTTTCATTTTGCACTCGTAAAATATTCCATGAAATGTGCAAATTTCACAAAATATTTCGCAGGGTGACATTCTCGATTTCACTGGAAATTCGCCTGTGAAATAAAATTTTGCTGCATCTCTAACCAGGACCTCACTGAGAAGCAGCGCCTAGCGTGCTATCACCTGAACAAGGATGCCATCATGGAGCTGTGCCTAGAGTTGAGAGAGGACCTGCAGAGTACAATCCAGATGGTGCATACAATACCTGTGAATGTGAAAGTGAGTGCAGCACTCTGCTTCATGACCACAGGGAGATTCCAGATCCTAACTGGAGATACAATGGGCATTCGATAGTCTGCCTTATCTAAGTGTCTAAGGCAGTTTCTACAGGTGCTGCTATGCGGGTTGCACAGGTACATCAGCTTCCCACAGGATGCACAGCAGCAACAGCCTGTGAAGCAGAGCTTCTATGGCATGCTTCCCATGTGTGCTGGGTGCCTTCAACTGCACACATGTGGCCATTAGAGCATCACCAGTGGAGAAGGGCCACCACTTGATGAACATACAGTTGGTCTGCTACAGTCAGTGCGGCATATTGGATGTGGTTGCTCAGTACCCTGGATCCTGTCATGATGCGTATATATTCCGCCAGAGTGGCCTGTACAAGGCCTTCAAAAGGCTAGACATTTAAGAATGATGTTAGTAGGTAGGTGCTTGTGAGAGCCAGAAGTGCATATAGGTACCTGGCCTGCACACATAGGGGTGGACACTCACATGCTGGGCTGTCTAGAGAGACGTGTATGGTGGTGACCAGCAAGTGAACCAGATGGGCAGGTGATGCTGTGGCACGGCGTGGATGGAACACTGTGGGGACACCTCATGCGTGGCAGGTATGTGTGTGGGAATTAGGCATGGGGGCCAGTTGTGGCAGCCACCATAATGCTTGATGTTTGCAAAGGGTGAGGTGAGGGGGCTGTGGGGCCCTGGCATTAGCATTACTTGGAGGGTGCGTGGATGTTATGTTGGAATCCTGAAAGCACCAGAGGGGGTTTGAAGGGCAGAGTACTAAGAGGCTGCAAGTAGTAACATATGGTCCCCCCACAGGTGACAGTGGATATCCTTGACTGCCATGGCTAATGACCCCTGTCCAACTTTCACAGTGTAAGGCAGAGGAGTGTTACAACAAGGCACTGGTGCATCCCACTGGAGATGGCAGCACTGCTGCACATGTAGTGCCCATTGTCACTGAGTGGCAGCAGGTGGACACAGTACCCAGCAAGAAGGGGTGCTATGCATGTTGCCATGACACAGCAGATGAGGTGAGTGGGGATTGCTCTATGAGGACGACGGAGAAGCGCATGTATTACAGAACTAACTGCAGTGCTACAGGGAAGGGGTATTGTGGTAGTAATGACTGTCACTGTCATGACTGTAGTGGGGCAGAGTGGCAGACAGACAGACACCAAGCCTACAGGACTGGGATAGGATTTGGGATGTTAATGGGCATGAAAAAAATGATGGTGTTCCTCTGGGCAGGAACCTCATAGTGGACCAAGTCATGTGTAGCCCTCATTTGACATATGCAAGGATGCCCACATTGTGTACCAGGTCCATGTGGCCATAGGGGTGACATGTGGAGAGGACTGCACCTGGGACTAGAATGCCTTAGGGGCAAGGTAGGGACATCCTGTCACTTGCAAGGCTATGGGGTGGCCAGCAGCAAAGGCACACTATCTTACTCTGAAGTGTAGCTGCTGGCACAGTGGCAAGAGGTTGGGTGTGCAGGATGTATATATGTCCTGCAGGGTATGAATGGGCATGGTAGTTATGTGGCCTGCAGGTAGGTAGGAGCATGGGGTCCAGTAAGACTGGGCCACACTTCTGTGAGGCAGCAGAGACAACATGGTGAGGAGTTTTGGCCCAAGCAGCTTGTACAGCACATTCCAATAGTGCATGGTGATGGACAGAAATAGAATGGGTGGGCCAATGAGGGGGGTATAGGAAGGGTGGGGATATACCAGTGAGGCCTTTAGGGGGAATGATGCACAAGCTGGCCACACACAACAAAGGTAGCAAAAGTACTGTGGCCACCATATGCATGTATATGTTGGGGGATGAAGGGGGGGCTGCAAATGCCAACAGTTGTGCAGGGGGCCAGCACCACAGCTGGCAGCAGACACAACAGTGTCTTTGTGGTTCATGCAAATGGCATAAGTAATGTGATGCAGTTGCAGCAAATAAATGTCCCAAGTGTGATGACTTTGCAACTTAAGGCCATTTTGGGGAAAAAACAGATTCAGTATGTGACTCCGGTGGGAAAATGACACACTTGTATCCAACATGGCTATGCAGCATGTGAATGCAGAAGTGCAGCTGAATGCAGCTAGAAGCTTCAGAATGTTTCAACCAGCAATGCCAGCCTACAGTCTGCAGCCATCACAGATAGCACATCATAGTGTACGTAAAGCAAACAATGTGAATAAGGCAGCATGGAACACCTGAGTGGGATGCTCCAAATTTTAGCCTCTTGGAGACTGCCCAATTAATCAGCCTGGAGCAGCAGAGCATAAAAGGGTCTGGTGGCTGACTGGGGCCTGCTTCCAGAAAGTGCCTGGCATGCATTGCACACTAGCTTGCTGAAACACCACTGGCAGAACATGGCCAGAAGAGACCCTGCAATACTGCAGCAGCTGTGGAAAGTGGCCAGAAAAAACAATGTGGCCATGCGGATGGGGGAGTGGCCAACAGTGGGTAAGTGCTATACTCCAAACACACCTTGCATGACAATACCCATAAGCACATTTGAGTTGGGTGGGGCATATTAACACCACTGGAAATCTGTTAGTGTCTTCACAGGAGTGCAAGACTGGTAGGCACCAAAGGTGCTGGGGATAGGCACAGCAGAGTACATGCAGATGCAAAACAGGTGGATTTCACAGGTCCCAGTAGGTAAGATAAGTGTTATTAACACTATGTGGCATACTATTAGGTGCAGGATGTCACAGGGGCCTAGACTGCCATGTTATGCAGCCAGCAGAGTCCTGAGGGACCAGGACAGGACACCTCCTGTGCAGCGGCACACCAGGCAGTATTGCTGCGGTAATGTCATCAGCCAGCCTGGTGCCCCCCCCCACACCACCAGTGACCCATTCAAATGAGTCATATGATCAAGTCCAACAGGATTACCTGCATGTGGCACAGGGGCAAGGAGTATAGAGGTGGCTCTAAGAATGGAGCATCACATTGTTATAGAAGAGGGGGGCTTGGATGGTAGGCCAGGGCCAGGCATGCCACAGAACCTCAATGGCAACTGTCCTTAACAACTTTCCACAAGTTAACCCTGTAGGGGGACAGTGGAACATGCTACCAGTACAACCCCCTTCCCAGGTCCTCACAGTGTGGAACACTGAGGATCATCAATATGAGGGCACAGCCAGGGATATCAAGGAAGTCACCACCAACAGGGATGGAAGAAAAGAGGAATCTTACCTACGCTGTGTATGGGGTTGTGACAGTCATATGCATGTAGGACTTGGAGAACACTACACATGGCATGAGATAGGTGTGTAGATGTGTGGGCTACTTTGATGTACAAAAGGCTTTGGGCTATGTCACTATCGGTGGTCCAGGATCCAGTGCATGCCATAGCATTTCCAGTAGGCTGCCAGCATGGTGCATCTTGGTGAGTTGCGAGTTTGTGTCTGCCATCCTCGGGGGGGGGTAGGCTTCCCGGGGATCATATCAATTTTTGGAATGGGGAGGGATATGTATGTGTCGTGCAGCACCATGCCTTATTGGGGTTCTCACATTTGACACTGGTATTCTAAAGACATGTCCATGTGGCCAGTGAGGTGACATTAAGTAAAGCGCCACTGAGCTTACCTGTGCCATGGTGTTCCATAGCACTGGTGGTGGGCCGATAAGAAGCACCTGTGTGTCCCAGGCAGCTCCATCGCAGCATGCTAATATGTGCCTCTCTGCAGCATAGGGTGGAATGAGGGCCTCCAGCTTCCATACAGTGCCTTGCACTGACAGTGTAGATGCATGGCTGAAGTACCCCAGTGAGGGGAAAAGGGTGGACTTCAGAGTCACTTGATAGGTGTTTGCAGCAGGGAATGGTTCCTCTTACCTTCATATGGACATAATCTCTCATGGGGTAGTACAGTGCACTGGCCACAGTGTGTCAGTACATTGCAGTGTCTTGCGGTGAACTTCCGGCATGCCTGTGTGCTGCATGCCTTGGTGGTTTCAATATGTTGTGGAGTCAGCATTTGTGCAACCCTAAGTGCCCCCTGAGGACCAGACAGGGGTAGTCACAAAGTTTGTGGGGCCCACAGGCTCTTGGGTTGCATGCATGGAGAACTCGCGAAAGACATGGGTAACCTGCTGCCTGAGACGTATGTTTCCTGCAACCAGCATGGCACACAAGGTGACACTAGGGTGCAGCATATCTGTGCACATTCCAGCCCTCTTTTGAGGGTACCACACATGGAACAGGCAGACCTCTCTATGCCACTGTCTTAGTCGTCATCATCGGTAGTAACCCAGTCATCCCCTGGACACCTGTGGATGTGTTAGCAAGGGAGTAGGGACCACCATACTGTACCCAAAAACCATTGTGGTGTCCAGTATGGGGATAGGAACACTGAAGGTGGGGTACATGTATTACCTGGGGGCCAAGTGTCCCACAATGTGCATGTGAGGCATACAATGGCAGCGTGGGGAGATACCAGGGAGCATACACACATGACCAGCCTCAGTGCCACCTGAGGGCTTGCACAGGGCACTAGGGACAAGAAGCATTGGTACTGCAGGGCAGACAGTCACACCAGCAGGACCTGCTGTGGAGAGTCATCAGCGTGGATGGTTATCCAGGCTGCAAGGAACTGTGGGCTCTTTGACACCTACACTGTGGCATGACCACCAGTCAAGCACATGCATGGGTTGCCTGTGCCAGGTGGTCAGGCATAATTCCACCCCAACAGCAAGGATTCAGGCCATTGGCCCACCTGCACATCGGCAAGGTGTCCGCTTGCAGTGCCGACATTCTGGTTTCAGAGAAGAACTCAGGAGTCAGAGAGCCAGCTGGGGGGAGAAGGACTGAGCATCCCAAGGACTGCTCTCCTTCACTTGGGGGGGGGGAGTGTCTGGCACTGTGTGGACCTCTGGCAGAGGCTGGGGGTACTGCCCCTGCAGGCGTCTCACATGGAGGGGGCAGGGCGGACTCTGGCCATCATTGCACTGCCCTGTCCCCAGAGGATCTCTACAGCATCCAAAAATCCATCCCCAATCCATGATTCCCTGCCTGCCACCACTCCCGCTGTGATCAGTGTCTGCCGGGAGGGTCCCTCTCCCATGGCCATGCCCGGGGGGGTAAGCCTAAGCATGGGGGGTAGCATGCAGGGCAGAGGCTGATCCCCCAAATGGGGAAGGAGGGCCAGGAAAAAGAAAAGAAAAGCAAGGATTCAGGCCACATAGTCTGTGGCATTCAGCAGTGCCAAGATGTCCAAAGGGGCAGTACCAGGCAATACTGATTGCTTAGCGTGACATGACTTCCTAGCTCCCACACCCCACACCCATCCCTGAAGCAATATACCTGCTAGCTAACACAACCCCCTGACTTGGGTGCCCCTCCTATTAACAACTCATGTCCTCCGCAGCACCAGTCTGGTACATGCGGTGATCCACTGCACTGCTATCAGGTGTGTTGTGTTATGTTGTGTCCTGCACCTGGTGGCCACATAACACTGCAGTACTGATGTATGGGTGGATGCAAGGATACATCTCTAACACACTCAGTCTGCCTCTGCTCCTGTGTTTCATACAGCATATGTTGCATGCCACCCTGCTGCGGTGTCTCATGAGTGTGGCTCCTCAAGGTGCTTGCAGTGGTGTGCTGGCTGTAGGTTACTGTGTGCTGCACCCTTGATGCTGCATCACTCACCTGGACTTAATGGGTGGTATCTCTGTGGTACTTTGGGAAAGTACCACTACAGTGTGGCCTATCCCCTACTGCAGCTGCTGTTTCCAGCAGTGTAGATGTGAGGGTGGCTGTCTTTTCCTGCTGCAACGCTAACGTCCTCTCCATCACAGCTGTTAGGCACTATGTTATGTCCATTTGGTGCTCTACACACATATGTAGGCATGCAGGACTCCAGCGATGTCAACATTGTCTCATTGTCACAGGTGCCACTTTGCATGGTGACAAGTAGCTCGGCATCCAAGGTATGCTTTCATTATAGGCGGTGTTCATTATAACAAGATTCATTATAATGGGGGAGAACTGTATTTGCTGTCTTCACTTATTCATAACCCTACTGAGTTCATTCATTATGGCACTTAAAGCAATGCTCCTATCAATTAATTAGTCCAAATGGACTGAATTTTCATTGAATTTGACTGAGTATGAGCAGGAAGTAAGCTGTTTGATGGGGGAGGGGGTTGCTGCAGTAGTGAGGAAAGATTAAAGAAAGGGGTGCACAATTTGCCCGAATACAGACAGCCAACAAAAAACAAAATACAGCCAAAAGTTACACATGATTAGCCTCAAAGATCAATGTTAAATAAAACAGCACAAAAATTCAGTCTAAGAACACACACATCTGAGTGAAATGGAGACAGGCACACACGAAAGCTCTGACCGGGGGTGTGTGTGGGTGGAGTAAGGGAAAATGCAGTTTAAACTGAAACACTAAAGCACAAAATGCAGTTTAAAATAATAAATACAATGTGCTTAATTATACAAGCAAAAGAGCTCCAATTTTGGGTGGTGGAGGGTGGGTTTGTAATAAAGTCAAAACTGCAATTTAAAATTGTATACAGTTTGCCCAAGTATAGGATACCAAACACAACTGAACCAAAGGTCAGTTTGAAAATAAAAACACAATTCTCTTAAGTGTGTGCAGGTAAACCTAGCACACAAACACAGCAAAATATTTGGGGGAAGGGAGCAGGTTGCAGTAGAGTTAAAAATGGACTTTAGACAGATAAACAGAACAGTTGGATGGGGTGCTGCATGGAAGAGAAGAAAAACAGGTGGTTTAACACTGCAGTGGCACCCAGTGAGAGGAGCAGAGGAGAGAATAGAGGTAAACAGTTTAACACTGCAGTTGTTCTGGGGGCTGCAGGTGAGGGAATAAAGGTAAATAGTTTAACTCTGCACTTGCAACTTGGGGGGGGGGCTGAAGATAAGGGAATAAAGGTACATAGCTTAACACTGCAGTTGCACCCAGGGAGAGAGGCTGGCTGCAGGTAGGGAAAACAAAAGGCAGATGGGGCAATGAGTTTTATTACAGCATTGAGGGTGCAAATGTAAACTGTGCAAGTCTTACTCAGGTCTTTATTAATATTTTGGACCTCTGCACTAAGGCCAATCCTTCCAATTGACTGTGGATCCTCCAGTTTAACTTTCAGATTGTATTAAAACCTGTTTCAGGCATCATTATGTCACTGGGTTGAACCAATACCAATACCAGAAACAATAAGTTGCAACTGAACCAATACCAGAACCAGAGCCGATGCCAATGCCAGGGTTCCTAACACACAACTGGGTACTCTATTTCTATATGTACAAACCAAATCTGAGGCATTCCGGTATGATCCAAAGGTCTTTATTGTACCACTAACTCAATACTAGCAGGTCTAGTACCTTAAAGCAACTTTACATGAAGCATAGAATATCCTACATTTTGTCTAGTACCAATGAGCAATAAGCAAAACATCTTTCTTATATTCCTAAATGCAGTGATAAAAAATAATCATCTCACATGCCTGGCTGTTACAGCGTTATATTCTGGGATACAAAATACACTAGCCTAATCCAAAGTTCATGAATAGTCACAGTATATAAATGTATAATTCCAGATATGGATCTGCTTCTACATACTGTGTGTTAGCTTAACAAGCATGCACATTGTAATCTAATATTTTCTATCATGTAACAATTATCATAGCTAAGCCTAAGTAAAGCAAATATTCCTCCAAAAGAAGTAGCCACTAATGACCTCTGTCCTGGCTACTATAATTCTTACAACTGAAGGTAACCTGTGCAGGTAACCTAAGCAAAGCTGATTCATTCATACTCCAGCCTTTGTGACTTGTCACCTGGTTGTCATGCACTCGCTGAGACAAACAGCTGAGATCTCCCTTGGGCTTTTCTCTGAATGTCCTCCAGCTTGCAGTGAGACTAGCATACTTATAGTGTTGTCTCAGGTTTTTTTTTCCAGGCTGGAGTTACCCAGAGGGGGAAGATGGAACTTAAAGCTAGTGTTTATGCCAAAAAATGGTCTAATAAGTTCTGGTAAATGGTACCAGAAAACAAATGATTTTTTCCAAGTGTCATCTAGCTGGTTATTTCCATTGGGCTAGAAAAAAAAAGTGAAAATAAGGCATTGTCTAGCTGGTAATTTCCAGTAGACTAAACAAAGAAAAAATAAGACCTATCCAGAAACAGTATCTCATTTCTGGTAAACAGCATAAAATTATTAGCATCTCATAGGTAGAAAGGTGTCATCTTTTGGTTTCATAGCTATGACAGGAGACATTGCAATTCAAATATGATTGTGTGATCAGATAAGGGAAAACACTACACGTTATTATTTAACTTTCGATGTGATTACCTTTAGCTGACTCTAGCTAAAACGAATCTATTAGCTTTGTATTTTCTCTGTCAGAAGTACAAATTATTGGGCCTTTGGTTTCTGCTAAGATGCTTTGGCCTACAGTATGTATTCCAGGTCCTTTCTGGCTACTTTGTCCTTAGTGTGTTCTGGCCTTGGTAGTCCAGGTCCATTGGGAGACTCCTCTGGTATCAATAGTCTTGTGAAAGCAACAATATACCAGTTATTTCAGTTGCCTATGAAGTAAGCTGACAACAGAGTATCAGAGAACTTGAATTGCACTCCACATTTGATATGACTGTAAAGCCAGATAGTACCCGAGTCTTTCAGTCAAAACAATCATAACTTGTTTATGAGTGCTCATAAATTATTCAAGAGAAGTTCATAGATTCTGTTCATGGACATTCATGAAAAGTACAACACATTGTTCATGAATTGTGCATCAACATTAAATAGTGCTTCTGAGTTTATGAATGGTTGTGAACACAATATCCCATAGAGGTCCATGAAAGTTCATGAAACACCCACAGTGAATATTTATATACACAGTCCATCAGTAATTTTTGATTACCAGAATTATCCTGCTTTTATAATGCTAGTTATAAAATGGATAAGGAAAATCCTGTTTTTTGGTTGATTGGCACCTATGTGTTAGATCTGTCTTATGTTCAGGTAAAAAAATGATCAGTCAATCAATCAATCAACCAAAACTGAGTACATTAGCAATATCCAAGACTATTTCAAAAATTAATGATTGCCATTACAAACATGGCTGCCAACTTTACTCACTGAGAACAAAATCTTCCTGTCCCTAAAAACTAAAACTCCCTCAAAATAAAAATGAACTATTTTTTTACTTTATATTGTATCCCCCTTTTAACACACATACATACACTGACAAAAATGAAGTGATATTCAAAGATTTATTTTTGGAGCTTCATTTCTGACTATGGAGCCCCCCTCCCCCCATCCTTACCTGTCTACCAGGAAAGTAGTTTCTGCTTCCCCTGCAACAGATTAAATTAAGTCACTCACTTTACAAAAGACTTTCAGCTATGCATGCTCTGAGTGAAGAACATTCAGTAGTGTTTTACAGAATTTTAAAATTCCGATGAAATTTTGCAGAATTTCAAAAAAAGGCCTGACTAATTCCCCTACATTTTGTCAGATGTGGAATGGCAGAAATCTGGGGCAAAAATGTTTCCCCTGCTAATTACAGCAAAATAAAATTCCACAGATTAAGACATATTCCACGGAACTTTTCTGTGACCATTTCTGATATATTCCAAGGATCCACTTCAGATATTTTCCTAAAAATGCACCAGGTATCTTGTTTTTACCTTGTAGAGAACAACCATATAATTAAATGTGTCCTCTATGTTTTTATTTAATATTCAGATATGTCACCATATATGCATCGTTATCTGCTGATTCTAATTCCATGGAAATGCATATGCATGGACTAAACTTCCTCGGTCAATCTGGCAGGTAAATAAATGATCACATGATGCTGCTGCTGCTGCATTCAGGAGCAACTATGTGGTATCCATGTGACATCCTGACTGTATCGTGACAAGTTGCCGAGTACGTTTTGCCACTGCAATTAGGGCACCACAACAAGGGCAACAATGAAAGAGATGATCTTGATTTTAGATTGCCCCTCACTCATGTTGCCTATTGCTCCCACACAATTTCTGCCCCCTTCAGGGCATGCTGGCCCTGGAGGAGGTTATATTTAGTTTTGGGTGTGGGAGCAAAGCCCCCCACAACAACTGTTTCCTGGATGTCATTTTGGTGCAGTAACTCCTGGGAGACATAATGCCTGTCACAGTAATGCCAGGCACCATGTTGCCTGTGCCATAATTGGTGTCGGCAACATGTTTGTCGCTGTGGCATGGGTGAACCCTTTCTGAGCTACTGCAAACCTTTATGTGCATTTTATACAGAAGGATATGGTCTACTTTGTTTTACAACATAAACATGAGAGAAACCTAAAAAAATGGCTTCCAAGAAGTACATTTACTACATGCTTGTAGCAAAAATTTAAGTGGTCATTGTGGTCTGTTTGTAGAATTTTGTTTTGGTATTTTTGTGTGTTTTTTTGGATAAGTTTAGTATCAGCTATATTTTTCCAGTCATGGGTGGATGGGCACTGCTCTGCACTAGCAGCAGCAGATATTGAGAAACTGAAGAAGAGAGATTTCTTTCCTAGGCAGATACAGACCCTGTCCCACAAACAGAAAGCTGTGTATTTTAATTCTATTAATACAGTCAATGAATTGCCTCCCAGTCCTACAGTATGTTACAAAAACACCCATTTAAGGCAGGTATTTCTGATTTCTGCTTTAACTTAGAGTTTAGCGTGCAACAGATTTTCCACATTTTTAGCAGCATCTCTTTTCTCTCTGTGTCCTGAACACACTACCTCCCATATGTCTACAAGTGGCCGTAGAGCTGCAGGACATGAAACCCACCCTTCCCCAAGGAGAACATCCTCTAGGATGTTCGATCCTCTTCCCCCTGGCCAGCCCCTGGTAACCCAGGCCCATTCCTGAATGCGGGTCACCCATGTCACAAGGGGTAACCCTACTGCTACACTGACTGGCCAGCAACATTTGTTTCTAGTTTGAGATACCAAATAATTTTCAGTGTCAACACAATAGGCAGCACTTGACTCATGAAGGGTGCAAGTTCATACTTACAGATAAGTGAGCAACATATAACATTTTCAAGTGAAAAAAAAAGTCAAAATGTAGCCAAGGTTGACAAATCATTTAAAACTAAAGTATAAAAAAAAAAACGGTTGGCGAATAATGGGACACTTGCAACAAATTGAATAAAACCCCTGCAACCAAATTTGGTGAATCTGCTCTGCTCTGCTTTGCTTTTTCTCTCCTGCTCCTAATTTTTTGGCCCCTCTATATTAAATCCTACCTACCAGGTGGTGCCACACATCACACACTGGCTACTTTCCTCTGGTTCCCACTGAATTTCCAATACCCCTAAACTCTCTGTGCCCTCAATAGTATTCATTACCCACCACCACCACCCTCCCTCACAATGTCCTTCCCTACAGTAGTGCTCTCTCTCTCTCTCTATGTACACTTCTTAGCCTCTATCTTGCCTTTGATTTTGGTACATCAGCCCTAGCCTCGGAACTACTCTCGCTGAATCACACCCAACCAACCATTTTCCCAGCTCCTTTACTGCCTAATCCAGAATGTGGCCTGCTTCTCTCCTGCCCATCTGCTGCCCTGGCCTTCATCAGCTCTCGAGACCAGCACCATCTTTTCCTACAACTCCCTTCCCTCTTCCTCCAGGTCCCATCTCCCTCCACCCTCCTCGCATCCTACTTCTACTCTGCCCACCTTACATTCTCTGGGGACATTGAAAGTAACCCTGGCCCCACTCCTACACCCCACTTAAACACTCCTTTATCCCACATTCATCCACTATGGCATATTAATCATGGCCAAAAATTGTACACCTGAATGTGAGGAGCCTACTGTCTAAAATTGCTCTGCTGGAAGCCTGGGTCTCTCTGTACACACCTGACATACTGGGCATCTCTGAGACCTGACTAAAAAGCTCCACCACTGACCACTGCTGTTTCCTACCTGTTTACACCTTCCTTCGCAGGGATCGTACTACCTCCGCCGTGGTGGTGGCGTACTCCTATATTACTGCAACTCCTATACTGCCACCCTTCTCAGCTAGTCCATTAGCGACCTCCTCACTAAGTGACTTGCAGCAAAACTAACAGTAGCCACCAATAAGAAGATGCTTGCTGGGTGCTGCTATAACCCCCCCCAAGGATTGGTGTCCCTGGGCTTGCAGCACACATGGACATCCTTGCCCCTCTCTCCCTCTCTAGAGACACCTTACTATTAGGTGACTTTAACATCGACTGGGACACCAACCCCCTCACTGAATGCAACTCCATTATGCAACAATATAACCTCACACAACTAGTTACCTCCCACACTCACCTCAACAATTGGACCAACAAACATAACTCTTGACTGGATCCTGACGACTCCAGCTGACAAAGTTGCCCATGCTGGCACATTGTCTGACACCATTAGTGACCACTCTCCCATCTACTGTGTCTGGCATGCCAAACCCCCCGGCTCCCACCCAACTATCTGACTTTTCACACTTTTTCTAATTGTGACTCCCTCTGGCTCCAGGACAACCTCAGAGTGCTAGATTGGACCACTGTCTATATTAGCACCAATGCTGACCTAGCACTAAACATGTTTGTCTCAACTCTCTCACTCATCCAAGACAAGCATTTCCTGCTCACTACCCGTAGAGTGTGTGGAGGTGACACTCTCTGGATCTCATCGGACCTCCTCAAGCTGATGAAGGAGCAGAATGCCAAGTGAGCCACTCCATCCTCTGCCCTTTGGAACCACTACCATAGCCTGCAAAATCTCTGCAAGCTCCACATCCATTCAAGGAAGTAGGCCTACTTCCAATCATTCCAATCCAAGCACCTAGGAAGTCCAAGGCATTTCTGGTCCTCCATTAATGCCTTGCTCTCACCCTCTACTAAGCAGCCCCCTTCCCCCTAAACACACAACAAGGCTCCCTGACTGACCCTACTGCTATTGCGAACACACTCAGTGCCCATTTCTCTTATCTTAGTAACTACCTGGTTAAACTCCCCCCTTCACCCCCTTACCCGCACCCCCATCTTCTACTTCTAGCAGCCCCCTTTTTTATTTCAAGACCATTTTCCCCTCTGGGACACTTAATCTCCTCCTCAGACTTCCGTCTAGAGGGAGTGCTGGTAGTGATGGTCTATCCCCCCACTTCTTAAAACTTGTGGTCCAAGACATTACTTATCCACTCACCCACATCTTTAATCTCTCCCTTACTGTGGCCTCTGTCCCCCCATCTGGAAGCAGGCCAAAATTGTCCCCATTTATAAAGCAGATGACCCCAGTCTTATGGACAGCTGCCAACCTATCTCCATACTCCCCATCTTGGAAAGCTCTTTGAGAAGGCAGTGGACTACCAAATCACTGAGCACATCATCAAATAAGGATCTCCTATGCCAAGAGCAACAAGGTTTTAGGAAGGGGAATAGCATAAAAACTGCCCTTGCCCTCTTCATAGATCATGTACTAAGGAATATGGATGAATGGAAGCTAACTGGAGCAACGATTGATGATCTGTTCAAGGCATTCGACCTTGTCAACCACAACATCCTGATAACAAAGCTCAATGCCCTTGTCTCTCCCCTGCCTCCACCGCTGGGCTCACAAGCTACATCTCTGGTAGAACCCAAATGGTCTGCCTCAGTGGTGCCATCCACCCTTTTTCCTGTCTCAGTGGGTGTCCGGGAAGGCTCTCTACTTGGTCCCCTCCTCTTTTCCCTCTTCATTAACTTTATCCTATTGGAGGGCCTTTCCTATAAATCACTCCTTTATGCTGATAACCTGATACTATTCCAAAGTGATCCCTCCCCCTTCTCACTGTCCACCACCCTTACAGCTGATTTCTGCAAGGACCATCATTGGGTCTCCTCCAACAAATTATTGGTCAATGCTTCCAAGACAAAGGCCATGCTGTTCAGCTCCAAACCAAAACTCTCCACCCTTGCCCACTTTGGCTCCCTTCTCACTGTCTGATCCCCGAATGGATCTCCCCTAGACACTGTTGCCAATTTCAAGTATCTGAGGGTAATACTGGACCTGTCCCTTACCTACTGTGACCACATTACCTCACTGATCTGGTGCATAATTCGGAAGATGGGGCTTTGTTATTGCCTAATTTAGCACCTCACACCTGAAGCCCACCTTGCTGTAGCCCTCGGCAATCTCCTCCACCTCCTTGATTATGGATGCCCGGTGTATTCCGTTACCTCCACTGCCTACCTGAGCCAGCTGGACACTACCTATAATCGGATATACCACTTTGCCCTTCACACCTCCCTCTCTACTCACCACTGCTCTCTCTACCAATCCTTTAACTTGCTCCCCTCTCATGCATGATGATCCTACGTGCTGGCCCAGACAGTTGAAGATGCCTTACACAATCCTACATGCTCTCCACTATCCATCATGATCCAGCCAAGAACTTACAGACACATTCTTCATCAATCATCCCACCTCCAACTTGTCCATCCTAACATTACCACCAATACAGGCCAAAGAGCCTTCTCTGTGGCTGGACTCTCACTATGAATCAAGTTCCCCCCTTCACCCCATTCTCCTGACCTCCCTCTAAATCTAAATAGCCTATTAAAAACTCACTTCCTGTCCTCCTCGACCAGCATTTGTCCATAGGCCAATAGCACTGCTATGCCTCCTATACAGTCCCCACTTAAATCCTCCCCCACTAGTAGCCCTCCTCTTCCACCCTGAATACTGGTTAACCAATCATTTTTTCTATCCTGATTGACAGCTGTGTTTCTACCTGAGCATATTTTCTGTTGGACTCTAGGTATTACCTGATGTTGCACCCCTCCCCCCTCAGCTAGTGGTCAAACAGGGATTCAGCATGTTTGCAGTTCATTTGCATCACCGGGTAAGAAAAAAGGTCTGTCTCCCCATATGATGAGCAGGGGAAATGCCAAACCTCACCCAACAACTGACACACCGAAATCCAGCCAATGGAAAATCATGTACACAAATACTCACAGCCTGGGAAATAAGATCCCAGACCTGCAGGCAATTATGTCAGAGGCTAATCTGGACATAGTAGCAATTAGTGAGACATGGTTTACCAGTAACCACACTTGGTAGACTTCAGTACCTGGCTATGTACTGTTCAGAAGAGTCCGAGGTGCAAAAAGGGGGGGTGGAGTGGCCCTGTATGTCAATGAAAATATCAAAGCTACAGAAATTCAGAATACACATAAGGAGCCAGAAGAACTGTGGGTCACCCTGGAAACAGGAAATGGGACAGCCATAAGAACTGGGGTTGTCTACAGGTCCCCAGACCAGGGCGAGGACATAGACACATTACTGTTAGTAGATATACAAAACATGATGGCTAAAGGGGAGGTTCTGATAATGGGAGACTTCAACATGCCGGATACAGATTGGTCAATACCAGCAGGAACATCTGCCAGAACTAGACACATAGTGGATTCCCTGCAGGGGGAGGGCCTCAAACAACTGGTACAACAACACACAAGAGACAGTGCTATCCTAGATCTAGTACTGACTAACAGGTAAGGGATCACAGATCTCCAGGTAGAAGGTCACCTGGGGGCCAGTGACCATCACATGGTATGGTTCAATTTGACCACTACATCTAAATCATCCCATTCCAAGGCAAAATATGGGACTCAGAGGAGCTGACTTTGATAAGATGACCAACAGAGTTAAGCTAGCCCTGGCAAAAAGAAACACAGGTGAGGGGGTACAGGCAAAGTGGGCAAGCATTAAGGGTGCAATACTTAAAGCAACAACCCATTGTGTTAGACAGAAAAGGAAGTGCAAAAGAAGAAGGAAACCACTTTGGTTCTCAAATACAGTAGCAGAAAAGGTCAGAGCCAAAAGGCTGGCCTTCAGGAAATATAAGGGAACACAGTGGGATGAATATAGGGAGGCATACCAAACTGCCTTAAGGGAAGCAGGGAAGACAGTAAGGCAGGCAAAGTCCCAAACTGAGGAAACACTAGCACGAACAGTAAAAGAAGGTGACAAGACTTTCTATAGTTACATTAGTGAAAGGAGAAAGTCCAGAGGGGGTATTGCTAAGCTCAAAGGAGAAAAAGGGGCATGTGAGGAGGAGGTCCCTGTAAAAGCATCTATCCTAAATAGATACTTTTGCTCAGTATTTACTGAAGAGAAGGTACGGCAGGGCCCACAGCTCAGCACCATGGACACAGGGGGGAGGGAGGTGAGCACTACTCCCTTCACAAAAGAAAGGGTCCTATAAGAGCTCACTAAGCTCAGGGTGGACAAGGCAATGGGACCTGATGGCATACATCCTAGGGTACTTAAGAATCTAAGGGTGGAACTAGCAGAGCCATTAGCAGAACTGTTTAGTGAGTCTCTGAGCACAGGAGAGATCCCAGAAGACTGGAGAAGGGCTCATGTGATCCTGCTCCACAAGAGTGGTAGTAGGGAGGAGGCAGGGAACTACAGACCAGTCAGTCTTACCTCAGTAGTGGGCAAGTTTATGGAGGCAGTCCTTAAGGAAAGGATAGTGCAACACCTGGAATTCATAGGGGCACAGGATCCAAGACAGCATGGGTTCACAAAAGGAAGGTCCTGTCAAACTAATCTCATAGATTTCTTTGACTGGGTAACCAGAGTGGTGGACCAAGGGGGAGCAGTTGATGTCGCCTACCTTGAGTTCAGCAAAGCTTTTGACACTGTTCCACATAGAAGATTGGTAAATAACCTGGTTAGGCTTAGGGTGGGTCAGAAGTTGGTCAACTGGGTGGCAAAATGGTTGACGAGCAGGAAACAGAGAGTGGTGGTAAATGGTATACAATCAGAAGAGATGAAAGTCACAAGTGGGGTACCTCAGCGATCAGTCCTGGGGCCAGTCATCTTCAATATCTTCATTAGTGACATTGCAGATGGACTAGAGGGTAAAGCTTGTCTGTTTGCAGATGACACCAAGATCTGCAACAGAGTAGATGATCCAGATGGGGTGGGCAGAATGAGAAAAGACCTGGATAAACTAGCAAAATTGGTCAGACGAGTGGCAACTGGGATTTAATGCAAAGAAGTGCAAGATCATGCACATTGGGAAGAGAAATCCTGAAGCCTCCTATAGGCTGGGAGGGGAGTTGCTGGCAGTCACAAAGGAAGAAAGAGACTTGGGCATCATCATCACCACCGATGACCTGAGATCATCCAAGCAGACCTCTAAAGCAGTAGGTAAGGCTAGGGGGATGTTAGGGTGTATTAGTAGGGGTATCACAAGTTGTAAGAGGGAGGTAATAATCCCTCTTTACAAGACACTGGTTAGGCCCCATCTAGAGTACTGCATGCAGTACTGGAGGCCACACCTTCACAAGGACATTAATCAAAATGAGGCAGTCCAGAGAAAGGCAACCAAAATGGTGCAGGGACTGCATCAGAAGACATATGAGGACAGATTAACGGAGCTCGATATGTATACCCTAGAGCAAAGGAGGGAGAGAGGTGATATGATCGAAACATTCAAACACCTTAAGGGCATTAACAAGGTGAAAGAGTCTAACATGTTTAAATATAAAAAAAAATAGCAGGACAAGAGGACACAGCATGAGATTAGAGGGATGCCAATTAAGACGGAATGTGAGGAAATTATTTTTCACAGAAAGAGTGGTGGATGCATGGAACGGCCTACCTCAGGAAGTGGTGGATATGAATACAGTGCAGGGCTTCAAACAGGTATGGGATAGGCATAAGGGAGCAATACAGATGAGTATGAATAGATAGGCCACTAACAGAGCAAAGGCCGATGGCACATTTATAAGGTAGAAAAAGAAATGGGAAGACTGGATGGGCCTTGAGGTCCTAATCTGCTGTCAACCTCTATGTTTCTATGTTTGCTGGCTCTGCTGATCTTTATCCAGTCTATTGTTAGAGGATGTTCCTGTATAGCCCGGTTTACTGTTTACATATATCTTATTATACCCAACCTGTTGATGTACTTGGCTGTTTACCTGTATTTAGTTTCACCACCTCTGTATTGTTTGCCTGACTTGCACTGGATTTCCTGTTTATGATCCTTACATGATTGTCTGCTGTTGTTCACACTGTATTCTTACCATTGTGTGTGCCAGTATCTGGCCAGGCCATGCCTGAAAAAGGTCTTTGGATCAGTGCACTAACCCAGTTAACAAATGAATAAATAAATAAACAACTAAATAAATACATAAATAAACATTTAGAACATATTAAATAAACCCTGCAGTCAAGGTTGCAAATCCAGGGCACTATAGAATAAATTAAATAAAATCCCTGTAGCCAAGGCTGGCAAATCCAGGGACCATAACATTAAAGTACAACAAAACAAGCATTTTCTCTAAACAAGACAAAATGCGTGTGGTAACCAGGGACTTACTTAGAGCATCAGAAAATGGGAACCTTAAGATAGAAACACAAGAGTTTGTTGGCAGAAAAGGACCACTTGGACTTTACCAAAAGCATTACAAAATGGATGCAGAGACAAACCTAAAGCCTTATAAATGTGGGTCATGGCCAGACCCAGAGCTGCACAAAATGTTGGCCAGGTTAAGACATAGTGCATACAAAAATGACAGCCTGAGCCAGACAGAGAATAACAACATGGTGCCAGAGCCAGAACCAGAGCACCAGAAAATGGGAGTCAGGGGCAGAATGAGAAGTACAGAAAATAGGAGCAAGACCCATATCAGAAAACCAGAAAATGAGAACCAGGGACAGAACAAAAAGTACGGCAAATGGAAGGCAAGTCATGTCTCAGAAAACAAGAAAATGAGAGCCAGGGCCAGAACAAGAAGTACAGAAAAGGAGAGTCTGGTCCCATCTCAGAAAGCCAGAAAATAGCAGCCAGAACCAAAATGAGATGCACAGAAAATGGGAGGCAGGATCCTCTCAGAAAACCAGAAAGCAGGAGCCAGGGCCAGAATCAGAAGTACAGAAAAGGAGGCCAGTTGTAGTTCAACAGCATGAGAAAATGGTTGCCTGTGTCGGCCAACACCAGTCCCAGTGCATAACAAAATGGTTGTCCAGGGCCAGACATTGTCCTTTAAATTAAATAATATTGTGCTGCATAATAACTAGTATTAAAGAGCTAGAGTACTGCCTAAAATTAATATTAGTTTTCAAAAGCAATCAGCCATCACCTTTTATATCTGAGGTATGTTTTTGTTTCCCTTTGGGTAATTTGAAGATTGTTTACCTGATGTTAGTAGATGTGATGTGTGGGAGAGCACTTTGCCTGGCAGCTGACATATCTACTGTAGCTCTGTTCTCCCCACATTACATCACCAGCATTGTGACTTCATGGACTATATCACTGCTGCTCAATGACTGCCAAATCATTCAGCTGTAATGTCAATGTCTGTGAGATCACAATGATAATGATGTATTGGTGGGGGGATTGAGACAGATATGTTAGCTGCCAGGCAAAGAGCTGTTCTGCACATCCAGCACACTGTTGTTACATAAAATGCTTTCTAATGAACAAAAGCTAAAATAAAAATACTTCAGTATTAAAATGTTACCACTGACAATTTCTTAGAATTTGTATAATTTTCCTGTCTGACAGTTTTGGATCCTCTAGCTCTTTAAGTATGTGAACTAATTTAAGTTAAGAAAAAGTGTGCTATACAATACAGAAATTCAGTTGGAAATAAAAGGAAAATTTACACACACTGTATGTGTGCAAAAGTAATTAAAATTTTGGGGCTGCTGCTATTCCCCTTCCTGCAAAGTGGATGTTGGAGACAAGAGGCTTGTACAAGCATACACTTATTCATTCAAGAGCACGTGCTCATTCATTCAAGAGCTCAGTCATGCCTAAGTCAGGCTGCCAGCCGTGGAGGTGAGTGAAGGGCTGTGCTGGTGGCCTGATCGGGGAACTGAGGGGGGGCGGGATGGATGCTGCTAGCTCGTGATGACAGAGTGGGGATGGGGGTCCACTAGACACCAAGGATTGGGGGTTGAATTTTTTTTTTAAATAAAAGGAAATGAGGCCATGGTAACTTTGTGTGTGCTTATTTAATTCAATTATAGCTGCTGATCATCCAGGGGGAGGGACCACTAGACACTAGTGAGTGGGGGTTGAATTTTTTTTTTAAATAAAAGGAAATGAGGGGGCCAGGGTAACTGGGGTGGTGATTAATTCAATTGTGTCCTGTGATCGGACGGAGGGGCCACTAGACACCAGAGAGAAACATTTAGGCCACTGAGCAGCCAAGGGGGGTGGGGTGACCACTAGACACCAGGGAGAACTTTGGCTAGTGGCCTCTTTAAATTTCACCCACAGGAGGCAAAATTGCACCTGCAGGTGGTGAAATTTCACCTTGGGTGGTGAAATTTTGCCTGCGAGCAGCAAATTTTGCAGGTTTGCGGGTGAATTTTTGCTCGCTCTGGCGGGGGGTGGGGGAATTTCACATGTTGCCCTGATAAATTTTTCCCGAAATGCTCAAATTATGTGAAATATTTTGCAGAGCAAAATTTTCCAATTTTGCACAACACTACTGGTGACCAGCTTTCTAGCAGGTGCCTTTGTATTTAAAATCTATCTATCTATCTATCTATCTATCTATCTATCTATCTATCTATCTATCTATCTATCTATCTATCTATCTATCTATCTATCTTTTGATCTGTCCATCTACTGCATCTATCTATCTGTTCTTTACAAAAAAATACTTTAATTGAATCAGTTAGGGTTGATATTAAACCTTAAAAAGGAGGGAAATATGACATTAGGGCCCAGCACTCCAATTTCTAGGACAACAGTGACCAAATTGCCAGCATAGCCATCTTATTACCCCACCTCATGTACCTGGTACAGAAAATGTTCAAATCCCCAATAAAATGGAATTCCATGCAACTACAATGCAATTCTATGCTACAGGTGTGAAAACACAGTTTAGCTAGGATTTGAAAAATGAATGCTGTGACATACATGAGATGGGGTAATAAGAAGTGAGTGTTGAAATTTTGGGGTCAATGTCTTTAAAATTTCCAAAGTTACAAGCATGTGTAGTGAAATTCTAACAAATGGTCATAGCTTTGCAATTTTTTACATATTCTGACCCCAAATTTTCAACATAGCCTTTTTATGACCTCACCTCATGAACAATATGTCATTATGCAAATCCTGCCCAAAAAGTGACCACAAAATCACCTTTCAGGTGGGAGCTGCATAATGACAGTCATATTGTCCATGAGGTTGGGTCCTCAAAATGCTCTGTTGAAAATTTGGTGCCAAAATATGCAAAAATGGCAAAGGTATGCACCAAAGTTTAAAATCCTGTTAAAATACATTGCTTTCCCATGTAAGAAAAGATCTTTTATTGTGAGTCATAATACGAAACAAGATCTTTTTCCGTATGACGCTGATACAAAAAAGAATTTCAGTGTTAAAAAAACACATTTTAAGGGCATTTCTCAAGCAGTAAAGTGCAGAATGCAGCTAAGAGGTTCCCACTATGCAAGCTGCATGTGTTTGTTCATCCCTAGAATATCATTTTTTGGGGGTTCCAAATTTGAATTTCTCAGACAAAACTGAAAACAAGATGGCGGCCATATGAAAAAGGAATTTTCCCATTCAAAATAGGATTCCTTTTTCAGTTCATACAGCTATTTTTTAGTGTTTACTGAGCATGCACAGAAATAATTGTATCAAAATTTTAAAATGCAATAACTTAAAAATGGCTTATTATTTTTCACAACGCTAGCAAAAAACACTTAAGTGGGCTAGTCCATTTCTGCCCTGAAAATCTCAGACCAAGCTTCCAAACTGTCTGGGCTGTAGGCAACTTCAAAGAAAAATCCCAGCAAAGTCAATGAATGACAAAATGCTTTTTTCACCTATCCGGAACTCAGAAACTGCACATCTGTCCAGAATGTAACTTGCCACATTCAGAGATCTACCATGGCTGACAGTGCATGACAATTTTAATGCAAAGCCATTGAACAGTTGCAAAGTTATTAAAGTACACATTTTTGAGTTTTCATTGAAGTGCCTACTCAATCCTAACTATAGGGGTGCGACTGCATCCCTATAATATATATATATATATATATATATATATATATATATATATATATATATATATATATATATATATATTTATTTGCATTCTGTACTTTACTGCTCAAGCAATGCATTTAAAATGTCTTTTATTTAACATTTAAATTCTTTTCTCATATTGGCATCATACAAAAAAAATCTTGTTTCATATGACGACTGACAAAAAAATATTATCATATGGGAAATCAATGTATTTTAATGGGATTTTCAACTTTGGTGCATAACTTTGTCTTTTTTGCAGATTTTGACACCAGATTTCCAACATAGCTTTTTGGGGACCTCACCTCATGAAGAATATGACTGTCACTAAGCAACTCCTGCCCGATAGGTGATTTCGCAGTCGCTTGGTGAATTCACCTTTTAGTGGGATTTGCATAAGGTCCAGCTATATTGTTCATGGGGGAACATAAAGACTATGTTGAAAGCGTGGGGTCAAAATATGTAAAAATGGCAAAATTATGACCATTTGTTGCAATTTCACTACTCACGTTCATAATTTTGGAAATTTTAATGACTTTGACCCCAAAGTTTCAACATAGACTTTTTATAACCCCACCTCATTTAAGTCACAGCTTTCATTTTACAAATCCTAGTCAAAATGTGTTTTTGCACCTCTGGCACAGAATGGCATTGTAGTTACGTGGAATTACATTTTGGTGGGTTTTGAACATTTTGTATACCAGGTACATGAGGTGGGATAATAAGATGGCTATGCTGGTAATATGGTCACTGTTGTCCTATAGATTGGAGTGCAGGGCCCTTCCACAGCGACATACAGTGGTGTCCCCCAGGATAAAATGCACTTTTAACGCACTCTGCAGTATGCTGCAGCAGACCTACTGAATAAAGAAATGTAATTTCGATGGCAATTAGTCCCCTTTGTCATGCAGGAAACTGTGGATTCACTTCATCCTGGCAGTGTCACATTTTCCTGAAAGATAAAGGGGACTAATTACCATTGAAATTACATTGCTTTATTCAGTAGGTCTTCTGCAGCATCCTGCATAGTGCTGCAAAATGCTGCAGAACTGTACTTCACCCTGGGGGATGCCACTGTACATATATGCATCTATGGAGGGATGGGAGAGCAGGGCCAGAAGTGCACTGCACTCCCACAGGCAACTAAGGCTAGGATTACACTATCTCAAAAAGTAAGGAAATTCTTTGCAAAAAAAACTACATCATTCAGGGTTGATATCAAACCGTAAAAATTAGGGAAATACAACATTAGGGTTTCAAACCTAACACCCCTCCCCCTCCCATCACACACACCACCAGACATCAGGGGTGTACCGTGGGGTCATCAGCCCTAACACTCACCCCATTCTCCTATACTGTTCCCATCTCAGCTTATGTACTTATGGAATGGGGTAAGCCTTATGGCTGATGACTCCAAGGCACACCCTGTTGATGTGTGCAGGGAGGGGATGGGGTGTTAGGGTTGAAACCCTAACATTGTATTTCCCTCATTTTTATGGTTTTTACAGTTTGCTATCAACCCTAACTGATGCATTAATGTAGTTTTTTTTGCAAAGAATATATATATATATATATATATATATATAGATATAGATATAGATATTATAGAGCCATGACTGCAGCCCTATAGTTAGGAGTGACTGAGCACTTCTATGTTAAACTGTTAAACTCAGAAGTTTCCACTGTAATAACTTTGCAACTGTTCAACCAATTTGCATAAAATATTGCAAGTACAATCAGGGACCAATGAACTTTTGATGTGGCAAGTATCATTCTGATCAGATGCTTAGGTATGGAGACATGGAATGTAAAAAAGTGTGCAATTTACCATGTTTTGGCAGTTTCTTTGTCACTCCACAGCACAGATATGGTTTGGAGTTTTGTTTTGAAACTCTCCCGTTAGAAAGGGCTTCCATCACAGGTGTGCCATTTGCTGATTTGGGTGAAGAAAAAGTAATCCATTCCAAAGTGATTAAAATGTAAAATTCCCATTATTTTTAATGGGAATTTCAATCTCAGTTAGATGCCCTGCTTGGAAAATGATCCTTTATAGCAAATGGGTAATCTTTTTTTTTACAAATGGTTCATTCCATGTCACAAATGGGAAATCTTTTTTGTGCTACTACCATTTTGTTTTTCAGTGATCGAATTCCAAAAGCTACAAAAATGACATTCTGGAGAGAGCCTAACTTATTTGTCTATTGGGCTCATCAGGATCCCTTAGGTGGATGCTGCACTTATATGTTGAAAAAAAAATGATACCCAAATGTGTTTTATGTTACATTTTACATCCTTTTTCATGACTGCGTGATATGAAAAATAATCTTTTTTAGTATCACGAGTCACAACAAAATATCTTTCTTCTTGAGGGTAAAATCTTTCTCCCTTTCCTGCATTTTATTCCCTGGTACTGTATGTAGTGGCAGACCCCACCCTCCGATCACCTTGCCTGTTAATTGTACATATTTCTCTAGTGTCTAGTGGTACCACCCACCCTTCCATCTCCATTACTATTATTTTTTTTCTTTTCCCTGATGTCTAGTGGCACCCTCACCATGGATAAGAGTGTAATACTGTTGATGTATACATCTCTGGTGAGACCCGAAGTGCTGTGCATAGTTTTGGTCCCCCTATATCAAGTCTGAGGTTAAGACACTGGAGAAAGTAGAAAACAGACCAACTAAAATGATAGAAACATTGCACCATCTGAGTTATTTATTTATTGAGTACTGGGAATTTAATACCTTTGAGCTAACATCTCATTTACAAAGGTTCCACATCGATTTACAGGGGCAGACAAATATGGCAGGGTAACAGTATATATAGGAAACAAGCTGAGATAACAGACAACAAGCAATGAGCATAAAAAAACAGTGTACAACAATTCCAGAGTTTAACAAATTGGAGGTTTAGAACTAAATACAGTACCAATAGAAATCATAGTCAGGCAGTGGATTACAGATACTGTATGCAGTTCAGATATGTTCTTTTACTAAATCATGCTAAAATCTTGAATGGTAGAATACACTAGGTAGGGCAGGTAGAGGAGGGTTGGGTGGGAAGGGAAAGGAGAAGCAGTGCAAAGGCCTTGTTAGATGGGGGAGGGGAGAGAAGGGAGGTCGGAGTAAGAAATTAATTGCTGAGCTCACATTCACACTTATGGTTCCAGGACGCTGAGTGGGCCCTCAATAATGTTTTGAATTGTCCAATTTTTGTGCAGGACAGAAGATCAGGGTTGAAAGAGTTTAGCAGGGTTGGAGCCCTATAGGCAAATGATCATTGCCTCAATGCAGTCTAATGGAAAGGAACTTTCAGTTGCTGGCTCTCAGAATTTCTGGTATTTCTGGACCTGGTCCTGAGAGGAGGAGGAGGAGGAGGCCTTCAGTCCCAGAGGATGGGAGGACTAAGGCAGCCTTTTTCTCTAGGAGGCAGATTTGATATTGAATGCTAGCATCTAAGTTGAGCCATAAAGTGTGAAAGTAAAGCTCACAAGTATGTGTCTGGTGGTGGGCCTGCAGAAACAATCTGCAGGCTTTGTTGAGAGTAACCCTGATTTGGTGTAGGACTGAATCAGTCATGGCTCCATAAACCACTAGACCATAGTCAATGATAGGACAGACAGACCTAGATACTGCAAGACTAAGTGCATCCTTGGTGAGACAGGACTGTGTTTGTACAGCATCCAGATTCTTGCATTGATGGTCCTAGTTACTCCCTCAACATGATGCAAAAAGGAAGAGAGTACTGTCGAGTGTGATGCCAAGGTACTTAAAGGAGAGGATCATGTCCAGTATTTCATTATTGCTGTTGCAAATTGCTGTTGCAAATTTGGAGCTGGTGGGATTTGTGGCAGTTTGGGGAGGAGGCGGAAAGCATGGTCTTTGTCTTCTTGTAATTAAGAAGAAGTTTATGGTGCTGTAACCAGGATTCTACTGCTGAGAAACTGGTATGTCTTTGTTCTCCAAGTGAAGTAGGGTCAGCCTGGCTTTAGAACAGCACCATGTCATCTGCATACAGAACTTGATCAGGGCAGGCAAGTGGGAGGTTATTCAGAAATAAACTGAAGAGTAGGGGGCCCAGCACTGAATCTTGAAGAACCCCCATAGTGACAGGCCAGAAGTTGGAGATGGCATCAAGAATTTTTACCTGCTGGGAATGACCTGAAAGATAGCTCCGGAACTAGCCCATGGAATCTACCTAGAGATTAGTACAGGTTAGTTGATGGAGGAGCAATTCATGGTTGACTGTGTCAAAGGCCTTGGTTAGATCAATATAGGTAGCCCCAACTAAGTGCTCATGGTCTAAGGCACCATGTATGAAACTGGAAAACTCGACCAGGGCAGTGGTAGTGCTATGCTGCCTCACACACCCATGTTGTTCATTGCATTGGAGCTGGTATACTATCTTTTCAAGTGCTTTAGAAAGGGGTGGGAGTATGTAGATGGGCTGGTAGTTCGAGTGGTTGGTGCATTCACCACTTTTGAAAACAGGTGTAATCACAGTCTTTTTTCAGATTTGGGGAAATTTGGCTACCATGAGAGATAGATTAAGGATGTGGGTCAGAGGATGCAGAACCTCTTCCAATGTGAGGGCTAAGAACTTCCAGTCCAAAGAGTCCCCATTAGACCTAGATTTCCCAATAGCCTTCTTGAGATACTTTCTAGCCATAGATATTGGAATAGTTTTGAGATCGAGGGGTTGGGATGTGTGAAAATGGGTGTTCCCTATGCTTTCAGAGGCTAGACTTCCTTGAGGGTTAAGAAAGCCAGGAGGAAGAACCCCACTAAGGTCAAAGAATGTCTTATTAAAGGTGTTGGTGATAACCAAGGGATACTGGGTTAGCTCCACATTAAGCATCACAGGCAGGGATTTATTAGGTTTGCCAGTTAATGTTTTTAAATTGTCCCAGAAATATCAGCGAACACCCCAGGAGTTAGCTAGCTCCTGTTTGAAGTACTGGCTCTTAGTTGTATGGATGGCAGCGGTGAATTTGTTGCAAGCAACCCTATAATTCTGGATATCCATTTGGGACCTGAAGCTTTGAGCTAAGCACCAAAGATGATCCCTGGACTTCATGAGCTTCAGAAGGGGATGTGTGATCCAGGATTTGCTAGTACTCTTCATGGACCATTTTTTGTATAGGGCATAAATATTACACGAGCCACTGAAGGTCTGCACAAAGTGCTCAAGAGCTATATCCACGTCATTAGTATTGTAGATGGGAGACCAGTCTTGAAGACTTTGGTAGGTTTTTAGGGAGTCAAGTTGCCCTGCTTTCATTACCGTAGAGGTGATAAGTTTGGGAGGTGTTTTAGGGGTCTTATTATTCCAGGTACAGAGGATGGGGGAGTGGTCACTTATACAATCTGGGAGAACCTCCATTCTAAAAAATCTTTTGGGGTGATTAGTGATTATCCAGTCAAGTAGAGTACTGGATCCAGTGCGGTAGTTTATGCATGTAGGAGAATCAACTAGCTGAATCATTCCTAAGTAAGATAAGGTATCTTTATATGGTGATGCCTCAGGGGCCATCCAGTTGATATTGAAATCCCCAAGAACTAAGACTTCAATGCTCTTGCCGAGGCCAGAAAGGTAATTGAAGGTGGACTTGAGGCCCTGTGCCTGTTCTCTGGGTGGAATGTAGACAGTAACTAGCAGAAGGGATTTGCCCCTAGTGCCAATTTGTATTTAGACAGGCAGTAGTTGGGAGACGCCCTCGGTGTGAGGACTCAGAAGTGTCCAGCCATTCAGGGTGTGTCGGATATAGAAAATACATCCTCCACCCCACTTGCCTGCTCTATCCTGTCTAAAGGAGGTGTACCTATCCAATTGGATGGCCAGGTTGGGAAGCCTAGGTGTGAGCCAGTTTTCAACAATGGCGAGGAGGTCCGGTCTATGCTGTGTGACCCAGATTTGGAGGGCATCATGCTTAGCCAAGAGGCTACAGATGTTTATTGGGCTACAGTTAGGCCACCAACATTTTTTATTGTTGCTGAGGGAGTGGACACGGGACCTGGGTTGGAATGAATATTACCAGACAGCATCAGGAGTAGCCAGGCAAGCCTTATAACATACCATTTCAAAAGTCTGTGGGCTCAGGAGCAGGAGTTTGTATAACCCCTGGGATTGTCAGAGGAGGTAGTGAATATGATCAGGTTTGGTAGCACAGATGGAATGAGGTAGGTAGTGCGCATACTTAGATTGGATGCCCTTAGAATGGGCATTGTCTTAGATGGATCAGTCGCCATCATGATGGAAGGGTGCATGCTATCTAATTTGTTAGGCATCGACAAGATCGATGGTTGTGGACAGGCTGAGAGCAGGACAGGTTCTAAGGTGAAAGGCAGCCCAAAAATTAGGAAAAGAGTGGGCATTATGAGATGTAAACACATTGCAGTTACATTGGAGTAGCAGCTGTACTGGAATTGCATGAAGGAGAGGGAGTTATCCTAATAAGGGGTTGGTGAGTTAGGATGATGTGTCAAAGTGAGGTGTGATAGTTCACCAGAAGAGAAAAGAAAGAGGGGGATCACTAAGGTAGAGTGAGGAGTGGAGTGGTCCTGGGAACAGAGTTGGGGTCTATAGTTATCACAAAGGTAAGTGAGAAGAGAGGGCTGGGAGAACAGCACAGCAGTAGATTACCTGCTTTTGGTGTAGAGGGTCGAGGGTTCAAGACTAGGAGTAGCAGGTAATTCAGGCAGTGTGGAAGCTGCTGATACTGGAGGGTAGCACTAGGAGGAGATAGGCTAGATTAGGAAGCCAAGAATAATGTAGGAGCAATGCACTAAAGAGAGAGTGGAGAAGTTGGATGGTTCACTAGTGACTCCTAGGGGTCAGACTGTATACGGAACTGCTAATGGAAGTGTTGGGACTTAGTAAAATCTCCAAGAGGTCACATAATAGGTCACATGACATATAAGTCCCTACAAGGGTAAAATTGGACCAGGGTGGGTGAGTGGGCGGGGCAGTCAACTAAACCAAGATGCCCTCTTTATGAGGAAAGATTGAATGAACTGGGGTTGTACTCTTTACAATACAGAAGACCAAGAGGGGACCTATGCCTGATTTGCAAACCTTTTACTAACAATGATTTATGGGACTGTTTAGATCTTCAGACCACAGAAATCAATTATAATACCAGAGCACACATCTTGCAGTTAAAGGGATAAACTTGCCATACTAGGAAGAGGGCATCTTGGTTCAGTCAAAGGGTGGTGAGCATTTGGAAATCATTACCAATTGAGAAAGTGGATAGTGAAACTATGGAAATATTCAAGAGGTGGTTAGATGATTACTGTGATAAGAGAAAGATCAATGGTTATTCCTTTTGATGGGCAAGCCATAATTGGCAATGGCTATTTAGCGTAAGTGAACCTATAAAACCTATGAAATTTGCAAATATGCCGAGAAAGATGATTTTGCAGTTGCTTGGCGAAGTCACCTTTCAGGCATGATTTTGAAAGTTTCACTGCCTTTGTTCATGAGGTGGGATCATTTGAAGGCTAGATTGAAAATTTGGGGTCAAAATATGCAAAAATAGCAACATTATCGCATGCGTTTAAATTTAACTACGCTCACTCATAACTTCAGTAATTTTAAATATTTTTAACCCAAATTTTCAGCATAGCCATTTTTTTACATCACCTCATGAACATGACATCTGTCATTTTTCAGACCCTGGCCAACATGTGTTTTCTTACCTGTGGTGTGGAATTAAATTGCGGTGGTGCAGAATGACATTTTGGCGAGGAGTTGAAAATTTTCAGCCCAGCATTCATGAGGCTGGGTAATAACAAGGCTATGCTAACAATTTGATTGCTGGTTTGGCAGAAATGCTTCCATGGCAACATACATATACGTATCTATGGAGGGATGGGACCGCAGGACTCGGAGGGCACTGCACTTCCAAAATCAAATGAGGATATGATTATAGTACCTCAAAAAGTAAGAACATTCTTTGTAAAAACTCCAGTAATGGATCAGTATGGTTAAAGTGACAACAGTAGGAAAATGTGCTGTTAGGGTTCCCAACCATAACACCCAATCCCACCCTGCAGGCAGCAAACCAGATGTGGGGTGTTCCTTGGGTTCTCAAGAATATATATATATATATATATATATATATATATATATATATATATATATATATATATTTATTTATTAAAAGGGCATGGTTGAGCCTCTATGATTAGTGTTCATTCTTCACTTCTATATTAAACTCAGTTTTGCATTTTAATAACTTTGCAACAGTTCAAGTGATTCACATTGAAATTTTGCATTTTGCATGCACAATCAGTGATCAGAGATTTCTTGATGTGGCAAGTTCTGTTCCAATTAGATGTGTGGGTGCAGAGATACAGAGTGTCAAAAATGTGTAAACTATTGTTGTCATGCCATTGAGCAAAAACAGTGTGGAATTTTGGTCTGAAATATTTAGGGTATATAGGTCTTGGGTCACAGCAGTGCCTTTTGAAGATTTGGTAAAAATATTAATCAGTTCAAAAGTTATTAAATATTAAAGTGTCCCATTATGTCCTATGGGAAAAGTTAGATGTTCACCTCGAAAAAGAATTCTATGTCACAAATAAGTAATCCTTTGTCTTAAATGGGTAATCTTTTTTTCACGTTTCAGCCATCTTGTTTTTAGTTAGTGGTGGCAACAAAATGAACTAACTAAAAATGGAGAGCTTTAGTAAACATCAACTGAAGTATGAATGAGCACATACTGTACTATATTCAGTACTCACTCATTCACAGCTCAGTTGGTGGCCACTGTGGCAGTGAAAGGAGGGCTGTGCTGGTCAATGGCTGCCAGTCGGGATGGGGGAGTAGGGTGGTGGGTGAGTACCTCAATGGGTGGGAGGGGTCCACTAGAACACCAGATATGTGATGAGGGATGAGGAGGAACCACTAGGCTACAAGGGAAATAAGATATTATTTGACCTGGGGTGGAGGATCAGTGACTGGGGGAGGGGGAGGGATCATTAGACTGCCAGTTAATAACAGATTTTTTTAGATGGGGACAGTGATTGCTGAACAGGGAGGGGGAGGGACCACTAGACTACCAGGGAATAATAGATGTTTTAGATGAGGATGGGGATAGGTGAATGGGGGGGGGAAGGACAGCTATAGTACCAGGAATATAAATGTATTTTTTTTTATATGGGGATTGTGATAGGACATCGGGGGAAGGGGAAAGGATCACTACACTACCAGGGAATAATAGATTTTTTTAGACTGGGATGGCAATTCATGAATAGTGAGGGGGGAACAACCACAAGACTACCAGGGAATACTATATATTTTTTATACAGGAATGGTAATCAGTGAACAGGGAAGGGAGGAGGGACCACTAGACTACCAGGGAATAATATATCTTCTTTTTTATTTGGGGATGGCAACTGGTGAATGGAAAGAGGGGGGAGGTATTACGTGAGCAGTCATTTTTCGGGGGGGGGGCAAATTGCAAAAAGGAATCCTTTTCTGTGGTTCCTTTTTGCAATTTTAGAAAAACAGTCCTTGTCATTGGCTCAGAATCCTTTTCCATGGTTGTTCTTTCGCAGTTTGTGGCAAAGAAACAAATCATTTTTTTTTTTGCCATTTAAAGTTTATTGATTTTCTTTTAACATACATTCACTCCAAACCACACAATACAAACAATGAGATATAATCATCAGATTAACATGAGATACTCTAAGTAACATGAAAAGGAAATCAACTAGAGCACTGTAAAAGTAACAATAAAAACAGGTTCTTTAAATATGAGTCCTTCTCATCTCCCTCCCCCCCCAACCCTTCTCAGATATACACACAATCCCCTCTACCCTTGTGCAACACAGCGGCATCTAATAAAAACATCTTATATATATTAAAAGGATACCAGAGTATGCATTGATTCCCATCTTTCCTTATATCCTTCAGTCTTATTTTTAAAACTGGCAATTGTATTCTCCATCCTCATGTTGGAAAGAAATTATTTGAGCCATTCAGAATAAGAAATTACCTTGGCATCTTTCCAGTGCCGTAAAATAACTTTCTTGACCATCATAGAAATAAGGGCTATGTGATACCTTCTATTGGGTACAGTAATCGTGCTGTAATCTCCTATTATACATAT
This sequence comes from Neoceratodus forsteri, assembly GCA_016271365.2. Classification (NCBI taxonomy): domain Eukaryota; kingdom Metazoa; phylum Chordata; order Ceratodontiformes; family Ceratodontidae; genus Neoceratodus; species Neoceratodus forsteri. Next base: position 623,450,561 of record CM028135.1, read on the forward strand.
TTCAGGAGTAAATACATCTTGGAGACCCAATACTGGATCCATCGTTTGCTTGATACTAGTCCACAATTCTGCTGCTTTAGGACAGATCCAGAATATATGATATAAAGAACCTTCTTCCATTCCACATCTGTTACAGATGGAGGACGACAAAAGGCCAAATTTAACTAGTTTTTGTGGTTTATAGTATAAATTATGTAATGTATAAAATTGAGTCAACCATAATCTATCTTGTGAAATATACTTGAAAGAATACTTCCATACCAGTTCCCATTGTATATCTTGCATGGGAAAAAAGGAAGCCCAGTATTCTGAGGGAGATAGACAGCCCGGGTAGGCCCAATTGTATAAGGTTCTATAACATTTAGAGGTCACATGTTGGGAGCCAATTAAGTTAAACAGGTCACTCTTAAAATCTATTGTAGATAATGGAGGAGGTGGGTTTCCAAATACTTTTATCATTAAATGTCTTAATTGGTATATTTTGAAAATATCTTTTGTGGATAGTTTCAACATATCTAATAGCTCAGTTGATGAAAGCCAGTTATTTTCTTTAGATAGCAAAAGAGTGGGGTATAAATTATGAATCGAAACTAACCATTTAGTAGAAATTAAGTTATTATTCAATTTCAAGTTGGGATTACCCACAATCGGTTGAGTTAAATCTAGTTTATAATCGTATTTCAGGAAGTTACAAATTTGTGCGTGAACTTTAATAGATGTTGCAATGGGTGTTGTTTTCAGTTGAGCTGGTAACGAGCAACCTTTGATATGCAAGAGAGCTTCAGGTGAAATTCTGTGATCCATAGCCAGTGACAATTCAATTTTAAGCCAAAGGGGTACGGTAGCAGACGAGAAAACTTCTCCTTGGGTGAGAGCCAGCGTAGATACTTAGAGACATGCCCAGCCCAGTAATAAAAAAGAAGGTGTGGTAGATGTAAACCTCCCTTTTCTTTAAAAGCCGTCAGTTTATTATAGGCCAACCTGGGTTGTTTATTGGCCCAGATAAATTTTGTAATAATTGCATGTATTTTATGGAACCAAGAAAAGGGTAACCAGATATTAAGCAAATTAAGGGGATAAAATAGCCTTTGGAAAACATTCATCTTAATTAAATTAATTCTCCCCCATAAGGAAATAGGGAGCTTGGACCATCCGTCAAGGTCTGTCTCAATAACTCTAACTAATGAGTCCCAATTCAACTTCTGCAATAACTCAGGATCTCTTGAAATGTTAATATCTAAATATTTTAAAATATCCTGCTCCCAAGCTAGGCCAAAAACACCAATTGTAGATTTGAGGACTTTATGATTAAGAGGAAAATAATACTTTCTCTGTTTAATTTATAATTGGAGAGTTGGCTATACTTATCAATCATTGTAAACATAGGAGGTATCGAGTTCTCAGGATTAGCTAGCTGTAGTAACAGATCATCAGCATATGCCGATATTTTGATCTCCTGGTCGTGTACCGGGATGCCTTGGATCCGAGTACATCCTACTAGGGAACGAATCAAAGGTTCCAGGTATAGGTTAAAAAGTAAAGGAGAAAGAGGGCACCCTTGCCTGATACCCGATTCCAATGAAAAAATAGATGAAATCACTCCATTAACCAAAATTCGAGCTGAGGGAGCATGATATAAGGTTTTAATCCAGTTCTGGAATAAAAGAGGAAAATTGTAGACTTTAAGAGCACAAAACAGAAAATTCCACTCCACTGTATCGAAAGCCTTCTCTGCATCAAGAAAAAGTAAAACGGCTGGATAGGAAGCATCCCTTGAGACAGATAAAACATGTGAAAGCGATCTAAGATGGTCTACCGACGAGCGCCCTTTCATGAACCCTACTTGCTCTGGTCCAATTAGAGACGGCAATACCATATTAAGATGTGTAGCAAGTAATTTAGTCAAAATTTTAATATCGTGATTCATTAGGGAAATAGGACGGTAACTGGAGACAAGTTCGGCATTACGACCGGGTTTGGGTAATACCACAATCAAAGCTTCAAATAGTGTAGGGTCGACCTCGGCCCCCTTTAAAACATATTGAAACAGTGACAGTAGTAGAGGTGTCAATTGCTTCTGGAATTGCTTATAAAAATTAGATGAAAAACCATCTGGGCCGGGCGATTTATCGGGAGCGAGACTATCCATAGCCCCTATAATCTCGTCAATAGTAATTGGGTTAGTAAGCATTTGTTATTGGATATTAGACAGGGTTGGTAATTTTGCAGAAAGTAAAAAGGACTCCACATCCTGGAGAAGGGGCGGATTTGATCTAGCACAGTATAGATCAGAATAAAAACTCCTGAATTCAGCTACTATGTCCAGTGGAGATGTTTTTAACCCATCATCCTTAACAGATCTTATGACTGGAATGTATCTAGCAAACTCCTGTTGCTTAATTCTAAGTGCTAACAGACATCCTGCTTTTCCCCTTGTTCCACATAGGAAGCCTTAGTTTTCAAAATAGCAAACTCTGCCTTTTCCCTTAAAATTTCCAAATACCTTTTCTTTAGTTTAGATAACTCTACTCTATCCTCTTCCGATGATGAAGAGGTTAGCCGGGCTTCCTTGAAACATATTTGTGCAAGTAGGTTATTTGTCTCTTGGACATTTCTTTTTTTTCCTTTGGGAAGATAGGCTAATCAAGATCCCTCTTATATAAGCTTTAAATGCACTCCACACCAAATCAACTCTTTTTATGGATCCAGCATTAATTTCTATAAACTGTTCGATATGTCTAGTAATCGTGGAGATCATTGTTCTATCCTTCAACAACTGATTATTAAGCTTCCATCTTGTAGTTCTACCTTGAGTACCCGATATGGATAAGTTACACATGACTACTGAGTGATCAGATGGAGGTCCCGGTTGAATAGATGTCCCTAAAACACCATTCAGGAGAGTTTTAGATATAAATAATTAATCAATATGGGAGGAGGTCTTATGAACCAAAGATGTAAAAGTATATTCTTTGACAGCAGGATTAAGGACACGCCATACATCACATAGTCCTAAACTATCAATAAACTCTCTGAACGCCCTTTGTGCTGGTGATAGCCCCCTTTTATGCCCTGATGTGCGGTCTATCATGGATCGAATATATTCATATCTCCTTCCAAAATCATAGGTATAGATAAGAAAGGAGATAAAACATTAACCAGTTGCATAAAAAAACCTGGAGAATCACTATTAGGTCCATACATACTTCCCAACAAAAATTCAGTAGAGTATAACCTACAATGTACAAAAATGTACCTGCCCTGTGGATCATTAAGTGTTTGGATGAGCGTAAAAGGTATCTTTCTATATATTACTATTAGGACTCCACAACTTTGGGTCATACCTCCAGAGGAGAAGACATGATTTATTTGTTGTCTCCTCATCCGGGGAGCTTCCGAATTCAGTAAATGAGATTCTTGTATAAACATTATATCCGCGGCTAATAAAGCTAGATGTTTAAGAATCTTATACTGTTTTAGTGTTGCCTCAGTCCTTTAACATTCCATAAGCAATGTTAATTGTAGCCATCGCCTACTTAATATATAATGAGGTAGAGACCAACTCTTGATAATCCACAATGTCTAAGAAAAAGAAAAAGATGAGAAAAGAAGAAAATAAAAAAGATGTTCTCCAATTCGCTGTGTTGCATTGAGTCCCTCCCTTTCCAAATCCCCCTTCCCCACCCTATCTTCTTAAAGCCTTTTGCAAAATGTAGAGTAAGTTTTACACTTGAGCTTCTATCTACCCAACCCCCCTTCCCTTATTCTTACAGCCCCGCCGAACAGCTAACTAGGCAGCAACTGTTCCCCAGGCCAAACCAGCCACCCCTCTATATATCAAGTATCCTACTACTAATTACCTTAAACTTTAAAATAACCTGATGAAAACACTGAATGTAAGTAAATACAATCTCCTTCTGTCACATGTTTAAATATAGGAAATCTGTTCTCACCAGACACCAATTATTTACAAAGGAGATTTTGAGAATCATGTAAAATATATCCCATTCAATCTTAATTTGTCCTATCTTAATATAATAACCACACTCATTTGTGTTACATTTTGTGTAAGCTAAGAAACACGAATCCCTAACTATGCCTAAAACTAACTTTAACTCCTGAAATTATAACTGTCCAGCCCTTATTTTAGACCCAAACGTACATTCGAGGAAAATCATGGCTTGTACTCATAGCACAGTCTTTGGCTCCCTCTAGCGTTAGAAACAGGAGAAGCAGCTATTTCTGTCTTTTTTAGGTTACCCCGATCGAGAAAAACAAAGTTCTTTGTTGCAGGTCAACATAGCAATGTCCCAGACTGTAGTCGCCATTACACAACTTAAAATAACTTCTACATCGTGAATTACACTCACTAGTCTTACAAAGAATCTAAACAAAGAAAAAAAAACAGGGAAAAAAAAACGAGAAATAAGCAGTCCTTCAATTAAGTCATATTTTAGTCTATTATATATTATTTTCTTAACAACCCCAATAATCACACATATAGAGCATAAAGTCAGTAAACATCAACCCCCATATTGTTCTGCATTCCATACTTGACATTTCTTTCCAAATCTTTAGAGTGGACCATCCTTGAGGTATTCCCTGTCCAAATCAGCGATCATGAAATAAATCTGGAAAAGAACTTTGTAGACTAGCAGACGCTGCTTCCACATCCTCAAATGTTGACCAGCTTCCATCCATTAAAACCTGAAATCTTGCTGCGTATCCCATCCGGAATCTTATACCCGCTGCGATCAATTTAACCACAATGTTGTGGTATGCTGCTCTTTTTTGCCTTACTGAAAGAGGTAAATCCTGAGCCACTCACACTTTGGCATCAGCCCATCTGATCTCTTGAAGCCCTTTTACCTTCATGATGAAATGTTGCCGTTCCTGATAATTTAAAAAACGAAATATGAATGTACGAGGAGGGGCACCCATAGGTTGTGGGGGACGCAGAGATCTATGGGCTCTTTCGATGATATATTTCTCCCCAAATGGAGATGGTCCCGCAATTGTCTCAATAAATTTCTGTGAAAAGCCAATGGCGTCTGGACCTTCTTCCTTTTCAGGTAGCCCTATTAGAACGATATTGTTGCATTGGCTTCTGCCCTCTAAATCCTCTACCTTATTCTTCAGACTCTTAATTTTCTGCTTTGTAGTTATTAGTTCGGCATCCATCCTTTGTTGCTTTCATTCTGTGGAAGCCACTCTGACTTCATTATCCGTCGTCCTGGTGGTCACGTCTTCCAGCACTTGGGCAATAGATTTAATTTCTTCTGATATCATCTGAAGTTCAGATCTGAATGGCTGAAACTCTTCCAGGAATCTTGCCAAGGTAAGCGGCTCCGTTTCTAGGTCTGTTTGCATTTTGCTCTCTGCGCTGGCCACTCCGGTAGCCCTGGACTTTTTAGAAGCCTTTTCTGGGGTGGAGAGCGGCCTGTGTTTAAGAGCTGATTTTTTCATTCCGTTGGTCCCACAACACATCATACCTGAATATTCTGACAGTACTGGTATTTAAATGCCTAGTTATAATCAAATGGACACTCATATGTTGGTTTTCAGTGTTTAAAAAGCGTATAAGGTGGTCCGGTGGCCGGAGCAAGCTCGAGCAGCTGCTACTCCAGACGCTGCATCACATGATCTCCAATAAATCATTTTTTGCAAATTACAAAAAAGAATCCTGTGTCGTGATTCCTTTTTTGAAATTTGTGAAAAAAGGATTTTAGCATGTTTAAGAAAATGCATTTCCAACTAAGTTAGGAAAAAACTAAGCCTAGAATTGGACTCTACTCAATCAGTGAACAGGAGAAAGGGAAAGGAAAGCTATGGTACCAGAGAAATATATTATTTTTATATGGGGACCATGATCGGATATCAGAGAGGGGGAGAGACCACTAGACTACCAGGTAAATAATATTATACAACTGGAAGATGATCAAAGAAAGGGGAGAGGGAGGTACCACTAGACTATCAGGGAACTGAGGCACTAAGGTAAATGCATTTCAATGTATTTCAATGGGGCTTTCAACTTTATAATTTTTAATGATTCTGACACTAAATTTTCAATATAGTCTTTTGGAGACACCTCTCATGAACAATGTTGATGTCATTTTGCAAATCCTGCCCAAAATGTGATTTTGTGGTCAGTTGGTGAACTCGCCTTTTGGGCTGAATTTCAAAATTTTCACCATACTTGTTCATAAGAAGACTTGGTTTGCTGGCCAAGGCACCTAGCTTCACCTGAGCTCTTTCCTTCTAAGACTGCTTGAAAGGCAGAGTAGAGAAACTTACCAGAGCAAGGGAGAAGGATTAAGACTTAGTTTGGCTAAGCAGATTTACTGTGTGGTGGTGTTTTTATTTTTTACTCACAGGGATTGCTACTGTTTGTTGCTAACATTTCATTGCTTTATTTTTCTCTGATTCAAATTGTTGTTGCTGGTATACCTTCTTCTGCATTATTACAAGGTGTGCCTACAGGTAAAGAACAGATTACTGCTGTAATCTTCTGATTCAAATTGTCTTTGCAAGGTATATCTTCTGTTACTGCTTTATTTTCTCTGGAGCAAAGTGTTTCTTACAGGGTATATCTTCTCTGAAATTATTACAGGTGGTGCTTTACAGGTTTTACAGTTTTATCTAACATTAGGATAAGCTTTCAGGGTTACTGCATTTGTTGTTGTCTGATTGTTTCTGCTCTTACCTCCTTGTTCTTTCGTCCGTGGTTCTTCTTTTAGGCAGGGAAGGGCCCAGCCACCCACCCCCATCCCCAACCACCCCACGCTACACTCCTTTTATAGGGTACCACAGTTGTGACATTTCCTGTGGCAGGAAGGAGGCAGATCAGTGGAGCCTCCACAAGGTGATCTCATTTACAGGGCACTAGTAATTTAACTTGTTATAACAAGTTAAACAAAGCACAATTAAACCATTACTTGCATTTTTTTCCTTTTTTCCCTTCTAATTACTCTGACTAGGTTACAAACCAAGCAACTTATTTGGAATGGATTTCATTAACTGCAGGTACTGTGGAACAATTTCAGAAGGACAGTCTTACAGGATTTAGGACACTGTCCTACATGCTGGGCCTTTGGAGATCTTAGGGCTCAGCTCCGGCAGCATGGGCAGAGATTGCACTTCAGATTTCATATTGAAGAGGAAATACATTATAAGAACCACCTGCCATTTCCCTAGCATCCAACAGAAAAACCTTGACCACAGAGGGTAGTTGGTCCAGGAGGTTGGCAGGTGGTTAGGAGGAGCAAATCAGGTGCCCCATCACTCTCTGCTCTCCAACACATTACCTCCAAAAACCATATAAACACTGCAAACAGGTATCTGCCTCTAGCTCTGAAATCAAATTAAGAGGCAGAAGACACTGCAGAGCAGGACACTGTGGCACAGGAGCTAGCACAACAAAACTCACCCAAATCAGGAACCAAAACTAAACAAGCACAAAGGAAATCCAAAAACTTCTGATCATAGGAGACTCCATGATTCGGGAGTTGATACCCATCTCCAGCCAGGGTGATGGTCAGATGTCTCCCAGGTACATCAGCATGGAGAGACACTGACCCATTGACAAAATTGTTCACAAAGCAGGAGAAAACATTGATGTCCTAGTACACATAGGGACTAATGATCTCACCAGCCGGTCAGTTGTGGAGACCAAGGAACACCTGACTAGGCTGGGTGGCAACTATCATCTGTTTCATCTGACATCTCCTTCTCTGAGATCCTGCCAGTCTGGGAGTGGGAACAGATGGACGGAAGGTCAGAGAAGGGAGATAGGGAGCTAAACACGTGGCTCAAGGACTGGTGCCAGGAAAAGGACACAGATTTGTAGGAACTGGCAACAGTTCTGGGAGAAAGTTCTTAAATTTGATGGACTGCATCTGACTAAAGAGGAGTCAGTGCATTGGGGCAGAAGTTTGACATCTTTACAGAATATTTAAACTAGCAAATGGGGAGAGGTGCAGCACCCATATGTCAAATGGGAAGAACACCCTCCCCTCAGCTAGTGGTCAAACAGGAATTCAGCGTGTTTGCCGCTCATTTGCATCACCAGGTAAGAAAAAGGTTTGTCTCCCCATACAATGCACAGGGTAATGCCAAACTTCACCCAACAACTAACACACCAAAATCTGGCCAATGGAAAATCATGTACACAATGCTCACAGCCTGGGAAATAAGATCCCAGACCTGCAGGCAATAATGTCAGAGGCTAAACTGGACATAGTAGCAATTAGTGAGACGTGGTTTACCAGTAACCACACTTGGGAGACTTAAGTACCTGGCTATGTATTGTTCAGAAGAGACCGAGGTGCAAAAGGGGAGGAGGCCCTGTATGTTAATGAAAATATCAAAGCTACAGAAATTCAGAATACACATAAGGAGCCAGAAGAACTGTGGGTCACCCTGGAAACAGGAAATGGGACAGCATAAGAACTGGGGTTGTCTACAGGCCCCAGACCAGAGGAGGACATAGACACATTACTGTTAGAAGATATACAAAACATGACAGCTAAAGGGAGGTTCTGATAATGGAGACTCCAACATGCCAGATACAGATTGGTCAATACCAGCAGGAACATCTGCCAGAACTAGACTCATAGTGGATTCCTGCAGGGAGAGGGCCTCAAACAACTGGTACAGCAACCCACAAGAGACAGGGCTATCCTAGATCTAGTACTGACTAACAAAGAAGGGATCACAGATCTCAGGTAGAAGGTCACCTGGGGCCAGTGACCATCACATGGTATGGTTCAATTTGGCTACTACATCTAAATCATCCCATTCCAAGGCAAAAATATGGGACTTCAGAGGAGCTGACTTTGATAAGATGACCAACAGAGTTAAGCTAGCCCTGGCAAAAAGAAACACAGGTGAGGGGGTACAGGCAAAGTGGGCAAGCATTAAGGATGCAATACTTGAAGCAACATCCCATTGTGTTAGACAGAAAACAAAGTGCAAAAGAAGAAGGAAACCACTTTGGTTCTCAAATACAGTAACAGAAAAGGTCAGAGCCAAAAGGCTGGCCTACAGGAAATATAAGGGAACACAGCGAGATGAAGATAGGGAGGCATACCAAACTGCCCTAAGGGAAGCAGGTAAGGCAGTAAGGCAGGCAAAGTCCCAAACTGAGAAAACACTAGCACGAACAGTAAAAGAAGGTGACAAGACTTTCTATAGATACATTAGTGAAAGGAGAAAGTCCAGAGGGGTATTGCTAAGCTTAATGGAGAAAATGGAGCATGTGAGGAGGAGGACCTGTAAAGGCATCTATCCTAAATAGATACTTTTGCTCAGTATTTACTGAAGAGAAGGTAGGGCAGGGCCCACAGCTCAGCATCATGGACACAGGGGGGAGGGAGGTGAGCACTACTCCCTTCACAAAAGAAAGGGTCCTACAAGCTTGCTAAGCTCAGGATGGATAAGGCAATGGGACCTGATGGCATACATCCCAGGGTACTTAAGGAGCTAAAGGAGGAACTATCAGAGCCATTAGCAGAATTGTTTAGTGAGTCTCTGAGCACAGGAGAGGTCCCAGAAGACTGGAGAAGGGTTCATGTGATCCCGCTCCACAAGAGTGGTAGCAGGGAGGAGGCAGGGAACTACAGACGGTCAGTATTACCTCAGTAGTGGGCAAGATTATGGAGGCACTCCTTAAGGAAAGGATAGTGCAACACCTGGAATCCATAGGCACAGGATCCAAGACAGCATGGGTTTACAAAGGAAGGTCCTGTCAAACTAATCTCATAGATTTCTTTGACTGGGTAACCAGAGTGGTGGACCAAGGGGAGCAGTTGATGTCGCCTACCTTGACTTCAGCAAAGCTTTTGACACTGTTCCACATAGAAGATTGATAAATAAGCTGGGTAGGCTCTGGGTGGGTCAGAAGTTGGTCAACTGGGTGGAAAACTGGCTGACGGGCAGAAAACAGAGAGCGTGGTAAATGGTATACAGTCAGAAGAGATGCAAGTCACAAGTGGGTACCCTAGGATCAGTCCTAGATAGTCTCTTCAACATCTTCATTAGTGACCTTGAAGATGGACTAGAGGGTAGGTTTGTCTGGTTGCAGATGACATCAAGATCTGCAACAGAGTAGATGATCCAGATGGGTGGGCAGAATGAGAAGAGATCTGGATAAACTAGCAGAATGGTCAGAAGAGTGGCAACTGGGATTTAATGCAAAGAAGTGCAAAATCATGCACATAGGGAAGAGAAACCCTGAAGCCACCTATAGGCTGGGAGGGGAGTTGCTAGCAGTCACAAAGGAAGAAAGAGACTTGGGCATCATCATCACTGATGACCTAAAATCATCCAAGCAGACCTCTAAAGCAGTAGGTAAGGCTAGGGGGGTGTTAGGGTGTATTTGTAGGGGTATCACAAGTCGTAAGAGGGAGGTAATAATCCCTCTGTACAAGACACTGGTTAGGCCCCATCTGGAGTACTGCATGCAGTATTGGAGGCCACACCTTCACAAGGACATTAACCAAATTGAGACAGTCCAGAGAAGGGCAACCAAAATGGTGCAGGGACTGCATCAGAAGACATATGAGGACAGATTAACGGAGCTCAATATGTATACCCTTGAGCAAAGGAGGGAGAGAGGTGATATGATCCAGACATTCAAACACCTTAAGGGCATTAACAAGGTGAAAGAGTCTAACATGTTTAAATATAAGAAAAATAGCAGGACAAGAGGACACAGCATGAGACTAGAGGGAGGCCGATTAAGGGGGAATGTGAGGAAATTATTTTTCACAGAAAGGGTGGTGGATGCATGGAATGGCTTACCACAAGAAGTGGTGGCTATGAATACAGTGCAGGGCTTCAAAAAGGCATGGGATAGGCATAAGGGAGCAATACAAATGACTATGAATAGATAGGTCACTGACAGAGCAAAGGCCGATGGCACATTTATAAGGTAGAAAAAGAAATGGGCAGACTGGATGGGCCTTGCGGTCCTTATCTGCCATCAACTTCTACGTTTCTATGTTTCTAGGAGGAGTCATAAGAAGGGTATGCTGAAAATTAAGGGTTAAAATAAGTTAAAATGGCAATGTTGTGCGCATCTCTTGACATTTCACAACGCTCGCTCCTAACTTTCATAATTTTCAATATTTACACCACAAATTTTCAATATACCCATTTCTTTACATCACCTCATGAGTGTGACATTTGTCAGTTTTCAAATCCTGGCCAAATGTGTTTTCTCACCTGTGGCGTGGAATGATGTTGCATGGTGCGAAATAACATTTCAGTGAGAATTTGAAAATTCTCAGCCCAGCGTTCATGAGGTGTGGTAAACAAAGCTGTGCTGACAGTTTGGCTGCTGTTTTGACTGAAATGCTTTAACAGCATCTATGGAGGGATGGGAATGCAGCCAAATGAGGACACAATTATACTATCTCAAAAAGAAAGGAAACTCTTAGCAAAATAACTTTCTTTAATGCATCAGTTTGGGTTCCAGTGACAAAAGTTTGAAAATGTCGTGTTAGGGTTTCCAACCCTACCACCCTACCCCCACCTTGCACACACCAACAGGCATCGGGGGTGTGCTTTGGGGTCATCAGCTCTAATGCTCAGCCCATTCTCCTATTCTGTATCTATCTCAGCTTATTTACTCATGAAATGGGGTGAGCATTAGGACTTATGACCCCAAGGCAGACCTCCGACACCTGTTGGTGTGTGCAGGGTTTGGATGGGATGTTAGGATTGGAAACCCTAATACCACATTTCCAAATTTTTGTTGCTGGAACCCTAACTGATGCATTAACAAAGTTTTTTGCTAAGAATATATATATACACACACACACACACACACACACACACACACACACACATGCACACTCTCTCACACACACATCTATATACATGCACATCTATATATACTGGCGGTTGCAGCAGTATAATTAGGATGAAGTGCACTTCTATGTTAAAGTCCAAACTTTGAAGCATAATAACTTTGGAGCCATTTAACAGATTTGCATGAAATATGACATGAATAATCTGTAGGCTTAGGTCTCTTGAACTGCCAAATTTCGTGGGAATCCGTTGAGTGGTTTCTGAGATATAAAGTGTTGAAAAAACAGAAAAATCTTTTTTTTTGCATTTCTTTCTACAACTGGATCTCAGCTTTAGGTCGTGGCCTGAAATTTTCAGAGCAGAAAGCCTTTAGGTCACAGATATACCTTTTGAAGGTCTGGTGAAAAAATATTAATCCATTCTAATGTTATTAAACTTTTAATTGCCAATTATTTCCTATGGGGGAATTTATATGCATAATAAAAGTGAAAGCGCTTATGCACATGTGCACCTTAATAACTTTGCAGGGCATCACAAATCCTACATTTACCAGTTGTTGTTTTTTTACATTTCTTTGTCCACCTGTATCTCAGAAACAGCTTTAGGTAATGATATGAAATGTTCAGGGTAGAAAGTCTTTGCCTCACAGATGTGCCTTTTGAATGTTTGGTGAAAAATTATTAATCCATTTAAATGTTATGGCATTTAAAATTTTCCCATTATTTCCTATGGAAAAATTTATATGTCAGGCTCAAAAATTTCAATTTATTGTACAATACGAGCATTGTGCAAAAAATGCCAGCTTCTTTTCGCAAAGAAGGCTGGTATTGTGCACATAATACAATCACTGTGCACACAATACCTGCTTCTTTTCACAAAGGATGCTGATATTGTGTGCACAGTTCACAGAGGTTCGATCGATTGAACTGTGTTGCGTCCGCCATCTTTATTGCCGCATAGTGAGGATGCTAAAGTACCGAATGTTTTAAAAACCAAAACAAAAATTCACTAGAACACAGCTAAAGAGTAGAGATGTGCAAATTTAAATTTAGCTGGTGAAGTGCCCCTGAAGTGGGCACTTCGCATTGTCACTCCGCTGTGCAAAGTGGCCAATACAAAAGGCTCACTTCGCCTTGTAATTATTACTTTGCGTTGTCATTCCGCCTTAATGCAAAGTAAGGTGAAGTGACAACAATATTGGCAGCCCCTCACACACACAGTCACTAGAATTAATGTGCATTCCCAAAATGCTCATGTCTTGTGTCCAGAAAACTCCCCAATGCTGATGAAGTGAAATGAGAGCACAAAAAATGCAAAGTTTCCCAGAATTAATGGCTCACTCAATCATGTGTGCAGTGGTCACACACACTCACCAGAATTAATGTGCATCTCCAAAATGCTACTGTCTTGTGTCCAGAAAATTCTCCAGTGCTGACGAAGTGAAATGAGAGCGTAACAAGAAATGCCAAGTCTCCCAGAATTAATGGTGCACTCAGTCATGCATGCAGTGGTCACATACAGTCACCAGAATTAATGTTCATCCCCAAAATGCTATGTCTTGTGTCCAGAAAATTACACAGTGCTGATGAAGTGAAATGAGAGTGTAACAAGAAATGCAAAGTCTCTCAGGATTAATGGTGTACTGCAAATGCACAGACAGATTAAGATGGCACTGCATACTCAAGAGATGCAGACGCAGAGGCCCAACAACATCTAACCAGTACTCGCAAGTCACAAATCCAAATCTGGAAAAGAATACCTTTTGCTGGTTGGGGGCAGGGGTAGTACAAAGCAGTACCAGTCCACTACCAGTAAAGATACCACAAAGCAGTATAAAACAATTCATGCAGGTGCGGTGGACAGCAGGTTCACACTGCTGCAATTACTCTGAGGCACAATGAAAGGTGTCTGATTTAATGGCATGCATCACACTCACACTACAAGTAATTCATAGCAAATTGAAAACCTTTAGTAATACAACAAAATGTTTTAAACAAACTGAAATTATACAGTACACTGCTGCACCACAATAATCAGCAAAAAAATGTCAAGAATTACTAAAAATATTACTGTGTGTACATTAACACAGTTATACAAGAAAAATATAACCGAAACAGAAAGACTGTCTTTTTCTCCCAGTTAATCTACCTACACCACAAATATGCCCCTTCCCCAAAGCACACTTCACAGTACACAGACTGACTGTTCTAAACTAACATTCAAAATTCACACACAAACAATAAACACTCGATAATATGAGCACAGGAGGGTTTCCTACAATCAATGTACTAAATTGTGAGCAAAAAACGTAGCTCAAAAAGGCTTCTTTAACAGCTTTTAGAGGATTTGAATCTCAGAGCTCTGAGAGGAAACTGTCTCTGTCTTCTACTACACACACACTACACAGAACTGAGGCTGTGCAGAACAATCTAGAGCCCATGTGACCTGCAATCCCATGAAGCACTGCAAAATTTGCCTTTGGAGCTCAAAAACAAAGTGAAGTGAGGTGAAGTACATTGATTTCAATGGACTTCACCTTAAAAGTGATGGAGACTAAAGTCATTGTTTTCAATGGACTTTGCGTTCCCCATTATGACACGAAGTACTCTGCTTTATGCTGTGGAGTACTTGGATTCCGTGGTTACTTCTATGAATCACTTTGCAGAGCAAATTTTGGCCACTTCACCCACCACTACTAAAGAGGTGTATGCTGATGTGTTTTTTTTTTCAGCTGAACCCAAACAAGTTATTTTTCTTGGGTGCCAGCTTATACACAGAATGGCTTGTAGGTCATTCTCTGTATGAGAAGAGCTGTATTCTCTTGACTTCTGCAGCCTCAGCTGGAACTCGTACTGCTAGCTGCAGAGTCAAGGAAGACTAGCTTTGTTCTCACTGACACAGGGTGCCCAATCCCCATGTCGGTATGTATGCCCCACAGACACACACACTTATTTGGCACACTGGGTGCCCACTCCAATGTGCCCTACATTATTTAAAGCTTATGAAAAAAAAAGAAAACCACCCACGATCTCTTTTCTTTGATAAAGAACTCAGCGTCAAAAATTGTGATTTTTTCAATGGAGGATCCTGCATCGAACTAGTCTGCCCCGTCCCCAAATACCTATGTTTTGTACCGACATTGGGGTGCCCAATCCCCATGTCGGTGTGTATCCCCCCAAGTATTGTGGAACACTGGAATCCCAACCCAGTGTGCCGAGATATAGGTTTTATTTTTTTCAAAAAAAATTTCCTACACTGGGATGCCTACTCCCGGTGTCGGATGCCCCCCCAGCCCACTTTTATTGCCAACGGGGGTGCCCAAACCACCTGTCCACATCATGACCCCCACAACATATGTGGCACACTGGGAGCTCACGCCAGCATGCCCATATTAAGTTTTTTTTAACCTGTGAATAAAGAAAACAGTTCCCGATGTCTTTTTTCTTAAACAAACCTGTAATAAAGAAAATGGTCCCTCGTCATCTCCCCAGTTCCCCCTCTCCATCCCCACTCTCCCTCTGCACACCCACCTCCCCAACCCCCCTTGCCCTATACTTACCTCTGGAGGTAGGCGCTGTTGTCTTCTTTGGACTGGGAACACATCTGCACTCTTCAAAGCACAACCGCAAACTGAAGAATCAAATGTAAGCAGTATAATGGGAGTCAATGGGGGAGTTTCAACTTATGTTACTATCTCAGCTAATTTTAGGAATTTTTGCAACAAATTTTCAACATGGGGTTCTTGGGATCCCACCTCATGAACACTGGCACTTTCATTTCATTGCTTGGTCCCAAAAGGTGATTTTGCGGTTGCTGCATGGACTCACATTTTGGGACCAATTTACAAAATGACAGTGCGACTGTTCACAAGGTGGGTCCCAAAAAGCCCATGCTGAAAATTTGGTGGAAAAATTCCCAAAATGATGGCATTGTGAGCATGCATTGTGCAGTTTCTACTCACACTTGTAACTTCACCAATTTTTAATATTTTCACTTCAGATTTTCAGCATTGCCATTTTTTCACACCTCCTTATGACCATTACAGCTGGCATTTTGCACATCCTGCCTAAATGTGTTTTCACATCGGTGGCACAGAATGGCATGGTCACTGTGTGAAATCAACTTTTGGGACTGATTAACAAACTCACAGTTACACTTTTTCTAAGGAGAGGTCCCAAAAAGCTGATGTAGATATTTGGTGAAAAAATTCCAAAAAAATGATCGCGTTACAGGCGTGCGTTGTGCAGTTTTTACACACACTTGTAACTTTGCCAATGTTTTCACTCTAAATTTTTAACATTTTCATTTTTACATACCATCTCATGAACAGTACAGGTATCATTTTTCAAATCCTATCAAAAATGTTTTTTCTGCATATGTGGCACAAAAACAGCATTACAGTTGCGTGGAATTACATTTTGACAGGAATTTGAAAGTTTTCTGTACTGGGTGCATGTGGTGAGGTGATAAGAAGGTTATGTTGAACAGTTGGAGTGATAATTATTTAAGATGGCTCAGTCATATCTATTTGTTGCAATTTCACTATGCCTGCTCATAACTTAATGTGTGGAAGCTCAGGGGCCAGAGACCCCTGTGTTTCCATAGCTACATACATATGTGCATCTGTGAAGGGATGGGAATGCAGGATCTGGAGGACCCTGAATTCCCACTGTGACATATGGATACTGTTGTACTAACTCGATGGAGGGATGGGAGGCATATGGACACTTTTGTTCTATCTAGATGGAGGAATGGAAGCACAGGGTCCAAAGGACCCTGAGCTCCACCATGACATAGGGACAGTGTTGTACTATCCATATGGAAGTATGGGAGTGCATATGGACACTGTTGTACTATCTGGGCGGAGGGATGGGAGTGCAGGGTTCTTCGGACCCTGCACTTCCACAGTAAAATGAGGATACACTTATACTTTCTGAATAAATGGGAAATTCTTTGCAAAAAAGTCATTAATACATAAGTTAGGGTGAATATCACAGTGACAAAAGCAGGGAAATGAGACATTGGGTTTCCAACCCCAATGACCCAACCCCAGAGTTCCCTCTCCTACCACCACACCCTCCACACACCAACAGGCATCAGGGTGTGCTATGGGGTCATCAGGCTTAACTCTCACCCCATTCCATGTATAAAAAAGCTTACACACTATAGAATAGGTCAATGGAGTGAGAGTTAGGCCTGATGACCCCATGGCACACCCCGACGCCTGTAGGTGTGTAGAGGGTAAGGGGATGGGGTGGTAGGGGTGGGAACCCTAGGGGTGAGGCGTTAAGGTTGGAAACCCTAATGCCTCATTTCTCTGCTTTTGTCACTGTGGTATTCACCCTAACTGATGCACTAACAAAGTTTTTTGGCAAGAATATGTAGATAGATAGATAGATAGATAGATAGATAGATAGATAGATAGATATTCTTTGAAAAAAAAACTTTGCTAATGCATCAGTTAGGGTGGATACCACAGTGAAAAAAGCAGGGAAATGAGGTGTTATGGTTTCCAACCCTAACACCTCACCCCCAGGGTTCCCACCCCTATCACCCCACCCCATCCCCCAACCTTCAGACACCAACAGGTGTTGTGGTGTGCCATGGAGTCATAAGGCCCAACTCTCACCCCATTCCATGTGTAAGCATGCTTACACACTACAGTATAGGACAATGGGGTGAGAGTTAGGCCTTATAACCCCATGGCACACCCTGACGCCTGTTGGTGTCTGGAGGGTTGGTTGGAAGGGGTTGGAACCCTGGGGCTGGGCTTTAGGGGTGGAAACCCTAATGACTCATTTCCCTGCTTTTGTCACTCTGGTATTCACCCTAACTAATGCATGAATAATGTTTTTTGTAAAAGAAATTCCTTTCTTTTTCAGATAGTATAATTGTATACTCATTTTACTGTCCCACAATCCAGATAGTACAATAACGTCCATAAGACCTAGTGCTTCTCTCATGCCCTGTTGATGTATGGTTGAATTATGACCCCTACTAACACTGTACTATTACAATTGCTTCACCTGATTTTTCTACCTGTAATTACTGTCTCTCTCTAGTTGCTGCTGTCTCGCCTCCAATCCTTGTACTACTGTCTGATGTATGTAATATTGCTGTATGTAATTTAACCCTGGAGCACCCCTGATAAAGGGACCAGAGGTCTCAATGGGTTCACCCAGTCATCAAAATCTAAATAAATATATAAATAAATAAGTCATGGTGGGAATGCTGGGCCATTTGGACCCTGCACTCCCATCCCTCCATCTGGATAGTACAACAGTGTCCACATTCATGATGGAGAGAGCAGGGCCCCTCCATCGAGATGTACAATGGTATCCATATGTCATGATTTGGACCCTGCGCTTCCATCCCTCCATCAAGATAGACCAACAGCATTCATATTTTATGGTGGGAGCCAGGGTTCTTCAGATCCTGTGCTCCCATCCCTCCATTCAGATAGTACAACAGTGTGAAAAATGGGAAACACTGAAAATGTTATGAGCATGCGTGGGCACTGAACAACCCACTCTCACAACTCGCTCATTTTTTTATGGAATTACTTTACCAAATTTTCATCATCGGCATTACAAACCTCCCCTCATGAATAAAGCAACTGTGATTTTGTTAATCCATCCCCAAAGTTGACTTTGCACATTGACCACACCATTCTGTGCCACAGGTGTGAAATGATATTCCAGACAGGATGTACAAAATGACAGCCTTTCTGTTCATAAGGTGGTGTAAGAAATGGTAATGTTGAAAATCTGAAGTGAAAATAAGAAAAATTGGAGAAGTTATAAGCATGCGTAGAAACTGTGCAATGCATGCTCATAACCCAGTCATTTTTGGGAATTTTTTCACCAAATTTTCAACATGGGCTTTATGGGTCCACCCCTCATGAACAGTGGCACTGTCATTTTGCTAATCCATCCCAAAAGTTCCTTTTGCACAGGGATGACGCCATTCTGAGCCACATGTATTAAAACACATTTTGGGCAAGATATAAAAAATGACAGCTATACTGTTCATAAGGAGGTGTTAAAAAATGGCAATGTTGAAACTCTGGAGTGGAAACATTAAAAATTGGAGAAGTTACAAGCATGCGTAGAAAGTGTGAAATGCATCCTCGTAATCCAGTCACTTTTGGGATTTTTTTTCACCAAAATTGCAACATGAGCTTTTTGGAACCTCTCCTCATGAACAGTGGCACTGTCATTTTGTGACTCAGCCCCAAAAGGTGATTCCACACAATGACCACAAAATCACTATTCAGGACTGAGAAATGAAATGGCAGTGTCAGTGTTCATGAGGTGGGGGTCCAAGAACCCCATGTTGAACATTTGGTGCATCAGTTCCTAAAAGTGACTTAGATATCAGCATAAGCTGACCCCCCCCCATTAAGTTCCATTATACTGCTTACCTTGATTCCTCAGATCACAGTTCAGCTTTGAAGAGTGCAGACATGTCCCAGACCTGAGAAGATCACTGATCCTGACCTCTGGAGAATAAGTATAGGTGAGGGGTGCAGGAGGTGGGTGTGCAGAGGGAGGGTGGGGATGGGGGAGGGGTGGGAGATGATGAGGGACGGTTTTCTTTTTTGAAGGGTAAAATAAAGAAAATACTTTGAGGGACGTTTTTCTTTTTTTCACAGTTTAAAATAAAAAAATAATAATTGGGCACACTGGGATGGGGTCCCAGTGTGCCACCAAAGTTAGGGGGAGGGGTCATGATGCCAACAGGGAGATTGGGCACCCCCATTGGTAATGCATTGAAACAGGATCCTGCAGCAAAATATTAGCATATTTTGATGCAGGACGCTGCATCGAGGCCAACAGGGGACAGTTTTTTTTAACAGGTTAAAATCTGTGGTATTACACACTGGGGTGGACTCCCAGTGTGCCACATAAGTGTTTTGGGGGGGACCATCATGCTGAGAAGAGGATTTGGCACCCCTGTCATCAATAAGAGTGGGCTTGTGGGGGGGTCATCTGACACCAAGAGTGGGCATCTCGGTGTCAAAAAGGTTTAAATAACTAAAAAAATATATGTATCAGCACACTGGGGTTGGCTCCCAGTGTACATCAATACTGGGGTGGGATACAGATCAACATGGGATTGGGCACCCCGATGTTGAAAAGGGGGTAGACTAGATCAATTCAGGATCCTGCATCAAAATGTGTGCAGGATCCTGCATCAAAGTACTGTAATGTGCTGCACAATGGTTTTGTATCAGAAAGCATTGTTTGGTACATTACAGTACTTCAATGCAGGATCCTGCATCTAAATTTGTGCTCATTTCAATGAAGGATTCTGCATAGAAGAAAAGGCATTGGGGGACAGTTTTCTTCTTTACAGGCTTTCCTTGATTCCTCAGATCACAGTGCAGCTTTGAAGAGTGCAGATGTGTCACAATCCAGAGAAGATCACTGATCCTGACCTCCAGAGGTTAAGTATAGGTGGGGGGGGGTTCAGGGAGGTGAGTGCACAGAGGGAGGATGGGGATGGAGGAGGGGGGACTGGGGAGATGACAAGGGATGGTTTTCTTTATTAGAGATTTATTTTTTAAAAAGTAAACATCAAGGACAATTTTCTTTATTTACATGTATTATTCTATGCTTGGGCACATTAGGGTAGGCTGCCAGTGTGCCATATAAGTTGGGGAAGTGGGCTTCATCATGCTGATGGGGGATTGGGCAGCCCTGTCAACAATAAAAATGGGCTGGGGGTCATCTGACACTAGGAGTGGGCATCCCAGTGTCGGAAATGATTAAAAAAAATGTGTATGTGTGTATATATACATATACATATATATATATATATATATATATATATATATAAATATTGGCACACTGGGGTGGGCTATCAGTGTGCCACAATACTGGGGAGAGGGGTACACATCCACATGGGGATTGGGCACCTCACTGTCAGTGCAAGGGGCAGACCAGTCTGATGCAGGATCCTGCATTGACATGTTCACAAATTTCAATGCAGGATTCTGCATCGAAGAAAATATATTGGGAGACAGCTTTCTTTTTTACAGGCTTTTAAATAATTTCTGGTACACTGGGGTGGGCTCCTAGTGTGCCAGATGTGTTTATATTTGTGGGCAGTGTCGGGTTAGTTACTTTTTCTATTGCTTTCTATTACATTTGGAAACTTGTTCCAGGAAGCTCTGTGCAGTCACTAGCAAAGATGGACAGTGCCGTAGGAAGGCATTTTGGTGCCCTGGGCGAGAGTCTATGTTTGCGCCACTCAAAGAAAAGGCGGGGTCTGGGCATGGCCCCATGAAGCTCTGAGGGTTTTGCATGCTCTGTGGTGAGTTTTGGGCCTTTTCAAAGAAAACATACTTTTGTTACAGTTCCCTATCCCTGATTTCAGGGAGGAATATTTTGCTTCCATGGAATATGAGTTGTGGGAGACTCTGAGTGGGTGGTATAGAGTGTGCCGCCAGCATTGTTGTGGATGAGTTGGTGACCAACAATGCCATCAACCACCCACCCTATATGCATTTCTGAAATGTACTGTGAAAGATTGCTACACAAAGCATGGGGCTAGAGGTCCTCTAGGCCCACTGAAGCTCTTGGAGGAGACAGTTACAGTTACATGCTGTAGCCTGATTTGGTAGTTGTGGGTAATCTACTACTGAAATACTCCCTACTGAACCAAAACACACTTGTTTACATGTTCTTCCGAATTGAGTATCCGTAGCAACCCTGATTTCAGATTTTTCTTCATCATGGAATTAGAATAAACTGTGTTGTAAAGTGGCCAAATGAGAACCAGTGGTATTTAAATCAAAATCACAGTTTGTTAACAGAGGATTCTGCATTAGAAAGTAATGCAGATGTCGATGCCAGTTCAGTACTCCAACTTAATTGATAAATATATGAAAGGTGAGAATTGAACAATCTATACAACACACAGGAACAGTTACACAGCAATACAAGATATGGAGCTGGAGCTGAATGAAACAAAGCCCCACACACAACAGCACAGGCCACTGAGTACTAAACCAAAAACCTGAAGGCAATCAGGACAGGAAACCCGGTAACTGACGAGAGCTGATGGATGCTATATATTTTCATGCAAATATGTTATTTGAATCCGAATCGCATATCCACAGTAGTCAGATACAGCTTACACATTTCACAGTTGTCTGTCTGGCCTATGTGTGAACCTTTCTTGCCTTCAAAGAGGCAAATTCGTCAATGACTTTGTCGAAGTTAATGGCACTGGCTACAGCATTTTCAATAGATAGTATAGCGATTTGACAGTCTTTCTTGTCCCATAGATGATCTTAAATAGGTCTTGATCAGCTTCAGTTTGCTGAAACTACGTTCGCAAGAAGCAACAGTTACAGGAAGCGCCAAGAAGAGTCGGAGAGCAATTTCAATGTTTGATAGGAAGTACTCAAAGACCATTTGTGAATGAGCTTCAACAAGCTGAGGGGTGTGGCATTAGAAAAATTGGGCAGTACTGAAGCTGCCTGAAATTTGAAGCTCTCTACCTCATATACTATTTCACAAGCATCTAGGTCATTAGAATATTTCATTGCTAGATCTGCTGCACATTTCTTTAACTCGCTAACTTCCATTGTTGAGAAAGATAGCCCTGTAAGGAAGTTAAAGTCAGCAGCCACTTCAGACAGTGCCTCATACCGCCACTGAATCTGGGAAGTGAGGTGTCTAGAACATTGTTGAACTGCATTTTGAAATCCTGCTCAGCAGAAATCAAGTGCCCTTCATCTTCAACGTTCTCATCGGCCATCCTTTTCACCTTTCTTTTCTTTTTCTGTGAATTCTGCATTCAGTGACATCTGTTCAGCAAGTTCTGCTGCATGTTGTACAACATCATGTATTCCATCATCCCGTATGTGCTGCAGTGCATCCCTTAATCCACTGATATGTTTTGAGGCACTATCGACAGGCAATCCCTTACATTGCAACAGTTGGTTTACTCGCTCAATCAGGTTCAGTATTTTGTCCCACATTGCTAGGGTACAAAGAAATTTGAAATCTATCTGCTTGATTAGGCTCTGGGCTGTTGATACCGCGTCAGCATTGGTTGCATCTTCACTTATTTGGTACAATGCCTTTAAGACTTCAGGTATTTGAAGATGAAGGGAGTGAACTGCACGAAACTTTGAAGACCATCTTGTTTCAGTGTGACCCTTCAGAGTGACCTTTACTGCTTGGGACAGCACCTCCCAGCGGCTTGTTGAAGCTACAAAGAATGTAAACAATCTCTGCACTGTGCCAAAAAATGATACCATGTCCACTGATACACTCGCAGCATGGACCCCAACTAAATTAAGAGAATGAGCTGCACATGGGACAAATCTAGCATGTTCATTCACTTGTGCTATACTGGGCTTGCACACACGATATCTTTCCTGCCATATTAGCCGTTGTCATACCCTTGGCCACGACAGTTAGCTATATCTAAGCCATCATCACTTAATTTCTTTTCAATTTCTGCAGCTAGCCCACTTCCTGTCTTTTCATGTGAGATGATGAAATCAATAAACTTTCCTCAACAGTACAATCATTATCCTGTATCCTCACATACCGAATGATTTGAGACATCTGCTCCTTGTGAGCCACATCTGGTGTACAGTCAAACATAATAGAGAAATATTTTGCCTCCTTAATTTTTGCAATTATTTCACGTCTCACAGTGGAACCCAGCAAGTTAATAAACTCGTTCTGAATTGTAGGAGAAAAATAAGTGGCAGACCCTTTCTTATGGTTGGCAATGTGCCCTGCAAGCTCCGGATTATAGTGACTTATTAGTTCTAGCAAATTAAGAAAAATTCCAGAGTGTGTGTGTCCAATTATCTCTGTGGACCCCCTGAGAGCCAAGTTGTTCTTTGCGCAGAAAAGAATAGCATCAAGAATAATTTTCAGAATGGTACGCCACTTTTCTTTTCTGAAGCAATTGACCTTTGCAGTTGATCATCTATTGTGGCCCTGTCTTCAAGCACATTTCAAAAATTCTTCCAACGTAAATAACTGTCACGGTGTTCAGGGAGTTTTCATGATCTGGAATTCTGGGATTTAAATGTTTCCAGTCACAAAATCCTTTTTGGATTTGCTAGACTCGATGTAGTGGATGATTTTTTGCAAATAGCATGCATGGGAAGCAATAGATAGCTTTCTTGGTCTCACCATACATTAGCCATGTCGTTCCACAGTCTCTATTGGAAGAATTTTTGTGAACCAATCTCGATAAAAGCGCCTGCCATCATCAGACGCTGAGAAACTAAAATCAGCATTTTTATTTTGTTCAGGGCCATGTTCCACCAAGCAGCATCTAACTTTGTCAGTCATGTCAGGCCATGATGTTGGGTCATTAAAATTAAGTTGGAGTACCGAACTGGCTACAGCATCTACATTACTTCCTAATGCAGGATCCTCTGTATAATTTTCAAAGCTGCACGCAGACGGTGTCGGCTGGCAATCATCATCATCATCTTCTTTTTCTTCAACTACTTCTTCTTCTGTAATATTGCCCTCAACATCTGTCTTAGTAGGGTAGGCTCATTGATGTCAATTGGTGTTGCTACTGACGGAGTCGCAGAACTTCCCTCCTGCTCCTTAGACGTAGTAAGCCAATGTTGCCAGTGCTGGGAGAGTTTTCGATTTTCTTCTTCTCTTGCTTTCCTCAGTTTTCTAAACTCTGCCCCTGATGGTTTCTTCAGTGGCATCTTCAAGAATCAGGCCTTCCTTTACAAAATACTGAAGAGAGAAGTGTACAGTATAATATGTGTACTTGTACTTAACTTCAAAGCATCCCAGTCAATGTCCTATCCAACTTCCTGTTTGTGTAATCAATAAGGCACAACAGGGTGTGGGTTACTGGGAGTTTACCCATGCCTTGTGTGGTGTGTCACGAGGCACAGCGAGTGACTTAACCATAACCACAGAAAAAGTGGGACAGGTTATTGACTGGGGTGTTCTGAAGTTAAGTACATCTATTTACCCGGTCATGTGAGAGAATGCTGAAGATCTTAGAAGGCAGTTTCATTGTGCAAGAAATATATAACACATATTTTAATTGTTAGAGTTTGCTAACTGGGTTAGTCCTACTCGGCACAAGTGCCTCATTTCGTGGTGACCTGGGAACACTGGGCAGTTAAATGACTTGCTGCTGAGAATAAGAGTCACACAGTATGCAAGTGGAGGTTGTGGTAATCAAACCCAGGCTGCTGGAGGACAACAAGGTCAAAATTCACAGCTCATTACTGTAAACTCTACGCTATACATCCAGCCCCCAGCCTAAAGTCATTTGACTGGCTTGGCTGTTAGGATCAGCCTTACATTAATCGTCATGTACAGCCTGATTACCATGGTATTTTGATTCTTCCTGAGTTTTAGGCTTCCATCCTGTCCTGTCACTGCTGACTGACTGGAATGCTACACTCTGATTTTGAGCCAACATTCCTAAACTGTTGGTGGAAGAACTTTTTTCTCAAATATCTCTCTGTTTAAATTATATAAACAGTTGATATTATTGCAAGATCAACTTTTTAGAAAAAAGTTCTTCTATGAACAGTTTTTGAATGCTGGCTTAAAATCACAATGCAGCATTACCAGTCACTTTCTAACTCTAGGCTACAGAGAACATTCATAACCATAAACTATACTTGTTACAGTTTTCTTTTGAATACATTTTATAATAGCAATAAGGCTCTCACAGGAGTTAAACTAACATCCAATTAATTACAACCTGTGGGAAAATTGCCCTGGACCACCCGTCTTGTTGTGCACATAGTACATTGACATCCCAGACCTTAGATAGTGGTTATTGACTATTAATCTAACCTCTGGGAGTGCCTTAATTCTTAGTAACTTATTGCCATGCTCTCCAACCATCATTACTATGTTACTGCCCCTACCTCCCCTACTCCCGCCCGTACCCTAACCCGGACAGTCAGACAAACTACCAGTCAACTCAATGCTACAGAAATGCGATCACGATACACCCGTCACCCAATTTAAAAACACATTGACTTACCTTTAATAAGACTGACTGTTGAAGGTGACTCCTCGCACGGCCTCTGGTGACTGCTGCTACTTATGTAGGACAGGAACTCTCTGATCTGATGGTGATGGATGGTCTGGAGTCCACACTCAAGTTCGGGCCTACAAATGAAAGTTCACATTTAAATTAAGTACATAATTTATTGCTATTTTCACTCAAGAGCAAAGCACCTCCTTGCACACATACAGAAAAGGAAGTACTAGTCCCAATTTCTGCAAGTTTATGTTGCTATGGTATCGATGTGATGTCAAGAGGTTGTTCACCCCCTCTTGAGTATGTCACATCAATACCATGACAATAGGAGTGTAAAAAGATAACACAAAAACATCAAATTCCAAATTTAAAAACCCATTACCTTACCTTATAAGACTGAGACTCAGCCGAGTCGCGTCGTTCTTGTCCACTCCAAGAGTTGTCTGCAGAAGACTGTACTCAATTTCGACACTGGCTATAAAATGAAAGTCCACACATTACATTAAGTAGTAGTCTAGTACAGTAGATTATCAGCTACAGTCACATATTTATTATTTTTCACTGAAAAGGATAGCCCTGCCCCTCCTTAGACACATTACAGAGTACATTTCAGGTTACCTAAAGGTGGGCATGCATGTTACAAGTAATTGGAAATAGGGAGGGTGAGTGGAGGAGGGATGCTGAGATATGGGTGCCAGTCAGTAGAACAAAGAGGGGCTGTGGATATGGCCTACCTAGACTAGCAGTCCCACACTGTCACAAATGATTAACAAACAAGAAAGCCAGCCAGGGAGTGCATACCAGGATGGTAACCTGGGTAAACAATTGCCAGGGAATGAGCAACAGGACATAGGGACAGCCCAGTAATAGTAATCAACGAATGGAGTCCATGCAGAAGAAAGTGGGGGGTTGCTAGTCATGTACCATAGGGTTGGAATCAATCCTCTTTACTGTCTTTATAAGTGCAGGAATACACTACTTTTAAGCGAAAAAGATGTTCCAGGACCAGAGGGCATGGGATGAAGTTGGAGGGAGGATGATTCAGAGGAAACATGAGGAAGAATTTCTTCACAGAACGGTGGTGGACAAGGGAACACCTGCCAGAGGAAGTGGGGGGCTGAGACAATCACGGATTTAAGAATGCATGAGATAACATAAAGGAATTCTGGAGGTCGGGGAGTAAGGGCAACTGACTTCTAGGAAAACATAAACTGAACTTACAAGCTCAAATGGGCAGACTGGTGGGCCATAGGCCTCTTATCTGCCGACATTGTCTATGTATCTATGTAAGTGGCAGTGCACTGCAGAGGAAGAAACGTATGCCTCTTTTGCAGACAACACAAACAAAAGATGACATAAATGTAGGCAAGCAATTTGAGAAGGCAGTTATGAGCCAGGGCTTGTAGATTCTCTGCATAGGAAAGGCATCGCTAGTATAAAACAGGGGTTGTCATCCCGGCCTCTGCCCTCTGTACAGACAATTTGTGTGAGACCCCATCTGAGTACTGCTAAATGGTGCAAGAGTCTAACATGATGATGTTTCAATATAAACAAAAATAGCGGACAACAAGACACACCATGAGATTAGAGGAGACTGATTAAGGGGTATTGTTTGTGAGGAACTTCTTTTCACAGAAAGGTGGTCACGGTGGATGCATAGAATAGTATGGTCAGGCCTGCCTCAGCCTGGGAAGTGGTGGATATGAATAAGTGCAGAGCTTCAAACAGGCATCGGATAGGGTAGGCATAAGTGAGCAATACAGATGAGTATGAATAGATAGGCCACCATTGACAGAGTAAAGCTCTATTGCATATTCATAAGGTAGAAAAGAATGGGCAT
Source organism: Neoceratodus forsteri (assembly GCA_016271365.2). Taxonomy (NCBI): domain Eukaryota; kingdom Metazoa; phylum Chordata; order Ceratodontiformes; family Ceratodontidae; genus Neoceratodus; species Neoceratodus forsteri. The sequence continues at coordinate 623,478,231 of CM028135.1, forward strand.
ATTCATAAGGTAGAAAAGAATGGGCAGAGTAGATGGGCATTTGCGGTCCTTATCTGCCACCAACTCTGTTTCTATGTCAGTTATATGGCTGTTTATCACCAGCCTAGAGGATAGCAGCGTTAGTCGCTCCCAGTTCTGTTTGGGTGGGAGTGAGTCAGTCAGTTACTCCCTCACAGACAAAACCGAGGGGCCCACCCAACCCAAGTACAGTAACACTAGTACTACCACTGGTGCTGCTACCCTTTAGGCTGATGCCTGATGATAGTAATCAGATAACTGACATAGAAACATAATAGTTGATGGCAGATAAGGACCGGCAAGGGCCCATCTATGTAGTCTGCCCATTTTAATTACTGGAGTCAGGTGACACCACACTACACTGAACTGACTACTGGACTGGCTGGTTCTCTGTGACTGGGACAGATAGCCTGCTGCCTCCAGTGACAGCTGAGCTATACAACTGCATACAGTATTATTGACCTGTACTGTCCGCTCCAACTCCCAGAGTCTAAAGTAGTTGAATTTAAAATCGTTTAGACCCATTCTCAAAGGGAAGGGCATTTGTATTACATCAACAAGCAAATTACAGAGTGCACAGTGGTGGGGCGGTGTTGTGTGTCAGTTCTGTGCTTGTGCAGTGCTTACATAATACAATATTTAGTCTTGCCTCTTCTGTGTGATATGATCTCTCCTACCACAGCCTGGGTAGCCACATTATTCTGATTTTACTCTTGCTGTCATAAAGTGATTTCCCCCCACCCAGAGCCAAATATGGTGAGCAATGAGCATGGCTTATATTGTACTGATCGGAGACGCAGAATCTTTCAGGCCAGTTGAACAGGGGACAGACTTTCTTCAAGAAATGATTGGGTGAAGAATTCAGAGGTTGTGAACCTGAATCTAAAACAAAAATAAACGGCTCTCAACATCCATAGTAAATTGGAAATCACTCACATACAACATGTTTAAAGTTGCAAAAAAAGGTAAAAAGTGCAAGTTTATTTAAATATATATGCAGAAGAAACAGCAGCATAACTAGTCTATGAGCAAAAGTAGTACTCACTTTCATAGGTGCGGAATAGGACACAAAGCTGGCCAGGGCCTTCCTCCCCTTGGAAAGGGTAGAGAAGTTGATTGCCCTGGCCTCCTCTTTCACCCTGCAGGTCTCTCAACCAGCAAGACAGTTTTTGCAGCTCTTGGGGCACATGGCTGCCTCCACAGCTGTAGTGCAGGGAGCAAGATTCCAGATGAGAGACATTCAGTTTCTTTTGAGGGCCAAGAGCTGCAAAAGTGTCTTGGTTGGTCGAGACCTGCAGGGTGAAAGAGGAGGCCAGGACAATCAACTTCTACCTTCCAAGGGAGGAAGGCCCTGGCCAGCTTTGTGTCCAATCTGCACCTATGAAAGTGAGTACCTGAACTGGTTCTAGAACTGACTTTGGAAGATTTAGCAGGAATCCCAGGGAGGTGAGAAGCTGCTGGGTGACTTGCAAGTGGGATTTCACCTGTTCTGGGGACTGTCCTCATCAGGCCTTCTCACCGAAAGTACTTCAGGTTCGAACTGCCCTCAGGCCACTACCAGTTCAGGGCAATGCTCTTCGGTCTTACCTCTGCTCCAAGGTATTCACAAAATGTCTAGATTGTTAATTGGTATTTTTTGTCTGCCCCCTCCTGGACTTGAGTCTTTGGGGGGTCTCAGTGCCTGTCAGGGTTGATATTGGTTGTTGTTACTGTTGTTATTAGTAGGCAGCCATTGGGCTAGTATAGGTTACAGTTTCCACACAGACTCTTAGTGAGTGTTTTGCTCCGTAAAGATCTGACAGTTTCTGTTTGAAACTAGCCAGATAGAGCTTCTAAGAGGAGCGCTCGCACTCAGAACTCCATCCTGTATGGAGAGTTATCTCTTTCCTCTCCGGGGCAAGTCTCGCCCTGGTCAGAGGGCACTCCCTCTGGTCCAGTTGGCACTGGACCGGGCTGGTCATCCGGGTCAGCGGACTTTTTGGCCTCTCGTTCCCTGAGCCTGCCCAATCTTTTTTCCAGGGTGGCTGCAGGGAAATTCTTCAAATCTGGCAGTCTGACTGGAGGTGGTCAAACCCCAGACAATAAACACATGTGGTGTGTCTGTGGGTCAGCCTTGGCAAAGGCTTCCCCACAAGCATCACAGTGTTGAAACCCAGTGGGCCTGGTTTTCTTTTGGGTTTCTCGAGACATAATGCCAGCCTAACCAAAACTTGCCCTTTAATGGCAGTGTCCAGGCACTTATCGTTCCTAACCGTGTCACGGGTATTTGAAAAAAACGAATACAAAGTCCGTTTTTAGAACCGATAAGAACGGGAACCGCACTCTAAATATATAGTACAATGTTTTAAAAGTCTTTTAAAAGCAAACGATGAATGCTCCTCTTAGACTCTATCTGGCTAGTTTCAAACAGAAACTGTCAGATCTTTACGGAGCAAAACACTCACTAAGAGTCTGTGTAAACTGTAACCTATACTAGCCCAATGGCTACCTACTAATAACAACAACAACAATAACAACAACCAATATCAACCCCTGACAAGCACTGCTAGACCCCCCCAAAGACTCAAGTCCAGGAGGGGGGCCAGACAAAAAATACCAATTAACAATAGAAACATAATTCACCAAAATCCTGAAAAGGGGAAAAAACACCTATAATGGCATGACACAGTGCTTGCACTAATTTGCCCACACCCTACCCAAGTAGAAGTTCTGAGAGGGGCAGGTTGGGGGGGAAGGTCCAGTATATCCCAATATTGCTGACCCTGGAGGGTATTGTTATTGCTAGAAAATAGGCTAAAGGCCAGCCCAGTGGTGCTGAGGGTTGAAGCATTGGATACCATACCTCGCGCCATGCCAACAACCCAGTTTCAGAAATAAGCCTGGGTCGTCAGGGGTCAGCTGGGAGAGGGCAAGGAGCTGGACTGAGCTGCCATGAGGCAGCACCTCTCCCAGGTGGGTCGTGGGATTCCCTGGCTCTTGGCTGCCACTTGGTGGAGGATGAGTGGGCGCCAAGCTCTAGGGAGCCCAGGCAATAGCCAGGGTGGGCTGGAAGGAGCTGCCAGCCTGCGCCATGGGATGCAAGTGTGCCTCCCATGTGCATGCATTGCCGTGTGCTGGTGTCCCAGGACAGTGGGAGAAAACAAGAAAAATGGGAAAAATCTGAATAAAAAAAAGAAAATAGGCTATATGTGACATTTTCTAGTACAACTGGCAAACTAAAAAATTTAAAAGACTACAGATGACATGAAAGTGGGTTTTGTTGGTACAGTAGTCCCTCTACTGGTATACTTCCAAGTCAAGGGCAGTGCAGTGTTAGTTGTTTTACTGTTAATGACAGCCTTGATTCATTTTTGTTTCCCTGTTCTGTGGTACTTAGTCCCATCTCTCTTCCCATCTCCACACTCCCAGTGCTCCGGCCTCCAGGCTTTTTTTGGGGGGTTTGCAGTCATGTATTCTATTTTGGAGTCGTGGTGTAGAACTAAATTAGAGAATGGGGACAGAGTGCAGCAAGGATTGAGGGTCAGAAATACAGCACCATGGGGTGACAGATGGTGCCTGACAGATTCCCTCCTGATCAGGTTAGGGATGTAAAATGTGGGTGGTTTCTGTTTAAAAAAAAAAAAAAGAAAGAAAGAAACTGTTTCAAGCCTGACTGGAGGTAAGGGGAGCCAGGCTGTCTGGGAGTTGTACTGAGCAAGTGATGTGCTCATGGTACTATGCTGATGTAGGAAAGGTTTATATATATATATATATATATATATAGCTGTTTGGTCCCCATTGCCTCCTACTGCCAACTGGCGACAGGGACACATATGCATTTTTTAGATGTTCTCCTCTGACCGGGATCCCCTCCCCACTGAGACTCTGGCACGAATTGGGATTCGCCAGTATTATGAGCGGACCCAGCAGTAGCAGTACTGCGCGCCAAGGTCTGGCCCTTGAGTCCTGCTTGTTTGAATTTATTCACCAATGGAGATGTAGCATCATTGGAAGGTGAAACACTGACTTAACAAGTGACTTGCCCTGCCCAAGATCATACAGTGGGCCACAACCTATGGCAGGATTCAAACCCAGGTTCTCCTGGTTCATTGCTTCATGCTCTAAACATTGGATCACATTGCCTCTTGACACTGCTTAGTACACTACAAAATTTAAGACCTCACTCAAAAAGCCCATAATGACACTGTTAAAGACGTGAACAAATTCAGTAAAATATTACCAACAGCTGTTTCCATTTAAAGTCTAGGGAACTTTCCGGCCAACATTTTTTTTTTCTTAAAAAGTTTTAACGAAGCTTGAATACTGTTCGGATAGCTTATTAGTAATATGTTTTGGAATAAAAGCCATCCCACAGATGACTCTGCAGGTGCTGAATTAAGTTTAGAACACACATAAACACTTCCCCTTTTAAATAAGAATTACTTCACATGTATATAAAAAAAAGATTTACAGCATGAATCACCAAGAAAGAGGCACTGAATGGCAAAACTGTTAATGTTAATGTCATCAGCTGCATTTATTCATAGTTCTAAGGCAGTAAACAAAATGTGTGAACACTTTACAAGTGAGAATGCACTGTTTCAGATTGGTCACAGGATCTAGGATGTCTTCAGGACTAATACAAGCCTTCCAGCATCCACCCTGCTAAATAATTATAAGAAAGTCACACTCTGACTCTGAAAACATCTGAAGAATTCCCATGAAGCGTTTGATGCAGCTGCTCTGAGCACCTGCCATGTTGCGTCTGTGATGGCAGTTTGATAATTCCCATTGTTACTCCACCTCCTTCTAACCTGTTTGCTAGTGCTTTTCTGAGGCACTCTCCCATATTGCCAAAGTCAGCCCTCCTAAAGTCCAGTACCCTCACTTTTGTATGGCTTGACTCTGTAGCTGAGGTTTGTGAATCACACTGTTTGATGTTCACTTGTCCCCAGATGGCAACCTACTTCTAGATCTGAAATCCTCTCACTGCCCCCGTTTGAGAGTACGAGGTCTAAGATTGCTCCCTCACGAGCGGGTTCTGAAACTAGCTGTCTAATGCCTGCCACCTGTAGGGCATCAACTGGCCCTGCTCTTGGATGTGGCTGCAGCAAATGTGCTCCAGTTAACATCTGGCATATTCAGGTCTCCCATCAATAGTATCTCCCCTTTCTCTGCCATTCTAAGAATGCCTTCCATCATATCCTTGTCCATTCCTTCCCCCTGACATGGGGGTCTGTACACAACCCCTGTGCAGATTGTGGTGCCCTTTCAGTCTCACCACCCCTCTTTCAGATAAAACACATGTTTTTTCTCATAAAAGCAACATTTAAGGACTGTTTGGAAGACACCAGCTTTGTCTTCCCCTTAGATGATGTGGGAGGAATTGCACAGTACTGCAGCTGCATACCTAAAGGAACATTGGCCCATGGCAGAGTTCTCATGTGGAGGGTATGGAAGCAGAGGTTAATTCCACACCTTAGCTCACATTCTTTGCACTGGGGAGCCAAGACTGGACAGGCTAACTGGTGTACTAGTACTGGAGACCTTACAGGCTACACATGGAGGGAGGATTTGAGCCTAGCTAAGCTTGTAGCAGTGGATAAAAATCATTCTTTTTACCTAAGGCAGCAGAATCTCAGATTTACAAAACAAACCTACCTATTTACTTTTGAATTTATATTACTATATATATATTATATATATATAATAATAATTAAACTGATGTTTGAATGAATGCAGACAGTGAGATGCCCCAACACTTGGCTGTCAGTAAGGCTGTGAGAATGAGAATGAAATTTTAATTCTGCTAGAAATAACTTTGGCAGTGGCAGAGTTACTGCTGCTGTGATAATTTGGGAAATGTTCATGAAAATCATCTAATATCACCACCAGTACAAGTGTGTCCCTGAAGATGGCCTGATGATCCTTGTTGTAAGCGTTATAAATAATGCAACACAACAGAATCAAACCAAACCATCTTCAAGGTCAGGAAATGGGACACGCAACACACTTGGTCAACAACAGACTCTTGTCTTGAGAAAGCGCCGACGCGCGGCGCCGTTATATGTAATTTTTTTTATACACCAACAGTCATCAGCTAAGCTATTCATCAGCTCTGTAAGGCATTGTATTCGTTCAATTTCGAATGGACTGTTTCGGTGCCGGCTGAGAAAGAAGACAATGAATAAAGACATATACCGCGGCGCCGGCGCACACCATCATTAACTGCCCAATGTCTCACACTGCAAATCGGATTCTCTTCTGACACTCTCTCTCACTCAACTCAACTGTCTGCCTGACTGCCTCTGCCAGTCTGCAGTGCCGAGTCGCCGACTGCCTCTCTACAGAGTAGTACACTTAACTTGGGTAGCGTAGTAGTACTGTGATATTGAAATTTAATTTATGTATATATACACTAACTAAAGTCTAAACTTAAACTTAAGACAAGTGTATACTTTTTTTTTCTTGTTCTCGTCGTCTCTCTCTCTAGTCTCTCTACTATACGTCGTCTCTCTCGCTCTCCTCTCTACTCTCATCAACTCCGCGAGACTCCCGCCGCGCCCCTTCCTTTATACTGTCTCTGTTACCACACCATGTGACCTTTTTCAGACACAGAGTGCGGACCATGTGACACCCCCGCAGGGATGCGCCCCGGCTGGCAGAAATTTTTTTTTTTTTTTTTCACTGACTGAGGTTGCGGGGAAGGGGGAACTTTGTTGCAACTTGCGCCCCTCGGATGTATGCGCCCGGGGCTGGTGCCCCACCTGCCCCACCCTTCCTACGGTACTGAAGATGGATAAGTAGTAGAAAAAGTAATATACCTTATAATTATAGTTACTTATTTTTTTATACAAAAACAATACAAAAATAATAAATAACTATAAAAGATTACATTTTTTTAAAGTAATAGGTTAGTTACTAGTTACTTTCAAATAAATGTAATCAGTTACAGTTACGTATTTCTTTTGTATTAAAAGACATAAGTAATTGTAACTGTAAGGTGTATTACATTTTCAAGTACTTCTCCATCCTTGCTAGTGACTGCACAGATCTTTCTGGAACAAGTTTCCAAAAGTAATAGAAAGTAATAGAAAAGTAACTTACCCAACACTGTTTGTGGGGGATACATACTGACATGGGGATTGGGCACCCCGTGTCAATGGGAACAAGTGGGTTCCTTCTGACTCTGCAGCCAACAGCACGAGTTCTAGCTGCAGCTGCAGAAGTCAAGAAAATACTGCTCTTCTCTGTATAAGCTGGACCCCAAACAAAAATTGTTTGGGTCCAGCTTAAAACACAAAAAAAAACAGAATATACCTAAAGGGGTCCTCTTTAGTTGTTTTCTGATTTTTTTTGTATTAAAAAGGTTCAGGACTTCAACTTTCTCTCTACGTGGGTAAACAAGATGGCGGCTGCAACACAGCTCAATCAATCGCAGGACTCTGAATTGTGCGAAGAGGTAACAGCATTCTTTGCAGAAATAGGCTGGTATTTTTTGGACAATACTCCCATTGTGTGAAAAATAGTATTTTTCTTGCCTGCCTCATAAATTTTCCCTTAGGAAATAATGGGAAAATGAAAAATGTCATAACTTTTGAATGGATTCATATTTTTTCACCAAACCTTCAAAATGCATGTCTATAACCCATAACCTTTCTACTCTGAAAATTTCAGCCCACAACATAAAGCCATTTTTGAGATGCAGCTGTAGAAAGAAATGTCCAAAAAATGCATATTTTGTCTGTATTTTCAACACTTTATATCTCAGAAACCACTTTAATGATTCCTACAAAGTTTGGCTGTTCAAGAGACCTACCCAGATAGATTATGCATGCCAACCTTCATGCAAATCAATTGAGCAGCTCCAAAGTTAAAGGCTCAAAGTTTGGAGTTTAATATAGAAGTGCAGTTTCAGCCTAGTATGATATATATAGATATAGATAGATAGTTTTTGCAAAAAACTTCATTACTGTACCAGTTAGGGTTGCTATTGCAGTGACAAAACTAGGGAAATGTAATGTTAGGGTGTCCAACCATAACTCTGTATTCTGTCCCCGCAAGCAGTAGAAGGGGTGAGTCAACACAAGCAACCAGAGACAGCAATCATCAGGTAAGACAAACATCATACAACTCTCTGCAGATAACACAAGAGACATCTATCATCATGGTTCACCAAGTGTATGAGGTCTGCTGCCATGCATGTGTGTTGGGGGATGCCCGCATGCTGGGCAACATGGAGGGCCACTGTGCGCACTGAACCCCAAAGTGCTCCCTAGAGAACTACCGTGAGCTGCTGGGGTTGTGGGGGAAGGGGCATTGCATAAGGAGGGCTAGTGGGAGACAGAATGTTGACAGCAGTGTGTGGTATCAGCACTACAATTGAGCTGTAAGAGTTTTGCTGCCATGCCAGTGTGTGTGTGTGGGGGGATGTTCTGATCTCCATTGCCATGGAGGATGGGGGGTAAGGGAGTCAATGGATCAGGCTGCTGTGACATATACAAGTGCCAACATGGGTAACAACCACCCCAATGGAATTACATGAGACATACTGCCTTGAATTAGCTGCTGTCTTTTTGCTAATTTAAAAAAACTAAAAGGTATCTATAAATGAAACCACTCATTTTGTAGATATTTCTGTGCTGAACAAATGTCATGCTCACAGTTCCAAACTATCATTTTTAGTTTTAAAGTTATTTGCATTTGTTTGTAGAAAAAGTGAAAATAAAATAGAATTTTCTGCTGTTTTTATTTGTTACTTATAAAAAAGGTAGCTATGAGCCAGCCCTGTAGTGCTGAGGGTTGAAGCACTGGAGGCTCACCTCACATCATGCTGGTGACCGTCGGGGGTCGGCAGGGGTAGGAGAGGATTGAGCATCCAATGGACAGCTCTCCTTTCCTGGGGGGTGGGGTCTGTGCTTGGAGCCTGCCTGACCTCTGGCAGAAGCTGGAGGCACTGCAGATGCAGAGCCCAGCTCTATAGGATGGGGATTAATGACTTCAGTGGTGATGCCATGATGCCAGAGTGTGTGTCACTCCCCCAGGAACAGTGGAAACACAATGCGCCCGGTCTTCTAGATGATGGAGTACTGAACAGCAGAGACCCTGATGGTTCACGGCCTGCCTGGCATTCCGGTGAGTCCGAAGAAATGCAAACTTCTCAGGGTGTCTCCTCCCCCGCCCCGTGCCTGCCTGGGGGGGTATAGCTATGGCTCCATGGGGACTCACCTAGGTGGATCTGACAGGTCACAAAGTGGGGAGACTGCCATATGTATCTTCTGAAGGAGTGGAGCCAGGGTGCAGGAGAGGAGGGGAGAAGCAAAAAAGAAATTAAAAAAAAGTAGCTATAAATGAAATGGCACTTATTCTGTAGATAATTTTGTGCTGAACAAATTTTGTGCTAACAGTACCATGCTATCATTTTTCGTTTTATGGTTATTTTCATTACAATTCGGTTAGTACTACTACTGAGGCTGAAAATTCTAAATAAGAATATAACTGATATATTTTGCCATGCGAGGACCTACAGTGAGCATATCATTGAGATTCTCAATATAGGTCCATGCTTGGCAAAAATAGCACTGATATTTGCCACTTTGAATTATCACATGTATGTCATATCTATCTATCTATCTATCAGTCTACTGAAAACGTGGTCATCTTGCTTTGCCTCAATTGACTCAACTATCTCTACATCTGGTACCCCACCCCCACTGCCTTACAGTTAATTTAAACTGAAGTTATCAACAGCATGTCTTGTCAATCCAGTTATTAGCAACATCATATACCACAGATCCTAAGTGATCTGTGGCTTACCCTCTCTTCTTATCGCTAGGGTTCCTTTATGTCTGTCCACATCCTGGGCAGGAGTGAAACATGGATATCCCCGATCAAGCCAGCAACTATTCCGGTAGGACTGTTCAATCAGGACTTTACTAATCTTTTCTGATTTGGATCTGGAAGTTCGGCTTTTAGAAAAGTCACTTGTATCACTCACCTGCAGAAATCTGATGGCATTTCTGACCACTAGACAATGTGCAGGCACCCTGAAGAGATTCATGCAGATGAGTCTCTCTGTGATGGATACCATCCCACTAACAGTTACGTTGCTTCATGGTCCAGGCTGGGCTTTCTCCCCACCCCTTACTGCCAACCCAATTTTGGTCCAAATTTGCTTATGCTGAAAAGATTCTAATTTGTTGACACCAAAAAGACTCCCTGCATTCATGGTGGCTTTATGAATAAGTATGCTGGCCTCCTCTGGCAAAAATGGGCATGCAAGAGCCTGACAGGCCTCCCCAGAGGACTGTGAGCTCTGTTTCATGACAGACTTTGTCATTCAAAAAGTAGCTGAATATTTAAAATTACCTTTCTAGGTTTTTGGAAAGTTTGTGGCTCACTGCCTACTCTCTTACACTCTCTCCCACTCAGAACAAATGTAATATGCACATGTGTGTGGAAACTGTGGAATATTTTAATCATATATTCCATTTATTCCACACATTACATAACACTGGAGATCCATGAAATAACATTCTGACCCATTTTATATGTCATTGAAATGCACACAGGTCTTCCAGTTATCTGCAGATCAGGAAGAAGATTGGCAGACTCTAAATCTGCGGATAAGCATGGAGACAATAGTGAATTGTGGGGCTTTGTTTTTCTTACCTGTAGACCCACAGGAGGTGTTACAGGGTTACTAGGAATCAAGTGGGTGCATTTTCAAGTAAATGTACCCACATTTTTGTCATTAAATATACTTTATTGAAAAAAAAACAAAGTAGAACACTAAATCACATACTCTAACATATCTGGAATCACCAGACAATGCAATAAAACGTATAATTTATAACAACGTTCCAAAAAAAAAAACACCTCCCTTCCCCAACCCATCAAATCCCCCCGGGCACCCAACCGACTGTTGGGAGAAAACAATTGAAACTAAGAACCTATTATTGGATCACCAAAGAAAACTAAGGGGCTGAGTAACCATACAGAAGCTAGATAATATATGTCTATTGTGACTACTCCAGATGGGTCAATAATGCATATAATGTCTTCCATCTAGCTTGAAAGCACTCCAGTTGGTGAAGGATGGAGGCAATTTGCTTTTCTATCAATAAGGCCTGAAGTATTTCTTAATGCCACTCCCAATATGAAGATGTAGCATCGTCAAGCCAATGATGGGCAATAATTAATTTGGTGGTTAATGGGATCATAGCCATGTGGGCTTTCTGTAGCCCAAAGAGATTGGAAAGATAGAGGCCCACCAGACAAACTTCTGGAGTAAAATAAGCCTCCAGGCCCAAAAAAAGGATCCAAGGACACCCTTATAGCCTCCCAAAATGGAGAAATTTTGTCACGATCCCATAAAACATGCTTGAGATGGCCATTGATCTTCCCACATCTCATACATAAAGGAGATGGGAGCCTACCCATCCGGTGCAGTAGCGCAGGTGTGTAATATAAATTGTGCAATATTTTAAATTGGAGGAGGTGATAATGGTCCTGTTTAATATATTTATAAAAATAACGCCAAATATGCCTCCAAACCCCTGTATCATCAGACATAGAGAAGGCTTGTCACCAATAATAACATTCCTGAGAGGTGCTTTGGTTTGATCTCCTGAAAAACTTATAAAATTTGGACACTGACTGATGCTGAGTGGCAAGTGACAAACACACCTGAAATTAGGAAGTCTTATGGTCTGAGAAAATATTCTTACCAAAGTGAGCCATATTGGTCTGTTTCATCTGGAGTTATTTAAACTCAGAGGAAGCAGGAAGAAAAAAAACTATGTTTAATAACAGAAAAGGGAAGAAATTTACCATTCAATAACAAAGAGTCACAGGTAGCGTCTCTTAAGTTGAGAGCAAAAATTCAAGGGTATGGAGCCATGACCAATCCTGTAATTAGGGTTAGCTAGTAGTTGTTGACTGGTGAATTTTGACAAATCCTGGTCCAGAAAACTACATAACTGCTTAAGAGCCCTAAGGGACTATAGTAGAGGTGTGGACTTTAAGGCGGTGGGTAATTGAGATGAGGTAACATGCAACAGACTACTTAATTGTATTCCAGCTTTCTGACAAATCTCCTTTTCAATAGTCATCCACAAGGGGTTATATTTAGTATCCTATCTAAAAAGATCTGGATGGCCCCATAGGAAAAAATTTGTTGGCATGTAGGGCACAATAATATAGAAAAAGATTAGGGAGACAAAGGCCCCCATGATTCCTCAGAAGTGTAAGTTTGCAGTATGCCCTTCCAACTGCTCCTCCCTTCTGCAAGAAAGTATTGGAAATTTGTTGTAACCATGTAAACTAGGACCTTGGAATAAGTAGGCCAAGCATGCCAAGGGGGTATAGCTAGCAGGGCAAGATATTCATTTTAATCTTATTAATTCTACCCCAGAGGGAAAGAGACAGGGTTCTAAACCTCTGTAAGTCAGATTTAATGCTTTATGAAAAAGGGGTAAGATTTTCCTTAAACAATGAGGAGGGACTGCAAGTGATACAGATACACAGATATACCAAAAGTTTGGGCTCTCACACTAATCCCAGATTCAAGATCTCCTGCTTATTAACATAGTTATTGAGGTGAAGAACTTTGTTTTTTCCACATTTAGTTTGTAGCCTGAAAGGGAGGCAAAACCTTTTATTTTGTCCAAGGCCACTGGGATTGCAGTGTAAGGGTCCTCAACATGTACTGTAGAAGCAAGTCATCATCAGTGTCAGTGGCTCAGCAGGTAGCACACTCACCTCTGAGGCCGAGAGATCAGAAGGCTGTTGGTTCTATCTTCACATCAGGCACTTGGGTTAATATCCCAATATTGACACTGTAGTGCAGCATGAGGTGGTGCTGCATTCCTGAGGTGCCATCTTTCAGATGAGATGTTAAACCAAGGTCCCCTCTGCCCGTTCTGGTGGTTGTTCAGGTGGATGTTAAAGATCCACGCAAGTTTTCCAAACAAAATAGTTGATTTATTAAGCACCATTGTGGAAGCCCCTAGCACCTCGGCAATATGGCTACAAGCCCCCTTGAAGGCATATTGTCGAGATGCTAGGGGCTTCCACAGTGGTGCTTAATAAATCAACTATTTTGGTTGGAAAACATGCTTGGTTCATATTTTCTATTTTCTACTTAAGAGCGCATACGATTTTGGAGCAGTGGATGTTGTTAAGGATTTGTCACCCTATGTATGCAAACACCTCCATAGCTTAGAGCACAGCAAATCGCTCGTTGGATGTTAAAGATCCCATGGCAGTTTTCAAAAAGAGTAGGGGTGTTTATTAAAGAAAAAAAATCAAACAAGCAAACTTACAGGTATAAATAATGAAAACAGGAAAAAAAACAGAACATAAGAAAAATACAGCATACAGAAATCAAGAAAACAGTATTATCTCATCATACTCAAGAAACAGTTAGAAACAGCTATTAACATAAAGAGAGAAAGTAATACCACACCCATGCAAAAAATCCAATACTACAGCTTTACAAAAAGCCCGACTGTATACATACAAAGTAGAAAGAAAAAAAATGAGACAGTACTCCAGTCATTAGGGCATGGAATTAAGTAACAAGGGCATCCAAATCAGTTACCCAAGGCTTATTCCTCCATTGTACCCATATGAGTGCCTTAGGAAATAACAACCTCATTCTGAAAAATACTCAGAAGTTCGCACTGGATTTTAATTATCATTTCTGAGTGAGTGATCAATTTTTGTTGCAGGGTAAATAGTGACCTTACATTCCAAATGTACCATTTAATGACCAGATGAACCATATGCAAAGTGCTCTTGTTCTAGATCAGGGCCAACCCCCCCATAATGACCATGCATCAAGGCCTCATATGTCACTGCTTGAAACAGGGTGCCTGCCACCCCCTTGAGAGCAAGGCCCAAAATCCTTGGATAAATGAGAATGTAAAAAATAGGTGCTCTATTGCCTCAACTTGTGCAACACAGTTAGAGCTACTACAATATCTGCCTGTAGCTGCTTGTGTTTGTGGTTAGATTTAAAATTAATTTTCTTGTGGCAGCTGAGCCAGTGCAAATCCCACAGTTTATCTGGAATCCTTGCTTCCTTAACCAAAAGAACTACAGATGGGAAATATCTTGTAGGTCAGTTGGGAAATGTAGTAAGTTCTGTGAAAAATGTTTCTTGTACCACTTTATAAATGTATTTTTTATTTCTAGTGATCACCATTGTGCTCGTGATATGCCATAATTTTAATTTGATAAAAACCTCCCTTACATACTTTATGGATAGCTGAGGATTTCTTTAACACCCAGAGTCTCCCATTCTCCCATTGAGATAGCTATGGCATACTAGTGTCAAGGAGGAGGGGAACCCATTCCTGACCAACAAATACCAAGAGGGGTCTTAGGTTAGAATACAGAAAAATACTAAAAAAGAAGTTAATGGGATTAATCATCCTCAGTCCTCCTTGTTTTATTGGCAGGTAGGTCAAGTTCCACTTAATGGGGTTCAGTCTGCTCCTCCATATTGCCTGGAAAAAATACTTAAAATCCTAGTTTCCAAATTTTTGAGCACAGGAAAATCATGGCTAAGATATAACAAAAAGGGGTACCAGAAAAATCTTAACTAAGTACACCCATTTTTGCTTATTATATTTCCACCTGTTCCATCCTACAACCAGATGTTGCCCTTGTGTCAGTTTAGGCTCCCAATTACCTACAGCATCATCATCAGACCCATACATCACACACAAGATTTTAACTGCATCCACAGTCACCTTGATGCCCTGAACGTGAGTCAACCTGACTTCAGGGATTCCCGGCTGTATTGCCACACATTTGGTAATATTAAGGGAACAGCTGGCAAAGGTACTATAATACTCACAGACCTGAAGAGCTGCTTCTTCTGACCCTGGGTTTTGGACTAAGATGCAAACATCATCTGCATATGCTATTGCAGCCACTCCAAGTGTGGTATCTTTAAATCGTAAATGCTGAAGTACGGGTGAGTTATTCAACATCCTGAGTAATGTTTCAATACAAAAAGCAAAAAGCAGGGGGCTCATGGGGCACCCCTGCCTAACCCCTGTTTCCACTGTGAACATAGGTACCACCCACCCCTTCACTAGGGGGACGACTGTTGCAGTTTTATATAAACACTGGACCCAAGAAATAAAGGTGACCAGGATCCCATAATGCTTCAGCACTACCCAAAGAAAGCCATGCCTCACTGAATCAAAGGCCTTGGAATGGTCTAATGACAACAGCACCCCCTGTGTGTCATTCTGCTAACAGTGTGCAAATATTTCTCTGAGAGAGATCAGGTGGTCCGAAATGTTCCATCCAGGCACTGAGCATGTCTGAGCAGGTGTAATCAAAGCTTCTGCAGTCTTTAACAACCTGGAATTGAGAATTTTTGCCAGAATTTTAAAATCATAGTTCAATAAGGAGAAAGGTCTTCAATTCTGGATGTCATGTTTATCCCCTTTTTTAAAAATGTATATAATCTGACCTTTGGTCATTCTAAGGGAGGGGTTATGATTCCTAAGGACGTGTGTAAAAACCTATGCCAACACATCCTGCAACACTCCACCCATATATTTATAGAACTCGTTGGTCAAGCCATCACAACCCCGGGTTTTGCTACCAACCAAGGATCCAATCGCCTGGGCCACTTCCACGGGGTGAATTTCCTGCGTCAGTAAGTTGGCCTATGTAGATGAACAGATAGGGCTATCCAAGTCCTTGAACAGGGTTTCATAATCCTGAGCACCACCAACATCTGCAGAAAACAAGTGTTTCATATGCTGATTAACAATCCATTTAATATTAGGAAGATCTTCACACAGGATGTGGGTGCTATCCCACAGACCTGTCATATTTTTTTGGGATAGATTAGCAGTGGAAATGTCAAAAGGGCATGTGTGCTCTTTCATCCCCGGTGTGGTAAACCTTTGTTGAGTATTCAAATTGGTGAAATGTGACCATTACCTTTTTAAGAATAGCAATTAGTCCAGAAAAATCATTGCCAGTAATATATGAAAGGGATAACAGTTTTTGTAGGTGTACCCTATTTTGTAAGTACTGATGGTAAGTGGCAGTCCATTTAAATTTAGAATAAGATTTCAACAGAAACGACAAGTCAGTAATCGTTTCCACCCACCCCAAAGGGGGTTGGGGTCCTCATACAACACATAAACTGATTTCCTGGCTTCCAAAAAGTAATCTATTTCTTGCCCAGCTTCCTGGGAGTTCATCAAAGAAGAATTGAACTTCCAGGTGCCTGGACCATGAGCAGTGTGGCCTGCGCCACCTAACTGAATGCGTAGCATATTATGATCCAAAAATTCAGATGCTGAAACCTCAGCTTTATGAACGTGTAGGGAAGGGGAAACAAAAAGTAATCTATTCTAGTGGCCAAAGCACCTTTGTGAAATGTAGGCACAGCCACTTTGGAAGGAATATAATGTACATCAAGAAGTGAGGCTGCTTTTACCATGTGTTGCAAGTACGCCATATCACAAAAACATTTTTTTGTTTTGGTCTGCTTTTTCCGATCTGAAATCGCCACACTACAATTAAAATCCCCACCCAAGACCACAGAGTGTGATGAATACAGGTGTGGTTGGATAAGCTGAAATAACTCAATCTATTCCACTTTTGTCTGGGGGGGCGTAGACATTATAAATCCGAAACAATGCATTATTAATTCTAAATTCCACTAGTAGAGCCCTGCCTGGAAAAAGATCCAGGACCTTAATAAAATGTGCACTAATCCCAGAAAGCAGAATTGCCAGCCCAGACCATGCGTCAACACCTATAGACCAATAAGATGGGCCAGCTGACCACAGTGTGGATGCGTCCTTCAAATCCTGCAGCCTGTGTAGTTGAGTATCATGCAGAAGAATAATACCTGGACCCATTGGCCTAAGAAAAGAAAACACAGCCTGCTTCTTACAGTGATTTTTAACACTATTCACATTCAATGAATAGAATGCCACCATTGCCATCAGAACACAGGAAAGGAAAAGGGAGTAACTCATGGGGGGTTTCTAGAAGATCTCATGGTCTACCTTTTGGATTTAACCACATCATCAGGAAGGGGTCGGGGGTCACTGGCTCCAGGCTTATCTGTGGGGAGCGGGTCCTCCCTGCCTGAACTCCCAGCCACTAGTGATGATCTGATGGAAGAATCATCAGAGTCATTACCAGAAGCTCCCGGGGGATCCACGAGAGGGTCAAATCTGTTAGACACAGGGAGGCCAGTTGTTCATTTTTTTTTTTGTTACATATTTGTTTATCTCCTTCTGAACCCAGAACTCTCTCAGGCTCCCAACTCACCTGCAGCTCTACCTACTCTGACCTCCGCCTCCTCAAGGACATTACCTTCTTCCAGTGGGACCCGATGGCCCAAGTTCCATGAGGAGATTGAGGCAGAGAAGGAGGAGGTCCAGCATTGAATGTGTGGTGTCTAGGCACTGTGGGGCCATCGCCTATCTGGGCCAAAGGGGGTTTTGGCTTAGTTCCCTGTGAGTTCCCTTCTCCCCCCGAGTGTGGCGTGCAGTGATGCCATGGCACACGGCAACCCTGCCAGCGTCTACCATGCTCCCCACACATTTTGGTCCTCCATCCTGCAGCATTCCTGGTCTCCATCAGGAGTCACTGGGATGCCAGACAGCCCCATTGCCCTCCCCCTGGGAGAGGAGAACAGTCCATCAGATGCTCAATCCTCTCCCTTCCCTGCCAACCCCCAGCGACCCGAGCTTGCTCCTGAACCTGGGTCGCCGGTGTGGCCTGAGGTGTGGCATCCAGTGCTTCAACACTCAGCACCACTGGGCTGGCCAGGCCAGTGGTTCTTAAGACCTTTGATTTAGGTTGGGACCAGTTTTGCTGGCGTTGAACTGCTCTCTTGGATTTGTCTGTATCAGACAAGGGCTGGGTGGAGGAGGTATGTCTACTTCCATGCCCACAGTCTCCTGTGGCTCCATTCCTTTATTGAGGGTATCATCTTGGGCCACCTGGTGATCCTGAAACACTGGGGTTCTCATGGGGAAACAAGCAGGGAGCACCACCTCAGGGTCGATGGCAGGCTGCATCACTGGGGGAGTGGGTGCTGGTAACCCACCTGGGGGCAACTCTGGGGCACTGGGGGGGCAGATTAGGAAAGGTCCTGCCTCTATTCCTTTGGGCCAAGGATATTAACAGCATTTGTTCATCAGTATCAGCTTCATTAGGCTGGTTGTGGGTGGCCCAGGGACAAGATTGGTATGAATGCCCTTTGGTGTTATATAAATTACACAACTGCGCATTACGACAATGGCCACTAGTATGACCCAATTCCTCACACAAAATACATTTTAGTTTATTGCATAAACTAGTGACATGTCCCATCTCCCCACATCTACAACAAGCTTTGGGCTGTCCTTGATAAAACAATACTCCCCTATCTTGACCAATAAAAAAACTGTTGGGTAAATGTTGAAGTCCTGTCTCTGTAGTAAGTAATACAATGCAGACTCTCCATCCCCGAGTCCAGATATGCTCATCATCAAAGATTGCCTCAGGGTTACCCAATACTGTGCATCTTTTTCAGAGCTAGTAGAGAAAGTTTGCCACACTGACCCCCTCATTGTGGAACAGGACAGTTATCATTCCAGTTGCAGGCTTAGTTAAAGGAATAGCCTCAAATGGAGACCACAATGACATGGATTTCAAAGAGTGAAAAAATTGTCCAAACTTCTGGAGGCCGCTATTAAATTTAAAACTCACATCAAAGGACTGTTTCCCGGTCACATGTATCAACACATAGATTTCAGCTGCATTATACTTCATAGATTGTTTCACCAGTGTTTTGGCAACATACACTCGGTCTGGGAACTCTGCCAGGCCCCCTTTATAAATCAAGCGCATAGAATTGTGTCTCTTAGCTGGGAATGTGGGTTCATGGGACAAGGAAGTGTAGGACCTCCTATCCCTAGTCTTTTGATTTTCATCTGCACCTCAGAAGAAAAGACTGGGGGGGCATCAACACTAGGGTCCCAGGAGGGGGCTGCCACTGGAATCTGTCCAGTATCCATGCTGATCTCTTCATCTGGGGCCTTTACAAAGCCTGATCTTAAAAGAGGCAGGTTAGGGTGTTGTGTCAAACACAACTCATCTGGAATGTGGAGCAGGGAGTATACCCCCGTAGTATTTGCAGACCAATCAATAGTGACATTGCAGTCCTTGTCCAACTGTGAATGCCATGAGTGCATCTGAGGCATTCATATAGGGGAGCCATCCAAGACCCAAGTGTCATCAGGGGTCTTCTCCCATCCCACTCCTCGAAGGGCCAAATCCACCAACCAGTCCCGAACAGGACAATCTGGTGTGTGAGGGCTGCGATCTAGGCTAGGAGAAAACACTTCTTCACACTTAGCTCCTATCGCTGTCCCTACATTCCATGGTGCAAGGTTTCCTTTAACCATTGTACCCAATAGCTCCGTATGAAGTCCGAACCATCCATTAAGTCTCCTGATACAAAATGGCTGCCCAAGGTATAAGCAGAATAAAGAATAGGTACTCATACCTGCGACAATTGTGCCTACATTCTGCCATTCTTATCCCCCCGACAAAATCCAGGTGTTGCCTCCTGAGAAAAAACTGTTGTCGCAGCATCACCAGCTGCATCCAAGACTCCCCTCTCTTTAGGTGTCTGGTTGTCAGAGCATGTCGGCTCCACCACTGCCAACTTTTTGCTCACCATTTTACATTTTTCTAGTGCTGCTCTGAGTTCTGAGTACCAGAGCTTGTAACTGCATTCTTCTCTTAAAAGCTGGTCATCTTGCTTATCCGATGTAGCTAATCCATCCTCCTCACTGCCCAAACTAGTAAGATTCAAGTCTTGGTGTTCATCTCTGCAATCAAATCTCCAACTGGCTCTCCTCCTCCTCCTCAAGGCAAATCCTCATCCCTCGCTAACTGAGACCACAAAGACACTGCTTGATCAGTCGGTATTTCTATCACATTGCTAGTCTCTGCATGTTCCAAGGCAGCAGAGGCGACCAACTCTGCTACCTTCTCCACATCCATTCCAGATGGCGATTCCATAGGAGTGGCCTTCTCACAAGGCAGAGGTTCCCCCTAAAAGATAGGAAGGGAATTTCCCCAGTGTCCTGGTCAGCTTTCCTCCATTCACTAGAAATATCATCAACAGCTTAATCTGGTTCAGTTTCAGTTGGTTACACTCTGTATCCCCACTCCCAGGTCACCCCTGAAAAAGGGACTTCTAGTCTCAGTGGGCTTACCCAGTCAACAAAATGTAATAAATAAATAAGACAATAATTTGTAGTGAGTCACTCCTGAGAGGATCCGTCATGTAAATTTACCCACTTAACTCAATGGAAATCGCATACAAGAATCACAGATCAAGTATCCACAGGAAAAAAATGTATATTAGCAGAATGTTGTTCTGCCAATACAAGTTTACATTGCAAATTGCAGTAAGGGTTGCAGCATAATTATCTGTGTTAAAATCAAGCATCAGCAGACTGTCATACTACCAATACAATTCATAATTCTGCAGAATGAGTTGAAAATTCCAAATTTCATTCCATCAGCAGAATGGCAGTTCCACATATATTTCACAGGTAGAATGCCACATTCCTCACAGCTTTAACAATCAACCAATAGAATTCTGCAGCAGTTTGAATTCCTGCATTCCATGATAAACAGAGGATAATGAATGGGCGAAAGTGAACAACAATGCTATGTTCGTTTCAAAAGGTTGTCATGACAACCAGGTAGACCTCGAGAGCAAAGCTCTAGAGATCTGTGGTTGACATTACAACCTCTAGAAGTGAATGCAGCTATGTTGATCGCTGTTGCCCATCCATTGTCTTTTGTAGCGCGTGGGCAACAGTACAACAGTGGACCCGATCGATCATTTTTCAAAAAAATAGAGCGATCGGAGCGGCTATTAGGGTAATGGAAGCGTGAGGGCATTCTAAGTTGTTGTACCATCATAGTGACGTACTCAAGAGGGTACAACAACCTCTTGATGTCACTACAATGGTACAACAACCCCAGGAATTCATTGAATTCCACACGTAGTCATGCGGTCCCATAATATTTTATCTGTTGAATGTGTGGATAGACAGATGCTTGACAACTGGGGAGGAAACTACATTTTACTAGTTACTTTTAACAAAAGCAAATACATATTTTCAATAAAATAAGTTTTTTCCTTTTTACATTTTCTTAGTTTACCCATTTTATAAAGAGCTGCTGACACCTTAAAGAAAACTCTGAAAAACATAATAATTAGGTACAATTCAGCTTGCATTCCATATAAATTCTATAGATTTCTCCTCCCCGTTATTTATTCCTGAGGAAATTAGCATGAAAACATGATCTTTATCTCTTAGAGTTCATCTATCTCTATAGCCTGCACCCTACTTCAAGCCATAATCCTCTGTTCTGATAGCACACTGTTGCCATGGGATTAACTGTGATGTCACAAGCAGTGCATTAAGATCTCAGGTAGGGAGAGAGCAACAGGAATAGATTAACTCTTTAGGAGCAAAGATCCTGTTTCCATGCAAATGACCTCAGTAATAAGTAATAGTGAGGAGGAATAGAGAACTAATGAGAAGTACAAACTGGGAGGCAGTATAGCGCAGTGGTCTAAGGCTCTAAGCTGCAAATCTGATGACATCCAGCAGCCCAGACCTGGGTTTGAATCCCACAGCTTCCACTTGCATACTGTGTGACTCTGAGCAAGTCACTTAACTTTCCTGTGCTCCCAGGTCACTCCTTAAAAAAGCTTTCTGCTTAGTGTGCTACTCCTGGTTAAACAACTAAATAAAACAAAACTGAACTGTTTCTAAATACTGTGTTTTGTGAAAGTTCTCCTAATGGTGTCAGCTGCTCTATAAGCATAATAAGACACTTTGAAGTAGTGCATTATGCTGATCAAACTGTGTTTCCACGGTCCGAAGGCACCCCCCCGCCCAGTGTTGTGCCTCACTACACACCAGGGTATGTGGCTACATCAGTATAATACACACCCCATAATGTTTTATTGCTTAAGTAACTCATAAGACTATGCTGTTTAAACATTAAAGGCACTATTTAGAAAGCTTTTTGTACAGTACTACAGTGGGTAAAAAAATCAGAGGCTGTCTCATTTAACCCACAGTAATTTTATCACCTAAGCAATCACCCTGACCAATGACATTTCTTTACAAATATTTTCTAGTGTCTTTTATTGCAATGTAACTTAGAATAAATAGCTTACCTTATACATCATTTTATGCTATACTTCCAAATGAAATCACTGTTCACCTGCCTTTTACAAATAGAAGCAGGTCCAATTGTTAATTATGGGCCCTATTCACAAAGGCAACATGACATGCATGTGGTGGCACAACACATGTTCATAAGGGCCCACGCGCAGTATGGGCATATAGCATGCCTGAGAAGAATGCACAAAGTGTGTGTAACTGCACGTTCAGCTAGCCTGCATGCACTGGCATGGCCTCTGGGCTTGAAGTGTACATGGGGGCATGGCAGCATAGTGGCATGTGCAACACCCCAAAATGCGCATGCACAAAGCCAGGTGCAACAGCCTGGCATATGACCATAGGCACAGACACGTATGCCAGGTAGAGGGTTGCCATAAGTGGCTGCACAGCATGTCAGGTAGCCATGTACCCAGTAGAATCCTGTACCCAATGCAAACTACACCCCACAGCAACTGGCCACACACACCGGGACAAGGCCCAGAAGACCAGGGGGATGGACCTGAAAGCAGAGACACACCACAAAAGTAGGTGTGACATGGGACTGCCAGTAGAAGCATAGGGGAAGCAGTGGATGTAGGACCTGTGGAACAGGATGGGTGGAACCTCATAGTGTGACAACACTTCACACTGTCCAACCACAGTGCCTGGGCTCACAGAATCCAGGGGGGAAGGAAAGTGGAAATATATGGAGGCTGAAAAGGGGCATCCTAGACAGGCAGGGACCCCCCAAGAGACAAATGCTGATGCCAACACCAACTCTGGATACTGAAGTCCGACATGACCAACAGACCAGACATGTGAGTGTGGGACATACCCGTAGGGGTACCACATCCAAAAGTGCACAGGCATTCCTGATGAACAGAGAGACCTGGGGCTGTGGCACACCGACATGCCATGGTGTTGGTGCATGGGACACATGGGCATCAGCCATGATGGGCACCTCAATAGGTACATATGAAGGACATATGGCAAGGGCCACAACTTGGTACAGCTGCTCCTGCTACAGTCACACAGAGGTGTGATAGACAAATACAGCACAGTGCCTGGCACTAGTGATTTTCCCTGGGGTGATGCAGAATCACTGCTACTGGAGGCCTTGAAAGCCCCCCACCCCCACAGGGCACACATGTGGGACATCTACAAATAGCTCCCCAGCCCACAGAACCCCCTTCCAGGGCCACAGAACCGCCCCCCCAGCCACAGGCCCCTCAGCAGTGCACAGGCATCCCCAATGAACAGTGAGACCTGGGGCTGTGGTACACAGACATGCTGTGGTGTTGGTGCATGGGACACACGGGCATCACCCATGACAGGCAGCACAATAGGTACACATGAGAGACATATGGCAAGGACCACAATTAGGTACACCTGCCCATGCTACAGTCACACAGAGGTGTGACAGACATATATGGCACAGTGCCTGGCACAAGTGATTTGCCCCGGGGCCATGTGGAACCACTACTTCTGGAGGCCCTGCATAGCTCCTCCTACAAGGCACACATGTGGGACACCCAAAAACAGCTCCCCAGCCCACAGGACCCCATCCCTGGGCCACAGAAACACCTTCCAGCCATAGGCCCCCCCCATGCCCTATCCACCCAAGTGGGCAAACCACTGCCCAGGAGACAATGACTACATTGCTGTATGTGAAACACACTTTTTTTTGTCTATCATTTTTGTGCACCATCCTTCGGGGAACTCTGTCTGGCAGCCTTCACCTCCAAGGCTCTACCTCCCACCGGAGACACCTCCTTCTCTTTGCACCAGTCCGACGAACCCCCCCCCCGGCTCTGAACTCCCTGAGGTGGGGGCTGCTCTATCCACCCTGGGAGTTCTATCTATAATCTAGTATGCCAGGCTAGGTGATCAGCCTGGAGAGGAGAGTGCTCTGTAATCAGGATTGTGGCCTGCGGGGCCGAGATGCCTTCACCTATCCCCGAGGATGGGGATTTTTCCTTGTATAGTTTTTCCCCTGGAGTGTGGATGTGCAATGATGTCTGCGCAATCTTGGTCGCTGATGTCCACTGCCACTGCGCCCCTCTTAGTATGGCTCAGCACTAGTGGTACCACTGGACTCCACCAGAGGTCCCCAGCTGCACTGAGCAATCCCACCATGGGAGAGGAGAGCAGTCCATTGGATGCTCGATCCTCTCCCTCCCCTGCTGACCCCTGATGGCCCAGGCTCATTCCCAAACCCGGGTCACCAGCATGGTGCAAGGTGTGGCATCCAGTGCCTCAACCCTCAGCACCACTGAGCCTGTAAAAAACACCTTCAATAATCTCTCACAGCAGGTACATAATATGTGTCAGTGAAAAGGCCACAATGATTATCAACAACAGTGTACTAGAAACATTAGGACATTTCCCCAACATAGTAACACCAATGTCAAACCAACATACGTGGCACTGAGCCCTGCTGCAACTCTGGCTGCATCCATCAGTACAGCAATGTTCTACAGCTCTTCCTCTTGGGAGTCCCCACTGTCCCCTGGTGGTGTGGTGGCTGTCCATGGCCATTGGATCAGCACCATTGTCCATATGGGCTTCTTGTAGCACTGCGGAGAAAAAAACAAAAGTGAGGATGGCATGGCTGGGTAACACATAAGGGGCACAAATGGCAATAGACGGTGGCACAGATCTGCAGTAGGATGCTGCACTGATCTTTGACTGTTCCTTCACCCTCCGTTTTTCTCCATTGTGGGACTTACACAATACGTCTCTTGATCTCACCCGCAGGGCCAGGAAGTACAGGTTTTCCAGGTGCTAGCAACATAAACCAGATGGTGTGTGGATGATGCAGGGTGCCCCATCCAGCTGCTCATCCTTGTTTAGGACAATCTCATCTGGTAGTAAGAAGTAGTTCTGTATAAAAGATAAGTGGAGACAACCATCAGCACCATGGAGAATGGTCACACCACACTGCCCAACCCCCACACCCTGCCGGCCAGGTACCTACCCTGACAGGGTCCTCCAGTCTTCAGATGTTGTCCCCACTGGGGCTGTCAAGGTAGGTGTCTTATGACACCTGCTGGAGCTTTTGGGTGTACAACCCTACATCTCTAACCTGTGGCACAGACATGTACTCACCTTCTATAGGTGCAGCTATCTCTCACCTTCCATCTGGTGGAGTGTACATGTGATGCCCGAATGGGTACTGTCACCACACGGGGGTGTCACCACATGCTCTCTCAAAGGTACATAGGTGGCCTATGGCCTGTATAAAGTGCCTGGACATGTAGACCTGGAGGTGGGCAGGTATCCATAGCAGTGTGAGAGAATGTGTCCCAGCCTTTTGATGAATGGCTGCTGATTATGGGGGACCAGGAGTGGAGGAGGCACAGAAGGCCAAGGCCAAGGTCTAAAGACCACAGCCAGATGCACACAGGTTGCAGGACAGACAGTGTATGGATCAGTTCCAGTTCAACAGGGCCACTATCACAGTGTTATATGATATAGTCCGTGATCACATTGCACCACGGATATGGTGGTCCAGGGTGATGTCTGGTGATACCAAGGTACTCTGCACCCTGTCATATTATACAACAGGGTCATTCCAGAGGGTGTCTGGTGATGTCATTAGCATCAGCCAGTCCTCAGTGTCATGGGCACTGGCACAAGTGATGGAAGCCCTCCTGGCCCATGTGGAAGAGGACATTAGGTTCCCAACCTCTGAGGCCAATGTACACATCACAAATCAAACATACTATGCCATGCATGGCATGCCCAACATAATCAATGCTATAGACTGTACCCACATAGGGATATTGGCATCATCAATGAATGAACAGGCATACAGGAACCATAAGGATTTCCACTGTGTGAACTGCCAGGTTGTGTGTGACGCGGATGTCATATTTACCAACATTTGTGCCAAGTACCCCCGGTCATGCCATGACTTGTACATCCTGGATGGATCATGCCTTGGAGACCTGCAATGTTCCATGCATACAGAGGGATGGTTGTTAGATGAGTATGTGCGGGACTAGTGTCTGCCAGTGTGTCCACCCCTGCTGCAGTCAGCTGATTGTATGTTTTTCCACCCCTGCATAGGTGAAAATGGATACCTACTTCAGCCCTACTTGATGACACTGTTCCTAGAGTCACACAGCACTGCAGAGGAGGCATACAACCGGGCACTTAAGAGAACATAGTCCATTAGTGAGAGGATGATCAGGCTATTGAAGATGAGATTCTGTTGTCTGGGGCCATACAGGCATAACTATGCTGCTGTCCCTGGGATGAGCATGCAAGGTGTTCACCACATGTGACATGCTCCATAATATCGCAATGCAATGTCAAGTGCTCATGCCCAAGAACCACCTGCAATGGGAAATGCTGAAGCTGGATGGGGAAGTACTGGCACAGGGATGGTGACACTGTCTGGTCACATGTCACGTGATGCCCTTGCCCAGGGCACATATTGACGGCAGGGGCACACACGTACACCATTTATGGGGCATTTATGGTTTTCTCCACCATGTGGGGTGCGGCATCATGGGGGTGACTGTGCATGTGACTGGTGTTGACAGTCTTGTGGCATGGCATGTTTGTGTACAGTGGCTAATGTGGACAGTGGGTGCCAGATGATAACGTCACTCACTGAGTGCACCGGTTGGGGAGGAATGGTTGGAAGGTGGGTAGCACTACTATTGGAAGTGTGGGCCATGTGCCACACCACACCTGTGGTGGGCCGTGCTGCTCTGCTGGGCCATGCCTGCATGACTGTTCTGTTTGGCGCTGTGGTCCTGGACTGCATACTGGTGGGGGGGGGTTGCTGTGGGATGGCATTGCCATAGTTATGTGCCGGTGCTAAAGACAAGCTGTGTTAGGGTCTGTGTGTGATGCTGTGCTGTGGTGGTAATGCTGGCTGGCAGTGTGTACTCATCTGTGTGTAGGTGTAAGTTGTGGGGTGTTGTGTTGTGCAGGGTGGATGTGTGTTGGGGGGACTGCTGTGACGTGCCTGGCAGTGTTGCATGGGGTGTATGCTTGATGTTGCTATGGTATCTGTGCAATACATGGTCAGTGTGTTGCACTTCTGCTGTGTCACTGCCCTATGTTGTCCTTGGGCATTGACCTAAGTCATGCTGTTGACTGTGTGGCATGTCTTTGAGCCAGTGCCTGTGCCCTGCACTCACCATGGTGTCACGTGGCCAATGGTATTTGCAGCATCTGCTGGTCCACTGTTCTGTCTGATATTTACCTGCTGCAGCTGTCCAGCAGCCTCAGCATGTCATCCTGTGTAGTGGGCATATCTGGCTCCTGGGAGCAGGTGTCCTGCAGTCCTGGTGTGTGCCAGTGATTGGCACTAATGCCCAGAGTCTACTCCACCAGGGTGCTGTCTGTGTCCACTAGTTGCCTGTCCTGGTCAGGTTTGGGGTCACTGTGATGCCTCCACCTGTCATGTGTACATTGGCTATGCATTGTAGGGGGGGTGGCTGATCTGGCAACTGGCAGCTCATTTGAGACCTGGTTTTTAACAGCCACTCCATGAGGGCACCCAGCCTATCAATTCCATGCTGCATGGCCCACATCTCCCACGTCAGGCCCTGCAGCACCTCTGTGTTTTGTTATTAGGCATCCAGCCTGTCCCACTCCAGCTGCTGCACATAAATATAGTATGTCTCTGTGGTGCCCCGTGTGTGTGCTCTTCGAGGCCTGACCCTTGTATGTGTAGATGAATCTTCATCACAACTGTCTTCTGGGCTCCATGCTATTGTCCTGGCCATCGCTGTTGTGCTGGGTCATGGCCATTGTTTGCCTGCCTCTACAGTTGTGCCCACTGGCCTGTCCACTGTGGAACATGCCTGTGTTCCTGCAGTGTGCTGCCTCACTGGGCTACCTGCCCCGCCATCCACCTTTTTGCCTGGCTCCTCTGTGTCCACATGGTGTACCACCTGTGTACTCTCCAGGTCACTGTCAGTTTCCATCTGGGTCTCGGTCTCCTGCTCTTTACCTGTGGAAGACATGGAGCTGTTACAGTAGCTGATCTGTGCATGGGTTCTTGCGGATGCACCATGGTGTGTGAACACTGGTGTCCCACCTGTGCCATTTTCCTCCTCCTGGTTGTCCATTCATTCGAAGGGCTCTGCCATGTCCTCTTGTCCAGTCAACATTGCTTGAGTGGCTGTGTGCCCCTGTGCACCTGGGTCTGCTAAGTAGAATCACAGCTGTTGCTCAGTGTATGGTGCTTTTCCCCATGGCCACCAACCTTAAAGGTGCCTATGTATCATCCATGGTGTCCATGATGTCCACCTCCCCATGGAGAATGGCCTCTGAGAGGGTGGCTGCTACCATCCTCTCAACTGAGGTCAGGCTTCTGATGCTGCTTGGTGGACCACCATCAGTGCCCTGGCTTGCCCATGCACCTTCTGCTAACTTCTTTTTTATGAAGGTCTAGCCACTTGTGTTTTATTGTCACAAGGGACTGTGCATCTGGCCCAGCAGCATTTACACTGGCCTGTATATCTAGCCGCAGTCAGACCTTCACCTACAGGGTCGTTGACTGGGATTATGCCCCGTACAGCCAGACATAGTTGGCACAAATGTCTGTAACTATGGATGCCACCTGGCCAATGGTCAAGTTTGGTGCATGGGTTCTTGTCCCGCCTTGGGTGTGGGACCATTCACGGCATTGTGTGCCTCCCAATTCTGCCCCATTAGGGGTTTGCAGGCATGCTGTGTGGTGCTCCACAACTCAGCCTGTTTCTGCCAATCTCCCTACATTCCTGGCTGCACGCTATGGTCATCCATATGTCCACACAGGGTGGTCCACATGCCCTTATATGGTGTGGTCAAGGGCTGAGTGTGCATATCCTTTGCCCTCTCATTGTGGGCTGCATGGGCCACTACATGTCTCTTGCAGTCCCACCTCCTGGGTCCATGGATGCTACATGCACATTCATGACTGCCGTGTTCTGCAGGAGCTGTGCACTGCTATTCTGACTGTTTCATGCATATTTTCTGCACTTTTATGAATAGGGCCCTATGTCAGCAGAGTATGAAACTCTTTTAAGATGTGGTTAGTTCAAATGATAATTCTTTCGTTTGTTCAAATATTTAATTGCCATTTTAATTATTTTTTTTTTTTTTTTTTATGTATGTATGTAATTATTTGATCACCGAGTAAGTACACTGGTCCCAAGGACTGTTTTCAGGCATGACCCGGGCCATATAGATGGCATATACAGTACAATTAGAAAAATATTTTCCATTTCTAATCTAAAAGTGTTCTAATTTTGTGATTATTTATAATCACTTACAGCACAGTCTGATGTCCAAATTAGTTATGCTAATAAATGTTTGTCCTCAGTTCATCATGGTCCATTAAAAGTTTTGCAACTTCTTGAACACTGTGTCGATGAATAGTTCATGAATTAAGCTGAACAACTGTTGATGAGCTCTGATAGATGTTCATGAATCATTCATAAATGTTTTTAAAATTCATGAGCTGATGAACTTAATTCCTCCTCAGTAATGCATAACCACTTTTCCACCTCAGGTTGATAGCGCTAACAAAGTTGTTAAAGCAATACAAGACCTTCAGTCTACTTCACTGCTGTAAAAAAGATCTTCTTTTATAATAGCAGGTGTATAGTGTCTCACTCAGATCCTCAGGGAAGAAGCAACTGATCAGGTAGAAAGGATAGCAGCAGATTTCTTACAAATGTGTTAAGCAGGGGGAAGGGCCATTAGGATACAATTTATTGTTAGAAAGCTATAGGCAAGTTTATTTGTTTGGTGCCTATCCTAGGCTCCAAGCCCCATTGACACAGCAAATTAAAACTATTGCTATAACTAATAATTAAACAAATAACAGGTACAGCACAGGTGGTAAAACATATAAAAAACGTCACAGGTCATCATTAAATTTACATTAAGTGGTCCCAAATGCCTGATTAAAGAAATGGGTCTTCAACAATTCTTTAAAACATTCCAAAGAGGGGACCCATCTAATCATAGGTGGAAGAGAGTTCCACAAAATACAAACTGCAATGCAGAAGGGTCTATCTCCTGAAGATTTTAAACAGGAGTGTGGAACCACCAGGTGTCCTGCCTCTGAGGAACAAACCAGAAGGTAATGGGTAGGTCAAGAGACTACAATTGATCACCTGGGTAAATGAGAAAGCCTTTTTTTTATATTTTGTAACATTTTTGTTGGAATGCAATCTGCATACAATTGCAGCCAAATAGGGTGATATTCATCATCCAGACTTCAAACTAACAAATGCCCTTCTATTTATGATGCAAATTTAATGTTAATTACTCACACATCTGCAAAACCAACCCAAAAGAATCGAGCTGCTCCATATGTGGCACTGTGAAACCTAGTTTAGATCTTTAAAAAAGACCACTCCACCACCTCTACAATCCACATTTTGATAGTATAGCACAGAAAACCCTTGGTGTAGCACTACCAACACTGGTCCAGCATCATTGCCTACCAAAACCCCTATGGCACATGCCAGGTTGGCAAAAGAATCAGATACAGTATACTTGTACCATCTCTGACTAGATTCATTTAAATTAAAACTGAGAGAAGCAATGCCTCATTGCCCTATATCTAGCTCTAGTTTGTATCTTGTCCAAGGATATAGAATTTCCAAAGTCCGCTTCTGCTGGAATTTTGCAGAATTTCATAGATTCCACCAAATCTCACAAAATTCTGTCAGAAGCAAAATTAGTAAATATTGAAAGCGGAATGGTAACCTTGGAATCACATTCTGTATATTATTCTGTGGTTTACATAGAACTGCTTTTCAGAATTCTCAGAATTAGATAAGACATTATGAAAAGGATTTTGAAAGTGGAATTGTCATTCCTCATCAAGTCCACTGGCAGAATTTCACATTCCTCACAGCTCTCTAGACAAAGTAAAAGAAACATGTGCTATGTCCCATGTTCTTCTGTACCCACATTTCTAGGGTCCCAACTGCCTCATCTATTGGGGTGCACAGCAGGTGCCATCTTTCTTGAAAAGAAAAGGCAAGGCAAGTTTTTTATGGCATCCTTTCCTGGAGGCTTAGGTCACCATATAGGAATACAAACACAAATAATTTAATACAGTGGGTAATATATACACAGTAAATAAACAACTGACTTCAAATTAAATACATAAACAGTTAAAAACACAATTAGCTCTGGCAGTAGGCTTGCTGATACAGGTAAGCAATCATTCCTTCCAGTGTGGGCAGTATTGGGCAATACCAGACCACCCAGGGGCATAATGAGGCCCAATGCCATAGGCAGAGGGCCTTATTGCCCCATTAAGGTCTAGTACTGCCTAATACTACCCACCCTGGAGGGTATTATTGCACTTAGAAAATGGGCAAACTGTATTATATATGTTTTGAAAAAAATAATTTTCATGTTAAAATGTTAAAACTGTTAACTGTTTTATTTATTTTGAAACAGTTCCTCTGCTTGGATTATAATGCTTTTTTTTGGTTTGTTTGTTTTTGAGCTGGGGTCTTTTGTCTATATGAGCCTCTGTAGCTGTGAGTTTTGAAGTTGTTGCTATGTTTATGTAGCAGGCCGGCAGCCGTAGTATGGATGGAAATTGCTGAGGTAGCAATTTGGCAGTGCAACTGTGTAAGGAAATGCTTGATCTGTTGTATGTAATGCAGCCTCATCATATAGCAGCACAGATTGTGTGGTGTGTAAGCCATTGTCAGAAGCAGAGCAAGCAGAGAGGCTTTGGAGCAGAGGAGACAGCAACACCAGCATGACAATGCAGGTACATAACTGGAAACGCGGCTTATGAAAGGATTGGACATTACAAAAAATTAAAAATACGATTTTGTTTGACCCGATTGGGGGGGGGCTAGATGATAATCGTAGCTATGGATTAGAGATGTCCCCTCCCCATGGAGCTACTGAGGGACTGACAGATGGGACCTGACATGCAGATCTGTAGCAGGCTTACTCTAACTACTACATCAACTGACTTTTGAGGTAGCAGGAGCTGTGAGTACATCTGTTCCCTTTGAATAGTCTGCTGTGGCTGAAAAGTGTTTATTCTGTTGTACAAATGTGTTTTGTTTTTTTTGTTGAAAACTGATGGTTTGATATATGTGGTGAGGGATCTCCTCTCACTTGGGGGAGGGCTATCTTGCTTGGCTGTCCACTTAATGAGCGGAAGAAAATGGTGGCTAGTTGATTTTGAATTTTCAGCTGGCACAATGACACCAATTTGCCTTTGGGTAATGGAGTTGGCACTTGTTTTTAACAGGGCGCTATTGAAAAATAAATGCAAGCCTGACCATGGTTTTTAGCCAATCAGGATGCTTTATTTTTCAAGCCCATTTTCTAAGAAAGTCTAAAGCCCACTTGAAGGCCTCCACTCAGATGGATGAGTGAAAATTAAGTGGAAGAGAGTTCCACAGGACAGGCACAGCTACCTTAAATTCCCTGACCCTAGAAAGCTTTAGTCTGGACTGGAGGACTAATAACAGGTCAGCTTCAGTGGAGTGGAGAAAGTGGACAGTGGCATGTGGGGTCACACGCTCTTTCATGTAATCAGGACCCATACCCTCTAGGGCCTTGTATACCAACAAGTCAACTATGAAAAATTTACACCACCAAATCTGTAGCCGTGCAGATCCTGTAGCACCAAGGTAATATGTTCTGTCAAAGATGTTCCAAAAATTAATCAGTCTGCTGTATTCTGAATCAGCTGCTGGTCATGCATCAGATTGGAAGGGCCTGACATGAATTGCAGCAGGAGAGGTTTGTCTGTGAGCACATTTCCAGACAACACCTGAGCAGGCAGGGGGTAAGCTTCTGAACACAAGTGGCCAGGTCAGGCAGGAAGGCAAGGTTCCCAGGGGACAGAGGCTACCTGCTGGAAGGGAGGAGACTGGGTTATTTATGGCTGAGTGTCTGAGGCTTTGCCCTTTTTTAACATCACCCTTTCAGTCAATAACTTATGCTTTCCTGCTCCAGCACAGCAGTTCAGACAGGCTTACAAAGGATATTCAGCCTTTACTTTGTTCCCAGGGTAAATTGAGAGCAGTGAGGGATTTTTAGATAATTTGTGCTGTACCTACAGTCTGGAGGTCAGGTGGGAATTTTGATTTAACGTTGTATTTGCTGCTTTGATTCCATTTAAGCTAGAAGCCTTTTTTGTTGGGCTGAGGGGAGTAGGCAGTGTTCCTTGAGGTACTGGTTCATTATAGCACAGACAAAACTGCACATGGAATACTGAGCGTTAAATAGCACAAATGGCTATACAGCGACAGGGGTTGTTTCAGTATGCAATAAGAACTGCTACCCCTGTCGCTGTACGCTTCCATGCCGTAACATAAATGATGCTGCCGGGGGTGCCTGGTTGAGCTGCTCCCATGGTGGAGTGGCTAGAGCACCTGCCTCCAGAGGCATCAGGGACCTGGGGCTGTGGTTCAGTCCTCCCCAGGTCCCACTGTAATGTGGCTTTTTTTTTTAAAAAAAAACAAGTTTTTCAAGTTTGCCCAGTGGCACTGAGGGCTGAGGCACTGGACACCCTACCTTGCACCACGCCGGTGACCCAAGGTCGGAAGTGAGCTCGGGTTGCTGGGGATCAGCTGGGGAGGAGAGGATTGAGCATCCAGAGGACAGCTCTCCTCTCCTGAGGAGGGTGGGGACAAGAGCCGCTGCAGCATTGGCTCCAGGTGGCGATGATTTACAAGCAGCTTATTGATGTGCACGGTTTTGTCCATGACATTATGACCTCAAGCCATTACTTCAGAAGCTGCAGATCTAGGGGGAGAAGTTTCTGCAAAGCAAACATTTGGATTGAAAGCTGGCTAACAAATACAGTACAATCACCACATATGTATAGGCACTGGGGGATATACGACCGGTGTTCGACAAAACGTCTGTCGAATGACTAGACAGTGAAACAATCATGTTAGCTGCATTTGCGATCAGCAGATGGTTTCCAAGTTGGAAACTTGTTTTCTTCAGGGGGCTTTGCCCTCAGAACCCCCCACCCCCCCACACTTTTTATAATCAACTCCGAGTTGGAGCTGATTAGGGGAGGGGGTGCAAATCCCCTGAATCCAGTGCCTGGGTCCAGTAACCATCTGTACAGTGACCTGGTGCTGTAGTTGCTGTACTGACAGTCACTGTAAAAGTGTTGCTGTCGGTGGTGGATACTGGCACTGGGTACCTAAAATGCCAGCCCCTCTAGATTTAACATTAGATAGTATTTAGTAGGCACCAAACAGACATTTAGCACAATTTTACATGTTCCAAGTATGCAGTCTTCATGTTTATGTTTTTCAAGATACCAGGGCTGGGCTCCAAGATGGGCTTTTAGAAAGTAAGGTCTTGGAACTCAGCGGTCATGTTGGTATTAGGGATGATGCTGAACACCACAGGGGCAAATGGGTTGGCCGTGCCAGCAGAAAGCACCCCCTATTCCCATTTCTTGTTACCTCCTGTTAGCTTGGGCATAAGTGCAAGGATAATTTTGAATTAAAATCAGGTTTTGTTAGTTGCAGCCCATTCAAGGAGGGGCTTACCTGTTATTTTTTTTCCATGACTCCCAAATCGAGGGTGATTGGTGTTTGGGAGAACACCAACCATCATATGGGCAGCCAAGTTGGCTGCATAG
Source organism: Neoceratodus forsteri (assembly GCA_016271365.2). Lineage (NCBI taxonomy): Eukaryota > Metazoa > Chordata > Ceratodontiformes > Ceratodontidae > Neoceratodus > Neoceratodus forsteri. The sequence continues at coordinate 623,513,085 of CM028135.1, forward strand.
TTACAGCAGGGTAAAAGATGCAATTGCTTTGCTTTGAGTGCAATGAACTTGTTAGATGGCCTTATGGTGGAAATATACAGGCAGGAATACAGGTTAAGTGCCCAGCTATTAAATGTTGTAGATCAGCAACACATTGAATGGTTTTACCATTATCTGTAGACCTTTACCAGTGGTATTGTAGGCAGTGGTTGCTGTGGTAATCCCATTTGCTACTGACATTTTAACCTCAAACATCCATTGATTTGCCCTCCAAATATGAATTGCTCCATTAGAGACTTCTTGGATCCAGTTACAGTAAGCATAATTTAATACATAAGGTGCTTTCTGGAAGTGAATGAGATTTTGACCATAATGATTGAACCACAACCAGGCACTCACTCTTAGTGAATCTGCTCATACACCATATGAAGTGCCTTAACAGGTTAAATATAATATCCTTCATTATTAAAAACAGTGTACCAGTATGAGTGGATTATTTTTTTTGCCATTTCTCAGGAGCTTCCCACTGGAACTCCAAGGTATTTCTATGAAGTGAGTCTTATGTCAGCATATGGGGTTAATGAACAGAGAGGTCAGTTGTTCAGGGGACCTGGATGAGTGGCTGTTGAATGCTGACCGCTAGATGACTGTCTTAAAAGGCAATCTGGCAGACAAGTGGAAAATTTAGCAGCAGTTTTGCAACAGTAATATTGGAAGAAGGACTTCAGCATTTAAGGCAAACACTGTGTTTTACTTGTTAGAAGTAATTTTTCAAACCTCTTTCTGTCCTTCTGCCAGTCATTGTAGCTTGGAGGCAAATAGCAAATTGACAGGTTGAGAGTTCTCATGTCTATTTTTCCAGTAGTTCAGTTATCCACCCATAGCCTTTTGATGTTCTGTGACTTTATCTTTTGCTATAGAATTGAAACAGGACTCTCTTAATAAACACTCATACAGAATATTTAGATATTCAAGATCTTCTATGCATGCAGCACAATCGTTTGTAGATTTAATTTGACCAGGAACCGTAAGCCAACAACCATGCAGTGTAGAGGTTCAGGCAGAATTACAGTGATCTTAACACCTTCTACTGAACTGCAGCCTTTTATCTGCCTTTTACTTATTTTGCTAACACTGCCCAAAAACTACTCTTTGAGGCCCTATGTCTTTTGTGCTCTTTAACATCCATTTGCTATTTATCGTGATTCATTCTGTGTAACTTTTAAGCAGAGTTAGAGAACTGAGCAGGTTCCCAGTATATTTGGTCATAATCTCAGTGGCAGTGCTTTTAAGTAAGTAAGTACTATTCAGATATATGGCAGAAGCCTGACACTGAGAATTCCGACATCCAGGATCCAGAGCCTGACATACCAATGCGGCTATTGCCCGACGGACCATGATCCCGACCATGGAAAGCCCAACACTGGACTTATGCCGTGTTTGTGGGCTGGTGGGGGGGGCTCCACACTCCCCATCATGGGGAGGCTTTGCCCCATGCACCCTCACTAAAATAATATAATGAACTCTGAGTCCTGGCAAGTTGTAGTGTTGGGCTTTCAGTGGCTGGAATGGTGATCTGTTAGGCGAGTGTCATGTTGACATACTGGACTTAGGATCCTGGGTGTCAGGATTCCAAGTTTCAGTCTTTTAAAATACTCCCTACTGTTCTTTTTGGAGATTCCTTTTTTTTGTAATTCAGCTTTTATTAAAGAATATCATAAGTACAGAATTGAAACTTACAACATAGCAAAAATCTTATTACATTTTACATAATTAAAAACTTTAAAAAAGAGAAAAATGGTATATTACACATAGCAAAATAATGAACATTCCAAAATCCACAATGCAGTAGCTGTATCTGTAATAAACAAAGAACCACTATGTAAAATCCATAAGGGGTACAATCAAGAGTCCAGGTATTGAGCATATGATAAGAATAACTATTTTAGGGACACAGCAAGTCTATACATTGGAAATAAATTACCTTAAATAATGACATCTCAAGTAGACATTATGACTCAAACTTAGAGATATACTTAACAATATTCACCGGTCATATTATTCAGTCCCAGTGAAAGTAAACCTTCAATAAAATGGAAGAAAAAGCAACCTGAATAAGAATAAACTAAAATCCTATTTCTTGGGAAGAGGCAGAAAACCTAATACCTGTAATAACCGAAAAAAGCAGAAACCTAGAAATGTCTCCCCCCATCACAGTTTAAGAACCCATCCCCACTCTGCTAAATCTAAAGTACCCTTTCTTCCCCCTTCCAAGAATTCTACTTCTAGGTTTGCTATTCCATGGGTTCCTTGAGTGGTTAAGGAACAAAATCAGGCTAATAATCCAGTTGACATAGAACCCACTTACACCACCGAAGGTTAAAGGTTGGTTCCCAATTCCTTAATCTTGCTGTTAGTTTCTCTAGAGTATATTTCCTTAACCAAGGAGCCCCAGGTCTCCTTAGTTGGAGGCACCCTAGAAAGCCAGAACTGTGTTATGGCCTTCTTAGCTGTCAACACCAAAACTGTAACCTGACGATAAGTTATTCTATCCACCTTAACCCCATCTGGGGGCACCACAGTCAAAATATAGCTGAGGGTCAACAGATCCAGACATTCATATATAGACAGAATTTCATGGATAATTCCCTCACAAAAAGATTGTACGTGTGAGCAAGCCCAGAATATATAAGCCGGATCCACATTTTGAAAGCCACACTTCCTCCAACAGCTCCTGAATGAGGGCACCCTAAATTTTGCCACCACAGTTGATGTACAAAAAAACCGAACTCTAAGTTTCCTCATAAATTCCCTTCAATGAGGAGAGCTAGAGACTCTATATGCCGGTAAAGCTGATCCTTGCCAGGCAGAGGTAGAAATATCCACTCCCAACTCCTGAGGCCATCTGGACTGGATGAAGTCAATTGAACCTACCTTTAACTCCTGGAGAGCCCTATGCAATAAATTAATCATGTGATCATAAAATTACAAACATACGAACATACGAATGTGCCAGCAGAAACAGACCACCCGGTCTAAGTCTGCTCAAGTGTGCAGCTAGCACCCCTAGTTTGTATCTGCCAACCTCTCCCATTTGTCATCCCACTGCCACCCCCCACCTCTCCCACCCTCACTCTCCCCTGTTCCCTGTCCCATGCCCTTTTGAAACTGTTCACAGATTTGCATGATACCACCCGTTCTGGTAGGGCATTCCATTTTGCTACCACCATCTCTGTGAAATAGTGTCTCCTCATTTCCTTCCTAAATCTTACCCCTTCTATTCTTAGCACATGCCCCCTGGTGACCATCCCCCTCCTTAACTTAAAGACCCCATCTTCCCCATCCTTATTGATTCCCCTCAGATACTTGAATGACTCTATCATGTCCCCCCCGTCCCTTCTATCCTCCAGGGTGTACATATTCAGGTCTCTCAGCATGCTGTCATAATCTGTCCCTTCCATTCCACATATCATCTTTGTTGCCCTCCTCTGCACCCCCTCCAGTAGCCTGATATCACGCTTTAGGTATGGCCTCCAAAACTGCACACAATACTCTAAGTACAGCCTTACCAGTGACCTGTAGAAAGGCAAGATCACCTCTCTTCGCCTGGATGAAAAAACCCTCACTATGCACCCCAGCATTTTGTTCGCTTTTGCAGCCACTCTCCTGCACTGGGCAGTGTTGTCCATGGTCCCTGTTATCATTACCCCTAGGTCCTTCTCCTCATCAGTGATCCCTAGCTTAACCCCTGCCAGCCAGTATTCTCTCCTTGGGTTTTTCACCCCAAAGTGCATAACCTTACACTTCTTTGCATTGAACCCCAGCTGCCACCTCTCTGCCCACTCCTCTAGCTTGCTTAAGTCCATCTGCAGCTGCTTCCATCCCTCCTCTCCATTCTCCACTGCTCCAATTTTGGTGTCGTCAGTGAACAGACTTATCTTGTTCACCACCCCATGTACAATGTCTGATATGAAGAGTCCGAACAATACTGGCCCCAACACAGAGCCCTGTGGCACCCCACTCATCACTGGCCTTGGAGTTGAGAGCTCCCCTCTCACCGCCACCCATTGCAGCCTCCCACTAAGCCAGCTTGTAATCCAGTTCAACATTTTTGCCCCTATCCTTACACCAGTTAGCTTCCCCCCCAAGCTGCCCATGAGGCACAGAAATGAAGGTCTTGCTGAATCCAAGTAAAGAACATCCACCATATGACTCTTATCCAGCTCACCTGTCACCCAGTCATAATATTGTATCAGGTTTGACAAGACTTCCCTGAAACAAACCCATGCTGCCTCACTTCCTGGAGGCCATTGTCCTCCAGGTACAACACCAGTCTTTCCTTTAGAATTGTCTCCATGAGTTTGCACACTATGGAGGTGAGACTTACCGGGCGATAATTACCCAGTTCATCCCTTGGTCCGCTCTTGTGTAATGGCACTACATGTGCCATCCTCCAGTCCAGTGGCACACATCCCAACTCCAGTGAGGTGCTGTTCAGATCTGACAGGGCTCCGCCAACACCTCCACCATCTCCCTCAGCACCCTGGGGTGGATACCATCTGGACCTGGTTCCTTGTCTAGCTTCAGTGCCCTCGGTCCCTCTAGGACTCTACTTGCCTCAGTTGCCTCTAAATTAACCAGCTATAGCTGATTTAATTAATGATATCAGTATTGAGGGGTTTTCAATTATAGAAGAAAGGGCCTCCTCATGGGATTGTATGAATGATTTTAACGGTAGATATCTATATCAGTGCGTATTAGGGAGATGGTATGTTGATTGCAGAGAAATGAATGGAAGAATTTCAGAGGGACCTACCATTTGATAATTAAATTTTAGTCCCAGACTTCTCCAAGTAACAAATACTCTGTTGCTCTTACCAGGTGGGAAATAGGTGTCAGCTGCAAAAGTCCTAAGATATAAAACTTCTGCTGGCTTTAGGTATTTGGTTAGTACCCGATACCAAGCACATAAAGGTTCCCTGGAATGCTGGGGGAAATTCATAAAAGGAGTATATTTCGGCAGAAATCCAAAGAGATAATCAGTTAAATCAAAAAGATCACTCCAAGTAAGTTCCAATTGTTTCCAGTGTGCAATATATGAAGGGTTTAGACATAGTAAAAGAGTACATAATTGGGAAGCAAGAGCATAGTGATGTAAATTAGGTAGATTTAAATCTCCCCGTTCTCATGGGAGCTAAAGAAAGGGAAAAACGTATTCTAGGTGGCTGTTCCCTCCAAATAAAATACAAAATCATCCTATCCCATGCCTGGAAATAAAAGTTGCTAGGGACTACAGGAAGCAACTGTAGGAAAAATAAAATTTATGGAAAAATATTCTGGCGTACCGCCTCAACACAATCCAAAAGGCTTAGAGAGGTTTGTGACCAATGATTAAAGTCCTCATAAAGTTGCTGAGTCAAAGGCTCATAATTGAGCAGCTTTTCATGGACGGGATATTTAGTAAGGCAGATCCCGAGGTAACGCATAGCCGCCCTATGCTATCTAAAAGGATATCTCTATTTTAAATCCATCAAAGGGACAACATTATACAAAAGGACTTCTGTTTTTTGCTAATTCAATCTATTGCCAGCTGATTCATGAAATAGAACAATGTGCTCCCAGATGGCTGGTATGGATTGCTCCAGGGCTGTCAAAGTTAGCAGGATGTCATCTGCAAAGAGGGAAATCCTATGTGAGTGCCCTCCCATAGGAATACTTGAGAATCTTATTCTCGGTTTTTATTGTGATGGTATGTTGAATGGTTGCTTAATTTACACAACTTTTTGCAGTAATTTCTCACAATTCTGGTACTGTTTTACAGCTAACTGGTATTGCTCTGAGCAAACTGGGTTTAAGATGTAGTGCATGGATTGTCACAGAAAGGCAACATGTTTTTATCAGAATGTGGTGTTACCTCTCCCAAAACAAACTTACTCATAGAGGTATAAGAGATTATTAACAAACTCCGTACGTTGGCCCCATAAAACTGGATTACTAGATATAAAAACTCAGCCATCTGAGGGGAGGTGATTTTTACAGCATACTTCAGGAGCAGGCATTGGTAAAGGCAATATTCACCAGCAGATCCATCACACCAGTTTGACAACAATGTTGTTGACCAATGTTACAGCAATGGATTTATGTTGTCTGCAAGTTGTGGTCAGCATAAATCCATCAGGTAAACTGTCTTTTTTTTCTGGGGGCCTTCACCTCTGAATCCCCCATGCAGAGGACTCTTCCCCCCGCAATCTCTGTCCTTTAGGATTATCAACTTCAAGTCAGAGTTGATTTGGGATGGGGTGGAATACCCAGTTAAAGCAGTGCCAGGGTTCCACAGGTACATTACAGCTGCAACAACGAATTGCTGCTGTAATGCCATTCGCTGTGCAATTGTTACTGTATAGGCAGCATACATTCACCAGCTATCAAAATGTGATGGTTGCTAGTCTGTTGCTGGCTACAAAAAATGCCATTTAAATCATGGCTGCTCAAGGAAAGAAATTAAAGTTGGTGAAAGAGTACCCTGATATAAAAGTCCATGACAAATATTTCTTTGTTGAACTACACTTATCAGGTTTGATGTCAGATAAAAAATACTGTCACAGTGTAGAAACTGTACCATAAAATGAAGGAAATATACAGTATCCCATAACTGGATTCATTGTTATTGGCTTGTGCTGGTTAGCTATTGTGAGGTGACTGCTGTTTCTTAAGCAATAACACCACAATCAAATGATTATTTCCAGGAGATTAATGTTCAGTCCTGAAGTGCTGGTGCCCATTAACCTCAAATGCCTTCTGATTACGGTATGATCAAGATGATATCTAATAATTATTTAGCTGATAATTCCTTATAGTAACTGGCCATTAATTTTTTCAGTGGGGATGGGTGGCTATTATTTGCCATAATAACCAGCTGGTTATTACGCCATACATGCACAGAGAGCCCTGCAGCTACAGTATTGAGACACTGTTGAGTGCAGCAGGTTATAAGAAGGCAGTTTTAGAGTAAAAGGACATCCCAGTAAACAAAAACAGAAACAAACCTCTCATTTTTTTCCATTGAAAAGTAAATTAAAACTAATCTCATTGTAAACCAACAAAACTGATGTGTCAGTATAAGTGCTGCTGTGAAACCCTACTGAAAAATCACACATCAGACACAGTATCAGACTGGAAGTCTTCCAGTGAAGTCACACTTGGTGCTACATGGCTTGGCTTTTTTTTTTTTTCGTGGGATGGTCTGGGGATTAATGAATGTTTAAAAAAATGGATGTACTGCCAAGGTGATGGGGTTGGGGGAATAAGCAAGTCTACCAGGAATGCTCCACAGAGCTGCCTGTGCATGAACCTGCACCAAACAGCAATAAATCGGTGTGCATATAAAAAACATTAAAGGAGGGTGGGATAAGGAAAAAATTTATGACTAGAAATTATGAAAAAAAAAGCATGGAGTGGATTGCTTACTCAAACTTAATGCACACCCTCATTGTGTGATGCTTTTATAAACCCCTCAAGCTTTACTATCAGGGGTTTATGTAACATCACTTATCTCGGGTGTCTATTACAGAATAATATCTGTGCAGGTGTGTGTTAGGAGGATTTTTCACACACCCGAGGTGTGTGAAAAATCCTTATAAGACAAACTTTGCACAGGCATTATTTTTTATAACTGGTGCAAGATTTTGACAGAGACAAAACCTGTAAGCTGTATTTCTGTGAGTAAGCATGCTTCACAGCAGCTGCTGTAGTCACACAAATTCAGTGACGTGAGAGTGTGCAGAAGAAAATGCCATAATAACCTGCTATTGAGTTATTACAGAGTTCAGTGAGTTATTATGGCATTTTATCAGGAGTAGCTATCCAGTCATTATAGGGGGTCAACAGTTATCATATTCTCATAACACATACCACCCCATGCATTATTCCCTGTACAACAGACATCGCTCTGTGGTTGACCAGAAGTAATTTGAGTATGGGAGAGATTTGAGCCCATGCACCTTTCAAAGGATAAGTAACAGTTAGTTCTGTTTACTAATAATAGAAACCAAACATTTGGTAGTAATTCAATACCATATCAGGGTGGGGTACAACCAAAATGTTCATGTATATTGTTACAGGTGTGTCTTGAACTTGGATCAGTCAATCTGTCTTATACAGTTGTCCTTCACATAGGTTCAAAAATAAATTCAGTGAGGTCAATGAATTCTACTTTTAGTTTAGTTATTTACTTCATTAGTTAGTTAACATAGACAGTATTATTGACTTGAAAAGGAAGGCTATACAATGCTATGTAGTTTAAACCATGTTCTTGGGGAATACAGATGCAAATCCACTGAAATTAGATTACATTGTGCTGTTATAGCTGTTGTAGATACATAGATACATAGACAGTGTCAGCAGATAAGGGCCTATGGCCCATCCAGTCTGCCCATTTGAGCTTGTAATTTCAGTTTATGTTTTCCTAGACGTCTGTTGCCCCTTACCCCTGACCTCTAGAATTCCTTTATGTCTATCCCATGCATTCTTAAATCCTGTGATTGTTTCAGCCCCCACCACTTCCTCTGGCAGGGTGTTCCACTTGTCCACCACCTGTTCTGTGAAGAAATTCTTCCTCACATTTCCTCTGAATCGTCCTCCCTCCAACTTCATCCCATGCCCTCTAGTCCTGGAACATCTTTTTTGCTTAAAAACAGTGTATTCCTGCACCCTGTTCCTCCCTGTAAGATACTTGTATGTCTCTATCATATCCCCTCTCTCCCTCTTCTCCTCCAGGGAGTACATGTTCAGTTCCTTCAACCTGTCTTCATAGGACTTGTGATGCAATCCATGCACCATCTTTGTTGCCTTCTTCTGAATCTTCTCTACCCTGTCTATGTCCTTATGTAGTTAAGGTCTCCAGAACTGTACACTGTACTCCAAGTGGGGCCTCACTAGTGTCTTGTATAGTGGAATTATGACCTCCCTTTTCCTGCTGGTGATGCCCCTGCCTATGCATCCCAGCATCCTATTTGCTTTACCTGCTGCCTTGTCACACTGTTTCCCTACCTTGAGGTCATCAGAGATGATAACCCCAAAATCCCTTTCCTGCTTGGTGCATGCTATATCCTCACCCCCCAACTGATATATTGTGCCAGGGTTTTTGTGCCCCATATGCATTATCTTGCACTTCTTTGCATTGAATTTCAACTGTCAAACCCCTGACCATTCTTCAAGTTTCTGGAGGCCCCTTCTCATTCTGTCTACACCCTCGGGTGTGTCTACTCTGTTACAGAGCTTTGTGTCATCAGCGAACAGTGAAATTCTGCCTTCTAGGTCCTACATAATGTCACTGATGAAGATGTTGAATAGGACCGGTCCCAGCACCGATCCCTGTGGTACCCCACTGGTCACTCTTCCCTCTGTGGAGTGACATCCATTTACCACCACCTTCTGTTTCCTGCCACCCAGCCAGTTACCTACCCACCACACTACTATCCTGCCCACACCCATATTCCCCAGTTTGTGTAATAGTCTTCTATGTGGCACAGTGTCAAAGGCCTTGCTGAAGTCCAGATAGGCCATGTCCACTGCCCTCCCCTGATCCACCTCCCTAGTCATCCAGTCAAAAAATTCAATGAGGTTGGTCTGACATGACCTCCCCCTGGTGAAACCATGCTGCCTTGGGTCCTGTAGTCTATTGACAACCAGATGCTCCACCAATCTCTCCTTCAGTAGTGCTTCCATGATCTTCCCCACTACTGAGGTGAGGCTAACTGGTCTGTAGTTCCCCACTTCCTCTTTGTTCCCACTTTTGTATAAGGGGACTATATCTGCTGTCCTCCAGTCTTTGGGTACCTCCCCTGTTTCCAGTCATCAGCTCAACAGGAGAGCCAGAGGTTCAGCCACCACCTCTCTTAGTTCTTTAAGGACCCTGGGGTGCACCCCATCTGGCCCCATTGCTTTATCAACTCTTATTACTTCTAGTTCCTTCAAGACCCTTTCTCGTGTAAAGCAACTTGTGTCCATTTCTGCACCATTCTCACCCCTTGTACTCCCTTCAGACCCATTACCCTCCTCTTCCTCAGTAAAGACTGAGCAGAAATACCTGTTCAATATGTCAGCTTTACTGTTGTCATCCTCCACGCGGCCCCCATCCTCCCCCTTCAGTCTCACTATCCCTCCCTTTGTCTTTCTTTTTTCACTTATGTACCTGTAAAAGGTTCTATCCCCTCTACCCACTGATTTTGCAATGTGTTCTTCTGTCTGAGCTTTGGCTTCCCTTACTGACCTCCCTGCCTCCCTTTGCTTCTCCTGGTACTTCTCCTTATCCCATTCTGCCTGTGTCTTTTTGTATTGCCTGAATGCAATCTTTTTGGCTTTCACTTTCTTTGCTACCTCTTTGGAAAACCATAATGGTCTCCTCTTCCTTTTCCTCTTGCTAACCTGCTTAATGCACAATTCTATTGTTCTTGTAATCCCCATTTTAAATACTGCCCACTGTTCCTCAACCCCTGATTCCTGCCCCATTCCCCTTAATACCTCTTTCAAGTATCTCCCCATTTTTCCAAAGTCTGCCCCCTAAAATCCAGGATACGTGTTTTGTGTGGTTTGGTTCTGCTTTTCTGTGATTTCAAACCACAATGACTGGTGGTCACTGTTCCCCAGGTGCTCCCCCACTGTTACCCCCATCACACTGTCCCTGATTGTGAGCACAAGGTCCAGTATTGCCTTCTGCCGAGTTGGTTCCATGACCAGTTGCTTGAGGAAGGCACCCTGAAGAGAGTCCAGGATAAATCTGCTCCTAGTTGATGCTGCTGCTGGGATGCTCCAGTCCACATCTGGAATAATGAAGTCTCCAACCTGTACTATCTCACCCTTGTCTGCCATCCTTTGGACAGCTAGCATCAGCTCCCTATCTGTTTCTTCCTCCTGGGCTGGTGGTCTATAGACCACACCTGTGCAGATGGCTGGCCCCATTTTCCTTTCCAGCTCAACCCACAGTATCTCTCCCCCATTTTGTTCCTCCTGGATCTCTGTGGCCCTTATGTCATTTTTCACATACAGTGCCAATCCTCCTCCTCCCATCCTGCCTGCCCTGTCTCTTCCGAATATGTTGTAGCCAGGTATGGCCATCTCCCAGTTGTGGTTATCATTACACCAGGTTTCAGTGATGGCCACAATGTCCAGGTCTGACTGCAACATGACAGCCTTCAGATCTTTCATCTTGTTGCTAAGGCTCCTGGCATTCGCACACATGGCTTTCCATGATTTGACCTCCCTAGACTGTTTCACTGTTCTACTACAGCCCCTTCCTTGGTTGTCCTTTCTCTCTGGTTCTCCTTGCTGTCTGCTCTTCTGCTGAATTTTGCCCCTTTTCTGCCTATCCACCTCTTGGGTGCTAATCTCCATCTTATGCACACTGCTTTGTAGAGATAGCCACTCCTCTGGTTCACTGGTTCCACTGCTAGCTGTGGGGAGTGAGCAAGTAGGTACCCTCCTTGCTGGCCTGCCACCCCCATTTGCTAGTTTAAATGCTTGTCAATGTAGCATTTAAATTTATCATTGAGTGCTTGGATTCCCCTCCAGGATGGATGCAGGCCGTCAGGCTTGAACAAACCTCCATCCCTCCAGGTGGGTCCCCAGTCACCAATGAATCCAAACCCTTCCTCACAGCACCAGTTCTTCAATCATGAGTTAAAGTTCCTGGTGCATGCACCCCTATGTTCTCCCTTGCCTCTCGTAGGTAGTACTTCTGAGAAAGTGACAGAAGTAGCTACTTGCTTGAGACCCCTCCCCAATTTCCTTAACTCTTCCTGAACTTCCTTTGGCTCCCCATTTGCCAGGTCATTAGTACCCAGGTGGATAATGACATCCAGCTCACCCTCCCATCTTGCCTTCCCAGTGATCCCCAGGATCTTCCTTCCATCCCTCCATGCTGTGGCACCTGGTAGGCACCTCACCTCCCTGTCCTCCCCCTCCTGTGTTCCTAGCTGGATCTCTCTTATGATGGAGTCCCCCACCAGGATTCACTTCCTCCTCCTCTGGGGTCCACTGCTTTCCCCGCTGAGGTCACCTCCCTGGCTAACCTCCACATCCTTTCCTTCCACTTCGCTGGGTACCTCTGTTTGGTTGTCTCTGTTTGCCAGTGTGGCATATGAGTTCTTGAGTGGAACAGGATCTGGGAAGTGCCTCTGCCTGACCGCTCTAACCCACCCTGAGCCCACTGTCATCCAAGTGCTCCTTGTTCTTGGCATCCTTTGAGGCAGTTGCATTGGACTGGGTGGTCTCTGGATAGGGGTGATGGTACTCCTGACCCAGTTTACTTCTGCTCTGAGTCTGACTACCTCATCCTGCAGTCCAGAGAGATGCATGCAGATAGGGCAGCACCTCAGTGTCCAGAAGGTCTGTCTGAATATGGCTGCCCCACAGCCACTGCATTGCACCACTCTCCACATTATACTGAAATTATACTGCTATTCCACTACTTGTCTGCTACTGAAGCTCTCCTAGTTCCCTTTTTATTACTTTACTCTCCTAAAAATCCTGCCACTGATCCTCAGATACTTTTCTTTAAAAAAAAAAGAAAATAAACCGATAAATGAGTCAAAACTCTTCTCATGCTGAGGGTGGGCTTCTTCTCCCTTATGCCCCTCCTACTCCACACCCCTTACTATACCCTGTGTTTAGCTCCTGTCAATCAGATTTAACAGGGCATATAATTAGGAGTTGGGGGAAGGGGAGGGAAGGGGGTCGAAAATTTGCAGCAATTAGAGACAGCACAGAAATACACCACCACTACGTTTTAAATTTTCAACAGCCCAAAAACAATTCTAAGTAAAGACAACAAAGAAAGTACAGTGTCACTAAAAGCCCACAATCTAAGTTTAAAAGAAAAATAGCAATTACCAGTTACTGTAAGGCACTGAATTAAACATGTTTCCTTCCCCTTCTGGCTTCTTCTGAGAAAATAAAACTCACTTGCTACCTCAACTCTGACTAAGCCCCACCTCCAGTTATCACGTAGCTGAGGTCAGAGGCCAGACAATTAACACCCCTCACCCAAACTACAGGGCAAGTCAGACAAGCCGAGACAAAATTTGCAGCAATTAAAGACAGCACAGAAATACACCACCACTATGTTTTAAATTTTCAACAGCCCAAAAACAATTCTAAGTCAAGACAACAAAGAAAGGACTGTGTCACTAAAAGCCCACAATCTAAGTTTAAAAGAAAAATAGCAATTACCAGTTACTGTAAAACACTGAATTGAATATGTTTCCTTCCCCTTCTGGCTTCTTCTGTTGTAGTTGGGTCATGGCCTATAACTACCCCACAATTGCTATGATAAAAATGTTTCCCCAATACAATATAGTTGTCAAAAAAAAAAACTGATTTCCAAATTACTCAGTTGACAAGAATTCTTGTACAGTCTTAATGTTTCATACAATTTTTCTTTATGGAGGAAAATCTGATACCAAAGCACATGCAGAGCTGGAAAGTTTCAATTTTGCTGCAGTACTTGCTGCTGTCTTATTACTACAGTATACAGTAGAAGATCATGTTCTTTAGCTCTGCAGTGTAACTTATTCTTAATGTATGAATGAATTAATTGATGGCTAATAGTGCCTTTTTCCGCATTGTAGTACATTTGCCAAAGTGCCTCATAGGTTTGTCCTGTGCTCAGGGTGACTTCTATTTGCATTCACAATTAGAGTGGAATTGAATCACTGTGCTACATGGGCTTATAGACTTTCTCAGCAAATGCTATCAGTGGGCCAGCTTTTCTGACTAGTTTTATAAGTAATGGCACAAGTTGTGAAAGATGGTAGCCATTAACCATTGTTAAAATCCCTTCCATAAGGTTATAGGATGCAGTTGCCTGATGATTTCATACTGGGATGAAGAAGTCAGTTCTAGAACACATTTTGATGAAAAGCAGCACAGCACCATTCCAAAATGATTACCGTATTAAAAGAACATCACTAACACTGTTTTCTGTAGAGTATGCCATGTGGTGCAATGGGAAGTGAAGACTAAGACCACAGACGGGGTTTGATGTCTTGTTTGTGCTTGTATTTTTACAGCTTAATGTGCAGAGTTGGCAGGACAGAGACTGATCAGAAGAGCAGAGTGCAAGTGGGAGCTGGCGGACCCAGGTTGAAGAAAAAGAAAGGCCTAGAGGGAAGCGATGTTGCAGAATCCAGATGGCTCTGTGCCAACAGGTCTTTTGAATCCAGAGCTGCAACCACAGACAGGGACTTTCATGGATCCAAGTACTGATGTCCCAGCACTGATCCCACCACACTAAGAAGGGCAGGTCCAGAAAGTCTGGGATGGAACCACCAGGTCCAGGGAATCCTCAACCAAGGGTAGAGTTTCTGAGAACTGGATCCAGGATCAGGGAGATATGGCAAGGAAGTGCAAGACTACCTCTAGGAATTTGTGCCTCAGAAGCCTGTGAGTTACTTAGGTCTGCTGTATTGCCACAACACGGGTGACATACCATGGGGGAAGAATTTCTTGAGCATATGGCAGGGGGATCTGTGGCTTACCCCAGTGGATCAGCAGTGCTTGTAAGTGCACCATGTGAGACAGGAAAATTCTGTGCTGGGAACTGTTGTGTAGCACCTAGCATGGTTGGCATGGTTTTCCAAGGTGACATACCAGGCAGGTGCATTTGGGCTTGTCCCTGTCGGAATGTAGTGGGGTAGGCCTGAGGTCTCATACTGGCAAGATGAAAAGTGATCAATTAGCCTGGAACTTCCAGAGGGATATTGGGCAAACTGCTGTTCAGGGTATGCTCAACACCTTCAGAGGTGCAGTTGCTTACAACAGCCTTCTCGGTGGCCTGTTGTAGGGCCTTTTTAGTAGATGGTGAGTGTATCTGGTGGTGTAGAAACAAGACAGACATTTGGGTGTGGGAGTTAGTGAAGCCTGACATCCAACTAAAGTGATTAATTTAAACCACTATTGTACACTAGTGGGTTGGTGAAGACTGAAATCCAACAAAAGAATGAAGATGGGTACAGATCAGAGGAGCAGAGTGCATGCAGAAACAGTGGACCTGGTCAAAGAAAAAGGAAGACTTGGTAGGTGTTGTTGCAGAATTCAGATGGCCCAGGGCTGGTGGGTCCTTCAAACCCAGAGCAGCAACAACAGCCAGGGACTTTGTCAGATCCAGTCCAAATATCCCAGCAATCCAGGTGTAACTATTGGTACACTGCTGGCATAGGACATGGTGAAACCCCAACCAAATCAATGGGATGACTTTCAGTTTCTTGCAGAAGACACAGAGCAAAAGAAAACTAACTCTGGCAAGAGCCGATAGGGCTATAGATGAGAAATCTGAGGTAAAAATATTGTATATTACCAAAGTTACAAGTGTGCAATTGAAAAATGTAAGACAGATTCATAAATGTGTTGGTTTGTAATATTTTTACACCACATTTTCAACATAGCCTTGTTATGGCTGTGCCTCATGAAGACAGGCAGACAAAATGTTCAACTCCTGGCTTAAAGATACTTTTGCATAGGGACTGCAAAATCATCTTTTGCAATGCAAAAACACATTTTGGGCAGGAGGTGAAAAAATAGCAGCTGTCACATTCATGAGGTGCTGTAAAGAAATGGCTATGTTGAAAATTTGGGGTAAAAATATTGAATATTACCAAAGTTACATGTCTGCATTCGTGAAAATCAAAGTAGGCTCATAGGTATTTTGTTTTTTAATGTTTTTTACATCAGATTTCCAACATAGCCTTCTTATGATCTGAATTCATTAACAAGGGCAGAGAAAATGTTCAGCTCCTGGCTGAAAGGTGATTTTGTGCAGAGACCATGAAATCACCTTCCAGGATGTAAAAAAAAAACATATTGGCCAGGATTTGAAGAATTACAGCTGTAAAATTCATTAGGTGCTGTAAAGATAAGGCTATGTTGTAAAAATGGGGTAATAATATTGAAAATGACAAAAGTTACGAGACTGGATTTGAAAATTCTACATGGGCGCATAACTTGGTGTCTTCACTTCGCAGTCCGGCTTTGAAAAGTGAAAACATGTCTGCAGTCCACATTGAATTACGGTGCTGGACCCCCAATGCGTAAGTAAGGGATTGGTTGTGGGGGTGCTGGGTGGTGGATACTGAGTGGGATGATCAGGCTGGGGGTAAGGAATAGCCACAAAAGACATTGATGTACCATTTATTTTTACAGGTTAAAAAAAAAGAGACTGACAATCCCTGATCATGACACTGGGGGACTGGGCACCCCCAGTGTCACAGTTATATGGGGGAAGACATCGATGGACTGTTTTTATTTCAGGTGGAAAATTAAAATAAAAAAAAAAACATAATCACCGATCGCTAGATTGGGGGCTTGGGCACCCCCAATGTCACAAAAAAGATGGACAGTTCTACCACCTCAAGTCATCCTTCTCCACTGACTACTATAGGAGGTTTCCACTACCTAGAAATCTAGATATAAGCCCCCCCCCCCACCTAAACATTTCCAGTATAACCATTGATTTACTGAAAACAAGTTTAAGAATATAGGGCAGCTCAAAATGTTTAGTGGAAGGTACATAATACGTATTAGTGTTAAGAAATGCTTCTATGAAGTTCCTTTAGTGTATAATGGTTGTACATCCAGAAACACAGAAAGTGTTTATCGGTACATCTTATACTGAAGTATGTAATCTGTTATAGTTATTTATTATTTTTGTATTGTTTTTGTATAAAACGAAATAAGTAACTATAATTGTAAGGTGTATTACTTTTTCTAGTACTTCTCTATCCTTGCTAGTGACTGCACAGAGCTTCCTGGAACATGTTTCCAAACATAATAGAAAGTAATAGAAAAAGTATCTTACACAACACTGCAGGTAGGCAGGGTTCCCACAGGGAGGAGGCTACCTGATGGAAGGGAGGAGCATGGGTTATTTAAGGCTGCATGTCTGGGGCCATCTTTCAGCTTCTGCTTTCCAGCTGATACCCACCCTAACCCTCACCTTGGTAAAATCAAGAGCATGGAACCATGAGGTTAGGGAACTCATTGTCCCAGTGGGGGTGATTGCCTTAGGAGCTGAGGAGGAATTTTATCAGTTTTTCTCACATCGTTTTCCAGTTTTTCATCTCCTCCAGTGATATTTTAGCAGCTGTGAGATATGTTAAGTAGGTTGTCACAGTCATGTAGTTGAGATTGCATGGTAGTCTCACAGGCTGGTACAGAGGGAGTAATAAGGAACCTCACATCTTTGCAGGCAGGTTGCCTTGAGACTGAGGAGAGGTAAGGCTATGGCTGCTGGTTACTCATAAGTGGGCAGGTTTGTGATTAGAAGGATAACCCTCAGGTTCTGTTCCACAGTTGGCAGCACCCTCTGAGTGGGGAGGGTGCCTTGGTGACTGTCCCATTTACAGTAGGGCCACCTCTTACACCTTGGAGGCTGGAATCCCTTGTAAGGTTGTACTCAATGTGTTGGCCCCCTTCCAAAGGGGAGAAGAGGGCCAGTTATAAATATGCATTGATATGTTTATAGAAAAGATCTGCTATGACTGCCTTGCTTTGCACATCATGCCTGACTGATTGATATGTTATATTTTTCAATCAGTTCTAATTGGGTTTTAATAAATACATTATTGTGGCCATTTCCTCCAAACACGTTGTCTGTCTCATTTGTTCAGGGGAAGGAGGGGGCTGTAATCTATAAGAAAATCCTAGATAACCCAAGGTAGAGGGTGTTGCAGTAAACTAGTCTTGATAACCCAAAAGCGTGGATTGTTGTAACTAGGTCCCCAGGTAAAAGATTTAGTTTGATACGGCAGGTATTATGAAAATGAAAAAGTCACTATGGACAAATGCCAACATATGTTGTTCTAGTGTCAGCTGAAGTTCATAGTAACACCAAGATTTCTAACTAAATCCATACTTCCAAGAGTCATGCCCTTTATAACCCCTTACACTTCCTAACACCATTAAAAAGCTTAAAACCTATCACTTCCCTATATGGGATAACTTATACATATAAGAAAAGTAAATACATATTTACAGATTTATATACTGAGTGGGGGACATAAAAAGGAAAGGAACATTAGAAAGTGAACATTTTGATTATTGTGTATTTGCCAGACCATGTTTGCTTTTATGATCTTTCATGTCATTGACATTTCTAATAGTAAACTGAGTATCTAGATGTAACACCCTGTATACATAAAAGAAGTAGGAATTCGGTTTTGCAGAATACATTTTATATTGATATTTAATATTGTTTTGATGGTGAAATGGGTATTTACTTATGTTTGATGTTTTTGTTGATGAATAAGATTCCAAGTAAAAAAGGAAATAGTCTGACAGTCTAAAGTTTTGTTCTTTTGAATGCAACCACAGAATGAAAGAGTCAAATACAATCTATTTCAAAATAAATTAACTAAACAAAGCTACTGCATGCTGCAAAAGAAACCTTCAATTGGAAAATGGCATCCGTCTTTGTTTTATGTACAAATTATTATATATGTTTATAAAAAGTAAACTATAGATGTCCTATGCTTCAATTAATTGCTTAGGCTATTCATGCCTCAATCTCTTTATAGCACCCCATGTTGTTTGTTTGTTTGTTTGTTTGTTTGTTTGTTTGTTATTTTAGTATTAAATGCCCAGCTCACTTGAAATATATGTAATGCATTGTTATTCCATACAGTACACAGCTTCAGATGTAATCATTTATAATTGGATTATCAAAAACTCCTACTTACTTTTATTTTGCATCATGTGAAGTGTATTTTCTCTCATTCATTCCCTCTCTCTCTGCTGTCTTACTCTATAGTCAGTCTGTTCTTCAGTATTAGAAAAAAAAAACAATAGCTTTAGATGCAGGATGACTCAAGTACCTCAGTGAAGAAGTTAGGCAAAATCCTAAAAGATGCAGCTGGAAAATGAATCAACAGGAAATTCACCCTACCTGTTTCTTTCAAATTAGCTACTATGTCCTACAGCCACTTCAATGATGAGAAGTAGGCAGTAAGAAGACTTAAGATGAGTGTGGAGGCCCTATAGAAGTAGATGAATGGAATTATGAAGCTCTTGAGGGTTTTTAACTTTAGGCTTAGGACTATATCCCTCTGTCCAGGCTAACAGTGCAGGAGCAATTGTTGCATCGGAAACTTCAAGGTGCATTTTGTTATTTTTGCAGTTTCATGGAAAAGGTAATTTTAGGCTCTATGTTGGGGTTGAGAGATGGGTCAAAACTTTTATTTACCCCACACACTCCTGAAGGAGCAGATAATAATCAGTTACAGAATGTTACAAGACTTTAAGTGGCCACCATTCCCCAGGGCAGTGCAGCTCATAATTATTCATTTCCATATGACAATAAACTTATTTTAAGCAGTAAAAACTAATGCTGCTTCTGATGGATTTGTCTGGACAACAATACTGCAGTTAACTGTTCAGTGATTAGGAGCATGGTAGGAGACACCACACTCCTGAGTGAGATACCATGCTTACTGAATGAGTTAAATCGGTAATCATTTCCCTTTTCGAGGTAAGGAGATGAGTTACAGAAATGAGTATGAGATTATCAGTGTTACCACATCAGATACTGCTGGTATTACTTTATAGTGTATGGTAGATTATTGTTAACCTTAGGAAATCATCATTTCCTAAGGTAGTTATACTATCATTGTGACGTAGGACTGTTGTTAACTTATCATTGCTACGTCACATTGATAGGTTAACAACGAGGATCACTTTGCACATGTGCACTACATGACCCAACAGCCTTTCAGAAATGGCCGCTGCGGTGAAAGCATGACCTGGAACTGCTGCGGCGGTGACTAAAATGTAAAAAGTAAGGATCCTGATTATTGTTTCCACTACAAATGCATGACCATATACTATAAAATATAATGTATGGTCATACATCGGCAACCAGTTTGAATAACTGGCTCGAGGTTGCCATGGCGACATAAACCTCTCGAGCTTCGCTATCAAGGTTTACATGGTCGCCATGGCAACCTCTCATCAGTTAACAAACCAGTTACTGATGCATGCCCATACATTATCCTCTATATTCATAGAGCAAAAATCAGTGATACTCACAGAACTAAGTACAATATGGGACATGGCACTTCACGCTGACATGCTGATGCTAATACACTCTCCATCCTGAGAAATAGGCAGTTTTTTTCAGACAGACAGCATGGCCATACAGACTACCAGAAGCAAATTTTACCAGGACTTGCTGATGGCCTCATTAACTCCACAGTACCATGGGCCACCCCTGGACTCTGAATCTGACTCCATCATGTAGGGCCAACTCAACTCCAAGCCCCAACTCATCAGGCTCACTCACCTGAGGCTGCCATATGGACTTCCAGCAGTAATCGTTATGGGGGCTCATGGGTGGGGCTCTTCTTAGGTCCAGGATTCTGTGGGTGGCAGAAGGAGAGCCCATTCAGTGGAAAAGCAAGTTGTTATAGAGACAAGAGAGGTTGCTCAGTAGGTGAAACAGTGAACTGCAGCAGGCAGTAATGGAAATAGGCAGGAAGCGGTGAGGACCAGCAAGCAGGCAGATGGGTGAGCAGAAACAGTGATGCACAGCAGTTTTACACTTACATAAAAACATAGAAGTCGATGGCAGATAAGGACTGCAAGGCCCATCCATTCTGCTCATTTCTTTTTCTACCTCATAAATGTGCCATCGTCCTTTGCTGTCAGTGGCCTATCTATTCATATTCATCTGTATTGCTCCTTTATGCCTATCCCATGCCTGTTTGAAGCCTTGGATTGCATTCATAGCCACCACTTCCTGAGGTAGGCCGTTCCATGCATCCACCACCCTTTCTGTGAAAAAGAACTTCCTCACATTATCCCTTAGTTGGCCTCCCTCTAATCTCATGCTGTGTCCTCTTGTCCTGCTATTTTTCTTATATTGAAACATGTTAGACTCTTTCACGTTGTTAATGCCCTTAAGGTGTTTGAATGTTTCAAACATATCACCTCTCTCTCTCCTTTGCTCTAGGGTATACATATTGAGCTCTGTTAATCTGTTCTCATATGTCTTCTGATGCAGTCCCTGCACCATTTTGGTTGCCCTTCTCTGGACTGCCTCAATTTGGTTAATGTCCTTGTGAAAGTATGGCCTCCAGTACTGCACGCAGTACTTCAGATGGAGCCTAACCAGTGTCTTGTAAAGAGGGATTAATACCTCCCTCTTACGACTTGTGATACCCCTACTAATACACCCTAACATCCCCCTAGCCTTACCTACTGCTTTAGAGGTCTGCTTGGATGATTTCAGGTCATCGGTGATGATGATGCCCAAGTCTCTTTTTTTCCTTTGTGACTGCCAGCAACTCCCCTCCCAGCCTATAGGTGGCTTCAGGGTTTCTCTTCCCTATGTGCATGATCTTGCACTTCTTTGCATTAAATCCCAGTTGCCACTCTTCCGACCATTTTGTTAGTTTATCCAGATCTCTTCTCATTCTGCCCACCTCATCTGGATCATCTACTCTGTTGCAGATCTTGGTGTCATCTGCAAACAGACAAGCCTTATCCTCCAGTCCATCTGCAATGTCACTGATGAAGATATTGACGAGGACTGGCCCCAGGACTGATCCCTGAGGTACCCCACTTGTGACTTGCATCTCTTCTGACTGCATACCACTTACCACCATTCTCTGTTTTCTGCCCATCAACCAGTTTGCCACCCAGTTGACCAACTTACGACCCACCCTGAGCTAACCCGGCTTGTTTATCAATCTTGTATGTGGAACAGTGTCGAAAGCTTTGCTGAAGTCAAGGTAGGCAACATAAACTGCCCCCCCTTGGTCCACCACTCTGGTTACCCAGTCAACAAAATCTATGAGATTGGTTTGACAGAACCTTCCTTTTGTAAATCCATGCTGTCTTAGATCCTGTGCCACTATGGATTCCAGGTGTTGCACTATCCATTCCTTAAGGAGTGTCTCCATAATCTTACCATTATCATTGTACTGGTGATGCCAGTGTTTTGCTATGGGCAAGTTGCAGCAGCTATTGCACTGCTGGAGCTGGTGTTATGCTTCATGTGGGTTGCACTAGCTCTGCAGAATCAGCACATATTTTTGTCACCAGTATCCAGCAGACAGCATCCTTTCTTTTTTTTTTATTCTTTCTATTTTTGCTCCCTTGCTGAGCAGGTCCAATGACCCCCGGCCACCGGCACCAGCACCCCCGGACCAGGTCTGGCACGCGGTAATTGCTCCATGTGCACAGGGTTGACCACACCTCTGTGAAGACGCCTCTCAGGTCCTGGGGCGTGGGGCATAGCCATCAGCCACCGAGATCGCCCTGCCATTTTCCACCAGCTTTCTTCCCCGGGGAGTCAGACATGCAATGGAGTCGTGCACATCCATGCTGATGCCTGCCGAGCTCCCCACCCCTTGCTGTGCACGCAACTGTAGTGTGGCTGGCCTCCACCAGTCACCACTACAGTGCGATGCAGTGTCCCTACCCTCCCCAGAGGAAGGAGAGCAGTCACAGTATGCTCAATCCTTCCTCTCCCTTGTCAGCCCCCGATGGCCCAAGTCCATTCCTGAACCTGGGTCCCCGGTGTAGAGCAAGATGTGGTGTCCAGCAGCTCAACCGACAGCACCAAAGAGTTGGATGTCAGCATACTTTCTTAAGAAAAAAAAACAGTTACTATAAGCCACTACACTCACAAAAGTGTACACAGATCCTACAGCTGCAACAAAAATCTACTTGGTGGCATGACAGAGGGGTTGTCGCAATATGAAGTGGTTTGGTGGAAGGGGGAGTGTGTCAGGCAGGGGTTACTTGCTCCAGAGCATCATTAAAACAGCAAGATCCAGAGCTCTCACTGGAGCAGCAAGAGTGTTTGGAAAAGCATTCCTTCAAGTGGACAATTACATCATTAGTCAGATCAACCAGTATTGGCTGCTGTCTGATTTCCAGCCATCTCAAAGCCTGACACACCTCCAAAATGTACTTTTTCCACTAAAACCAACTCATTATGTTTGATACAGTATGTATTCTGTAATCAAACATAAAAGAGAATAATGGGTGGGAAGAAGGCTGCATTACAAAGGGACCCTAAAAAATAAGGAAAATACTGGACTTTTTAAAAATATGCACAAAACAATACATTAGGGTTATGAAAGAGATTTTATAAAGCACATGCTCAATTCACAGTTACATTTAAAGCAAAATGCAAACAAGAGGGTTTACGCTCCCTTCAAAGCATTTTATAGTATCTGTGTATTAAAGATGTTATACAAAATTGAAACTGCAATGTGTGTTATTGTGTTTCTTGCATTGATTTACCATTAAGTTATTTAAAGCTGCAGAGGCCAGATATTGAAAAGTTAGCATGGGGTCAAGTGGGTTTTTGCCCTCACTAACCAAGTTTTGTGTCTGCATTGTGGGGGGAAGGAGCTATATTCAGAGACCCCTGTAGCATGGGTAAAACTCATTAGCACCCAAGAGCTAGCATAACTCTACATCCATGCAAATGAGGGGGTCCCCCTGCATACGAATGCAGTGGCAAATTCAGCAGTTTGCATGGCAGTAAATGGCATCTGAAGTGGTGCTAATTTCTGCCTTTGCAAACCTAGTCTTCACTGGATGCAAAGCACTGGTGGTGTGACAGCTGCACTGCAGCCCCCACCCCCATCCCTCCAAGCCTCCAACCAGGTTCAACAATGGATACCCTGGTGTGCAGTGGCACTCCAAACCCCCGAGCCTCATGCTGGATCCAGTCCAGTATTGTCCTGGTGTCTAGTGGAACCCCCAACCCCCACCCAATCATCCATCCAAGTGCTTGCAAATAGACCCTGGTGTCTAGCAGTTCCTTCCACCCCCTGAACATGCATCCCCAAGATGGGACTCCAGTGGCATTCTGTGGCATACTCCAGAAAATCGCATACTAACTAAAGGGATACACCTGCCACTTTGTGGCATTCTTCTAGAGTAGATTGTACCCTAATTGCCCAACTCTGACCAAGAAATCCAAAACATTGCCTCATTATTTGTACAGGTATGGAACTTGGTTAAATATTTGGTCAGCAAATAAAGACTTCACAATGGAAGGAAGCACATTCCATGGCTGTTATGCCCATTAACATACTGTAATATAGAAAAAGACAAGTGAAGAATTTGTTTGCATGGAAAACATACAGTATTCTACAGGATAGATATCATTAAAAGCAGGGCTCATTGTGAAGTACATGTTCTTCAAGTCAGAGGTCACTGGTGACTGGTGGCACCCACTGAGCACCCAATCTGGTCCTTGCAAATAGGCCCTAGTGTCTAGTGGCATCCCCACCCCCAAATGCCCATCCCTGACCTGCCAATCTATGACCTGGTGTCTAATGGAACACCCACTGACTAAGCACTTGTCCAGGTGCTACTGCTGAGTCCCCTGTGGTTATCAGACCCCCCACTCCAGCCTCCCTGTCCAAGTAGTCCCCTGGCTCTTAGGTGTCACATGGCATCCCCCTCCCAACTCCCGGACTATGTATCCGTGCATTTCCTGGCATCATTGGAACTCCCCCCCCACCCGACTGCTGGTCAACAACCAGACCAGTGAACACTGGCATGTCTCCAGATCCCCACCTGCTCTGCCACACCCAGCACTCCACCCAGCCAACTCTTCACCCCCATATCTCTTCGGCCTTCCACCTCATGGAAAGACAGGGAGTGCATGTACAGTATGCAGTAAACTGTATGTGTGCTCCCTGTCATCCCATATGGCAGCCAGCCAAGAAGGTGAGAAGAGGGCTGTGCCAGCCTTCTTATCAAGCTCCCTACATGGCCCCAACATCACAGGTATGGGGGTTTGCTGGGTGTAGTGCTTGGTGCAGGTGGAGCAGGTGGGGATCCACAGACATGCCAGTGTTTGTTGGTCCAGTTGATGGCAAGCAGTAGAAACATAGAAACATAGAATTTGATGGCAGATAAGGACCACTTGGCCCACCCAGTCTGCCCATTTCCCTACCTAATGGATAAGCTGCAGATCCTAGTTAACCAGCAGCCTACTTCTTCCTATCCCCACCCCCTAGAATTGCCTTATGACTGTCCCATGCATGCTTGAATTCCACCACTGTTTTTGACTCCACAACCTCCTCCGGAAGGCCGTTCCATGCATCCACAACCCTCTCTGTGAAAAAATACTTCCTTAAATTACCTCTGAGCTGCCCCTCCTCTATCTTCAAATTGTGCCCCCTTGTTCTTGCACACCTCTTTATTTGAAAGATGCTACCCTCTTGGACTTTGTTGATTCCCTCGATGTACTTGAAAGTTTCTATCATGTCCCCCTTCTTCCTCCTTTCCTCGAGGCTATACATATTAAGCTCCTTAAGTCTCTCTTCATATGTCTTCCGGTGCAGACCCTGCACTATTTTAGTTGCCCTCCTCTGTACAGCTTCCATCCTGTCTATGTCTTTGCAGAGATTGGGTCTCCAGAACTGCACACAGTACTCCAGATGGGGTCTCACCAGCTGTCTGTACAGAGGGGTAATAACTTCCTGTTTTCTACTGGTGATGCCTCTCCCTATGCATCCCAGTATTCCCCCAGCCCTCCTTGCTGCCCTCTCACATTGCTTGCCAGGGATCACTCGGATACATGGGCTGGAAGTTGGGAGGGGGATGTCACTTGACACCTGGGTGACAAGTAATTGTATGGGTTGGGAGGCTGGAGCATGTGGGAGTCCACTAGCCACAGGGAACTCAGAGGTAACACTGGGATGGGTGATCAGTGTGTGTGAGGTTCCACTAGACAACACGGCACAAATTGGCATTTTAGGGATGGGTGTTGGGGGGGTTTGGGATGCTGCTGACAACAGTAAGGGACTTTCCACTCTGAAGAAAGGGGGGTTACTAGTGGGGTACCGCAGGGTTCAGTATTAGGACCGGCCATCTTCAATGTCTTTATAGGCGACATTGCAGAGGGACTGGAATGAAAAGTATGTCTCTTTGTAGCTGACACAAAGATCTGCAACAGAGTTAATGCACAAGGTGGGGTGTAAAGGATGAGAAGGGACTTGGCAAGGTTAGAGGAATGGCCAAATGTATGGCAACTTAGATTCATTGCTAAGAAGTGCAAGGTAATGCACCTGGGAAACAAAAACCCAGGGGAAGAGTACACAATGGGGGGTGAGATACTAACAACAACAAAAATGGAAAGGGACCTGGGGGTAGTCATATCAAATGACCCAAAGGTGGGCAAGCAATGTGAGAGGGCAGCAAGGAGGGTTGAGGGATACTGGGATGCATAGGGAGAGGCATCACCAGTAGAAAACAGGAAGTTATTATCCCTCTGTACAGACAGCTGGTGAGACCCCATCTGGAGTACTGTGTGCAGTTCTGGAGACCCAATCTCTGCAAAGACATAGACAGGATGGAAGCTGTCCAGAGGAGGGCAACTAAAATGGTGCAGGGTCTGCACCGAAGACATATGAAGAGAGACTTAAGGAACTTAATATGTATAGCCTCGAGGAAAGGAGGGAGAGGGGGGACATGATAGAAACTTTCAAGTACCTCAAGGGAATCAACAAAGTCCAAGAGGGTAGCATCTTTCAAAAAAAGAGGTGTGCAAGAACAAGGGGGCACAATTTGAAGATAGAGGGAGTGGCTCAGAGGTAATTTAAGGAAGTATTTTTTCACAGAGAGGTTGTGGATGCATGGAATGGCCTTCCGGAGGAGGTTGTGGAGTCAAAAACAGTGGTGGAATTCAAGCATGCATGGGACAGTCATAAGGCAATTCTAGGGGGTGGGGGTAGGAAGAAGTAGGCTGCTGTTTAACTAGGATCTGCAGCTTATCCATTAGGTAGGGAAATGGGCAGACTGGGTGGGCCAAGCAGTCCTTATCTGCTGTTAAATTCTATGTTTCTATGTTCTATGTAACAGGGTCTATTTGAAGGCACAGGGATTGGTGCTCTGGGAATGGTGGCCCCGTGTCACCAGTGACCACTGCCCTGGAGGACTTGCATTTCAAATGCAGCCCTGCTTTTGATGCATTACAGCCTCTAGAATTCTGTATGTTTTCTATGCAACCCAGTGCTTTTTTTGTCCTTTCTCTACTATGTTACTAGACATAACATCTAAGGAATGCATTCCTTCCATTATCATGTCTTGCACAGCTTAACAACTATTTGCCCCAGTCTCAACTCTATATACATTACTGTATGCGGTATTGTTTTGCATTTTATTGTCTGTTTTGGGAAATGTGGGTATAGTCCACCTTTTCAGGATACCCAAAAGTGGCAGTTTTGTCAGTCTTGTTATTAGACAATGTTTGAGGTGTGCCACAGTGTGCCACTACATTACCATCTTGGAAATCGGTGTCCAGAGGTGGATGATGCCAGTTGTCACCAGGTCTGTCACTGCAGGCAGCCACAGGATTGATGCAAACTTGCTGCCACTTCCCTTGCAAATGAGCCCTTAATGGGTATGCATATGGCCCCATAATTCTCAGCATGTCCAAGTGGACTAATGTTTGTTCTGCTGCTGAATATTGCATTGTAGCTCCCTATGCTATCTGGTCTGGGGCCACAATTCACTGTGGGCTAGCTACAGCCAGAGTCCATGTCAGGACAGCACAAACTGACTTAGCACTGTGACAACAGGGGCTGATATTCCAATAGCATGGGTATAATAATAATAATAATAATATTCTGTATTTATAATGTGCTTTTCAAAAAATCAAAGCGCAGCACAGGTTATAGAATCACAACATAATAAAAGCATTAATATAAAAATACAATAAAATAATTAATACATTACAACAAACTTCATAAAACAATAATAAAATCGAACCCAAGTCAGTCAGTCACTTCTCCATAGGCCTTAATCCATAAAAAGGATTTTAAGGCTTGTTTGAACCCCCCCACTGTCGCGCACACTCTAATCTGACGTGGTAGAGAATTCCAGAGGATCAGAGCCACAAACGCAAAGGCCCGGGCACCAGAAGATTTCAAAATGACCCTCAGAATCTCCAGCAACCCCTCGCCGGCCGAGCAGAGTGATCGCTCCGGGTATGCTATCTGACTAAATATAGCATCCTCGAGGTCAGGCACAGGTGCAACAGCAGCACAAAATTTTGTGCTCCACTTTTGCACCTTTTTCAGTATCTAGTCTCAGGAATGATTAACAGGACTTGCCAACCCTTTGTGCATCATTTAATTTCTTCTTGTTGAAAAGTCACATTTTATGATTGCTTTCCATCTGTAAAATTCATTGATGATGCTGTATTTTGTCTGCTTGCCTTTTTTGTAGAACTGAAATGTAAGCTAATGGTATAACTGTACTCAACCTTGTTTTGTTTCAAATACTTCACCTTAAAACGTCACCTACTCTTATTGGATACTTCCTGGACATAAGAACATCCACTATGATGCAATGCAATATTTCCTCTTCTCTCAATGCATCTTGAGTGGTAGACTGTGGTGGGGATGTTCCCAAGTACAAGAAAGCTGCAGTGGGAGTTGATCAAGGACTGTAAGCAAATATATCGTTGTGCGGTAACATCAGTATGGTGGGCAGTCTGTTTTTGGCTTTTAAAAAGGAAAAAAGAATCACAACCCAACTACCAGGTGAATCAGCAATCCCTATCAAATGTGAGCATCACAAAATGTGTTTTTTATACTACCGTAGAAACATTTTGAGGCCAAAGGGGATTGACAGTCTCCCTTTAAAGCAGCAGCTTTTGTTAGTTGGCAAAATATTTCATTATACACTTTTTTAACAAAATGATATTTCTGACATCAATAGATTCAACCTCAGTACGTTTTTAGTTTTCTCAGATATTTTTGAAAC
Organism: Neoceratodus forsteri; assembly: GCA_016271365.2. NCBI lineage: Eukaryota > Metazoa > Chordata > Ceratodontiformes > Ceratodontidae > Neoceratodus > Neoceratodus forsteri. The sequence continues at coordinate 623,541,852 of CM028135.1, forward strand.
AACTTTTATAGCTAATTTTGTAATTAATGACTCACATCATTAAAGATGACTGCCACTCGCAACTGTTGAAAAAATCTCTTCCAATGAGGTTATCTGTTGAATGTACATGCTAGGTTCATAATGTGGATGAATTAGAAGGTTGGTGCCACTTGTTTCTGAAGGTTAAGAGCAAAGCACTGTACCACAATGCTATTTTTTTTCATGGCTGGCATGGCACTTAGTGGCAAACTACAAAACTTCTAATTCCCTATTGTGGTTCAGGAATGAAAGAAAATGAAATGAAAAATTTGTATTTTATTGTTTTTGTCAAAAAACAAACAAACATAATACCTGAAAAAAATTTATGGTGACTAAAAAATATTGTTGCTTTTAGGGAATGAAGACTAATAAATGCCTACAAGACATGTGCAAGCCCTAGCAAAGTTTTCCACAGCATAGTTTAGTTATCAGAAGTTGTCTATTGTCACTTCTGCTCTCAGTCTGCCCAGTAAAGCAGATTGTTATATTGTTGGTCATTTTCATTCTTTTCATCCAGCTGTCTATATCTCACAAGAACAATGAATCAAGCAGATCTTGCTTAAGCATGCATGACTCTAATGCTATCCAAAGAAGTACAGCTAGACTATAGTACTGCAGTATGATGTAAACCATGATATTTTTGCTAGATGATTTAGGTTTTTCCAACTGTTTTTTTTTTCAGAAAATAGAAAGAAATAATGAGTGTTTTGATACTGACGATTATTAAGATTTTATCAATGCTTAAAATAGCAAATGAAAATGTGTTCACTTATTAGATTATTAGATTACTGAATGATACAGTAGTTTACATACTGCATAGAATGATGTACATGTTAATCTGTTGCTCACTTGTATTATATGATAGTCACAAAATGAACATGTATGTGTCAATGCTGAATATTTGCTTGCAGTGAAACAGGGCGTTAAAGAGCACCTGATGGTACTGGGATAACTCTGGAGAACATGATATCTAGACACAATTTAACATTTCACCCCTTTTTCGTAATTGTTGCCTTTATTTGTTTATTACTAACAGGTACACAGGCCCACTGCCATATTTGCTCTGTTGTTTCTCTACTTCTGCACTCACAGTTCTGTTTGTGACATCCCAGTCTGTTGTGGAGATAATTATGATGTAATTAACAAGACATTATGATGTCATGTTTAGACAAGCAAAAGAAGCTTATAAAATTCAAGTGACAGTAACCTTGTTTTTGTATCACATCCCTCATTAATAAAGAAAAAAGGCTAAAGATTTGCAAAAATTTGATGCCAGCCCAGTGGTGCTGAGTGTTGAAGGGCTGGATGCCACACCTCACACTGTGCCGGCAACCCAGGTTTGGGAACAAGCCAGAGATGTTGGGGTCAGCTGTGGGGGGAAGAGCTGGATCAAGCTGTTGTCTGACAGCTCTCCTCTCCTGGGGAGGGCTGGGCACTGATCCAGTTAGCGGATGGTGTCAGGATGGGAAGGCGCTGTTAGGCGCTTGGCAGAAGCAGTGTCTTCACACAGCTTCTCACCTGGACTTCAGTCCTGCATGCTGGCATCCTCATGGGGGGGATTAGGGATTACAAAGTCACTTACATAACTAAGCAAAATCCCTCACCCCACTGCCATGCTGAATGATCCCCGAACAGGGAGATATGGCCAGAATACTGAGCCCTTGCCTGCAGGTGGGGGAAAAATTGTGAAATAAAGCATTGCAAAAATGTAATTCTGGCTGAATAGTACATAGGGTAAATGCCCAGAAGTATAAATCAGTGGGTTGCAGATTCAGCACCCCTCAGGTCCACAAATAATGTTGTGTAAGGATATCTGTGCTACAGTAAACTTGTAGTAGGGCCAGTGATATGAACATCTGAGGCAGTGGATGCTTTACCTCCTGCCATGCCAGCAATCTGGATTTGAGAATTGACCAAGGTCTCTCGGGGGGCTGGTGGGGGAAGGAGGATTTAGGCCCTGTATACACTGGGGATGCTAAAATGATTTAAGTGCCTTCAGACATTTTAAATCTGCCTAGCACTGTTTGCATCCGGAATATAAGCCCTTTAAAATGTTTTAACAAAATCATGTTTAAACCCCGCTAAATACCTTGGGCAGGATTTTCAAACCTCTGAGAATGCTGCAATTCCCTGGTACGCCAAACATATGGTGCATGGGGCTTGTGGCATTCTCCTGGCTGGAGATCAAGATTGTCTATCCCATGGGTGAATTGCGACAAGTTAGACCAACATTTTGTGGTCTAGCTTGCAGCAATCCCAAGAGCCTTTTTTACAGAGCTTGTGCCAGATATTTGGCACAAGCTGCCATAAATTGTAGAAACTGTTGAAATTGCATCCGAGATTGTAAATTCGAGTGCAGTTGTGGTAAAGGGATTTAGCACACTGCCAAAACCTAAGTGTCGTGGCACAGGGCTTAATGCAAGCCCTCCACCACATTTTGAAAATCCAGCCCCATAGTTTTAAAACCATTTCTAAAAATGTTTTTGAACTAGCATGGTTTTACTCATATATCTGGACAGGAGTAAACACATTTTAAGTTGTAACAGTTTAGATAAAACAGTTGCAGCTGAAGTGTGTACAGACAAGTAGAGTTCAATGTGTTGGACTTAACACAAAATAGTTACAGGGAAAACAGGTTTAACACCTGCAATGTGGACACACTAAACTGTTATCAGAAATGGTTACTGAATGGTGTGGATGCACTGAAATGGTTTAGCTAAACTAGTTTTAAAAATGTTTTTCAAGACCAGCTCAGTGGTGCCAAGCAAAGGGATTCGCCCAGCATGCTGGCAACCCAGGTTCAAGCTCCGAGCCCAGGTACCAGGAGCGGAGACTGACAGGGAAGGGATCCAGAGCATCCACTGGATGCTTTCCTTCTGGGGGCTGGGCAGGGCCTTGGCACCTGCCGGAGTATTGGTGAAGGGCTAGGGGATGTGCGGCCTCGACATTCCACTGCCCATCCCTGTCACAGGTCGCCACTCCCACAGGCCCAATCAGAGTTGCAGTGGGTGGGCCAAGAAAGCATGAAAACTCCTCTTGGCTGCTCAGATGATGGCCACAGGTCCCTGGCACACCATAAAGCCCAGGATAGCCCCACACTGACTACCCCACCGACGACTCTAAGGCTAACTAATTTGTGCCTCTGGGCACTTCTTCCATGGAGAGGGGGGACCCACCCAATGAAGGGTTGTGTCAGGTCACCCAGGGGGTCAATTGGTGGTTGTGGGAGCAGCAGGATGGTGTCCAGCAGAGGACAGTGACCATGGGGCCCAGATGGCCCAAAGGAGTGGCTGGCCTTGGGGGAGAGGGAGGAGCAAAATTAAAACAAAGGTTTTCAAAAACAGTTCTGTAGTGTGTAAAGAGCCTTAGTGTCCATCAATAGCTCTCTTTCTTTGGTGTGGGAGGACAGTAAGTACTACTGCTTGGCTGCTACCTAGTGGAGGGTAGGTGACACAGCTGTGGTCACCAGAATTGACAGTCCTAGGCTGGAGTTGAAAGCATGCACCATCTTCATGGTAAATTGACAGTCCTAGGCTGGAATTGAAAGTGTGCACCATCTTCATGGTCTATGTGTGCACCATTACATACCATCAGCTCTGACTCAAGGGGAATAATGGGTGGAAAAGAACCCCTGTCTGCAGGGTGATGTTGTGACCCTGAAGGCAAAGCACCACCATCCATGACACCTATTCACACAGAAGTAAGAAATAGATGAAGTCCTGGAGGTGGAGTGAAGGGCCTGGGGTTTGATAGCAGAAGGGAGCTGATGGGAAAGGCAGGAGGATAAAGTCCACAACAAAAATCTACCATAAAAAAAAGGATTGCAAAAATATTTGAATGATAAACTGAATTGTGACTAATTCTCACATTTTCAAAGTTATCCAACTGGTATTAGGGGCTCTTTAAAGAGAACATAAACAATATATAATAACTGAGGAGCATTTTTCTCATATGGAAACCTGGTTATAATTTGCCGTTATAACCAGCTGGTTAAAATGGTGAACACACGCCAAGTTGCCTTCACACCACGCATGCAGCAGCCGCCATCATCCCTTCATGGTGTGGGACACTTCACCACCATGGGACTCCACCATAAGTAAATTAAAAAAAAAGTGAACTTAGCTCTTTGAAGTACAGTCTAGGGATGACCACTTTATTAAATAAAGGTTTCCACAGAAGCCTGTCCTTACAGAAATATAAGTGTGCTGCGTACATGCAGAAGGCATGTCACATACTTAATTGTGCAATGTTTGCATGCAGTTCACATACACAAAGTGAACCTTTGTGAACTAGGTCTAAAAAGCACATCAGGTTCACATAAGCAAGCTTGACAAGTGTGCAGCAGGTAAGCTGGTGAGAATGTCTTCTAAAAATAACATCAGTTTCACATGTTGCACGCTTGCCAAATAAGCAGCAACTAAACTGGTGCAAATCTTATCTAAAAAAACACATCAGTTTCTATTTCTCATACTACTGCTAGCAATTAGAGCCATTAAAATACCTTTTTCGTTGATTTCCCATTAACATTAGGTAAACTCATAAAATCTGATCCTTTTGTGAGTTGTTTAATGGTTTTTGATTTTTGTCATTAAATTGTCATTAATTTTTACCATAAAGCAAGGGTGTCATTTAGGTAGGGCAGAGAGGGGCAGTTGCCCCCCCACACACATTTGTGCCTAGGTTGTTCTTATGGTGTGGCAATAATGGCATTAAATTTGGATTTAATCTTTTGCACAATAAGTGCCCCCAGCCTGTGTTGCACTCACGCTGCAGGTGCATTCCTGGCTCAACTGTGTCTGTATTTTGTTGTCCATTCTCTCCATCTATTGGCAGTGGCACCATCACAAATGATGTGGAGGAGTACCAGTCAAGAAAAAGTGCATGAGTTACACGAGTAGGATGCTGTCTTTCCAGCCACAGAGTATACAGGCTGCACACTACAGCTTGGAGGAGTCACTGAGCACTGAACTCTTAATAGCAGTGTTGTGGCAGCATATTTTTGTTGGACTACTCTTAGTGAGTCTCCATCTCTCTCTCTTGATGGCTGAAGGTGCAGAGGGTGAGCTAGAAGTTAACTCAAGACTAGGCTTCCTACTTACTCTACTGGGCTCGCCTCACAAAAAAAAAAAAACAGATCGGGCCCCCCGTGGCAGCAAGCTAGGCCTTGCAGCAGCAGTGACAGCAGTGCAGGCAGCCTTCATAGACCTTGATCAGTACAGTACAGCAGCAGCCACAGCAGCAGCCAAGCAAGAAGCATGCAACACAGCTTGGATGGGTTTGGTTGGTTTGGTGACTTGGTCGAAGAAAATGTTGGGGACCTGGGATGGTTGGTTCTAGTATCCAGCTTCTGGAAGAAGGGCTGAGGAGAAGCAGACTAAAAACTGGGCTGGTGGCTCACTGGGATAGGCCACAGGTTCTGGCCAGATGGCAGGGTAAGTAAAAGTAAATCATTTTTTACACGGGGATTGGGGAAGGAGGAAGGACTGAAATATTGATGTGTTGTTCATGTTTCTGAACCTGGGATGAGTATTGAATGGAATGAAGCTGGAGAGAGAGATTGAGACAACATTTTTATTTTGGGGGGGTGGATTCAGAACTTCAGCCAGCAAAAAAACTGATTAGTAATTGGGTGGGTTTAAGCCCAAATCTGATGGACTGCTGTGGGGTGTAGACAGATGAATCTTATACATTTAAATTTTTCCTGACTTGCATATCACTTTTCAGTCACAACAAATAAGTTTTACCTTTTAGAGATGTTTCAGACATTCCAGAACTTGTCACCGAGGGGCTGACTAGCACCTGGCCTCCATTGATTTTTGGCTCCCCCTGCTGAAATATGAAATGGCGCCACTGCCATAAAGTCTAAATTTATAGGACATCCTCTGTGTGAGCAGCATATTTTTCATGAGGGCTGGATTGGGGCAGAGCATTTTTCTGGGGTAAAATGATGGTTGTCCCTTGCATTCAGTGTCAGTTGAGTGGTACGGTATGCACAGACTATTGGAGCCCCACTATAGTCAGGTTTATGTCTCCCCCCCCATGAAGCTGACCCCCACATCCCCACACTCAGGCACATTATGACATAGGGCAATGGAGAGTGCAGTGGCATGACCCATTGAAATGAATGAGGGTATTTTTTTATTACTATTTTATACATTATTGATGGAGGGTCAGAGATTAATGAAGGCCATCACTCAACTAACAAGGGCCTTGTTTGTAGAACAGTGGCCTTCATTGTTCTCCATCTTGCCATCATAATGTATAAAATAGTAATAAAAAATAACACCATTTATTTCAAGGGGGTACACTCCAGCACTCTGACCCATGGACATCACCTGTTAAAGACTCCTACCTCTGGCTTCCTAGTACTCTGGTAAGAGACTCTAGACTTATATCTATACTTTGTGGGTTGTCTGTAGCAGCATAGCTGCACCTTCTACAGTGTGTGTGCATTGGGGGGGACTGGCCATGTGGGTGTCAAGTTGTTGCTACTTTTGTGTTTTTGCATTAAAATCTGTTTGCATGAAAGCATTCAAAACTATGGAGAGAAAATAGTAGGAGTACAGGCCAGATAGAAGTAATTAAGTAGTTTTGTGGGTAAGTGTGTGTGTTGGGAGTGGGAAGAACCACATGTGTTTCCATCGGTATGTGTAATACAGTTCAGCTGTGCAGCTGAGATGAGGGGGGACAAGAAAACTAAAAAGTGTATCAGTGGTTATAAGCATGCTGCATTCATACAGATGTATGAAGATTTGTACTGAAGTACAAGTGAGCCATATGTATGCAGTCACTATATCGTAGTGGTTAAAGGCACTGAACTGCAAACAAGGAGCTCTGAAGACCTGGATTTGCATATCATCAACCCCCACAAGTATACTGTGAGATCCTGAGCAAGTCTCTTAACTTTTATGTGTGCAGTTATCAGTGACCACTTGCTTTTTGCATGCATGCCACATGCATGCAGTCTGTTCAAATTTAACATTTAAATCATGCTTGCAGCACATATATCACATTGATAGTTTTATGCGTGCATCATGAAAACATTTCATATAATTATTTATGTAAGGGTGCACAGTGATATGTTTTTGTTTTATGTAATTGTTGTGGCAAAAAAATGCTTTCCATCAATTACGTAAAATAAAACATTGGGTGGTATGTTTTACAAGAATTTTACACACACTCGAGGTGTTGGATGCTGCATAAACCCCGACAGTGAAACCCATGTATTATTCTTTATGTAATGTAAAACAACTCATGCTGGTGCTTTCTGTACATTATTGACATGCTGTTAACATATTTTGAAGCTGTTATAGTTGTGTTCTGCATGCTGTGTTTTTCAAATATGTGCTTCCTGTCTGTACCTGGGGGAAAAACACACACACACTCACAGTGTGAGGATTGATGTTTATCTTCAAAGTGTGATGATGTCTGCTTGTTGGCTAATGGGCATAAAACCACTTTGATTAGTTGAGCTTTATACTTTGAACTACAAGAAGTTTATGCCTATCAGCTAGTTGAACACTGTCACTGCCAGCCTTCTCTGCAATGACTTTTAAGAGGCAAGCCTCCAGTATTTGCACATCCATTGGCTTATACACAGGGCCCTTGCTATTCCGTGATTCCATGGCTACAGCAAAGGCCGCAAGAAACTACTTCCACTGAAAAAATTACAGTGCCCCACAAAAATGGCCAATTTTAGATGCAGCCTTCACAAAGTGTTTGTCGTATGGTCAAATGTATTAAAGAAAATGGTGATGTGTAAACACTAAAAATAAATCATACATAGTTCTACAGCAAAACACAAAACACTGAAAAGTCAGGTTGTCTGATTAACCCATCACTTAACTGACCCCCATCACTTTTTGGGTCAGAGATCAATCATTTTCCCAAGGGCTGAGATCTGGTATGCAGGGATAAAAATAGCAGCAGATCCAGAAATTTCATAGTCTTCTCACACACCTTTCAGTTAATAAATAATTTGAAACACTGCCTTGTTTCATTTGCTTTGCTGGGTTCTAGCTTGTGTTGTAGTGCACAATGTGTAAGTGATCAAGCATGTTCCTGACTGTGGGGGAGGGTGGAGTGGTATGTAAGAAACAAAAAACAGCAGCCAGAAATTTATGTTTTAACTTTGCAATGCCAATACTCAAAGACTTGTCACACAGCTTTCATAAAATAAAGAATTGCAAACTGTCTGATCTGCTCCTGATCCATTTATTTTGTGGCACTGTTAGCTAGCTTAACAACTGCACATAGTGTCTGTAAGCTGATTTTTGCAAATGTGGCTTATATGAAGATTAGGCATGCAAAAGGTCCAGCACACAGACACAAAAACCAAAAGCCCTGCCTATATGTAACTGCTGTTCTTAATAACTGATTCCTGTGAAGCTCCCATCCTACCTCATGTAATCCTGTCTCCTGTCTCAGTCTATCTCCTCAGAATTGGACAGCCTCTCCCTTGTGCTAGCTTTGTGATCTGTTCCCAATGTGGCACCCATCAGTGTGTGATCTCTGGCACTTACTCTCTCTCTCGCACCTTCTCTGGATGTCTTTACAATTGCGGTCTGCTCCTCACCTCATCCCAAATTGGCAGTAAATAAAAATAACTAAAACAATTTCATGCTCCAGGTCCTGGTGGCAACAACTTTAGGATCTGCCTGTCATCTCCCCTTCCAGACCATTCTTCATACAGCAGCTTCTGGCTGTAAAAGAAAACATTGGACTATGGTTCTGACTTTCCAGAGGCAGCACTTTATGTTCAACAGTTGCCAATTCCCTGCTCCAACCACACAAAAAGTTTGGAAACCAAATCAAATGACTATTTATTTGCATCTGGAAATAGGGTGAGTATGCAATTGATTGGATAATTTAGTAGCCAGTCAGCAGCTTCTCATGGTACAGTAGGAATCCAGAGTTTGATGGTTCAAAAACAAACCAATCACTGCTTTTACAGTGAGATTATTGGCAGGTAAAATCTGTGGAGCTAAACTTGTGTAAGAACACTAAAACGGGAGTAACTCGGTAGGTGCAACTACTTACATAAAATCTAAAGTCACAAGACTTGTTAATGTAAAAATGGTGCACAAAATGTGTTGCTAAGCATACATGTCAGATAAAGTGCAAAAAACTGTACAAAAGCTGCTAGCAAACCTATCCTCTTCCACTCTGCCAGCTACTAACCCCACCTTTGGAGCTGCACATTAAATGGGGGTGGGAGCATATCTGTAATTTATTTACTATTTCCTGGACTCTGAAGACTAACCTGAAAGAGAGGACATAACCGCCTAGAAGGAAGCCAGGAAGGAAGCTGGTTTGTTTATGGCTAACATCTTCTGCTTAGGAAGAGGCATTGTTTCTCTACTTTTTTGGGGGAGGGGTTTTCTATATGGCTTTATGCAGCTCATTTTTTTATGGCTTTATATTGTTATTTTAAACTTGGAATTGGATCTTTGTTGTTTGATTAAATTCTTCTGGTTCGATTGCAGAATGTGTCTGCGTAGTATGGTGTTTGCTACCCAGGCAAGGTCTGTGCCTAGAGAGGACTTACAGAAGGAAAAGAGATAGAGTTGGGCACCAGGTAAGGAGAAATGGTATTTGTCAAGTTTGTAACAGTGTTTGTTTAAATTTGTCAAAGTTGTTTAAATTTTGAACAATTGTTCAAATGTTATCTGATTGTTCCAAGCACTTGGTGAAGAGCTAGATCTGGCAGGATGTCTCACTTCCCGTGTGGGCTGCACAGGTAAAGAATAACATTTAGGACACTTACATTTTATAGTTGGTAATATGATGTTGCCAAGTTCACATATCTGTGTGATTGTATTTTCTTCTTTGTTTCCACACCACTGCAATATTGCAGCAAACCAAGCAAACGTATGACAGGCAATGCAAGTTATTAAAACTGTACGAACATACGAACATACAAAATTGACAGCAGAAAAAGGCCCACAGGTATATCAAGTCTGCCTGATTATGTAGCTCTTAGTTTCATATCACTACAGCTGCCCCAACCCCACCTAAACCCCTCCCTTCTTCCTCTCCTCTTTCCGGTCCTTCTCCCCTTTGTGTTCTTGTTTATACTAACACTGCCCTTGACTTGATCCCAACCCCACTTAAAGCTACTGTGTTGACTGTTCTTTGAGTGATTAACTCTTCCGGCAGTGCATTTCAACCCACCACCACTCTCTCTGTGAAGTAGTGCCTACTCATCTTCCTCCTAAACCTTCCCCTTCTAACTTTAGACTCTGCCCCCTAGTGGCCTATCCCCTTTTTAAGCAGAACACTCCTCCCTCCCTGACTTTGTTTATGCCTTTCAAGTACTTAAAGGTCTCTATCATGTCCCCTCTTTCCCTTCTCTCTTCCAGCGAGTACATGTTGAGCGCCTTCAATCTTTCCTCGTACAGTAACTCCCCTAGTCCCATGATAAGTTTTGTAGCCCTACACTGAACCCCCTCCAGTAATTTCCCATCCTTTTTGAGGTATGGGCACCAGTACTGTACATAGTACTCCAAATGTGGCCTCACCAGTGATCTATACAACGGCAGGATGACCTCCTCCTTTTTGGAGGCGAGCCCTCTGGCAATGCAACCCAGCATCCTATTTGTCCTTGCTGCCACCCTCCTACACTGTGCTGATACCTTCATGACCCCCATAACTATTTCCCCATGTCCCTTTCCTCCTCCTCTGAAGTTGTTACATGCACTCCCCCAGCCAGTAGCTGTTCCTGGGATTTCTGGCTCTGAGGTGCATGACCTTGCACTTCTTAATGTTAACAGAAGTGAAGAATCTGTCAACTGTATGCATGTGTATGTGTCTGTTTCTTTGCATGTCATCTAATATGTTTTTTCCTTGCATTTTATTTACTTATTTTTTTATAGAATGAACACATTTGTGAGCAAATCTACCCATCTGCTCAGAACACATCAAAGACAGCTGTGTATGTGACTGTCAAGATCATGGCCAAGGTCATGAAAGACTGGTTATACATATATGGGTATATCTTATTTCAAGGCTGCAGGTTATCATTACACCAATATCAAGTACCACTGGTGCTTCACTGAGAAAGAATCTGGCCTTACCAGACACCCATGCAGAATAAAAGTTGCAGTAAAGGTAAGAATGTTGTACACTTTCATTATGTATTTGCTTATTTTTATTTGCTTGTTTATTGAATGGCAAACTGATACATTTTTCCCAGGAGAAAATCATTGACTTGGGACTTAATTACATGACGCTCTGCCAGACATGATTTGGGCAGCTTATAAAATCTGGATAACAAACAAATACTGAAAAAGTAATTACACTTAATTTCTCTCCATCTCTGCAGGACCTTGTTTACGATGTTGTAGTAGTAGTAGTAGTAGATCTTTTTATTCATAGGAATAAGGCACACTCAGTTGAGCAAAGCTCATTTACAGTGAGGTCCTGGGTATTACAACAGTTTCAATTAATAAGCACTAAATAAATGTAGATATATCAAGACAACCATACAGATATACACTCTTACGGGGTTAGTGTCTCCAAATGTTTAGGGATTTCTACTACCGTGGCAAGAATGGACCCCATTCTTTGGCCAGGGCATGTTCAAAACTCAAGAAATTAGTACTGTATTAATCTTTAATGTTTGCTGAGAGCACTCTTCTCAGCACATGCAACCTCCCCAAAATGGTTTCCTTTTGAAGTTCATAAGGTGTCACAAGTATTGGCAGCATATTTAAATGTGCCTGAAAGTTCTTTTTGATTAGTCCCATTGCTCCAAGTGCTATTGGAACAATTTGTGTGTCCTTATTCCACATCAGTTTGGTTTCTGACTGCATATCTTGGTATTTCATGATTTTGTGTCTCTCTTTATGCAGGACACTTTAGTCACTAGGGGTGGCTATTTCAATCAGCAATGCTACCTTTGTTCTCTTTTCTGCAATACTATATCAGGTTTTCTTGCTTCTACTTTCTTGGCTGTTGGTATTGGGTGATCCCATGTGATCATTACTTCTTCATTCTCTGTGATTCTTTGTGGTTCATGTTTCCAGTTTCTCTCTGCTACCTGTATATTATAGTGTTTGCACAGTTTCCAATGGATCAATCTTGCTACATTGTTGTGTCTTTCAGTATACAGGCCTTCTGCTATGAGTACTTCACATCCAGCCACGAGATGCACAACCGTTTCTAATTCTGTACTACAGAACCTGCACTTGTCTGTTTCTCTTGTTTTTTCTATGGATTTTGTGAACCATCTTGTGTGTAGCCCACTACCTTGGGCAGCCATTATCAGTCTCTCAAATTGTGACCTAAATTCACCTCTTTTTAACAACTTATGGGTCAGGGCTTAATCGACCTGTGGTTGTTCCAGTAGCTCCCTGTATTTTCCACTATAATTATGAGGTTTCCAATTGTTTTTTCTTTTCTGTTGGTCTTTGTCCTTATACTCCTTTTTCTGATTCTTTGCATTTTCTGTTGCTGGCTGTTCCTTATCTACTAGTGGATTAACATCCATCTCTGCTACCCTTCTGAAGGCTTCTCCTAATTTGATGAGCGAAGTCATCTTAGGCTTATTTTCTTCATGACGCAAGACCTTGACTATATTTGGGTCCAAGGATGTCAGTAAGTATGTATGCAGCCCCACTATTGTGGACCTATATGTTACACTCTTACAAGTGATGCTAAACATTTGTGCAAATAAGCAAATCTAAACAATCATACAGATATAGATATACACTCTTACAAGTGAGGCTAAACATTGTGCAAATGAACAGTTGTGCAAAGAGGCATAGCAGTGATGCAAGTAAACATACAGTAGTATCAATTAAGTAGTGGCATCCATGCAACAATGATCCTAGGATTTTCTAGAATTCACACACCATGGCATCAAATCACACCTTTTATTCGGAAGGCTGTGTTGCCGAAGATCCACCAAGATATCTTTACTGACAATCTGCTCCCAAAACTACGGATGCAGCTGGCATTCCTCACAAACAAATCTGCATGGATATGAGGCCTGTTGGATACATTTTAATCATAGAGCCCTGTGACCATGGATATTTTGAACATCTTAGAAGAAACTGAAAATCAATCAGCAGCTTGCCATGGAGAGCTGACATTTTTTCTTTGATATTGGAGATGGAAAGAAGATGGAGAGGAGGTTTCTGCCAACATCCAGACAGAACTGTTGAAGAGTTTCAGGGAAGTTGTTGGCAGTGCCTCAGTTAAACTCAACAAATACTTCTCAGAAGAGGGCCAGCTTGCCTTTAACTTTTTGAAAGTAGCAAGGATCTTCTATCCCTCCACAGTGTCCTTTCTGTCTGTAGCTATTGTAGGATGCACTGATATCCCTGATATAGAGTTTGAATCTATAAAAAAATCCTGGTACCAGACTACGTCTGCAATACAAGCCTGGCAGTGAAAGATCTGTACTTATTTTGGAAGTCTGCAGCTGTTCACACACCAACATTTTCTCAATTGACTCTTTCATGTGTTAATTGTGTAACAAATTCTGCAGATGGAGAAAGCAGTTACATTATCAACAGCACAATAATTATAGAAGGATGAGGGGACTTTCTGAAGACAGCAATCAAAGTTTTTTGTTACAATGCTAAACAAAAATGTAGAATGTTGTCAAAATGAAAAAAATAAATAATGCTGTATGGAACTTAAGTGCCCCTGATGTGTACAATAAAGCAATTTAATATGTATAATGTGAGCTGTCCATTAATTTTCTTGCTACAAAATGTACAAACAATAGTAGTTCAATGGGCCTATGCAACCAAAGTAGTGTTATGCTTGTGCAACTGTAATAACTGTTTTGCTATTTGTACTCTGTATTCCATGAGGAATTGCCACCCTGTAGGGGTACCGAAGGCAGGGAACCCTCAAAGAGGGTTCCATCCCTAGAGGTACTATGGGAAAGATTCCCTTGGCTAAAGATACCCTTAGAAGGAGCCCCACCCCCCCACGAGGAGACAGACATGTCGCTGAAGAAGGAGGGGAGGATGGCAGGCTAAAGAAAAAGTGCTTCAGAAGGAGGCTGGGAGGAACTGCTTATATAGCTCAGAAAGAGGGCATGGCTGATTTCTCACCCCATTGAACAAAATGCATAGCCTTCCAAATGAATGGGCCTACACAACCAAGGTAGTGTTGTGCTTGTGCAACTGTGACAACTGTTTGGCCATTCACATTCTCTATTCCATGTGGAATTACCACCCTGTAGGGGTATCAAAAGCAAGTAACCCTTGAAGAGGGTTCCACCCCTTGAGGTGCCAAGGGAAAGATTCCCTTGGCTAAAGGTACCTTAGGAAGGAGCCCCAAAAAGAACCTCGAGCAGTAAACATTGACTACGAGGTTGAGAAGTAGATTGATAGCAACAATACAGTTTCAATAAACAAAAAATAAGATGTGCAAGTTGTCAGGACTGCACTGATAAAATGGATTGCACTGATGATATAAGGGCTTTCTAAGGAGAGAGGGAATGGTGAGTAGGGTCACCATCCATCTCCATCCAAAAGTGAAACCTACATATGGAAACTAGGGAATATACTATCAACAACCAACTACAAATTATGACCCGTGGCATGAAGGATAGGAAAATCTCCCTTTCTAAAGGAGGAAACCTCTGGGGATACAAGGCCTAGGTCACCTTCCCTCCAGGCCATGGATAGTTTATTTAATGATGGCACTGCTGCAGCAGCTTAGAAATCCAAGCCAAGGAAAATAAATAATCCAATTTGGTGGAAAGTTCTCATGATCCCTCTAACAGGAACACCATGAAGGGCTGCAGCAATGGGTACTCTTGAAGCAAGAGCAGACCCCCAAGGAGGAAGGAAGAAAGCAAAAACTGCTGAGGCACTCTGCTGGCCTACTGACAAAAACTGACTAGGTGACTCAAAGGCAGTCATAGGGAGGATATCTTTCAAAGGTGCCATGGTGTCACCATAGCCAATGGAGCACTCTTGGACTTATGGGCCCTGCCATTCGGCATCTAAAGTCTTAAATTCTACATCTACAGGTGCCAGCAATGAGTTAGAGGACTAAAGCTCCACCTAGAGTGAGTTCATTCCCACTATGGGCCAGATGAGAAGCACCCCACCAAGACCTTCACATGCTCAAGAGGTGGACTTCATTGGTGAAGAGCAGGACTATTGGCTACAGGGCAAGCCTTGAGCCTGAAACGGTAATGCACATGGTTGGCATGCCTCTGAATTATGAGTGAGTGCATGAATCAGCTTTGATGTTCTAGATAGAAGGAGGCTGGGAGAAACCAGAAGTTGTAGATTAGGTAACAGGTTATTGATGGGAAGTCGGGGTTAAGCCAGCAGCATTAGTTATAAGGAAGCTGGGTGAAGCCAGTGGCCTGGGTAAGGTAGAAGGCTGTAGTGTGAGTCAACGTTCGGAAGTTGATAGTGGTAGCAGCCAGTGGAAAGCAAGAAAGCCAGTTTCATTAAGGAAGCTAAATTAATGGTGACATAAAAGGTAGCTGTTTAGATAGTTAGAGGCTGAGACACCAGTAACCGAATCAGAGAGGATTAGTATAATGAATCAATGAGGTTTAACAGTTGATCACTATGGTTTCAGCATGAATAGAGAATTGATAAGAGTGACATGAATACTTTAGTTTCCATTAAGGCAGAGTTAGGTTGTTCCAGTAAAGAGTATTTGCAACACAGTAATGAAATGCAATGAAAATCTGCAAGCCACGAAGGCTGTGAAGATAATGTTTTTATGCATGGATAACTGAATAGCCATGTAGGCAAGACAGGTTTTACTATAGGGCTACAACAGCACTGATGCCTGTTATCCGTGGTCCAGCACCCTGATTGTACCCCCACCTCACAAACAGCAACATATATGTAGGTATATGTACTAATCTTAGGGCAGAGGCACTTGTTGTATAAGCATAAGTGTTAGGATCTGTGTTCTATTATTATGCTTCATTATGTTGTACTGATATATCTCAGTCCTGGGAGATGTTTTTCATTATATTTTATTGTATAATTATAAGTTAGGCAACAGTGCTACCTTTACTGCTTGTGTATCACTGTAACTGCAAGTGACCTTGTACACTTGTACAGAACCCTATTGTTCACTTATATTTTGCTAGTTAAGCAACTTCTTATGCTAGCTAGGCTACTTACTCATACCACCTGCTACTGTCCAATTGCATAGCTTTTTATGTATCTTCTTTTATAGTTGTCATTGTACTTATCGGGGTATAAGGCCCCTTGCAGCACATAGCTTATCTGCGACTAGGGACTGCACCTATGTAGGTAAGGAAACTGGAAGCTCTCCCAGTATTATTACTGATGGTAATAAGCCTGTATCATTATGATTTACCAGTAATAAATTACATGTATTATTCATGCACCACTTGACTGTTGTCTCTTCCTTTGTGCTGTTCCAACAAGAACCTAAGAAAAGGTAATTTTATTACCCAGTTAAATTTGGCAGCCATGTGCAGGTTGGAATGTAAAAAATGAAGATTCCATTCAGTTTCTTTTGAATGTCGAGTAGTGTAGTGCAACTTTTACCTACTTGGACCTACTCGTGC
Organism: Neoceratodus forsteri; assembly: GCA_016271365.2. Lineage (NCBI taxonomy): Eukaryota > Metazoa > Chordata > Ceratodontiformes > Ceratodontidae > Neoceratodus > Neoceratodus forsteri. The sequence goes on from CM028135.1 coordinate 623,558,404, forward strand.
TTACACTGGTAGCGATTGTGGTTGACACATTCCCTCTTGGTCTCAGGCATGGCAGACCCACACCGGACCTCTTTACACTCCCTCTATGAGTGACAGTGTACAGCCTTGGCATCACCATTTATCCACCGGGGACTGGAAAGCAGTTGGGTGATGGTGCCAAGGATTTTGTACAGAAACTTATTTGTTTGTTCGTCTACCCCTTATTTGTCATGTCTGAACTTTGCACTGACTTGAGACTCGACATCTTGAACTACTTCACATCCTATGGTGGATGGATAGAATTCACGCTGGACACGCTGGACACAAAGTCTGCAGACAATCCATTGCTGCTGTATCAGAGCAATACTTAGAGTCCAAACAAACAACCAAAAAGTACAACCTTAAAGATCTCTTTGCTGAGGCTGTACATACCGTTGTTGAGAGTCTCACAGAGAGGTGTGCCTCCCTTGAACTGCAAAATGCTTCTCTAAAAATAGAGGTGGTCTTGCAGGCATCAGAAAAAGGAACAGAAACTAGTAGAGGAGACATAGTCACTTTGTGATGCCAATAACAGACTTTTGCATTGTACTGCTCCAGACCCATTGAGGGTGGGTCATCTGGTGATGATGACTCTGACTTTGATGATGAGGCATGCCACGTTACAAGCAAGTCCAACCCCCTTGGTGGTGTAACTCCCTCCGGCAATCCACAAGATGGCACCCACATCACCACACACTCTGTGTTGCCACGTCTACATAAACATGGTAGATGTCATGTACCATGCCAAGATAGCAGCCCCCATGACACAGACAAATGGCCTGTGTTCCGTGGAGCACCCCCACTTTCTCCCCTAACCAGGGAGAACACAGCAGAGGTGCGTGGCCTAATTCAGGAGACTATTAGTAACATCACTATACCGGAAGACCAGCGAAGTGCCATCCAGGATCACATTGAGAGAATGTTTGCAGACACTGTCAATCAGGATCATGCATACAAGGCAATCACTGATGCGGCAGCGGAAGCTGCACTTCAAGACAACATGGAACAAATTGAGTTGAACTCAATTCCTCATACTTCCAACCCACTACAAGTCACTCACTCTGTCCAGCAAATTGCCCAAAGTATTGGACAGATAGGCCCAACTGACAGTCTCAGTTGCCATTTGGTGAAAGTGCACTTTCTGTGAGAAGATTTCTCTCCAACCTGAGTACCAGGTTCAAGTCTTGCAACAGACGATCAAACCTACCCTCTTGGTCAAACTCCCAGAAACTGTATGCAACTGCGATACCCTTACCTACAATGACATTGCTGCAGCCCTCATTGCCGCCAACTCCCCAGGCATTGTAGAAGCTCGCTTGGCCTATAAGGTTAAGCAGAATGTGAAAGAATGCCCTCCGGCCTACCTCCAATGGTTATGAATTGCATACTATATTGGCAAAGGCCTTGCAGAAGAACTTTCAGACTGAGACCAGATTGAGTACAAGGATTTTCACATCCAGAATATGAATCTGGCCTTGCAGGAAAAGGCTGAACTTAATGTTTACCCAAAAACCAATTCCTTTGCAAACATCCTTACAAAGACAGAGCGTGCCTACCCAGTCTACCTCAGCACCCTTGTTTTGGGTAAAACCAACAAGGCTGCCACCATTCAAACTCCAGCAGTACAGGTGGCTGCAGTACAGCCAACCTCCGACACACCTACCCATTATACCATGGAAGGCAATAACCAGAAAAATGATGACCCTTCTGATGATAAGCAGTCGCACAAGGGGAGGGACTGAAACTATAAAAACAACAGGAACAGAGACAGAAACAATTGGAAAATCCAAATGCCTAATTCAATGGCTGGAACCATAATGCCCTAGCTGTCGAAGCCTAAAAGATGAGAACAAGACCCTCCGCAAACTGCTGGAGGAGGTCAGTGCTGAGAGAGCCGCTAAGTTTATGCATACCGTAGCAGCACTCACTCTAGCCACAGGACAACCATGTGGCCAGGGGAATCCTTTCCTGCCTTTGGCTACAAAACAAATGAATAGCCAAGGGAAGAATCCTTTTGTTGCATCGGCTACTGGCCAGGCCAATGTGATGACCAAGGAGGAACCATCTGTGCAGGCTGCTGTCGCACCTGTGATGTCACAGGTACATCTGTATTCTGTGCAAGACATTCAGGAAGCCTTAAGATACTGCAAGCCTCAGATTTCAGGAACAGGATGATGACAATGATTCTGAAAATGCAGATTAACAATTATAAGCCCCAGTCCAGATTGTGAGTGACTTGCTTGTTGACACAAATGGATGGCCTTGTGTAAAGGCCACGGTTGGAAGCCTCCAACTTACCATGTATCTGAATACCAGAGCAGCCATATCAGTCCTCCATGATGATGATCCAGTCTCATATGACTGGTCTACCAGCTGGAAGACCAGTGCTCTAGGGTGTAGATGGTACCCAGCTACACACCTATCCATCTGTTCCTCTACCTGTGGTGGTAGGCCACCTCAGAACTGATTTTCTCTTTGACCTCATGGTATTACGTCATCACCCCAGCATATTGGGAACTGACTTTCTATCACTACACAGCTGTGTAGTGAACCTAGCCAACAGGCTACTTCTCTAGATCAAAGGACAATGGCATGCTGTCACCATTCCAGACTCGGACCTGGTGGCAGCCATTTCCCATAACAACAAGGAGTATGATATCATGGCTTTGTTCAAAAGTCATGACCTGTTTTCTGACCTTACACCTTTGCTGCAAAAACACCTTGATGTGTTTGCCACCAACAAGCATAACTGTGATAGGATGTACACTACCATTGAAGTCACAGGACTCAACCCTGTGAGGCAGAAGTAGTATCCGTTTCCTGCTGAAGCCTTGTGTCACTGAGGGAGACCATCCAATTACTGCTACAGCAAGGAGTGATTAGGACATGTGTCTCCACTGTCAATTCATCTATGTGGCCCATGAAAAAGCCAAATAAGCTTGGAGACTCACAACTGATTACAGGAAACTTAAAAAAGTCACCCCCAGCTGCACCCCAACAGTAGCATCAGCACCTGATGTGCTCAAGCTGTTGACACCTGACAAAAAGTGGTTCACAGCTCTTGATGTCTCTAATGGGTGTTGATCAGTCCCATTAGCACAGTAAAGCCAATACAAATTTGCTTTCACCTTTGATTAATGCCAGTACACCAGGACCTCTCTTCCCCAGGGCTTCCATAATAGCTCTTCCATCTCCACATGATGGATGCCCGGCAGGGGTTCTCCACTCCCCAGTGTCTCCTGAAGTACGTGGATGATTTGATATTAGCAACCACCACAAAGGAAGATCATTTAGCCCTTCTAGATGAACTTCTGTCTCTCCTCAAGAGAGCAGGCCTCAAGTGCAACCTCTCTAAAGCACAATTGTGTGAAAAAGAGTTAATCTTTCTTGGCCTACACATCACAAACCAAGGCAGAAGCACAGCTGCCAAGCAGATCCAGGGCTTTCAAGATCTGCCACTTCCTACTAGTGTGGCAACACTCAGACACTTCTTAGAAATGGTAAACTACTCCAGTGATTTTATCTCTGACTTTGCTTGAAGGCTGCTCCCTTGTATGAACTTCTGAAAAAGGACATCCCATGGACATGGGGCTTCACTCACACTGAAGCTGGTACACAGCTTAAGCAGGCCTTGCTCAACCCTAACCCAAACCTCCCCTTCCATTTGGAAACTGCCACCTCTGATGTGGCCACGTCTGCAGTGCTGGCACAAAAATACAATGGGTACTTCAGGCCCATTGCCTATGCATCTGAGATGTTGTCCCAAGTAGAGATAAAATACAGTCTCTGTGAAAGAACACTCTTGGCAACCTACTGGGCTGTCAAACACTTTATGTACATCAATGGGTATGCTCCTATTGTCTTGCATACCTGTCACACCACAACTATCTTTTTCCATAGAGACAAAGTAAAAGATTATTCAGTTCCAAAACCAGATTAACCCACTGGTCTTTGCTTTTGCAGGACAGGGACTTCAAAGCACTGCTTGCTAAAATGCCCTCAATCTTGGCCCATGGCCTACTTTACACAGGTCAGCCCCATTATGGTGCACTCCAGCTTCCTGACATACCTGAGCCAGGACCATTCCTACTGACTACACCAGATGTTTTAGAGGATACCACCATGTTTTGTGTCTTTACAGATGGCTCTGCCTCCTATGTGGACAGAGAGCAGGTAGCAGGATTTGGTGTGCTTATTTTAGACAAAGATGTTAATTTCAGGTGCATTTCCAGGAAGTGCACTGTTATCTTGTTAATGTATTATTCTTGCATGACTCTCTTCTCCTACTGTTCCTTACTGCACTTCTTTCTCTCCATACTCTAGGATTATCAAATCTGCTCTCCCCAATCAACTCCTCATCACTGAGTGTATGAGGTTGTGTGCCTGTATAATAACCACTGCATGTTTTGTTCCTATGTATAATCTTTCAGCTTTCCCTGCATGGAAACTGTTTATTGTTGTCTTGTTTCTGATTTGATGTTACCTGACCATTGATGTTTATATTTGTACTCTCCCGGGTCATTCCTGAAAATGGGCAGGGTTATTGCCTAGTGTACTTACCCAGTTATCAACAGCAAATAAGTAAAATGAATACAGTATGCCAAATTGGCAGCTGTGGCCTGTGCTTTGGAGATCATGCCACATGGTGACAAGGATGCCATCATCTTTAGAGACTCTAATTGGGTCTGCTCATCCATTACTGAGTTTCTACCATTTTGGGAGAAAAATAACTTTATATCCTCTGATGGCACACCTGTCAAATACAGGGATCTGTTTGTGTATATACACACCCTGAGACAGCAGTTTACTTACAAACTGTACATCCACAAGGTAAAGACTCACTGTAAATCTGACCCTTACCATGAATTCAATGGCTAAGTGGACTTGCTAGCCAAAGGAGGTGCTGGGGGGGACATGGACAATAACTCAACCAATAGCTGTGACAGCTATCTCCATAGCTGCCAACACTAGGCAGAAACCAGTACCAGAACCTCCACTGGACTTTTCTGCTGCACAGAAATCTGACCCAGAGCTAAAAGGCATGTTCAAATTCCTGGACAAGGGAATTGAACAACCACTACCTGTTGGCAGTCCATACAAGAGACACTTTTACAATATACATTTGCCTAGTGATCAGAAGCTCATCTGGTAAAAAGAGGATACAGATGACAAACTGTGGGTTGCACCACAATTTTTGCAAATCGAATTCATACATATGGTTCATGATACCCTCCCTGGTGGACACCAGGGGGAAGACAACACCCTCCAGAGACTAAAAACTGTCATCTGGTGGCCTGGCATAACCAAAGATGTAGAGCACTATGTGGACAACTGCATAGTGTGTGTCCAGCATAACCCAATTTTGGTAAAAAGAAATGCCAAATTGTTGTCACAAAGGCAAACTGGACCATGGAATGCAATACAAATCGATTTCATTGGCCCCCTTGACCAATTCCAGCAAGAACAACAAGTATGCACTTGTCACAGATTTGTTCTCTAAGTGGGTAGAAGCATTTCTCACTAAGAGTAACATGGCAAAGACAACTGCCAAGATCCTGGTGGATCAATTTTTCTCCAAGTGGGGCCTACCTGTAAAAGTAGACTCAGACCAGGGAACCAGTTTTACAGCTGAGCTGATGAAGCAGACACTCCAACTGCTGTACTTGGAGTAGCTCAAAAATTCCATATCCCTTACCATTCTCAGTCCACAGGTCAGGTAGAAAGAGCCAACAGAAGAATCAAACAGATGTTGTGCAAATTCATCAATGACAATCCCAAGGATTGGGATTCCCTCTTGCAACTAATACTGATGGCAACCGGGGCACTCCTGCGGCCACTACCCAGTACTCACCATGTGAGATTATGACTGATAGAGCCATCAGATTACCTGATCACCTTTTGATTGATCTCCACACCCCTACAGCAGATACAGTATCTGTAGACAAGTACATTTAAAAGCTTCATGATGACATCATGAAGACACACCTGTTCATTGCCAAACAAATGGACAAAACTCAACAACAAGCTAAAGCTCATTTTGATAAGCATGCCAAAGAAGCTGACTGGCAAGTTTGAGACCAAGTTATGCTTCTCAAATACAGGGAATCCACTCATTCATTTGCCAGCAAATGGGAAGGCCCATGCTCCATTGTCAACAAACTTAGTCCTGCTGTTTACCAGGTCCGAGTTCAACAGCAAAATAAGACCACCAACAAGTGTTTCCATGCTAATCAGCTCAAGCTGTACAAAGGTGACAAAACTTTCTTTTCCTAACCCACTTAGGGTGGAATAGTACCATCCACTTAACAATCCTTTTCTGTTTTCTTTCAGGTACACTGGCAAGATGGCTATCTTGCACCTCGTTATCCTGGTGGGACAATACTCCCTGACTGAATCCCAGAACAAACCCCTATCGACTCACAGACAACATTAGAACATTTTCTTAGTAAACTTGAACACTCGGCCCCCATAGGAGTTCATATTAATGTGCCCAACAAAATGATTACTGTTAAGGAAGGCTCAGACACCTATCTTAATGCCATGGTAGTTGCTCCAGACAAGTCTTCACTTTCTATACAATGGGAAACTGATCTTAATGGCTACACACTCCCTGTAGCTCACCTATTCAAAGGTACATTCCACAGATGGCCTAACACAGACATCTCCATAAATGGTCCTCTGTCCATTCAACAGACTTCCCCCAGACATACTAGTCAGTATAATCTTACTGATCTCATAGATCCTGCTTGGTGTGATTGCCTCACCTCTGAGGAATCATTTGCTTTCTGGCTTCATAACTATGTAGCTACTGAAGCTGTTTTTCTTTCTGTAGTCCCATCCACCAAAGATGAAATGACTGACTGTCCTCCTCAGGAGGAAGGTCCTCCTAGTGGTTTGACCACCACTTCCCTTCCTGGAGCTGTGATTAATAATGTACAATTTATGGATGTCCCAGTCATTTTCAGTCTTACACACTGGAATGTGGCTGAGATTGGTCTTTGCCACATGACCAATACATCCAAATTTTTCAGTATGATGCTTACAGATATTGTAGCTGCTTAAGAAACATGCACTGATGATCCAAGTAGTGGACCTCATACTACTGATCATGTAGGGGTCTTTTGACCTGCACCTAATGCTAAAGCTATACCACACAATAGGCATGACACTGCAAATGTTACTGGTGTAGTAGGCACCATTTTTGGCCTTTTTGGCTCAGGCATGTCTATCTTGAATAGAACAGATATAGCTGCTATTAAAGCACAAACTCTTAATTTTCAGCAAGCTGTTAAGAATGCTATCCTACCCCCACTGTTACATGGTGTAGATGGTTTAAGTAAGGAAGAACATTTTTAAGTCTATAACATGCAGGAAATTGCCAAAGGATTCAATGATACTAAGAATAAGAGTAATGAACTGATTTTTCCAAATAACAAAGAGGCAGACAAGCAATATATTGCCCGTGAACTTTTATGCTCTGCTTATGGTTCTTATGTAATTGCTACTGTTAACAATCTCTTCAGGGACTTGGAAACAGGATGCATTCCAGATCTCATCCATGATAAATGCATCAGCAAATGGTATTGTCCTCATTGCAAATCTCTTGGTTGCATTACTATTTGTTTAGCAAATTCTGTTAATATTTCTATGTCCACAGCTAGAAATCTTAGGTATGTCTCACAATATCCAAATCAAACACCTTGTTACTTTACTAAGACTTGTTCCATACATGACAACATGTTTATAACCTTTACTCTTTCACTACCATGCTTTGATCCTGAAACATCAGTTTTTGATAATCTGTCTGCAATTAATTCCATGGGAACACCTTGATGATGACATCTATTGTGAAAGAACTGATTTGCCCTCATTATTTGCCTATCATTCTGTGCTCCAAGCCTGCGTGGCACCCCACATGAATTGTTGTGCCAAAACAAGATATTATTACTTGTGCTGCTGTGACTTTTTCAATATTGTGAAACCAGTATGCGGATATTCTCCAGAACATCTTGACTGGTCCTTCTCCTTGGGTGATGTATTGTTGTCCAATCTTACTGATGTAGGTGAGCATGATGAATCTGAATCTCCATAAGCTGCATCTTCTGTGCCTGACGCCAAAACAGCTAAATCCTGAAGCTACCTGGAAGAGGTACATCGCTTCACTTCACGGCTCACCAACCAGTCATTTTCTTGTCCTATATGTCTACAGCGATGGAGTGTTCCAACTGTAAGAGTGACTTACAAGTCCGATGGGCAGTATTGTGTAGTGACAAATCATAAATCCTTTGCTTATGGTCAAAAATCTTGTGTTATTTCAACTCCTAACTTCTGTTTTACTCCACAGCAGAAAACAGTCATTGGTCACACTGTTATAACTCCTGTTCCTCTCCCTGAACCAGATAATATTGATACTGATCCACAATACTTGCTTGCCTTGTCTCAATATTTGCCTGTGTTTAATGTGCACATTGACCCTTTGACTCTTTCTTTGAAATCTCTTTTAGCTAGAAAGGATTCACATTTGATTTATATTAGCAATAATATTTCTAAGGCTGGGGATGCTCTTAATGATCTTATTCATGACGGTGATGTAAGTACTGCTCTATACTTGGTTAGAACTCACTTTTAAAGCTTTTGTTATTATTCAAGCATTTTTAATTGTTTTTTTGATAATAACCCTCTGCTGTCTGTGACGTACTCTAAGACAACACCAAGAACAACTTGAATTCCTTTACAAGGCTCAAGCCTCGGGCTTGTAAATGACTTTTTAGCTCCATCCCACTACTTTCCTGTGGTTATTTCCTTTTCTTCTCAAAGCAACAAGGGGGAATGTTATCCATGGTCCATCACCCCTGATTGTACCCCCGCTTCACAGACAGCAACATATATGAAGGTATATGTACTAATCTTAGGGCAGAGGCACTTATCATATAAGTGTCAGGATCTGTGTTCTACTGTTATGCTTCATTATGTTTCACTGATGTATCTCAGTCCTGGGAGATGCTTTTCATTATATTTTGTTGTATAATTATAAGTTAGGCAACAGTGCCACCTTTACTGCTTGTGTATCACTGTAATTGCAAGTGACCTTATACACTTATACAGAACCCTATTGTTCACTTACATTTTGCTAGCTAAGCAACTTCTTATGCTTGTTAGGATGATTATTCATACCACCTGCTACTGTCGAATTGCATACTTTTTATGTATCTTTTTTTATAGTTGTCATGGTAATTATTGGGATATATGACCCCTTGTAGCACATAGCTTCTCTGAGACTAGAGACTGCACCTACGTAGATAAGGAAACTGGAAGCTGTCCCAGTATTATTACTGATGGTAGTAAGCCTGTATTATAATTATTTACAAGTAATAAATTACATTAATTACTCATGCGCCACTTGTCTGTTGTCTCTTCCTTTGTGCTGTTCTAACAAGAACCTGAGAAAGGTCATTTTATTACCCAGTTACCTGCTGACATCCCTCACAGTGACAGACACAATGCCGAGTGTCAGCATTGTACTGTCAGGGATGTCAGTATGTTTTCATCGAAGGGCTGTACCCCCTGAACCCCCCATCTGGGGGCCTCCACCCCATAATCCCTGGTCTCAAACTATACAACTCCAAATTGGAGTTGTTGTGGGGAAGGGGTACAACACCAGGGAATGCACTGCTGGCATCTGCAGGGACTAGCACAGTGACATGATGATTTTGGGTGAAATCTGTCACTGTGCTGGTCTTCAGGGTCATAGTGTCAATCTACAGTTGGCATGCCAGCAAGAAGCATCAAGGAGCATGGTGATTCATATAAGTATGCTCCTGCTACCCAGAGCCATGATGTCCCACAATGACACCACAGTCCCCTGCCATAGGAATAACAGGGAGCCACAAGCAGAGCACCATGAGACCAGGCAGCTAATGTAATAGCTGAAAGTTTCTGTATAGCAATGCAGCAGTTGGCTGAGTGGAGCTAGCCCTGAGTGAATTAAGAGCAGAGCTGTTGAACACACACATTGCACAAAAGGGAGTGGCAGCTAGCTGAGCAGAATAAAGCCTGGACCAGGTGCAAATAATTTATGTGGAAAGCACAGGAGACTGCAGGAATGGAAACAGCAGTGTGAGCTGAAGTAAACAACAATAATGCAGTTGACTGATGGCTTGCAAAATCTGGTGAGCAAATGGGAGCCTGAGGCACTGGCACAGAGAAGTTTAAGGTAAGGAAACAACAATATGTAACCTGAAACACAAATAAGCAATGTATATGCACCACACTAGAAAACTAGAAAGCCCAAAAGAAACAAACAAAAGCAAACCCAAATACAGGAGCAGGAAGGAACAAGCACACAAAACACACAGCAGCTGGAGGCAAAGCAATACTAACTAAAATCAGGAGAAACACAAAAAACAGAAGTCCAGCATGATACAAGCAGATCCCAAGCACAAAGGAAGGATGGAAGCAAATGCTGGGGGGAGGGCACAAAGCCCCAGCAGGCCAAGGGGAGAAGGTAGAGATGGACATAGCCTCTGGCCAAAAAGGAAAATTATATTTGTATTTTAATTGAGTAATTATGCGCACATTCACCAATTAATTCCATGATAAGTGGCCATGGCACTATTAATGGTAGTAAAGGTAAAGGGCAGCAACAGGTCATTGTAGTACAAAACAAAGGGGTGTTCTATAACAGATTTCACTGATGGAACACATGAGGAAGAATAAAAGGTATTGTAGGAGGTGAGAAGTCAGGGAAGTTAACTTTAGAAATGTTCCCAAATGTTGCTTCACTGGGGCCCACACTTTGCTTAGTTTTTATCTGGCAAAGTGCCCATCTTCACCCAGTGAAGACTATGAAAAGTGATACATCACCTGCGAAAATGTGAGTGAAGTGCTACTATGCATACTTTTCATCACGCAAAAGAGCACTAGTGAACACTGCACAGTGTTTATTTCTTTTGCAAGAAAACTATTTATAAAAGCATAATCCACCCCTACCCACAGTTACCCCCCCCTCCTACCACCCAGACTCTTTTAAAGAAAGTACTCCCAACCTGTCATCCTCTTAACACTGATCTCTCTCCTTCCCCATAATCCCACTGAAGATTTTATATGAAATTACAGATATCCTTTCCCCACCAATAACATTTTAGTAGAACACTGCACTCACATCCCCTCACCTTATGCTTGTCCTATCTGAGTCATACAAGCCACAGGGAGCCATTAATTTACCCTACTCTATCTAGCACCAAAATATATCTTACCCAGACCCACATTTTGAGGATACATACCTAGTACGTCCCATCAAAAAAGAAAACCACCAGACATGCCCTCTTCAAGTGCCTTGCTGAAAAATTAAGGAATGATGATGTCCTAACCTATATTATTGTAACACCCGATTGACTATAAAGCAGCCAGAGATGTGTGATGTCAAGGAACTTTACTTCATGAAGTACTTCACAAATGATCCCCATTACTTCACCTGTGGCCACACTTTGTATAGTTTTCTCCTGGCACAGTGCTCATGTTTTCCCAGAGAAGACAATAGTACTCATTGTGGCACTACACCAATAAAAGTGTCAGCGAAGTGCCATTACACTTAAGTTTTGTCACGTGAAGTAGCACTTCCCCACCACAAACCTAAGTTTTTGTTTTTTCTGTTTTTTCTGCATTATTTGGGTGTTAATAATATGAGATTTTCTAAATAACTGTCATAAAGCTTCTGAAGAAGGACTTGGTTGGTCTGAAAGCTAGAGCACTTTGTTCTTTTGTTGTAACATCTATGTTGATCCAATAAAAGGTATCAAATCATTTGCTTCTGGATCTGTTCTTACTAGGACCAATACGGCAACTACACTATTTGTTTGTTTTACCTATGAATTTGTGTTTTAAATCAATAACCTCCCCCACCCATTGTGACAACCTGGTCCCATGCCCTCTTGCAGCTCAGATGTTTTACAAAAAAGTACCTTCATCCACCACCTTTTAGCACCAACCTCACTCCCCATCCCCCACAGTTCTTGCAAAGTTTAATGTAATAAAATATACCCTTCCCTCACTCATGCCACAGCATGAAAAACACAGCACCGTCCTCCTCCCCCACCTCATGCCTGTCCCCCTCAAGTCATACCTGTTGTAGCAAACATCTCACCCTACCAACATCTAGAACACCCTACCACTCTCCTCCATCAATCCCCAAATTTGGGTACGGTCTACCCTGTAAGAAAAGAAAACCATCCAGTGCTGGAGTGATGTTCTCCATTCACTTAGTGTCCTGCAATGCAATGGCTGAACAATGATGTCCTCACATATAGTAACACCTGACTGGCTGACTAGTGGCCAGTAAGGTGGTACTGCAAGTGAGAATGTCATGATTCATTCTACAAAAGGACACTGGGTGAAAAGTATACCTTTGCTCTAGTGCTGGACAATGTTATTTTTTTTTTTTACAGACCAGATTAGATCCTTATAAATTTGAGGCAGATTAGGAGAGAGGTTGGGTGCTCTAGATGATTGTAGGTAGGGAGGTTCACTACTGTATTTTTGACTACGGGGAATAGGTATGAGGTGAGGGTAGGAGATGTGTTTTACATGATGTAGCATGGGTGGTTAAGGAATACATGTTATTATACCAAACTACATTGTGATGTTTGGGGAGGTGGGTATTAGAAGGACATGGGGTGGGCATTCTTCATTTTAAAAGGTCTGGGTGGTGGAAGGGGATGGGACAAGGTTGCCACAGTGGGTGGGGGTGGATTACAGATTAAAAAAGGGATCTTTGCAGTATGAACTTGGATGAAGTTGGAAAATTTGTGTCATCTTCTACGTGCAATATGATTTAATTTGACCACATTACCACAAGTGGCCAATCAGGTGTTACTGTAACTGAGGGCATGACTGTCAGTTCATTCTGCTGGAGGACACTAAAGACAGCATCTTGCTTGCTCCAGCCCTGGGTGTTTTTTTTTTAGGTCAGAATAGTTTTCTATCCTTACAATTTATGGCTGGGGTAGGAGGGAGGTTGGGTGCTAGCAAGAGGTAGGGTGGAGGGATTCCCTATGGTTATATGACTAAGTGGTCAGACATTGGTTGAGGAAAGGCATGTGGTGTTTTTTTATTAAGGTGGTGCAAGTGGTGGTGGTGGTGAGGGGTCTTTCATTTCATATGTCTCCAATCTATAGAAAGGCTTTGTCAGGAGTGCAGAGGGTGTGCTAAAGAATGGCAAGATGAGGTACTTGCTTTAAATGGGTTTTGGCTGTGTGTGATGGTAGTGGGGAACAGTTTTTCACAAAGTATGAGGTGGTTTACACTTCATTAAACAGGTTTTACATTAAAAATACAGCTTCACAATAAAAATATGTGGTGAAATCAAGATACTTCTCCCCACTATGCATAAAGAGAAGTTTCTAATTTTACACCACCTTCTCTTGCAATTTAGTTTTGCTGCATATCTACTGTAATTAAAGAGGTTCCAGCCAAGAGAGGAAAATATACAGCTACAGATGTTGGAAGGCATAATTCAAAAATTCTTAGAGTAGTATACTTGGTTGCTATGCTGTTGTAGGGCATGTTACCAATCACCATAATAACCCAGTTTAAAAATGTATCATATCTGAACCTGGTGAAAGTGCTAAACCAAGCCTTATCACAACTGGTGCATTGTTTCCACTTGCATCTGAGGAGCAAGGATAGGTAGGAAGGAAGGAAGAAAGGAAGTAAGTAAGTAAGTAAGTTAGTTTATAGTGTAAAAATATATTTTATTCGAAAGACTGTTACATATAAATCAGATAGTTAAAATTCACACGCATAAATAAAAAATGTTTCCATATTGCTTTTTGTTCTCCACAGCGGGCTGCTGCCCACATCAGCCACCCTTACCAGTCCCCAGGGGTCTTTCAGAATCTTATGGGTGCCTTGTCTGTCCCTGCAGATCCCCAGAGGCATCATCCTGTATTTTCTCCATTTACTCCCCTTAATCCCAAGGGCCCAGAATGTATATGTGCATGATCTTGGAGGCGCACATGTGCACTGTGGCTCCAGTGATGGCCCCTTCCACTCTCCCCTTGGCCTAATGCCAGGGCTGCCTGATGTGATGCTGCCCCCCAGCCTCCACCAGGAGGTGACCAAGTGCTGAGGAGACCCTAAAGCCCTCCCCGAGGAGGGGAGCTGTCTGTCCCCAGCTCAGTCAGCTCCTCCCCCTCCTCCCCAGCTGACACCAGGTGGTCTGAGCTCATGAATGAACTTGGGTCACCAGCAAGGAATCCAGAGCCTCAACCCTCAGTGCCACTGGGCCAACCCCACATTTAACAAAATAATACATTATGTATATTTCTTATAAACCAATATAGCAGATAATGCAAATTTTGCTACTGCCAATAATAGTGGGACATGAGAACTCTTCGACAATCCATCTGAAGTATCCATTTATTATCAAATACAGAGTTATTAATGTAGGCATACAACCACTTTCCTTATTTCAGAATAAGAAACCAATGGTAACTCCATAACAAAATGAGCAGCATTTAGAGGTTTACTAACACATACTGGACAGATTTTTGGATTCATATACAATTACCTTGACCAGTATGTGACTGGGTTCACAGCAAATATATATATATATATATATATATATATATGTATATACATCTCAGTTGAGGTAGCACCTTCATAGTTAAATTTAATTCACAATTCAGCAAATAACTGTCTGTGAAAGATTCTTTTTTAATGTATCTATGTGTAATAAATATACATTGTTTTTTACCCTTAGCCTGGCAAAGTTCAATTGATGATCTACATCTAATAGTTTTTGAATCACTGAAGTTTTATAAGTATCTAATTATTGTGGACTTCTGTCTTGGAACAGTGTGACCATAGCAGGCTTCATCAAAATCTTATTCAGTGGAGAGACCCATGTTATAATTCCAGTATTTTTCAATTTAATCCTATTATATATGATTCTTTTACACAACCTTCAGTTAAGTAATTAGGATATAATTTCATATTTGTTTGCCAATAGTTAATGGACATTATAACAGCATCAAGTTTTAATGAGCTTAATCCAGTTTCTAGTCTTAGGAACTCCCCTGGGACAAATTGGGGCAAATTGGGGCAGTCCCATCAGAATTGTCAAGAACAAGTTTTGCATGGGTTCTAGGGAATTTACATTATCTTCCATTCCTCCGATTTCCACAACATACAAAAACCGAGGACTTGGTTTTAGTTACATATACGTCACTCATATATTTAAATGGGCTGTATGCAAATCTTTTGCAAAATCTAATAATGGCAAGTACATACTGTTTAACGTTTAGTTTGTTTCTGTTCAAATGTAATTTCCAATTAGTATTATTAGAAACAGGGAAGGAAAAAGGTAAAAAAGAAAACAAAAGCTTGGAAAGATTGTGAAACCAAAGTCATAAGTCATGTAGAGAAAGTGAAAGTGGGGTTGAAGTGAATGGACTCAAGGAAGGGTGACACAATTCAAACTATCATGGCAGTGGGGTATGCTAAGATAAATACAATTAAAACAAAAACAAGAAAAGAGAATAAATAAAATAAGGAAAAGAAGAAACTGCAATTGGCGAGTTGGGCTGAAAGGAGAGAGGGCTGAAAATAGATTGTGGAAGTGTAGTGGTGTGGTGAAACAAGAAGGGCAAACTAAGAAGAAAAAAATCAAGCAAAAGGAAAGAAGTTAAATTTATAACAGAAAAAGAAAAGATATAATGAAAAAGCTTAAGCAAGGAAAAAGGACTGAAATTGAGGGTTGAGGAGATGGGCTGAAACAGGAGGAGGGAGGGAGGGAGACAAATGATTGAGTGGGGTGCTGAAACATTGGGGAATTAAGAAAATAAAAGAAATCTGGAAAACAAGAAGTTACATTTTTACAACAGAAAAATGAATATAAAAGAAAAAAGAGAAAGAAACTGACATTGGGAGGTGGAGGAGGTGGCTGAATGGAAGGAGAGTGATGAAAAATTGTTGGAGTAAGGGTGTGTGTTGAAACTAAAAAGAAGACAAAGCAAGAAATCAGTACAAAAGAGGAAGTTTACAAAAAACATAATTTTGTTTTTACAGCAGAACAATAAACAAATACATAAAAATATAATAATGCAGGAGCATTTTGACTACCATGCCATAACCATAAGCCTACAGAGCTATCTGCCCACTTTGAAAACATTTTCCTGAGTATTTTTCAAATCATCCTGCTATTAAAACACCAGGTACACCAGGAACTTGGGTAAAATCCCAGTACTGACACTGTAGTGCAGCATGAGGGGGGTGCCGCACTCCTGAGGTGCCATCTTTCGGATGAGACGTTAAACTGAGGTTCCATCTGCCTGTTCTGGTGCTAGTTCAGGTGGATGTTAAAGATCCCATGCCACTTCTCGAAAATAGTAAGGAATTTTATTTTATTGAAAATCATACAATAAACATACCAGGGGGGATTTACTGCATATTCTATGGTCCTGTACAAGGATCCAACCTATATGGCAGGAAATGCAGAAGGTAGTTGCAAAGGTGATGCATCAACAGATCCCTCTTAGCGCTCTTTTTTATCTTTTGGGCATAAGTAGTGATATACTGAAGTTATGCCCACCACAATATAGATGGCTAGCATTGCTTACTCTGCAAACCAAAAGATCTATTCTATGTAAATGGAAATCCCCTTTGGTCCCCAGAGTAACTGAAATAATGACATCACTTACGGCCCTGGCGAAGCTAGATAGAATTTCCCTCCTTCAAACATCTCAAATGTCTACATTTAGACTCTGCTGGGCACCCTATCTTAATTACCTTAAAGATGTCCACGCACAGACAGGCATAGGATGACCCCACCCCGAATCATTTGTGGGATAAGAGATGTTTGACTGAGAATGTTAGCAGTTGACCTAGTGATGTGCAAAGTGGTTATTGTCTCCTTTTTCTCCCCCTTCCCCTTCCCCCCAATGGGAGTATGGCTTGATAAGAACATCATGCTTCCAACAGGTTAAACTGGCAATACTCTGCATATGGTACTTCTACTATAATGTACTTAAGTTAAGAACTTGAGCCTTGGGATCCATCTATATTTTTGTCCCAGGTTATAATCGAATATTACAGTGTATATACACACTTGGTCCAATCTTTCTCCTGAAACCGTGACAAGGAGTGACTGGACCAGTCTAGATCTATAGAATCAGGCTACAAGAGTGATTGCAATCTGCTTACAACCAGATATCTGACTGTTTTTCCCAACTTGATATATGTCCTTTCCTCCTGTGCACTGTATGTATAATCAATGGTCTGCACACCTCTGAGAGAATAATAATTGATGTCTGTATTACTCCCTAACCCTATCTTTTCTGAACTTTATATCCCCCCTCCTCCCCCCCACTTGTCCTTTTCTTCCCCCTTTTGTCCAGCTACATTGTCCCTCCCTATGCTTCATGGAAATATGTATATGTGTATTGCTAGCTGAATGATTGATTATATGGAACAAATCTCTGGATGTATAATGTATCTTGTATACCTTTTATGTGAAAATAAAACATTTTCAACAAGAAAATTCCATACAAAAACTGGCAGGAAAAAAAAAATAAAAAGTGATTTGACCATATTTTGGCCTCCACTGTTACGGGGAAGATACAATATATTTCTCTTGATTGGGTTGAGACGACTCCCCAAAAATGCCTGGAAAAAAATACTAAACAGCCGTGTCTCTCTAGTTTGAGGTGGTGGAAATATATTGCTGACATACAGAAATAATGGCAATAAAAATGATTTAATCATATACACCCACATACTTTTATTAAAATTCCATCCATGCCATTTTTGTACTAACCTACTCCCCTCATCCGATTTCTTATCCCAATTGAACAAATCTAAAGGGCCCGTCCCAAAATCTAAACCTAAAATCATAATGTTATCCCGAGCAAAAAAAAATTCCTCTATCTGTGGGATAAAAGCTGTCTTATGTCCCAACTCCCATCCCACACACTTACCCAAATTTAGAGCAGCCCCTGACACCTCTCCATAAAAATGACAGACCTGTATGGCCACAGTAACAGAGGTTTCATCTTTGACCAAAAGGCACACATCATCCACATATGCCAGTGCTGCGAATGGCAAATTATGCAGATGGATGTGAATGGGGAGAATCTCAGAATTTCTATTTAAAGCTTGCAACATGGGGTCGATTGCAAAAACATGCAACAGGGGGCTTATAGGGCACCCCTGTCATACTCCTCGTTTTATAGCCACCAGTAGGCCACTAAAATCATTCACTTGTGGTATGACCATTGCATTGCTATAAAGCATTTGTAACCATGAAACAAATATTTGGGGAATACCATACCTCTGTAAGGTAAATCACAAGAAATCATGTCCAATAGCATCAAATGCCTGCTTTTAATCCAATGAGACCACCATGCCATCTACCCCAGAAAGAGCATCTAACTGAAAAATATCTCTCAGCAAGATCAACTGATCTGATATAGCCCTGCTGGGTATGGCACAGGATTGTGTAATGGAGAGCAACTCCTGAGCAACCTTCGACAATCTACCATTCAGAACTTTAGCCAAGATTTTAAAATTACAATTGAGGAGGTTAATAGGTCCCCAATTTGTGATGTATCTGTAATCCCCCTTCTTATGGAGCAATGTCAACACCACCACTGACATGTTAAAGGGTACTCCAGAGCTATTCAACAGATGATTACTTTATATGTATCTTCCAATTCTTGATGTAACTCAGGTCCCAAAAAATTTGTACAGCTTGGCCGTAATGCCATCTCTTCCCAGTGCCTTTCCTGTATTTAGAATTTTAGTAGCCACCTCCAACTCCCAGGCCATAATAGGCCTTACCATCTCACATGCTGCATATGCAGCAGAAGCAGGTACAGCAATCTGGGCAAAAAACTCTATTGTTCTGCATTCATCAAAGGGGGCTGCCTGAAACAAGGATTCTGTATGTGCATGTACTATATTTAAAATCCCTTCAGTCGTGGTGTGTAACATTTTATTACCATCAAATAATGCCTCAATTTTTGTTTTCTTTACCCTTTCCTCACAACTGAGGAAAGGGCAGATGTCATCCCGTTTCCCCTGTGTTCCATAAGTTTGCTGCATATGCAAAGTGACTGCCTGTTTTGAATGGAAGGCTTGCAAATCCTCTCTTAATCTCTGTATTTGTGACCTGTAATCATGTCTAGTGGTGTGTGCTAGGCTCATAAGGGATTGTAATCATCTCCTATTATTTTAATAATCCAAATTTTCAGTATCTCTATGATCCTTGCTTATAGAGAAAAGTAGGGACCTTAAATCTATTTTAGTACTTTCTCACCAGGCTGAGGGGCTCTCAAAGAGATCAAACAATGATTTTTTGTTAATAAAAAAATATTGAAGTTGTTGATTTACCTGGTATAAAAAGGATAAGTGAGGAATTAAATCTCCAAGTCCCGAGGCCATACCTCTGTCTGCCAATACCTATTTTAATGGATAATTCCTTAAGGTCGGAGTACTCCACCAATTCCACCAAAGCTGCCTGAACAAGTAAGGATTTGTTGACAAATAAAAAAATCAATCCTTGTTGCAGTGCTCTATCTTTGAAAGGCTGGGTCTGACCTATTTTGTTTAAAGAAATATACATCCAACAGTGAGGCCATCCTGACAGCAGTCTGTAAATAGAACATATTGCAAAAAGCTTGCTGAGTGTAGTCGCCTTTCCCCTATCTGTTTTTGATAAGCCACAATTAAAATCCCCACCCCAGATTACATTTTACAAAGTATGTAAACATGGTCTTATCTATGTAAAGACTGCAATTCTGCCTGCCTTCATTTAGGGGGCTTAGACATTAATTAATCTGTAATATTCGTTATGGATTTTGACATCCAGCAACAGCACTCTCCCTGGGACCAAATCAATGAGTTTTATTACACAGACATCAACATTATGAAACAAAATATCCACACCAGAACACAAGTCAAGATCAAGAGACCAAAAGGACATCCCCGTATACCATTCTTGTATAGCTTTTGACAATTCATTTACCGTAACTAGCCTGGTATCCTGTAAAAAATAAACGTTCACTGTATTTTTCCTTAGGTATGAAAAAACACAGCCCCGTTTTGAATAGTTCTGATACTATTAACATTAATAGGAGGAATTGTTAAGAGATCAGCCATATTAAGTATAGATAATGATTGTGCAAATTGTACCCAAAAAAAGGGAAAATAAACAATCACGGGAGTTTCCCTTTTTCCTTGGCTTTGACTCCCAAAGAATGCTTAGCCACAACAGTTTTATGTACAGTAGTGCTGTCCTGATGGGATTCTGTATCACACAATTCTGCCCCTGAAGCCCCATCCATAATAACCGAATCTATGGAGGAACTATCAGAATCAATGTCACACCTATCCTGCTGTTCCGAGAAGGTTTGAAATCTATTTCAGGTGGGGGTTTCAGCTATCTTGGTCATTTCTGGAGCTGGTTGGGTCCTGCTCGATCATCTCCTAGGCATCGGTTTGTTTGGGCCCTCTGGCTGTGAACCGGACCGGGGTGAGGGGCATTGTGGCAGTGTCCATGTCCAGTTCTGTTAGGGATACAACAGAAACTTCTTTTTCCAATGGAAATTCTCTTCCATCTAGGGAACCCCCTGACTCATGCATAGCAGTTGACTCAGCCTGCAAGGGGAGAGCCTCAGGCTCCATGCTTGGACCTAACTCTGCGTAGGTGTGCGTTTTGTAGCATTTACCCCCAAATCCAAGGAGGGGTCCTGTATGAGTTTGGATCAAACAAACCCCTTCGGTCTGTAGTGTGTTGTCTCTGTGCTAGAGTGACCATCAATCTTTGTTCTTCACAACCTGCTGTACCTGCTGCGTTATGTGCAGCCTTAGGACATTGAGTATAAGCATCTCCCTGAGACCCACAAAGGTTACAGATCATAACCTCCTTACATTGCCCACTGGTGTGTCCCAAAGAGTTGCATAAGGTGCAGCAAAGGCTATCACAGTTACTGCTGATGTGCCCCAGGGACCCACACTCATAACAGGTCTGGGGTTGTCCCTGATAAAATAACACCCCCCTGTCTCTCCCTAAAAAAAGGAATTGGCCAAGTGCTGTAGTCTCTGGTCCTGTGATGGTAAAATAACCCTTATTCTCCAACCACCAGTCCAGATACTCTTCAAATTGAACATGGCTTCTTGGTTCCCCACTACAGTGCACTGTTGTTTCATCCAAAAGACCAAGTCCATGACACTCACACCCTCATTGCGGAATAATACCATGACCATCCTATGTGCAGGTTGTGTCAATGGTATTACCTCAAAAGGCATCAACAATTAGGTGTTTTTTACCTTTTGATATCTCTCCCAAAATGTTTCCAGTCCACTGCCCAGCTTAAAACTAACATTGAAAGTGGACTCTTCTAATGCATGCATCAAAGCATACAACTCTGATATGTTAAATTGCAAACATTCTTTCAATAATGTTTTCCCCACACAGACCCAGTCAGGAAAGTGTTCTTAACCCTCTTTGTATACCAGGCGGACAGTGTTATGCCTCCTTGCCACATGGACAGGTTGTCTAAAAAATAACTGATGCATATTGTGTCGGTGTTCTTCTATCAGTATTCCCTTGAGGTGTTTTGTTTTCTGAGGCCTTTGAATTCGTAGGCCCATTATTGACCTGTACTAAATTTGCATCCAAGTCAGCAGAGTCCATTTCTATCAGTTGCTCTATGTCAATCTGGACTGCTAAATCCTCTTGCTCACTACCCGGTATCTCCTTTGGCAAATTCAAAGTGGGGTGTTGAGTCAATTCCAACTCTGGAGGCAAGTCCAAGTCCTCGTGTCCTTTTCCAGTATCTTGGGCCACAACCACTCCCTGTACCCATTCAGAAATATTTTTTTATTTCCTTTTCTTTCCCAGATGAAATCAGGGCAGAGTCAGATGAACCCCCGGGATCTTAAGTGGCATAAACCCTGATATCAATGTGTCCTTTGCAGGCTCCTTAACCCATCTGGCTGTCCTCAGAGATTGCTCAAGTGACCATAGGCCCTTTTTAGGTCCTGAGAAATCTCCCCAGGATTTGTGTGTGGGGTTAGGTTTCTTCACCACTCTTCCCTCCTGTGCTGCAAATGAAAACATTGTGGCACTTTTCTGATTTTCCTCTGCATTCAAAAATACCGTAGCTGTCCTAGACTGTTAGGGTACAGCAAAATTAAAATCCTGCACACCACCCTGCGTATCATCGCTAATACCCAGTACAACCTCAACAGTTTTAGATGCATACTGCAGGCACAGTTCCTTTTTTCTCTGCAAATGTTTGTCAGCTTCTTCTGCTAAAAATTAGAGATGCAGCGAAATTAAATTCCACTGGTGATGTGAATGCAAAGTGGCCAAACAAAAGGCTCACTTCACCTTGTAATTATTACTTCACGTTGTCATTCCACCTTAATGTGAAATAAGGCAGAGTGACAACAATATTGGCAGCCCCTCACACACACAGTTACCAGAATTAATGTGCATCCCCAAAATGCTACTGTCTTGTGTCCAGAAAATTCCCCAGTGCTGACGAAGTGAAATGATAGCACAACAAGAAATGCAAAATCTCCCAGAATTAATGGTGCACTCATTCATGTGTGCAGTGGTCACACACAGTCACCAGAATTAAAGTGCAGCCCCAAAATGCTGCTATCTTTTGTCCAGAAAATTCCCCGTTGCTGACAAAGTGAAATGAGAGCATAACAAGAAATGCAAAGTCTCCCAGAATTAATGGTGTACTGCAAATGCAAAGACAGATTAAGATTGCGTTGTGCACTCAAGAGATGCAGATGCAAAGGCACAAAAACACCTAAACAGTGCTCACAAGTCACAAATCCAAATCTGGAAAAAAATATCTTTTGCCGGTTGGGGGGGGATTAGTGCACGGCAGTAACAGTCCACTACCAGTGAAGATACCACAAAGCAATATGAAAAATTCATGTAGGTGTGGTGGATAGCAGGTTCACACTGCTGCAATTACTCTGTGGCAGAGTAAAAGGTGTCTGATTTAATGGCACGTATCGCACACACACACACTACAAGTAATGCATAGCAAATTGAAAACCTTTAGTAATATAACCAAATGTTTTAAACAAACTGAAACTATACACTGCTGCACCACAACAATCAGAAAAAAAAATGGCATGAATTACTGAAAATATTACTGTGTGTACACTAACACAGTTATACATGAAAAATATAACCAAAACAGAAAGACTGCTTTTTTCTCCCAGTTAATCTACCTACACCACAGATACCACTCCCCCAAAACACACTTCACAGTACACAGACTGACTGTTCTAAACTAAAATTAAAAATCCACACACAAACAATAAATACTCAATGATATGATCACAGGAGGGGTTCCTACAATTGATGTACTCAATTTTGAGCCAAAAAAAAAATGGCTCAAAAAGGCTTTTTTAACAGCTTTTAGAGGATTTGAATCACAGAGCTCTGAGAGGAAACTGTCTCCATCTTCCACTACACACACACTACACAGAAGTGAGGCTGTGCAGAACAATCTAGTGCCCATGTGACCTGCAATCCCATGAAGCACTGCAAAATTCACCGTGGAGCTCAATTACAAGGCAAAGTGATGTAAAGTACATTGATTTCAATGTACTTTGCCTTAAAATTGGAGGAGAAGTGGTTTGGGGAAGTCGGAATGATGCAAAGTCATTGGTTTCAATAAACTTTGTGATTCTCTTTATAACATGAAGTACTCTGCTTCACTTTGTGGGCAAATAGCAGATTCCGCATTACCCCATGAATCACTCCGCAGAGTGAATTTCGGCCAATTCGCCCACCACTACTAACAATTTTATCAGTAAAGCCTTAGGATTCTGACTCACTGTGTCCTATTTGTTTTCTGGCAACTCCCTTTGCCCTGCTCGCTGAGCTTCCTTCTGTTTCTGTGCATGTAGTTCCTGAGATATTAAATCCATAGGTGCTTCCAAGATTTTCTTCGGATTCCCTGCCACATCAAAAAACTCCTCGGCCTCAACAGACATTTTAGTCTAGGGGGAGACCAGCTCCACTACCATCTGCATGTCCTCCTCCTTCTCCATCAAAACAGCAAGTGAGTCAGCCATTCTCAGACACAGCACCCCCTACCATTGAGTAGGGGAAGGTTTTTATTAACAAACAGAACAATAAATCAGAAAAACAGTAATACAATTCATGGAAAATAAGAAAAAAAAACATAACAAAGAGAATATCAGCAATACTCAATTCTCTGACAGCATAATGATTCAACCTATTTTGTCTTTCAAAAAAGGAACCTCTTTCCACCTCATAAGCCATATATTTTTGGACAAACAGTTGCGTTCAGAATCACATTGTAACAACAAAACATGTTCAACATGTTGAAGAACTTCAGGTTGGTGAGTGGTATAACTGTTGTAGAGTAAGGTGACATCAGGCATGCCATAAATGAAACTTGAACATAGCGAACAGCAGCCGTACTACACCTGCATCCAACAAAGTAGAATGTAGCAAAAAACCTCCCACAACTTCCAGATATGTAACAGCCCACCAGAAAGGCTGGCTCCAGTGGGCAGAAAGGGTCATCCAGAATTCTTGCACAAAGGGGCAGGAAACAAAAAAAATGGGACATTATTTCCTCCTGATTAATGCAAGTATCCCTCGGACAAGTACGTTCAGTAACCATTTTATGCTTTAAAATTCCCCCTAACATTGAGACGCCCATGACAACTAAGCCATAAAACATCCCATAATCTAGGTGGAATCCGTTTATCTACCAAACTTTTAAGGAGGTTATCAACATGACCATCCAGTACATCCTTAAAAATGGGGACTATGGAATGTGCTTTAGATTGTAGGACATCATAAATATATTTGCACGATTTGCAATACACATGGGCTGGAAGTAACTTCCATCTATTAAGTTTCCATATCACAGGTCTCACATAAATCGGGTAACTAGGAATGTGTAAATTTTTCTGGCTCAAACCTGGCCACTCTGAGGACAATTTAGGTAACCAACCATACGCATAAATTACCCATAACACAGAGTGTGGATGACTAAAGTCTAGTAAATTCCAATGAAAAAAAATACTATAGTAAAAAGTAATCGGATTCACACAATTTAAACCACCCTGTGCAATAGGAAGATACAGCACATCTCTTTTAATGGGATTTAGGCAACTCCCCCAAATAATTTGAAAAAAAAGACCCAATAAAGTGGCTTCCAAACCAGAAGGAATGGGGTATACCACACTAAGGTATAAAAATTGAGGGAGAAGTAAAGATTTAGTAATGATAACCTTTTTCTGTTTAGTTTGTTGCCAAGACTTCCATAATCTGATTCTGGACTGAACTGCCTCAATTTTAGCTGACCAATTAAGTAACACATTATCACCTTTACCAAAATTAATACCTAAAATTTGGACCGGGCCCAGTACAACAGGAATGCCTTGCAGCTCCGTAACCTCAGGAATGGCAGTATGCAGAGGATAAAAAAAACTCTTAGATTTATTAAGGGAGGAACCTGCAACATCCAAAAAATTAGAAAAATGATGTAACACCTTATCTCCAGAGGTCAAATCAGCAACAAAGACACAGACATCATCAGCATAAGCCCAAATTTTGGCCTCAAGGGACTATGAGGGGAAGCAATACCAAGAATCCGCACATCTCGGGCAATTGTACGTAAAAGCTGATCCAAACTAAAAACATAAAGCAATGGACTCAGAGGGCAGCAGGGATATAGGAACCCAAGTAACCATTTACCAAGGGCATAGCATAAGCATGACTATAAAGCAAAGCAATCCAGGTTATAAAGCGATCAGGAACTCTAAAACCTGAAACAAATAACTATGCGGGACCTGATCAAAGGCCCTTTGTTGATCCATGGACATAAGAAAACCCTTTATAACATCAACTTTACCAAGCTCTATTAGTGCCCAAAGCAAAAGGAGATTGTTATAGATGGATCTTCCCGGTACTGAACAGGATTGGTGTAGGGAAATCAAGTGTGGAGCTATGGACAACAATCTGGTATTCAATATTTTCATTAAAATTTTAAAATCCGTATTAAGGAGACTTAAAGGCCTCCAATTGGAAAGTAAAGTTCTATCACCTTTCTTATATAACAAAAATCTGAATTGAAGTACAAAATGGAAATCGAGAGTGTGACGTTGCAAACCCAATTAAACACTACTGTGAGCACATCACAAACCAAAGGACTACAGGTTTTATAAAATTCTGCAGGCAAGCCATCAATACCAAGCGCCGTGTTATTCCGTAAATGGGAAATTTCCCTTTTAACCTCATCAACACTAATAGGAGCAACTAAAGCCCGTAATAGTATATCAGAACAAGGGGCAATATGGAGAGAAGAAAGGAATTGTTCTCCACCAGCACTATCCACTGGAGATGCAGCATATAAGTCTGAAAAATGCTAGGAGACTACTCGCAAGATATCTGGAAATGCAGTGTAACTAGTACCAGCAGTATCCACAACTTCAGTCAGAAGGCAATCCGCAGAACGCCTATGACTGCAATCCAAAACATCCCCCAAAGCAGATTTATTAGCAGAACAAACCCTATGTTCATGTAACAGGGAAGTAGCTCTAGTATACTGTAGTGCAGCCAATTCTTTTTTTACATTCTGTACCTGTGCTGTCAAAGATAAGCCTTGTGAGTATATAGCCGAATATAATGTTTCCAACTGCATACGTAAAGACAAATATCTCTTATATTTAGTCACTGCAGCATATTTAGATGTCCTCCTAGCCAAAGTAGAGATTTCAGATTTAGTGAGTAGCCACCAATCAAGCAAATCTTCGGAAAGTCCAGCTAGTGACATACGAGCTTTCAACAAATCATGAACTTGGGCCAAATCCTGTCATCAAGTAGCAGTAAAGAATTCAGTTTCCAATATCCCTGCCCCAGTTTAGCAAGAGGGCCTACCCCTAACGTGGCAGTTACCACATTATGGTCTGAAATCTCCACTGGAATGGTTTGAGCTTTAATCTCCCTCAAAGCTGCAGAGACAAAAAGAAAATCAATCCTAGTGGATAAGGCACCCTTAAAAAAAGTAGGTCCACCAGTAGGATGGCAAACCCTATAAACATACTGTAAATGACCCTGGACAATAGTGTGATTGAGACAACGTGTATCACAGAAATCCTTATCAGTCCAGGCCCCCCGATCTGATTTATGCACTACACAATTAAAGTCACCACCCCATATGAGAAAGCGTGACGTGAACTAAAAAGGCTGCACCTCACGAAAGAGATCCACTCGACCTTTCTTCGTAGAATTGGCATAAATCACAATTAATCTCCAAGTGTAAAGCAAATAAGTAAAATCCAGTATTAAGGCCCGTCCCATAAGCAGTTCAACCAACTTGGTAACATGAAATCCATCACCCCTAAACAACACCCCAACACCACTACATGTGTCTAATCCTAAAGAAAAAAAAGAAGGACCCCATCGCCAAAGCTTTTTGGCCATATTAACCAAAGGAAGGGTATTGAGACGGGTATCCTGAATAAGGCAAATATCACACGCCAAATCACTCAAAAGTTGAAAAGTAATCAGGCGCCTACGAGCATTTTTCACACTGTTCACATTGAGGGTGGCTACAGTGAGATGAAATGCCATGGCCATGAAAGAAAATCAGATAAAGGGTCGAAATAAAAATAAGTCAACATCAAGTAACCCTTCCCTTTCTAGTACTTCTCTGGGGTCTCACCACCGACCGCGAGGGTCGAGTATCCATAGGCAACTCCACTGATTTATCATTCTCAGAATCAGAGGATACCATAAGTTGTGAGGAGGTGTCAGAATCAGCTTCCACATTGGAAGATTGAGTGTGATGGGACAGGACCTCAAATTTATTACTTAAGGGAACAGAGCCACCAGAAGAAGATGCTTTAGCCAATTTGACCCTACCTGTAGTCTGTTTTTGAGCTCGTTTCTTTGTCTGAACACTAGGCTCAGAAGGGTGCATAATAATAATATCCAGAGGTTTGTCAGGAACAGGCACAGGTTCAGCAAGAACTGGAGGAACAACAGAAAGAGGGGGAAGGGGGGACATAGAGAAAGGGTCCTCTACAACCGGTCGTGGAACTTCCTGTAGAGGAGGCTGAGAGGAAGGTTCAGATACAGAAACCACTGACTGGGGAGCAGGCACCGCAATATCAGGGCATAAAGGGGGACCAGTGACTACCTTAACATGTGAAGAAAGGGACTTTGCCATAGCAATATCCTTTTTCTGTACATTAAGAAGGATCACATCCTGATCCGGGCTGTCTTCCCTGTTATGGGAAGCCCAAGGACAGGATCTAAAACCATGACCTAGTTCTTCACACAGGTTACACTTTAGTTCAGAATTACAATCTGCACTAGCATGGCCAAAAGATAAACAAAGGGAACATCGTAGTCTATCACAGGCTGCACTGAGATGGAAAGGGGAGCCACATTTAAAACACGCAGGCTGCCCCACATAGAAGCAATTCCGCTCCCTACCTAAAACAAACTATTAGGTAAGTGTATGGGACCCACATTCGTATTTCTAAGTCGCACCCTATAATGCCAACCACCAGTCCACAAGTGTTCAGAGTCAAATGTAGGCTGTGGCAACCCCAAGACATCACAGCATTTAGCTAACCAATGCATAATATCACTAGCTGCTACATTCTCATTTCGAAACAAAATGGTGACAGTTTTAATAGAAGGTCTAGTAAGTGGGATAGCCCAAAATGGTAGCCCCAACTCAGTGTATTTAAGAGTATCATACTTTGTCCAGAATCGATCTAATCCTCTAGGGCTTTGAAAACTAACGTCATATAAGGAAGAACCTGATACATGAATCAATGCAAATATTTAGTTTGTAAAAAAAAACAGAAGATCCTTTCAAAAGTGACTTTCCCACATAGAGACGATCTGCAGCTACATCAAGACCCCCAATATATGGAAGGCGGACCGCATTCCATTGTTGAAGAGGAGGGGGGGAGTTCCGAAATGTATCCCTTCTATGAAATTCTTCCCAAGTAGATTTAGCCTTGTCCCCAGGGTCAGGAGAAGGGACCAGAGGAGGGTCAGGGAGTGGGACATCCATGTCCATTCTATCACCCCATGCTGGTCCCCGAGAGCTAGGGCCTTCATCACCCGAAGAGGAGGGAGGCAAAGAAGAAACTTTAGCCAGCAGAGTAGTATCCAATGCAGGATGCTGAACATCCTCAGCACGCAAATCCAAATCCGAGCTACCAGGCAAAGGTGGAGGCATGTCTATCAAGGGGGGCTGTTGCCCTCCACAACCAGGTATCGGGCTATGGGCAGGGTCAGCTATCCAATGCCCCGAACTGCCTGGTTTCCAACCCGTACTCTGCAGGGGGGCCTCTAAAGAGACAGGTAGTGGGCTAGAACAAGGCAACAGAGCAGTAGTAGGCAAAACAGGTGAGACAGTCTGCACATTAGGAGGTGAAACACACGGTCTAAGATGCATAGTACTCACAAGTTCACCAGGCAGTCGCCGACGAGTTCAAAGGCGGAGAAGACACTGCTCAATCCAGATTTGTAGGAACCGAAAATTCCAATGGAGCATGGTGCAACACTGGTAGGACCGGTGCTACAGAAGATTGCTGCCGACTATGCACCTCCAAAGAGCCGAAGGTACCGCATCCGTATTGAAAGCAGGAAGATCCTCCACCACCCCTAGTTCTGGCAACAGAGTCCGTGTCCCAGGAGAGGCCGACTCAAAAGGGCTAACGGCATCAACAACAGCAAGTACCTGGTCCTGATGTGCAGCAAGGAGGGACTTCAACCAAAGTTCATCCACAGGCAAAAAATCTGATGATGCAGAGGCAGACTGAGCAGGTAAAGATTCATCTGGTACAGCAAGATCCACAAGCATATCAACAAAAAGGTCAGACGTCCTCAGTACTTCAAACTCCAAAGCTGGACCTGCAGGAGCGGAGCTCTGCTCTCCTGCAGGTACACCAGTAGAATGACTGGGTCCCACGAAAGAATCCATGGTCCAACAGCGCCCCCACACAGAGTAGGGGAATTTCCCTGGTGTCCTGGCCAAATTTCCCCCATTCACTAAAAATACCACCAACAGCTTAATCTGGTTCAGGGTGAGTTGGCATTCATCTGTATCCCCCTCCCCTAGTTGTGCCTGAAAATAGGAAGAATTTGTCTAGTGCACTTACACAGGCAACAAAAAAATAAATAAATTGCCCTTAAGCCGACAATGATCTTCCTGCAAAGGAGAAACCCCCTGGCTAGCATGCCATCAGCCAACTTGGCTATCTGGCAACTTTAAAAACAACATTATTTTCTGTTTTTCAAATCATCCTGCTGTTTTCTAACAAAAAAAAATGTTCTTGACCCGTCCCTGAACTTCATGCAAATAAGAAGCCCCTTGGCTAGCATGCCATCAGATTACTGGGTAGCTAGCCACTTTGAAAAATATTCTTACAGTCTGTGTTTTTCAAATCATCCTACCGTTTAAACAAACTCTGGTCAGAACCAAAATAACTGTGGAGAGCTTTTAGAAGTGGCAAGAGCTTTGAAAACAATATGTGGTGCTCTCGGCGCACTGGAGTCAACCATAACTAGTACTGCAGCGATTACAGTACTGTGCATGCATGATACTCACACATGTGCAGTTTGCCCAGGAGTCAACCATGTGCAACATGGCAGCACTGACATGATTACTCATGCTCGATACTCGTGCATGTGCAGTTTAAGTCAGTGCCACCATGTTGTCCATGGTGGTCATCACTTGCGCAGTTGTGGAAAGGAGAAGTAGTGCACCGGGAAGGGTGTGTGTTTATGTGGCCTGGGAGAGGGCTACATAAACAGAATCATTGGAAATTATGCTGTAGCACTGTGGCAGCACATCAGACAGTGGTCTGGTCAAGTGATTCCAAAGTGTTCTTATACAAATCTGAAGATGGCATAACATCTGTAGAGCTTGGCCCATGCAGCTATAAAAATCAGACTCAGGAGGAGACTATTAACAAACTAAAGATCTGGTCTGGGACTTTTTTGTCATCACAGTCACTTTCTCATGCTTTTCTAAGTAGTAATTTCTGGTAAATGTGGCTTAACCATATTGATCTCAGTGCTGCTAGACTACTTCTGGTTTTCCACTGATTGTAGTAGGTAGGGGTAATAGCAGTCTTGAAGTGGCGGATGATGGGGATGGCACTGTTCAAATATAAGTAGTACCCATGAGCATATGCACATTTTAGAAATGACCCCTTTCCTTGTTTTTGCTGTAAAAAAATCTGATCCCTTTAATAAAAAAATAAGGAGTCAGTTATGGCCTCCATCCCACTCCTCTTTTCACTTCAAGTGAGGAACGTGATTATGGGTTTGCGTCAGATGTACAGTGGCAGCCATAGAAACATAAAATTGTTAAACAGTAATCAACTATATGTACAAACTTGTTTTTTTGAATGTGTGCTTTCTTAATGCTGTCATTACCACTCCACCCATTTTGTACTTTGCCCCTGGATTTCTGTGCCCCAAGTGAATTATTTTAGATTTTTGTATTGAAACCTAGCTGCCATACCCTTGACCACTGTTCAAGTCTTCTAAGGTCTCTGCACATACTTTTCCATCCTGCTGCAGATCTTGGTATCATCATGCAGAGTTAAACCTTCCTTTCCTGCTTCTTTGCAATTTCACTTATAAAGACATTAAAGTGGACTGGGTTCAGCACTGTTCCCTGAGGTAACCCTCATCACCCTCCCTTCCTTTGACTGAACTCCATTTACTACCAGCCTCTGTCAGCTATCCCCTAACCAATTTCTTACAAACAGCCACATTTTTTTCTCTCTGAGTCAAAACAGTAGGAGTCATGCAGAACAAATGTACCTTTCTCGGAAAGTAATTACGTTACACATACACACTAGCATGAAAATTGTTCAGGACAAAAATACTTTTCAAATGAGCCTATTCACTATGCTGCACACATTGTATTTTTTTAAAATTTGGCCTTCTGATTACCTGAATTTTAATTTTTATTCACTATTTTCACCTTTTGGGTGGCTATATTTAAAAATATATATATATAATTAATTCAGTTTAGTGACTGAAAGGTCTTTATGTCCTGAGCAACATACATGCTAGTGGTGCATGTGTAACTTGCATACGTTCTGAGATATTTATATTTCTTTGGCATTACTCCTAATATGTTCTCTCAGAGAACAAAAATGATGCTGTTTGGAAGCACAATAGGAGTCATACTAACATACTAAGAAACCAGCAGAAAAAGGTCATTTGGTCTATCTAGTCTGCTCATATTGCAGGGTCCAGAGCTTGAGCTACTGTCCCTGCCCCCATCCCACTCTCCCATCCTCCCTACCCATGATACTTACATTCCCCCCCTGAGCCTATCCCAACCTCTCTTGAAGCTGCCCACTGTGTTCAATGAGATCACCTCTTCTGGCAGTGCATTCCAAGTGTCCACCACCATCTATGTGAAGAAGTGCTTCCTGACCACCCTCTTAAACCTCCCACCCTCCATCTTAAGACTGTGCCCCCTGGTGTTATGGTTGCCACTCAATTAAAAGAGACTCTTCTTATCCACCTTATTTATACCTTAAAGTACTTCAAGTCCCAGTCATTTCCCCTCTCTCTCCTGTCCTCCATGGAGAACATGTTCAGTGCCCTGAACCTCTCCTTACATACCTTACTCTGCTGACCCACTGCCATCTTTGTAGCCCTCCTCTATACCTTCTCCAGCAGGTTAATGTTCTTTTTGAGGTGTGGGCACCAGTACTGAACTCCATACTCTTGATGTGGCCTTAACAGTGACCTGTACAAGGACAGTATAACATCCTCTTTCCTACTACTGATCCCCTTAGCTATACATCTCAGCATCTTGTTTTCTCCTGCTGCTGCTTTCTTGCACTGTTTTGAGTGTTTCAGGTCACTAGTGATCATCACTCCCAGGTCCCTTTCCTCCTCTGATGCAGATACCAGGACTTCACCCAGATAGTACTCTGTCTTGGGATTCTTGGTTCCAATTTGCATAACTTTGCATTTCTTGACATTGAAGCCAAGCTGCCAGATCCTGGACCACCTCTCCAGCTTTTTTAGGTATTCATGTATGTTCTGTATCCCCTCAGCTGCGCCCACTCTACCACAGAGCTTGGTGTCATCAGTGAATAGGCACATTTTGCCCTTTATACCATCACCAATGTCATTGATGAAGACATTGAACAACACTGGCCCCAGCACCGAGCCTGCAGTACTTCACTGGTGACCTTTCTGGTGCCAGATAACTCTTCCCCCCCACAACCATCCTCTGGGTTCTATCCCTCAGCCAGTTTTCCACCCATTTGGCCTTCTTATCCCCAACCCCGAGATACATCAACTTCCTGATCAACCTTTTGTGGGGAACAGAGTCAAAGGCCTTACTAATATCCAGATAGAGGATGTCTACCACATGGCCCCATCTACTGTCTTAGAGATGCAGTCAAAGAAGTCAGTCAGATTTGTTTTACACAATCTCTCCTCCCCCATGAACCCATGCTGCTTTGAATCCTGGAGACCATGCTCCTCTAGATATTCCACCAACTTTTCCTTTAGTATGGTCTCTATGAGCTTGCTCACAATTGAGATCAGTCTGTAATTCCCTGGGTCATTCTTGGGACCACTTATGTGAAGGAGCACCACATGTTCTGTTCTACAATCCTGCAGTGCCATGCCTGACTCTAGTGAACTATTAAATAGGTCTGTCAGTGGCCCTGCCAGCTCCGTGGCCAGTTTCTTTAGTACACTTGGATGTACTCTGTCTAGGCCTGGTGATTTGTCCATCTTTAATGCTATAGTAGCATCACATCCCTCACTCTATCCTCTTCTATCACTACATCTATGCCCCCCCGCTCCTCTTCTCCCTCTGGAAGGCACTGGTCTGTCCTTCTCCCTGGTGAAGCTAGAACAGAAGTATTCACTTAGAAGCTCTGCTTTTCCACCATTATCCTCCACCCACCCCTCCCATTTCATAAGCCTAACAATACCTTCCCTGTCTCTTTTTTCACTTACATAGTGAAAGAAAGATTTCTCCCCCTTCTTAATTCCTTCAGCTATCTGCTGCTCCTTCTGTGCTTCAGCTTGCAGGACTTCCTTACTTGCCCCACTAGCCAGCCTTAGGTAATTTTCCCTATCCACCTCTGTCTTGATCTTCCTGAATTTTTTATAGACCAGCCTCTTTTCTTTTACTGCCTGGGAAACCCCAGAACTGAACCAGCTGGCTGCTTTGGCCCTTGTGTTCTTAACCCTGAGCCTAACACACTCCTCTGTGGCAACCACTATTCCTTCCTTAATGATGAACCATCTTTGGTCCAACCCCTATATCTGCTCTGATGCCCACCAGGAGGCTCCTTAGTACTTCACCCATATTCCAGAAGTGCAACCTTCTAAAATCCAAGATTTTCATCTTAGTCAGGATGCTGTCCCTTTCCATATCTAACTGGAATCACACTGTGCAATGGTCACTCCCACCCAATGGCTCCCTGACTGTTATTTCCTGTACATGCTCCCTATTCGTGAGCAGAATATTAAGCATTGCCTCTGCTTATGTTGGTTCTGTGATGCCCTGAGTCAGGAATCCACTCTGCAGTCCTTTCAGGATCACCTGACTCCTAACACATATTGTTGATGGTATTCTCCAGTCCACCTTGTGCAGATTGAAGTCCCCCACAATTTCCACTTCTCCTTCCCTGCAGCTTCCAATATTTGTGAACTCAGTCCTCTGTCCATCTCCTTATCCTGGTTAGGTGGTCTGTACACCACCACCAATCTCACCTTTCTCCCATTATTGGACCTTAATTGAACCCATAATGCCTCCACCTCCCCTTTTTCCAACTCCTCCCTCATGCAAGTTATTACCTCCCTGATATAAACTGCCACCCCTCCCCCCTTCCTGACTACCCTGTTCCTTTTGTATAGTTTATATTCAAGGATTGTAAGGTCCCAGTCATGGTGTAGTGATGCCCAAGTCTTGGTTACCGGCACTATGTCAACACATTATCCTCCACCCACTCATCCCCTTTCTTAAGCTTAACAATCCCTTCCTTCTTGTCTCTTTTTTCACTTATATAACAAAAGATAGACTTTTCCCCTACTTAAGTCCCTCAGCTATCTGCAGCTGCTTCTGTGCTTTAGCTAACTGGACTTCCTTACTTGCCTCACTAGCCAACCTTAGGCAATTTTCCCTATCCACCTTTCCCTCTTGGTCTTCCTGAATTTTCTATAGGACAGCCTCTTTTCCCCTACTACCTGGGCAACCCCAGAACTGAACCAGCTGGGTGCTTTGACCCTTGTGTTCTTACCCCTGAGCCTAACACGCTGTTCTTTGGCAACCAGTATTCCTTCCTTAATAATGAACCACCTTTGGTCCACCAGTATATCTGGTCTGATGCCTGCAAGGTGCCTCTTTAGTAATTCACCCATTTTCCTGAAGTCTGCTTTTCTAAAATCCAAGATTTTGATCTTAGGATGCTAGTTAGAGCTGCCTGAGCTTCTCAAACCAGCTGTCTCTTCTACCTACTTCCTGAAGGACCCTGGGCCCTGGCGTTCTTAAAGTCCCTATCACCCACACGCAAATGGGGGACAGGGATTTTGCTTCATGTGCCCCTAGGCTATGGAACTCCTTTCCTGCTCAAGTCCGCTCCTCCCCCTCCCACTCATGTCTCTGGAGCTCCCTGTGGTATCACTTGAAGCTCTCCTCTGCATGTGAGTGTCCTAGACCTCCATAGCTAATTCTGGTCCCTTGCACTGGACTCACATGTCCTTTCTGGCACCCCTCTTGCAGCTCCTGCTGACGTAACCTGTCTTACTGGACTCTGAGGTGCATATAATGTATTTTTTCTCTGTTTCAGGAGATGACCAGAATGTGGCTCTGTTTGTGGCTTGGAGCCATGCATACCTTGTGAAATTGTACTGTTCTTAGCTTTGACATCTCTATGTATATATATTCCTGTACATATCTTAACTGTGCTTACTGTCTACTGGTTATGTTAACATGGTTCTATTTTGACTCTGTATACTGCCTAACTTGTGTCATGTTGTCCTGTGTATGAACCTGTATCTCACTGTGTCTGTATATCATTGTACTCTCCTGGGTAGTACCTGAAAAGAGGCATATAACTTGTCTTGTGTACTTACCTGGTCAACAACAGCTAAATAAATAATAAATGCTTTCCCTGCCCATATCTAATTGGAATCACACTGTGCAGTGGTCACTCCACCCAATGGCCCCCTGAATGTTATTTCCTGTATATGCTCCCCATTTGTGAGCACAAGTGCACTTTGGTAGGCATAACCCATGTACAGAATTTTTGATGGTGAGAATTAGACTGACCACTTCCACAGAGGATAGAGATATGTGGGCCATAGTCAGTGACTCCCTGCAGCAAACAAGTCAATGCAATAAAGCATACAAAAAGGCACTGAAGACATTGGGTTTTATAAGGAATGGTCTTCACAGCAGGAAAGCCAAGGGGATTCAATTACTGCACAGATCCCTATTGAGGCTTCACCTGGAGTGCTGTGACCAGTTCTGGAGACCTCACCTGAGGAAAGACCTAGACAGACTATGGCTCTAAACATCTATTCACTGAAATTCAGAAGGGACTGTTGATACATGACTGAAACATTCAAGTTTCTCTGTGATATAAAGAAGGTTACCTGTTATGTCCTATTTGTACAAAATAGGAATGAATCACTGGTAGTATGAGTGGAGGTTGGTAGGATGCAAATTCTCTTCAAGGGTTTAAATGGGACTGGGACAGAGCAAGCAGAATCATAGTCCCCAATAAGGGCAGTAAGGGTTTGAGGTGTGATGGTGGGGGGGGGGGTACAGTACAATAGTGCAGTAGGCCAGTGGAGTGAGTTAGTATAGCAAGGGCAGAGTAGATAGATATTTAGTTTTCCTTTAGTCAAGTTCTGTGTTTCTATATTTCCTCTCAGCCATGCACAATAACACACCATTACCAAAAACCTTTATATAGATATACAGTATATCAATGAGCTTCAACAAATTCCTAGACATCGCAGTGTCCTGCACACATACACAGAGTTATACCATGGCCTTTCACCCATGCACAGTCATGTAGCAGTAACTCACAGTCATACAAAGATATGTAACTGTGTTTTGCACTACAATAACCAGGCATAAGTGTGCTGCTCCCATACACACATTAGTACCATTGCCTTCCACCCATAGACACACATAACAGTACCCTGCAGCAATACAAAGATATGCAACCATAACCTGAACTAAAATAACAGTGCATAAGTGTCCTGCACACATATGCACATGTGTACCATTGCCCTGCACCTACACACACCCCTATAATAGTACTATGCACCCATGCAGACATTCACAAGAATGCAAGGCACAACAATCAGAGCACATAACAATATCCTGCATCTTTACACACATTGGTACTATTGCCCTTCACCCATACACTCCTCCATAATAGAATACTTCATCCATAAAGATATATTACTGAGCAGTGCATTATAAACCAGGCATAACTGTCATGCACCCATATTGTCATATCATTCACCCATACACACCGAAATAAGGGTAGTGAGCCACTGACTTTGAAAAGTGATCTAAAAGTACCCTGCAACAACACAGAGACGTGTAAGAGCACCAGTCACAGAAATCCATGCACATAATAATGTACTGCAAACATGCACACCTATGTAGTATTAACCAGCAAAAGCAGACAGCAATGCACACATTTGTAACACTATCATAAACCCGAAAACACAGACAGTACATTGCCAGTAACAGAAAAACAAATACTGTACCTGTCTCTTTCAGCCACTTTTACAGACACACTGTTAGCATTCAGCAGCAGTTCCGATATGACAGTTGTATTGTGAATTATCATATCTATTACTTGCCTCAATCATTTTCCTCTTCTGAATGACATTACTTTGGCATTTTTGTTTTTTTCTGGTTAAATGAAAAAAATGGTGGGACATGCATCTGGTTTCAAGCAACACTGACTTAGAATAAAATCAATAGTATCTAAAAGAGTTTGTGAAATTGTAAATTGAACTTCTGTAAAGTGGCCAGCAAATAAAACACTATGATCAATTAGTTCCTAGCAGGCATATTTAACACAAAGTGCCCACTGCCTGCACTGATGGTTATCTTTAGGAAAGTGATAGAAACTGTGTGCATACCCTTTGCCATTCATACAACCAATGGCACAGCAGTGCTTCATATCAGCAAAAAATGTACTGTAAACAGGAAACAACAAAATTGAACAAATAAAAATTACTACGCAGACAGACATTAAAGTCAGTTAAAAAATAAAATATACTGTAAAAAACTTTGTTAACAAGTTGATAGCATTATAAAAGCCTGGAAATAAAATGATTATATCGGTAAATAGGGCAGTATAACTCATACTGTTTTCAAAACCACTGTCAGCAGTACTATTTAAACTGTCAGGGAACACAATAAATTTTGAGAGTAGGTCAAACACTGGCACAGGCCAGTCCAGTACTCAGATTACAGACAAACACTGCAATGAAAGACTGTTAGACACATAAATCTGACAACTTAAAATAAATTATGAAGGACTCAGTATAAGGATATGGAGAGTGTGTTAAATCATACCAAAATGCCCTGACTGCAGTCCGTTGTTCACCAGGAAATACTAAGTTGGAACAGCATCTCTGACAGATGGCAATACTCACCGACCACCCACTGATGTCATGATGCTGCAGATGCTGACAGCCCAGCTTAGCAGAGCATCAGCACCAAATTACACCACTCAGAAGAAAACAGAGCTAGGAACATGAAAGCACAACTACAGTATTTATTAAGCAGGGGGTAAAACAACTAGGGCAGTGCTTTAAAGGCATTTCTTTATTAAAACTACCATTTACAGTAATAAATAAAGTGCTGCAGAGGATCTTTAAACAAAAAGAAGGGAGTAATGAATTCAAATGCCATAGTGATTTGCATTAGTGGAAGGATACAATGAAAAATCCAAAAACCATGTTCCACGATAAGCCATTTTTCCAGCAGAGCTTCAGCAAGATAGCTGCAGGCTTCACCCAGAGCCAAAAAATACCTTTTTGTTTTCATCTTGACCATCTTGAGGTACAGAAAATTGTTGCCTTATATGTCACCATTTAGAAAAACTATAGACGTACATGTAATTAAGAATGGTGGGTTCCAAGACAGGTTGCCAATGAAAAGCAGCAAAAAGCATCAGGTTGAAAAAAAATTACCATCTGCTATATGTGGCACTATGAGTTACACTCCTAGTGCCTTTGCTGAATTGTGCTTGACAGAAAAACAAATGATTTTCAGTTTGTGAGTGACATCAGAAGCACATCCACTTTTCATACACGTGATCCACTCCCTATTACATCAAGGAAAATGGAGGCTCGAGTACTGGTCCTTTGAAGAAGAGTAAGGGAAAAATAGTAAAGGCACTGTTATTTAAAAAAAAAAGTTACTAGAGGTGTTACCTGCAGAGATACTGAAAGGATGACTACACATGCTTTCAGTGTTCCACTTTTCCAATCATCTCATGACTCAGACTCCACCACAGACAATAACAGCAGTGGTAGCAACTTTGTGCCCAATGAGCTTGAGTCTGAGTCACCTGATTCTTCTTCTGATACTAATATGGCATGGGACAAAAGCCCCATCAGAAATCCTGGAAATGGACCATTAGAGGAGGGCAAAACAAACAGAGGTGACAAGGAGGATACTGTCTCCTCTGCTGACACCCTTATTTGCCAAGAGGAGAGAGATGTCCAAAATGACAATAGCATAATGAATGAAAGTTTGTTAATGATAGCCAACAGGTACCTACTGTATGCTAAGAGGTAAAAATGAGAAGGCCACTCCTTGGGTATGTAACTACTATTATACTGACCGACAAAATGTTAGTTGTGTAATATATACACCCTTTAAAACTGGTGTCAGAAGGGGTGACAAGAAAATCACCTTGTCACATCCACTTTAATAAGACACTTAAAGACAGTGCACCCGCCACTACAGTGGTGGCACCACTGCTTCCCACACCAATGACCCAGGTTTGGGAACAAGCCCAGAGCATCACAGTGTCTGCTAGAGTGAGGAGGATAGAGAATTATGGAGCATCCTTTGGATATCTCTACCCTTCTGGGGAGGGTGGGAAACTGAGCCCGACAGCAGTCCAACCCCCACAGACTACTGGGGGTCGGTGCACCACAACCAGTGCAGCAGCTGGTGATTGGTGGAGCAGCAGACATTGTCACATCAGTTAGAAGTGAGTCTGTCATCGCATTGATGTCATTGCATGCCTGCTCCCTTGGGGACTACACTAAATGAAAAAAAAAATCTTGCCGAAAGCACAATGAAGTTGGATCCTTGCCAGCACTGACTTAGCCACTCCAGGGGCTACCAGTGGGACTGGATTAGCATCTCTGTCTTTCTTTCTCAGGGCCAGTATGAGAGGGGACCTCCACTGTGGGGGGAGGCATAGTCTCCAAGGACTGCTGGAGGTAAGTCCCTGGGGGTTGGTTAGAGGTAGGACTAAATGGGGTTCACAGGAGCTGATATGGGGTAAATGCCCACTGTCCAAATGAGAATAAATAGAATTGATAAAAAGAGCATACACAGTGCACCAAATTGCATGCAACAGAAATGATCAGACAACAGTATCTGGTGAGACAGAGGATGAGGCAGGTGGCAATGATCTAGAAGGTGTTACCAATAAAGGTGTGGCATTGCCAGCTATTTTTCAACTTCACTTAAGAAAAAAAAACAAACAGTATTATCTTTCAGTTCTGTCACCATCTCCATCTAGCACCTTTGCATCTGACAGTTCCTGTGGATTGTCTGTTGTCCATTCCTCTTGTAACAGACCATGTCCCAAACCAAAACAGTTAAGCATGCAAGAGTCAGTTCAAAGGGCATGTAAATATAATCACACCCATCCAGTATCCCAGAAATTAAAAAAAGGCAATAACATGCATCCTTTCTCTTTTATTGACTGTGTTGATTTTAAACATGTAATACAGATTGCAATTCCACAATCTCAAATGCCATCCAGAAAATATTTTGCCATCAAAGCAGTACTAAATATCTATTGTGAATTGCATGATAAAGTAACACAGGCCATGAAGCTTGCAATGGTGCCACCAATACATATTATAACTGATATGTGGAATAGAGGCCAAACTGTGGCCTACATAACAGTCATTGATCACTGGGCATCTTTCACAATTCATCTACCACATCCATTGTCTCAAACATGACTGTCACAACATTTAAAAAGCAGGCTGCCCTATGTATTACTAGTTTTTAGAAGAATGGTCACATTGCAGTGAACCTCTTGCAGGAAATAAGAAGACAGTTTGCTGAATGGCTTACTCCTCATGGTGTGTCTTCAGGCTTTTTGGTATCCGATAATGTGGCTAACACAGTACATGCTGTGAAGGATGGAGGGTACTGCAGATACAGTATCTCTTAATGTTGTAGTGCAGGACTTTCTTAAAGATGACAAACACATTTGGAATGCATTTAATGTTGCACGCAAAATATGCAGACATTTTAGTAATTCTGCTAAAGCATGCAAAAGTACAATAATTCTCCACAACATCAGCTAAAGCAGGTGATGGTCACCAAGTGGAATTCCACCTTATACATTTGTATATCTATTTATTTATTTATTTTGCCAGGAAATGGCTCCACTAAGTAAGCTCATTTACAAGGAGTTGCTGGGTAGGACAGCATAAAAAGTTAAAGAGCAGTGAATATACAAAAGGATACAGCAAGGTTCAAGGTACGAAACAACTATGTACAGTGATACAGTCAGAGTATAATATAATACATATGCAGAAAAAGCTCAAGGGAGCAATATAACCATACAGTGTACTTAATATAATCAACACCACATATATTAAAAAAAACACTATAGAGAATAGTTACATGATGACAAAGTTTCACCAAAATGTAGACACATTTATTTAACCACACAAGCAGACCTTGGAACAAAGAATGGGAGGGCTAAGCCTGAGATTCAATGTGGGGGAATAGCTTCTCCCACATCCACCATATAAGCTAGCCTCTGCCTTCAGCTCTGATTGGGGCATTTCAAAATCCGGTTTGCCCATGGCTGGTCAGCCTTCCAACTGCTGCAGTTTAGTTCGCCCTGCTTGCCAGTTCCCACTCTTGTGCAATTGCCTCCCACCCACCCTTCTCATGACTTTTCTGCCTCACCCCCCCTTTGCATTTCTGCTCCTGTGCCCCCCCCCATCTGCTGCTGACTCCTTGGGATGTGGCATGTTCTGGCCTTCGGTGCCGGCTACCAAGCAGGATCCTTATACATTTCACACCATGCACTTAGAGTACAAGGTATGTTCAAGGTTTTCAGTACCTCTTCCAGATCTTTCCTGCATGTCATCTCAAATACTGATGATGATCTCTGGGGAAGGGGCATAATTGTGGATCCCTGTTTTACACATATTTTCTAAGGAGTTTCATCCTTGTGTGTCCAGGATTGCTGAGGGTGTCATTACTTTGGAACATCCATCATTGCTCTGTATTGGATTACTTCTTCATCCTACCTCTGCAATTCCTTTACACTGTGTTGGTAACCCCGCAGTCTGTGACATTTAAGGGTTCTTTCCTCTGG
Source organism: Neoceratodus forsteri (assembly GCA_016271365.2). NCBI lineage: Eukaryota > Metazoa > Chordata > Ceratodontiformes > Ceratodontidae > Neoceratodus > Neoceratodus forsteri. The sequence continues at coordinate 623,601,091 of CM028135.1, forward strand.
CTCCCCTTTTGTGCTTTCCAATGACTATCAGGATCAGCAGAAGCATTTGCTAATTTCCCTCAGACTACTCCATGAAGCTCTGTATCCAAAACTCTGTTCCATCCTTCCAATGTTCTCTGTTCCCAACTCTGCCTGCTGGGGCATCAAGTGATGGTGGGTTTGCTTGTCTGCCAGGGCTGGGAGCCCACTCCTTTTACCATCGGTCCATCATTCCACAGTCTTTGTATTGAGGTATTGAATGAAGATGGACTTGTCCTGTCTTGTGGGGTTGGGACTCCTGCTCCTCCATTTTTTCCATCCTTGCTTCATATCACAGTATGTCCACATCAACCTGCATCTCTATTCATAGCTCTGCCTGGTGGTATCAAGTGAAGGTGGGCTTCCCCTGTCTGCCAGGGTTGCGAGTCCTGCTCCTCTGTTTTCCATCATCTCTTCTGGTCATGGTTTGTCTGCTATTATGGTTTGGTCTGCCATCAACCTGTAGCTCCATCCCCTTGTCTTCCAATTTCAATTTCTGTTCCTTCCATTTCATTCCAATACTCTGACAATCTCTGTCCCTAGCTCTGCCTCTGAGGTATTGAGTGAAGGTTAGCTTTCCTGGCCACCAGGGATAGGTGTCCATGTCTTCTGACTTCATTCTCTACTCCTTCCAATTCCTTACAATCCTCAGACAGTCTCTGTCTCTAGCTTTGCCTGGGAGACATTGAGCGAAGGCCAGCCTTCCTGCCCACCAGTGATGGGAGTTTGTTCCACGTATTCTGTCCCTTCCTTCCATGGATCATCTACCTGATTCAGATCTCCTCACTGTTGGCCTCCACCACACATTTACTGCATTGCTGTGTTGACTTCAACTTTCCACTGCCTGTTGCCTCCCTGGATCGTGCCTGAATTTGGTTGCCTCTCCTCCCTTGGCTTTGGATTGGCTTTGGATCGCCTTCTGTACATCCTCATTCTGCATTCCTTTTGGGGCTTTCAAGTGTGCCACTGTCTAGTGCTCTACTATTCATTATTTCGTTACCTGGATTGGTGCTTCAATCATCTTTTAGATTACAGTACCAGCATCCTCCTCTCCGTCATCCGCTATTCCATCAATCGACTTCTACGCTCCCCGTTCTGAAGATCCATCAGATCACATCATGCAATGCCTTTATATCATCTCTCATATTCCAGTACTGAACTTCAGCATTCCAGCTATAAAGCCTATGCTTCACCATTGTTCAAATCTATCTCTTCATATGAATGCCTTTGAGACCTTAATACTGACTACCACAAAGAAATCCTGGACATCCTTCAAAACTACTCATCTTCCTTCCTTTGGATATCTTCCATCATATGGACATTCCTATGACTCAGATTTCTTCTTCCATGTCAAGGAATCATCATCCTCACATATCACTGAAGACTTAGAAGATAAGACTCAGAAGACAAGACTCTTCATCCAGTCCAGAATCAGAACTCAGTCCAACTATTTAGGATTATGTCCTCATAGTTTGCCCAGAGGATGGGCAGGTCATTAGCTATGGGTCCTCAAAGGGTTCCTCCACAAGGGTGTTTTTCCTCTCCTGCATGCTACTGGTCACACTCTCCATGAGCTGGAGGAGGTAATCTCTGAATCACTAACAAACCTTTTTGGGCCTTCTATTCCCTACACTCTATCCATCTTACCTACCATGGGTGGGAATAGAGAAATGCCAAACTTCAAGTTCATAAGTATACACAAACACAATGCTATGCAGCAAACATTGAATGGGAGGGCTAAGCCCAAGTTTCAATGTGGGGCAATAGCTTCTCCCACATCCACCATAAAAGCCAGCCTCTCCCTTCAGTTCCGATTGGAGCATTTCAAAATCACCCTCCATCCTCCCCTGCCTTGTCCTCCTCTGACACTCTTCTCAACTTGGTACTGGGCCTTCTATTCCCTACACTCTACCCATCTTACCTACTAAGGCATGAATAGAGAGAGGCCAAACTTCAAGTTCATAAGTATACATAAGCACTACGCTATGCACCAAACATTGAACTTCAGCATGGGCTTTGAAGATACTTCAATTGATTAGGGAGCTCAGTTTTAATGCATTTTTCATAGTGCACAACAGCTTCTTGAGTGCAAAGCAGTGCATCAGAACACTATGGATCACTCAATATGAAAAGGGAAGTGCCACTCAGTTCAAGCCAGAGGACTATAATGGCATATATGTGCTACATTCTTTAGCCATTTGAGGAAGTTTCTCAGGAAATGAGTGCAGATAATGCCAGTCTGAGTCAGGTAATATCCCTGATATTATTTCTTAGAAACACTAAAAAAGCAGAAGGCAACACTTCTTGAAGAAGGTAGTGCTGTGCCTGTTGTCAAAAAAAAGCTAGCTATATCCCTGGAAGTGGACCTCAGAATATTAATCCTGTTAGAATCAGAACATTATATACGAGCATACAAAGAAGCCAGCAGAAGAACACCATTTGGTCTATCAAGTGTGCTCATGTTGCAGGGTCTACAGCTTGAGCTACTGTCCCTGCCCCCTCTCTCCACTCCTGCCATCCTCCCTACCCATTACCCTTACCGTCGCCCTATATCTGTCCCAACCTCTCTTAAAGCTGCCCATTGTCTTTAATGTAATATATGAATATGTATATATATATATATATATATATATATATATATATATATAGGCATAGCTAGATATAGATATATAATAATTATATTCTGTCCACTATGGCCTCATAGACATCTGCAGATACAGTATAAAGGCCTACTCACTGAAAAAGCATCAGATGAAATTATTGATACTATTTCAATTTCCCAACCAGTTGAGCATGCACCATCCCAAATCTCACTGCCAGCAGAAGAAACATCCAACAGAAATGTTGAAGATGATGGCATTTGGTCAGGGCTGCTTGATATTGATAAAGACAGTAGTTCTATAGTGTTGGCCAAGGTCATACTACCACCACTAGAGTTGAAGGCTATTTAAAAGAAGCTAGGAAATTAAACATATGGGATGGTCCTTTGAAATATTGGCAAAGTAACAGAATAATCTGGCCTGCATTGTGCAGAGTTGCCCTTTCAGACTTAAGTTAGTCTCTCACCAGTGTCTAATCTGAGAGAATATTCAGCACTGCTCGTAGTTTTGATTTGGATTTGTGCAACCATTTGTTGCCAAAAAATGTGGAACATTTGGCATTCTTTAGGGTAAACCTTGGGCTCTTCTTTGTTGGCTCCATTGGTTCTCCACAAAGTCATTTTTATATAGCTGATGATGAGCCAATATCTATTGATTAGCTGGCAACTGTGTGTGTGTGTGTGTGTGTGTGTTTTGGGATGGTATCCTGTTGATGACTGTCAGGCCAGAGTGGACACAAGAAAAAAATTATAATAAGAAAAATGCAAAACAAAAATAGTAACCATATGGTTTGTTAAATGATGACTGAATGAGAACAAAGGGAGAGAGACTGTCAGTCTCACCTGTGTTAAACAAACAAAAAGAAATTAAAATAAAATGTCTGTGGGGTTATTGACTTCTAACTGGAATGTTTTGTGAAGTCAGTGCTCTTTTTCCCAGAGCCTAAGACATCCTCTAAATGTTAAACACCCCACCCACCATTTTTCCTCCGGCACTTAACCTTCATGTGGAATGCAACATGGCCCAAGTATTCAATAGGGTGCAGAGATAATTTGTTGGGGTCTTGAGCTGGAAGAACATATCTGCTGACAGAAAGGAGTGAAAGCACCTAGCTTTACCTTAAAGGTGTATTTGTATTTATTTTTATTTATATTTCTCTTCATACTGAAAAAAGCAAGGAAAAAGGGGAGAAAGAAGAGATTTGTAAACAATGTTTGGGGCACTTTGAAACTTGTCTTTAAAACTGTAACAGGTTATTTGGGGGATACTAGCTCAGTAGAGTAATATTGGGGCTAAGTAGATTCAGGAAGCCCTGAGAATCAGTTCTGAAATTCAGGTGGAACTGACAGAGGCTTGGTACCTTCTGAAAAAAGCAGATTTAATGGTCAGATTTTTGGGGCTCCTGAGCTAAAATAACAGACATTGCTGACAGAGGGGAGAGAAAGCATTTAGCTTTACCTTAAAGGTATATTTATATTTCTCTTCATACTGAAAAGAGCAGTGTAAGAGGGGAGCAAAAAATTATTTGTAAGTGGTGTTCAGGGTACTTAAAACTTGTCTTTAAAGTTATCTCAGGTAGTTTGAGGAAAACTACAGTAGTTCAGGAGATTAATCATGAGCTGAGCAGATTCAGGAAGCCCAGTGAGTCAGCTGTGTAATTGGGGTGGAACTGACAGAGGCTTAGTGCCATCTTATAAGAGCAATATAAAAGGGCTCCCTCCTAACATGTCCCACATACATTCATGCCCCAGGGAGTGACTGGGACAGCGAAGGAGTGGAACAGGTTGCTGGAATCTTAGGCATCCGCAGGTATTATCAGAAAGAAGAAAGGAAGCAGTGGACTCTGCCAGTTGACTAAGTTAAGGCAACTGTTCACTACTGTGTAACAGTCACTGCTGGGAAGGGTGGAAGATAAAAGGTAGGCTAAAACTGGGAAGAGAAGCAATGACCTATCTAGGGTAGGAATATAAAAAGATTTATTTATTTAAACAAGGTAACGGGAAATACAAATAGAAACATACACAAAGGGGAAACTTGAAACACATTATATGGGGAAAGGCTACAAAACTATTTCCAGGTAGCACAGAGAGAATACTCGGAGTGGTGCAATGCAGTGGTTGGGGTGTCAGTTTTCTGAAAGAACTTCTGGATACTGCGGTGCTGCTCCATCTGCTCTCATCTCTCTCTTGGTTGAGGGAGGAGGTCATTAAACTCTAGGCTGAGTTGGCAAGGATTTGGGGGACCTCTTCTCTCACCCAGAAGCCACCAAGCCTGCTACCATTACCTCAGAGGATGCCAGAGAGGAGGAATGGCAAGAGTGTGGTGGGTTCTGGAAGGGGGGGGATGGTCAGATGAAAGAACATAACTCAACCTGTACCACTACTTAATTTCTATGCTGCTCTGGGAAGGTGGAACTGCTGAGAGGAAGCCCCCTTGGTAGTGATCGTGGAATGTAAAAGCCCTCCATAGTGGTGACCCCAAGGAGGATGGTAGAGGACCCCAGAGGAGGAGGAGAAACCAACTTCTGATGTGGGACTCATGTGTATGGGGATACAATTGAGAATAGGAAGGGGTAAGAGGCAGCTTTGGTGTCCATTTGGTGCCACAGCCTTGAGGGATGGGAAGTGGATCCCGAGGATTGCTAGTGCAGCTAGATAAGAAAGAGATCTGGATGTCATTGTCCACCTGGGGACAAATTATCTGGATAGGGCTGAGCTGGGATAGTGCAGAAGTAGTTTAGGGAGCTTGGGAGGGGCTTAGACAGGTGACACACTCAGTGGCTTTTGCTGAGGTGATGCCTGTCTATGACAGAGGAAGAAAGCCGGGTCTCCACCTCAGAAGCTTCAATTCATGGCTAAAGGAATCATGCAGAAAGGCTGAGTTTCACTACATTGAGGAATGGTGACCACCTGGGAGGATAAGGGCTTATACAGGGGTGATGGCCTGCATCCATCCAGAAAGGGAACTAAAGTCCTCAGTGGATGGTTAAATTGTTACTTCAATGAACATTTAAAAAGCTGGGGAGGGGGTGGAAGGAATGAGGAGACAGAAACTGCCCCCTCCCTCTCACAGGCTGAAGTAACGAGTAGGGAGAACCCGAGGGAAGAGGAATCTTCCAAGGTGCAAATTAATAAAGAAGACCGCATGATGGAGATAAAAGGGGAAAGTAAAAGGAGCATTAAAAAGAGAGGGGAAAGGAGGGATGGCAAAAAAGGAAAAAAGGGTGTTAACAAGCAGAGTGGCAACAAAATCGGGAAGGCCATGTGTGCAAATTCTAGAAGTCTAGGAACTAAGATTCCGGATATTGAGGCCATGGTGGCAGAGGCTGACCTGGATATTGTGACCATTACTGAGCCAGGGTACACTGAAAACCATGACTGGAACATAGCCATACCTGGCTATACTCTGTTCAGGAAGGAAAGAGTGTACTGAAAAGGAGAGGGTGTGTTGCATTATACAAGGTAAATCATAAAAGTGACAGAGATACAGGAAATACCGGAGAAGGCAGAGATACTGTGGGCCACCAAGAAGAAGGAGAATGGAGACGCTGTTCACACCAGAGTGATCTACAGACCTCCAGCATGGGTGGGGGGGGATTAAATAAGGTTCTGGTAGAAGCCATTGGAAAGATGGCAGAAAAGGGAGAGGTGCTGCTGATTGGTACTTCAACCTGCCAGCTGTAGACAGGAGCTTCCCAGCAGCAGCTTCAGTGGATTTCTGCAGGGGTCACACCTCAGGCAATTAGTCAGCAAACCCATTCATGATGGGGCAATACTGGATCTGATATTCACTAACACAGACAGCATTGCAGGTGTCAAGGTGGAAGCCACTTGGAGACCTGTGATCATCATACTGTGTGGTTCAATATAAGGATGGTCACAGAATTAAACCATACAAGGGCAAGGGTCCTGGTCTTCAGTAGGTCAGATTTCCTAAAAGATGGGTGAATACTTAAGGGATGAATTGGTGTGGGGGCTATCACCTTGGTGAGGAGGAGGAACAGTGGGTGTTAAATAAATAAGCAACAGCAAGAGGAAAAATAAACTGTTATGGTTCTCAAAAGAGGTACTGTAGCTGAAAAGGTAATGGCTAAAAGGGTAGCATTGAGAAGATATAAGGAGATGCAGAAGGAGGATGATAGGGAGTTGTACTGGGGAACCAGACTGACGCAGGGAAAGCAGTAAGAAGTGCTAAAGCACAAACCGAAGAGAGAAAAACCCAGGAGATTTTTTAGATATGTAAAGTACTGTAAGTGAAAAGAGGAAGACCAGTGGTGGGATTGTAAGGCTAAAAAGGGAAGAGGGGGACTGTGCAGAGGGGGACCAGGAAAAGGCTTACATCCTAATAAAAAAAACTTTTGTTTGGTGTTCATAGAGGAAGGAAAAGAGGAGGGGACACAAAAAAGTAACAAGATTTGGAGGGAGGAAGGTGGACACTAGTCCTTTTTCAGTGGAGAGAATCCTGAAGGGACTCACTAATCTGAAATTGTACAAAGCAATGGGACCAGATTGAATGCATCCAGGGTAGTGAGGGAGCTCAGGGAGGTACTGGCTGCATCTCTAATGTCCTATTTAACAGCTCACTGGAAACAGGAGTGATTCTGGAGGACTGAAGGAGGGCAGATGTAGTCCTGCTTGACATAAGTGGTAGCAAGGAGGAGGCTGGCAATTATAGGTCGGTTAACGTGACATCGGTGGTGGGAAAGTTAATGGAATCACTACTGAAGGAAAGGATTGTAGATTATCTTGAATCCAGTGGGTTACAAGACCTGAGTAGCATGGGTTTATGAGGGGAAGATCATGTCAAATTAATCTGATAGATTTCTTTGACTGGGTGACAAAGGAATTACATCAGGGTGGAGCAGTGAATGTGGCCTACTTAGATTTCAGTAAAACCTTTGACACCATTCCACTTAGGAGACTAGTAAGCGAGTTGGGTAGCTTAGGAATTGGTCCAAAGGTGGTAAACTAGATAAGAAATTGGTTAGGGGATAGGCAACACAGGGTGGTGGTAAGCAGAGTTCATTCTGAGGAAGGGAAGGTGACCTGATGGGTGCCTCAGGGATCAGTGCCAGGACCAGTCCTTTTTAATGTCTTTATAATTGACATTGCAGAAGAGCTGGAAGGGAAGGCTTGGCTTTTTACAGATGACACCAAAATCTGCAATAGGGTGGACACTCCCAGTGGGGTGAAAAGGTTGAGTAGAGACCTAAGAAAACTAGAGGAGTGGTTAATAGTATGGCAGCTGGATTTCAATGCGAAAAGGGCAAAATAATGCAAGAAATCGCACAGAAACCTAAGGGCAGAGTACGAAATGGGTAGAATGGTTCTGATGACTACCAAGCAGGGAACAGACCTGGGGTAATCATATCTGATGACCTAAAGTTGGCGAGGCAAGATAACAAGGCAGTCAGGAGGGCTAGTGGGATGCTGGGGCGCATATGGAGGGGTATCATCAGTAGAAAGAGGAAGGTAGTGTTGCCTCTGTATAGACAGCTGGTAAAACCCCACCTAGAGTATTGTGTCCAGGTCTAGAGATCACATCTCAGGAAGGACATAGAGTGGAGGTAGTCTAGAGGAGGGCAACTAAAATGGTGCAGGATCTGCATCAAAAACCCCTATGAGACGAGACTAAAGGACCTCAAAATGTACACCCTGGAAGAGCTGGAGGGGGATATGATAAAGACATTTAAATACCTCTTGGGGGTAAATAAGGTACAGAAGGGAAGTATTTTTCAGAAAAACAGATGTTCAAGAACAAGGGGACACATTATGAAGCTGAAGGGGAAGTAGATTCAGGAGAGACATGAGGAAGTACTTCTTCAGAGAAGGAGTGGTGGGGAGGGACACAAATAATGGCGGGGCTCAAGAATGCATGGGCTAGGCACAAGGGAACTGTAGTGGAAAGGGGGGGGAGGGAAAGAGCTGTAGATCAGGTGGGGTCTGCAGTGATAATGTAAGTAGGGAAAAAACAGGCCAACTACGTGGTCCAAACAGTACTTATCTGCCATCAATTTCTTTGTTTCTATGTCCTATTATTGTACTACAAAGTACTGCATCCAATAATTATACACTAAATACAGAAACAGAAATGTCCAACTCATTCAAGGTGGGGCAAGTGATAGTCATGAATAACAGGTCATCATATTGAAAAGTAACTAAGCAGACCTCAAAACTCGTAAGTTATACAGACTGTTACACTCATCTACTACAGTATATGCCTATTATTGGGTGTGCCTTTTGCATATCCTCACTGTCACTGGGATGAAACCACTAAGGTGGGCTTCCAGGGACAGAAAGTGACATGGTACCAGATGGACACAGCCCTGGCAGCAGCCCCATGCCCACCTAGTGATATGTCACTTTCTGTTCCTGGAAATCCCCTCCCCTGGCAGTCCCATTTCATTGGCAGTGAGGATATGCAAAAGGTACCCCCAATAATGGGCATATAGATGATTGTAATGGTAGGTATAATAGATGACCAATGCCAGATGCCACACATGCAGCCATAGGTGTACAGCCAGCCCCCTCCACCAGCACGGCCATGCAGACCAAAATGGCAGGCAGGACCCATTCAGCACATGCATGAACATGCAGATGGCAGCCAGACATGGGCTGCAAGGCGCACACACCTACACATTGCCAAGGGCTGCAGTAAATGGTAGCATAAAGGTATACAACAGCAGCTGGAACAGACCACTCCAATGGGGCAGAGACCCAGCCGAATGAGAGGTACAAGACGAACCCATGCGTGTAACTGCAGGCACCCAACCACATCATGACACGACCTGCACACAACCCCATGGGCAGGTTATGCATGCCAATACTGCGGAGGTGCATGCAGAATGCACACAGACAGACACACCGCCAAATGCAGACATGCGGTGCCCTGCCAGCGAAGCCACGACATGGCCTTGCTGCAGACGTGCATGTCCGGACTGCAACAAGAGTGTGGCAAGGGGACACATGACAGTGTACGCTGACACCACCACCAAGGGGCTGACACAGATGCCTGATACCCGGATGCCACACATGTGGCCACAGGTGCACAGCAAGCCCCCACGCCAGCACGGCCATGCAGACCGAAACAGCGGGCAGGACAAGTCCGGGCATCCCCCCACACCATGTCATAGGCCATCAACACCCTGCCTGGCCACCCACCCATAATCACCCACCTACACACACACTCATGCAAGACAATGAACACACTTGGATGACCTCTAACTGTACTTTTCTGGACAGTAATGGTAACATGGGAAAATGTACAGTGCCACATATGGGCCCCCAGAACAGTTCCTACAAACCCTACCCCCACGATCAGACAACAACTGCCCACCCTCAACAGTCCCCCACACAAACAACAGCAGGCACCAATCCCCCCTCAATGCACTGCAGCATCCATGGGTGCCCCCTCCTGGGGTTGTACCCCTCCAGACCGTGTCCTCTCTGTACATCTCCACCTCCACCAATGCCAGCCCTCCTCTCTACAGCTGCTGCCATTGTCCCTCTCCATCTGCCATGGCCATTGAACATGCAGCAGAACAATGTGGCATTTCAGTCCCCTGTAGTGCTGTGGAGGAAAAGGAGACTGTCAGAATGCAGCGACCGCTCCCACCCCCCAAGGGCACACAATGGAAGGCTACGTGTAAGACAGGCCACATACACTTACTCTGGAGGGAACAGTGACACGCCACAGTGTGTGTGCCTTAGCTGGACTGGCCTCAGCCTCATAATGTGGTTGACCCTCTATGGAAACCCTCCAGAAGTACCAGAGACAATGGCACTGCCAGTGGACGTCCTGAGGTCACGCCATTTGTGCTTTATGGCCATCAGGATCTGTGCATCTGGCCCTGCAGTGTTTGCAGCTGCCTGTATATCAAGCCACAGGTGCACCTTCACTTCAGCAGGGGTGGCTGGGGCCAGCATACCATATAATTGGGCATGGTTGGCACACTATTTCCAACACCATGACCACCACCTGTGGCCCAATGAAGCTAAATGACCATGCTCTGTCTGCACCATATATGGTGGGGTCAAGGGGTGGGGCCGCATAGCTGGTGACGGACTCCGCTCCCTATATGACGCACTCCACTCTGTCCTCAGATCCACCCACTGCCACTGTGCGGTCTGTGTTTTCATGGTGCATGCGATGATGTTGCATGCTTTTGCATGCCACGCACCTGCGCACCTGCGCACTGCGTACACATTGCATTCTTGTGCATTTCCCACACGTTCGTGCATGGGGCCCATTATGTTTTATTGATGATGTGGATACTTACTGTTTGCTGGTTACACTCACTGTTTTTTTTATGTATTGATGTATTTATTGTGTCATTTTGTATTTTGTGCACTGTTACTTTGATTGAATGTATTTAAAAGAGATGCTGTAGCAAGGTGACGTAAGTCTTGAGAAAGCGCCCATGTACTGGCACAAAAATGTTTGACCAGTTGTGGTTGGGGGAGCATGGTATAGTTTGCTAATTTTTGGAAATAACTATTTTAGACATTATCCTGCAGCACAGCATGTGTTGATTAGGTAACCAAAGCTGTGACTCCAAATTCACCCCAACCTATTTATAAGAAAGATACTGTCATTGGTCCTTTCTGAAAGCCTGAGACAAACTTAAAGGGTCGTCTTTCAAGGGGCTAGATTTAAGGGAAAGTGGAGTTTTCTGGAGTCACTGCTGGGAATTGTGCTGTCAACACATAGCTGACCAAAGGTCACCAACCATTGCTGCAGATTTTGTCAAACTCCAAGGTTCTCCTGATACTGTAGCATCACCAGTACCACCACCACCATCACTTTTTCTTCCTCTTGCCCAATGGAGATCTGCAGTTGGATCCAGCTGTCTCCAGTGCAAGAGTACTGTTGACCAACAGACGGACATTGCAGCAATCTTCTAGCTCTGCTAGTCCAAAGTGAGCCATGGGGAAAAAAATGTTCCCATATTAGTACAGATGGTATCCCACTCACCTTAAGAGCAAGTACAGAGCAAGGTGGTATGAACATCAGAGGAAGGTGGTGCAAATGGGTGGTATTGGTTGTGCTTTACAGAAAGCAGCAGTTAGAAAAGGGAAGGATTTACAACTGGAGTAGGAAGTGGTCTGAATATTAAGGAGGAAGCTGAACATGAGGAGGTGGTATGTAGTCAATGTAGTCTACCTTTGATGCTAACATCTGGCAGACAGTGAGCATAACCACCCTGACAAATACCCCTGGTGAAAAGAGTATGTCCCAAAAATCAATAGATTCCTCACCCCATCTGTTGCTCCCTCTCATAAGTAACATATAACACATTTCCAACTATAGTATTTCCCAAAGGTCCAGCAGCCCCGAAAGCTTACAGCCCACTACAATGGGTAGTGTGTCTCACAACACCAATGGCCCACTTTATTTATTTATTCATTTTGAAAGTCGGATTTGCAACCTTTGAGTCAGGGACTCATTTACAAAGGCACCTCATCGCAGGGAAGGTGGTTACAGTATGAAATAGAACAGTGGTAACATACAGGTGCAATACAGATAACAAAAGACCACACTATAACAGTGGTTTACGGAATAAAGTTACATACAGTAAATAGCAATCATATAAAGTATAACAATAGTAGAAGTCACAACCCTGGTCATACCAGGGAAATACCTATGTGGAAGGGTGTGTGGGGTGGAGGGAAACAGAGGTGAGGAAAAGAAAAAAAAGGGGGGGGGCAGTCCAGCAGACATTGTCAAGGCTACGGGCCAGAAATGGGGAGGGACCCCAACATTAGGTTAATTAAGGGCAACTACAGCTTTGGGTGCCAAAGAGGTGGTTACAGAGAGTGACTTTAAAGAGACCAATTTTGGTAGACTTAGTGACAGAGAGTGGGAGGGAGTTGAACCATGTGGGGGCACAGTAGTGAAGGACCTTTGGGCTAGGGAGGTCTTGGTACGGGGCACCAGAAAGATGGCCTTAACTGAACTACGGGTGGCAACAGATGGGATGCAAGCCACAGGGATGCGATGACCCCTGGGGGGGAGAGTCCTAGCAGGGATTTTTTTGGCAAGTAAGCAGGTTTGGTAGCAGAGGCGCTCCTCCAAGGTGAGCAGGTTGGCGGTGGAATAAAGCAGGCAAGAATGGGTGTGGAGGAATGTGCCTGTCAGGAGCCTGCAGGCCTTGTTTATTGAGGTCTGGATTCTGGTGAGAGCGGTATTGTTGGCCATAGCATAGATAGGTAGGCCATAGTCCACTAGGGGCAGGACAGAGGAGTTGATGGCCAGTCAGAGGGCAGTTTTTGGGAGACAATCTCTGTAGTGATAGAGAAGGTCAATCCAAGAGTTTATGGCTGAGGACAGGGTATTGATGTGGGTGTGGAATGTAAGAGCTGAGTCAAAGGTGATGCCCTGGTACTTGTAGGATGTCACCTGCTCAAGAGGGTGAGCATTACTGGGGAGAATGCAGAGGGGGGCATTTTTGGCCTTATTCTGGTGATGCAAAAAAAGCATAGTTTTTATTTTTTTTATGTTAATGACCAGCTGGTGGTCAAGGAACCACTTTTCGGCTTGGTTGAATATGTGATGCAGGGATTCCTGTAGAGATGTGGGAAGCAAGGAGAACTGCATCATTGGCATAGAGTAGCATATTGCCTGAGCAGGAGCTCGGGAGGGTGTTGAGAAATAGGCTGAACAGAACGGAGACCAGGATGGAACCCTGGGGAACCCCCGAGTGAACGGGCAAAGTACTGGACAGGGTGACGTTTACCTTCACGCACTGTGATCTGGTAGAGAGGTAACTGGTGAACCAAGCCAGTGGGCCAGGGGAGGAGCCAAGTTTGTGGAGGGAGTCAAGTAGGAAGGGGTGACAGTGTCAAAGGCGTTGGAGAGATCAATGAACACTGCACCCGCAACATGACCAGAGTCGAGAGCAGAGTGGAGGTGCTGGGAGAACTCCTGGAGGGCTGTAGTGGTGCTGTGTCCAGGGCAGAATCCTTGTTGTTCAGGACACAGCAGGTCATATTTGGCCAGATACTTGGTGAGCTGAATGGTCACTATTTTTTCTAGTGCTTTGAAGAGAGGGGGGAGAATGGAGATGGGACTGAAATTGTTAGGAGAGGTTCTATCTCCACTCTTATGGATAGGGGTGATTTCTGCAATTTTCCAGGCACTGGAAAATTTACCAAGACATAGTGACTGGTTTAAAAGGTTGGTGAGAGGGGCTAGTACAGTATCTAGGACTAATCAGAGAATCCTGAAGTCCAGGGAATCACAGCTGGGGTTGTTGCTAGCTAAGGCTTTTTGCAGATGAGGCCTGGCTTCAAGGGTGATATGGCATGCAGGTAGAAAGGGGGTAATCCGAGGGGGGGGTGGAGGCAGGGATATGGTCGAAAAGTAGTTGGGGAGGACAGAGCTTAGATCTGAGAAAGCCATATTGAGGTTCTCAGCTATGCGGGGAGGATCAGTAGTGAAGGTACCGTCTATGGAGAGTAGTGATGGTGGGGGGGGAGCAGGTCTTTCCATTGAGCTCTTTCAAATTGTCCCAGAAGGCATGGAATAAGCCCCGAGTGGATTCAAGGGTGGCTTGATAATATTCGGCCTTAGCCTGCCTTATAGCCCAGGTGCACTTGTTACGTGCTGCATTATAGGCTTGTCTGTCAGCCAGTTTGCCTGTCTCAACAGCAATATGTCAGAGATTATTTCTTTGTTTCAGTGTTTGGATGAGGGCTTGGGAGATCCATGGGGCATTGTGTTTCTTGGTATGGATTCTGGTCAGGGGGGCCAAAAGGTCACAGGCCTTGCTGAAGGCACTGGAGAAATAGGCTAGGGCAGAGTCAATATCCTTTGCAAGTAGGACTGGGGACCAGTCAAGCTGGGCTAGTGCTTTTTTAGCTTTCTGAGACCCCCGGGGTGAAAGCACTGGTGCGAGGTGACCTGGGACACTGGTTTTGGTGTGGAGGATGACCAGTGACAGAGGACAGGAGTGTGGTCACTAAGAGAGTCTGGTGGTACATTAATATCCCTGATTTTATGGGGGTGGTTCAATAGAATTACATCTAGGAGGATGCTGGAGCCACCTGATGGGTTAAATCTAGTGGGTGATGTAACTAGTTGGGTCATATCTAGGGCAGCGAAGGGGTCCCTGATATGGGAGGCAGTGGTACTCAGTCAATTGACATTAAGGTCACCTAGGATGAGCAGTTCCACCTTGTGTGGGAGTGTGGTGAGGTAATCAATGAGGGAGTAGACAGCTGGTCCCTGGTCCCTCAGGATTTTGTAAGAGACTGTGAAAAAAAGAGGACCCTTGGCTGGGTCAGGGGTAACCTTAAGGGTGAGGACTTGGGCACTAAAACAGACCTGGGGACAGGGAGAGCATGGCCTAAAAGTGCGTCATGCATAAAGACTGTACACCCACCGCCACGTTTGCCAGTACTTGGGAACTGGATGCTGAAGCTGCAGAGATACATTTAAGTACAGATATGTGCAGCAGTGGGCCAGCCCACCGGCACAGGGGCATCTATCTGAAAAAAGAGCAGTGGCAGCTTACAGATGGGTTGACAGTGATACCAAAACCATTCAGTCATGTGCTCAGATAGTGAATGTGTACTCCACTTCCATTAGTCAGGCCATACCATTACAACATGTGCACAAGCTGGCCCTTTTCAATGTCCAGCAACAGTGTCATACAGGTGGAGATACAGTTTCATCAACTGGCGTGGTCAGATATTTCCAGATTTTCTACAATACAGTATTTCTAAAGTTATTCTTTTTGGTGGCTCAAAAGCAGTAATGCAGGCAGTCGCTGAGTTGCTCAGAGATGTAACAGAAATTTCAAGAAATATCTTTCCATGTCAATTTCTGCAACTGTACAGAAATCTTGGCTTTGATGGAGCATATGCTGCAAGTGATTGACAACACTTTTCAAATACACTTAAGCACTTTTACTTTGGGTTGAGGTAATATGAATTAATTATATGAGCACTGTTAAGTGACCTTAATTTCATAATATTGGGAAATTAATTAAAATTGAAGTTAGTAGCCTCTTTTGGGTAAACTTTGGTTCACTGCAGTTAAATTATTGGCAGCTAGTGAGGAATTTAACATAGCTACAGGGGGTAATCAGTGCTGGTGCCCTAATGCCAATTGACATTTGTTGATTTAAATCAAATTAAGTCAGCTTAACCCTGTTACAATGTTATACAAAACCTTATACCTTGACACTTCTGTGCATTTCCTCCTTGAAGAAGGTATTTCATAGCTTGTACGTTTTTGGCTATTGCAGTTTGTTTTAACTAAGTGGAAGAAAAACCGACCCATGTGCCATCCCACATTACAGGGCAGTTTTGTTGGAGACTTCTAATACTCTGCCATCACCTGATTATATCAGGAAATAATGGAAAGGGATCTGGGTGTAGTCATATCAGATGACCTAAAGGTGGGTAAGCAATGTGAGAAGTCAGTAAGGATAGCCAGGGGGATACTAGGATGCATAGGGAGGGGCATCACAAGTAGAAAAAGGGAAGTGGTTATCCCTCTATACAGACAGTTGGTGAGACCCCATCTGGAGTACTGCGTGCAGTTTTGGAGACCTCATCTATGCAAGGACATAGACAGGATGGAAGCATTCCAGAGGAGGGCAACTAAAATGGTGCAGGGTCTATATCAGAAACCATATGAAGAGAGACTGAGAGAGCTTAATATGTATACCCTTGATGAAAGGAGGGACAGGGGGACATGATAGAAACTTTTAAGTACCTCAAGGGAACCAACAAAGTCCAGGAGGGTAGCATCTTTCAGAAAAAGAGATGTGTAAGAACAAGGGGGCACAATTTAAAGTTAGAGGAGGGATGGCTTAGGGGTAATGTGAGGAAATTATTTTTCACGGAGAGAGTGGTGGAAGCATGGGACCACCTTCCTGGAGAGGTTGTGGGGTCTAAAACAGTGGGGAATTCAAACATGCATGGGACAGACATAAGGCAATTATAGTGGGGGTTGCAGGAAGTAGGCTATTGGTTAACTAGAAGCTGCTGCTTATCCAATAGGTAGGGAAATGGGCAGACTGGGTGGGCCAAGTGGTCCTTATCTGCTGTCAAAGTCTATGTTTCTATGTTTCTATAATCACTTCTGCCTTGCTCAGGATCAGGAGGGTCAACATAATAACTATCGGTAGAGTGCACTTCAGAGACGGACAGCAAATGGGGTCCAGCAGAAATAATAAAATTACCTTTTAAATAATGAGGCAGTCACTGGTTCTATCAAAAATAGATTCTTTACTAGAAGTTACTACTGGTATTTACAAACAGGATATTTACAGTATGATAAAAAGTTTATGTGTTTACTAAGAACAGAAAATAAAGTAAGTTAAACAGACAGATGATTTGTCCAAAAAACCTAACATAGAAACATAAAAACATAAACATTGTCAGCAGAAAAATACCTTCTGGCTCACCCAGTCTACCCTAAGTTCCCTTCCAACTGTGCTACCCTAAACCCTAATTGATCTCCGGCCTTACCCCCCTCCCAGCCCTGTTACCAAGGTCAGCTTGTGTCTATCCCATGCAAGCTTGAAACCTATAACAGCTTCTGAATCCACCACCACTGGTGGGAGGCTGTTTCATATGTCTACCACCCTTTCTGTTAAGAAGTATTTCCTCACATCCCCATTAAGTCTCTCCCCTTCAGGTTTCATGTTGTGCCCCCTTGTCCTTGAGCAACTCTTTCTGTGCAAAATGCCACCTTCCTGTACCTTGCTGATACCTTTGAGGTATTTGAATGTTTCTATCATGTCTCCCCTTTCCCTACTTTCCTCTAGTGACTACATATTTAACTCCTTGAGTCTTTCCTTAAAGTACTTCTAGTGCAGGGCATGCACCGTTTTGGTTGCCCTTCTCTGTACTGCCTCCACTCGGTCAATGTGTTTTCTGAGATGGGGCCTCCAAAACTGGACACAGTTCTACAGGTGAGGCCTCACCACAGATCTATACAGGGGCATCACCACTTCCCTCTTCCTGCTGGTGATACCACTCTCTGTGCACCCCAGCATTCTACTAGCTTTTCCTACTGCTTTATCACACTACTTTGCTGCCTTCAGGTAATCAGATATGATGGCCTGCAGATCCTTTTCCTGTTTTGTGGTAGCTAACTCCTCCCAAATGATATGTTGCCCTTGGGTTTCTGTGTCCTATGTGCATAACTTTGCACTTTATGGTGTTGAAGCCCAGTCACCAAACTCTTGACCTGTCTTCTAGCTTTTTAAGATCTTCCCTCATTTTTTCCACACACACCCCCGGTGTGTCTACTCTGTTGCAGATTTTGATGTCATCCTCAAACAGACATACCTTCCCTTCCAGCCCCTTTGTGATGTCACTTATAAAGACATTGAAGACCCTTGTAGCACCCCTCTAGTTACCTTACCTTACCTTCTTCTGAGTAAACTCCATTTACTACCACCCTCTGAGTTCTGTTACTTAACCAGTTTCTTACCCATTTTACTTTCTTTGGACCCACTCCTAGGCTACCTAGCTTGATTACTAGTCTTCTGTGGGAAACTGTGTTGAAGGCCTTACTGATATCCAGGTAGGCCACATCCACTGCTCCTCCCTTATCCGCCTCCCTGGTAACCCAATCAAAAACCTCTGTTAGGTTTGTTTGGCAGAATCTCCCTCCTGTGAACCCATGCTGCTTCAGATCCTGCAATCCACTGGTTTTAACGTATACCATAATCCTTTCTTTAAGTAGTTTTTCAATTACTTTGCCCACCACTGAAGTCAGGCTTACAGGTCTGTAGTTATCTGCCTCCTCCCTGTTATCATTTTGTGTAGTGGGACCACAGCCACCCTCCTCAAGTCCTCCAGAACTCCCCCCCTTATCCAGTGATAGATTGAACAAGGCCAATTGAGGCCCAGTCAGTTCTTCCCTTAGTTCATTCAGTACCCTGGGGTGAACCCCATCCGGCCCCATTGCCTTGTCTACTTTTAGTTTTACTAGTTCAATAAGGACACTCTTATCCATAAAAGGGCTAATATCTACCTCCCTTCCCTTAATGCCCTTTTCTCCAATCAGTGGCCCGTCTCCTACCCCTTCCTTTGTGAAAATTGAACAAAAGTACTTGCTCAATATGTCTGCTTTCTTTTAGTCCTCTTCCACACTTCCCCCACTACCCCATTTAGTCTTACTATCCCTGCCTTGCATTTCTTCTTTTTGTTGATGTACCAAAAGAATGTTTTATTTCCCTAGTTTGCTGACATGGCTATATTTCCCTCCATTTGTGCTTTTGCTCTCCTAACTGCCTTCCCTGCCTCCCTTTGTTTCTCCTGATAACTTTCCATATCCTCTTCCTTCTATATCGACTTATACCTTTTAAATGCCTGCTTCTTTTCCTTTACTTTGTCTGCAACTTCCTTGGAGAACCATAATAGTCTCCTTTTTGTCTTGCTCTTTTTAACCTGCCTGATAAAGAGGTAAGTTGCCTTCTTAATGACCCTCTTTATTTCTGCCCACTTTTCCTCTACTCCACTCATTTTCCTTATTCTTGCTGGGGCTTCCTTGAGGCACTTTCCCTTTTTCTTAGACATCGGCCTTCCTGATTGTCTAGGACCCTTGTTTTAGGGTGGCTAGATTCTGTCCCGGTACTAATGTTGAATCACACTGACTGGTTATCACTGGTCCCTAGGTGGCTTTACACTGTGACATCAGCAACACTGTCCCCATTTGACAGTACCAGGCCACCTCATTAGTGAGTTCCTTAACTATTTGCCTGAGGAATGCCTCTTGCAGGGAGTCTAGGATTTCCCTATATGTTGCTGCAGCAGAGAGCCATCAATCCACATCTGGTATGCTGAAGTCCCCCATTAGCAATACCTCACCATTGTTAGCTATCCTTTGGACTTTTCCTATCATATTCTTATCTCCCTCCTGTGCTGTAGGTCTATAGATCACCCTGTTCGAATAGTGGTCCCTCTCCCAGTCTCCAATGTGACCCACAGAACCTCGGCTTCTCTCTGCCCCCTCCTCCCGTATTTCTGTGGTCTTTATGTTCTCCCTCATGTATAGAGCCACCTATCCTCTCTTCCTACCCACCCTGTCCCTCCTGAATAGAGCATACCCTGGAATGGCTACATCTCAGTCCTGATTTTCATTGCATTATGTCTCTGTAATTGCTGCTGTGTTCAGGTCTACAGCTGCCATGGTGGCCTCTAGATCTGCCATTGGCACACATGGCTCTCCAATTTGCACTTCCACCTCCCCTTAGCTTTCCCCTTTGTCCTCTCCCATTTCCTCTATTGTTTTCTTTTCTCTTGTCCACTCCCCCTTCCGTTTGTTCATCTATTTATGTTTGATCCTTTTGGTACTCCTCACCCTTGAGATACCTACTGCTGACCCTGTAAGTGTGTAGGGGAGACAGATTATGTCTTCCTGCCTTATTTCACCTCCCCTCTCAGCTTTTTAATGTTGTATTTAAACTTTTCACTGAGGATCTCAGTTCCCCTCCTAGAGGGATGCATGCCATTGCCCCTGTTCAGGCCCCCATCCCACCAGGTTTTGCCCCATTCCCCAGTGAATCCGAATTCCTCTTCTCTGCACCATTTCCTCAACAATACATTGAAGTCTCTGGTTTGCAGCCTCCAGTCCTCCTTGTCTTGGGATATACTGACCATACAGCAAAACTAAAAACGTGAAGACCATTACAGCATAAACATCATCAGTTTGCTGTAATTGTCAGGTGGTACACTGACAACGCTTCTCTGGGGCTTTCACCCCCTCCCTGAAACAACTCCAATCTGATGGGAAAATGCTGACTGTTGGCATTGTGCCATCACTTTAAAGGTGGTTGGCAAGTTTCCTGTCGAACCACTGTGGTGGAACATTGTCATGGATAGGTAGCACCTCCAAGAAAATAACTGATTGTGCACTTGGCTAAGACCCCTCTCCAGTTTCCTGAACTCCTTCTGTACTGTTTCTGGCCTCTCCCCAGCCAGGCCATTTGTCCTCAAGTTGACAATGGCATCCAGCTCTCCCTCCCTGCCTCTCCAGTGATTCTTAGGATCCTCCTTCCATCCCTATGATCTGTGGCACCAGGAAGGCACCCTACCACCCTTACATCATCGCCACCTAAAACTTCAGCCTCCCCAAAATTATCTTTTCCTGCCACAAGCTACAGAAGCCATTCCCCTTAGGCTGTGTTTCCTTACCAAGCTAAATTCCAGCAGGGCTCTCCCTTCTTTAGATGTAGAATGTCTGAAAGAGAGAGAGAGTGAGACAGAGACAGAGACAGAATTTCCTGCTCCTTCCACTTTTATGTACTCTAGGCTATGGAGGATTGTCTTCTCCCTGAAGTGACAGCCCCCCCCATATCCCCACCCGTGAGTGTGTGTGTGTGTGTGTGTGTGTGTGTGTGACCTCATCTCCTTAGCCTTTCCTTGCTATCTCTTGAAGTTTTATGACATGCACCTAGGTTAATTGCCTGACATGGGAACATATCCTAGGAAAGACTCCTCACTGGGATAATAACTTTTATGTCTCCTCTGTTCTCATCCTGTCAGTAAATATTGCTAACCTTCCAATGAGAATGTCAGCACCTACACAGTGGGTGACCAGCTCTCATTAGCTGCCTGTACATGTGACTTGGCTGCCATCTTGTGTCCATTCCAAACAGAACCTGTAACAGATGAATATTTAAACTAATAGAAGAATAATAAATTAATCTGGTCCCATTCCCTGTCACACTAGGTAATACAATATGATGTTTTGATTCTCTACTACTCTTTGTGCAGTGCTGTTTGCTTTTTTATTCTAGAGTCCACTGATTAGGCTGGATGAAGAGGAGCTATCCCCAACAACTTCAATTAAGACTTCTAAATGAAAAACACAGCCAAAAATCCACCACGAGCAGTCCTTTGCCAAACTGGTGTGGCAGATCCTAAAGAATAGCATGAAGACGAGTAAGAGAAAGATGCAATGGAATACAGAAAGGAGACTAAAAAAAGCAGAGAGGATGGTTAAGGAATAAATGTGTGACCCCAAGCACCTTGGGACTGACAAGGAACCCCTGCAGTACTTGGCCACTAAAGCTTATGAGTGACTACTGGCCAGCACTGCTGTCAATTGCCATCAAATTTCACAACTTGTCACATTCAAGTATTAATTCTAAATGTATGCTCAGTGCAACAGGGCCACATATTAGAGATTACTGCACCACATTCTTTCCACAAAATATAGTCAAACTGATATTCATAAAGATGAACAGTAACCAAATTCCACCTGATAGACAAGCATCCCTTTACACTAGTCCCAGTGCAGAAGACAGTCTGGGCTAATCACAGCCAGCAAACTCAGATGAGAATGTTATTTAAACTGAATTTCCATGGATTGACAATTCAGATTTTGAGGATGGAGAGGAAGGATTCAGTGTGGGTCAGTAGCTTGTACATCAAGAATTAGTGTGCTGCATACTGGGGATTTGATGCTTCTCAGTTGGTCCAAAAGTTTCATTTTATTTTATTTATTTATTTTATTTAGTTTTTGTTACTGGGTAAGTGCGCCAGCCATAGAGATGACTATTTTCAGGCATGGCCCGGAAAAGTTTAAGTACTTTTACCCTTTAATTGTGAATATTATTTGTTTGCAGTAGTGATAAAGAACATTTTTGTCTTTGTATTCTTCTATGCAGTTGGTGGCATACTCCGTGTATTCGAAAATGTAATGTTTTGTGTAAGAAAAGCATTTTCTCAAACCAATGTCCTAACAGTCTTGTTATGAAAACATTCTGTTCATGGCATGAGGAGTCAGTTTCCCTATCTGCATGGACATAATATCCTTCCTTCCAATCTACCTGGTGTTGTGCAGTACTTCCTCCCAATGTATGACATGAAGACTGCATGGTCTGGCCCATTGACTGCAGCACAAAAATAAGTGCAATTTATTGGTCGTTTTAGTGAAACGAATACTGTTTAGTACTGCTCCATGGATCCTGACCAACACCTAAAATCACCTCAAGGCCTGAACCCTTCCTTATAGTAGAAATGAACCAGGCATTCTTGCATATGCATATCAATGATTAAATAGCTATAGTTTTGTCTTTATTTTTGGATTCATAACATAATGATATAATAACAGAAACAAAGTGCCAGGCTGCTATCTCTCCATTACAGTTCATCTACAGATAAAGAATGCTGTTCAAAACAATCTGTGTACAGTATACCATGTTGATCCATTAGCATTCAGAATCTTCTGCCCTGTGCCATCATTGTATAGTACTGGTAACTCCTCTAGGGCACTGGTTATGCTTTCTTCAGGGTATGGTTATCACTAAATTGATGGTAAGTAGTATACCGTGTTTATTTTCCTTTTTTTTTCTTTTTACAGATCATTTCAGTCCTTTAGACTGGAAACTGTCAGACAGAACAGATTGGTTTTGTAGCCTAGTGCCTTAATATATTTCACCATTGTCTTCACAGTTTCTGGAGCTGTCTGATGATGCATCCTCCTCTTCCTCCTTCAGCCATGTGCCATGCTGTGGTGTTGATTACTGCCCCCCCAACCAGGCTCTCTCCCCCTCGCCTCCTCGGCACTGCACTCTACTAGTAGGTATATGATCTAACTGTGTCTTTCCACCTGAGGTGTGGTCTCTCACCACCCTGTAGCCCCCAGGCCTGTATGTTTGGTAATCTGTGACATGTTTGTATGCAATTCTGTTGCTTGTTCTCCCGCCTTAATAATCCCTGATGTTTTATTCCCACTATTGGAGTTTGCCTGCTCCTGACTGTAATGTTACTATGTAACTGATTCTCTGTCTCACTATTGGAGTATGTCTGCTCCTGACTGTAATTGATGTCAATGTATTTCTCTTATGTAATTACCTTGTAATTCTCCTGGGTCGTACCTGAAAATAGGCACTTGCTGTCTAGCGTGCTTAGCCAGTTACCAAAAGCAAATAAATAAATAACTACTGTATCAGACTTTCTTCAATCCACTAGACTAGATACTGTACATCAGGACAAAACTGACTGAATTCACAGCTTCATGAAAATGGATTTTACCATTGTCTTCACAGGTTCTGATGCTGCCTGATGATGCCACCTCCTCTTTCTGCCATGTGCCATGCTGTGATGCTGGTTAATCTTCGTTCTGGGCAATCTTGTGCTTTCTCCTAGGCATGACCATCACTATACATATTCTTATGCCTCAACCACCTCCTGCAGCTGAGTACCATGTTGCCTGTGTATTTCTATTGGGCACTGATATGCTTTCTTCAGGACATTGCCATTACCAGATGAAAGCTGTTGCCTTCTCCTCCAGCTGAATGCCATGCTTCTTGCATGCTCCATGGCAACTATTGTGCTTCCTAGAGGGCATGTTCCTTGATAACTTGCCACTCTGATGCCTCTGTCTCCTTCACTGGCTGAGTGACCTACTGCCTGGTTCCACCTCAAGACTGCCATGCTTTTTCAAGGCATGGCCAATGCTAGATGAAAGTTGGTGCCTTCTCATTCTCCTCCACAAAATCAAGTGCCCTGCTTCCTGCATGTTTCCAATGGGCACTTTTTTATTTCCTTCACATTATGTCATGACTAGATGGACAATCTGCTGCCTCCTCCTTCTCCTCCAACTGAGTGTCATACTTCATGTGTGTTCCAATGGACGCTGTTGTGCTTTCATTAGGGCATGGTCATCACTAGACAGAAGTTGCTGCCTCCTCCTGCTCCTCCTGCAGCAGAGAGCCATGTTACTTGCATGTTCCCACTGGGTACTGTCATGCAGCTTTGGGGTATGGCAACACTACTATTGACAAGATGAACACTGTTGCTTCTTCCTCCTTCTCCATATGCCATGCTGCAGGTTCCTCCAAGAAAACAATATTTTATTCAGAGCATGTTCTTTGACATCATCATCCTTCATTTATTGTAAAGTATGTAGGAATTTCATTAAAAAATACACTTCAAAAAGAACTTTGTGAAGTCCACTTCACAAAGTCATTCATCAAGGAGAAAAATTTGTGAAGCGTCATGAACCGCAAAGTAACCAGCTTTTCCAGAATGTCAACAGCAAATGCTAAATTAAGTGCATATGTAATTGTGGCTCCTGCTCCCTGACCATTCCAGGCTACCATTCATCCCCATGTGCCTCTAAACCCTGCCTTTCTGATCTGGCTGAAGCTTTCCTATTACAATGTAGTCCTGGAGGCAAGACTATCCTCTCCCCAACATCAAGAATTTGGCCAAGCAGGGGGGCTTCATGGAGTGTGCCCCACGTGTGCTGGTGGCCATTATGCAGATAGCAGACAGGTTATTCCTTTAATTTTATGGTCCTGCTCAACTGCCTTGCAATTATCCAGTCCCCTTGTGGTCTCTCAAAATGCAGAACATTTGTTTTCAGGTGCTTCCCCCCACAAGGGAGCAGGATCTCAGACCTACTGCAGAGGTCATTACATTGGTGTAGCCAATACTTCTCTCTCTGGACTACATAGCAGTGCTCACACTGGGACTTACTATTCCAGGCTTTTCTGATCCCACTTCTTCAAATCTGCTTCTGAATATCTGACACAGACACAAAAGTGTGATGTACTTCCACTGAGCCTTAGGGTGGCTCCCATTTCTGTAGAAGGTTAATGTTAGAGTTAACATGTATACTGTTTCTGCCACATATGGTAAATGGTGAGGGGGAATTTTAACAATCCTTCCATACTGACTATTCCTATGTGTTGTTGCCTGTTTAGTGCAACTATTAACCTTATCTCTGCTTTTTCACCCTGTTGAAATTTTTAATGTACCACTCCAGGTTACATCAAAGCAGCAAAACATTTCTTATGTGTTTTTTTTTCAACCTTTCAGATTGTGTGTACTGTGAACTTATGTTACTGACCTTTAGTTCTGTAAATTGAAAATTCTTTAATAAACAGATTAACAAGACATTTCTTATGTGAACAGTAGACATTTACAGATCATGAAATCTAAAGCTAACCAAAACCCTATTGAGTTACCAAATAGTACCAAAAAAAAAAAATAATTATGATGGCTCTTTTATTAAGGTTTTCTATAGATGTCATTTAAAAAATAACATCTGGCCTCTGACCTCAGCTACGTGATAACTGGAGGTGGGGCTTAGTCAGAGTTAAAGTAGCAAACAGAGGTTGATTTTCTCAGAAGAAGCCAGAAGGAGAAGGAAGGAAACATTCAATTCAGTGCTTTAGAGTAACTGGTAATTGGTATTTTTCTTTTAAACTTAGATTGTGGGCTTGTAGTGACACTATACTTTCTTTCTTTGTTGTCTTTACTTATAATTGTTTTTGGGCTGTTGAAAATTTAAAACATAGTGGTGGTGTAATTCTGTGCTGTCTTTAATAGCTGCAAATTTTCGCCCACCCTACCTCCCCTTCCCCCAACTCTTAATTATATGCCCTGATAAATCTGATTGACAGGAGCTAAACACAGGGTATAGTAAGAGGTGTGAAGTAGGAGGGGCATAAGGGGGAAGAAGCCCACCCTCAGCAGGACAAGTGTTTTGACTCATTTATTTATTTATTGGTTTCTTTTTCCTTAAAAAAAAAATCGGAGGATCAGTTACAGGATTTAGTACTGTAAATTAATAAAAAGAGAACTAAGAGAGTTTCAGTAGCAGACAAGTAGTGGAATTGCAGTATAATGTGGGGAGTGGTGCAATGCAGTGGCTGTGGGGCAGCCATATTCAGGCAGACCTTCTGGACACTGAGGTGCTGCCCTATCTGCATGCATCTCTCTGGACTACGGGATGAAGTAACCAGACTCAGAGCGGAAGTAAACTGGGTCAGGAATACCATCACCCCTATCCAGGGACCACCCAGTCCAATGCAGCTGCCTCAAAGGATGCCGAGAACAAGGAGCACTTGGATGACAGTGGGCTCAGGGAGGGTTAGAGCAGTCAGGCAGAGGCACATCCCAGATCCTATTCCTCTCAAGAACTCATATGCCACACTGGCAAATGAAGACAACCAAATAGAGGTACCCAGAAAAGTGGAAGGAAAGGATGTGGAGGTTAGCCAAGGAGGTGACCTCAGTGGGGAAAGCAGTGGACCCCAGAGGAGGAGGAAGTGAATCCTGGTGGGGGACTCTATCATAAGAGGGATCCAGCTAGGAACACAGGAGGGGGAGAACAGGGAGGTGAGGTGCCTACCAGGTGCCACGGCATGGAGGGATGGAAGGAAGATACTGGGGATCACTGGGAAGGCAAGACGGAAGGGTGAGCTAGATGTCATTATCCACCTAGGTACTAATAACTTGGCAAATGGGGAGTCAAAGGAAGTTCAGGAAGAGTTTAGGAAATTGGGGAGGGGTCTCAAGCAAGTAGCTACTTCTGTCACTTTCTCAGAAGTACTATCTGTGAGAGGCAAGGGAGAGCACAGGAGTGCATGCACCAGGAACTTTAACTCATGGTTGAAGAACTGGTGCTGTGAGGAAGGGTTTGGATTCATTGGTGACTGGGGACCCACCTGGAGGGATGGAGGTTTGTTCAAGCCTGACGGACCTGCATTCATCCTGGAGGGAATCCAAGCACTCAATGATAAGTTTAAATGCTACATTGACAAGCATTTAAACTAGAAAGGAAGTGGCAGGCCAGCAAGAGGGTACCCACTTGCTCACCCCCACAACTAGCAGTGGAACCAGTGAATCAGAGGAGTGGCTATTCTGCAAAGCAGTGTGCAAAAGATGGAGATTAGTGTCCAAAAGGTGGATAAGCAGAAAAGGGCAAAATTCAGCAGAAGGGCAGACAGCAAGGAGAACCAGGGATTAATGACAACCAAGGAAGGGCTGGAGTAGAACAGTGAAGCAGGCTAGGGAGGTCAAATCATGGAAAGCCATGTGTGCAAATGCCAGGAGCCTTAGCAACAAGATGGAAGATCTGGAGGCTGTCATGGTACAGTCAGACCTGGACATTGTGGCCATCACTGAAACCTGGTGTAATGATAACCATGACTGGGAGATGGCCATACCTGGCTACAACATATTCAGAAGAGACAGAGCAGGCAGGAAGGGAGGAGGAGTGGCACTGTATGTGAAAATGACATAAGGGCCACAGAGATCCAGGAGGAACAAAATGGGGGAGAGATACTGTGGGTTAAGCTGGAAAGGAAAATGGAGCCAGCCATCCGCACAGGTGTGGTCTATAGACCACCAGCCCAGGAGGAAGAAACAGATAGGGAGCTGATGCTAGCCATCCAAAGGATGGCAGACAAGGGTGAGGTAGTACTGGTTGGAGACTCAACATTCCAGATGTGGACTGGAGCATCCCAGCAGCAGCATCAACTAGGAGCAGATTTATCCTGGACTCCTTCAGGGTGCCTTCCTCAAGCAACTGGTCATGGAACCAACTCGGCAGAAGGCAATACTGGACCTTCTGCTCACAAACAGGGACAATGTGATGGGGTAACAGTGGGGAGCACCTGGGCAGTGACCACCAGTCATTGTGGTTTGAAATCACAGAAAGAGCAGAACCAAACCACACAAAACACGATCCTGGATTTTAGGGGGCAGACTTTGGGAAAATGGGGAGATACTTGAAAGAGGCATTAAGGGAATGGGACAGGAATCAGGGTTGAGGAATAGTGGGCAGTATTTAAAATGGGATTATAAGAACAACAGAATTATGCATTAAGCAGGTTAGCAAGAGGAAAAGGAAGAGGAGACCATTATGGTTTTCCAAAGAGGTAGCAAAGAAAGTGAAAGCCAAAAAGATTGCATTCAGGCAATACAAAAAGACACAGGCAGAAGGGATAGGGAGAAGTACCAGGAGAAACAAAGGGAGGCAGGGAAGTCAGTAAGGAAGCCAAAGCTCAGACAGAAGAACACATTGCAAAATCAGTGGTTAAAGGGGACAAAACCTTTACAGGTACATAAGTGAAAAAGAAAGACAAAGGGAGGGATAGTGAGACTGAAGGGGAGGATGGAGTTAGTGGAGGATGACAACAGTAAAGCTGACATATTGAACAGGTATTTCTGCTCAGTCTTTACTGAGGAAGAGGGGGTAATGGGTCTGAAGGAGTACAAGGGTGAGAATGGTGCAGAAATGGACACAAGTCCCTTTACATGAGAAAGGGTCCTGAAGGAACTGGAAGTAATAAGAGTTGACAAAGCAATGGCCAGATGGGTGCACCCAGGGTCCTTAAAGAATTAAGAGAGGTGGTGGCTGAACCTCTGGCTATCCTGTTTAGCCAATCACTGGAAATAGGGAGGTACCCAAAGACTGGAGGACAGCAGATGTAGTCCCTTATACAAAAGTGGGAACAAAGAGGAAGCAGGAACTACAGACCAGTCAGCCTCACCTCGGTAGTGGGAAAGATCATGGAAGCACTACTGAAGGAGAGATTGGTGGAACATCTGGTTGTCAATGGACTACAGGACCCAAGGCAGCATGGTTTCACCAGGGGAGGCCATGTCAGACCAACCTCATTGAATTTTTGACTGGCTGACTAGGGAGGTGGATCAGGGAGGGCAGTGGACATGGCCTATCTGGACTTCAGCAAGGCCTTTGACACTGTGCCACATAGAAGACTATTACACAAACTGGGGAATATGGTGTGGGCAGGACAGTAGTATGGTGGGTAGGTAACTGGCTGGGTGGCAGGACACAGAGGGTGGTGGTAAATGGCTGTCACTCCACAGAGGAAGAGTGATCAGTGGGGAACCACAGGGATCAGTGCTGGGACCGTCCTATTCAACATCTTCATCAGTGACATTGCGCAGGATCTAGAAGGCAGAATTTCACTGTTCGCTGATGACACAAAGCTCTGTAACAGAGTAGACACACCAGAGGGTGTAGACAGAATGAGAAGGACCTGCAGAAACTTGAAGAATGGTCAAGGGTTTGGCAGTTAAAATTCAATGCAAGGAAGTGCAAGATAATGCATATGGGGCACAAAATCCCTGGCACAATATATCAGTTGGGGGGTGAGGATATAGCATGCACCAAGCAGGAAAGGGATCTTGGGGTTGTCATCTCTGATGACCTCAAGGTAGGGAAACAGTGTTACAAGGCATCAGGTAAAGCAAATAGGATGCTGGGATGTATAGGCAGGGGCATCACCAGCAGGAAAAAGGAGGTCATAATTCCGCTATACAAGACACTAGTGAGGCCCCACCTGGAGTACAGTGTACAGTTCTGGAGACCATACCTACGTAAGGACATAGACAGGATAGAGAAGGTTCAGAGGAGGGCAACAAAGATGGTGCATGGATTGCATCACAAGTCCTATGAAGACAGGTTGAAGGAACTGAACATGTACTCCCTGGAGGAGAGGAGGGAGAGAGGGGATATGATAGAGACATACAAGTATCTTACAGGAGAAACAGGGTGCAGGAAAACACTATTTTAAGCGAAAAAGATGTTCCAGGACTAGAGGCATGGGATGAAGTTGGAGGGAGGACGATTCAGAGGAAACATGAGAAAGAATTTCTTCACAGAACGGGTGGTGGACAAGTGGAACACCCTGCCAGAGGAAGTGGTGGGGGCTGAAACAATCACTGGATTTAAGAATGCATGGGATAGACATAAAGGAATTCTAGAGGTCAGGGGTAAGGGGAAACAGACTTCTAGGAAAACAAACTGAACTTACAAGCTCAAATGGGCAGACTGGGTGGGCCATAGGCCCTTATCTGCCGACACTGTCTATGTATCTATGTATCTATGTAACCAATACCTTTTCTCTCAGTATACAGAATAGACGTTTCCTGCATTTAACATTAAATGAGTTAGGTGTTCAGAGGGGCCAACAGATGGCAATCAAGCTGTGTTCACATGCATTAAGGTTAGCTACAGCATAAATGCTATTCTAAGACATAACAAATAAAATAGCTGGAAGAAATGCAATGATTTCAAACTGAAGACACTGTACTTGTCACAATTGTTTGTATCCCCTTAAGTCAATTTAAACTAACAGAAGAGTAAATCAATAGTAAACTTCTTACAGTATTTCAGTGTAGTACCTATATTGTTTATGATGCCTGGTGATCCAAGATAATTGAAAGTATTGTCGTTCTGGATTTTTAAGGTCAATACTAGTTATTTTGTGAGCTAAGACTTAGTGTAGCAGGTTATCAAGATGTGCATTCTAACTGAATGCATACATGTTTATTAGAAGGTTTCTCGACCATTGTGGTGAGAATTGGATTTTGTTCAGATTTATTGTTCTAATTTATATTTTTTCATGTTGTTGTAAAAGAAGGCTGACTTATGGTTTTATTTTAATGAGATTTGTTTTGTTGTGTTCCAATTCAATTTTGTAAATTGGTTAAAATCTACAGCATTGTGGGTATTCAGTTTTTAGCAGCTTAGTGAGAACTAGAACACTTCAGTTTTGTTTAATGTTAAGATATGGAACTGTTTTACTTTCTGTAATGAAGGTGGACATTTTAAATTTCTCTAAGCATGCTTATATGCATTACCTGCTACTGTAAAGATTCTCATTTGAAAGCCTGTTTTCTTAATTTTCTTTTCTTTATTTAAATATTGTATTAGTTCGGTCTCTTTGAGTTCATTGTTAAGCTTTAATAATTTACTCTTATGTGAACAAATCCATAGGTTTAAACAAAGTATTATGAAGACATCATGAATTAATTTATCTACGACCATAGTTGCAGTTAAATAATACATACATTTATCAAGTAAACGATTCAGATACTGTACAGGTACTTATTTTAATTATGTAGTGTGGTGAGTCTATATTCCAAAATCAAGTCATCGAGCGTCCAGTAATATTTATTGTAAACAGTAAGATTTGTTCTGAATTACATTAAAGTCTGTTTCTTCAGTTTTTTAGAAGAAGCTATAGATCCAGCTCCAATTCTAATTTGAACCTAGAAGTAAATGAAGTCATAGCAATGTACCCTACAGCACTTGTAGAATTGTTAATGATCTTATCAAAATATTCTATTGACATATATATCATAAAGGGGTTGACTGATAAGACATGCTTAAGAAAGAAGCAGTTTAACACTTAAATTATGTTTCACAAAACACAGTAAGTGTATTCCAACTTATCTTAAAACATATAATATAACATCATTTTGGGAGGGGTAAAATTTTAGGGAACAGAACTGGGCACAAGTTTCAGGAGAAATGTGAGGCATACATTTTGGGAGGGGGGCAGATCAGAACATTCGGTAGGGTATGAGGAACACATTCTGTATTTTAACAGGCATAAAATTTGGAAATAGAATGGTGTGCAGATGTTGTGAGGTTTGTGGGACAAAATTTGTGGGATGGGAATGGATCACAAATGGTGAGATTTTAGGAGAGAGATGGGAAAAAGTGAAAGGATTGAAGGTGTGAATTTTGAGACTGAAGTGGGGTGTAAATTTGTGGAGAGGTGATAGCCCCAAAAATGGAACGAATGTGTTTGTAAATTTCAGGAAGACTGTCAGGACACATTTTGGGAATGGTATGGTGTGACATTTTGGGGGTAGGGGAGTCTGCTGCCAATTTGGAGCACTAAATTCAGTGGATGTGGGCAATCATTTTGAAGGAGTGCAAGTTTTAGGGCTAGATATTCAAAACTTTGCACCTAGTGCAAATCCGTAGCACTGGAATAGCGTGGATTTGCACCAGGCTGCAATACTCAAAAGCCCTATTAGCACCAGCGCTGTGTGGTAGCGCTGATGCTAAAAGATGATAGTATCCAGGGGTAGGGTAAGTGGAGTGCCCAGGGATGCCGGCAGTATAGCATATTCAAAAATACTGTGCCATGCTACAGGCATTAGCACAACCTGTAGTGAGGTGCTAAATACCGCCGAGAAAAAGCTGGTGGTAATGTGGCAGTAATGCAGTGGTAGTGCCCCCCCATCACGAATCCTGCACCAGAAGCCACTCCAAACAGTACTGTCCCTTTTAGTCTAGTGGTCCCCCCAACCCCCAGCACAAATCCCAACCTCTGGTAACTGTTCCAAACAGTACTTTCCCTGGTAGTCTAGTGGTCCACCCACCCCTCCGGCATGAATCCCAACCCCTGGTAGCTGTTCCAAACAGCACTGTTCCTGGTAGTCTAGTGGTCCCCCCACCACCCCAGCATGAATCCTGACCCCCATAGCACATTCAGCAAACTGTTCACCAGTAGTCTAGGTGCCCCCTTCCCTCCATCCAGCAGTGACAGCCCCCGCTCCTCCCAATACTGTCCTATGAATGGAGCCAGTGACCATCTCAGCCCTCCTCTCACCACCAGGTCCGATTGCCACTGCGGTATTCAGGAGTGCTACTTGAAATCACGGGTGCGTCTCAACGGAGGCTGCAATTTGTTCATGCTCAGTAGCTCTCCTGCATACGCAGCTGGCGGCCGGGCCGTGGTGGGAGAGAAGAGGGCTGAGCCAGTCACTGGCTCCATAGGTATGAAGATTTTGGGGGTAATGGGAGGTGCACTGCCGGGTGAGGGACCACTAGACCATCAGGTTATTCTGTGCTGTGGGGTCGGGGATCTATGGTGGGGCTGTCATACCTCTCAACCCTGTGTCACTGAAATGAGGGACATGGACATATTTGGACACTTAAAATGAGGGACATCAAAAGACACAGACCCTCAGAATAAGGGACATATACTCAATCATGGAGGTACAAGGTCAGAACACTGTGAAACCATAGTGTTTACCTGTACAATATATAGTTTGGATTTAGTGCTGTAGACTGTAAAGTGTTCTGCTTTAAAGACTGATTTCACAGCACATTCACTGTGGGCAGCACCTTTTCCATGAGGGAGGGATGGATGAGGGACAGAGCAGTTGTAAGGGGACCAAATGAGGGATGACCCTCGTAATGAGGAACACTTGAGAGGTATAGAGGCTGTCCTCCAGGGCATGTGTGGACTCAGGCAGTGTGTGTGTGTGTGTATATATATATATATATATATATATAGATACACACATTTGCACATACATATATCTATAAATAGATATATGTGTGTGTGTCTGTATATATATATGGCTATATTGCTCTGTAGACCATTCTGACCAACAGGGGATGCAGTGGGCATGTCTTGGCCTGCAGCATCCAGCTTGTACTTCCATTTCGATCAAAAGGTGGAGCTGTGTGCTGCATGCAGTAGAACCGGGCAAACTGTATGGTAATGTATGCTAAGCAGCACATAATGGAATGCAAATGTGCCTGTTTGCCCAAGGATTATCTAAGTAGGCTCACTTGCACGGGAGCTTGGAATATAGCTCACTTTTGCCTCAGGCTAACCAGTTAGCACTGGGCTATTGTGTTAGCACTGTGCTATCGGGTTAGCCTCAGGCAAACCTCACTTCAGCCTAGCACAGTTCTGCAGTGTGTGGCTGGCATTGTTGTTTGCACTAGATGTGGGACATCTCTGTGCAATCACACACAATGTTCTCCACCTGCAACACTGGCTTGCTTCAGCCTCTACTGAGCTTCTGTTGCAGTTTGCACTTCCCTGTTACTATATTCAGTGCTATCTTATTCCAGGGCTATTTTTGCCCTACACTCCTGGCCCTGTTTGCCCAGCTTCCTTTGCTTGCTATATTCAGCTGGTTTTGCACCGGGCTATTCCTTTTGAATATAGCTTGCTTTTTGCTCCGGGCTAAGTTTGCCTGCCAGGCAGTGCTAATTTAGCCCCGGGGCAAAGTTTTGAATATCTGGCCCTAAATAAGTGTGTAAAATTAAATAGAAGTACAGAGTGCACAATTCAGTAAGGATGTGGGCACACATTTTGGAAGGGAGTAGGAGCGATTTTGTGGAGTGCTAGGTTCTGGAGGGATGCACAGTACAATGTTCAGGAGGGTTATGGGCACACATTTTGATATTTGTATAGGGTATACATTTTAGAAGGGTTGTGGGACAAATACTGTACTGTGTGATCACTATAACATACAAATAGCAGGAGGGGTGCTGTTCAAAATGTGGTAGGACAACAAGGCACAAAGTTTAGCAGGAGACAGTAGTTCAGATTATGGAACTGGCACATGCTGAATATTTCTGGTGAAGCAGATATTTCTGTAGCGCTATACCACTTCATGATGCTTATGCTGCACATCCCTGGTCGTCTCAATCCATAATACCTCAAAAGCAATTATACAATGGCAAGAAAACTTCTTGCACTCTGATTGGTCAATGTGTGCCTGAGACAGTGATGATATCTAAGTATAACATCACTGTATTCATTTGTATGAGCTTTTCAATTTACTTTTCTCTTAAGAAACAAAGAAAATCTACTAAAAACATTTTTACATTTTTTATTTTATTTTATATTACAACAAGCAATTGTATAATTGCAATAAGGCATTCCAAAGTGTGTATTATTGTATAATAACCTCACTCCTGGGGTGGTGGAAGCACTCAGCTTCACTTTGTGCTTCAACCCACCCCAGGAGTGACGTTATTACATGATAACACACACCTTGTCATGCCTTATTGCTTAATTAACACACAGTTGCCATCCAGATAGTGCATAACAACACCCTGTCATGAGGCCATTCAAATAGTCACTAAAAAGCAATATAGGTCCTCAACAAACTGCAATTATTTTATGGATGACCCCAACAAATCCACTGAAAGCATGTTTCAATGTGAGAAAAAAATCATTTGGAGTCAAATTTCAAGAACATAGGAGAGAACATTTCTGACCAGCAATTTAAAACATGAGCATGACATGATAGTCATATTTGAATCAGGTCAATGCCAGATGAATGTGTTATTGGGAACAATTGGGGACGATAGGTAATTTGTTCTCTTCCAGACATAGAACCCAACAGATTCATCCACAGTTACTGGGGCTGCTTCGCAAGGAGGGCAACCACTGCCAGCCATGCCAGCAGTGCTATTATAATAAAACAAACTTTGCTTCTGTAGATACAGTATTTCAAACCTCTAATAAATTTCCATATAATCATCCAAATCCCTTATGTCCAAGGGGACACAATTTGAAGATAGAGGGGGGATGGCTCAGGGGCAATGTGAGGAAGTATTTTTTCACAGACAGGGTGGTGGATGCATGGAACAGCCTTCCTGAGGAGGTTGTGGGGTCTAAAACTGTGGGAGAATTCAAGAATGCATGGGACAGACATAAGGCAATTTTTGTGGGGGAAAGAAGAAATAGGCTGTTGGTTAAATAGGATCTGCAGCTTATCCTTTAGGTAGGAAACTGGGCAGACTAGGTGGGCCAAGTGGTCCTTATTTACCATCAAAGTCTATGTTTCTATGTTTCTATGTAATAAAACAATTCATTGGTGTGTTGATGTTTCTTTCTTATCTGACAAACTGTATTAAGGATGATTCTTGGAAGAAATTAAAGCAGAATGCAGCATTTCATTACAATTCATGTTTTCCTTGTATGTTATCATCAGTCTGTACAATTCTGTATACATTAAGATGGTGTCAGTTCTGAAGGAGGTGGGGCAATGTCATATGCATTTTTACTAGTGATATCTGGACCAAAAGTGCAAAGAAAGCCTTCCAGATATCAGTGTTAGTCATGTTGTCTTTAAATTAAGCACTAACTACTGTAAGCACTAACACTATCACAATGACTATCCCACCACCACCTCCTCCTGTGGGTGTTGTATTAAATCTGCCAGTCTCACATAGGCATAGCAACAGACGAATTTCCATATTTTATGTGACTGTGATAGACTGGATGTGGGGAGATGGGGTGATGGGGGTGTGTGGGGAGGTGGGTTGCGCAGTGGGTGGGTGCAGGTTGGGGAAGACTCAATGAGAGACCATTTTGTAGCTTACAGATTTAAAAAAAATGTTTTATAATGTTGCGGGAAGGTTTTCTTATTTACAGGGACTTTTGGCATACTGCAGTGAGCTCCCAGCATGCCACCTGAATGTTTTTTTGGGGGAGGCTGTAGCTGAGGGGGATTGGGCACCCCATCAGTATATACAGAGTGTTGTGGGGCAAGAGTTGAGGGGTATTGGGCACTCCCCTCATCACACAACAAATAGGGGGGCCATTATGCTGACAGGGAGTGGGCTCCCTCGTCGGCAAATGAACTGGGTCACAGGCATGCTGACAGGGGGATTGGGAACCCCCGTCAGTGGGCTCTGAGGCAGCAGCATAAGCTGCCACCATGTTTAGGGAAATGGTACACCAGGCATGGTACTGCCCTGCAATGACGGGTCACTCCCTCATTGTAGCGAAATGGCTGATGCTGCAATGATGAGGCGAACCCTTATTGCAGCGGCCAAATCATTTCAAGTTGGTGGCACTTCTGCAGAACCAGTGTCATGAGGACACTGGTCCTGCATTGGATGAGCAGTGCCAAGCCCACAAATGCAGTGGCAGCATTGGCTGCCACAATACTGCACCTCTACAACCCATTTCTCTCTTAAGCTGCCACATAATGTTTCTTGTGCATGCATGCAAGCAAACATAAAAAGGGGGAGGCTAGACCAAAATTTGGGGAATCAAAAGGTGAATGCAGATTTACCTGCTAAAGACATAGTGTTTGGGGAGTACTGAAGAATAAGCAAGTGTCTGAGTTAAAGTTGGATTAAAAGAAGGATGAGGGGTAGGTAATGATATAACTGAGATGGGGGTAGAGACAGCCAAACTAGAATTTATTGATAAAGATGGCACAGTGTGAGAGGTACTGACTACAAGAGAGGGGAGGTCAGGTGAAGACTGGAATGAACAGTGGTGAATGTAGAAGAGGCAGTCAAAAGCAAACTAATGGAAGGAGTAAATGGGGGGGGGGTCATTATGAAAAAACAAAAACAGGATGTGACCAAGGACAGAGCCTTGACGAGCAGCTATATAAATGTCCTTTATGTCCTTTCTGAGGTGAGGACTCCAGAACTAGATGCAGTATTCCAGGTGAGGCCTCACCAGGGATCTGCATAGGGAAAGTAGTACCTCTTTTCTTCTGCTAGCAATAACCCTCACAATACATCCTAGCATCCTGTTAGTCTTTCTATAGTCCATTTACTGATGGTAACTCCTAGTTTCCATTCTTCTCCTGTAGTGCTAAGTCTCACCCCACCCACTCAGTACTCTGTCTTGGGGTTCCTTTCCCCTAGATTCATTACCTTCCACTTTTTGGCATTAAATTTTAACTGCCAGATCTTTGACCACCCCTCTAGTTTTTGTAGGTCCCTCTACATATCCCTTATTCCCTCATCACTATCCACCCTCCACATATAGTTTTGTGTCATCTGCAAAGAGACGCAGCCTGCCTGGGATTCCTTCATCAATGTCATTAATGAGCATGTTGACTTATAAAATGGGGTTGTATTTGAGGGAAATAAAATAAATTAATTTATTGGTAACTTTGTTGAACATTATATATTAAACAGATGGGTTGGAGCCTAACACAGTTTTCCATTTAACCCTCATAATAAATAGTTAGCTCTAGACATTTGCTGTTGTTGCACCCTCTTTGTTCTTCCAGTTATGGGATTTATTTGATTCTGTATATGGATTGCAGGTCAGAAATATTTAAATAAAATATGAGGTAGCAAAATACAATATAATGAGGTGTTGCAACCAGCAATGCATGAGCATGGTAATTGTTTTAGTTTTAAATGGCAATAGTGCGATTTAAACAGATGTGTTGGAGCTCAACATAATTTTTTATTCAAACCTCACAACAAACAGTCAGCTCAAGACATTTGCTGTAGTTGCACCCTCTTTTTTCTCTATTCACAGTTTTATTTGATTCTTTATATGGATCGTAGGCTAGAATTATTTAAATGAAATATGAGGTAACAATATGAAATAAAATGAGGTGCTGCAACTAGTAATGCATGAGCGTGGTAACCCATGTAAAGGACAACAGTGTGATTTAAATGTGCAATTTAAAGTTCCACACAAACCTTGCTGCTATTTCAAGTCAGAATTAATGGTTACTAGTGTTGTTTATTGAAAACTGCTTTTAATAATAAAACTAAATTGTTTTTAGTTCATGATTGGTTAGAATTAATTAGTAACATGTTATTTTGTCATTATTTATATGGAGGCACTGTTGTGATGTTTTAGATTCACTCTGATG
The DNA here is from genome assembly GCA_016271365.2 of Neoceratodus forsteri. Lineage (NCBI taxonomy): Eukaryota > Metazoa > Chordata > Ceratodontiformes > Ceratodontidae > Neoceratodus > Neoceratodus forsteri. The sequence goes on from CM028135.1 coordinate 623,639,639, forward strand.
ATGCCTGACAGTGATCAGGGGAAATGTTAGTGTTGGTACAGCATTTACCGCTTATTTTTGGGACTTGGTGCACATATAACATGCAGTTTTGTATTTAAATAAAAGGACTTCATTTTTTTTCATCAAAGTCCTGTGCTCTCTGATTTTTGTGGGTGCTCTTACTACTTCTTCTTCTTCTGTTACTTTTGGTCAAAATGAGCACCATAGCAAATTGCCTGGTGCTCCATTTCACTGTTTTTTTGCTGCCTCCTTTCTAGCCAAATACCCACCCAGTTCACTAGTTTTAACCACACCTAGGTTTTCCATCTTTTTGAGCAACCTTCTGTGTGATACTGAATCAAAATCCTTCTTGAATTCAAAGCACAACAGATCAAGAGCTTGGTCATTGTCAACTTCCTTGGACACTTAGTCAAAGAAAAAAATAAGGTTAGTCTGACAAGATCTTCCTGGCATGAAACTGTGTTGTTTACTGTCCTGGTGTCATTGTTCTGTAGGTAGTTTACGAGGTCCTCTTTGATTAGTTATTCCATCAGCTTCCCCATAATAGGGGTCAGACTGACAGGCCTGTAGTGTCCTGGTTGCTCACTATCCCCCTCCTTATGAAGCGGCACAATGTCTGCCATCCTCAAGTCCATTGAACTTCCCCAGACCTAAGTGAGCTGTTGAACAGCCCAGCCAGTGGTTAAGCTAGTTCTGCTGTTAATTCCATAAGTATGCACGAATGCAACCCATCTGGTCCTGCAGCCTTATCTATCTTAAGGGCTGCCAGCCCTTTCAAGACCCTCTCACTAGTAAATATTGGCTGCCTCATTTCTGGGACTCCGTTAGTAGCTGCTTTGATGCTACTTTCTAGCTCCTTAGTGAATACTGAGCAAAAGTAGTCATTCAGGACTGCAGTCTTTTGCTCATCCTCATCTATAACCCAACCCTCCTTATCTAGCCATGCGATGCCCCCTTTTTTTTCTCTGTTCTTGACCCCTCTATGCGATATGCAGCTCTGTATCTGCTTTTGCCTCCCTGATGACCATCTTTGCCTCCTTACTTTTCTGTAGATAATCCTCCAATTCTGCCTCTCTGCGCTTTTCCTTGTATTTATAGAAGACTTCTTTTTAACCCTAACTGCTTTCCTGGCCCTAGCTGTGAACCATAATCATCTCTTAAACCTGTTTTTTTGATACTATTCTTATGCCTGCCTTTGTTGCCTCGAGGATGGCTCCCTTTATTGCCACCATCTCTCCTCTACTCCCTTTTTGTCCTCCACCCCTACTAACTTACAGTATCCTTGACCAGTTTCCTCAACATATTGAAGTTCACCTTTCTAAAATCAAGGACTTTGGTTCTGTATTGAGGGTTGATGGCCCTGAGGGCCAATTCAAATCACATAGAGTTGTGGTAGCTGTTCCTTGGCAGCTCCCCTACACCCACAGCACCAACCATCTCTGAGCTGGTGAGCACCACATCAAAGATTGCATTCTATCTGGTAGGTTCCTTAATAAGCTGCAAAAGTAGACAGTCTTGGAAGGTGTCCAGTAATGTCTGACTCTTGTCATTCTTGGCCACCAGGACCTCCCAATTGATGTCAGGCAGGTTCAGGTCATCCACCACTACTACTTCCCCTTTTCTTCCCCTCTTTTAAGTTTCTCTTCAAATTCTCTGTCCTTTTCCTCCCCTTGCCATGGAGGCCAATAGATCACCCCAAGTGCACTTTCCTCCCTGAGGCTGGCATGAGCTGCACCCATACTGACTCAGCCTCCCCACTGCTACCCTAATACTTTCATCTTCTGCCACTTCCTTGACAACCCTTTGCCCCCAGCTAGTTCTTCTAGCCCTCCTGAACAGTCATTTTTATTTGTGGCTCATTATTCTGTGATGGCCACCAGATCCACTTCCATGTCTGCCATCAGTCCATGGAGCCTACCAAGTTTGTTGCCTAGGCTCCAGGCATTAAGGCATACCCCCCCCCAGTTGACCCCTACTCTCACTCTGCTACTGTCCATTTTGCTTTTCACATTTTCTTCCTTCCTTATTTGTGCTTATATCTTTGCTTTCTTCCTCACTAGTATTCTTCCCATTGGTCCTGTAAACCCTTCTGTGTTCCCTGTATCTTCTTTGCATTTGCTGTCCACTGTATGTTGAGGAGTTCTATCTAGGATCATCTTTTGCTCACCATCCACCATGGATCCCCCAGACATGGACTGCACCACAATCAGTTTAAACATCTGATGTAGATGTCAAACTTCTGCCATAGTGCACTAGCCTTTCTCTTGTCAGGTGAAGTCCATCACCTATAAATAGTCCCCTGTCCCAAAAATCCCTCCAATCCCTGACAAAGTGGTATCCCATGTCCTGACACCACCCCTTAAGCCAACTGTTAAACTGCTGTATTTCATCATTCCTGATTCTGTCCTGCCTCCCCTCTCTGCCCCACACAGGGAGGATCTCAGAAAAGGCCAGGGAGGCTGAATGTGCCAGTAATCTGTGCCCAAGTTTCTGGAAATTCTGTTTCACTGTCTTTACTGACTGGTTGGCCAGATCATTGATACCCAGGTGTACCAGCACCTCCACCCCCCCCCCACCATCCTCCCTATTTTGTCTAAATCCCAGTTGGCTGATCCACCAGGAAATCATCAGACCAACCCCATCATCTGACCACTACCCTTTCACCCTATGTATCCCACTGATCTTTGAGTCCCTGATGACTAGGAGCTTTCTGTAAACCTTGATCTCCTTGGGTGCAAATGAGATGTCCTGCCCTTTCCCCTAGACTGATATGGAGTCCACCTTGGAGGAGTCAAGAGTCTGAACTGCCTTCAGGGGTGCAAAGTGATTCACTATCTGGATGGTACTGGTTTGGACAACCTCTTTATGGCTGCCCCTCCCACACCCTCCACCACTCTGAACCATTGGGTCTCTGGAGGAGTGGGAATGTAGGGAGTGAGCTATTGTTGAGCTGAGTGTGCAGCTGAGATATCTCTATCCTTACTGCTACTAGCTGATCATGCAGCTCTGCCATAGTCCTGCAGAAGAGGCAGTACTCCCTCCTCCAGAGCACATCCCCTGAGAAGAGTGCCCAACAGTCCCCATATCTGAGGGCCTCGCCCCTAAACAACATTCTATAAGGAACTGTATTGACAAGAGAAAACCTTTCTTAATATCACTTAGTTTACAGTAGATTGTACTCCCCACTCAGATGGGGTGAATCTACTACCAACTAGCCAGAAACCAACGAAATATACTATGATCATCTTGGGAGATAGTAGATTTGCAGTAATGCAGGCCAGGTCCTTTGCCCTAAAACAAGCAAACAACTCTTCTGTGAGCCATTGAAGATGAGAGTCCTTGATGCCAATCCTATTAAGTGGGACATGAAAATCTCAAACAACCAGGAATTTTTTTGAAAATATAGGAAGGTAGAGTTTATATTGAAAACTATTGAAATACAAATTGTTAGAAGGCTAATCAGAACAAAGAACAGCCATATTCAATGATCTGAAGGAGCAAATTTAACTAATTTTAGCAGGAATTTTGAGCTGATGTATTTTATGTACTTAGACCATAAGGTAGTCATTGAGGGTGCCAAGCAGAGTGCCAGCTTCTGCAATCAGGTGGGGGCAGAAAGAAAGGATACACTCAGTATGTGTGTGATTAGAGGATTTGTGGTTGAGGTTAGTGGACTCAGAAATAAACCAGGTAAGATGCAGAGAATTATTTATTTTGGCAAAGCTTTTTAGAGGATGGGGAAAGGCAAATGAAATTAAAGTTTTTCAATGCAATTAACTCATCTGCAGAAGCTAGAAAGGAGACAGAGACAAGGAGGTCAGTAATGTTGACAGGGTTGGATACATAGCAACAGTTGCAATCCACAATGAAGATACATTAGAGTCAGCTAGAATGTAGTGCAGTAAAAAGACAGCTCACAAATCCCTGAATCACAAATGACCTTACTGTTAATGAATTTCATTGTTTTCTGCAGCAATAGCAACACTCTGCAGAAATACTGCAGGGTATTGTGTTGCATCCTGGTTGACTTTGCTGTAGGCACTGGAAGAGGGTTGAGAGTTTCAGGAATAGCAGGTCATATGAGGAAGGGGAAGATGTATGCAACATAGTCTCAAACTGGAGGGAAGAGATCTACATCACAAAAACCTCCTCCCCTCTTAATATGATCATGCCTGGCTACTGAGTAACCAGGGAGGGTAATAGATGCATCTTTAGTTTTGGAGGTGAGCCAAGACCAAGAGATAAACACAACATCAGGATGGAGATCTAGCATCAGAAGAAACAATTGATACACTGTACGGAGAATTCTATGGATGTTCCGGTGGGCCAGAGCTATCAATTGAAGAGGCAAAATGGACAGATTTCAGGACAATATTCCAGAGTCTCGGAGCAGCTATAGGAAATAATCAGTCCCCGGTAGACTTCAGTTTCACTGTTGGAATGAACAGAAGATGCTGAGTAACTGAAGGGAGAATTCTGGTGTCCCAATAATCCTACTGATGGGTTACATACTAACATACCAGATGCCAGCAGATTAGGGCTTATGGTCTAGCGAGTATGCTCATGCTTCAGAACCCTGGGTGGGTACAAAGCCATCCTTAGTAGCAGCTTACAAATATAGAGAGGGCCTAGTCCATTTATGGCTTTATTCACCAGCAGAAGAATTTTAAATTCAAATCAACAGCTTATCTACAGCCAGTGCAAGTGATGTGATTAAGTATGTTGATGAATCTAATGTAAAAGTTATATCCTGTTGTACTATGTGTAATTAATCCCGGGTCGCCCCTGAAAAAGGGACTATTACTGGTCTCAGCAGGCCTACCCGGTTACCAAAATTTAAATAAATAAATAAAGTCTGGATATCCTGGATAACAATCTGGCTGCTGAGTTCTGGAGTAACTAAAGATGATAAAGCTGAACAGCTGGCAGGCCATAGCAAAGCTCATTGCAACAGTTTGTTTGTGAGGTAACAAAAGCTTGCACTAGTGTGTGCTGATTGTTTTGGTCAAGGAAGGGGTGTAGTCTGCTGACATTCATTAAGTGGAAAAAAACACTTCTAATGACAGCATAATTCGGGATGTTAAAGCCAGTTGGCTGTCAAAGATTACACCTGGATTGTGAGCTTCCTTTCTAATTTGCAATTAGCTCCATCAATAACAGGGGAGCCTAGATTATTTTTTCAGCAGAGACCAAGCAATTTGAGCCCATCAGAAGCAGCTTGGTTTTGCTGGGGTTGAGTCTTAGCCAGGTTACTCTCTGCAGTCCCTGATCTCTGTGATTGCCTTCTCAACGACATACATTGGATTACTGTGTCTGGCTCTAGACAAAAGGTAAAGCTGAGTGTCATCTGCATAGCAGTGAAAGCTGAAGTTATACCTTCCTATCACTTCTCCCTGCAGAAGTTTATATATACTGCTAATAACAAAAAGGGGACTGTAGAGCCTTGAGGGCCCAGAACCAGGATTATGTTCTATGTCTTCTGCAATTGGAAGCAGCAAAATGATAAAGATCTTAAGGGAAGTCTGGAATGATTAGAAGAAGAAGAACAGCAGTAAGGTGATAAAAGGAAGGAAGGATAAGGATGAAGGAGACACCAAAACACTTCAATGTTTAATAATGGAAACAGGAAAACGCTGTAGTCAGAATGTTGCTTTACTGATGAGATTTAACTGTTCTCAGATACATTTTGGACTTGCAGAAACATATTTTTTGATGGAAATGAAGATGGAGCAGTGAAGTAAATAAAACATTATTTAATGAATACATTTTAAATTTAATGTTCCTGTAAGATGTTGAAAAAAGTCATTGTAATCAATAAGTTGAGATGCCCTCTTTTTACAGGATGTCATATTATGTTACAGTATTTTTTTAATATTTCTTTATTGAATGTCAATATGGTCAACAGGAAGCAAAACCAATTAATACAATCAATTAATCAAATTGTATTTGTAAAAAAGTGCAATTCCATAAAATTATCAAAGCACTTGTACAATGAGATATTACAATGAGATAAATAAGGACATAGAATAAAACACAATGAATCTAATAAATACAGCTTAATAATCAATCAGATTCTGGAAAAGCCAGTGAAAAAGATATGCTTTAAGAGCTGATTTAAAGATCAAATGCAAAGATCTCCTGGTAAAGTAATGCTTATTACAAAATATTCCATGTTACCTTGTGTATTGGTGATCTCGGAGTGTTCCAATGGTCTTTTTCAGTTCTGTTATGTTAAAAAAAGTATATTTGTAATGCACCGACTAGCTTTCGATGTTGCTGCTTCTTTCTGTTTACATTGGCACCAGAAGTCCCTGGTTGCAGAAACTGTAATATCATAGGGTGGTAACTGCGTTATGTACTGTGCTGTATTAGTTGAGCACTGTGGAAGATGTCTTCTGTTGAGGAGGAAATTGCGACCCTGTCTTGTATCAGAAGCTACTCAGGTGCTCAGATTGTTCCATATAGCTTTGAGCCACTTGCCAATGATCCTGCACCATCAGAAGAAAATACAAGTGGTGGTGAAAATGAAGAGAGAAGCAGTGATAATGGCGGGAGCATGGAGTTGTCAAACTGGTAAGCAGCAGTACTGTCTATCATTATGCATTGATTGTGGCTCTGCTTTTTGAAACTTATATTTTTGAAACACACAGGGCAATACTTACATGTGTATTCTTAATTTCAGCAGAGTGTGCTTTGTTCACCTCCAACACCCCCAATGTACACCTTGTCCATCAAAGTGCCATCCAGTGTTGTGGTTCCAAGTTTCAGTTGTCACATATTAATGACAGACACGATCACATATTTCAGGTATCCCATACTGCCAGACCTACTCGCGTGCAGTCTCAGGTGTACATAATGCCAGACAGATTCACATATGATCCAAGGTGTCCCATACTGCCTGACCCAGTCACATATGATCTCAAGTGTGCTCTACTGCCAGACCACTTCACATCTGATCTCATGTGTGCTCTACTACCAGACCACTTCAGATATGCTCTCATGTGTCCAATACTGTCAGGTGCCCTCACATATGATCTGCGGCATCGCATATTGACAGCCCCATGCACACACATATGGTCTCAGTAGTTCTAACCTGCCCTAACCACTTACTTGGGGTCTCAATTGTCCCACACTGTCAGGCCTGCTCACATGCAGTCTCAGGTATATCAGACTGCCAGATCAACTGATGTGCATGTAACCACTCACCCCTGCCTTTTAGCAAAATGACAGGTGGCATGCTGTTGAAGCTGACAGCAGTACCTGGTGGGGACTGGGTTCGGGGAGGATGAGGTTACTCGGCACAGGGGACCTAGGTTTGGCTACTCTGCACAGGGGCACCCAAGTAAATCCGAACACAGGAAGCAATAACTGTAAAGTCCAGAACCAGGAATGGGATTCTTCAGTGTGGCTTTTATTCACATCCAAGCTGAATAATAAAAGCATAGATGGAGTCCCACAGGGCTACATTCCTGGTAATGCAGATTAGAGACAACAGAACATTTTTCCACTATTTCCAGCCCTCAGGCTCTGAACCCACCAGGCACACAGCCTGGACTTGCATGCAGCTTTGGGTACACAGCCCGACTTGTACACTACTTGGGTTTTCCCCACTGGCCCGGCTCCCCCGCTGGCCACTTGATCCACGGTCCATTTTGGGAAATGAACCAACTATCCTGTTGTAGCTCCCCAAACCACACTAGAGCCTTCGACTCCTAGAGGGAATTTTCCTTCCAATCCCATGTCTGGGTACTTCCCTCATCACTGGCCAAGTGTCTGAGGCAAAGTAGAAATCCACAGAGCAAATCTGTAGAGGTGGACCTGGTCACTAAAGATGGGGGGTCTCCCACCTCCAGCTCCCACAGTCCATACCCAGCCATTTCTCTGGAAACTAAACAATTCCTTTACTGAAAGCTTGCAATGTAGATTACTGGGTAGATGTATGTCACATCTCCTCTACATGTCTTTTGACTTCCCAATAAGTGTGGGACTTGAACATACTTTTACTTTTTGGCTAACCCTATTACTCTAGGCCTCTCACTATTTCAGTAGTCCAATCCCCACTATCACACAAGTCCCAGGGTGAAAAAACATAGGCCCTTTCAGGAAGAGCAGACACTCATCCTCCGGTTGCAGGTGCTCCACAGGCGATTCAAAAATCTTCGTGTTCTCCCCAAAAACTCTGGAACAAATAGGCAGCTTCTCTATTAGTAGGAGAACTAGGGGGTTGACCCAGGAATATGCAGGGAACCCTTTTCTGCCCCCATCCCCGGAGGGAGGGGGCACTGGATCTTGAAACAGTGGTCTTCACCACTTCAATTATCTTCTGTGTCTCTCTTTTGGTGAAGACACACACCCTTTTTACCTAAAAGTAGCCCTCTGTCAGGGCTGAGGCTCCAAGAGCCTACACTGAGCTGCTGTGCTGCTTTCACAGCAAGCTCCCAACATCAACTGAACTCAGACTCTGTTCAAACCTCCCAACATTCTATTCCAATGCCCTTGCTGCAGATTCCACTGTGGCTCATGCAGCTGCGATAGTTCTATGGTGATGTCATCCCTCAGTCTCAGCTGAGACTGAGAACAGAGTGAGACAGTGTGAAACCCATTTAACTGGAGTTTCACAAGCTGCCTTCCCTGCCTACCACTAGGTCTTACTGGGATTCTAATAACGGGTAACAAGGGGTTACACTCGCTCTGACCAGGAAAATGACTGTCCGCGGTCATTGTTTACCTGGCTTTAGGCCATCCCACCCTATGTGCTACCTGCGGAGGGGGGTGATCAGGCCCCCGCTTACCATGTGCGAGCACAGGCAGGCAACACTAAGGGCCTAGAGGCCTTTAGCTGACATATCAGCTTCTACACTATCCCCTATGGCCGCCTAGTGGCTCTGGTAGAACTATCCAGAGCATAACCCTGATAGATCAGCACTGCGGTCCCAATGGCCATTCAGGACCACAGCCTGTCTATCCTCCCTAACCCTCTAGGGAAAACCTACCTGCCTCTAAATTAATACCCCCAAAACAAAAACAACCCGGGGACTTCCCTGACCTTGGGCAACCTGCAACCACACACCAAGAAAATACCACATTTTATACCATTTTACTGCCTCCTCCCTACCCCCAAAACCACACCTGTGGAAGGAAAGGGTTAATACAGTAACTACAACAATAATACCACAGTACTTTAAATTACTACACACTAAAGTACTAATGAGGAACTCCGATGAGCCCCTCCTCCTCTTCTTGTCATTTCTTCTGTCTTCTCCAGGAACACCTGCAAGAAAAAGAAAGACAACACACACTCCTAATCTGCATACACAGTCTACCTAAACCCCTAGCATCAAAACACTGAAGAATCCCAAAAATATTTTTTTTTTTAGGAAAGGTAGAAAAACAGTATATACATTAGAAAACAACGACATTATTTACAATACACATTTGGGGGGATGGAGTGCCCTAAAAGTCCCAACTAGTGACCACAATGCCTGAAGGCTAGTCCGATAAAGAGTCTCTCCTGGGCCGGAGCCCGGTGAAGCACAGTTCTAACAGGCCAAAGTCCCGAAGGGGAGAGTCTTGGGGACAGTTCACACATTTTGGAGTCTGCTAGTGTAGGGTGTGTACTGCAATGTCATAAAGATAGAAAAGTTCGGACTTACCAGCCCCTTGTAGTATGGAAAATTCAGCACCGACCTGCACCTCTGACGAAGACTCTCCCTGGCAGCATTTCATCCGATACAGCTGGGAGGACATCTTCCGGGAACCACAGGAGAGCACATCTGGGAACTGCTGGGTTGATGTCATCTCTGGAGAGGGAACCTTAGAACAGGAACAAAAAGAAAACAGCTGGTCTGACGTCATCCGATTATCAGGCGATGAAACAGGATACAGCTGGGCTGGTGTCCTCTCTGGATCTGAAGTCATCTGGTGGGCCAGTCAATGGATTCTGGAAAGGCCAGTACACTGTAGAACTGAATGAATGTGGGGCACCTGAGTCCTGGATGTCCATACTGGCAGATCAATAAAGGCACTTCACAGGTTGGTGTGGCAGTATTGACTACCACTGCTCAGCTTTCCATTTAGTAGGCACGGGCACATTTCCTGGGAGGTCCTTGCACTGAGGACAATAGTACCGGGGGTCAGAAGCTTGAATTATTACCCCGTCTGGGTGCACATAGTCACACAGTGGGAGATTTCACGTCCCTCTCTGTCCACTATTCACACTCTGTCCATAAACAGTGCCCTGCGTCTCTTCCACTGGGTATATTTCTCTTGAAACAGTCTGTTCTTTACATGCTTGTTGGCCCCAGGATGCACACTTTTTATTGCTTCGGCCCAGATCCAGGCTTTCCTGCTGTTCTCAATCTCCTCCTAGACTTTCTGAGGAAAGGTAGGAAAGGTCATACCATAGATCTCATTTGCCTTTCTACGAACCAGTCTCTCCTCTTTACTAGCTTTGGTCAATCTGAGACCGCTGGCCTGGCTTGGGGGTGGCCAGTCCTGGTTCTGCCAGCTTTTCATCCTTAATGAAATTAAAAATGGATCCCTGACTTCTTCCTCTTGCAAAGCCAAGGCAGTGGCATCACCACTTTCTTCCATACATTCCTCCGAGGCAAGATCTTGAGGCTGTGTACCCGTTCCTTTTTCACAAGGCCACATAGGTTCCCCCTCATCTTCCTCTTCACTGAGGATCTGAGCCCAGGAGTGAGCAGTTGTTCTCACTCCTGAGACTATCCACTCATCACTAAGCATGGAGGTCGACACCTCCCACTCAAAGGCCTCCCACATCTCATCTTCTCCTAAGAGACTTGGGCTAGGCCCCCCCCTCCAGGGGTCTATTGATGCTGTATCGGAAATTTCCTTCTGGGATCCAGCATCCGAAACTTCAACTTCGGGTTCTGTCTCTAACTCTGCACCCTCTAGCTTTGTGCCACACTCCCCCGAGGGGCCTTCCTCCACAGGCTCCACCTGGTGCTGTGTGCTGCCAACTGCAGATACCTGATCCTTTGTTCATGTGGGAGCCAAACAAATTTGGGGAGCTTTATACAAGCCATATTTTTCTAGGCATCCATCACAGTGAGGAATCATGAAGACGTCCCTTACAGCTCTCAAGCATATTTGACATACCTGCACTGGAAAACCAGGAATCGCCACATGAGGAGGCAGTTGTCCTCCATAACACCACTTTTCAATATCCCTCAGTCTATTCACTGCTGCTGTTACTGTAACCCGGGCATGATCCGGGTAACGAGCTGGTCCTGAGGCCATAACTGCAGAAAAACAAACAAAAGTTCACTGCAACCGAAAGTACCACTTTATTGAACACTTTCTTTAGTTGTAAAATGGCTCCTCTGCTGCTGCGTTTACTTTACTACCCCGCCCTGTAATGGCAGCGGCAGCACTCCTGTGCATCAACATTCAGAAATTGGGTCAAGCCACTGCGCACCAGATTTACACAAACTACTGATAACTTTTGCTCTAACTGCACAAACTTGCTCTGTTCTTGTTTTAAACACATTTACTTGATTTTCCATGGACTTTTTATATGCTGGAAACATTTCTTTGACTCACAGTCCCTTAAAGCTTCAGGTTTTTAAGCACAGGATTGCCTGTAATACTAGTGCTGCACATTTGGCTACAACTCACAGTCTCTCTCTGGCTTCAAACTTTAAACTGAGGCTGAACTCATTACTATGCATACAGTCAATGGCTTACAAGACTTGCACTTGCTGGCAGGACTTGACACAGTCGTTACTTGCAAAGCAACTACACTGCTGCACACACATTTATATAGCATAGGGCTGAAAATCACTGTTTGAGCAGTTTCCATGTTGTTACTTACTGTTATCAGTAGCAGTTTGCTGCGATGGGGAAAAACGACCTGCAGCCAGTTCTTGGAGGCCTCAGAACAGAAACGGGTGGGCAGTCCTGCCGATCGTCTCCTAGACCACCACACTTGCAATTCAGAGGATGGATTAGCGGGTTGAGCCCGATTTTAAACAAGAAAGTCTAATTTTAGAAGATTTACAGCAATTTTAACACTCCGCGACACTCCTCCACTAGCCAGTACATGCACTCCACTCACACTCCCTCTCGGATGCTGGGGCAGTCACTGTAGAGCTGGCTGAGGGGGCGGGACTGATTAGAGCTTCACCAATCACACGACGCCATGCAAATGAGCCTCTTCTTCCTTGTGAGTGCTCTTCTCCTCACGGCGATCGTCGATCAGGCAAATTTAAACTGCAGAATGCATTTTTTTTTCTCAACTGACTCCATGGCAGGAGCCTATTTCAGCCATTACACCTGCAAGTCTCTCAGTTCATTTAAAAGTGTTTCCAATGTCCAGGGCACAATTTTCCTGTTGCTACCCCTAGTCCTCCACACTTTTCTTTACCACAGTTCATTTTAAAAGCATTTTCAACATCCAGGACACAATTTTCCTGTTGCTACCCCTAGTCTTCCACACTTTTCTTTACCACAGTTCATTTTAAAAGCAGGCAAAACGCTGTAAACAATTTGATGCAGGACAAGGGCACACTCTTTGGCTTTACTGCTCCTTGGTAAACAGTTGGCATTTTTAAACAGCAGCATAAGATCCACAGCACACAGCAACACACTAGTTAGTTTGCTTCAGTTTTTGGGCTACCCACTGCCAGATAGCCAAAATGCTAGCTCCCCTGCCTGAGCACCTTTCTTCCCAGAATAAATCCAAAGTGGTGCCTCCATTTTTGTAACCCCTCACCCCTGCCTTTTAGTAAAATAACAGGTGGCATGCTGTTGAAGCTGACGGCAGTACCTGGTGGGGACTGGGTTCGGGGAGGATGAGGTTACTCAGCACAGGGGACCTAGGTTTGGCTACTCTGCACAGGGGCACCCAAGTAAATCCGAACACAGGAAGCAATAACTGTAAAGTCCAGAACCAGGAATGGGATTCTTCAGTGTGGCTTTTATTCACATCCAAGCTGAACAAACAAAGCATAGACAGACCCCCACAGGGCTACATTCCTGGTAATGCAGATTAGAGACAACAGAACACTTTTCCACTATTTCCAGCCCTCAGGCTCTGAACCCACCAGGCACACAGCCCGGACTTGCATGCAGCTTTGGGTACACAGCCCAACTTGTACACTACTTGGGTTTTCCCCACTGGCCCGGCTCCCCCGACAGCCACTTGATCCACGGTCCATTTTGGAAAATAAACCAATTATCCTGTTGTGGTTCCCCAAACCACACTAGAGCCTTCGACTCCTAGAGGGAATTTTCCTTCCAATCCCAAGTCTGGGTACTTCCCTCATCACTGGCCAAGTGCCTGAGGCAAAGTAGAAATCCACAGAGCAAATCCGTAGAGGTGGACCTGGTCAATAAAGATGGGGGGTCTCCCACCTCCAGCCCCCACAGTCCATACCTGGCCAGTTCTCTGGAAACTAAACAATTACTTTATTGAAAGCTTGCAATATAGATTACTGGGTAGATGTATGTCACATCTCCTCTACATGTCTTTTGACTTCCCAATAAGTGCTGGACTTGAACATACTTTTACTTTTTGGCTAAGCCTATTAATCTAGGCCTCCCACTATTTCAGTAGTCCAATCCCCACTATCACACAAGTTGCAGGGTGAAAAAACATAGGCCCTTTCAGGAAGAGCAGACACTCACCCTCCGGTTGCAGGTGCCCCACAGGCAATTCACAAATCTTCGTGTTCTCCCAAAAAACTCTGGAACAAACAGGCAGCTTCTCTATTAGTAGCAGAGCTAGGGGTTTGCCCCAGAAATATGCAGGGAACCCTTTCCTGCCCCATCCCCGGAGGGAGGGGGCACTGAGACCTGTAACAGCGGTCTCCACCATTTCAATTATCTTCTGTGTCTCTCTTTTGGTGAAGACACACACCCTTTTTACCTAAAAGTAGCCCACTGTCAGGGCTAATGCTCCAAGAGCCTACACTGAGCTGCTGTGCTGCTTTCACAGCAAGCTTCCAACATCAACTGAACTCAGACTCTGTTCAAACCTCCCAACATTCTATTCCAACTCCCTTGCTGCAGATTCCATTGTGGCTCATGCAGCTGCGATAGTTCTATGGTGATGTCATCCCTCAGTCTCAGCTGAGACTGAGAACAGAGTGAGACAGTGTGAAACCCATTTAACTGGAGTTTCACAAGCTGCCTTCCCTGCCTACCACTAGGTCTTACTGGGATTCTAGTAACCCCGGGTAACAAGGGGGTTACATGCAGTTTGGCACAATAGGTACTGAATCCCCATGAATCAAGCTTACTTCCTGGCTGTCATGCATCACTTGCCATTCTACCATGGAGTGCTGTCATCAGGCATGAGAAGCCAATCAGAAGCCAGGAATAGCAACAGTTTTGGCCAGTTGGTAAACTACAAAAAACAGTACCAAGTCACTATGACTCTGAAATCATAGCATTTTCTATACATAGATTTCACCATTAAAAAACGTTCATATGGCTGGTGTGCTTATTTTGGTTACTGTCTTTAGCCAGTGGCATATCATTGTTTCCTTTGAAGTTTTATATTATATTTCTGCCATTGTTGCTTCATACTTAATTAAATGCAGGCTGTCAATTAGTCAACTGCTTCTGGTACTGTTACTATGTTGCTCATCCTGCTGTAAAAGCATCAGCAGTAATGTCATTGACTTTTCTTTTGTCTTTTCAACAGATATCTGTCTCCTGTTTGGACCCCCCCCCCTCCCAGAGCACCAATGTTGCCCCCCCCAAAGCACCACTGTTGTACAGTCGTACAGTCAACAGACACCAACCTCTGTCTGTGTGTACATGCAAGGCTTGACATTTCTAACAAATGTCAGGTGTGTGTTTACTTTGCTTTCTGCTCTTACAGCAAGCCACAGAATGCATATAATGCAAAGATATACAACATTTACTCCCTGGTATTGTATTTTATGTTTTATGCAGTTGGTCGTCCACACCCATGATACCTAAACAGTCATCATTTTACAGACAGTGATGTGCACATACAGTCTGGGCATCAACATTGTGAATGAGGAGAATGTTGTCTCTGAATGTCTCAAATTGGCATGTTCCTATGGATAGAAATGTCATAATGGAAGACGATTACTATGTGCCTGTCTAGTACTAATTTTTTACTTATCAGTGCACTGTCATCTGCTGTTTGAATATATCTTCTCCACCATCCTTCATCCATGGGTACATCTCCAACACAGTCTCAAACTTTTATAGTATGAATACGGTCCATGGTATTGTGTAATTAATGCGGTACCGTTAGTGTTGTGATAGTCATTATCTGTTATCATTCACATCTGCCAGCATTCAGTAAATAATGTTAATTTCTCCTTGTTTTGCACATTTATTGGTGACTGGATGACTGTAGCATCATCCAATTGCACCCAAATTTGACAGATATATAAAGAACACATGTAGACCTGATTCATGTTCTGACACTGTCCACATTACAAATGTGAATACACAATGTACCACAATATGAGAGCATTAGTGTGTCATATAGGTGTGTGGTATGGTTTGCATGCTGACCTGTGCTTCAATATGTGGTTCAAGAAGCACTGTAATGTTATCCTCTACCACCGCAACATCAACAAAATCCATATTTGTTTTTATTTATATGGGATAATGTGCATGCACCAAATGCCACAAGGTCTATCCACTACCTTGAAGTATGCAGCTCCCACCACACATTTTCAGCTGATGCACGATTGCCAAAGTAAGGACACGCTACTTCACTGAGAGTGTGGTGCAGCCCTTGCATGTGCTGCGTTTGTGTAGCTGGTGGTTGCTCCAACTATGTATGTGTTCCAAAATGTGTGTTATAGTAGTAGGTTGCATTCCAGAGTCACATTTGGGGTACTGGGTGGTTGACCTATGTGCTGCAGTTTAGCCTATTGACTTACTCAAAATGTCAGTCATGTCATACTCATTCAGGTGCAGTGATCATACATAGAAACATAGAAACACAGAATTTGACGGCAGATAATGACCGCTTGACCCACCCAGTCTGCCCATTTCCCTACCTGATGAATAAGCTGCAGATTCTAGTCAATCGACAGCTTACTTCCTCCTACCCTCCACTAGAATTGCCTTATGCCTGTCCCATGCATTCTTGAATTCTCCCACTGTTCCTGACTCCACAACCTCCTCAGACATCCACAACTCTCTCTGTGAAAAAATACTTTCTAACATTACCTCTGAGCCATCCCCCCTCTATCTTCAAATTGTGCCCCCTTGTTCTTGCACATCTCTTCTTCTGAAAGATACTACCCTCTTGTACCTTGTTAATTCCCTTGAGATACTTGAAAGTTTCTATCATGTCCCCCCTCTTCCTCCTTTCCTCAAAAGGGCATAAATTTTAAGCTGCTTTAGTCTCTCCTCGTATGTCTTCTGGTGCAGACCTTGCACCATCTTGCTTGCCCTCCTCTGAACAGCCTCCACTCTGTCTATGTCTTTGCAGAGATGGGGTCTCCAGAATTGCACGCAGTACTCCAGACAGGGTCTCACAAACTGTCTGTAGAGAGGGATAACAACTCCTGTTTTCTACTGTTGATGCCTCTCCCTATGCATCCCAGTATCCCCCCATCCCTCCTTACTGCATTCTCACATTGCTTGCCCACCTTTAGGTCATCTGATATAATTAATCCTAGGTTTCTTTCGATTTTTGTTGTTGTTATTAACTCAACCCCCACTGTGTACTCTTCCCCTTGGTTTTTGCTTCCCAGATGCATTACCTTGCATTTCTTTGCATTGAATCTGAGATGCCACACATTTGACCATTCCTCCAACCTTGCCAAGTCCCTTTTCATTCTTTCCACCCCACCTTGTGTATCAACCCTGTTGCAGATCTTTGTGTCATCTGCAAAGAGACATACCTTTTCTTCCAGGTGCTCTCCAATGTCACTTATAAATATATTAAAGAGGACCAGTCCCAGTACCGAACCCTGCGGTACCCCGCTAGTTTCCCTCCTTTCTTCACTGTGGACTCCGTTTACTACTACTACCCTTGCATCCTGTTGTCCGCCAGTTTTTATCCAGGCTACCACCTTGGGACTCACCCAAGGCTGGCTAACTTGTGTATTAATCTTTTGTGTGAGACTGTGTTGAATGCCTTGCTAAAATCTAGGTAGGCCATATCCACAGCCCCTCCCTGGTCTACTACTTTGGTCACCCAGACAAAGAAATCTATTAGGTTCATCTGACATGACCTTACTGCTGTGAAACCATGCTGCCTTGGGTCCTGTGCCCCACTGGCCTCTAGGTACTCAACAGTTCTTTCCTTCAGAAGTGATTCCATAATTTTCCCTACCACTGAAGTCAAACTAACTGGTCTGTAGTTTCCTGCCTCTGCCCTGCTCCCACTTTTGTGAAGTGGAATCACATTTGCCCTCCTCCAGTCCTCAGGTACTACTCCATCCTCCCATGATTTGTTAAAGAGAGTAGTCAGTGGTGTTACTAGTTCTACCCTTAGTTCTTTTAGTATTCTTGGATGAATCCCACCAGGCACCATTGCTTTCTCCACCCTCAGTTTCAAGAGTTCTTTCAAAACCCTTTTTTTCTGTGAATGGACTGGTATCGACCCCCCTATTAAGAGTTTCTCCCTTGTTTGGTTTAGGTACCTCCCTCTCCTCATCCGTTGTGAATATTGAGCAGAAATATCCATTCAGTATCCCTGCTTTTTCACTGTCACCCTCTGCCCACATTCCCTTCCCTTTATTAAGTCTCTGTATCCCTCCCTTGGTCTTTCTTCACTCCCTAATGTACCTATAAAAGGTTTTATCCCCCTTCTTAACAGAGCTGGCTATCTTTTCCTCAGTTTGTGCCTTTGCTATTCAGATTGCCTTCCCTGCCTCCTTCTGCTTTAACTGATAAAGTTCTCTGTCCTGCTCCTTCTGTGTTTCCTTATAGTTCCTGAATGCTATCCTTGTGCATGCTATATGGTGTTTGTGTTATGCACTGTCATTGCATTTACGTGATGCAAATGTTTTAAAATTATTAATAGTACAGTTTTTATCAATGTGCTCATGTTATTTTTCATTGATGTCTTTAAGGTGTGGATTTGGGAAATGCCAGGTTTTGCCATCTGCAGTAGAGAACCGGTGCTGCTGGTACTATGCTGCAGTCTCCTCCAAATTTGAAGAATATGAAGAAATAAAATACATCACAGAAGTCCAGGGATTTCAGAATTGCTGCCTTGATGAAGACGTTCTCCAGTCATCACTATATGAATGCATTGAAGTAGACAGCTCTGTTGGTGACAATGAGTCCACTAATGAGTTAGTTTCAACCTTATCCAATCCTAGTTCAAGTCTATCATTGATATTTTGTGTTCCATTTTTTCTAAGGGTTTCAAATGATTTGTGATATTGCTTCACATTCATTTTTATTTGTCTGTCACGTCAAGCGTGCCCCTCCGGCCCCCTTAGTCTACCCTCCCCTGTCTTGTTTCTCTTTCCCCTAACCACATGTTCCTAAGACATAGAAATATACACTTGTTATGGCATTGAAGTACCGCTTGGCCCACATACTCTGGCCATTTCACTTTGTATTGTGTAAGCTGCAGTTCCTATTTACCAACAGACAAATTCTTCCTTCCCACCACAAGAATTTACTTGTGTCTGTAACATGTATTATTCAATTCCACCACTGTTATTTAACCCATTACATATTGAGGAAGACCTTGAGCTGTGTCCACCACCCTCTCTGAGAAATAATACTTCTGCATTGATACCGAGCCATCCACCCTCTGTCTTTACATTGTGTCCCCTTGTTCTTGGACATCTGTGTGTCAAATGATATCGGTTTTGACTTTGTTGATTCACTTCATGTCCACTCTGTCACTCCTGTCCTCAATGGTGTACATATTATGCTCCTTTATTCTCTGTTCTATGTGTTCTGCTACTGACACTGCCACATTGTAGTTTACCTGTTCTATATTGACTCCATCATGACTATGCCCTTGTTGAGATTGTGTCTCAAGAACTGCACACAGTACTGCACATGTGCTCTCCCCTACTAAATGTACATGTGGATAATAACATTATGTTTTCTACTTTTTGATGTTTTCCTCTGTGCATCCCAGATTCACAATCAGGCATCCCTGCTGCCTTCTTAGTTTGCTTGGTAACTTTTAGGTGATCATATATGACCACCCTATGGTACTTTTCCATTGTTTAGGTTACAGAGTATCCCAACCTGTTTTGTGGTGTTCACTAGGGTTTCTGTTTCACAGGTACATTTCTTTGCACTTATAGTTGCATTGAATATAAGCTGACCTACTTTGGACCAGTACTCCAACCTTGTCAAGTCCAGTATCATCCTTTACAACCAGCCTTGTGTATCAACCCTGTTTACTAATTTTGTGTGGTCTGCAAAGAGATGTACTTTTCCTTAAAGTCACTTTGCTATGTCACTTATGAAGACATTAAATAGTTACTGGATGCTGACCAGTCTGAGCAGCGGTTGGATTTCCACTTGTGACACCGTCAACCTGGGTTCAGGAACAGACCCAGATTGCTGGAGGGCCGGCCAGGGTGAGAAGGCTCAAGCATCTGCTGACTGCTCGCCTTCTCCTGGGGGTAGGGTGGTGTTGAGTCTCACTGCATGCTGACTCCTGGTGGAGGCTGGGAATGCAGCACTACAGGAGACTGCAGCTTGAAGGGGGCATGGTGGACATCAGTGCTTACCTTGACGTCAGTGGCATGCCACAGCCCAGGGAAGAACAAAATGGAAAATGGGTAGCTCCTCAGCTGACTAGATGACAGCAGCCAGCTTCCATCATAGCCAAGGGACCCTGGTCCTCGATCCCACCTCAGCAGTTCCCAGGGGGGCCGAACTGAGAGTGCACTGGTTGCCTCTCTGGTGCCTTCCCCCTCAGAGGAGGAGGGGGACCCATCTGGTGCAGGGTTATGCTCGGACTACCCCCCAGGATGGCGGCAAATATGAGGTGGAGAGGGTGGGGTACAGGTACCGATGGAGCCTAGACTGGCCTGAAGGAGAGTCAAGCAGGGAGCTGGGGAGCCAAAAAAAAAGTTACCAGACAAAGTACTGAACAGCACTGAACCCCATTAATAAGCACAGTTTCTTCATAGAGGATTGTGTTTACTCATAACGCCTGTCATGTTGTCCAGCAAATGTTTTACACAGGTACCAACTTGGTACCCAGTCACAGACTGTGTAAGTAGTTTAAGCAATAAGTCACAACAAGGTGTGGGTTATTGGGGGTTTACCCACGCATTGTGAGGTGTGTCACGAGGCACAGCTGACTGAATTAACCACACAAAAAGTGGGTAAATCCACAATAACTCATACCCTGGAGTGCCTTATTGCGATTATACAATGGACTCGTGTAAAATAAATGTAATGTGTTTAATTATTTTTTTTTAAATGCAATTCCTCAGCCGTGGGTAATGCAGGATTTACCCACGGTTATGTGACATGTTTTGACCAATGAGGTTACAGGATTTTCATATGCAATTGTTGAATTACTTATGTTTTCTGTTTGACTGTGTGAAATGCCATGGTAAACTCTATGTAGGCCATTTCTACAGCCCCTGCATGGTCTTCAACCTTGGTCACCCAGTCAAATAAATAGATTTCATTACTTTGATATGGCCTTCCCGCTGTGAATCCATCCTGCATTGCTTATTGTGGCATACTTGCATGTAGGTACTCAATAATTGTTTCTTCAGTAAGTGATTTCATCATTTTCAGTACCACTGAGGTGAAAATTAAAGGTCAGTAGTTCCTTAGTCTATTTCAGACTTTTGTGAAGGGGAATGACATATAACCTGGTTCTTCCTCTTGTACTACACCATCATCTCATGATTTCTTCTCAAAGGTAGTCATTGGTGTCACTTCTTCTCCCTTTACTTCTGTTACAATTCTGTGCCGAATCACAGCATGCCCCATTTCATTCTCAACATTCATTGTTAGTAGTTGTGTGAAAACCATTCTCTGTTGTGTCAAGACTGGTATGGATTACACTCATCCAGACTGGCTGTATTCCTTGCATTATGCACCTCCTCCTCCTCCTATTCCTTTGTGAATACAGAGCAGAAGTCTTTGTTCAGCATCACTGATTTTCTGGTGTTAAACTACACTGATCCACTCTCTGGATCACTTTGACTACCTTAAATGTCTCTATCATGTCCCCCCCAGTAACTTATAGGGTCCATTAAATATAGCCACAATTCCCTACACCTTTTTTTAGGTCTTGACATCTGTCCACAGAACCATCTTGGTAACAGTACTCTCAACACTTTACAAACAGTCTATGTCCTTCTGCATGCAAGTCCTCCAGAACTGGAAACTGTAGTCGAGGTTTGTCCTCCATAATTGTTACTACACTGGTGTACAGACCTCATTTCTCCAAGCATGTCCCTTTAATGGTGCTTCACCACCATTAGGTCGCTGGTCACTGTTATCCCCAGCTACCCATCAACACACAATTGTGTACTCTAAATGCTGTTTACTGCTGCACATGTGCAGCACTGCACACTTCTTTCTGTCACACTTCATCAGCCATGAGTATGTCCACTGTCCCAGACTCCTCTGTTGTATCTTGTACTCTTCTGTGGTACAAACACTTTCTCTTACAACTGTTTATGTGATCGGTTCCACACAGTTTTATATGTTACAAGCAAAATGGTCACATACTGAAATAAAAATGATTCAATTAAAAAGTAAAAGAATGGCCTAATTTTCAATAACATATGTCTGCAGTTATGATTACACTATAACTCTGCATCTTTTGTCATAATTTGTCATACAATCATAATCATTCAAGTATGCAACACATTCGTGTTGCATAGTCGAATTCACATTATATAATTAGTAATAGTTCAGTCTGTTTATGTTCCATAGTTGGGAGGGTGAGGGAGGTGTCTGGTGCTTGAGGGACCCATGGCGGAGGCCAGGGGCACCCCAGCAACAGGCGCAATAAGGCACTGAGGGGTGGGACAGATCTAGGTGTCATTGCATGTTCCCGCACCTGCTTAAAGGGGAAAAATGCTGAATTCCACCGCCTTGATGATGCTTGCCCCCAGCTGCAAATCTCCACCCAGGCCGAGTCACGCCCTATCCCATTGACTGCTGAACCTCTCAAGGAGAGGTCTGGGTGCTGCGACCACACTATGGGGGGAAAGACAGGGGGTCACGAGAGGGTGGCTAATATGGCATGCCACAGCCGAGGGGCCATGACCGACCTAATGGTGCCAGCAGTGGAGGCGGTAGAGGCACCACAAATAGTAA
The DNA here is from genome assembly GCA_016271365.2 of Neoceratodus forsteri. Classification (NCBI taxonomy): domain Eukaryota; kingdom Metazoa; phylum Chordata; order Ceratodontiformes; family Ceratodontidae; genus Neoceratodus; species Neoceratodus forsteri. The sequence continues at coordinate 623,661,884 of CM028135.1, forward strand.
TAGAAAAAAGAAAAATTGAAACTACACAATCTCTGCCATTCACATGCAGTCTGCAGAAAGATGTTCACCCAATTTTTGGGCCATGCTTGTACCATCTTAGAACTTGTTCTGTGGACCCACTCCAGCTTGTCAAGGTCTGCAGCAAGTTGTACATTTTTTGATAATTACTGTTTTACAGCTCCCTTCTATCACCACGCATGAGACCGCACCCTGTGTCTTCCAGTGCAACAGTCCTAATGCATCGCTAGTACCTCAGGGACTGGATCCCAATTAGTGCCATGCCACAGTTAATGTGAGGCAGTCAGTCGCTGCATGCCCCCCTTGGTGGGGTAGAGGAGTCCCCCCTTGTGCCCAACACTTTCTCATGGAGAGGTCACCTGAACACTTGTCTCCCATACCATGGTTGCCAGTGTGAAAGCCCTTTGCCTGGCTCCTATGTGGGTTATTTCTCCTGGTTTTGTCTGTGCTGCACACCACAGATGTTGTCACTCTCAGAGGACCAATGATGCAAGGGCAAGTTGAGGCATGTCATAGTTCATGTCTTTGACAGAATGCCCCTCCAAACCTATCTGTGCCATCCACTCTACCTCCACCTGTGTTTACCCCATTGGCGGTATTTCAGTGATGACTACAGCCAACAGTTCACTTTGAAGCTGAGCATATCTTTGTGCAGTCACTTCTCCTCCCTTTGGCCGGCCCACCAGCTTTCCCAAATCGGTCATGAGTTGTTTTTGCCAGCGTTGCGAGCGGTAGCCCCATAGCTATCGACCACAGTATTTTAATTGTGGCATCATAAGTGTATTGTGCAATGGCATACACACCTACGGTGTTGCTTTTGCATCCACGATGCACCTCATTCTTTCTTTAGTTTTGTAGTTAAGTATGCAATTTAATTACAGATACAGAAGGAATACATCTCAATGTGACTCTTTAATGTATATTTTCAATTCCCACATAGGTTGCTATGCTACATGGCATATCAAAAGTTTGTATACTGGATGTGGCAGAGGCTTGGCAGATGCAATTGTAAGGTGCTGCCGTCATGTGCTGTGTGTGTGTGTGATCAGGGCCAAGTTTCTGTCTGAAACATACAAAGGTTTCCACAAAGCTCTCCTGTATGTATTCATCATTTTTCACATGTGTTTTGAAATGCAATTATTTTTTTATTTCAGGATCAAAAGTAACACACAATGCAGTATAAACCGGTTAACTTTTGCAATATGTACACATTGACTCCATGGTTCCTCATTATCTGCTTGACCACAGACCATGTACATTTCACGTTGTACTGTTAATGATGCATATGTTATTAAATTGCAACTACTTCACAACACCACACAACTGAATTGCCTTATGGCTTTCCAATTCATTGTGACATTGACAAGCTGTTTTGTATACCAATACAAAATCATGAATGATGTTTCCAGGTTACACCACCACACCCCTGACATAATACTTAGTGAACTATCACTTTATAGTTACCCGTTGTAGCCTAAACCCTCAGCACCACAGGTCCTGCAATGTAAAATACTTTATTCCTGTTCATGATTGTGGTTATGTTGCACTGTGTAACAGCAGTCCAGTTATGTAAGTGTACTGATGTTTACTTATGTTGTTTCCACAGGTTGTGAACCTCCATGTCCATCACCAATTGACAAAGAGGCATATGTTTCTACTTTAAAAAATAAGATATTACTGTCACAATCTTCACTTCACTTTGGATATCAATAACAAATTATTCTTGTTTCAGCTGTACAGTGTGTGAAGTGTAATAAAACATTTGAACCACTGTACTGTTGTTTCCTTGTTCATGTGCTTATTCACAAAGGTTTTCATCATGATGAATGTTGGTATACAGACAAAATGCATACGTAACTCTACATTGGTAGTTATTCTGTAACAGAATGTTTTGAAGTACAATAATTTGGCACTACTTTTTTTTATATTACACTTTCAATTATAGTCTAAGAAGTAGTTCTGATAGGATGTAATAGACATTAATTCATAACATTTATTTATTTAATAAAATTGGTTGACCGGGAATGGCACACTGAGATAAAGCTTCTGTACATGTGCAACCCATGTGAAAAGTAACACTTGTGTTTAACCCATAATACTTTCACTTAATTACACAAAAAACAATCAACATAGTGTTTACTGCTATCTGCTATATACAGAGGCGGGGGAGTGTTCATAGCACTGGAGTCATTGTTCAAACAAAGACAAAGATCAGAGGTTGCAATATGTCACAGGACATGGAAAGAGTCTGAAAATGTGTACTGTCCAGCTGAGTAATGTGGTTGAGTGATGGATAAGGTACACGAGTGTCTTTGATGAAGGGGCTATGATGTTTGATTAGGTGGGAGAAGGAGGGGTGACAGATAGGGTGGAAGAGATCCAAACCACTAATGAGTGGTTCAGGTACTTGAGGGCTGAAGCTGGTGTGGTGGTGGTGAGGTGCCGGCTGTCCATCAGGAGAGTCAGGTGGGGGACTGTTGGATGAAAGGACAGATGTATTTTTGTTGCAGGGGGTGGTGGCAGTGGACAGGTGATGAACAAATTTCTAAATGCGTCACGTACAGTGGCTGTGTTACATACATGGCAGACATCAATTTTAAGGACCATACAGTATTGATGTAGAAAGATATAAATACTGAATTGGACTAAGTAAGAGTGATTGGCCAGTGCTTTCACACTCCATGATTCAGACAACACAGCCATCTCTTCCCAAACTGCAATATCCACCAACTTCCTGATCATCCTTTTGTGGGGCACCGAGTGCAAGGCCATGCTGAAATCAAGATAGAGGATGTCTACTGCTTGGCACATGTGTACTGTCTTAGTGACATAGTCAAAGAAGTTAATCACATTTGTTTGACATGATCTGACCCCCCCATGAACCAATGCTGCCTGTCATCCTGTTAATATGTTGTAAAATACCACTTCGTACTTTCTGTAACTACAACCACCATGTGTCAGTATGGAGCAACCATTACATACAATTTGTGTTGGATGCACATACCAGTTTTAGGCCTTTCACTGTCCTTATTGACCCTTTGTGGATTTAATGCGTGTTCTGCTCCATACACATCTGCACCGTACAGAAAGTTGAACAGTAACAACATTATGCAAGCCATATTTAGCAAACTTAATCGGTACTTTTGTCTTCTTTATGACTGGAGCTCCGGCATGAGCTTTCGGGTACAAAACTCCCCACATTGGTTGGCCATCACACCGCAGTCTTTGTGCTCATTCAGAATTTTCATTAAAATGGAGTACCGCAATTAACAGTCTGCAAACAGAGAAGTTAACAAATTATAAGTGTCAGCAATCAGTTTAGAGGTTCTTACTGTCATGTGAATACATTAACTCTGTACATTTCTTTTACTATTTACATTGCTCACAGTAACAATGTGTGATGCATGCTGCTATTCCCAATCTGTGCATGACCAGCCTCCTACTGTGGATTTAAATTTAATTTCTCCAACAATTCTATACACAGACCGACCCTTGCATGAATGGCAGGTGTGATAGTCATAACGTAACATGGATTAAGGCTTTATTAGAGACAGGTATGACACAGGTATTTCCATTGGGGACAGACGAAGACCGTAGGAGGTGGGTGTTCATGGTGGTGTGGGACAAATAGGTCAGTGGCCGTAATGTGCATGGTTAGACTGTGTACCTGTTGGTAACAAACAGTGAGGCTGTAAGGGAGCTTAGAGTTGGGTACACCCCTGTGATGGGAATGACCATTGTATGGTGTGACTGACAGTCAATAGGGGAATGGTAACAGCAGAAAGAGGTACAAGGTTGATAGACTTCATCTCACTGTACATTGCAAAGGTGTGTTCCATTTTTGTGGATTATCTTGTTTTGATGCAGACATGCATGACTGACAGAAAAAAAAGTGCTATCATTACTCAAGATAGGTGACTGGGCTACTCAGTGTTGGCACGTATTCCCAAGAGGTTAAACTGGAACAGGTAGTTCAGTAAAGGGAATTGAAAATTACTTCCTCAGATACTTTGAACATAGAAGGAAAAGGCCATTTGGTCTATGAAGTGTGATGATGAGAATGGTGCAGTGGGCAGAGGGTGCTCATGGTTAAATGAGGTATTAGAATGTTACTCTCTACTGGCCCAGTGGTACTGAGGGTTGAGGCACTGGACGCCACACCTCTTGCTGTGCCGACAACCTGGATTCGGGAATGGACTTTGGCCACTGGGAGCTGGCGGGGAGAGGAAGGATCGAGCATCCCATGACTGCTCTTCTTCCTCTGGGGTGGGCGAGGGATCTGAACCATGCCGCAGCAACACCTACCAGGGGCTGGGTGCCCCACAGTTGCATGCATACTCGGGGGAGGAGCGCAGTGAGCATCTGCATGGTAGTGCATCTACACCACTGCACGACTGGCTCCTCAGTGGGCAAAAATTGGAGGAAAGAGGTGGGGCAACCTCAGCTGCTGATGGCCAGCCCTACAGCCCTGGACTCGAGAGGCATCTTCACCGGGGTCCATGCCGCAGGTCCCTATAAGGAGGGGGGAATCCTGCAATTGGCTGGCCATGTCAATGGGGCATATAAATTCACACACCAGACCGAGTCCAAGGTTGCAGGTACAGGTGGCCGGGGGTTGCTGGGGACCGCTCTGACCAGGGAGGAAAAGTGAGATTTGATAAAAAAAAAAAAGAATGTTACTTCCAAAACACCACTGGATGAACTCTCCATCTTAAGGCCCAGAAAGGTATCGACTGGTCAACATTACCAGTCCGTAACCAAAATGGTGGAGCAATGCAAAATGGTCATGCTGCAAAGAAAGAAGGTTAGACAATACGCAATATTATAAATTGTAAAACAGATAATCTAAATGCGAGTGTACAACCCACCATGGCCCATTCTGATCAAGTAACAATAGCAGACAGGGCCAGGTTCACTGAAGCATGGGCCTGATTCAATCCTAAAAGTACTTGTACCATACCCAAGATTTATTATTTGTACAAGGTAAGCCGCTCTTAAAGAGAGAGGAATAGGCCAAAAGGGCACTCACATACCAAACCTTTCCTTTAAATCTGTAACACACAGGATACCAGCCTGACAGTGGCAATTGAGGAACACCCAAGCAAAAGTTTTTAGGAACCACCATTTATGTGGGTGTTACAAGTGGAATACCTGTTATTTATACGGGGACACTAATACATAACATACTAACACACTATTTGCCAGCAGATTAGGCCCTACGGTCTATCGAGTCTGCTCGAACCTTAGATCCTTAGTTGGATAAGCTGTAATGGATTAAATAAACTACCTGTCATACCGTGACTTACCCATAACTGGTGATGCCCTATCAGCAGTGTGTCACTGAATGTATTTCAGCATGGTTTACTATCATGTAAAAAACAAGGATGAGAAAGCATTTGTGAAAGATGTAATTGGACAAGTTCTGATGATTACCTGGAGTTCTTTATGGCAGTACTGCAAGTCTAAAACCCATACAGAGTGATGTTTAAATAGTCTTCAAAGTGCAGTCATTATAATGACAGGATAACAGAAATGAACATACCTTGCCTCCACGCTCTCGTAAAAGAAGTGCGGCATTTTAGGGGCAAATAAAATGACAACCTTGTGGAAGGTCTGTAGTGCAGATGTTTGCTCCGCTGGAGATAGCTTCTGGGTGTCCTTCAATAGCAAGTTTTTATTCGATATTATCTCGAGTTCCTTATGAGGGTGACTACCTATGTAGATGCAAATGGAACACACATTTACAGAACAAACACATCTAAACCACAGGGCAGTCACTGCAACTTGCAACAGCAAAACCTAACACTGACTGTCAAATATCACATTTCTGCTCTGTAAGGCACTATGCAACAACCCACCACACCCACCAATCTTTGTAACATCCTTTGAAGTCTGTGGCTGTTGTCATGCACCTCTGGCATTGTAGCTTACCAGTGTCACATATTGCAAATATCTAGAAATCCATACACAATGAAACTATGCCTTGCTGCATAATTTGTAATAAACACATACAAAGAAAGCATTACCTACAGTGATGGAAAATGCATTAACAATTAGGTCATGTACTGGGGAGGCACTGCAGGTTTCGAGGGTGGAGAAAGACCTTGGGGTGCTGGTAGATGCCAAAATGAACAAGTCAGAGCAGTGCAGAATGGCGGCGGCACATGCAAATAAAATGCTGCGGTGCATAGCCAGGGGGATAATGTCAAGGAGTAGTGAAGTACTCCTTCCGCTGCACAATAGCCTAGGTAGACAACACCTTGAATACTGCATTACTTGACAGGTTAAAGAGGAGAGTGACCAGGATGGTACTGGTGCGAGGGTAACGGCCCTATGAGGAGTGACAGGGGGAGCTCAACCTGTACTATTTGGAGGAGAGAAGAGACAGGTGGAGTATGACAGAGATTTTCAAGTATCTCAAGGGGTTTAATAGGGTAATGCTTGTGAGGGCCATTCAGCTGAGTGAACCGGGGGCCACCAGAAAGCATCCAGTGAAGCTGGAGGGGGGAGGCTGAGGGGGGAATAAAGGAGGCGCTGCTTCACTGAGAAAGTGGTGGAGCCCTGGAATGCGCTGACCAGAGAACTGGTGTCTGCTACTACTGTGGAGGAGCTCAAAAAGGGCTTTGGTAGGTGCAGGGGGAGGGTACATCCAGGAGCCCTACTGGGAAATAGGGGGTCCTTGTTTGGAGATAGGGAGGGCTAAAATTGGTGCCCTGCACAGGCACCGACCATAGAGCAGACTTGATAGATTATAGGGTCTATTCTATTTGTTTCATAGTATGTTACTGTGTTAGCATTGATGGTAAACCAGGAGAACCACAGTAAAGGCAGTATGTAAATGAAATCTCAGTTTTTTTTTACATCTGTTTATATTCCAATGTTCAGTGAATTCTCTATAGCATCCACACCACCGTGAACTATAACTCCTGCCTGACACAAGGTTCTCAACATAACCAGGCTAACCCTGAAGATCCCCAAACTGTGCACACCCTGAGGTGTGGCAGCCCTATCATGCCAGGGTGCTCTATGTTTTTTTTTTTACTTATTATTTTTGCACACCTTATATCCCCTCAACCCCCACTCCTTCCATGCTCAGGGAGTGACACCCTCCACTTCCAATCCAGCCATCTGCGTCTGCCCCTAGAGTGCCACACGCTCAGTGTTATTGGGACCTATTAGTGTCCCAGATTACCCCCTGGGTGGAGCCAGGAGAGTTCTCCCCCTTACCTCTCCTCTCATCCTCTGCAGCAAGCTTGCACAGCGGGATCTGCCCTTGGTCAGCTGATGGTGAGACTGGCTCCAGTGGACTTCATCTAGCAGGCTGAAGGGCATTTTCCTCCAAGTTTCTTCTCCACCACTGATGCCAGCGTGCAATGGGAACAAGGGATTAGGCACATATTGAGACATGCGTCCTTCCCCAGTTCTCTGCCAGTGTCAACCCCCCCTTGTGTTGCTGCCTGTGCTCCCTTATGCAACGACCTCCCCTGGTTACCCAGGAGGTGGCAGTCTTGCAGCAGAGTAAGCTGCACATCCCCCCCCCCAGAGAAGGAGATCAAGCCATTGGGTGCTCAATCCTTCTCCCCCCGGATGACCTACCGCCAACCCGAGTCCGTTTCCGAACCCGGGTCGCTGGCATGGAGCGAGGTGTGGCATCCAGCGCATCAACCCTCAGTGCCACTGAGCCAGCAAAAGGGTGCTCTGTGTTGATTGTAATGTGACAGTAGGGTAGTCGGACATGGTGGAAGACAGTCCCGGCATTGGAATGTGGCTTCAAGAGGTGGTGGTGCCATAGCCTATCCCCTAGATCAGTGATTTTTTACTTTGTTCCCCACAGGAGTGCAGTCATACAATGATTTCAGCAGGCCTGCCAAAGACATCAGTGGCGCACCTCCCCATGTTGTTGCTTCATGGCAGTATTACACTCCCTATTCCACTACATCGTGTCACTGCCGTGGAGAACCACCACGACCAAGCTCATTCACGAACTATGGGCGCTGGCATTGCTCGACTGGTGGCATCCTTTGCTTGAAACCTCACAGATGACTGTTACACTTAACCAACAATATCACCATATACTGCAATTTCACCTTGTTCAGTTCACTTTGTTTCCATCAGTGGGCCATGCTCACATTTACTGAATAGTTTACCATGGTTCTCATGGATATTTGACAGATGGTTAAGAATTGAGTGCCACTTTGCTATGACCATGTCACCAATGACTCCGCTGCTGTTGACACACCAGTAGAGGTGATGGCTTATTGCTTTGGACCATGATGATAGTACTGCACAGTCCTTATGTCTTGCCTTTGCCTCAAGTTTTTTTTTTTATTCCTGTGTTAGAACAAAACAACTTATAAGTGTTGTAAGAATCACACATTATCATGTTTTGATATTCACATCATTCAGTGTTTACAAACATACAAATATATGAAAATCAGTGTAAGATTAAGGAGAAGTGTGACATCCCTTCATCTCAATTGTCGACTTAAGTACAGTCTGCAATATCTTGCTATCAGGTAGTCGGCACACAGTGCAATACAATAACACTACCCTTTTCCCTGTAACACAAAATTTCAAATAACAATACTGTATCACAGAATACCACTTCCTCCTTCAATGCATTTCAGCTGTCATGTACACTATAACTTCTAAAGTGTGTTTTCATGTGCCTTATCAACCTGCTCACCCTACAATGTCATGCAATAGAGTGTAATGTCATTACTTGCAAGTACATGAAGTACACTGAGCCTACAGGGCCATGCAGCGTTCACCCAAAAAAAGGTTCTTAAACCAGTCATGGCATGTCCTTGGCCATACGTATTACATAAACAACTGGACTAGTCATGTGTACTTCATATGTTTTGGGGTAATGGACAGTGCTGTTTTTTCACATTGTTAGTGAAACCTTCTCACAGATATACCAAGTGCACTACGGCCATGTAACGTAGTCTGTGCATCCAGTTATGCTTCTAATTAATTTCTAAGGCACCTGTGCGTGTGTAAATTTTGAAGCAATCACACAAAATTTACTCATGCACAGGTGACTTAGAAATGAATTACAAGTATGACTGCATGAACACACTAAGTCACATGGCCATAGTGCACTTGGTTTATCTGTCAGTTTGTTATACTGACAAATTGAAAGAACAACATAGTCCATTGCCCCAAAACATATGAAGTGCACATGAGTAGTCCAGTGACGCATGTAATATGTATGGCAAAGGTCAAGCCATGACTTGTTCAAGAACTGTCATGGGTGAATGCCGCATGGCCCTGTAGTCTCAAGCAAACTCAGCACATGCAAGACATCTACTGAAAGGGTAGAATGCACCATACATTTCCCACATTCATACCTACAGCTATCACATCAAGTTTGTGCTTTTTAAATACCATATTGAGGTGTTCCCTTAGCACTTATCCGTCATCACAACACTTTTCAATGTTTTCATAACATGATAATCCTTATTATGTTGTCTGTAAATAACTTTATTTTAAAGATATACCCAAAGAAATAGTGCTACAACTCCATAATGGCCTGTGCTGTCATTAGCGCCATTGCCTCTTGTGCATCTCTTAATACCCTTGAAGTTTGTTGACATAGCATTGTAAAGCATGTTAATTATAATTCCATTAATGTTTTGCAATGTGCCACACACATCGAACAAGTGTGTTTTTTCCTTCTCTTGCTCTCTCATATATTTCTTGACACCTACATGACGGTCTGTCGTGAAGCTTTGAATATGTACACCGGCATCTTTCACCTTACGTATTGAGTGTTTAAGGCCCTCCAGCTCCATAGCACTTGAGCTGGAGACTTCATTGCTCTGAAACAGGGTGGGGGTGGGAAGAAAAAAGAAATGTAATGCTTTCACATTATTCTTAACAACCAGTTACTCACCATCAGTGAAAATGCTAGATATTGTAACCTGCACTGCAATTACTTTCATGCAGAAACATCAGTATAAGCAACAAAAGGAAAAGGCTTTTAAATGTGATTAAGAAACACAGTGTTAAGCACCTGACTTAGTTGCATGTCGACTATCTTAGACCAAATCAAGTCCATCAAGGAATAGGAACCAAATTTCACTGTATGCCTGGGAGAGCAACAACAGGTGTCACCACCCAGTTTACCACCTGTTCCTTTCATTGACATCAGTAGTGACTGTTGTTGATGTTCCCACACATTAAGGTCTGATGGTACCAGGTAGGAAGACTGCATGAGGCTGTAGGTTCGAATAGATATCTGAGGTATATTTAGGTGACTTAAGAAATTTAGAATTCGAACAGGGCTTCCACCATTGAAGTAAATTCCTGAAGCAGTAAGAAGACTGCCCACTGGAAGAGTTCCTAGACATGGCTGTGATTCCCATACAAGCTTGTGTCAATTTGGACATATGTGTTCCAGCACGGCAAATCCTCCAAGTAGTCTTATTAAATAAACGGTCCTGGTTGCAAAACACATCAGGCACAGAAACATAGAAACAAAGAAACATAGACTTTGACGGCAGATAAGGACCACTTGGCCCATCTAGAATGCCCATTTCCCTACCTACAGGATAGGCCGCAGATCCTAGTTAACCAACGGCGTATTTCTTCCTACCCCCCACAAGAATTGCCTTATGTCTGTTCCATGCATTCTTGAATTCTCCCACAGTTTTAGATCCCACAACCTCCTCAGGAAGGCTGTTCCATGCATCCACTACCCTCCCTGTGAAATAATACTTCCTACATTGCCCCTGAACTGCCCCCCTTCTATCTTTAAATTATGTCCCCTTCTTCTTGCACGTCTCTTTTTCTGAAAGATGCTACCCTCTTGGACTTTGTTGATTCCACTGAGGTACTTAAGAGTTTCTATCATGTCCCCCATCTCCCTTCTTTCCTCACGGGTATACATATTAAGCTCCTTTAGTCTCTCCTCATACGGCTTCTCTTGCAGACCCTGCACCATTTTAGTTGCCCTCTCTGGACTGCCTCTATCCTATGTCCTTGCGGAGATGGGTTCTCCAGAACTGGACACAGTACTCCGGATGGGGTCTCACCAACTGTCTGTACAGAGGGATAACAACGTCCTGTTTTTTGCTGCTGATGCCTCTCCCTATGCATCCCAGTATACCTCCAGCCCTCCCTACTGCCTTCTCACATTGCTTGCTAACCTTAAGGTCATCTGATATGATTACCCCCAGGTCCCTTTCCTTTTTTGTTGTTGTTACTACCTCCCCCCATTGTGTATTCTTCCCCCTGGGTTCTTGTTTCCCAGGTGCATTATTTTGCACTTCTTTGCATTGAATCCTAGCTGCCATACTTCTGACCATTCCTCCAACCTTGCCAAGTCCCTTCTCATCCTTTCCACACCTCCTTGTGTATCAACCCTGTTGCAGATCTTTGTGTCATCTGCAAAAGGCATACTTTTCTTTCCAGTCCCTCTGCAATGTCACTGATGAAGACATTAAAAAGGACTGGACCCAATACTGAACCCTGCGGTACCCCACTAGTAACCCCTCTTTCTTCAGAGTGGACTCCATTTACAATTACCTTCTGTGTCCTGTTGTGCAGCCAATGTTTTACCCAGGCTACCACCCTGGGACCCACTCCCAGGCTGGTTAATTTCACTATTAATCTTTTGTGTGGGACTGTGTCAAATGCCTTGCTAAAGTCTAGGTAGGCCATGTCCACAGCCCCTCCCTGGTCTACTACTTTGGTCACCCAGTCAAAGAAATCTATTAGATTCGTCTGACATGACCTTTCCACTGTGAACCCATGCCGCCTTGGGTCCTGTGCTCCACTGGCCTCTAGGTACTCAACTGTTCGTTCCTTCAGAGGTGACTCCATCAGTTTCCCTACCACAGAGGTCAGACTGACAGATCTGTAGTTTCCTGACTCTGTCTTGGTTCCACTTTTGTGAAGGGGAATCACATCCGCCTTCCTCCAGTCCTCCGGTACCACACCATCCTCCCATGATTTATTAAAAAGAGTAGCCAGTGGTTTCATTAGTTCCTCCCTTAATTCTTTTAGAATTCTGGGGTGAATTCCATTAGAACCCATTGCTTTGTCCACCTTCAGTTATAGGAGTTTTTGCAGAACCCTTTCTTCTGTGAAAGGACTGAGATCGACCCCCCTATCAAGAGTGCTTCTGCTAATTGGATTAGGCACTTCCCCCTCCTCTTTTGTGAATACTGAGCAGAAATATTTGTTCAGTATCCCTGCTTTTTCACTGTCCCCCTCTGCCCACCCACCGTTCATTCTATTCAGCCTCACTATCCCTCCCTTTGTCTTTCTACCCTCGCTGATGTACCTATAAAAGGTTTTATCCCCCTTCTTAACTGTGTTGGCTATCTTTTCCTCAGTTTGCGCCTTTGCTCTTCTGACTTCTCTCCTTGCTTCCTTCTGCCTTAACTGGTACAGCTCTCTGTCCTGCTCCTTCTGTGTTTCCTTATACTTCCGGAATGCTATCTTTTTCTTCCTGACTTTCACAGCCACTTCTTTTGAGAACCATAGTGGCTTTTTCTTTTATTTTGATTTGTTTATTTGCTTTACACAAAGGCTTGTTGCCTCTGTGATGGCAGTTTTGATGATTCCCCATTGTTGCTCCACACCTCCTTCTAGCCTATTTGCTAGTGCTTTTCTGAGGCACTCTCCCATCTTGCCAAAGTCAGCTCACCTAAAGTCCAGTACCCTCACTTTTGTATGGCTTGACTCTGTAGCTGAGTTTAACATGAACCACACTGTTTGATGGTCACTTGTTCCCAGATGGCAACCCACTTCTATATCTGAGATCCTCTCACTGCCCCCATTTAAGAGTACAAGGTCTAAGATTGCTCCCTCATGAGTGGGTTCTGAAACTAGCTATCTGAGGCCTGCCATCTGTAGGCCATCAAGAATGGCCCTGCTCTTGGATGTGGCTGCAGCAAATGTGCTCCAGTTAATATCTGGCATATTCAGGTCTCCCATCAACAGTATCTCCCCTTTCTCTGCCATTCTAAGAATGCCTTCTATCATATCCTTGTCCATTCCCTCCCCCTGACATGGGGGTCTGTACACAACCCCTGTGCAGATTGTGGTGCCCTTTCCAGTCTCCAGGTGACCCACAGTGCCTCCTCTCCTCCCTGTTTACTCTTTTGTTCAGTTGCTTTTATCCCTTCCTTTACATAGAGAGCTACTCCTCCCCCTCTTCTCCCCTGCCTGTCTCTCCTGTAGGTTATGTACCCTGGTATGTTAACATCCCAGTCATGGTTCTCTGTGTACCATGTTTCTGTGACTGCTACAATATCAACGCATTCCTTTTCCATCAAGGTCACCAGCTCAGGGAGCTTGTTGCCCAAACTACTGGCATTGGTGCTCATTACCCTCCATTTCCTGATGACCTTACTCCTTTTTGCTCCATCTCTGTCCTTCTTGCCTTTGTCACTTTCTCCATTTACCCCTGCCCTTCTCCCTATCGACACCTCTATGTTGGTGTTTGCCGCACTTACTACTGTGATTTTTTTGGGGGGGGCTAGGATTTCCCTGCTCCTTTCCAGTCCTTCCCCCCTTGGCTAGTTTAAGTGCTTGCCAATGAAGCATTATAGTCCCAGTAGAGAAGTCCTGTCACACAGCAGTCCTTTCTCCTGGTGTCTTCTGGCAAGCTCTCATTAGCTTTACTAATGCACTTTCAAACACTAAGAATGGATGCTGCCTGTGTGGTGGGGTATCTACACTCAAAGGAACATAACTGTTCAGTAGAGAATGCATTACAGAACAATTTTAACATAAAGGAAAAATAAGATTCAGTATTTGTAATATAGAAATAGTTTAGTCAAAAAAAGTAATACAGTACTGACTACTATTGTACACAAATGTGGTACCCGTGCCCTGTCTACCTCCTGCTTCCTCCTGCCCTGGGCCTCCATGGGATCCTTACTATTGAAGACCCAGGCACAGTATTCAGTGATTACTTACGCCTGGTCCAGACTCCTCAATCCACCCTTTTCTCTGGCCTCAATGTAGTGAACTGCCTCTTTCCTCTCCTTCTTTACCATATATAACTAAAGAACCATCACCCCCATCCCCTGTGACAGTCTATGCTCCTTCATAGCCTTGGCACCTCTCACCACCCTTGTAACTATCCTGGCATTTTTAATGTACTACTCCCTAAACATGAACATAGGATCATAGGATGTTGCGAGTTAAGGGGACCAATGGTCCCTATGAAGCTCACCACCTGTATATAGGTGGAAAAACCAAAACGCCCATTTATCTGATAAATGATGTCTTTTTTTGTCCCATAAAGCAATCAAGCTTATTTTTAAAAATAGCCATACTTTCACTATTGACAACATCGGATGGTAATGAATTCCAGACTGGAATCATTCTCTAGCTATACCAGTTATTATGCCTATTTGTCCTATTGGTGTTCCCTTTTAATTTTAGATTGTGAGATCTTGTAATAAAGGTACTAGTATATCTAACCAGTCCAAGGGTTTCCATAAGGTAGTCATCCTTAATAGCTTTATAAGTAAAGCAAAGATCTCCCCTGATGTGTCTGTACTGTAAGGAATACAATCCCAAGTGTTCAAGATTTTGATAATAACTTACATTTTGAACAGTGTTAATATGTTTTGTAATTCTTCTTTGTACCCCCTCTACTAATTTTTTACATCTTACTGTCATTGGTGCACATAATGGAGCACAATATTCTAGATGCGGACATACTAAAGTTGAATAGAGAGGTATTATGACCTTTGTATATCTGCTTTTTATATTTTTTTAAAATGCAGTTGATAATACCGTGACATTTTTTTAACAGCTGTTTCATTATGCTGTTCAGAGGTTAATTTATTGTTACTTATCATTCCACAGTCAGTTTCATTATTAGTTTCTTGTAATAGCATATTGTTTATCTTATAACTATTTTTAATGTTATTATGCCCTAGGTGCATTACTTTACAATTTTTAATATTAAAGCTTATTTTGTTATTGTGTGCCCAAAGTACAAGATGCTTTAGATTGTTTTGCAGGTCAACAGCAGACTGCTTGTTACAGTATTTACTATGTAGCCCAGTTTACAATCATCTGCATACTTGACTGACCAGGTATCACCAGTAGTTTGCATAGATGATATCATAATTTTAAAAAGTGTAGGACCCAGGACAGAGCCCTATGGAACACCACTCATGACAGGTCCCCATTCAGAGAGGTAGCCTCTTAGAGCTACTCTCTGTTTCCAGTTAGTAAGCCATGAGGCAATCCAATTCACCAAATTATTTTCCAAGTTAAATTTAAGAAGCTGCTCAATTAAAATGTTATGTGAAACTGTGTTGAAGGCCTTAGAATAATCAAGATATATGATATCCACTGGTAAACCTTCATCCAGGGCCGCACTCACTGATTCAAAGAAATTAATCAAATTGGTTAAGCAGGATCTACCTGGTTGAAAGCCATGCTGACTGACATCTGTTAAGTTATTCTGAAAAATATCTGTTTCTACATGTTTCTTAATAAGTCTTTTCAACATTTTGTAAACAACAGATGTAAGGCTTATAGGCCTATAGTTGTTAACATCTTTCTTATTGCCTGCTTTGTGAATAGGGGTTACTATGGGCTCATTCCAGTTTGGGATAGTTTTCCCTTCTTTCAGAGAGATGTTAAAGGGAACAGAGAAGGGACCCTTTAATTCAAGGTACAACTCCTTGATTAGTTTGGGATGTATTCCATTTGGGCCTGGTGAACCATTGCTTTTTAGGTGATGGAATACTTCCTTTATCTCATTTTCTGTAAAAGGAATCCATTGTTGACAGTTACCGACTGGAAAAGTAGGAAAGGATTCTTTAGCATTAAATACACTTACTGTATAAATTGTTTATTAAAGTGAGTTGCCATTTCAGTTTCATCACCGATTATTTTTTCATCCACCACTAATGGGCCAATATTAGCTTTATTACCACGCAAGCAGCCTACATAATTAAACTTTCTTTTGTTATCTTTGGACACTGTAGCCAATTGCAGTTCTATATTTTGTTTATATTTTCTTATAATATTTTTAACATTATTGGCACTCTTTTTGTATAGTTTCCAGTTTATTATGGTTAAATGCTGTTTGAATTTCCTGTAGTATTTCTTCTTCCTGTTAATGGCTCTTTTCACCTTCATATTCCACCAAACCGGAACCCTGTGAATGTTTTTATATTTTATTCTAATGGGAACCCATTTATTTATACAGTATTGCAATTATCCCATATTAAGTTCCACACTGTGGTCAAGTTTTTATCACTAAGTTATTTTTTGCAATCCCAGCCAGCAAGGTAATCCCTCATACAACTATAATAAGCTTTATAAAAATCCTTCATTAGAGTAGACCCTCTAATTTGTTGTGATAAAGTAATAATACTGAACTTGAACATATTATGATCGCTGTTACCTAAGGGTTCAAGGACACTTGGAGTGGTAATATCCTCTTCAAAGTTTGTTAGGACCAGGTCTAATAGATTGTTTCCTCTAGATTTGCCCAAAACCACCTGTTCCAAGTTTGAGTTAATTATAAAATCGAGAAATCTATTCTCTGAGGTCCCAATAGCATTCAATGTAAACCACTTGATGTTGGGAAAATTAAAATCACCCATTAAAATATAGTTGTATTGTACTTCCGTGTTCTCCAAGTAAGGTAGGAATCTTTCATTTTCATTATGATCAAGATTAGGTGCTCGATAGGCTAAACCAATAGTTAATTACTTTCCAGGTAGGTATATTTGGGCCCACAAAATTTATTTTTCAGAACAGGGGGCTTGAGTAGAATCTAACATATAAGATTTGTATTTTTCAGATATATATATAAGGCTATCCCACCTCCTTGTTTATTTTGTCTATTTTTAGAGTATCTGGTATAGCCTGGGATATCCATGCCCCAGTCACAATCCCTAAACCATGTTTCTGTGATGCCACATATAGCTATGTTTTGATCTTTTAAGATGTATTTAAGCTCCTCAGTTTTGTTTGATAGACTTCTGGCATTAAGCAATAATGTACTAATTTCTTGATTCTACATGAATGATTGAACCTAGCGTATGCAGCCCTCTTTTCCCTTAATGGCTCCTGGACCAACAGCATGGCTTCCTAAACCTATCGCCCTTTCTTCTTACCCCAGCACAGGGCATCATAACCTACCACAGCCTTCTCTTAATGATGCAACACCTACTTGCCAGATCCATGTCTGGAGTTATACAGGCCAAGTGCACCTTAAGGAGTTCACCCATGTTGTCAAACTAGGCCCCAATACAGTCCACTGTCCCATCCTTATATGGACCTTCACCCCACCCATGGCCAATAAATGACAAATAAACTTCCAAAAATATACTTTTAATACACTTTTTGTTTGTATTCATTGTTATAATATAAATAAGGCAGTTGCAGGAGTAATATTGACAATCTGTTAATCACCCCATAGGGACAGTATGGCACTGGACTTTGCTTCGTAATACATTACACACCTAGGGGATGATTAACAGACTGTTAATCTAACCACTGCTAATGCATTATTGCATAGTAAATGATTTACATGTACATAATACAGTGCCATACAGTTCAATAGCTTTAAAAGTATTACATATTGTGACTGGATCTAGATCATAAAAAAACAAACTAAAAAAGGGTTCCGGTAACAGATACATGATTTTCAATCATTACTTACCTGGTAATGTCATCATCTGTGGAATCTATACAGTCATCATCAGATTGATAGTCAACAAAATCTGACACCTCCCAGTCAGGGTCATCTTCTTCATCAACTTGACAGATGAAGCCATTATCTTTCTCATCCTCGGATTCCACATCACTGGAAGTGTCACTGACATTATCAGTTGTCAATTGCTGAGGTTTGTACTGAATGCCAACAGACACCACTGGAGAAGCACTGATGCAGACTTGAACACCACGACGTATCCCTGTTGTCATTGTTTGAATACTTCTTGAAAACCTAGCCTTTCCAGTGCTTGCCGGAACATACTTTAATGTCTGACTATACTTTATGGTAGTGATCTGCAAACAGATGGTTAGCATTGTATTGAAAATAACAGCACAATGATAGGGTTACATGATAAACCAAAAAGTTAAGGTAGTCATCAATTTGTCAGTCTGTGTTGACATTTCCTTATGTTGAGGTTCACTGTCAAGCTGTGACAGTACTTCAGCATATTCAACAGCATCAGGTAACTGCTCTTGAGTGTCCACGTGTGGTTCCTCATTTGACACCGTCACTTGTTGTGCAGTAGTTGATACAATAACAGTTGTTGCAGAACGTGTCACAGAATTCAGTAGACCTAGCGCACTGAGAACCTGTCAAGTAAAATGTGGAAATACGTCACTGTTGAAAGTCAGGAAATTCATAATGACTATGACAATATTATACAACGCAATGGAATGATACTTGTACCTGTATACGTTTTCTCTTCTCGACAGCAGTGCTTTGTCTCTTTGGCTTCTCTGATTTATGGACAACAATATTGGGACAGTCATCAGGTTTTAATCAACACTGTCCAGGGATGAAACCAGTATGGTGTAGAAGAGTTTGTGACATGGAAAATTGGTCTTCTGAGAAGTGATCCGTGCAAAGTACGGTGTGATCATTTGGCCCCCACCTGGAATGCTTGACTGCCATTGCCCACTGTTTGCATCACTTTGCATCTTTAGGGAACTGGTAAAAACTGCTGGTGTAACCCCAGCCATGTTTCCACCTAACTGCACAGTAATGCTTCATGTTGACTGTAGAGTAAATAAGACAAGTACACATGAAAGCCACACACTGAGAAAATTATTACAAAAAACACAGTATTAATGTCAACGTTAATGCACACTTATAACATACATATGTTAAGATAGTGACATAACATGATGGCATGACAGAACATAGTGATTCAATAATGCTGAATTATCAGGTGAAAAAAACAGGGCTACACTGTCTTGGATAAACATGGTTGTTAGCCTGTGATGGACTTGAATGTTAATGGAGGTTGATGGGTTGCATGGTCCCTTTATGTGAAATCCTTGCGTAATTTGACTTACTGTTTATAGTGTGTGGATAAGGTGGAAAAGTAGCACGTTGGAGGTGAAAGGGCATTGGAAGGCTCCTTCTGTTAAAACTGTTGTGTAAATTCTATTGCTACATATACTGTATTGCTGATTGTGGTGTGCTGAGGGGGGTTAGCCTCAAGGCATGTGATATTGTGGGATGTCAGCAAGGGCATGGATTGGATCAGTCATGATAAGGCCTACAGCTACCACAGCCTGCATCTTTGGTAGGGTGCAGCTGTGCACGTGGTGAGGTGTGGCCATGGTTCAGCTGGGCCTGGAGGTTGGGAGGGTGCACAGTATGCCTGCAGCTGTCACAACTTAGTGTGGGAAACATGGACAGCCTAGGGTGGCAGCAGGCGAAGATGACAGGCATCTGGACCTAGCCTGAGTTGGTGGGGGCTGTGAGGGGCATGTCAGACTTGCCTGTATGTCTTGATCCATTCTGACAGGCAGTGTTGTGGGGTTAGGTGGCATGTATCCTTGGGTCACAAGGCATGGGGGTTGGGATGAGTATGATCAGTGTCGTGGTTTGTGAGGGGATGTAATTAAAATGACATGGCTGGGCAGGGTTCTGACACTGTTGGGTATGAATGGGTGGGGAATGCTGAATAATGGCTCAGCTAGGTGAGTGGTAGGGACCAAAGTAGGGGGAAGGAATGGTGATGAGATGAGATAAAAGGGGTAGGACTGCAAGTGGCTGTCACAGTTGGGTGCCAGCAGTCACCCATTTGAGGGGAGGAGCTGAAAAAAGTAAGGAGTCAGGGTTTATTGCGGTACCATACAATGGTGGTTTGCCTAAGGAAGTTCCTGTTGTGGGACTCCATTATTATGGGTATCCAGTGTGAGGGTATCAGGTGCGAAATCAGCCTATTTTAAAACAATTGTAAGGTGGGAGTGGTGGTCAGTCAGAAGATGGTAGCATGGACCTTCATGGTGGGCCTGAATAGTCTAGAGAGCAAATGCAGGATGCTTCACCTAGGGTGTAGGAACACAGAACACATGTACACCCTTGTGGTTGGTGGTGGGTGGAATACTGCAGTCATCATTTGATGACGAAGATGCTAAGGTTCAGGTGGATGTCAAGATTAATAATTATGAACAATGCTGGAGGGATGCAACAAGGCACACTACAATGCTGCTAAGCATCCACAGGGGGGATTGCCTAAAGAAACAGGTAGGTGATTATTCCTCTGTACAACTGCCTTGTTAGATGACACCTCAAGTACTGCATGAAGTTTTGGGGTATGCACACTAAAAAGGACATCTAGCTCCTGCACCTCATTCAGAGGAGGGCAAGTAGGACGATCCGTACTCTAGGGGATATGACATATGAGGAGCTACAGGCTGACTGTCCTTTAGGATTGACTGTATGATTTTACACACATTTAAAGTGAGAGTCAAGCAATGATCATCCTTCAGACAAGTTTTTTGAATAGGCACAACATGGGCCATCACACAGTCCTGTGGCATGCATTCTGTGTACAGCGATTCTGCAATAACATCTTCTAGCTCACTAACGACCCTAGGGGAAATGACTGGACAAAAACTGAGTGCAGCCATTGATGAGAAATAAGTCACTCACAGGCAAAAGGTAAAAAGGCAGTAAACAGGCAACTGTATAAATTCAAAATGAACATGAACCACCAGAAATGGTTATGACAGAGAAATTGAAAGATGAGAAAAACATCGACTGCTGGGTACCATGGAACAAAGAAGTACTGAGTGATTTTTAAGTTCTGTGGTGGGGTGTGGCTTGACTTACCAAAACATGGAACAAAAGATGATTTAAAAAAACAAAACACAACATACAAAAACAGACAGACAACGCAACACACATGTCACATACAGAAAAAATTAGGATTATTGACATGGGTGTGCAGGCATTAATACAAGGCAATGCAGCTATCTTCCAGATTCACTTAATACCATGAAATCTACAATGACATGATTACATTTGCATAAACCACTGTGAAACCCGCACATGACATGGACATATAAAAAACTAAATTGATCATGACACTAGATTAAAGAGGGAAAACTGTACTATATAGGCTTCTAACTTGATTTGACTGCATCTCTAAATTCTTGTAACAGTACAGCACTGTGGGTTACAGAAATCATTCCATGCTGCTTGGCCAAAAGAAAAGTAAAAAAATGTGTTTCACACACTGACAAAAGTAATAATCAGTGTTTATGAAAACATTACAGTACAATTACAGTATGCATGTAAAGGGAACTTCACAGTCGAACCAAGAATAGAACATGCCAAAGAGATGTCATGTTTTATTGAAAGAAGGAATTTTTTATAAGACTGCAGCTGGTCAGTACAATACTGGTTGCTGAGAATAACACAATTTGGAAGTGGTTCTTGATAAAACAGCAGCACTGTAATAACTAATAGTGTATAGTGCAGTGTTGTTCAGCATAGAATTCCATGTCTTTCAAAATGCTGTTGTACAGCACTTCCAGGGTCATTGAATGTGACTGTACCCTACTATTGTACAGCAGCATTCTAGAACCTCTACAGACTGCATGAGTCAGTTTCATTTTGAAAGCAAAAGAACTCACAAAACACATATTTCACTAAGAACTATACACTATACACTATAAAAATACATGATGAGCACCTCGATGCAGAAACAGTGTGTTTTGCCACTGTGGGGTTATGATTCCCATGAACATCTCAACCTTTACTCTACAGGTCAGAAGAACCCTCTGTGGCACTACACACTGGTTCTGCATAATTGCACATCCAGTATTCACTATATAAAACCCTATGAACACTGGCTCAGAAATGAATTATGCAATATGTGCATGCAATGTATACTGAGAATATTAGGTCACTCAGTGCAATCTTATGTAGAAAATGACAAAATGGATATAATTGGTGCAACTATCATGCTAACACATCTAAGCATCAAAATTGGTAACAATAGTTACATAAAGATGATCATACAGAAATTCAAACTCTGATTTGGGGGAAACATGAGGAGAAGAATGGATATAGAAGGATGACCACAGACAGTAGTGGCTAAAGTGCACAGCACAATCACTGTAGTCCAAGATGGCACAACACCATACTTGTGGTGATTGGAATGTGCTAATGATTGGCAATGAATGTTATTACAAATTTATTGCAATACACTTGCCATGAAACTGAAGGACAGCATGACACATAAAACAATATAAAAGAAGTAGAAATAACATTGTCATTAAAAATGAATGATAAGCAATAAGAGCAGTATAACATAACATGGATTACAGGTTTGGTATTACTGCCACTAGCTATCCAAACATGGTGCTTTCATATTGCATAATCCAATGAGGACTAATCAGTGATGTTACCACCACACCAGCATCACACCAACATACACACACAGCATCCAGGACTGTCAATGTGTTGCATGTTGTGAATGCACATTGCACTGAGGGCTAACATTATACAATGCATCAAAAACCCATTTGAAGATCACAGTCAAGGAACACCACGATATGCAGTCATGTCACCATTACAGCATGGATATTTATACTTATAGATCGAATAGTGCAACAATGATAACATTAAAAGGTAACAAAAATAATATAATGTAAGGGGGGCAATCACCATATCACCATGGCATGTCTGCAGTTAGTGATACCATCTGAGGTGATACACAACCCACCAAAACCATTTCCATACATGAGTAAGAATAGACATGACAGTGACACAAAGCAAATAATGACATTGCAGCGCTGTGTCACTTATGGCAATGAAGGGGCAAATAAAATAATGATGTGCAAAATGACAGACTTCTGAATCCAAAGCAATTAAAAAAAACATTGTAATCAGTAGTTGTGCAGAAAGGGTTCATGAGAACAAATGATCATGCAGACTGCACAGTGACAGCAATGAAATAAAGACAATGAAAAATGAACAGATATTTTGTCATTTTATTTCATTCATGTTACTGTGCAAGGTGATGGATCATGCATGCATCATGAATCAGTTATGCACAATGAGTTATAGCAAACTATTGTATCTGAAAAGTCTAAGTAAGGCTGATTTTAATAATTGTTAATAATAATTTATCAGTCCGCAGTGAAATTCAGATTAGGGAGGAGATACAAAAAAACAAAAGATGTACTACTAACACATGGCAGTAAGGATCAAAATCAGAGGTTGTGGTTTAATAGACAGCAATGAAAAGAGGCTAAAAATAACATATGACACCCCTGGAAACCATAATACCACATACAACCACCAAAACAAAAAGAGGTACACCAAATCTGGAAAACAGCTGCACGTAACAGAACATGCTGTGCAAACAGGTATAAACAGATGTGAAATAAAAAGGTGAGAAACAGACACAGAGATCACAGTAATAGACACTATGCAAAGGTACCTAGCTACAGGAAAATGTAGTTTTGTAAACTGTTTTTACACTGAGATACCAAACAAGAACTAAATACAGTACTAAAGCATTGGTCATATGAAACGTGCACAAGGACAGGAGAAAGTGGGAAATAGCGGTGTCAGACAGATGTCAAACTACAAGCCCACCCTATGAGGTCGTCACGCATGTCACTCCACTCTGCACAGCGTGGAGACTGTCAAAATAGAAACGGAGGATTCCAGAGACATTATAATGATTTTACAAAGGTCAGAAAATATGCATTTTGACACTTTTCAAAAGAAAGACAACACAGAAACTGTTTTTTAAGTGACTCTTTATTGAACTGAAACATTGAACTGTGTTTTAAAGCTGTTGCATTTAATCTTTAAAGCTCTCAACAGTCAGGCACTCTCTTACCTGATGAGGTAGAGAGTTCCACAGGGTGATACAAATCAAAACACAGAAATAGCAGACTGGTCAAAGAACAGTAAATCTGGCAAGAAGTTTATAAATGAACAAAGTTCCATTATAAATAGTCTTACATGTGGTAATTAAAATGTTAAGTATACTGTATCATATAAAAATTTATTTAAAATCAATAATTATATGTAGAAACAGAATGATCACCTCATTGAGTATCTGGAACAAGATAGTCCATATTGGGTTAAAAAGAAAAATACCCCAAAATAAATGTTCTTAATGAAGCATTGATGTAAGATGATGATTAAATAAATAAATAAGTAAAATGAGAGTATAGTTATATTATGTTACATCCATTTAGGAATATTGAAAGTTAATGGCAGGAAGGCAAATTAGTCTGATGGAACAGGAAGTTCACTCCAGTATAAGTTCCACCTTCTCCATCTGTTAATATAAAGTGCAAGTTTGTGTTGCACTGCAAAGGTAATCCTGTCCATGTCTTGAATCTGATTTACTATAATCACCAATTCCATTATCATGGAGGGACGAACCTGCAGCCACCTCTTCATGATGGTCTTTGTTGCTACAACCACCAAGATGGACCAGAGCTATCTAACTTCCTGACCGTTGAGAGATTGTGGGTAAATACCTAGAGCTAAGTGCTCTGAGTATAAAGGGGTGGTAATATCGAATAAGGAAATCAAATGGTAGATAATTGCTTCCCCGTATCTGGGCAGGTATAGGCAAAGCCAAACAAATATGGGCTTGTGTAGCTAGATCCTCTCCACACTTCCACCAACACGTGGCCTTAAAGGAGTGGTCTGATTTGGCCTAAATCTGTGGGACCAAGAAATATCTAATCCACAATTTTCAGGCAAATTCATGCCATGTCAGTGAGGATGTCATACTCCATGTTTTGGCCCAAACCCACAACCAACTCTTGGGCTCTAAACTAAGTTTAGGTTCCTTCTCCCACTTATCTTTAACTCCATCCATGGTGTACTGAAGGTCCACTATATAGTTGCATATAACATGGTTATAGTCTACTTTCCATGTAAGGAGCCCCAAATCAACTGAAAATATTGGGAAAAGGGCATTCTCCAGTTCGAAGTTGAGTACCCTGAAAGGATTTTTTTATGGTCCCTACATTGGTAGTGATGGAATCTATCCTGAGCCAGCCAATCTTATCTTTGTGCTGCACTGTCAAAAGAAATGACAGTCTCTTTTTGGAGGAGTTGTCATGGGGAGTGAAGGCCATTCTGGGCCTGTTGTTTAAACGAGGAATCAAACTTTGAGGGTAAGAAGTAATCTTCCCAGATCCACCACTTATACATTCATAAATACTATGCCATACCTCCTCTGCCTATGACCCATGACCATCCCTCAAGGACTATGTGTATACCTTCAGAGTGAGGGTTTTGTAAGTGACTGTAGATGTTTAGTGAGGAATAACAAGGCTGGAAGGGAAGGGGTTCTCTCTTGGGCCAATTCAATCTGCTTCAGGTGGGCAACATAATTACAACTGGCCCACAGTAAAGCTGGCTTCATCTGTGCGGCAATCCAATATCCCATGAACATTGGGAGGGCCCAATTAGCCTTGGCCTTAAGGAGGTAAAGAGTTCACTGGGCAACTCTTAGACTCACCCCATGCCAAATAAAAGATAGCACTTGTTTTTGCCAGACCAGAAAAATCACACCTGGGTATAAGGCAAGGAACATATTGAAAAATATATAAAAAGCAGGGACATACATACATCTTTATAGCCTGTATCCTAGCATGCAGTGGTAAGGGGAGCAGCAACCAATAGTTATAATCTGATTTGAGGGATAATAGAAGGGGCTGGTAGTTTTCTGACAATAACATGGAGGTAGTCAGTCCCAAGTGGACCTCCAAGTACTTTATAGTGGTAAGATCCTATTACATGGGGTATCACTCTTGAATGGATCTAGGGAATTAATGAAAAAATAAACCAATACTTCCATCTTGGTTGTATTCCATGAATACCCTGATAACCCAGTAAACATTTGGATTTAGTGAAATACCTCCAGGAGGGAAGCATCTGGGTTCCCAAAATAAAGTTGGAGGTCATCTGCTTAGAGGACTAATTTATGTTCAGTTCCTCCCAGTGTGATCCCCCTAATATTCTGGTTTAAACAAATACTTTGTTCAAGCTGCTCAGTATATAATGTGAATGGGGACAAGCATCCCTGGTGTGTTCCTCTCCAGAGCGCAAATGAGTTTGATACATGACCATTTATGTGGTCATATCCTGTGTGAGAAGTGAACAATTTAGACATAAAATCTATAAACTGGTCTGCAAAACCAAAGCCGGCCAGGACTCCATGCAACAAGGCTCACAAGACCTTATCAAAGGCTTTCAAACAATCAATCAATCAATTTTATTTATGTACCAGAAAGTATGTGAGCAAAAATGCCCATTTTTACAAATGTCCAGTGTGGGATATAACACACAGGTAGAATAAACATAACAAGTAACAGAAAACCAGATTATCACATTACAACATATGGGTAAAATAAGCATAACAAGTAACAGCAAAACACATTAAAAAGGATTACAAAATCTTATGATGTAAAGGCTGAGCGAAAAACACTCGAGGTCCCAGAATAATGTGCTGCATGAGGTGAAAGTGCTAGACAAAAGTGGTTGGTGGGATTGGAGGTCAGAAGGGAGGTGGTGGTGATTGTAAGGGGGGTTAGATTGGGGGGAGGAAGGGGAGTGAGTTGGGCTGGGGTTGTGGAACAGGGAGGAGGGGGAATGATCAAACAGATTTAGCAAGAAGACCACCCTGGGCATCTATAGGTGGACAAATGTAGGAGGTGGACCTTGAGGGAGGAGTCAAAGGAGTGGTTTGACTTGCAGGCCTGGATTTCAGGGGGAAGGTTATTGTACAACATTGTGTCAGTAAAGGAGATGGAGCTTTGAGCCTGCATAGTCAGAAAGAAAGGGGTGTCAAAGATCATGGTGGCGCCACCTCTAGTCAACCTTCTCTGCATCCAAACTCATAGGAAGAGCTCTTTGCTTGATATGGGCATGATGGTCTATAATATGTACCATTCTCCTTATATTATCCTGCGCCTGTCAACCCAGAGCAAAACTGGTCTGAACCTATGTGGATTAGGTGTGGGATAACCTGTTCCAGCCTGCAGGTGAAAATACCAGTAAGGATTCTGTAATCTGTATTAAGGATAGATATAGGTCTATATGAAGCACATAAAGAGGGATCCTTGGCTGGCTTTGGGATCACAGAGATGATTTACTGGGACCAGGAAGGGACAAAAACACCATCTTCTTCCATGACAAAAGTATACGCCCTATAAAGCAAGGGGGAAACTAAATTTGTAAATTTCTTGTAGAATTTACTTGGGAGCCCATCTGTCTTTGGGCATTTACCAATTTTTAGATGCTTAATTTCCTATACACTTTTTAAATGAGAACTAGTGGCTGCAAGGGACTGATTATGTAGTTCAGTAGCCTGGGGCAAATTTAACTGATCTAGAAAAGCAGCAATCTGAGTGAGTGATAAAGGGGGGTCTGCCTTATTAGGATCTGTACCGTAAACCCAAAATGCCTCATCTATATCTGACATCAAACATGTGGCATTTTCATAACAGGGTGTAGAATTTGGGCAATGGTGGCTTTAGAACACAATTGACAGAGTCTACTTGAAGTAATTTTAGCCCTCTAGGGTCACCTTCATAATATTGCTGTTGTAAATACAGTAATTTTTGTTCATCTTGATAATCTAAAATAGACAGAAGTACCTTTTTGAGGTGGTTGAATTGTATTGCTCTCTGTTTGTTTAGTTCATGTTTTTGTTGGGACTCCAACTCCACTATTTGTGTCTGCCACTGCAGTTTACATGCCTCTCTGTTTCTTTTTCTGTGATGAAATCCCTATCAGTTTACCATGTGTAATTGTCTAGTGTCCCATAGCAGCATTGAAGGGAGTCCGAGAGCATCATTCTCTGCCACTGCCCTCTCAACAGATTCCACCAGGGTCTTTTGGACTTCTTTATCTTGAATCAAGGAGACATTCAATCTCCAAAAAGTGGATTTTCTGGTCTGGCCCAAGTTTAATTAAAAAAAAAAAACAAAAAAAAAAAACAGGTGCATGATCAGAATGAGTCATATCTCCAATCCAAGAATCTTGTGGGTGCCCTTTTAACTCTTTAGGTATAAAGAAATAATCTATCCTAGAATATACTTTTTATATATATCTATATGTATTTTATTAGCTTTCAACCTAGAATAGACTTGATGTGTGGAGTAATTTGTATAATCTTTAGCTCAGCCATGCTAGAGGTAACATGCATCCAAATAGCCCAATTCAACAATAAGCTTCTGAACTTGTTGTGCAACTTTGTGATCCTTTCTGAGAGAAGGTGAAGTAGAGTCTAAAGGAGGACTACGCAGCAAATTAAGATCTCATCTGATAAGTGCCCTTCCACCCACTCAGCGATCGTTAAAACAAGGTTGTGATAAAATAAATAATCTGATCCTGGCATGGTATATATAAAAGCAGGGTAATCAAGGTTCCATTGTACCATCCCTTAAGCAGGGCATAACAGCCCTCCCCGTCTGTGAAGGTGCCCACTAGTTCAAAAGCCACCCTGCAGGAAACAAACATTGTGGTGCTTCTACGCCTGCCAGACTTACAGCATATGAGGAAACAAGCACAATACTGTAGCCAAATTTTGTGAATTTATCATGTTCCAGGGGAGACAAATGCGTCTCCTGAAGTAAAACAAATTCAGCTCCAGACTTCCTAAGAAAGCTAAATACTCCTTCTCCTTTTGATGGGGTAGGTAAAACCATCTACATAAATAAGAAATTATTACTGTACCCGTATTAGCTATTATCTAAAAGTTAGAAGACTATATTTACTAGAACCTTAGCCCAATAGTTAACCAGTGCACCCAAAGACCATCTGACAAAAATAGCTTCAAGATTCAAGGTGATCAAAACATGAAAACTTTGCAAGTTAATATAAAGAATAAATGCCAACAGGGCAACTAGCAAACAATATAGACTACTGGTTTCATGGTAGGAGGTCCATACATACAGACCTCTTTTTCCCACCCTTACAAAAAAATGGTGGTTGGTTGAAGGGTGAGTTAGAGGAGGTGGTCACACCTCTCATCCAGAAGCCCTCCTACAGAGCCTTAGGTGAAATAAGGAGGCTCTCAGCCCAGTTAGCGGGCATATTTATCACTTGGCTTTAGAAACTAAAGGAAATTGCAAGGAAAAATGTACTGTAATAATAAAATGAAGCAACCACCCAAGGTAATCAGTGTTTAAGAGGGCTTTTGAGAACAACTTTCACTTTCCTTAATGCCACCCCCCCCCAAAAAATAGACAAAGGGTAGCTCATGGGTCCATCAACAGGCTGCACTTCTCTGCCATTTAGTAAGTTTTTATTCTTAGATATCTAAAAACATGGGAGAGAGCTCCTTGGTTAACGATCAGTAATGAGAGTAACACCAAGGGAGCCATTACCTTTGGAGTGAGGAAACGCCACAGAAATATTTCAGTTCCCAATTACATTTAAGAGAATAAATGGGTGGAAGGTGGTGCTCAGTTGCTTTAAATCTACCCAAGGACCCTGCAAGAAACCAGGGAAAAGGACCCCACAAGCCACCCCAGAATTAATTCGAAAGCATATAAACAAATAATAAAAGTAGATATCTAATACACACAGAATGGTCTCAAGAGAGCAAAACTCCTCCTCAATGCCTGTGAAAGCCCGAGGAACATGCAACACAATTTTGATTGCACAGTTCAGTACATAGAGAAGCAGTCCATTAGAGTCAAAGTATTACCGTAATCCGCTATCAACATAATGGGGGGTGGGCAGTCTATTCGAAAGATAAAGAACAAAAAATATAGGGGGGCCCAGACAAAATTATTCTGGTGCACAAATGGTGAAAGTTTAAACACAAAGTTAAAGCCACCAGGTGAGGGGCAAAAGAGAAGGGGTACGCATAGCCATAAAATAAGAAGGAAAAGGGTCCCATTACACAAAGAGAGTCTATCAGGTTGCCAATTCCATCTGGTCATTCTGTTAGCATTGCTGCAGTTTTTGTAGGAACGAGCTGTCAATCAATGACAGCGTACTGAATACAGTACAGCACTTATTGAGAGCTCAGTCGGTGGCTGGCAGTGATCATTAGAGGTGGGCTGTGACAGTCTCCAGATCAATTTAATGATGGGGGAGCACGGTAGTGGAACACTGCCCAATGGAGTGGGGGATGGGGTCCAGTAGACCACCAATGATGTATTCATATTTCATAATGGAGGATTGGGGCTTGAGGGAGGCATTAGATCACCAGGGATCTTTTATATGCAGTATAATAATGGGGGACAAGGGCTTGGAGGGGCTGCTAGATCAGCAGTGATCCTATATATATATATATATATATATATATACGATAATGGGTGAAGGGGGCTAGGGAATACAATAGACTACCAGGGATTTAATAATTAAATTAATAAAACAGGACTAGGAGCATGGAGTGGGGGGCCCACTACACTATCAGAGATCCAATAATTATATCAGTAAAATGGGACTAGGGGCTGGGAAAAGAGCCTGCTAGACTACCAGGGATCTTTTATACATAATAATGGGGTATAAGGGCTTGGGAGGGGGAATGTGGCACATTGCTGCAGATTACAGAACTCTCTCAGCACAATTTCTACATTCCCTTCCAGAAGCCCTGGCTGGTTTAAAGGCACTTAGAAATTTCCCCTCAGGGAGAGTTTTGAGAATACTGATTGTGGGGATTTGGCAGCCTGCATCTGCCACAAGTCCCTAGCACTATGCTGGAGACCATTTTGTGGTGCATGGGCGGTGCAAGCCCCATTTGGTTCAGGCAACCTGTGGTTGACATAGGCTGTTTTGAGAATCATTCTCAGTGCATCTTTTATGCAAGGGGCACTTTGTGCCATCCTTGTGGTGTAAGTCCCTTGTGCCATGCTGGGAGTTTTGAAGAATCTGGCCCCTGGTCTCAGGGAGCACCCATTAATTTAGAAATCCTGCCTGTTAAAATGTGTTTTTTTGGATTAACTAATCTGCTAGCTAACATCCATTCTAGAGGCTATTGAGCTGGAACAGTTACCACTCACCATTTGTAGGGTGTCGGTTTTTTGTAGATAAACTTGAAGTATTTACAGCATGGTGCCTCAGGTAAGTAAATCTTTTTCACTGCTGTCAGGGCTTAGTTTCCCTTACCACAGAATCTATCAGTTCATGGTCATCCCTCTGCTCTCCTGACTTGTGCCTTAGTATGATAATTTAAATCTATTAGGGTCAGAACATGGGTTTGTGTTTCCTCTGGGTTTTATTTCATGCAGACTTTTGAGTTCTGTTTGCTGTGAGACCCTGCTAGCAGCCTTGTTGCATCTGGGTTAAACTGTCTGTTTTTTGGAAACTGCTTTGCTTCCTTATTCTCAACCTCAGTTTGGATCCTCTTTGTGCACTAAGAAGAGTTGTTTCTGGAATGAGCGCTATTTCTGTCCTGTGATGCAGCCTCCAGGACAATCTCAGTTGACCACTTGTCAGTGGCTCCTTGCCAGATGTCTTTTCTGTAGCATGTTTTCATGTACTGCCTCAGCCTTTTCAATTGGTGGGTGGGGCAGACGTATGGTTGAGTGAAGCATGCTCTAAAATTCTGACATCATAATGCTAAATGTTATGATGATGCCAGACATTGCTCCTGAGGCAGTGTGTACCATTGTCATCTATCACAGCGGCTGTTTCCCCTAGTAGCAGTAGCACTATTAAGAGCATATTAAGTGTTTGGGGCAAGGCTTATATTATTTTTGGGATCAAATTTTGCTACAGTGCAGACAGCCCTGAGGACTGTGGATTTTTCATTTTGGCTAGGTAAGAATGTTGATTGTGAGCATAGAAAAAGGACAGACATAGTATCTTAAAGGGGCAAAGCTTCCTTTTATTTTCCTGCTACAGTATATATTTAATGATGATTAAAGATGCATAAACACAAGCTCAACTTATTCTAAGAAACAACATGAATCTATTGGGCAACAAGTTGCATTGGCACCATGGCTTATCTCAGACTGACTGTTTTCAAGAGATACAAGACCTGCCAAAGTAAAATGAGGCCATATCCTTTGAGGTTAAACTGTCCTCACTGTGTTTCACAATCTAATATGTCTATTTCGGCTCCACCCATCTTGTCCTCCAGAGTAGGAGAGAGGATGCAGCTATAGTACTGCCCGGCAGTGGTAAGGCTTAGTTGTCCACATCAGTATTGTTTCTTTTAAATGAGAAGCTTTGTGTTTAGGACCTGCAGGTCATCCATTTGAAGACTCCCAAATACAAAGTGGGCCCTTCATGTCTAGAGAGCACATACAGGAATGACCAGGTGCACCAGAACCGAGTGAACTAATTCACCCAGATTTGCAGGCAACTCCCATCCCTGGTGAAAAGAAAGACCAAGAAGAGGATGCAGGGGCCCTGAGAAGAATTCTGATCTGACAAAACTGAATCTGTCTGATGAGGAAGAATATCCTACTGAGGAATAGGGGGAGTAGACAGAACCAAAGAAAAAGACTCTGACACCCCCATGAGATTCAAGGTCACTGTCCTATCTTATAATGGAGGTTTGTAGGATGCCAAGTTAAGATGGTTTTATGTGATAACAGCATCTCTGAAATGGTGAGTCCACAATAGCAATAAAAGTTTGGAGAGGACAGAAATGGCTACTATTTTTTTAGGGGGGGTTGCCCTCCACACACACCCTTACTTATATAACAAACTCCGAGATTATATCATCTCAAGGAGGGGGTAAAGCATTTTTGCCATGTCATCCTCACTGATATTCCATCACCAAGATTTGGACTCATTGATTTTGAGTCGCTGCCATTACATGTCACCATTAAGACAGATTCAAGATACAGAGCATCTACACAGGAACACCATCTTCTCTGCATAGGTTGTGGATCTAAAGTGTTTCCACAACTACAGTCACTGTCATCAGATTAGAGAACAAGAATCGTCCAGGGTGGACAAACAAAAGCAGCTCCCTATGCCAAGGATATTATACTATACTCTTCAGGAGGACAACACCAAAAAAGAGGGAGACTCCTCTGATGATGGACAAGTTTATGTGTAATACCATGAAGCACACCATTATATCTTTTGAAGGTTCAGTGGTCCTTTTGGATGCTCATGCTAAAAGCATGGATGTGTTATGCTGACTTTCACTGTAATGGTATCAACCTATAAATGACGTACACTTTCATTATTATTATTTCTTGAGCATTCAACTCCTGGGTTACTGCCTTAGGTAGTTTAATGCCCTAGGACTCTGAGGGGACAAATATAGTGCAGCTCATTTCAATGGCCTCCATCTATCTGGGGGATACAACTGTGGAGAATCTACTGATGTTGGCTTATTAAGTCTACCAAATTGTGATGAGCATGTGTAGTGTGTGGCTTCATCACTGGACTACATATCATGCTTCTAAGACAAAGCTGTTTATGTTGCCTTTTACTGGGGAATGTTGGACTAGAGCTGGATAGTATCCTGAAAGATATCCAGGACAAGAAAGATCAGTTGCCAGTGTCTAGGCAGCAACAGAAACCGAACCGGTTATCAAGAAGGTGAAGGTTTGGCAGGCTGAGGCAACTTGAGGGGCATTTTGCAGCCCTTTCACAGCTTTGGTAATTAAAGAAACATAGGAGCCAACTCTTGTTTTATGGGCAACAGTATTAGAGGATAATTTGCCGACAGATGCAATCAAGACAAAGAAGGAGAGATGGATCTTCACAATGAACTGATGCAACTCCATCTCTGCCTGCCCTTCCCCTTGGTGAAAGACTGTAGTATTTTTACCAGTAATGAGGTCAACTTACATCAGATGTGTTGGTACTGGAAGTTCTGGCCCAGGGTTATGCCACAGACTTTACAATGGTACCGATGAAAGATCACTTCCATCAGTCTCTGTCCCCATACACAGGGTGAAGCCACAAGCAGTTATACAGACTTTGAACTACAGTACTTGATCCAAATAATAAACAATTTTCCCAGTTACAGCCAATGAGGAGGTACAGGGATTTTATTCAGTGTACTTCATAGTTCCCAAAACATTGTGGGGGGGGGGGGCTTCCACCTGATCCCAGACTTGAAGCAGTTGAAGAAGTTTATACGGTACTCAACTTTCAAAATAGAGTCTCTGCGGTTCATCATCCATGAGGTCTAGCTGGGGGGATTTTCTGGAATCCATCAATCTGAAGGACACAGCTCTACATACTATCTGCCTTTTCCATAAGAAATTTCAGAGATTTGAGATTTAGGGATGGCAATTTCAGTACTGGACTCCCCCCCGCCAGTGTGGCAACAGTGCTGAGAGCAGTTTTGAAGGTTTTGATTGTACTATAGCACAACAGAGACAGGAGAAGAATAACGCCTGCTGCTACCTGAATGATTGCCTCATCAGAGCCCTGATGGCACAAATAGCAGAGAGATCAATGGCAGGGACACTTGCGGTCCTGGAGATGCATGGCTCCTTGGTCAACAGCTAGAAAAGCCCCTGGATACTATTGCAGAGATTTGAGCACCTGCGGGCAATGTTTTGGATGGATGAACAGAGTTTTTCTATCTATGGCAAGGAAGGACCACCTAATCTCAAAGGTACCGTGGCTGAGATCCCAGTCAGTGGTCTTTTTCCACAGATTGCTTTAAATCTTGGGTCTGATGATAGCAACAATATTCCCCTGATGAAAGGTCATACAGAGGTGCTACAGAGGAGATTTAGGTAGGAGCCATTCAGTCACCTGCAGTAAAGTTTATTATTGTAGAAGTCTGTGTGTTTATGGCATTTCTTCAACACAGTCTCGATAGATATAATAGACCTAGTACCATGCTCCACACTTCAAATGCAGCCTCTTCAAAACAGGATGCTGGTCATCCCTAGCCTAGGACGACTACCTAGCATTGATTCCACTGTTTCAAACAGTATAACAGAAACTTGCATAATGGGAGAAACCCAAGAATCTTTACAAAATGACTCTCCTCACAGACTTTCCAGAAATTATATTTGACTATAGATGGCAGCCTGTTAGGCTGGAGGCAGTCCTGGACCTGAGACCAGTTCAGAAAATTTGCAGTCTTCAGGAGCAGGGAGTTTAGATAAATGTCGTAGAGATGAAGGCATTGTATCTGGCTCTGCTGCATTTTCAGGACTAGCTTAAGTGTCAGGCAGTGAAGGTGAGGTCAGACAATGCCATCACCATGGAATACATAAATGGTAACATGTGATAATGGTGATTGCAGTATAGATATCGCTGTTTGGGTGAGTGTACATCACTGAAAATGAATTACGGCAATGTACACTTGCGGCGAACAGCAAGAGGGCACACCATCTCTATGTTATAAGGGGGCTTTGGCCCCACACCTCCCTACCAAAGGATTCTCAACTTCAGGGGGTGCATGCCAGGGGGATGATGTAAAATTTAAAAAAAATTAAAACCCGAGCAGATGCAAAACATGATCACCCAAGAACCAAACCCGGCATCCTCCCAACCCCAGCCTGCCACCTACCCACCACACCACATGGCCAGATCGGCAACTGACCACCACACTACACCCCACAAACCCATCCTCCCCTTTTGCCCATTGCACAACATGGTTCCTCCCTACCCCCCACCCATGTGTATACATAGCGACATCCTGTCACTATATTCACCTACCCCAGTATACAGTCACTACCCTGCCAGGTAGCCCTGTACACAGGTGCCATGATTAAGCCTCCCTTTTTGAAAGCACTCAATTGTAATCATCTTGTACATGGGATACCACATAAACAGTCAAGAGGGAACAAAAAGTGCAAGCAAGCTCATGGAAGCAACCAGAGTTCTTCAGTGGGTAGAGAACAATGTACAATGCCTCACAGCACTTAATTTGGTAGAACTAAATGTCCAAACTCATTGCCAATGTAGGCAGGGAGTGCACCCAAGGGAGGGAGTCCTGAATGCAGAGTTGATCAACCTTCTGAGCATGAGGTTCAGTTGCCCTCACATCAATCTGTTTGCATCGAAAACGAATGCTTGGGTGTTAAGGTTCTTCAGTTCGTATTGGTACTGGAGGGTGGGGGCAATGGATGCTCTGGCACAGCAGTGGGATTTCAAAAGAGCATACCTGCTTGCCCCACTTTCACTGTTTCCCAGGGTACTACAAAAGATCTGTCTATGAAGAAGAAGCTTCTTTCTGATAGCACCAGAGTGGCCAAGAAGCACATTGTTTACAGATCTAGTAAATCTAACCACTGAGGCACTATTTTGGTTTCCACAATGAGGGAGCCATATTGACCAGGGCCCAATCTTGGATCCAAATCCAGATGCAATGCAGTTGGCAGCCTTACTCCTGAGATGCGGAGACTTCTGAAGGATGGGGTTTTCGGAAAAGGTGGTAAATACTTTTATGATCTCTAGGAAAGTTTCCTCTTTGATGGCACCTGACAGTGCGCAAAACATTTTCTCAATATGTGCCAGAAGTAGGGATATTTGACCTATCAAGATTATGCTTCTGCAGGGTTTAGTTTTTATGCAGGCTGACATGGACAAAGGCCAAGCACTAAGCACTCTGTGGAGACACCTGTGCAGCACTGGGCCATTCTGGGAGCCATCCTTCTGAACCAACTGAAATGTTATCTGCCTTTTCAGAGCAGTCTGCAGAAACTTGTGATCATTTAAGTCTTTGGTTCCTCCTTGGGATTTAAACATAGTGTTACGCATCTTGTGCATAGCCACTTTGAGTCCCTTTCATCAGTACTATTGCACATTTATTTCTATAAGGTGTGTTTTTCTGATTGCAATTTGCTCAGCCATGAGGCTCTAGGCTTTATTGCATAGGAAGCCTTACCTGATAATGCATTAAGGCAAGGTAGTGCTAAGAACAGTCCTGTCCCTTGTTCCCAAGTTTCCAACAGCCTTTTATGTGAACCAGAAGGTTTGTCTGCAGTCCTTCTGTCTAAAGTCAGCTTATCCAAAAGAGAAGGAATTTCATCGGCTGGACATACACAGAGCAATTAATAAATATTTAAAAAGAAAAGAGGAGCTCAGGGAATCAGAGAAGTTTTTGCTCTGTTCAGAGCAGCACAAACAACCAAAAGGATTTGAAAAACATCCAAGCTAGGTGGGTAATATCCTTCATCGCAATGCCATATGTGGCAGAAAAGAAATCACCAGCTCTGATCAGAGCACATTCTGCCAGGACTCTTGCTGTATCCTGGACAGAAAGAGGAGAGGCCTAAGCATACCTCTCAACTGTCCCTGATTTTCAGGGACGTCCCTGATTTTGCCTCAGAATTTTCCTCTGTCCCTTGTAAAATTTGTGTTTTTGTAACAGAACAGTGGTGATTAAAAGCACAAAATAATGTCAAAAATTAAAGTTACAAACTTTGTTTTCGTTAGAAAATGCATCTTAACACAAATCCTTTCATTTTATCAGCTTTCTGAGTGAATAGTACACATTTTTAAGATGTGTCCCTCATTTGGGGTCTTTGTCCCTGATTTTTTTAAGCCTTGTCCCTGATTCATGAGGCAAGAGGTTGAGAGGTATGGGCCTAAGTATCAGAACTTTAAAAAGTGACAATGTGGTCCTCCATTCATCCTTTTGAGAAGCACTACAGACTGGCTGCCCAGAGTTCCATTGATGTGGCCTTTAGCTACAAAATATTGCAGCTGGTGTTTAGCAGATGAATCTTGTTAAATAGAAACAGAGAATGTGATGACAGATGGGGACCTCTCAATCCATTTAGTCTGCCCATTTTTCTATCCCCTCACCTACAGGACTGATGTCCTGTTGACCGCCTTGTGACTTTCCCACACAGTCTGTTATAGTTAATCTTAAGGGTTTTATATGGGACAGTAATTTTCCCATTGTAGTAAAGATAGGTACTGATTCTTAGAACCCATATGTATTGATTCTCCATTAAAAATGTGGAGCAATACAAAAATGTGTAATTCCTTCATATTCAATGTAATTTCCTTATCTCTTAGCTCCAACATTCTCAGTTTGGCATCTCCTTGGAGCTACTGTCTATTCTTGGAGAAAATTGTCCAATATATTTATGGAAATGTTTTTTCAGAGAATTTGGTTACTACAACTGGGCAAGTCAGGATTTATCTGATATCTATGGGAACCATAGACTTAAACCACTACTGGGCATGATAAGCCAACAGGCTAACTGGTTACAATTTCTAAAATTGTGAGGTTAGCAACACTGTCTGGATAGAGTTAAGCTTACATACTATAACTGTTTCACTTACTTATATTTGAGTATTGGCAATAGTTTATTTGCAAGACCTATAGCAGGCCAGATAAGGCATAGCTTGTTCCTGATGAACCAGTGGGTGTACTGAGAAGGTCGTCTTACTCAGTTACCTAAGACACTCTTCCAACTAAGGTAGGATATGCATTTAGTTTTCTTGGACTGCATAAAGATTGAATAGGTAGAGTTTCTAATGTAAAAGATTTTGCTGCAGGAAATAGATGTTAGTAATTATGTTTGCTTCTAACATGACATCCTATATTAGCTAGTAAAGCGGCAGACACATTGGTCGAAAGACACCACCTGTTCATAGTTTAATTTCTAATAAATCATGCTTGCTCCTCAATAAACCATGCTTGCTCTTGTCATTCTGTCATTCACCACCAGAACGCAAATCTCCTGTGCACTTAAATATATGCATTTCCCATCATGCACAGCAGCCAGATCCCAAACAGCAAACACAGCAGAAAAATGGAGATGATTCCGCAGTTTGCAAAAGTGTCAGCCAAAATAAACATATTCTGAAATGTTGATCACATCTGTAAGTAATCAGTAAATGAATCACTGTTCACCATAGTACTCACAATATTAAAAGGAAAACCAGCCTGTTCAGCATAATACAGAATGCAATTAAATATATGCATTTCCCATCATGCACAACAGCTGAATCCCTAACAGCAAACACAGCAGGAAAACAGAGACAATTCCACAGTTCACAAAAGTATATTAGCCAAAATCAACACATATTCTGAAATGTTAATCATATCTGCATGTAATCAGTAACTGAATCACTGTTCACCATTGTACTCACAATAATAAAAGGAAAATAAGCCTGTTCAGCACAATACAGAATTCAATGTTCCAACTACCTATGTCTGTCTCTGTGTCAATGTTTTATAGAAACATAGAAACATAGAAGTTGATGGCAGATAAGGACCACAAGGCCCATCCAGTCTGCCCATTTCTTTTTCTACCTTATAAATGTGCCATTGGCCATTGCTCTGTCAGTGGCCTATCTATTCATACTCATCTGTATTGCTCCCTTATGCCTATCCCATGCCTGTTTGAAGCCCTGCACTGTATTCATAGCCACCACTTCCTGAGGTAGGCCCGTTCCATGCATCCACCACCCTTTCTGTGAAAAAGAATTTCCTCACATTCCCCCTTAATCGGCCTCCCTCTAGTCTCATGCTGTGTCCTCTTGTCCTACTATTTTTCTTATATTTAAACATGTTAGACTCTTTCACCTTGTTAATGCCCTTAAGGTGTTTGAATGTTTCACTCATATAACCTCTATCCCTCCTTTGCTCAAGGGTATATATATTGAGCTCTGTTAATCTGTCCTCATAAGCCTTCTGAAGCAGTCCCTGCACCATTTTTGTCGCCCTCCTCTGGACTGCCTCAATTTGGTCAATGTCCTTGTGAAGCTGTGGCCTCCAGTACGGCATGCAGTACTCCAGATGGGGCCTAGCCAGCG
The DNA here is from genome assembly GCA_016271365.2 of Neoceratodus forsteri. Classification (NCBI taxonomy): domain Eukaryota; kingdom Metazoa; phylum Chordata; order Ceratodontiformes; family Ceratodontidae; genus Neoceratodus; species Neoceratodus forsteri. The sequence continues at coordinate 623,701,527 of CM028135.1, forward strand.
TCTTGTAAAGAGGGATTATTACCTCCCTCTTATGACTCATGATACCTCTGCTAATACACCCTAACATCCCCCTAGCCTTACCTACTGCTTTAGCGGTCTGCTTGGATGATTTCAAGTCATCAGTGATGATGATGCCCAAGTCTCTTTCTTCCTTTGTGACTGGCAGCAACTCCCTTCCCAGCCTATAGGTGACTTCAGGGTTTCTCTTCCCTATGTGCATGATCTTGCACTTCTTTGCATTAAATCCCAGTTCCCACTCTTCTGGCCATTTTGCTAGTTTATCCAGATCTCTTCTCATTCTGCCCACCCCATCTGGAACATCTACTCTGTTGCAGATCTTGGTGTCATCTGCAAACAGACAAGCCTTACCCTCTAGTTCATCTACAATGTCACTAATGAAGATATTGAAGAGGACTGGCCCCAGGACTGATCCCTGAGGTAAACCACTTGTGACTTGCATCTCTTCTGACTGTATACCATTTACCACCACTCTCTGTTTTCAGTCCATCAACCAGTTTTCCACCCAGTTGACCAACTTCTGACCCACCCTGAGCCTACCCAGCTTATTTATCAATCTTTTATGTGGAACAGTATCAAAAGCTTAGCTGAAGTCAAGGTAGGCAACATCAACTGCTCCCCCTTGGTCCACCACTCTGGTTACATAGTCAAAGAAATCTATGAGATTAGTTTGACAGGACCTTCCTTTTGTAAACCCATGCTGTCTTAGATCATGTGCCCCTATTCATTCTAGGTGTTGCACTATCCTTTCCTTAAGGAGTGCATCCATAACTTCAGCTCTCTCACCCTTACCAATCATGCATGCACACCTCCTGCCTACCTGCCTCTCTCTCCTCCTCCTCCTCCTCCTTTTGCCTTCCGCTAACCTTAATGTCCCTGTTAACCCTCAGCCTCACTACTCTACTGCTCCTTCCTACCCTCCTGCCCTCCCCCCTCCTATGCCACTGCCCTTCCCCCTTCCTCCTCCTTTACTCACCCCATATGCTCTTCTCCACCCACCCCCATCTAGACACTACCTTTCCTCCCCTTTTGCTCCTCGGTCATCTTATCCTCCAAGCCCTTCTCAGCCTGTGCTGCTTACCCACCCCTGTGCTAACACTCTTCTCTTCCTATCGCTCCAGGCGAAAACTCTCCTTCTGCCACCCTCTGTCCAGAGCAGCTCTCCTCCTTCTGCTCCTGACTGGTAACATACATCCCAATCCTGGTCCAGCTTGCAAAGGCTCTGCAAAGGAATCCACCGGGCTTCTTATTGCTTCCATGAACATATGTAGCCTCCTTAAAAAATTCGACTCTCTCAGTTGCTGGGTTGCAGTTCATAAACCTGACGTTATCTCAATAGTTGAAACTTGGCTCTCAGACTCTAACCCTGACTCCCTGGTCTCACTCCCCAGCTACTCCCTCTATCGGGAGGACCGTGTTGGTAGACGAGGTGGGGGCTGTGCCATTTATGTCAAAGACCCTCTCATTGAACTAGCCCTCCCAGCCCTGGTCCTTGACTTCAGGGCTCAGGCCCTAACCCTAAAATTATCTCCTGATCCCTCTAGGGGTCCCATCTACCTGACTACAGTGTACATACCTCCAAAGAATCAAGCACAAGCACTAGGCCCACTAATCGATTATCTTACCTCCCTACCCCACTCCTCTGACCAAATCCTTGTGGGGGACTTGAACATCAATTGGCTTAGCCCTTTATCCACTTCCTCCCATGACGCCTTTACAGCCATCGACCTAACCCAACTAGTCTCCCAACCCACTAGAGTGAATCCTAGAATGGGCTCCATCACACTCCTGGATGTGGTCCTCACAAACCACCCTGACTGCATCCGCAATATCCAAATCCTCCCGGACTGCCTTAGCGACCACTCCCCACTTCTCTTCTATTGGTCAACCTCCCTGCCCAAACCCACAGCACAAACTACCCTTCAGCGACGTCTTAAACCTGGTGGGCTGAAAGGCCTTAAACAACTCCTAGCCCTCATAGACTGGTCCCCTATACTAAACGCCCCGGATATTGACACGGCCCTTACCTTCTTTACTCACACCTTCAACTCTGCTTGCGACATTTTTGCACCCATTACTGCACGCCATTCCAAAGTAAGGCATGCCCCATGGATTACCCCCACCCTGCGCCAACTTCTTAAGCACAGGGACAATCTATGGCATATTGCCACAGAAACGGGCCACCCAGCTGACAGGCTGGCCTATGCTGCTGCCCGGAACAAATGTACATGGGCCACTCGCAAAGTGAAGGCCGAGCACTATCAAGCCTCCCTCACTTCCTCATGGGGGAATGCTAGGACTTTCTGGGACAACATTAAGCAGCTGAATGGTGGCACGCGTTCCCCCCCACCTTCGCTTATCAACATTAATGGTTCGGTCTCCTCAGACCCTGTCCTTATTGCCAAGCACCTCAACAATTCTTTCACAGACCTTAGCCCGGTGCTCCCTGATAATTTCTTCACTCCCCCTCCCTCCAGGTCTGTCCCTATTCTCCCACACCCCTTGTGTCTTCTCCGTCAGGTTCTGGATCTGGTTCTCTCACCAATCACCAGCCTCTTTAACAAATCCCTCTGCCTAGGGCAATTCCCCTCTGCCTGGAAGATAGCTACTGTCACCCCAATACACAAGGGTGGTGATAGGACCCTCCCTAGCAATTATCGACCTATCTCAATCCTCTCTCCTCTCTCTAAGGCCTTAGAAAAAATTGTGGCCACCCAAATCTCTGAATACCTCAATAAATATAGCATCCTCTGCCCAGAACAACATGGTTTCAGAGCAGGCCACAGCACCAATACTGCCCTCCTGGAGTTCTCTAACTTTCTTCACACCTCACTGGATTCTGGCTCCCTAGCAGGTGAAGTGTTCATTGACTTATCAAAAGCCTTTGATACTGTCTCCCACCCCCTCCTGCTAGCTACCCTTAGTCACTTAGGCTTTGACACTGGGCCTGTTTCCTGGTGCTCCAGCTACTTGTTGGCCCGCTCACAATGTGTGAAAATCAACGGGAAACTTTCCAGCACCTGCCCTATCAGCTCCGGAGTCCCTCAGGGCTCTATTCTTGGGCCCTTGCTCTTTTCCCTTTTTCTCAACTCCCTGCCCAGTGTATGAACTGGAAAAATCCTTCTTTACACAGGTGATGCCTCCGACCGTAATCTCATCTCACTTCAGGATTCTCTGCAGTAATCCTACAATGACACAGAAGCCTGGTTTACTGAGCACAGGCTTGTAATTAATCTAAAGAAAACCAAAACCATGCTCTTTGCCCACCGGCAAAATAAATCCAGTAACTATCCTCTCGGAGTCCACTCCACCTCTAAACTCCCTATTGAGCTAGTTCACTCTTATAAATACCTAGGTATAACCTTTGACCCTGCCTCTCTTTTCATGCCCACATCTCTGCCCTTGCCTCAGCCTCTAACTCTCAGCTAGGTATCCTCTATCGTCACAAAACTGCCTCCCCATGGATGCCCTCGGACTTGCAGTCACATCCTCTGTTCTATCTCTGGTAGACTATGCCTACCTGTGTATGGTGCAGCAGACCAGACTGCCCTGAACAAGATCTGCCTCACCTTAAACAAGGCCTGCAGGCTCATAACTGGGGCTCCTAGTCTAACCCACACTTGCCATCTTTACACCATGGCTAATCTACTCAACCTAGATGAGCGCCTCAAACATCAAACTTGCCTCCTAACAAAAAAATCTCTCCTTGGGCTATCTCCACTGGGTCTGTCAACCACTATCCACCGTGCTAACCCTATAGTGCATACCCGTATATCCTGCAAAACTGCACTGGTTATACCGAGGGTGAGAACCTCACAAGGTCAAAGGGCTTACCCCTACAGAGCCCCCTGTCGGTATAACGCCCGGCCTGCCGGAGTCACTGATGCCGCCTCATTATCGTACTTCAAAACTAGTCTTAGAAATTACCTGCTCTCAACATGCAGCTGTACCTGCCTCTAAGCCTACTCCTATCCTCCCAGACAAGGCTCACTGAGCCGCTCTCTGACCTTCTGTCCAGCTCTACCTTTACTTGCTACTATCTTCCCCTCACTCTTCTTCTGATACCTCCCACCCAGCCTTATCTTTATTCTTCCCACTGAATCAATCTCCATGTAACTACTGTATATTGTCTACTCTGTAAAGTGCACATGTAAGCCTGTTTGTATACTGTGTTTGACAAATGCCTGCATTTTCTGGCTGCTTCCTAGTTTTTTGTGTTTTTGTCTGCTTGGTTGTTTGTTTTCCTGCACTGTTTGTCCTCACTGTGACGAGGTACCTTTGTAAATCAGCCTCTGGCTCAAAGGTTGTTAAACTGATGTTCCAATAAATAAATAAATAAATAAATAATCTTGTCCACTACTGAGGTAAGACTGACTGGTCTGTAGTACTTTGCCTCCTCCCTGCTACCACTCTTGTGGAGCAGGATCACATGAGTGCTTCTCCAGTCTTCTGGGACCTCTCCTGTGCTCAGAGACTCACTAAATAGTTCTGCTAATGGCTCTGCTAGTTCCACCCTTAGCTCCTTAAGTACCCTGGGATGTATGCCATCAGGTCCCATTGCCTTGTCCACCCTGAGCTTAGCAAGCTCTTGTAGGACCCTTTCTTTTGTGAAGGGAGTAGTGCTCACCTCCCTCCCCCCTGTGTCCATGGTGCTGAGCTGTGGGCCCTGCCCTACCTTCTCCTCAGTGAATACTGAGCAAAAGTCTCTATTTAGGATAGATGCTTTTACAGGGTCCTCCTCCTCACATGCCCCCTTTTCTCCTTTGAGCTTGGTGATACCCCATCTGGACTTTCTCCTTTCACTAATATATCTATAGAAAGTCTTGTCACCTTCTTTTACTGTTCGTTCTAGTGTTTCCTCAGTTTGGGACTTTGCCTGCCTTACTGCCTTCCCTGCTTCCCTTAGGGCAGTTTGGTATGCCTCCCTATCTTCATCCCGCTGTGTTCCCTTATATTTCCTGAAGGCTTACTAATATAAGAGGTCATGTTACAATCTCTTATCAAGCAAAACTCCGATACTTGCCATGTTACAAGCGCAATAATACACTCCACAGCATGGCTCTACTGTAGAATTAATCTATGCCTGGGTGATTGGAGACACTCGGCCTGCTGCCTCATGCCCCAACCCCCCCCCGGCATGGATTAATTCTACAGTAGAACAATGCTGTGTCATTGATTGATGCTTACTTGACAATGTTGGAGCTCACAGAAAAGGAAATTATGGTACTTAAGAAGGAATTTCTTCTGTTTTTCACAGAATTACTTCAGAAGCTAAGATTGTAATTTATTTTTAAACAATTTGTAATAATTGTTTTTTGGTTGCAGTTTAGTATTTCATTTGCAGTAGATACAGTATTGCAATTATTACTGTTTTGAAGTAGGAAGACTATGGAGGACTTTCAAAGCATATTGTACGTGTATACAATTTTCAAATATACAACTTTATAAATAAGCCAAATTGCCCCATGTACAATTTTCAGAGGTTGGACATTTGGTACATTTAAGTTTTAAAACTCTGACTTCATTGTGTCCAGTTTGCAAAGTGCAAAAATAAATGAGCCTGAATATATTTTTCAGAGCAAGTGTAACCTGTTTCATCATTTCCATGGTCTAAACATACCAGGATAGTTTCTGACATAAATATAACTAGGAGTTGTATCCATGGTATCACTTTTGAATAAAATCCTAACAAACATAACTACAGTAAATGTTTTGCCTATTTTATAATTTCTGAAATGTCCCCCTATGTCTTTATGGTGGCAAAAAAAAAAAGTTCAGGTTTAAAATGCTTTGTTTACCTTTAACCTCTCAAAGTTGTTGTTGCTGCAGAACTGAAAAGTAAAGGAGAAAAAATGTTTGGTACATGCTGTATTTGTAATATTATTTTGTATTGTTTCTTTTTTGTATCTTTATTGATTTAAAAGAGAATATATTTAGTATGCATAAGGTTTTATTGGGGGTGATGAGAAGCATTAAGAACTATGTTTTCTTGCTGTTGAAGAGATAAAGTTAATTCATGGTGAAATAAGACTTGTTACTTGTACTGATGATGCAGTATATGTAGGAGGGAAGTCAGTTTATTTGCTTAACCTTTAGTCAGTATTGGAGTCACTGCCTCTGACTCAGGCATATTTCTTTTCTTTTTTTTTTTTCAAGAGGGTGGTTCTAGTTATTTACCCATGATGAGGAAAAAATAGTAATACTTACAATAGTGAGTTGTTTTACTTGGGTTGTGTTATTTGGAACCTTTTATAGTTGTAGTGTATTTGTTGTTAGTTGATGACAAGGATGGGATATGTGCCTTTAGATGGTGTATGTTTGGGGGAGTGAACGGTTGTGCTTGTATTATAGATATGCAATATGAATTTGCTATACTACCTTGAATAATTTTTAAGGATATAATTGTGGCAATAAATACAGGTATATAGAGACATGGAGCCCAATATTCACATAGTCACAAAGCGTAGTGTAAATATTTGCACTGCACTTTGCTATTACTGAGGGATCCCTGAATGCTATATTCAGTTGGGCGTTAAATGGCTGAATATAGGGCCATGCTGGTGCAGAGCTTAGCCAGGTTCTGCCACCTCAACATGGCACCGAAAGTTGAGCTGAGGAGTTGAAAGCCGGAGCGCTATTAACAATTTTCAAAGGTACCCATTCAAATGAGCCTGTTGGGCATGCAAGGTGCTAAAGGGCCATTTGCATGCCCATTACAGGCCCATTTACATGGGTAGCAATGGCAAGTAGGGCAGTGCTGTTCCCCAGATGTCCATGATAGCTGAGCTATCCCTGGTGCTAGTGATCCCCCCCTCAATCCCCAGCCCCATAGTAAAATTACAATCCCCTGGTACCAGTGGTCATCTCCCTCCCTCAGTCCCAGCCCCATAATGACAATCAAATCTCTGGTGATAGTGGTCCCTCCTCCCTCCCTCCAAGCCCAGCCCCATAATTATTAATAACATCTCTGGTACTAGAGGTCCCCTCCCTCCAATCCCAGCTCTGTAATTATAAATAACATCCCTGGTTCAAGTGGTCCCACCTCACTCCAATCTCCAGCCCTAATGTAAAATTATTTGCCCCAGTGGTAGTGGTTCCCCACCCAATTGCCTGCTCATAAGTAGAAACACCCCCTACCTGGCATCTAGTGTTCCCCCGTGGCACCTTGAACCCCACCCCACTGACCTGGTCTGTATCAGTGGTGCCACAGGTGCATATGGTGAATGGCACAGGCCTCCTCACACCTCCTTAGGTAGCCACCATATGTTCAGACTCTTATTTATAGGACAGGGTACATCACCCTATCCTATAAATAGAGGCATGCTCCTTACTTGGATATATGACAGCTGGCCGAGTAGGTGTGAGGAGAGCTGTGCCAGTTGCTGTATGCACCCACAGCACCATGGATGCAGATCAGGTCAGTGGGGGGGTTCAAGTTGCAATGGGGGGGTCATCACTGGATGCCAGGGAGGAGTTGCATTTATTCAGGGGGAAAAGCTACCATCAGGGATAAAGAATGTTATGTTGGGGCTGGGGATCAGAGGGAGGGGGGACCTCTAGCAACAGAGATGTTATTAATATTTACAAAGTTGGTATTGGTGGGGGTGACCAATAGTGCACTGGATTTTTATTATAATTTTTATGGGGTTGGGTTTGGGAGGAGGGAGGGAGGAGGGACCACTAGCACAATGACTGTTATTTATAATTATGGAGCTGGGAATGGGGGATTGCTAGCACCAGAAACTTGTATTTTAATGTTAAAGTTGAGGATTGGAGTGGGGATGCAATGGACCATAGGGGTGGGTATGCTCCCCCAGCAGCCAACTGGCTGGTTGGCTGTATTACATCTGGCAGCCATTAGGGTTACATGGAATAAGAGAAGGTTTTCATCCACTGTATTTGTGTGGTGCAAAAGGACCGCTAAAACCCTCTTGTTTTTGTTTTATATATTCTTTGATATCTGGGTAAGGCCCACTAGATACAAGCACCTGTTTTCAGGAGTGACCCAGCAGCACTGGGGAGGTTAAGTGACTTGTTCAGAGTCACACAGTATGCATGTGGAGGTTGTGGGAATCTGTCTCAGGTCTGCTGGATGTACCAAGCTCATTCATAGCTTTTTACACTAACCTGTAGGCTATACTGCCAGCCCCTAGTGCCTCTTGTGCCTTGCAGATTCACTGAATATCAGCTTGTGCTGATATTCCAGTCCCCGCCCCATTATTTAAATCCCTACCCATTTGGTTTATGTAGGCACTACCCCTGCTTGCCCATCCAACAGAGCCCTATGAATACTGGGCTTCAGCGCAAAGCCCAATTTGACTGGGCAAATACCAGTTAGCACTCACACAAACTTCTGAATTTTGGGCCCATGATGTCACGTGTTCTGGTATTTGAACATATCCATTGCTGACTTCTACAAATGCAAACACTTAGGTGCAGTGTTAGATTTGAAAGTTCCACTTATTAGATTAGAGATAATGCACTGCTTAGCCTCATTTATTTTAGTAGTTGTTAAGGTTTTGTATCTGCTTGTGTCTAGTGATTTGAACAATGTCAGTTGGTGTGACCTCGCTGTCTGACAGTTCTGTTCTTAGTATTTACTGTTGCTATTGTTAGTGAGCCTTCTGTCAGTTTTTATTCCAGAAGATGATGCCTTAGATTTCCCTATGCATACAGTTTTGTTTATCCACGTGGGTTAGATTTATCCCATGAGGTAATTATGTCATGTCATAGCACGGTCAAAAAGAAAGTGCTGCCAGGATGAAGCATTTTCTAAGGCTGATCATTTCCAAAAAGCCTGTAGTTTTCCACTCAGCATTTTTCATATTGCAAAGCTGCAGCAAACTATATATAGTATTATAGGCATGGAGATGTCATCCCATAGAATTCAATAGCATATGTTTCCCCATTCTACTGTCAGATGTACTTCAGACTTCTTAACTAGTGTTTTAACACCTTAATAACACATTAATACAGTATCTAGAAAACACACTATGAACCATCTCATTACAACCTTAACAGCACATTATAACCAGCATAACAACAGTTAACACACACCTTAATAACACATGTAACAAAAAAACACAAACCACACAGAACACCATCATTATAGCACTAATGGCCAATCTAACTATATCTCCTGCAAAAACACAGATCTGAAAAAATAAATCTTCCTAACCTGAAATGCACAAAATTACTCCCCCCCCAACAGGTCAAACATATCTGATACTTATCAAATATTCTCTATTTATTTTAAATTTCAAAAAATCTTCATTAATGCAGACATTAGGGATGAAGACTGGAATAGGTCTTAGCAAATTGGTGCTGTGCCCTTCTTTGGGATTTTCAACCCTATTACCAACCCCCCTTCCCCTATCCCCTAACCTCATGACCCAGGCAGAAGCTAAAGGTCTAAGCCATGACCCGTAGGTCTAGGGGTTGGAGCTAGTCAACTATGGCTCTCCACATGTGGCCCACAGAGTGATTTATAACTTTCTTCGTGCAGGGCCCTGTGTAAAGCAGTTAATGTAAAATTTTCTTAAAGCAACTATTTTTTTAATGCACCCTGTGAACTTTAAAAATATGTCCACATTTAGGTACCTGCCATGTCTCTACCCATAAACCACATTTCAACAATAATTGCTCTTATATCCAAACAGATGCATTGCACATACATATATTACTAACTATTTCCTGGAGGTACTTGAACATGCTGAATGTCTACAACTGTCCCTGACTCTATTTACTTCATGTTGTATGTTAAAAATTTGGCACTATGCCTCAGGCTATCAGCTTTGCCATCTCCACTGTAAACAATCTCATGCTGTCCTGCTCGTAGACTGGCAAACACCCACCCTTGTGAATGCCTCCATTTATTTAAAGAGCAGCTGACACCTTCAGGACAACTTTAACAAAATACAACATTTAGACGTGGTTTGGCATGTGATGCAAGGGTTACCCCACCACCTCACCCCCACCCTCCCACCCTCCACACACCGACAGACATCGGGAGCAAGAAATGTACAAAACCCTGTGTTGTATTTGTGTGTGCTCTATTGTTCCACAACTGCTCATCCAACCATAACGCAACTTGCAAGATCTGGAGATCTATGACACCAGACTGTGAATGCAAAATTTCAGGCACATCCATCATACAGTGGCAAAGTTATTAAAGTGCAAAATTTGGGGTTTCACATAGAAGTGGCCAGGCAACCCTAACTATACTGGCACTACTGTGCCGGTATAGGATATATATATATATATATATATATATATATATATATATATATGTAGATAGATAGATAGACAGATACAGATATATAGATACTGTATGTGTATATATAGATATATAGATATAGATATAGATATAGATATAGATATAGATATAGATATAGATATAGATATAGATATATACTAAACTAAACTAAAAAACAAGTGAAGGGAAGTTGGTGGTGAGAAGTAGGGGCCTGGGAGTTGGGGACTCAACAGGGGATTAAGCCAAGGACTGGGTGTGGGAAAGAAAAGAAACTGAAGACAGAGTACTGTACTGCAGACAAGAAAGCAGAGAACAAGAGACTGAACAGCAACTTCACTATTAAGTGCAAGAGCTAGACTGCCTGTTTTTTGGGGGGTAGCAGTCTAGCAGAGGGGTGAAGTTCACTGAACTGTGCCAGTGTGCCACCCAATACCACACCACTCCCAGTTAGCCTTCTTGCTACTGCCCAATTATCCCCAACAACAAGTCAGCTCTCTCAGTTCTCCTGCCTGTGCTCAGTCACTTCAGTGGGGATTTCTATTTTTTTTATTTTTATAGTATACAATGAGTGTGTGTGTGTGTGTGTGTGTGTGTGTGTAATAAAATGTCTGCCAGACAGTTATCAGTGCAGCAGTGCCACTTCTTGCATACTGTGTATCCCCCTCTCAAAATGTTAGTCATTTGTCATCTTCCTCCCTGTTCTCACTCAGCTTTGGCACAGAGGGCAGGGCATTCCATCACATCATGTTGAAAAAATAAAATAAAAAATCCTTTAAAAGAAAGTAGTGTGTCAGAAAAGGCTGGGCTTGGTAGGGTCCCAGAATCTATGTTGGTAGCACCAGTGCCTGCAGTATCACCCTTAGAATAGGTGGTGTGTGAAATTAATTCTGAAATTGTGTGTGTGTGTAATAAAATCTGCCAGCAAGTCATCAGTGCACCAGTGCCACTTCTTGCAAACTGTGTGACCCACCAAGAAGTCAGTCATTTGTCATCTGCTTCCCTGTGCTCGCTCAGTGGGATATAAACTTTGGCTCAGTGGGCAGGGTATTCAATTGCAACATGTGGAATGAATTAAAAAAAATTACTAAAGGGAAAGTAATGCTTCAGGGAGGGTTGGGACTGGTCAGGTCCCTGATTCTCTGTGGGTAGCAGCAGTGCCTGCAGCATCATCCTTAACATAGGTAGGTGGTGCATGAAATAAATTTTGTATGTGTGTGTGAAATAAAATCTGCCAGTCAGTCATCAGTGCACCACTGCCACTTCTTGCATACTGTGTGACCCCCCCCCAGAAGTCAGTAATCTGTCATCTGCCTCCCTGTGCTCACTCAGTGGTGTATAAGCTTTGGCTCAATGGACAGGGCATTCCATCACATCATGTGGAATCATTAAAAAAAATCCTTGAAGGGAAAGTAATGTGTCAAAGAGGATTGTGCCAGGCAATTGATCCAGGCAGGGTCCCTGAATCTATGTGGATAGCAGCAGTGCCTGCAGCATCACCCTTAGCATAGGTGATATATGAAATAAATTCAGTATGTGTGTGAAATAAAATCTGTCAGCCAGGCATCAGTGCACTAGTGCCATTTCTTGCATACTCTGTGACTCCCCCACCCCAAGAAGTTAGTCATCTGTCATCTTCCTCCCTGTGCTGGCTCAGTGGGGTATAAGCTTTGGCTCAGTGGGCAAGGCATTCCATCACATCACAGGGAATAAATTTAAAAAAATCCTTGTAGGGAAAAAGTACTGTGCCAGAGAGGGTTAGGCAAGGAAGGGTTCCTGAATCTGTGAGGGGAGCAGCAGTGCCGGCAGAGTTGTCCTTAGCATAGGAGGAATGTGAAATAAATTCTGTGTGTGTGTGAGTGTGTGTAATAAAATCTGCTAGCCAGTCATCTGTGCACCAGTGCCACTTCTTGCATACTGTGTGACCCCCCCAAGAAGTCAGTCATCTGTCATCTGCTTCCATGTGCTCGTTCAGTGGGATATAAACTTTGGCTCAGTGGGCAGGGCATTCCATTGCATTGTGTGGAATGAATAAAAAAAATCCTTGAAGGGAAAGTAATGGATCAGAGACGGTTGGGCCAGGCAGAGTCCCTGATTCTCTGTGGGTAGCAGCAGTGCCTGCAGCATCGCCCTTAGCATAGGTAGGTGGTGCATGAAATAAATTCTGTATGTGTGTGTGAAATACAATCTGCCAGTCAGTCATCAGTGCATCAATTCCACTTCTTGCATACTGTGTGACCCCCCAAAGTCAGTAATCTGTCATCTGCCTCCTTGTGCTCACTCAGTGGGGTAAAAGCTTTGTCTCAGTGGGCAGGTCATTCCATCACATCAAGTGGAATAAGTATAAAAAAATCCTTGAAGGGAAAGTAGTATGTTAGAGAGTGTTGGGCCAGGCAGGGTCCCTGAATCTCTGTGGGTAGCAGCAGTGCCTGAAGCATCGTCCTTAAAGTATGTAGAGTGCAAAATAAATTGTGTGTGTGTGTGTGTGTGTGTGTATGTGTGTGTGTGTGTGTGTGCATGCGTGCATGTGTGTTTGTGTGAGAAATAAAATCTGCCAGCCAGTCATCAATTTTCCCCCCAGTGCCACTTCTTACATACTGTCTGTGTGACCCCCTCCCTCTCCCACAAGAAGTCAGTCATATGTCATCAGGGAAGTACAGGTATAGATATTTCAGATTTTCAATGGTAGCTGTTTTTTGAAATTCCATCCCATCCAGTTTCTGGTGCTATGAGAATCACTACCAGTGCCAAGTTCATGACTCACGTTACATTACAAGACTTACAATGAATCACGTTCTTCACTCTCATCATGAATCACACCACTTCAACTTTGTTTGGTGAAGACCTGTTTTTTTTTTTAGTCTTTGGTTTCATCATGAATCAAGACACCCAGTTATCATGTCATGTCACTCATGAGGCTTGGTCCAGTACAATGCTTCTGTTAATGTTCATGTTCTGCAGGATGCTCTACTAGCAGATGGACTTGAATGTTTATCGTCAAAAGCCGGCTGTATTTAATCCAGTAGCTATAATCTCAGACCGACCATTGCAGCATTTATATTATTATATGTGTGTATCTGAGTCAGGCAGTTCAGGGAATTACAGCCATAGGTATTTCAAGTCTTCAGTGGCAACTGTTTGTGGAAGCTCAGTTCTATCCAGTTTCTGGTGCTCTGAGAAGCACTACTAGTGCCAAGTTCATGACTCATGTCATGTCATGACAAATCAGGTTCAGGGTCATCATGAATCACACCACTTCAACTGTTTTTGGTGCAACCCTATTTTTTTTTTTGTTAATATTTGATTTCATCACAAATCGGTACACCCAGTTATCACGCCATGTCACTCATGAACCTTGTTCGAGTACAATGCCTCTGTTAGTGTTCACAATCTGCAAGATGTCCTACCTGTTTTGATCCATTCCAAGAGCCGTTGCTGTACATAATTGGTGAAATACATTATAAACACATTGTTCCCTTCTGCAAAAAGTCATACTCAAGAGACTGGTTCACAAAAACAGAGATCTGGGACTTGTTTGCCTTTGGACCATATCATCATCCTGGCGGTGGATGGGTGGGAGGTGCAGCCAGTACGTGACATGATTGTACTGGTAGCAACTGTGGCAGACAAGTTCCTGATCTCACACACATTCATTTTCTCATTCTGAGGAGATCATTTAGCTAAATGTACTTTAACCAGATTGATTAAAATTTAGAAATGTTGCTTAGCTCTGTTTTTCACCCTGCTAGTAGTGGAAGTAGCAATAGTGAAGAGGTGACTTTCAGACTACCTGGTACTCTTTCATTTTTTGCCATGTTGCATCATGTTGTGTTCCATACAGTGAGCCGATGCTAAACAAAAGTGGTGCCAAACATATCCCCTTCTACAAAAAGTCAGATTTGGGATACTGGTTAAAAAAAATAGAGATCTGGGACTTGCCTGCCTTTGGACCAAATCATCGCCATCATCCAATAGGCACATCCACAGTCACATTATTCACTCCTCATCTCATTTCACTACTCATGCTGTTTAGTACTACCAAACAGTGGTTTAGCTGCTTTTTTCCACAGATATGCTGATTAAAAGCTGTTTAAAATGATTTTTCACATACGGTTACCATAAAACCATAAAGGTTAAAAAAGGTTTGGATAAGCAGCCAATCCTTTTTTTTTGCTTATCAGAACCTTTTAGACCCTCAGAACTTTTTGATGTTCTCCCATCCCTAGTGAATAGTAGCAGAATATTGGCCTGGTGCCAATAGCATGTTCTTTCTGAAATTACACATACATCCATATGTCTAAGCACACATGTGTTACTCAAAGACACTCCAGCAAACAAAATGGAAGCTGACAGTAAAAGACTTCCATGTGGTGTTATATCTGCAAAAGTCTTTGAATACCAAGTATCTGTCTGCAGACAGTTGTCACAGTGGATGCATATTGTGAACATGGTTCCTTTTAAAAAAAAATCTGAAACAATGTCCATACTGCCACAACTCAGGCAATGACACCAGCATAATAAATTATTAATGCAGGATCCAAATGTAATAAATGTATCTTCCCCATTAGTTGTATCTGTATCATTCTGTTGTTTTTGGTTTATGTCATCTACTATACCCTCACTTTCATATATTAAATATAATTAAGGCTGTAATTAATTCACGGCACGCACGGAATTCACGGATTCCGTGAAAATCGGCCCATGCTGTGAATTAGTCCAAATCAGGAAAGTTAGTGAAATTTAGTGATATCCAGTTACTTTAGTTCACTTATCTCCCATTTGCCTTGCTTTCTCCTCTAATTAAGTGTGCCCAATCACTTTACTACAGTACGTCTTGCTTTAAAAAGCAGGCTTAAACATTAGCATCAGCAGACCACGTCCTGTCTTAGCCACAAGAAGTTACAAGAAGTAAACATGAAGTAAAACGCAATTTACAATTTATTCTCCCCTCAAGTTATTTTGCCGTGAAAACTTAGTTTTGGCCGTGCATGGGCCATGAAAACATGTAGTTTTTACCATGAAAAAAATATGGCCTTAAATATAATGACATAATGTAGTCTTGATTATTGCCTGAGGTTATCATGGCCACATCAGTTCCAGATGGTGTAACATCAATCATTGGCTCAATTAGAAAATCACTTTGGTTTAAAATGGGATGCATAATCCTTAACAATCTGAGTTCCAGTTGAGTTATTTTTTGGTTTTACATGTACTCCTACAATTTTGGGGGAAAACATAAAATAGTAAATTACTGATTTCTCTATTTTTGCATACAATACTTATTCATACTGAATGCAACTGCAATTATATTATTGTCATACATCTTTAATCAAACATTCTCATATATCCAATATGTATTAATACAATTATGCTCTTGATAAAATCTAATTTCTGTGATGTGATCCATGCATTCATACTCTCATGAGTCTGAGCTCACTGCAGGCAACCAGTCAGTATCATGTTCTAATGCTTACTTATACTCTGTCATGTATTGTTTTTAGTATACATGGGTCAGCCAGTACTGATTATTTAAAACATGTGTACAGAGTTCTCCACATTCATCTTGGTCCAGATCCATGTCCTTATAAGGCAGCAAACCTGAATATGACTCTTTTTTTTGTCATACAATATGAATGCAGCACAGCCCTCATATCTGTCCCTGTCATGCTTCTATGAGAAATTATTTCTGGAAACCTTGATGGTAATTAAAGTCGATTGTAACAATGAAATTAGTCATCAATTTGTTACAGCTACCTTATGTGCATTATGGTATAATAACCATACACTGCACGTGAGCATTACAGATACCAAAATGATGTAAGTGAAATTACTTTCAGTAAAGTGATTGTAGCCTCAATGGAGTTATTAATACACAGTGTAATCCTGTTATAAAGGACATACAATATTGGTGTAAGCAGGTTTCATACTGCATAAGGGGTGTTAAAGCAGTAAAATATAAATAGTCTGTAATATAGCTCACAAATTTGAGCTAAAGCAGAACATTCCCTTTTATCTGCTATGGGTGGACTCGGAAAGGCAACTTGTGTTGTGGAGTAATTCACAAGACTAATTACATGATTTTGCATTGTTGCACGATATGTGAATGTACCATCTTCTGAGTATGCTAGTTACATGTACTGTTACAGCTCAGTGCAAAGGTGGCTTCATTTTTCCCTAAGAAGACATCCTGACCCAATGGGCATTATAGAGTTATAACACATAGCAAGAGACATAATAATGTATCAGGATACAATCTGAGAGCCTTAATACCAAGGCCACGTATCAGAACTGTGTACAGCACAACCCCAGAGAGTCTCATTGATCTTATACAATTGTACTTTGTTATGACCAGATTTGGGGGGCATGTACATATTAGTTTGCCAGCTGGTAAGGCATAGCAGTCTTGATCAAGGCTCATAGTAAGACAAATGTGCAGGTATCGGAGTGCAATATCTTTTATATAGATACACTAATAGATCCACATGTGATGTTGTGCATAAATAATTTCAGTTTATAAGATGGTGATTACCTTTAAATGACCTTCTAAAATGTGTTTGTTTTTTCTTGCTGCTGCAACTTGTGACATATTTGATGATACTTTAGCTTGCTAATTTCTCTGTGACCATCAATACTGTGTCTGGCTCTGAAAATGTTAAGTCCTCCTCACATAGGTGAGAAATATTTGTTTCTTCAATGTTAATATTAATTTCATCAACATTTGCAGGTTCAGGAGATACATGGTGTACCAACCTTTCTCTCCATATTTGCTCTATAAATTTAACTAAATAAATTTATGTTATTGTTTGATAACTATTTTTTGCCTCAAATGTTTTTACTCACAAACATCAGACATGTGTACTGCACTTTGTACTTTACTGCACTGCACTGTATCCACGCTTGATTGGCATCCCTTACAATCTCCAACATGAGTGATTGTTTCTACACCCATTTCTCCCTGCTGTACTCCTCTCCACCCTTGCAGACATATCCAGATACACTCCATGAATGGGGTGGCAGGGTGGACTGCTGAGACATGGTTAGAGCATCACAAAGCCTCAGACCTCTAGTTTTTCCATTTTCTCCCTGATCCCCATGCTGGAGCATGCACTTATATGAGTGTCTGTGCAGTGGAACATGTGCTTATTGCTGAAGTCCCTAAGTGACCACCATTCCTGAGCTGCCCTGTTGTCCACACTGCCACCAGACTTCCACCTGGTTGCAGCCAATTGGCAAGTACAATGCCCTTCCCTCATTCCACCACCAAAAGAGTGGAGCAGTCTGTCAGTCACTCAACTTCAGCCTCCCCAGGTGACACCCAGCAACCTGCGAATGCTCCCAATTCTGGTTTGCTGACATAACGGCCAGGGGCACTACCACTACCCCACCAGATTAGCCCCCAATAAGCTTATTTTTAAGAAACTATTACAAACAAATCTTAGAACATTATCTTCTTAGATGACAAGTAATTTGCCTGAGTTGACATCAACCCATGGTGATGAGTGATATGTCTAATAAAACATGAGCAACTGCACACACCTTGGCATGTGTTTTCATATTGAGGTCTGGATGTCAGCATGCACATACTGAGCTTCTCACTCATTGTTCATATGCAGTGATTTCAATCCATTGATGCTAAAAGATATGAACTATGCATTGTTTTCTGTACATTATTTGTTATATTGTATACTATTAAATTCTCAAATGCATTGATTTACTTCTATAAGATATGATGGTTATGCAGTAGTAGTGATATCATGTTGTTATTGATCGTTAGTGAAGATGGTACAATTGCATTGCGGTAAGTTAGAATGCAGACACACAGCCAGTTTTCTCTGTCCAGTACTGCAGAGATATTTTGTTACATCTTGAACTTACAGAACAGATAATGCAAAATAAAACAGTAAATTGTGTTTCAAGTCAGTCCTCGAGCACCACCACAACCACACAGACCCCAAATCATCGCTCACTTCTCTTAATTTGTGGAATGGATTCAGATTTTATGAACTGCCCTTGATGGACATACCTTATGAAAGGTAATGTACAGACAGCCATGCACAACAAGGATGTGTATTCATCTCACATTTCTTATGGCAATCATTGATCATCTCAGTCGTCATACTCACAGTTTATATTTGACATAAAATTCTATTGACATGGACAGAGGCTTGCTGATCATGGCCACTAACACATTGTTGTCCAATTTCACCATATTTTAAAAACATACTTCTGTAATACACTGTGTATAAATGAGTTGGTACATGTCATTATCAAAAAACTAAGTGTACCTGTGCTCTGTCATGTTTTTTTCATTTTTTTTCAATTGCTTTGCTGCTTCTTTTTAGTTTCTGGACTGTCACAAATTATGATTTACTCCTGGGATTGTTAAACTTTGTAGGAACAGCATCAGGTTTCAGTTTTCTGTGACATCTTGCAACAGAAATTCCTAAAGAAGCCTTCAGATTGTAATCTGGTACAAAACAGTCCAGCTTAAAATGTTCATTACATATTCGACTTGTTTTACTTGCAATATTCCAATCCTTTCTGAACAGTCATATTGCCTCATCCAATTTACTCCTAATTATGACATATGTAGGCAACTTGTGTAGACTGATTTCTTTATGGTGTGCCATCAACACAACAAAGGTATTACAGCAATGGCCATGGGTGCACCACAGCCAGTTTGACACTCACAGTGCAGAACTGTTTGTTGGAGCACAGTACATCCATAGCGCTGCACCAGTGTTGCCCTTCCTCCCTGGTAACCCCACCCAGAGATGATTAGTTAATATTTCAGGGGGAGTGGGGGTGCAGAGGCTGAAGCCCCAGTGGCTCAGTGCTTTGGGTGTGACACTTAGCCAATCTGTTTGTTATTATTGGTATTATATTTGTGATATAAATATATGTTTCTTGAAATTTCTGCTTGGAAAAGTATGGCAGCCGGCACAAGAGCATTATGGGACCTAGGATATTAAAAGTGTGGTAAGGAGAGATTGCACTTTCAGCGACCCAGTGGAAAATATAATTAAGAGTTTCCTTTAGAAACCAGTTTAGATAGGCTGTAAACCTGCCACTTATATAAAGTATTGCCTTTTATGACCTATTAGGAGGAAAGCAACTTCTGACAGATGCCTGTTGCAATTCTCACCAATATATTGTTGTTGTAGTTGTTTTTGTGGAATGCTTAGCAATATGCAGATGCCTGTGACTAATTTGGTAGGCAGGAAGTGAGTGAACTCACAGCCAGCATCACCACTGAGCTGTGACCTCACAAGCTGGGTGGGACCCTTGTTCCCTATAGATGGTCAAAGCTAAGAGAACATAGTGCTTTTTATCTCTGGACTCCTGAAAGACCACACTCTCAAGCACTTCTACTAAAATAGGTAATTCAACCACAACTATTTACTAATTGAAACTAGAGCAAGATTAGATATTCAGTAATAAGGTAGTTTTGTTTAAATTGCCCATTTAATTTGTATGACTGTACACTCAATGTTATAGGTTCTTTGTTTTGTATTTCATCTACTATTTTTAATACTAGTAAACTTTGTTGTTCTTGAAATCCCGCCTGAGCCTTTTCCTCATTTTGAATTTTAATACTGGGACAGTATTGATAATTCTGACAGAACTGTTAAGTGTTTACAGTGTGTTACCATATGCACCAAGGTAAGAAAAGTACCTAGGTCTCAGCTGAGTCAAAAAGGGATTGTGAACCAGATTGGGTGCCAGCTGGGTTAAGTTCTGAAATGCATTTTCCCAAAGATGGTGTGGTATCCAAATCTGTTAACTGGACATGCTTGTGAACAAAGGTCAATATTTAACCCCAGGACTCAAGACTGGTAGTTGTTTGGACTCAAAACAGACAGGAGGGTTACCATGTTTGTCTCCTGTTCACATATTGTACTTCACAGTTAGACACTGTGGGAGCAGATGGCTTGACCCCCGGAGTGCATTTGTAACAGATTTGGTTGGCAGCGGTGCAATCTAAAAGATTTGGTTTGAAGTGCTGCAGTCAAAAAGATTTATTTGCATACTGTGAAATTATTTGGTAAGATGAGCATGAACAATCCAGTGTGTCAGACTGATAACTGTAACAGTTCACACAGACAATAAGGCAGTGATTTAAAAATAAAGAAATATATCATTGTGGTTACAGTCAAAAATTCCCTACCTGTTTTATTTTTTTTTTCTGGTGCAAGTTAGTGTAGCTATAGATTAGGAAAGAAGATGACTTCCACTTACAGCGAGTACACTGCAGAATACCTGAGGCAGCTGTGCCAGGAGAGTGGAGTCCACTGTGAGGGGTGAAACAAGAAGCACCTCATGGAGGCTCTTATGACAGTTGATGCCCAAGACCTCGAGTCACAGTCAGTGACTGAAAGGAACCAGACCTTGGGGATGGAAGGGCCAGGGTCCATCACAGTGTCCAGTCCCAGGGAGGAGGAGGACAGTGGGACAAGTGTGAACTGAGAGCCACAGCTGCAGGGGAGGATCGCCACCAAGCTGGAGCCTGAAGACATCAGGCTGTAGATAGAGTTGCAGAGAAGGGAGCTGGAATTCAATTGAAAAAGTTTCGAAGCCCAGCCCAGTAACAGAAGGAGCTTGAATAGAGGAAGCTGGAGATGGAGAGAGAGGAGAAGCAAGAGCAGCAAATGGCTTAGTGAGAGGAAAGAGGATGACAGCTTCAGAGAGAGAGGCTGAGTGAGAGTGCCAGAGAAAATTTGTACTGGAGAAGCTACAACTCCAAAGACCAGCACCAGAGCAGGTAAGTGGCATGGGTGAACCTGGAACTCCAGGACTGGGTTACAAATGAAATTCTAAATTGATAGCCGAATTTAAAGAGAGGGAGGATATGGATGCATTTTTAAACTCATTTGAAAAGGTATGCATTCGGGCAAAAATTCCCAGAGAGTCCTGGAGCTTTCAGCTTTTCCAGCTGCTTACTGAGAAAGTTCATGATACATTGGGTCAAATGGACAATCAGGACAGTAATGATTATGCCAAACTTAAAGCTGCATTGCTAAAAAAGTATGACTTGACATGTGAAGCATACATAGTTAAGTTCTGTAAGCTCAGAAGAAGCCTTGTCATGAGCTACAAGGAGCTAGCTATCAAACAACATCAGTTTTTAAAACATTGGTGGGAAGGAATACAAGCAGACTCTTTAGAGAAAATTGAGAATGTTGTACTTTTGCAGCAGTTCTCTTGGGCTTGACCAGCAGAGCTGAAAACCTGGCTAGAGGACCAAGATCCAAAAACAGTGCAGAAGGCTGCTGAGCATTCAGACTGCTATGCCAGGAGCAGACCTGCTCTGAGAGGGAGTGATGTGGACATGGCAGTGTAGAAAGGGAAAAGCGTGCCTTCAGGGTAGCTAAAACCTGCACTGCCTCCCCAGAAAGTGGGCAGCCCCAGGTTACAAAGAAAGGATTTGCCTGATAAAAGAAATGACTGTTGGTTTTACAAACAGCCTGGACATCTTGCAAGACAGTGTCCTTAAAAAGCAGAGAGAGCACAAAGTGGTGCTGGGAAATAATTTTTTTTTTGTGTATCCCTGAAAACATGCCAGTAAACATGACAGAGCACATATACCCAGTTACTGTGAATGGGGTGCAAATCCATAGGTTAAGGGGCATGAGGCATCCCTTACTTCATTAAAAGGGGACTTGGTTGAGCCTGAACAGCTTATATCCAATCAGTTTGTTAGTGTTCGGGGATTCACTGGAGAGGAGAAAATGCTGCCACTTGCTAGCGTTCTCCTAGACTGGGGTGAGACAGGAGAGACTGTGCAAAAAGTTGCAATGGTAGAAAATCTTGCCCTGGAGGAGATTAAAGGGAACAATCTCCAAAAGGGGATGGTGTGTGCAGTTACCTGCTGTCAATCAGCAAAGGCAAATTGTAATACCCTGGACCCTATAGAAGATCCTGTGGAAAACACTGAGAGGCTGGCTCCCCAGCTTGTGTGTCCTGATATGGAGAATAGTGAAAGGGGATAAATATTCCCCAGATAGTAGTCAATAGAATAGCTACAGAAGGTTACTCTGAGGAAGGAATGAGGGATAGCCAATTTTTGGAGGGTTAGGGATGGCAGTGATCCTGAATGCCTTGACACTAGAGACAGGGACCCTAGTTTAGAAACTGGAGGGGACCTGTCCCATGCTTTAGGAATGTGCAAAGATTTGTGCAGCTGCTCAGAAAAATGACCATAGTTTAGAGAGGCTCAGGGTTGGGTAGACTCTCACGGAGCACTGGGAGGTAACGGGAAACATAGAGTTTACTGGGACAGGGGACTGTTGTATATGCAGGATGTACAGACAGAGGGAGGGGTGATGGCAGGCAGCTTGTCATCCCCAGGATTACTGTGAACAGTTGCTCAAGATTGCTCATGATATTTCCATGTCTGGATATCTGGGAATCACCCACACTATGCAGCAATGGGCCCAGAATTTCTATTGGCCCAACTTCACCCAGCAGGTGAAGGAATATTGCAGGTCTTGTTACTGGTGCCAAGAAATAGGGAAGGCAGGAAGTAAAACCAAAGCCACCCTAATTCCCTTGCCCATAGTGGAGGAGCATACCAGAGGGTAGGAATGGATATTGTTGGGCCTTTGAATACCTCCAGCTACTCTGGGAATTGTTTTTTCTAAACAGTGGTGGATTATGCCACCCGGTACCCAGAGACAGTCACCCTATCCTCACTGAGGACTGACAAAGTGGCAAATGCCTTGCTAGGGATTTTCTCCCATGTTGGGTTCCCACAGGAGGTTATCACCGATCAAGGGGGTCCTTCATGTCAGACCTGATAAAGTGTTTGTGGGAGAAGTGTGGAATGGTGCAGAGATGCATGAGACCTTATCACCCATAAGCCAGTGGGCTTGTGGAAAGGTTTAATGGTACCCTTAAATCAATGCTCCAAGCATTTGCCAAACAGCATGGGAGAGAGACTGGGAGAAATACCTTCCCCACCTGTTGTTCGCATACAGGGAGGTGCCCCAAGAGTCATCAGGGTTTCCCTCTTTAAGCTCTTATATGGACACAGGGTGCGTGAGCCCCTAGACTTGATCTGGGAGGACTGGGAAGGCAAGCACACCACCCAGGGAACTCCAATAGTGGATTATGTCCTTAAGTTTAGGGAAAAGCTGAAGAAGCTTATGGGAAGAGCCCACAGCAACCTGGCAGCTGCCCAGCAAAACCAAAAGATATGGTACAACTGCAGAGCAAGAGCTTGCTCATAGACTGTGGGTCAGGAGGTAATGGTCCCAATCTCAGTGTGGAAAGATAAGCTGCAGGCCGAGTGGGCAGGACCATACAAGGTAGTCAGACAGGTGAATGATGTAAATTACATTATAGAACTGCCTGACAGGAGACATACCCAAAGGATGTATCACGTCAACATGATGAAGCCATATGCGAATATGGCTGACATGATCTTTGCGGTGTGTAGTCCTGGGGAGAGGATGGACAAGGAAGACCCCTTTCAGGACTTGCTGGAAGAAAGCAAGTGGAAGTCCTCTGTGGAGGCAATCAAAATGTCACCCCAGATGACCCCGGACCAGAGCCAGGAAATAAGGGAGGTTTTAACAGACTTTGCCACATTGTTTAGTGCCAAGTCTGGACTAACCCCCTTTGTGACTCACGATGTAGAGATAGGGACACAAGCTGCCATACGGCAGACAGCATATCAGGTGTCAGAGGCCATCCAAAAGAACATTAGGAGGGAGGTGGAGGAAATGCTGGATTTAGGGATAACCCAGAAATCTCATCGCCCTTGGTTGTCACCTGTATTCTGTCTTCCCAAGCCAGATGGCTCTACTCATTTTTGCATGGACTGTCATGGTCTCAATGCAGTCACAAAGTCAGATGCTCACCCAATGCCATGGATGGATGAACTACTGGACAAGTTTGGAGGGGCCTCATACCTTACCACTCTTGGCCTGACAAAAGAGTATTGGCAGGTGAAGTTAACTACCGGAGCTAGGGAGAGGTCATCCTTCATCACTCCAATAGGGTTATTTGAGTTTAAAGTAATGCCTTTCATCAAAGTGAATCTTCTACCTAGGTTGTTGTACCTGAGTTATTTGTTACCCTATAGTATTCCCAAAGGTAGGTTTACTGGCATCCAGAGGGTAATTTCTGCATTCCTCTGGGATTCAAAACCTCCAAGAAGAAAACATTCTATATTACGCCTTCCCTATTTTATGGGGGATATTAAGCTTCTGGACCTTCATTTATATTATGTGGCTGGACAATTAGGTTTAATGGGGCAATGGTACAGAAATTTGGAGGAAGAGGGATACATCCCAACCTGGTTGCAAATTGAGAAACAAACTCTTGAGGAGCTGAAACTTTCCCCAGTACCATTACTCTTTGCAGATCCAGATAGAATACCGGAAAAAGGGAAGCAGACACCAATTTTCAAATCTATGTCAGTATGGTGGAATTTTTTAAATCCCACACAGAGAAGAGATCAGTTGAGAGCTCTGGATCAACCAATATGGTAATCCTAATCTTCGTATTGGGGGACAAATAATAAATAACCACTGGGCTCCGCATGTAACTGATCGAACCTTGGCAGGCTTTGTGGTTGGAGAGTACTACCACCACAGACTAGGGAATGGAATTTCTTTAGAAAAATTCAAATTGCCAACATGGTACAAAACCTGCTAGGACACTGTAGAGATACCGGACAGAAACCATTTACTTTTGATAATCTAAGGGAGATTAAGTATTCTCAACATCCTCTCTCAAAGGTTTATAGGGTGCTTTTAGAATTTGTGAGCTCTGGCTCCATAACTAAGATTTTGTATTGGGAAAACCGCATAACCCCCGAGGCCTGACTGGAAGGAGATTTGGAAGTGTGAAAAATATTTACCATTCCATAAGTATAAGATTATGTAATTTTTATTTCTTCAAACATTTACTATACCCCTGCTAAGCTATGTTCTAGAGGACTCAGACAAACAGATCTGTGCTTTAGATATGAAACAAATACAGGGGATCCATTACATATGATGTGGGAATGCTCTAAGATACATCCATTATGGGTTCATATTGGGCAGAGCATGGATCCCTTATTTAATTATGTGGAATATATTACGCCAGAGATCTGTGTTTTGGGGGGTATGAACTTGCTTTCTAGGGCATCTGCTAAATATCATATAGCTTTTATGTCTGCCTTGGTTAACATATTTTTCCTAAGAAACTGGAAAAGTGACCTTACTTACAAGTATAGTCAATGGGTGAAATATTTGATATGTACACTAGATAGACTTAAGACACAAATGGTAATTGAGGGCACAAAAAATCTATGAAAAAAGATGGAGTCTGTTGGAAGCAGTGTACTCAATACAGGTCAAGAGTACTTTGACCCAGATCTGTCTGTCTGATTGTCAGTAGCTAAGCAATATTTGCTTATGGGAAATGTTAAGTGACTAGGATCTATATTTAAGAACTTAGCCCTTTTTTTTTCTTTTCCTTTTTCTGTAAGTACTTTTATATTAGAAGTATCAAGAAAGGGTAGATAGCTTGCAGTAAATGTTGGTCTGGCCTGCCAAAATAATGGGTGTAGGGTGGATTCTCTCTCTCTCTCTTTCCTGGGGACATGGTTGCCAAAGTTTGGTTTAAATTAAATAATCTATAACTGGACATAACTTAAATAGAATTTTACTGAAGGGGAGTCACAATCAGAGAGTGGTCAAGATATGGTCCAATTATGGTTGGACAGCCCAGAATTTAACCCTGTATGTCAATAAAATAATGGTAAAAGTATGTTATGGCAACTACGTATGTACATAGTTCTAGGGTTGTACATAGTAACCGCATCCAGTTTGGGGATGTGGACCTGGGGTATTCCTGGGTATGTTTGTATGTATGTCTATATGTGTACCTGACAAATGACAATAAAGAAGATATAACAAAAAAAGTAATGCCTTTCAGAATGAAGAACTCCCCTTCCACCTTCCAAAGGTTGGTGAACCAGGTGTTAAATCATACTGAAGAGTATGTCATGGCATACCTAGATGATATTGCCATCTTCATTGTCAGCTGGAAGGAACACTTGTCCAACCTTAGGGAAGTTTTGGGCAGGATACAGAGGGCTGGGCTCACTGTAAATGCTGAAAAGTGCCAGGTGGCCATGGCTGAGGTGGCATAACTTAGGCATGTAGTAAGCTGGGGACTGCTCCATCCTAATTGAGCAAAAATTGAGGCAATTGAGGCATAGCCCAGACCTGAAGCACAATAGCAGGTTCGGAGTTTTATAGGGACCGCAGGGTACTATAGAACATTTGTTTCAAACTACAGTGCCTTGGCTGCTCTTATATCTGGCCTACTAAAGAAAAGAATGTATAAAAAGGTAAACGGGGAACCAGCCTGTGAACAAGCCTTTAGACATCTAAAGGAGACACTGTGTGGTGCTCCCGTATTAGCCAGTCCAGACTGTAGTAAACCCTTTGTAGTCCAGACAGATGCCTCAGATGTGGGTGTTGGGGCAGAACTTAGCCAAACTTCTAACCAAGGGAAAGATCACCCCATAGCGTACCACAGTAAGAAGTTACTTCCCAGGGAGAAGGCTTATTCTACAGTGGAGAAAGAATGCCTTGTAATGGTGTGGGCACTAAAGAAATTAGAACCTTACTTATAAGGGTGGGATTTTGAGGCACACACAGATCTCAACCCCCTGGTCTGGTTGGCACAAATGGGTAAAATAAACAGTAGGCATTTAAGATGGAGCCTTGCCTTGCAGGGTTATGACATGACTGTCACTCACAGGGCAGGGGCAGCAAATGCAAATGCAGATGGGCTATCACATCAGTTAGAGCAGTGAACTGAATTCGGGAAAACTCATCACATGCCTAGAAATAGATTCTCCCCAAATTCAGTCTAGGAGGGAGGACTGTGATGCTTAGCCAATCTGTTTGTTATTATTGGTATTATATTTGTGATATAAATATGTTTTTCTTGAAATTTCTGCTTGGAAAAGTATGGCAGTCAGCACAAGAGCATTATGGGAGCTGGGATTTTAAAAGTCTGGTAAGGAGAGATTGCACTCTCAAAGACCCAGTGGAAAATCTAATTATGAGCTGCTTTAAGAAACAAATTTGGATAGGTTATAAACCAGCCACTTGTATAAATTATTGCATTTTATGACCTATTAGGAGGAAAGCAACTTCTGACAGATACCTGTTACATTTCTCACCACTAGGAGAAATAGCTGTCAGGAAGTTCCCCTGAAGATCAAAGGGGGTAATTCTGACCTGCCATGAAGCAGGCTTACTAATTAAATATATTGTGTGTATATATATATATTTATATATATATATATATATATATATATATATATATATATATATAGAGAGAGAGAGAGAGAGAGAGAGAATAACTAATAGGATTGTGTCCATTACCAGGGAGTAATAGCATCAAGAGGTTCTGAACATATGAACCTCGAGAGTGAAGCTCAAGAGGTTCCAATGTGTCCAGAACCTTGAGATGCTTTTACTGCCTGGTAATGGACACAAACCTACCAGATTTTTTTTTAATATATAGATGCGATTTTTCGGAATTAAAACAGGCTCCCGACTATTTTAAACACTCAGTACGGGTACCCAAAGTGTAGCCTGCACACAGCTTGCTACAGAGGAGACAGGAAAAGTGTACCGTTAAGTGAGGAGTCGCTCACTCTCACTCTTACCTTGAGTGGCGACTTCAATTCAGCGGTAGCAAGACTGAACAGAGGATCTACCAGCTACTGTAGTCAACATTGTTCCCCCCCCCCAAAAAAAGAAAAATACTGCTTGTTTCTGTTAATGGACATTTCTCTCACTAAGCAAGTGGAAGAGCCGCCATGTTTTTAAATTTTTTCAGCTCACCCAGAAAGGAAAAGTGGCCAATCAGAAGGCACACTTTAAATTACATGGGGTGGCAGACTTGCAGCTGTGCTGTTGAGTTTAAGTGATAATACTATCATTCGGGTCCCAACAATAGTATTACTGGACACGAACAATAGTATTATCACTTCTGAAGTGTTCTATTATCACTCTGGGAGTGATAGTATTATCAAGTTGTTTTTTTTTTGTATACTTTAGTAGCATATTAAATTTACAATCCATTTATTAAATATATATATGTGTGTGTGTGTGTGTGTGTGATGCTTAGCAATATGCAGATGCCTGAGACTAATTTGGTAGGCAGGAAGAGAGTGACCCCACAGCCGGCAGCACCACTGAGCTGTGACCTCACAAGCTGGGTGGGAACTTTCTTCCCTATAGATGATCAAAGTTATGAGAACATAGTGCTTTTTATCTCTGGATTCCTGAAAGAACACACTCTCGAGCACTTCTACTAAAGTAGCTAATTCAACCACAACTATTTACTAAGTGAAACTAGGGTAGGATTAGATACTCAGTAATAAGATGGCTTTGTTTAAGTTGTCCATTTAATTTGTGTGACTATACACTCAATGTTATATGTTTTGTGTTTTGTATTTCATCTACTATTTTTAATTTAGTAAACTTTGTTTTCTTGAAATCCTGCCTGAGCCTTTTCCTCATTTTGAATGTGAATGCTGGGACACTGTTGATAATTCTAACCAAACTGTTAAGCATTTACAGTGTGTTATCATATACTCCAAGGTAAGAAAAGTACCTAGGTCTCAACTGAGTCATAATGGGGATTGTGAACCAGGTTGGGTTCCTGCTGGGTTAAGTATTGCACTGCATTTCCCTGAAGTAGGTGTAATATTTGAACCTGTTAACTGGGCATGCAAGTGAAAAAGGGTTCTTATTTGATGCCAGGACTTGAGACTGGTAGTTGTTTGGACCAAAACAGACAGGAGGGTTACCCTGTTCATCTCCTGTTCACCTATTGTACTTCAAGGTTGAGCACTGTGGGAGCAGAGGGCCTGATCCCCAGATTGTGTTTGTGACATTGGGTGCCATGGTGGTCAGGCGGCACAATTGTTGGTGACATGGTCACTGACGGCATTTGGGTGTTGCTGTAATATCGGTCACCCATCTGGTTTTTGAACCAGCCTGGTGGAACCATTCTTTAATAGATGAAGACCCAGGTACAATGCAAGTGGTCACCATAATTCCTGTGTAATCATAAAATTAATTAATTAGGTGTAAAATATGAAATAAGTTTTAAATCTTTATGCAATGACAGCATATTTGTACACACCTGCTTACACTCCCTTTCTCTACATTAGACCAGTTACATGCACCTCACCCCTAGTGGCATAACATTAAACATACCTATTTCCTGACTGTGGTCTCCTTCCAGCTGCCAATTTTGGCTTCTCTTCAGAACTGCCCGTGGATCTCTCTGTGTTGGTCAGACAGTACCTCAGCATGGGGCCACAGCAACAGATCTACAGCAACTAGCTAGTTCTCCCAGTCTGCTTCCATTCCACAAAACCAACCCAGTTCTTGAGGGCTTGTACAGAAATTGAGCTGCACTTTGGAGGTGGGATAAACCATGCCAAGGTGTGCAATTGAAGAATTTTATTAAATAGGTAGGGAGCTTTCTGCATCCTGATTGGCTGAGAGGTATCTTTTGCTATATCCTTATCAGAATATAATGTGCCAGCCAGAACCTCTTTAGCCGCTCTGAACAAACCACTAAAGAGATCATTGTACTGTGGTCCTTGTCCCCAAGTTGCTGGAGTACTTGTTTCAGCTGCTGGCCACTGATGTCATAATTGTTGCACTCCCAACTTGCCACCCCAGTACTGCAAGAGAAAAGTGCTATGTGCAGCAAATGAATCACAAAAATTCAGTATTGTTTTATCCTCAATCACTGCAAATGGCATCTACTTATCTGTTACTGTTGGCAACTGACAGTGTCATGGTCTCAATCAAGAAAGCTACGGCAGCTGTTAAGGAACTCACTCACTTCAGAGCCACCAAACAGGGCATGGCTCTCTCACAGGTCATCAAAGACAGCCTGCAATAAAGCATGAAAGAAAAAAAAGAAAAATATATTCCAGAGCGTGTGTGTGTGTGTGTGTGTGTGTGTGTGTGTGTGTGTGTGTGTGTGTGTGTGTGTGAAAAACAGACACCACCACCCTCTTCTGGCTTTTTCATTTGAAAACCTTTCTCTTTCAATAGAAGGGCAAGTATCACTTTTCTATTTTTTTAACATATTTCATCATTTACAGTTTTTATGTGACATTTTAAAACAATTTTTTTATCTTTTTTCTTTCAAATAGTAGACCCATTTGGTAAGTGAAATAAGGGACTCTGATATGTGGTTTATGGTCTGATAAGAACACTTCCCTGGTGATAAAGTGATATGGAGAATGATCTTATCAGGCAGTAAACCACAACTTGTGATGAATTATTTCTTACATTGTGTGCTTCCCATGGACGTTATGATACATGGCCTTCTGACACATGCCCTTCTGCTCCCTTGTGACATGCATTAAAATCCTTTTAATGTACACCCTATTGTAGCTTATTGCTGTACTTACTTGTTGCAGCTTTTTTCAGTGTTACTGACCTACATTTTATATGTTCAGTAGCCCATCATGTACTTCGTTAACTCCTTCACTAATTACCCTAATTATACATACAGAAATGATACATGTAATTATGTCTACCCTGGTTAAACTTTTAAAATCAATAAACAAATATAGTATGGTGCAATGTCGCTTACAAACCTACCAATACCCATGACTTCTACTGTCCAACCACCACCAACATTGATAATGAAGTAACTACTGGAAAAAGGTGCACAACTGCTTTTATTTTCTGAATCATAAATACCAAGTCAAAGTTTATTAACAGGATGATACTCCATTGAGCAGGCTCATTTACAAGGAGGTTCTGAACATACAAATAGTACACAAACTATAACAAATTATACAAAAATAATACATAGTTCAAAAAACAGTAATTACAATTGATACTTTGGTAGGTTTTTTGCAGAAGGTAAATGCATGGTAATACACATGGTAATCTGGTAAAACAATTTCTAATGTACATAACAGCAATGGCACATTCATAAGGTAAAAAATGGCACTTTCATAAGGTAAAAAAAGAAATGGGCAGACTGGATGGGCCTTATGGTCCTTATCTGCCATCAACTTCTATGTTTCTATGTTTCTAAAACTGTACCACATTCAGTAAACATGAGAATGGAGGGAAACAAAGAACACAGGAGACACTCAACTTTTTTTTAATAGGATAATGTCAAAAGACAGTCCAGTCATGAGTGATCACAGTGGAATTGTTCACCATCATTATACCCACATTTGAAATTGGGATGAAAGGGGTGTTGAGTAATGTAGCATGTCAAAATCACACAACAATAACCATGCAGAATTAAGAGTGTGGCAATAACAGCAGGTACAATGATATTGCAGCAGCATTAAGAGCGTGGGTCCAGGACAGTGCATCTTTTCATGTTTGTGTGATTCAGAGTTTGTTTCTATAAGTTCTGGGGTGTGGGGGGTGAAGCCCCCACATAACACCAGAGGATACAGAGGATATTGTGTGAATTGTTGTGAAATTACTGCAAAATGCTACTGAATCAGGGGAAATGATGTGTGTTTTCCAGTGTGTTCAGGTGTTGTCAGTTGTCAGAGATAGGTTTTTTCAGGGTTTTCTCATGATCCTGGTGAGTTTTACAGGTGTTTCCCTTAAGATTTAAGGAGGTTTACTGGATAAATGGAGTGCTTACCTGGGTTGAAGTAGCAACAGGTAGAAGTGATATACGAGTGTTTGCATGTTGATTTCATGCTGATTCCCAGTATACTGCTTCAGTTCTTTAAGAGCCAGAAAGTGGCTCCACTGCTGCTTGACAAAGGGTTTCTATATTGAAAGGAGCAGGTCGATGGCAAAAAAACATACTGGAAGTGTCTGGAATATGACAAATCCAGGTGTTCTGCCTGAGTCCAGACTGCTGAAGATGAGGTTGTGCTGCTGTTGAGAAGTCATAATCATGTTTCAGATGCCGGGTCTATGGAGGTTAAGGAGGTCCTATCTGATCTGAAAGAGAGGTCTGTGGATACATGTGAAAGTTCACACCAGGTAGTTGTGGCATGTCCAAGTGATGTGTCACCAGCTGTGGGAGGGAAGCTTCCATCTGTGAGCTCTTTAAAAAGAACAGTACAAAGAGCTTGGGTCAGTGTTTCACGATCTCCCCCAAAGCCATCCTCCATCACAGATCTGAGCATTCCTAGTGAATATGCCTGCACTGAAAGTAGACAAGCATTCCTACTGTATGATATTCATCCTGAGAAGGACCATATTTGGATCTTTGCAATGTCTAGAAATCTGGACTATATGGACCATTGCCAACACTGGTTCTGTGATGGGACCTTTAAGTGTTGTCCCCCTAGGTTATCTCAACTTTATACTATTCATGGAATCCAGTATAGTGCAGCGGTCCCTATAGTATTTACCCTGATGTGTTCACATACAACAGAGAGCTATGTTCATGTTTTGAGGGGAACGAAGCAATGAAGATTGTTCTTGTCACCAACTTCAGTGATGCTGGACCATGAGTTGGCAGCCTGGAAAGCATTTGACAATGTGTTCCCCAGTGTGCAAAACAAAGGCTGCTTTATTCAACTGTGCCAAGCTGTATGGCAAAAAATACAGCAGTTGAATGAGTTATCACAGCGCTACATTGCTGATGAGGAGTTTGCGTTGCACATTCACATGTTGCCTTTTCTCGCTTATGTGCCCTCTGCAGATGTTGTGGCAACTCTTGAAGTTATGAGATCATGGCAGTTTTTTACTTCAAATGAGACTATGCTAGAATCACTGCTTGATTATTTTGAAGATACTTGGTTTGGTCACCCCCTTGGTCATGTGGTGAGAAGGCACCCTTTAATTGCAGTCGAGCAGTAGAACTGTTTTGATGTCATAAAGAGTGATTTATCCCATATGATTAATGCTGTGGAGGGCTGGCACCCACAGTTCATTCACTTGATTTGTGCCAGCCATTGCACAATGTAGACATTTCTAGATTGTTTGAAGTCCAAGAAATGGCTGAATGAGACCATCATTGAGCAATTTGTTGTCAGTAATGGTGGTCTGAGCATGCGGAAAAAGTATAAGAACATAGCCAAGAGACTTTCCAAGATTGTCAGTGAGTATGCAAGCCATAGTCCTTATGATTATTTAAAAGGATTGCAAACAATTTCCAGTTACAGGCATAAGTGTGTGGAGGACTGCTATATCTGTGTGTTGCTTTCTGTTCCTGTTATATGGCTGTACTTCATATGATGGTATTGCTCCTCATTGATGATTTTCTTTCAGTAGCATGCACATTTTCCTGTTGTAAATAAACATCTGCTATATGGTATTGTGTGTTCTGTGTGTTTTTTAGCTATTATGTCTGTTAGCTATTCTTTTGGTTCATTATATTTGTGTATGCTATTTTACCACTTTATTTTTGTATGTGCTAACATTGTTTAGCGCTTTTCAACTAGAATTATTGAGTAACAGGAGGTGGCAATGGACCAAGAAAAAGTTAAACAACATAATACATATTCCTCTGAAGGAATCAAGTTAAAATAAATAAGTGGTGTTCCAATCATATATTCATACCTACTGCAATAAAGGTTAGCCAGTAACGTAAACACATCATATTTGCATGCTAAGTACGATGCTGTGGATAAGTGCAACAGAGGACACTGCAAGAGTTTAGGGCTGACCTTGCTAAAAGTGAAAGGAATAGAGTACTTAGAATGATAAAAGTGACCACAGTCACCTAGTCTCAAGCTGGATACAGCAAACTACATTTGTAAAGGTAAGTCTGAGTATCTATAAGAGTGAAAAAAATAAGTGTACAAATATGAAAATGTGAAATAGTTATCAATTGAGTTTATAGGGATGTCTGCGCATGAACCATTAGACAGAATACATGTTGAAAAGCCCATCTGACTGCCAGTCAGAGAAAAACAAATTTAAACTCATAAGGTTACAGCTATGAAAATGTAATGTCCATAAACTGATTTTACAGTGACATCTGTGCAAAAAACCATTATGAAATGGCCTCTCAATTTTAAACATTCTGATTGGTTCTTAGCTATGCACTGAAAGCATTTAGTGCATGGCTAACAACTAATGCAGGTAAAACATCACCTAGACTGGCACCTGATATCATTCCCTCCTAGAGTGTTGGCATTTCTATCCACCGCCATTGTTGCCAACCGCCGTCACACAAAAACTGCATACAATACTTCTCACCTATGACCCTCCAAATTAAATGGCAGCCAAAATATACAGCACCTGTGATCACTAGCTTCAGTTGTTTTAATTAGTTTTGAAAATATTACGTGCACATTTTTCTTATGTAATTTTTCTTCACTAGTACTGCAACAGCGCAACATGTTTCCGCAGCCCACTCGCTTGCTCAATAGCTGTTACTGTCACTGGATGCAAGATACACCCCACAGTCTAGTAACCCCCACCTCAGGCTTAGTTTAAATTAAATTAAAATGAATAAATAAATAAATAAAATACCAGTGGATGCAGAACTCTGCATTTAAAGTTTATCTTTACAGCTCTGACCTCATACCACATGCACTTTCTTCTGTCAGTTCATGCCCCGCTGGTCCATGGTCACTTACTCCTTGTGCCAGTCCATTTCAAAACATAGAAGCAGCAGAAAGAAAAAACTAAGAAAGAAAAACAAATGAATACCGGATATTTCATGGGCACACAGGAAGAGAAAACTGTGAGTGTGTATGTGGGTAGCGGGGGGTTGACAACCACCACAAAAAAAGACTACAACTACAGGAGCAAGAGTAGGAAAAAAATCCTCAATTAAAAAAGAAAACACAACACAGCTAGATGGAGGAACTATTTTATACAACATAAAAAGCAAAGATGTAACTTTGTTAGTACTCAGTCCTAATAACTGTAAGTTCCACATACATGAGCATCCAAGGTGCCCATTTCGTAAGTGCAATAAGACACTCTGGGGGCATGTGCAAGACACTTCAAGTGTACAGCCAGGGGCAGAAGGTACGTGGCCTGCAGCCTCATGCCTTACTATGCCCCTAGCAATGTGCGAGAAGTGTCTAGCACACCCCATCGTGCTTTATTGCTTACTTGAAGATGTATCAAAATGGTATTTTATGCTCTTTTGTCAAACCATTCTAATGATGCGTTCTATAACAAAATGTAGAGCATGAGAAGTAACAGGACGCTGTAAATATTCTAGGGGTGGGCAAACTGGTTTGTAAAAAATCTGAACTGACCTGAACAAGCTTAAGTGTTCGGAAGCGATCTGCTTCCAAACACTTTCAACTCTTCAGATCGGTTTGGAGGGTGACTCCATCATCGGAATTGATTGGCGCAAGAACTATGAGAGAACAGGAGGGACCAGAGACAAGACTCTGGTTCCTCACTGGATGGGTGATCTGTCCGTCTTCATAAGGTGGCACCTGAT
Source organism: Neoceratodus forsteri (assembly GCA_016271365.2). Taxonomy (NCBI): domain Eukaryota; kingdom Metazoa; phylum Chordata; order Ceratodontiformes; family Ceratodontidae; genus Neoceratodus; species Neoceratodus forsteri. The sequence continues at coordinate 623,737,195 of CM028135.1, forward strand.
TGGGTTTGCTCTGTAGCAACCCACGTGGTCCACTTTAGGAGCTGGCACAGAGGAATAGAGAGAGTGGAACAGAATGGAGAAGGAGCAGCAGCATTTACTGCTCCATGTGGCTTGTTTTGTGCCTTGCCTGTTGTTGCCAGTTGAGCGACTTACTGACTTGTCGGGAGTTGGACTGTCAGAAAAGAAAAAAGTAAAACACTACAGCTACTGCACAAAAAACTATAAATCATTTTTTGAAGAGGGAAAACTTGGAGGTGGAGACTGGGGGACTGGGTCTGGCAGTTGAGGAGTCACAGCCTCGGGGAGGGGAAGAGGAAGAGTAGGGGGCAAGTGAGTGAATGCCAGTTTTGTTTTTTTGGGCAGCAGACGGAATGAACAGTGCCAAGCCAATCAAGTTAACCAACCAGTACCATTTCTTGCATACTTTGTGGCCCTGAACAAGTCAGTCAGCTCTCATCTCTCCCTGTGCTCTGTGCGGGAACATGCTTTGGCTCTGAGGGCATTCCATCATGTGGAATAAAGCTTGAAGAAAAAGCAAAGAGTCATAAAGGATTGGGCCATGTCTCTGAATTGTTGTGCATAGCAGTGCCTGTATCATCAGCCTAGGTTCAGTGTGTGAACTGCTATGTGTGTGTGTGTGTGTGTGTGTATGAGTTTGTGTGTGGGCAAAAAAAATCTGACAGTCAGCCACCAGAGCCACTTCTGTATACTGTCTGTGTGACCCCCCCCCCCAAACAAGTCAGTTAGTTCTTATCTCTTGCCTCTACTCCATTGGATAAATCTACAAGCTCTGGCACAATGGGTATTCCGTCATGTGGAATAATCCTTGAAGGAAAAGTAAATGTAAAGTTGTGTCACAGAGGGTTAGGCCATGTCCCAGAATCTCTATGGGTAGCAGCACCTGCAGCATCAGCCTAGGTTCAGTGTGTGAACTACTGTGTATGTGTGTGAGCAGGTGAAATAAAATCTAACAGCCAGCCACCAACCAGTGCTTCTTCTTGCATGCTGTCTATGTGACCCCCCCCCCGAAAAGTCAGTCAGCACTCATTCCATCCCTATGCTCCAAGAGGGTAGCAGCTGCAGCACCAACCCTTGTAGCCTAGGTCCAGTGTATGAAGCAGTGTGTGTGTGTGTGTGTGACAGACCTGTGTGCAAAATAAAATCTGACAGCCAGCCAACAATGCCACTTCTTGTATACTGTCTGTGTGACCCCCCGAACAAGTCAAGAGAGTGAGCTCTCTTCTCCTCCTCCCTGTGCTCCGTGGGGTAATTCTACAAGCTTTGGCTCAGTGGGCATTCCATTACATGGACTAAATAAAAAAATAAATAATCCTTGAAGGAAAAGTAAAGAAAATATTGTATCATAGAGGGTTAGTCCAGGTCCCTGAATGTCTGTGGGCAGCAGCTGCAGCACCAGCCCTTATAGCCTAGGACCAGTGTGTGAACTAGTGTGTGTGTGACAAACCTGTGTGTGAAATAAAATCTGACAGCCAGCCACCAACTAGTGCCTTTTCTTGCATACTATCTGTGTGATCCCCCCCCCCCGAACAAGTCGGTTAGGTCTCATCTCCTCCCTGTGCTCCATGAGGTAAATGTATAAGCTTTGGCTCAGAAGGCATTCCATCACATGAAATAAAAAATATAAATAAATAATCCTTGAAGGAAAAGTAAATTACTGTGTCATTCACTCCTTCTCATCTCATTTCGCTAATCATGCTGTTTATTACTACTAAAAGTGGTTTACATGCTTTTTCTACAGATACATTGATTAAAAGCTGTTTAAAATTATTTATTAACATAGTTACCATAAAACAAAGGTTATAAAAGGTTTGGATAAGGTTTGGATCAGCATCCAAATATTTTCGTGCATATTGAACCTTTTAGAACCCCAGAACCTTTTGAGGTTCTCCCGTCCCTAAAATATTCCAGCAGTTCAACTACAAAAGGAGTAATTTTTGGATACATATTAATGTGTCATATAGGGAAGAAGTAATGTGACCATATCATGACCCAAAAACACAAATCTGAGTAGCACAAATTTGCCAGAGAAGAAAAAAACAAAAACAGAAACAAAGGTTGGTAATGCAAAAACAAAGCAACATATGCAGCATACAGTACATACTGTACATACATGACATCAAATTCATAGTAAAAGTTCCTATTACAGTCCCGGGTACAAAATGTGGGACAATTTTGGACCTTGTATTCACTAACAGGGACAGTGTTGCAGTGGCCATCTGGCAACAACTGATCACCATACGGTGTGGTTCAATATAAGAACTGTGGCAGAAGTGAACCACTCAAAGGCAAGGGTCCTGGACTTCAGAAGGCTGATTTTAAAAAGACAGGGATGTCATGGCAGGGGAGATGACTTAGGTGGAGTAGAGGAACAGTGGGCAAAATTGAAAATGGGGATAATGAGGGAAATTAACCTCTGCATCAAGCAGGTAAGCAAAAGCAAGAAGGAAAAGAGACTGCTACGGTTCTCAAAAGAGGTGGAAGGGAAGGTAAAGGCAAAAAAGTTAGCATTCAGGAGGTATAAGGAGACACAGAGGGAGGAGGAGGATAGGGCAGCATATCAGGAGAAGCATAGGGAGTCAGGGAAAGCAGTCAGGAGTGCAAAGGCACAAATGGAGGAGAAAAAAGCAGAGGCAGTAAAAATGTGAACAAAATATTTCTCAGGTATGTAAGTGAAAGAAGAAAGACCAAAAGAGGGATCATAAGGCTAGGGAGGGGAAGGTGTAGTGTGTGAAATGGGACTAGGAAAAGCAGACATCTTGGGGAAGGTGAGAGTACACAGATATGTGTCAGAGGTATTGATGGTAGGCAGGTGGACACTAGTCCATTTACATTGGAAAGGGTCCTAAAGGAACTTGTAAATTTGAAAGTGTACAAGGCAATGGAGCCAGATGGGATACTTTCAAGGATATTGAGAGATCTCAATGAGGTGCTAGTTGCACCTCTGACAGTCCTGTTCAACAACTCACTGGAGACAGGAGTGGTACCAGAGGATTGGAGGAGGGCTAATGTAGTCCCACTTCACAAAAGTGGTAGCAAAGAGGAGACTGGCAATTACAGACTAGTCAGCTTGACTTCAGTGGTAAGGAAATTAATGGAATCACTACTGAAGGAAAGGATTGTGGAATACCTTGAATTGAGTGGCTTTCAAGATCTGAACCAGCATGGATTTAGAAAGGGGAGCTCAAGTCAAACAAATCTGACAAATTTCTTTGACTGGGTGGCCAGAGAAGTGAATCAGGGTGGATCAGTGGATGTGGTTTACCTGGATTTCATTAAGGCCTTCAACACCGTTCCATGAAGGAAACTCATAATTAAACAGGGTAGTCTAGGAGTGGGTCCAAAGATTGTAAACTGGATAAGAAATTGGTTGGGGATAGGAGAGTCCAAAGATTGTAAACTGGATAAGAAATTGGTTGGGGATAGGAGACAGAGAGTGGTGGTAAATGGAGTTCACTCAAAGGAATGGAGGGTGACTAGTTGGGTGCCACAAGGATCAGTACTAGGATCGGCCCTCTTTAATGTCTATATTAGCGACATTGCAGAAGGACTAGAAGGGAAAGTATACATTTTTTCTGATGACACTAAGATATGCAGTAGGACTGACAATTCGGGGGGGGGTGGAAAAAATGAAGAGGGATCTAAGAAAGCTTGAGGGTAGTCAAGAGTGTGGCAACTAAGTTTTAATGCAAAGAAGTGCAAAATAATTTACTGGAGGTTCAGAAACATGGGGAAAGAGTATAAAATGGGGGGAGTCGTACTTGCGACCACCAGAAAGGAAAGAGACCTGGGGCTAATCATATCTGATGACCTAAAAGTGGCCAGACAGTGTGATAAGGCAGATGGGAGAGCCAGTGGGATGCTGGGGTGCATAGGGAGGGGTATCACCAGCAGTTTGTGGGAGGTGGTGATACAGCTGTATAAATCACTGTTTTTTTTTTGTTTTGTTAATTCTATTTTATGCTCCCCACGAGGCAGGGCATCCTTCCAGGGTACCCATGCAATGAGGGCTTCTCAATCCCTGCCTGAACCCATCCAAGGAACCCCACCACCCGAACAACCCAGCAATGACCCAGTACCATGGCAACCTGGGTACCCCTGGGGGAAGGTTCACCCACCCTTGGCGACCATACAGACTCAAAGGGTACTACCTGACTGCTCGGGTTGGTGCTGAAGGAGGATCCTACAATGCAAGCTGGCACTGGGATGTGGGCCACATCTCTGGAGTCCCCATCATTTCCATGACCTCCAGGGGGGATTTTTTTCCCTTTTTCTGCCATTCCTCTCCCTGTGTGGGCGTGCCCCAATGAACTGGCACTAGGCAACCCTGCCAGCATCGGCCACGCCATTACGTGCTGTGCCTGACTCGCTGCAGTACTCCTGGTCTCCACCAAGGGTCACTGGCTCACCAGGCTGCCCCATTGCCTGTGGCTGGGGAGGCAAGCTCCACATGGGGGCTCAATCCTCAAACCTTCCCCTGTCGACCCATGGTGCCCGAGTCCGTTCCCGAACCTGGGTCGCCAGCGAAGCATGAGGTGTGGCATCCAGTGCCTCAACCCTCAGGGCCACCGTGCTGGCTGTATAAATCACTATTAACTCCTCATCTAGAGTACTGTGTCCAGTTCTAGGGATCACATCTCAGGAAGGTCATAGACAGAGTTGAGTCCTAGTCAAAAGATGGAACTATCGGCTCCTCCAATAGACTGATCAGTCATGCACTAAGTTACCTGTTTCTTGACAATGGCAAGACTTGAGCTCTTGTGGGTTTTCAGGTGCCATGGAGGGGCAAGGAGGTGTGTGTGATTGAGTGTCTTGGGCTGTATGGAATGGTGTGGTCAAGTGATGATGGTGGATTGAATGGGTGTGTCACCACCTCAGGGTATCAGGAACTGAAACCGTAAGTGCTGGAGGTGGGTAGTTGTTTATGTATTTATGTTTTTTTAAGTCATTCACTGTATTCCTCTCACATAGGACCCTGCTTTCTGTATGCAGATTATTGGACTGCAAAAAGAGAGGAAAGATGGAGGTTGTGGCTACTGGCTATATTGTGAAAACTGGGAATAAGAGTAGGAGGAGGTAGATTTATTGCACATGTGCAGACTCTGAATTCAGTTTACCAAACAAGAACTCATATTTATTTGGTAATACAATTAGCTTATACAGTAGGTACTCATAACAAATAAACAATGCCTTCCTGCACCACATGTAGTTCTCCTTGCATTCCCTGAGTTAATATCACCAGTCCAGTCATGCAGAAAAGATAATTCTTCTTACCACGTAGCCCAAGACACACAATGCCTTCCACCTCAACACTTCCCTTTTCCCTTTGACCCAAAGTAGTTATAAAAGAAGTAAATAACTGTCTGCCACTTCACTGTAATTTTACAGGAGAAAAAGCATTACAGGTGAGTTATGATCACTCAGTCCTGCAACATACCAAAGCAGAGATGCAGTTTTTAAAACAATACATTCAAAAAGGAGTATAACAATTACAAGTACAGTAAACAAAATACATGCTGAAAATTAATCTTAACAATGTGCCTTAATGTTTCTACTTGCACTGTTCTCCCTGTGAAAGGAACTAAATGGAAAAGGTTGAATGACCGAAGGGAACTGTAGCAGTTGTCTGTGTACTGTACAGTCACTGGCACAAGGGCTACCAACTACATATGTCATCTCGATTTAGCTTGGTAGCAGTTGACAAACAGTGAGAAAAATAACTGGCGGAGAGTGGGTGGTGAACGAAGCCAGGACAAATGGCTAAACACTCTGTTTATGATGGAAACAATACCCAGCTCAATAAAACAGCATCATAGAGTACCTGAATCTGCCAACGAAGCCTGTTTTGTCAGGAGTTCTTTAAATCTCACCAAACCAACTTTAAACACACAACTCTGTATAGGTACATTAACACTTCCTACCTAGGAGGTTCTTTTTTTCATGTCTTGTCGGAGGCAGTATAGCATAGTGGTTAAGGGCATTGAGCTGCAAACCTGGAGACCTAGGTCTGAATCCCATCAGCCCACACTTGCAAACTGTGTGACCCTGAGCAATTCACTTAATTTACTTGTGCTCCCAGGTCACACCTGGAAACAAGCTTCTGCTTAGTGTGCCTTTCCTGGTTAAACAATTTCCCCTTCTCCTTCCTTTCCCATTCCCTTTCCCCTTGAACTCACTAGTCTGGCTCTCCAGAGATTTCCACATAAGGTTGCCACCTTTGGATGAGGCAAAAACTGGATCCTAAGCTCCACCCTAGCCCTATCCCTTTTCGTGATTGATCATGCATTGCTCCTCCTAGAAAACCATTTGTTATATCAATAAAAGACAACACTCAAAGCAGTAGTTCAACAAAAATTTTAAGCTACTGTACTGTACCTGTTAAAATTACTTTCCCAGGTTCTTCTTTATTATTTATTTACTTATGTGTGTATTTATTTATTGATATTGGTTTACCAGATAAACATACAGAGATGAAATAACTCTCATTTGCAGATATGATCTGGGGGAGACAATGGAAATACTGTAAATCGCATACAGCAGTACACATGGTATATAATAATACATAATAAAGAAATGAAATTGTTCCTATAATGTGTACTTTATAAATGTTTCTGTCTCCATTTCCTTTTCATGTCCACAGTACTATTTCAAAGTCAAAGCGGTGACCATACTTTTTTCCTTGAGGAAAAGAAATAATTTTAAACATTTAAAATGCCTAAATTCTGTTAGAGATGAAAACGTATGAAAATAGAAGACAACTGGTTGTGTTGTTACAAAAGGTGGGGGAAGCTTCACTGCTATGCCATATTAAGATGCAGTGGAAATGATTAGGTCAAGTAAGTGCAAATGGTGTTAATGACCATACTTTACACCTCCCAGAATAACAGCTTTCACAAGCAAAAAGCTATATTGACAATAGAACTTGTTTGTAACCTGGACATGTAGCTGAAACAATTAATAAGATTACAAAATCTGTTTCAAAAGTCTGTGAGCACTCAAAATGGTCCAAAAACCTGACCAGCACACAGCAAAACCAGATTACCTGATAGGGACCCTGAAAATCTGATCACCAGGTAAAAAACCTGACAGGTGGCAACTCTATTTCCACAGCACCTCCCAGGTACCTAACTCACATTCTATGGTTACCATAAAGATGTTGTTTACCCTTCAGGTGGGGTTTTTGGAAAGGGAAGGGGAAGGGAAGATAACCCGATTGAGCCTTGTTAGGGAGTCTGTGGATGGAAGTAGTGGGGTCAGTCTGAACATACCAGGGCTTCTACTCTGGGAACCAAGACTGGGTCATTTTCCTTTGGTTTCTTCTCTTCCCCTACCGGTGCCAGCACACTCAGGGGACTGTGGGGGCAGGGGCACTAGCACCAGGCATTACATTATTTGTATTAACTATTGGACTAGCAATAGGTGATGATGGGAGGAACCACTGGCACCAGGGACTGTTCATTTTTTTTATTCTCGGGCTGGCAATTGGTGGGGGGTGGCCACTAGCCACAACGGAAAGTACACTGTAGTACTGTCGATCCAGTGATTGGTGGGGGAGGGGAGAACCACTAGCACCAGGGACATACTGCATTTTTATTAACTATGAGGCTGGTGATCAGTGATATGTGGTGGTGGGGGGGGCGCTGCTGCAATACCTCCACAAACCATTAGTGTTGTGGAGAATGAAAAAAAGCAAGGTCTTGCTCACCAGTATTTGCTCCGCGCAAAGGGACCCCACAAAAAACACTTGTGCGGAGCAAATGCTGTGTGAATGAGGCAGCACCAATACGCCTTTCACCTCCCCTTCATTTGAATTGTGGCCCCTCCATACTTTGGCCCAGCACAAACCTGGTTTAATTGCACTAACAGAGCTTTTGTGAATACCAAATTGGTGCAAAACCCGGTTTGCTTGTGCAAAACCAGGTTTGCACTGGGACAAAGTTTTTTGAATCTAGCCCTTTATCTAACTCTACCAAAATCTACTGACAGGCATTAAAACCTTTATACTTGTAAGTATGCTGCACCATAAGGTTAAGCATATTAGGTGTCAGGCACTTCCTGCAAAAAATGGCCAAATGAAACCCACAGATTTCCTGAGCTGGAACATGCAAAAAATGTCAGAAAATATTTTTAGAAAATATGAGCAAATACCTAAAAACACTGTATCCTACATATAATTTCTATAATTTCAGCAATAATAATATCGAAATGTTCGACTCAGAGAGGACAAACTTGGTTAGTAACTGGAAAACCATAATTTTTACTTCTGGTGAAAAAAATGAAGAGGGAAAATAGTTGGACAAAATACTGAATATTTCCACACCCCATTTGTTTTACACAAATACATGCAGCCGCAAAATAATTCTCAATGTACAGTAATTGGTTTCAATTTTGCCATGTGTATAATGTACAAATCCCTAGCTGAAAAATCACATACAAACTGGAGAACTTGCAATTTTTGTAAGACAATTAATAATTCTACTTGAGAGACTGGAAAATGTCAGAGAAATAAACAAAATATAACTTTTTCTAGGTATTACTTACTTGCTGAAAACAGGGGAACATAGATAATCCATACAGCCTGCTAGTTGCACGTAAAGTAAAAGTAACTTGAAAATGTAACTGCTGAAGGGATTCAAACTAAAACAAGAAGGAAGGAATGGGGTTGCTTCAGTTTCTCATGGGGGAGTCTGGGACAGGCAGGTAGTCTTCAGTTATGATTCAGTAAGTATTAAAAAACATGTTCGTTGGTGATTATTGCAGATCTGTTTCTAATCTTCATTTTGTAATAAAGTACTCTTGAACAAGTAGCCTGTTGAATACTTTTTAAAATGTAGTGTTCTTAGATGTTTTATTCTTCTTAAAATGACTAAAATTAGTCTTCAGTGACAAACGAACTACTTTAATACTAAATTTATTAATTATATTTATTTAACTGGACACTGTCTAAAATTTTTAACACAAGGAACAGGCTGTACATGCAGATACAGAGAGAGAAAGAGAGAGAGAGAGACCAGACACTGCCTAAAGAACAGGGTTGTGAACATAGAAACCAAATCTGAGTCCCTCCACCTGAGCTACCTGGGAAGAGCAACTTACTGTGTGAACCTCAGCAAGCTGGTCAGTTTCTGTAATTTCTCTCCAATCTATCTCTATATTATTTGAATCTGCTTGTGTGCTAAAATAGCATCAGCAGTCTTTTCCCTTCCTCTCCTGGGCTGTAAATTGATTTTTGGTTTACAATTTGTACAAAAGGTGTTATAGCATGTCAAACTCCTCCAAACCTTTCTCGAACTTCTGTCACTGAAATGTGGGATACTACTGACACATACAGTGTGGGGGACACTGGCTTCACTAATAAAGGGCACCAAAATTATAAGCATGTAGCCATTCTCCTGGTATACTTTTTAAACAGCTGAAATGGGGAGTCATAAGGGGAACTGGACACAGAGCTGGCAATGTCCAGCAGTTACAAATTCCAGTAGCAGGGCCCTGGAGCAATCAATGCCTAAAGCTTCTGCTTTGCCCTAGACAGAATCTATATGAAAAACAAAGTGAAGGTGGGTGATTTACCTCTCTAAATGGAACCCAGTGTAGTTAGAGATGTTGTGAAGGGGGACGGCCAGTCAGAGCAGCGGTTGGATTTCCACTTGTGATGTTGGTGACCCGGCTTAGGGAATGGACCTAAGTTGCTGGAGGGCTGGCTGGGGGGGGGAGGATGCAGCATCCTGAGGACTGCTCTCCTTCTCTGGGGGGAGGGTGGGGAGTGTGTCCAGCACTCAATGGACCCATGGTGGAGGCTGGGGGTTGCACAGCTACCGGTGCCAAGCACATTCAGGGGGTGGGGCAGACACAGGATGTCATTACACGTCCCAATCCACCCAGGAAAAAAACAGGAAAAAGAGCAGTTGCCATCCACTCTCAATGAAGCCTGCCACAGCTTCAATTAGCCCCCCAGGCCCGCACTCCAATCTATCACATTGTCTGCAGCACTGGGGAGTCTGGTGCTGCAACCCCGCACTGGGGGACAATTCAGGGGTTATTGGAGGGTCACGGCCATTGTGGGGGTGTAAGTCTGTGGTCCGTGACTGGGCTGAGGTTCTGGGTGTCTGGCAGCAGGGGAATAAAAATAGAACTAAAAAAAAGAGATGTTGTGAAGGTTTAAATCACTGGTGAAGTTGGTGTGGATTCCAAAAATTCGTTATTCACAAAACTTTGTAAATTTTCCAATGAGTGCATCAGTTTTGCTGGTGATTTTTTTCCAGAAAACGTTTTGCTCCCCCATTACCCATGCACCTTACTTGGCAATGGGGGTGTCATGGTATATCTGCTTTTCTCCCTTATTACCCAGGACCCCAGATTGTGGTCGTGCATGCATGTGGAGGTGCAGATGTGCTCCATGGCTCCAGCAAGGGCCCCTTCCTCCCTCCCAGCCTAATGCCAGGATCCCCCCCTGCCACCTGACCTCCACCAGGTGGAAGCCATGAGCCTAGGGAAATCCCACACCCCTCCCATGAGAGGAGCGCTACTTTGCAACTGCTCTGTCAACCTCCTCACCCTCCCCTGACTGACTCCTGGCAGCCCGAGCTCACTGCCAAACCCAGGTAACCAATGTGGCATGAGGTGTGGTGTCCAGTGCCTCAAACCTCAGTGCCACCGGGCTGTCCACACGCTGGTGAATTTGTTTTATTTTTCATTAAAAGACCTTTAAAATTACATAAATCTCTCCACCCACCCACCCACTGTGGTGTAACTCCACTCCCTTCCGCCTCCCAAGCACTTTTAATTCTGAACACCCTTCCCTTACCCCTGCTAGCACCCTCCTCCCCATACTGCCCTGGCAAATCTATCTATCTATCTATCTATCTATCTATCTATCTATCTATCTATCTATCTATCTATCTGTCTATCTGAAGACCTCCTGAACTGTCTGTAAATACCCTTCCTCCACCTGTATGCTAAACACATTCCTCCACCTCCCCCCCCACTCAACCACACCTTACTGCTGAAGAAGAAGCCCCAACCCACACCCAACCCTCCCTCTGGCTGTTCCACCTTTTCTCCTTCACTAGCATCCAGAAAAAAATCTGCTATAATAAAGAAAACAGTCCCCTGGTGCAGAATGTCTTCTCTGTTTAGTGTTCATCTCCGTAATGATGATGGCGCATGAATGAATGGTGATGTCATTGCTCCTAGTAAAACAGTAAACAATCTTGCAGGTATATAACTAGCCCAAGAACATTTACAAACACCACAGCAGCTTCAAGCCTAACTGGCTGTTCCTCAAGGGGCAGAACTGGTTGACAATCCATCACATTTATATAGGCAAACTAAAGGCGGACTCCCTCAATTCAGTTTTCAAATTCATTCATACAAATTATGATGCCTTTCATTAAAAATTGTACCCTGAAATAAGGGAAACACTTAAATAAACTGCATAAAATTTTAGCCAGAGCAAATGTAACAAATCATGCAGGAGAGTGTCTAAAATTAAAATAATAATAAATAATAAACAAAAAGCATTTACAAAAAAATCAGTAGGCGATAAAAAAGCAAGTTATTTATTTTATATTACGTATTATGACACCATTTAGGGTTTTTAGATACAGTGCTTGAGATACAGTGATGTATTTGTTTAGATAAAGTATCTGGTAGGCTGAAGTTAGCAAAAAGAATCTCAGATCTAGGTCTTCATTCAAACCTTTTGGAGCCATACTTTTTTTAAAAAAGTGACTCTGTCTTATCTTTTTCAAGATTTCCTTTACTTTGTTTCACCCAACTCTTTGGTTTAATAAACTCAGTCCCCATGAATTTTAACAAATTGTCATTACTAGCATGTATCAGTCTGAAATGGTCCCCTATTGGGATACTTTTAACAGTATTCCTGATATTTGCTAGTTGCATAATGTTTGCACAGGATGCCTAGCCATGCAGTTTCATGGTTCAGCACATTCTAGTAGTATAAACCTACACAGAATTTGCATAAATGTCTACTCCCAAATGGCTTTTTAAAATTTACAGAAGTCTGCTCAAAACCTACAAGGGGCAATGGTAGAAGCTGACACTACAGTGGTGAGGAAATGACATTCTTTTTCAGGGACACTTGTGCAGTGTTGAGTAAAAGGAAACTGAGGGATAATAGTCAAAGACACCCTGCTTTGCCCATTGTGCTGTTTAAAATAATAATAAAAAAATAACTAGCAGCCCATCTTTGAGAGGCATTCCAGAGCTGAATGTTTGGTACTACTGTAAATTACTTGAAACTATATGTGGACAATGGCTGGAGTCCAAGAGGTCTGAGAACTGATAAAATGCCAGCCTGTGGGACTGAGAACCTAAAGCACAAGGAAGAATGGATTACGGTAAGCAACTGGATGACTGTGTTCTGGGTTTAGTCAAAATCCTCAACAAAGACACAGCAAATCATTAAACAGTGATAAAGAAAATACATGAAATAAAAACTGAATTAAAAAAATACAAAAATGCTGCTAACTTGTCCCGGATAGAAAGTGAGAGTAAGAAAACTAGTATTATAAGGTGTAATGTAAAATATGTAACTTGTGCCTGTTTTTATTTATCTCCTCCTTTTGTATTATTTGTACATGTTTTTTATTATTATTTTAATTTTAGACTCTGTTCTGCATAATCGATTACATTTACTCAGGCTCAAATTTAATGCAGTTTATATAAGCTTTCCTCCTGTTTTGGGGCTACAAGTTTTTTTTTTGATATTTCTTTACTCTCCTGAACTGACTTGTCCTCTGGAGGGAGCCCCCAGCCCCATCCTCCTGCGTCCACCAGCTGACGTTGACCCATACTCTCAGGGCTTGCCCCCCCCCAGCTTGGCTGGTGGGGTTCCCCAACTCCACCAGAGACCAGATTCAGCAGGCCAATGCCGTGGATATCCATGAGTGGGGCCTGTGAGGTGCCCTCCACCATAATGCTGTGGCTCTTCTATTTTCACTGGTTTTCTCCCCTGGAGTCGGGGCATGCAATGACACCAGGGAAGGAGCGCACACACACATCAGCATGTGCCCCCTCCAAGTGTTTGCCCCAAATCCTCCCCTTTCATGCTGTTTGGTGGCCTGTCCCCGGCCTCTGCTAGGGAGTAGGCAAGCACCGAACCCTGAGGATCCCACTCCTGGAGAAGGAGAATAGTTCATTGGATGCTCGATCATTCTCCTCCCAATGCCAACCCCCAGTGGCCCATACTCATTTCCAAACATGAGTCATCAGCATTGCATGAGATAAGGCATCCAACAACTCAGTCCTCAGTGTCACCAGGCTGGGTGGGGTACAAGTTTTAATGGAATGCACCTTAAATTGTAAGAATGCATTTAAAAACAGAATTGTGGGAATCCGCCTTTCATTTCCATCTATAAATGTGATGGGTTACCAAACTAGGTCTGCCCGCTGAGGAAGATACAGAAATATAGAAACATAGAAACATAGACTTTGACGACAGATAAGGACTGCTTGGCCCATCTAGTCTGCCCATTTCCCTACCTACAGGATAGGCCGCAGATCCTAGTTAACCAACAGCCTATTTCTTCCTACCCCCCAACAAGAATTGCCTTATGTCTGTCCCATGCATTCTTGAATTCTCCCACAGTTTTAGACCCCACAACCTCCTCAGAAAGGCTGTTCCATGCATCCACTACCCTCTCTGTGAAATAATACTTCCTCACATTGCCCCTGAACTGCCCTCCTTCTATCTTTAAATTTTGTGTCCCCTTGTTCTTGCAAGTCTCTTTTTCTGAAAGATGCTACCCTCTTAGACTTTGATGATTCCACTGGAGGTACTTAAAAGTTTCTATCATGTCCCCCCCCCTTCTTTCCTCAAGGGTATACATATTAAGCTCCTTTAGTCTCTCCTCATACAGCTTCTCTTGCAGACCCTGCACCATTTTAGTTGTCCTCCTCTGGACTACCTCTATCCTGTCCATGTCCTTACGGAGATGGAGTCTCCAGAACTGGACACAGTACTCCAGATGGGGTCTCAAAAACTGTCTGTACAGAGGGATAAGAACTTCCTGTTTTCTGCTGCTGATGCCTCTCCCTATGCATCCCAGTATACCCCCAGCCCTCCCTACTGTCTTCTCACATCTCTTGCTAACCTTAAGGTCATCTGATATGATTATCCCCAGGTCCCTTTCCTTTTTTGTTGTTGTTACTATCTCCCCATCCATTGTGTATTCTTCCCCTGGGATCTTGTTTCCCAGGTGCATTATTTTGCACTTCTTTGCATTGAATCCTAGCTGCCATACTTCTGACCATTCCTCCAACCTTGCCAAGTCCCTTTTCATCCTTTCCACATCTCTCTGTGTATCAATCCTGTTGCAGATCTTTGTGTCATCTGTAAAAAGGCATACTTTTCCTTCCAGTCTTTCTGCAATGTCACTGATGAAGACATTAAAAAGGACTGGACCCATACTGAACCCTGCGGTACCCCACTAGTAACCCCTCTTTCTTCAGAGTGGACTCCATTTACAATTACTTTCTGTGTCCTGTTGTGCAGCCAATGTTTTACCCAGGCTACCACCCTGGGACCCACTCCCAGGCTGGTTAATTTCACTATTAATCTTTTGTGTGGGATTGTGTCAAATGCCTTGCTAAAGTCTAGGTAGGCCATGTCTACAGCCCCTCCCTGGTCACTACTTTGGTCACCCAGTCAAAGAAATCTATTAGATTTGTCTGACATGGCCTTCCCGCTGTGAACCCATGCTGCCTTGGGTCCTGTGCTCCACTGGCCTCTAGGTACTCAACTATTCTTTCCTTCAGAAGTGACTCCATCACTTTCCCTACCACAGAGGTCAGACTGACAGGTCGGTAGTTTCCTGACTCTGTCTTGGTCCCACTTTTGTGAAGGGGAATCACATCCACCTTCCTTCAGTCCTCGGGTACCACACCATCCTCCCATGATTTATTAAAAGAGTAGCCAGTGGTTTCACTAGTTCCTACCTTAATTCTTTTAGAATTCTGGGGTGAATTCCATCAGGACCCATTGCTTTGTCCACCTTCAGTTTTAGGAGTTCTTGCAGAACCCTTTCTTCTGTGAAAGGACTGGGATCGACCCCCCATCAATAGTGCTTCTGTTAATTGGATTAGGCACTTCCCCTTCCTCTTTTGTGAATACTGAGCAGAAATATTCGTTCAGTATCCCTGCTTTTTCACTGTCCCCTCTGCCCACCCACCGTTCATTCTGTTCAGCCTCACTGTCTCTCCCTTTGTCTTTCTATGCTCACTGATGTACCTATAAAAGGTTGTATCCCCCTTCTTAACTGAGTTGGCTATCTTTTCCTCAGTTTGGACCTTTGCTATTCTGACTTCCCTCCCTGCTTCCTTCTGCCTTAACTGGTACAGCTCTCTGTCCTGCTCCTTCTGTGTTTCCTTATACTTCCAGAATGCTATGTTTTTCTTCCTGACTTTCACAGCCACCTCTTTTGAGAACCATAGTGGCTTTTTCTTTCATTTTGTTTTGTTTATTTGCTTCACACAAAGACTTGTTGCCTCTGTGATGGCAGTTTTGATGATTCCCCATTGTTGCTCCATACCTCCTTCTAGCCTGTTTGCTAGGGCTTTTCTGAGGCACTCTCCCATCTTGCCTAAGTCAGCCCTCCTAAAGTCCAGTACCCTCACTTTTGTATGGCTTGACTCTGTAGCTGAGTTTAACATGAACCACACTGTTTGATGGTCACTTGTCCCCAGATGGCAACCCACTTCTAGATCTGAGATTCTCTCACTGCCCTGTTTAGAGTAAGAGGTCTAAGATTGCTCCCTCACGAGTGGGTTCCAAACTAGCTGTCTAAGGCCTGCCACCTGTAGGGCATCAAGAATGACCCTGCTCTTGGATGTGGCTGCAGCAAATGTGCTCCAGTTAACATCTGGCATATTCAGGTCTCCCATCAACAGTATCTCCCCTTTCTCTGCCATTCTAAGAATGCCTTCTATCATATCCTTGTTCATTCCCTCTTCCTGACATGGGGGTCTGTACACAACCCATGTGCAGATTGTGGTGCCCTTTCCAGTCTCCAAGGTGACCCACAGTGCCTCCTCTCCTCCCTGTTTACTCTTTTGTTCAGTTGCTTTTATCCCTTCCTTTACATAGAGAGCTACTCCTCCCCTTCTTCTCCTCTGCCTGTCTCTCCTGTAGGTTATGTACCCTTGTATGTTAACATCCCAGTCATGGTTCGCTGTGTGCCATGTTTTTGTGACTGCTACGATATCCAGGCATCCCTCTTCATCAAGGTCACCAGCTCAGGGAGCTTGTTGCCCAGACTATGGACTCTGGTACTCATTACCCTCCATTTCCTGATGGCCTTACTCCCTTTTGCCCCATCCCTGTCCTTCTTGCCTTTGTCACTTTCTCCATTTACCCCTGCCCTTCTCTCTATCGACACCTCTATGTTGGTGTTTGCCACACTTACTACCATGATTATTTGGGGGCTAGGATTTCCCTGCTCCTTTCCAGTGCTTCCCCCCTTGGCTAGTTTAAAAGCTTGTCAATGAAGCATTTAAACCTATCACCTAGGATCCTGGTTCCCTCCCGGACAGATGCAGCCCATCATGCCAGTATAGGCTTGCATCACTCCAGGTGGACCCAGTCCCCAATGAAGCCAAATCCTTGAGCTCCACACAGTTTTTCAACCACTGATTAAATCCCATGGTGTGAACACCCAAGCCTCTCCTATGACATCAGATGGCAGCACCTCCAAGAAGGCGCCACCGTGGTTTGCTACTTGACTAAGACCCTCCCAATTCTCACAAACTCTTCCTGCACTTCTCTAATCCCTTTCTTAGCCAGGTCATTTGTCCCTAGGTGGACAATGACATCCAACTCCCTCCCCTGTGCAGCTGCTCCGGCAATCCTGAGGATTTGATCGCTGTCCCTCCAAGCCATGGCACCAGGCAGGCACCTTACCTCCCTCTCCCCTTCCTCCCCCAGTTCTACCTTCCTAACAATGTAGTCTCCACCAGGAGTTGTTTCCTTCCCCTGCAGGGTCCCCTGCCACCCTCATGTGGGTCTCCTTTGTGAAGGTTCCCAGCATCCACCTTGGTCTCCACTGTAGGTGCCTCCATAGAGGAACCACACTTTGCCAGAATGGCATAGGAATTGTGGAGAGGTACAACTGGAGGGATGAGCCTTTGTTCCACCACCCTCACCCTTCCTGAACCCACTGTGGTCCAACCACTCCTCTTTCTTGGTAACCTCTGAGGCAACAGCAGTGGCACTGGTGGTCCCTGGATGGAAGAGGAGGTCTCACAAATCCTGGCCAACTCAGCCTGGAGATGAGCATCCTTCTCCCTCAGCCCAGAGAGGTGCCTACAGATGGGACAACACTGCATCCTCCAGAACATCTCCCGATAGACTGCTGCTCCACAGCCACTGCACTGCACCACTCCAATCATGTCTTATTTCTGGCCCCTTAACTGTTTGCAATCCTTACTCTTTCCTCTGTTTTTTTCTCTCTCTCCTTACTTTCTGCCTGTGTGCCCTTTAAGCTCCTGATTGTCCTGTTCTGAGACAAGAATATCCTATATCTCTCAGTAGACCACTTACTTGCTCAGAGGCAGACCTCCAGCAACTAAAGGGGGCCGGAGAGCTACTCTTGCCCTTCTAGGATGGTGGGTCTTTGGTGGTTCTGTGATTACTCACTTCCTGCTCCCAAACAGGAAGTTCCTGTTGTCAGTCAAATCATGTGCCTATAAAAATAGAACTAGCTTTGGGTGGGGGGTGGAGGAGGGAAAGAGGGCAATATAGTCCCAGTAGAGAAGTTCAGTCACACAGCAGTCCTTTCTCCTGGTGTCTTCTGCCAAGCTATTAGCAGAATCTTTCTAAGGCAGTCTTTAAATGTAGCTTCCTTCTAGCTAAGCCACTCCCTCTACTTACTAGATCTTTCTACAAGTATTTTAAACCTCACAGATATTAAGTCATTTCAATCACCTGAGATTTACACCTAGATAACTGTTCAGATACCCATTCAGTTCAGTTAACCCAGACACACACTTTTTTTTGTTTTGTTTGTTAGTTTTTTTTACCCTAAATTAAAGGTCCAAGTACAAAAGTTATTCTTCTTTAGTCCCAGCAGAGAAGTTCAGTCACACAGCAGTCCTTTCTCCTGGTGTCTTCTGCCAAGCTATTACTCAAAACTGCTGGAGTGTGACTGAATGTCTTTGAACAGGTCAGATATGTGTAAGTCTGTTGTTTATTGTGAATTTCAGTTACTGCTATGATAAAGAGAGTTGTTTTACATCTTGGATTATCAATACTGGAGCTGTATGTGTGCTGTTTGAGTACCTTCTATTCCATTGGAACAGTTTGCTGGAAGTTGGCCACTTCTTGAAGAACACCAACCATGATTACCTGAACACACAAGACTTGCTGTGCATGTCAGGTGATTATTGAGCAGTTGGTTGAGTTTTATTTTTTTTTAATTACAGAAAACAGGACCGTTTGTGTTTAGGGTGGTCAGCAGCACACAATCTGCTGAATCTGAAATGGTTAAAGGATAATAAGTAGTTATACCATTGTAGTAACATCATTACTGTCGTGCAACAATTTTTTTGATCCTTGAACTGTGGTACAGTAAAGCAACTTTAATGACCATTGAACCATGGTACAACAACTTTTTGAGTGAATGGATTTCAATACACAACAATCAACCACATACAATATTTTATAGCTTTGTAGAATAAAACATCAGGAAGTTAAGTCATTTTCTCATCGTCACCCAGTGCCTAAGTGGCTCTGAGGGGTGATAACCTATGAGATCTTGTTCCCACACATAACCTTTAACACTTAGACCACAGTGTGTCCCTTTTGTTTTCCATGCAACTTCAACCCCCAGCCTCCACACCTGCAGCATACCAGCATCCAATTCCCCACTTTAACATGGCTTGCTGGCATAGAACAAAGGAGGTTGCCATCACTTTGCCTAATGTGTAAGATCAGCATAAATGATTCATTGTCTTTCAAGAAGGCCAGGACTAACCCAGCAAGATATACAGATTACATGAACAAATATGAGTTTTCCTCCAGAATTGAAGCAATGGTTTAAAATATTAGACCATGATATTCAAAACCATCAATTTGTGTAGCTCATAATATAATACAATGTGCAAAATAATGCAAAATAGTCAGTGTAAAATATTCATACAGGAAGTCCACTCTATCCAGCATGCACTGTCTGTATGAATATCTGTGATGGAAGCACCATGCAAATCACAAATGTGCAGCACTTCCACAGTCTCCAGCTTGCAAGAGGCCCCAGAATCAAAGGGAGATAGCATGTCCCAAATGGTGCATTATCTTTGTTCCCGGGAGCCATAATAACAGACAGCCTTCTACTGACTACATATGGCATGCAAGCTGCAGAAGGCCAATTTGCATAGCATTAAGTAGCCATTATTAGCTTTGTACAATTCCTGCTTCACAAATGTGCAGAATCATTGTGCAGAGCCTCAGCAATTGCCTCCCATCTCACCATGCACCCTAGTACAAACATAGATCACCCTGGTATTGTGGTGGTGCCCTCCTCCCACCTTATTCCAGAGTAAAAATAAAGACTGCCCTGGTAGTCTAGTGTTACTCCCCCTCCTGCCCGATTTCCAAGGAAAATGATATATGGTTAATGTAATTGTACCCTCCTCACACCCAATCCCTGTTAAAGTACATAGTACACCCCCATTCCTAACTCACCCACTCCAACTTAGCACTGACCACCATCCCCCCAACTGGCAATAACTCATCCTCCAAATGACCATTTGGGACAGATGCATGATCAGTAGATGTGACAGGCACAGATCCTAATCATATTCAGTTTCTGTCATTCAGAATACAGCTGGCTGAGGTGGTGTGAGAAGGGTCTCTGACGATTGTTACATACTGATCAGTTGGTGGTCCTGAATAGAAATTTGGAGGGTGAGCTGGTGCCAGATAGTCAGCAGTAGTAGTTGTTAACTAAGTAGGCTGGCAAGGGGAGTAAGGGATACAATTGGTACTTAATAAGGCTTGGGCAGGAGTGGGGCACCACTAGACTGCTGGGGAGGTTTATCATTTTATTCATGGATCGGGGAGTACCATGGTGGGTGAAAGTTGTGAATTTCACTTCAGAGGAACTTTCGCGAAATTTCATAACTTTTGTGGAAGTTTCCAAAATTCTGCTTTTGGCAGATCAGAAATCTTCATATTGTTTTTGTTGACTTTTCACCATGTTCCCCTTCATGTGTCCTGTGCCCCCCACCTGAAGCCATGCCTGAAATAGCAATGAAATTCCCTGGTGGCTAGCAGTTCTTCCCACTACCCAATCACCCGCCCGACATATCAAATGTAACACCCCATCCCAATCCACCATATAGTAATTATATAGAATTTTTTTCTCTGGTGGTCTAGTCAACTTCCCTCTCTATCCCCAATCCCCATTATGTGAAGTTATTCCCTAGTGGTCTACTGGATCACTGCCCAGCACCCTGGCAAGTAGTGTCCCACCACCCCTCTTCCCCCATCCCAAATCTGAGCTGGCGACTGGCACAACACTACTCTCACCACCATGGCCAGCTGCTGACTGAACAGTCACTGAGCACTTACTGTATACAATACATGTTCACTGACTGACAACTCAGAGTAAGCTGTTAATCAATGAGTGCATACTGTATACATTACACAGTCAGTGACAGTTCTGTTGGCAGCCAGCTATGGTGGTGATAGGAGGGCTGTGCCAGTTGCCTGCTCAGGTTCTGGATGGGGGGAAATGGGGTGGCGGAATGCTACCTGCTGGGATGGGGGTGAGAGGTCCACTAGACCACCAGGGAAAAACTTCACATACTGGGTATCGGAGATAGGGAAGGGGGTTCACTAGACCACCAGGGAAAAAAATTTTAATCTAATTACTATATAGGGGATCTGGATGGGGAGGTTACACTGGACACGTCGGGTAGAAGATCAGGTGAGGGGAAGGACCACTAACCACCAGGTAAGTATTTTTTTTTAATGGGCAAGTGATCAGATGAAGGGATGGACTGCTATCCACCTGGGGAGTATTTTTATTTTTTATGGGTTGAGTGATCAGGTGGGGGTAGGAATGGCTTTTCACCAGAGAAATCTATTGCAATTTCAGGCAGTGCTTGGGAGGGCACTAGACACCAGGAATTTTTTTTTTACTTTTGATAAAGGCAGTGATCGGTGACCAGCGGGGGGAGGCACTAAACACCAGGGAAATATTAGTGGTAGTGTGCTGTCAAATTTTTGTAAAAGCTGAAAATTTGATTTCCGAACTTTCCCAGAAGCGAAAATATGACTTTTGCAGAAATTCCACTGGCAGAAGTTTTGTTTGAACACCTCTACTACCAAGCATACTTTTCTGTTTAATTGTGGATCAGTCAGTTAGGGGATGGTGTCACCAGCACCAGTGCTGTCAGAGGGCAGGGGGTCATAAATAATATAGTTTGGAACATTTGGCATGTGTTTGCTGAGCAGCTGAGTGCAGGTTATCTTTATAAATTACAGTAGACATGAACATTTTAATTTTGGGGATCAGCATTACAATATTTGCTGAATTTGAAACAGCACACAGATAACAAGTAGTTATACCATTGTAGTGACATCACTTTTCTTGTACAGTAACTGTTGTGTTGTTTGAACTATGGTACAACAATTACAGTATTTCTGATTGACTGGGTTTCAGTGCACAAAGACACTCAATCATGTATTATATTCATTGCAAAAAACTTTGTTAACGCAATAGGGAAATGTGGTGTTAGAGTTTCCAACCTTAACATCCTACACCTACCCTACAGGCAACAACAGGTGTGGGGTGTGGCTTGGGATTGTCAACCCTAACGTTTACCCCATTTCATGAGTAAATAAGCTGAGATGGGTATAGTACATGAGAATGGGGTGAGCATTAGTGTTGACAACTCTAAGGCACATCCCATGCCTGTTGCTGCCTGTATGGTAGGTGTGGAGTGTTAGGGTTGGAAACCCTAATGCCACATTTCCATACTTTGTCACTTTAACCTTAACTAGTGAATTAACAAAGTTTTTTGCAATTAATTTCCTTACTTTTTGAGATAGTATAACCACATCTTCATTTACCTGAGAGAACAGAAGGCTCTCTGGACCCTGGACTCTGGATCCATCAATACTTTTTGAAATACTGTAATCATATCCTTATTTGCCTGTCAGAGCACAGGGCCTTCTGGACCCTGCTCTTTCATCACTTCATAGATGCATATATGTATGTTGCTGTGGACTCTGTGCTTCCAATTTTACCCAAACCACAACAGAATTGTCACCATAGACTTCTTATTACCCTACGTTATGAACCTGGTACTGAAAATTTCCAAATCCCTGCCAAAATGTTATTCTGCACCACAACAACTTCATTCCAGGAAACAGCTGTGAAAAGATAATTTGGACAGCATTTGAAAAATGACAGCTGTCACATTCTTGAAGTGGTGTAAAATATGTCTGTATTGAAACATTTGGTATGAAAATATTTTAAATTACCAGAGTTACGAACGAACATAGCAAATCTTTAATGCATGTGCACAACTTTGCCATTTTTACATATTTTGACAACAAATTTTCATAATAGCCTTCTTATGACCCCACATCATCAACAAGAGCAGTTATGTTTTTCAAATCCAGCCCACAAAGTGATTTCACCTGGCAGCAGAAATATTGCCTTTAGGGTTGGATTTGCAGAATTCCACTGACATTGTTCATGAGGTGGCATCCCAGATAGGCCCTGCTGAAAATCTGGTGTCCAACTATGCAAAAAATAGGCAAGTTATGAATCAAAGTTCAAAACTCCATTGAAATACACTGAACCATATTTACCTTCATTTTTCATATTACAGTTGGTGGTTCCAGCAGCAAGACGGGTCTTTGATCGGAGAGTGGATCTTCACCATGAGACCTGTTTAGGTGAGTGAGGGTGTGTGGGTAGCGTGGGGGGGTTCAGGGTGGTGGGTGCTCAGCGGAAGTCAGGGTGGGAGGGTCAGATCATCAAGGGTGTACTTTCTTTATTACAGGTAGAACAAAAGAGGGGATTGAACATTATAAAAGCTGCAGATTCTTTTTTTTTCCCTATTTTATTAATAAACACTTTGTAAACAGTGTGTTGCCTCTGTATGAATTAGCCATTTGTTTACCATACTGATTTCAGTAATTAGTTTTGACTATGCAATTCATTAATTTTTAGTGATCGTCACTAATGGTAAAAATGTCAAAGAGCACTATGTAGAGAGGGAATTAGGTACAACTGAAGGGAAATATTTCTGCAACTAAGAAACTTTGTTAATGGACAGTTTTTTTTCAAGTAGATCATTTGATAATTTTTTTTTTTTTCTATTCAGGTGGGTCCTTCATGTTTTGCACTATCCAGCTGAGCACTTTGTCCACAGGTCAACTGCCACACTGTTTTACTATCTTGAGTTCCTATTTTTGACTTAGAGCTGTCAATAATATCACAATCTCCTTCTAGGGCAGTTGCTTAGCTGGAATAAGATACTCAAGAAACTGTGAATCCATTCCCCTCGTATGACCAATAAGCACTTTATCAACTATCAGTTTATGCTGTTTATTTACCATCAGTGACGTTGTTTTTTACATGCTGAATTCAGTCATTTGGATTCTGACCATGTGTCACTATTTCCTAGTGATCATCATTAATTGTAAACTGTCAATCAGTGAGTACATACTGTATACATTACACAGTGACAGTTCTGTTGTCACCTCTATAATTTTATATCTGGGTAGAATAGAACACTGGAATATTAAGATATTTTATCCCAGTAACCCAGTGATTAATTGGCTTTGCTGGAATGATAAACTATTAGCTCTGGCTCTTACACTTATTCTGTAACCTGTAGACCATAATGTCACCACTGTGTTTTCCATGTGACTTCTACCACCAGTCCCACCAAAGGCAACACACCAGCACCCAATTTCCCACATTAAATATGGCTACTGGCAATGTTTTAAGGAGGGCCACACCATCTTACCTATGGTGCAGGTTAAGCACAAGTGACCCACACTCTTAAAAAAGGATCAGCTACAAACCCAGCTAGATATGTAGAATACATGCACAAATCTGCCCCCCCAAGATTGAAGCAATAGCTTAAAACATTAGACCCTGATATTTAAGAGCATACTGTACATTTGTGCAGCACAAAACACAGCTCTGTGTGCAAAATTACGCACGTCCATCTAGGTACAATATTCATACAGATGAATATATACTGTCCAACATTCATTGCCTATATGAATATCAGGCCATGATAGTGCCATACCAATCAGAAAAACCCACAGCACTAATATAGTCCCCTGTAGGCACCCAGAAGCAAAGAGAGATAAGTTCAACACAGAATAGTGTCTTTGCCCCTGGGAACTTCATTCAGCAGTCATCCTGCTAATGACTACATATAACATGAAAGGTACTGAGGGGCCATTTGCATAGCATTAAGTGGCTAGTATCAGTTTTGTTTAATGCCACCTGCATAAACGTGCAGCAACATTATGAAGAGCCTCTGAAATTGCTTCCACCCTCACCTGATCCCCCAGTACAAAAGTAGACTGCTGTGATAGCCCAATAGTAACCCATCCCTAACTGATCTCCAAGTAAATAGATAGACTGCCATGGTAATCTAGTGGTACTCCCTGCCACCAGTATCTGCTATACACAAAGATTAGGCTTTGTTGATAGAGGGGAGCCTTCCCTACAAGTCAGCTGAGATGCAAAGGAGGTTAAAATATTTTACCCTGGATTTCAACAACTAGAGAGCTGTACATGGCACAGTGCAATAGTAGGAGTAGGAGGAGCTACTGTAATGAGGGTGACAGTATAGTATTGGCAGCATTTAGGTGGAAAGATCGACTGGCTGTTCTCAAGAATTAGTCATTGCCTGCTAAATGACCTGACCTAACTCCTGTAGTGCTATGCATTGATGTCAGAGCA
Organism: Neoceratodus forsteri; assembly: GCA_016271365.2. Lineage (NCBI taxonomy): Eukaryota > Metazoa > Chordata > Ceratodontiformes > Ceratodontidae > Neoceratodus > Neoceratodus forsteri. The sequence continues at coordinate 623,762,169 of CM028135.1, forward strand.
CAGAATATCCTCAGGGCCATTACTTCCTACAGCATTTGTGGGGGTCAGCAATGCCTCCACAGTGTTCCATATCCTCAACCCCCAGCTTTACTCCTTCTCCTGGATCAAATGACGTTGCTTTTACTATAGTCTCTGACTCTTTATCCTGATGATAGAGTTGCTCATGTCCCACTGACCCTCCCTTAAGAAATCCCTGACGTCTACCAGGAACCCCCCTCTCTTGCCCTGTTCCCTGACAACCAATGCTTAGCCTCTCTAGTCTGTCACCAATCTTTATTATATAGGTAGAGGAAACTAAAAGTATATCCCTCCACCTGGTCAAGTTGTAATGCTTGTGAATGGCAATTGTGTCATTAGCATGGTGACACCCAGCCTCCTTTCCCACATATTCACAGAAAAGGCACAGAAAAGCTGGAGCTATGCATGGCATCCTGACTGAAACTTTTGATGTTCAATCTATTTAAACCCATTAGCTCTGGCTGTTTCCAAACACTGTGCAAGTTAGATCATTCCACTGAAATTTTAGCAATGACAACACAGGTGGAAGGGGCCCTCAGGAAAAGTACTAGTAGAAACACATTTCAGCATTTAAAATTTAGTTTCTGAATGTTAAAAATCTTACCAGAACAAAGTGGTCTGAACTACAGAACTTGAATAAACTGCATCTTGCACTTGAGTATGACAGCCAGTTACTGGCGCATGTAGTGTAAATAGATTGCCTTTGCACTTTACTGACTTTGAATCAGAGCCAAAAGCAAAATCAGGAATGCAATTCTTTGCAAATTACCCTTGAGGAGCTGCTTTCTGGGTCATGGTACATGTTTTGATTGAATTATATGAACTTCTGTTTGTGTCTATACAACAAAATCAGTCACCAACAATGTATAGAAAAAAACAGACTGCCATAATGAACTTTCAAAACAGAACTGAAAGCTAGACCAGGGCTGTTTTAAATATTGGAATGTTACAACTGGCATTTACTACTGACTGATACACTTTAATTGTAAATTCATTTTCTGAACATCTGAGGGCAATCCCTCAGTCCTAGAAATTTAACAATTTATTTGGATATTCCCAATTTTCTTTGCATAGAAGCTACTAATTCGACCATTGTGCAATACTAAATTATTACCTCAAATATAAAAGTATCTCTGATGAATCAAAGCATTGTGCAGTAATAAATTACTACCTCAAGAAATTAGTTGTACCAAATTTCTCTCTGGCTAAAATCCAAATGGGAGCTGTTAAACATATTTCAAAAAGCATGGTCACACAATACAGCTTTGAAAGCATGACAAGTTATGCACTACTTAGAAAATGCTATTTTATTATTTATTTATTTGAATTTTGATGAACAGGTAGGTCAGCTGAGGCAAAGTCCCTTTTTCAGTGATGACCTGAAGAATAAAGCATTCCAAGAACAAAACATAGTACAATAAAACACATAAAAGTGTACAGTGAGTTACAATATGCAATTAAGACATAGGTGAATAACAGCAGTACCTTGGTAGGCAATAACCAAAGGATTCAAGAAGTTACAGGCAGTTTGCAGGTAGTCAGGGGAGGCAGAAGTCAGATTTAACATTATATACCATGTGCAGGGACAATTATGTCATTTACATACCAGATGTCAATTAATTAAGCAGAAAGATAACTAGAGATAGTCAGGTTCAACTGCATGTGGTTAGTGACAAGGGATTCAGGTTTCAGTAAGATGTTATTCTAGGTAGGGAAGGAGTGAGAATAGGGGAAAGCTGCTTGTCTTTGAGATGGAAGAGAAGGGAGGCTGTTTGTGGCCATAGATAGAGGAGGAGGAGTGAGAAGTGGGGAGAGCAGCTTCTCTTTAATAGGAGAGAAAGGAGGCTGTTTGTGACAATTGCAGGGATTGAGAGAGACGTGTAGCATTAGGCACATATAGCCTTACTTGTTAATAACTGTTACCTCTACATTAGGGGTGTTTGAAGAACTCATCCTTGTAGAGTTTTTTTTGAATTGGTTAATGGTATTGCTAGAGAGTAGAGGGTGGGGCAAGCTGTTCCAAATTCTGGAGGCAGCGACGGCATAGGATCTTTGGCCTATTATTGGCCTGGCCTTCTGGAGCTCCAGTAATGGTAGACCAGAGGCTCTTCGTACACGGAGGGTGGGTTTTAGGGATAGCAGGCCCATCAGACTTGGGGGGGTGATGAATCAAAGTTGGTACAGTGCACGGGGAAGTCAAATTTGTTGTCAAAGGTTGGTCAACTTATTTTGTTGAGTACAAGGCAGTGGTGAGTAAGAGTGGGGGCCGAGGCTCCAAGTGAGCTATCATATGATATGTCTTTACTGTGTATAACTTTCCTTTTCTACAAATATTTTTTTCCCTTGGTCATATTCATCCAGAGTAGAAACTGATACCAGGGATATTTCTTGTTCAGGCCTCTTGAAACCATTCCCTTTGAGCTCTGCATCCGCGTGATGTCTCCCAGTTACCATTCTAAACCATGGGCTGCTCCATTAATCTGCCCACCTGAGGCAGTCCACATGTGTAGGTGAAGATCCATTGTGAGCAGGCACTATGAACCAGGGTAATTCAGGAACCCATGCAATTCACACAAGATGGTACATTGGATTTCCCACCTGGTTTTCTCCTCTCTTCTCCCGCTGTACCTCCCTGGCATTTGGGGAGCCTCCTGATGGATTTAGCTGCGCACAGCAACATCCCACTGAGGGAGTGATCTCCCTTGGTCCACTGCAGGGGTGCTGCTGCACAGCACACCCAATGCCACCCCTTCCACTTGCAATCTGGTCTGTTTTCCAATGTGGCATACCAAGATGGCCTTCAAACTTAGGTCACCTGCAAAGAAGCATGACAAGCTGCCACTAGGCTATTGAAACATACCGTATACCATTCCTATCACCACTCAGTATATGGGGACTGGTAACTTACTCAGCAGCCAAGAACATACACTTGGAAAGAAAGTATGCCAGACATTCTGTGTTGTGTTCTATAAACAGTAGTTTTAAAGTACCAGTGTATGCTATGGAGAAAGTTTTTACTATGCATTTTTATTTTGAGCCTGCTTTAAAAACTTTGTTGCATTTGAAATAATAAAAGGAGTAATCATTTTAATATGGCTCAGACCAAGTTTTCATCAGTATTCTCAACTGTTGTTTGTACACTTACTGTCCCACAACACCACCTACTGCATTCCAACACAACAGTGCCGTTTGCACCATTCAAAGAAGCATTATTTTATTCAAATGCTGCTCAGAGAACACTGTTTTTTACATACTGGATCCCTTTGGTCACAAGAAAAGTGATGATAAACAAAGGTGGGTGATTTTCAGAAACTTACAACCATTTTTCAGATGTAAGTGACAAACTCCATCCTGGGAGTTAGACCACAGAAAGTTGGTCTAACTCTCAGGAAAGAATTCAACATGTGCATCTGGAAAATGGATGTGATTCCCATAGTTGAAGCAAACAATGCCAGAAACTACAGGAAACATTGCAAATGCATCCAGATGTTTGTGAATAAGAGGCTGACATCTGGATATATCTGCATAAATACAGTATGTGTCCGAATTACAGACTCAAGTGCTGCAACCAACCCTGTGAAAATCCTACCCAGGATGTTCAAAAATAACAAAGAATACTCAAGCTGGATCCATGGCGCTGAGCAAAGGGTTCTCTAAGAACGCTGGCAACTGAGGTTCACATCCCAAGCCTGGGTGTTCAGAGAGGAGTCCGGCAGGGAGGGGATTCAAAGTGTCAATTAGACGCTTCCCTCCTGGGAGCAGTGGGCAGGGCCTTGGCACCTGGAGGTGGATTGGATGACATGCAAGGAATGTGAAGCCTCGATATGCCCCCACACATCCCTGCCTCAGGTTGCTGTCACATGTCGGCCCAATCAGGGGGTGAGTGGGAGGACCCAAAAACAGAAAAATCACCCTCAGCTTACCAGATGATGGCCTCCAGTCCCTGTCATCACAAAAGCCCTGGATTGTGTGGACTGACCCCTGTAGCACTCGGGTCAACAGAGTTGCATCTACCAGGATTTCTCCTTCAGAAGGGAGGACTCATCCAATGAAGGGATACATTGGATTTTCTGTGGGGCAGGCAATATGCAGGTGGTGGATGGCGATGGGGGTGGAGAGACAGTGGGGTACCCTAGGAGGCCTGAAGGAGTGGTCTGTTGGGGGTGCTTGGGAGAAGCAGAAAAAAAAAGAGAATACTGATGAGAACCTGGACCAAGCCATTTTAAAAATATACTCTTTTTATTATTTGCAGTGTAAAAAAAGTCCTAATGCTGACTTAAAATGAGAGGATGGGTATAATACAATAAAGAAGATAAAACACAATTTAAAATAGAATACAAAAAGTATAGGTCAGAATTTTCACTGCTGGCATGGAGTGCTGCTTTAATTGGTTTATGAAGTAAAATTTGTGTTAGTGAATTTTGGCTGATGGTAAGGACCTGGAAAACCTACTTATCACCTTTTCATGATGCACACCCCTCATTCTTGATGTTTGTTACCTGCACCTGACTCTGAGAATCACTAGCCCCATTTAATCTTTTAGAGCCATAGCTGGGATCGGTAGCCCATGATGTAGATGCTGGGGAAAGGCACCTACAATAACGGCAATCCCTTCCCCAACGCATTTCAGGGATGGCTAGGTAGGGTAGGGTAAGGCGGACGGATGGGGGGTAGGAAAATATAGCAACTTCCTGATACTATATGTACACACGGGGGGGCATGCAAAGAAGGGACATGGGGGGTTGTGCTGTGGTAGTTGCTGAGCTGACCCCATGGTGAGGTGGGTGGGTTGCCGGGGCTGGTCGGCAGGGTACGGTGTTCGGGTCTGGATGCTGGTGCATTTTTTGTTGCACCTGGCCCAAACCTTGTTTTTTTAATGTTTTCACCCCCAGACATGCATCTCCCTATAGTTGAGAATCATTTAGTAGGGTGGTGCAGGGGGCAAAGCCCCCCATGTGGAGGGGTTGGGGGGCTGAACTCCACCACAGAAAACATTAAAAGTAACTCCCCTGCGCAGTTTTTCTGTGCACCGGGGAGTCCCAGTGCCCAAAAATTGTTTTGCCATTGTGACTTTGCGAATATGGCGATTGCCTTTAGGCTTTCTTCATTATCACATAGAACCCTGGGATCAGATTTGTTCTATCAAGTACTGTACATTTTATGTGACTTTGATCAGCTGCTTAGCTTTATTTGAGAAAATTGATGATCTCTTCCAGTGGAATCTCTTCATCCATAATCTGACTGTTTGAACACTTTAAGCGGTAAGTCAGATACATTTTGAAGTCATATTATGGACTTTTAAAATGCTTCTATACTTTTCTTGTGCTATACTTTTTTTGCTCTAACCAAAGGGGCTATAAACTATGTATTCATATTGCAAGCTGGTTGCACATGCACAAAAATAATTAGCTCATTACAAATGTAATGATCTACTATATCTAGTTTTATGGAACTAACCCAATAAATATTTCTAGAAGGTTTTTTTTGGCCCTAATAACCTAACAATTTAAAAGATTTGTAGGTGCAGTGGAAATTGATTTCGTATTTCTTTGCAGGTTTTTCATTACTGTGAAGGTTCAAACACATTACAAACTTTATTATGTGGTAATAACCATAAATTGCTAAATACATTGTAAGTGATTTAATTACTTAGTATAATTATGAATTGTTACATTGGGAAAATTGCTTGAAACATTTTGGCTTCCTTCTATTATAGCCTGGACATAAAAGACTAAAATGTATTATAGCACTGGTTTAGGATAATTTTGCAGGGAAAGCCTGTGAAAGCAAGGCATATCAGGGGTTGCTAGATGGCAGAGTGAAATGTGTGTAATGAAGTAGAGGTGTAAGATTAATGTACAAGATAATAACAGTAAGGCACGAGTAGGTGTGCATTCAAAGATTAGCAGTACACGCCCTAAGGGCATAGCAAGGCAAGTGGTCAAAGTCCAAATGTCCTTACTTAAGGTAAAATGAAGCAGACACGCTCACCAGAGCTTAAAGATGCTATTTATTTGTGCATAAAAAGCAAACACACAGAGCAACACATTACCCCATATATATTTGCCTTCTGCTGGCTTTCTAAGGGGGCACAAATAAATAGCACCTTACAGCTCCAGTGAGTGTGTCTGCTTTGTCTTGCTTTCAGTTTTTTCTATTTTCAGCAGAGAGAACCTTAGTAAGATTCTTTTCAGTGTGCCACATTCTTGTTGTTTTACCAGTGTCCTTATTTCCCGTCGAATGGCACCGTTAATCCTTTAATGCACACCACAGACTGTCTTATTGTTCTGATAAAATGGTTTATTTGTTGAAAGAAAGTCCTTTTAAAAAAATTAAAATCCTTAATGAGAAGTTAATTTTTTAAATGTTTTAAGATGGGGAAATTGTAGCATTAGAATTAAATAGGGCTTGTTTGAATGGAGCAAGTGCCATTAGTGTGTTGTAATGCAGTAGGCAGAGCTGTTCTATTGCTATGGTATAGTCAGGGCCCCTGGTGTTCTGCGGCAGAATTTTCTGATTTCTGTGGCAGGGCTCCCTGACTTCTGCTGCAGTATTTTCTGATTTCTGAGGCATGATTTATTCATTTCTCTGGCAGAATGCAGTCCTGTCATTGGCTAAATATGATGTGATGTCATGGATGACATCATATGCTGAGCATAAGGGAGGGGCTTCAGGATAAACGAGGTGGGAAAGAAAGCCTGACACTATGGAAAAACAGTATGTTTATATGAAAATTCACCAAAAACAATGAATTCTGTGGCACTATATATATTCTCCGGCATGATGCAAATTCTGCGGCAAATTTCACAACCGCAGAACCACAGAATTCCAGGGGCCTTGGGTATAGTCTGTAAAAAGTGACATAAAAGGATATTTTTTTTTCCATCAGGCTGCAGAATGGCATACTGTTTTGTTTTTGGTCATTAACTCAGCTTGCTGTAATTTCTATTAGTCCATTTGAGAATAGAAGGCAGAGTCAGAATATATTTGGGGGACCTGTGTAAATAAGCATGTCTGCGCTTTTGAAGCACTGCTGTAATGATGACTACAGGGAAGCAGCATGTAGAACAAGCTGATTTGGACTTAAGATGCTTGGTGTCCTGTCTGTGCTGAAAGCAAAATGTGAGGTACTGTATGGGATGGGGAGATGCCGGTGTAAGTAGTGATGGGGGGGTGTCATAAATGTGTGCCACTTGTGTGTGTCAGCTCCATTTGTGTCAACTCCATTTGCTAGTGTCCTGTTTGCTCAAGTGGGGGGGCAATGATGAGCCACACGTTCACACATTGTAGGAGTTGTGGTTTAAATGCAGACGAAGTGCCATGACTCTCACTCTTGCTCTGTATGTGTCATAGGCCAAAAGGATGTTGAGGTGTTGGGAGGCTGCATGCTGTTAAAAAGATACTAAGATGAGTATTAAGTGTAATAATGGGGATTGTCACAAAAAGATTGACACAAAGGGCCCAATTTTCAATTGGGTTAGAATGATACAAGAGAGTTGTGTCAAAAGTGTTTGACTCAAGTTGTGATTTGCATCACAACTTGCATCAAGTGGGAATTTCCAAATCCAGACTGCGTAGTATCCAGGGACAGCTGAACCAAAGTCCCTTGCACCAAGGTTATGGCCAAGACCCCAGTGTGCCCAGTCACAAGGGGGCTTGAGCCATGGTGGGACAGCCACAACTCCTTTATTGGGATATTCAAAGCCCTGCCAGGGATGCAGCAGGGGGCACCACTTAGATCAGCCAGGATGTAGTCTAAGTGATTGTGGCAGTGGGGCTCCAAGGGACAGCAGGTAGTGGGATGCAGGAAGAGCAAGGGATGAGGGGGGGTGTTGGGGCTCCATCAACCTGGAGTGATTTTGCACTAAGTGGGGTACCACCGCAATTGTATGTGCACTACAGATCCCTTGGTAGTGCACCCCTCACAAGGCTTATGTAGAATCCCTGGTGCAATAGTAGCCCCCCACGTGATCCCCAATCACCTCTGTTAGGACTGGTGGACATGTCCCCATGGCATAGCACCACAGCCCCCCAATCTGTGATGTCCAGCAGGACTACACAAAACCCACTGGCCATGCTCCCTGGTGACCTAGTTGTGTCCCATCCCCCCACTTCAACAGACAGTGGTACCCCCCACTCCTCCCCATCTCCAAGCCGCTTCTGCAACTGGCACTTCCCTCCACACACCACCACAACCAGCTGTAGAATATGTTTCACGTATATTGTATACTGTTATATAGTTGGCACATAACGTGCACTGCAGCTGGCTGTGGTGGTGTGTGGAAGAAGCCAGTCACAGAAGTGGCTTGGGACAGGAGGGGAGGGGCGTGCTGACCACCGTCTGTCAGTGTGGGGTGGGGGGGGCACTAGAATATGACCAGGGTTTTGTATGTTCATCTGGTGATTGGGAATAGGGGGGTCCAGACTATGTGGGGATTGGCGGGGGTGACAGTAGCCTGGCAATGCCCAGGTGTGACTTTCTGCTTCTTGGGGCACCTCAGCTTCCCTCTGCCCACTTGTCCTGGAATGCACCCCAGCCCTGCGCTACAGTCTTTCACTGCGCCCTGATTCCTGGTACATGGCCGGATGTTGCATCTAGTCCAGAAAGTTTGCCACAAGTTGCAAACCTTGTAAAATAGCTACTTTTGCCCTTGTCTCAGCTGAGTTGAATGCAGCCCCCTACTTTGCCACAAGTTGCATCCAAAGCTGGCGGCTTTGAAAATCTGGCTATGGGAGTAATTGAGGTCATGGGTTTCACAAGATCAGCCATGACCAGTTTCAAGATATGATCATCAACATTATCCAGTTCAATACTAGGGTGCATATTATATTTCAAAACATAGTCCTGTACCAATTCAGGGGTAACGCATTAAAAATAAAATCTGAGATGTTTTTCCGTGAGGTCAAAAAACTGAGCAATCAAAGATGGGGATGGGTGCTATTATCTCTAATTTTTTCCAAATCCCCAAAATATTTGTTAAATACCCTTACTACTCTTTTGGGCCATCTCTCAATCCACACTCATCCTTTAGAGTGATCATTCCAGAGGTAGTATTTCTTACTTAAAAAGAAGTTAGAGTCTGCCAGGTCCTCCTAGGGTCTTCAAGGTCACTAAGCTGTTTAGATTTAAAGAAGTTCCGCTTAGCCAGTCTAACTGCTGTGTTGCTCCTTTTTTGGTTTTTGTTTATTCTTTGATAACTGGGTAAGGTCCACTAGACACAAGTACCTGTTTTCAGGGGTGATCAGGGAGCACTGGGAAGGTTATGTGACTTGCTCAGTCACACAGTATGCAAGTGGAGGACGTGTGAAATAAACTCAGATCTACTGAATGTAATGTGCTCATTCACAACTTGTTTCTCTAACCTCTAGTCTATACTACCAGCTCCCAATTGTTTTTCAGGTGTTTATGCTCTTGGAGATTCCTCGGTGACTGGAAAACTTAAAACTTTTCCATATTTTATCCCTAACTTTCGTTTGTTGTAATAACTCACAAGTAACCCATCCCTTTTTGGGGGCCCTAATCTTAATTTTTGGTTTTGGAACAACTTTATTGCAAATGTCACAAAAAAGGTAATGAAACCTGATTAAAGCCTCATCAGTATTAGAAATGGATTCAGGAAGGACCAGTCAGTCAAATTTATGACAGTTCTGAAAATGCTTCTGTATCAAATGACTTCAAATTGCTGGAAGACATGTATACTGGTGGGTTTTTAATCCTCATAGCTGACCATTCAGAGAAGATTGGACAGTGGTCACTCATCAAATCCAAGAAAATCCCTGAGGACACAGTCTTGTCTGGGTGAGTAACCACTATCCAATCAGTTGTGGATCCAGTACCAACCTTAAGGATATAACTAGTGATGTCATTGATTAACATACTGTACAAACCCCAAGATTCATAAATCATTCCCTAGCCTTAGTCACCAGATCATTTCCCCAGTTTGTACTGAAGTCCTCTAACAGAGTCCATTCCCTGCCAGAGGGCATCTCCATTTTAATTTCACCTCTAGACCTGACACCTGCAATCCAGGTGGAATGCAGAAAGAACTGGCCATGATATTTTTTCAGCCCCTAGAATCAAGCTGACAGATATAATGTCACAGCCAACATTATGGTAGTATTGGTGAACTTCCTGAGTTTTAAAGCTAGAGGTCACATAGATAAAGGACCCTCCACCCCTCCTCCTAGGCCAGTCCTTCCTAAAAATACAGTACCCATTAAGCCCAATTTCTGAGTTACTGATCTTGTTGTTAAGCCAGATCTCAAGGATATAATGTCAAAATTATATTGGACTACCCGAGCCTCAAAGAAGTGTCATTTCTCTGTTAGACTGAATGTTGAAGTGGAACTATTCTTAGAAAAGGTTGTAGGGAAGGGTTAAAAGAAACATGATAGGAAAAATTAACAGACACATTTACTGGGATACTGTTGGGGGCCTGGATGGGGATGAACAGAACTGGAGATTAACAGAAATAAAATCAATAACCTTCTAGGTCTAATCCTTTTCCAGAATACCCTTTCCCTAAGTAACAAGTACTTTAAAGAGATCCACGAGATACATGTGCAACAGGCAGTGAATCCAATGTGGTTAAAAAATAACAGAGTTAAAAAACATTCACACATTTCATGCAACATTAAAAAAGGCCTGGTTGACTGTGTGCTAAATCCATTCTTCAGTCATGAATTATTCACTCTAAACCTGAAAACCATCCCCAATTTATTACTATTCTCACTGTCTTTCCAAAGAAGGCTATTTTGGCACATGCACTGAAACAGTGCTAATGGGCCGATGTAAACCAGCAGGTAAAACATAACTAGATCAAGTCAAACTTTTTTTAAGGCAGCCTTCCCACAGCCTCCTGCCATGGACTCCCATGAGTGACTCCTGCCACTCTATCAGAAGCCACTTACGATGGAGTAGATCTCCTTTTCAACAAGCTGAGCCCATCTCAGCTGACTTTACTCATCTACCAATACACCTGGAACTAAGCACTGTTTCTAAGTCCATCCAGGATGGTCCTGGATGCAGAGGCAGGCTGGGTGAGTAATCTACTGATAATGGGGGATGCAGGGAGTGCAGAAAGGTGCAGAGTTAGTGCATGTGGCAAATGTTCTGAGCAAATCTTCTGGCATGACTCTCCTTTTCAACTGGCTGTGCCCACCTCGGGTGATGGCAATCACCCACCAACACACCCAGAACTGACCGCTGCCGCCCAGTTGATCCTGTACAGTGCTGGATGCTGAGCCAGATGGGGTGATTAATCTGCTAGTGCTGGAGGATGGAGGGTGGGCAGGAGGCAGTGGCATCACCAAAGTTGTACAGTTGGAGGAGCTAATGCCCCACAGTTAAAATCTTAACCAAGCTAGGAGGGATCTGGGGGCATGCCACCCCCCTTGTAAAATTATGAGATTTTTACCTTAAAATGGTCAGAAACTGACATTAAAATGAAGTACTTTTTTCCTGAAAAGCTCCACACACATACACCTTTGAACTGCCCCAAGTTAAGAAGGACATACCATATTTTACCCCTCAGAACTGCTCCTTTCTACATTCATAACATATGGAAAAGGTTCTGCTCACACAAAGAAGGTGCTGCAATGTCAAACTTTAAAGGAGAAATTCAGAATTCTCTGATGCTGATTTGCTGAACATTAAGAAGAAGAAGATGAAAAAGAATCAGCATTTATATAGCGCTTTTCAAACATCCAAAGCGCTTTACAAGCAATGCTAGACTGGTAGTGAAGTGACTGAACGTGTGGTGGCGGCCATATCGCACATCATCACCCACACACAGCCTGGATAATTGCATGAACCGGTTACACTTTGTACAAAATAAAAAAGGCACCAGTTTCCTGGTTTTGAGCTAGAATCGCCATGTCTGGTCACTATTCCACATTTCGAGGGCCAGTGACTGATTTATTTGTTTAAGATGCCTTGACTACAAAAGCTCAGCAGTGGAAAGAGAAACAACTAGGATACCTCTATGAGTGAGGAAGGCTCATGTTTCTCTTCCAGGCTAATGTTTGGTGTGAGAAGTGGTTCAGCATGGATGCTTCCCCTTGAAACATGCATGCTGCTCACTAGCTCAGCTACTGAAATGGCATACAAGAGCTTACTGCCCTGGGCTTCCATTGTGCACAGCCACATGCAGACTTTGCTTTTGGCTTAGATGGCATTTCAGACTTTCAAAGCTCAATTCCCCTCACTGACTCTGTATATTAAAGCACCTGAAACTTTGAAATTTGCTCCCTCCCCTCTTCCGTAGTGCATTCTCAGACACCAGTGGCTCACATAGCATTCAAAAGCTCATTTCCTGTCCTCCCACTCCAGTGACACTGATAAAGTTTCAGGGCTGCAGAATACAATTCTACCTGTCTGCTCCTTAAAGCAGGAGGAGTTAATTACATTAATGCAGGTGCAAGTTAGCACTGTTTATAACTCCTTGAGCACAATTGCAGCTTGTACAGCAAAGCAGGGGGCACTTTTTATTTTATTTCATTGTCACAATTATTGGGGAGGCTTCAACCTATACTGGGGGGGAGCTATAATCCCTCCTTAACCAGCTTGGTGACACCACTGGCAGAAAGGTTCAAAGAGTCAGAACAGGTTACAAAAGTTCTCATTAGAGCTGTGGGAGTGGCTCTCCTTTCCAAGTGGCAGAGCCTGGCTCCAGTGACATCACTCCTCTTTCAATGCACCCAGAACCAACCACTGCCATCAGGTTAGTCTAGGACAGTGCAGGATGCTGAACCAGGTGGGGTGAGTAATCTGGTGGTATTGGGAGGTGGAGGGAGGGCAGAAAGGTGCAAAGAGTTTGTGCAGAGAGCAAAAATGATAAAATAAAAGAGCAAACACACAGTATTCATAATTATTTAAGTGGTTTCTCCCAGTTGTAACTCACCATATGCTAAGTGCTACATCAAACAGGAAAAAACTATTTGCTAACCATGAAAGGGACCATGGAATGTATCTGAGGCAATATATAATTTCTGCAAGGTACAAACATATGCCATATGTCTAATGTATAACAGGCCACAGTTATATGAAAGATCACTGGTGGTCTAAGAGAGAGTCTAATACGCCATGTCTTGATACTATATACTGTACAATGGGAGATATTATTTGGGCCAACTAAGCAGCCTGTGCCCAGCTTCAGTTGCAGAATTCATTTGCAGATGCCCTAAGATGTGCTTGCTACCTGGCTGCCAAGCTGGATATTGGTCTTAAGTATGCAACCTCTGACAACCTGTGGGGAGCCCCACTATTACATTGCACAAGCAAAAAATGAAATATCCAAGCCTGTTCAGAAGTAGGTCTTCCAGCATGATAACAATAATGTAAAATTATGTTTTCTGGGACATGAGGGCCCATTTATTCAAAGCATAAAACATAATCAGCCCAAATCATATCCATTAATGTACAGCCAGGAATGCAGTTGCAGAAGAATCAGATTTACATGTTCATGAGGGCTGATGGATAATTGACCCTTGTCCAGCACCAGAAGATAATCAATACAGTCCACATGCCATTTCCATTAGGGTTGTTAGAACCCGCTGAAGTTCTGGGTTCTGATTCTATCCTAGAACTTTTTAAAAATGTCTAGGGTTCTAATCTTTTATAGAACTCAAACTCTATGTTTGTGCTTGCTTGTGCGCATGCACAAGAAACATATTGCATCAGCTTCCTTCACTAGCAGGTTGTGGAGGCGTGGCAGTGCTGTTGCTAATGCAGACAGCCCATTTTGGGGCTGGTCTGTGTGGCATGAATAAAGGATTGTGCTGTCCATGACAGCATTAATGTAGCTTGCCACTATGCACAAAGCAATTCACCACTGCAATCAAGGAGCACCCTGTCATGAAAAAATCAGCTGTGTTTGCTTGCAGGGCAGTCCCTGACTGCAACAGCGAATTAGAGCTACATTGTCAGGTGTTCCATTTCAAACAAACATGGCAGCGGCCTCTCCATTGGCCTCTCACAGTCCCCACGGAAGCTGATGGATAGCCATTGCCTCTCACCATCCCCATTACAGCCAACGGGGATGCCCAATCCCTTGTCAGCATGCCCCTCCCCAGTTCATTTGCTGGCAGGGTAGCTCAATCCCTTGGCATAATACCCCCCCATCTGTTGTGTGCCAAGGGCGGTGCCCAATCCCCCTCAGCTTGTGTGCCTGCCTCCCAACATTCTGCCAACAGGGGTGCCCAATCCCCGTCAGCAACAGATTCCCCCAATAAATGCTCAGGTGGCATGCTGGGAGGTCACCCCAACATGCCAAAGTACCTGCAAAAGCAGAAAACCTTCCTGCATTTTTTATTTTTTTATTTTTTTTGTTTCCTTTAAAAGAAAAATGGCCTCTTTTGAGTCCGGTGCCCCTCCCCCAACCTGCAGCCACCCTGTGTGCATCTCACCTCCCCACACCTCTCCTCATCCCAAACTTACCTCCGGAGCATGGCACAAAAATCTTCAGTGGACCAGCAACATGTCTGAGCTCTTCAAAGCCGACCGTGAACTGAAGAAATTCCTGTAAGGTTTATAGTGGCATAAATGTTTTTTTTTTCAACTTAGGTGGATATCTCGGTCATTTTTCCCTAATGTTTGCACCAAATTTTCAACATGGGGTTCTTGGGACCCCATCTCATGAATTCAGTGACTGTCATCTGGTTATTCGGTCCCAAAAGGTGATTTTGAAGTCACTGCACGGAATCACCTTTCAGGACCTATTTATGAAATGACAGAGTCACTGTCCATGAGGTGGGCTCTCAAAAAGTCTATGTTTTATGTATTTATTTATTAGAAAAGTTATATTTACAACCTTTGAGTCATGGATTCATTTACAAAGGCACCTCGTTGCGGGTGGGGTAGACAGAGTTACATAGTGTGGTTAAAACAATGAGAACAGTACAGGTGAAAAACATTAAACACAGAGTACACATAAGTTACATAGTAATGTTACTTGTAATAGATTACAGTTATATACAAGGTACCCAAGGGTTATATTGTGGGTACAGCCCTGGACATACCTAGATAATGCCTGGAGAGGGTGGCGGTAGGGATGGGGAGTGGGGTGGGAGGGAGAGGAGAGGAGAGGAGAGAAGAGGATAGGCTGTCTGGTGGACATTATCAAGTCAGGGAGGCATGACAGCAGGATCCCACAGTGGGATCAATTAGGTGCATCTACAGCAATGAGCATCAAAGCGATGGTTCCGGAGGGTGATTTTGAAGGGAGCAATTTTGGCAATGTCTGTGATGCAGGGTGGGAAGGAGTTGAACCAAGCAGGGGCTCAGTAATTGAAGGACAACTAGGCTAGCAAGGTATTTCATTCTGGGCACCAGAAAGGTGGCCTCGACAGAGCTATGAGTGGCAACAGACAAGGATGCATGCCATAGTGAAGCAGAAACTCCCAGGCGGGAGAGCCCTAGAAGAGATTTTTTTGCGAGTAAGCAGGTCTGGTAGCACAGACACTCCTCAAAAGTGAGCAGTTTGGCAGTGGAGTAGAGCAGACAAGTGTGAGTGTAGCTAGGGGCTCCAGCCAGGACCCTGCAGGCCTTATTGATTGAGAGATGGAATTTAGTCAAGGCGGTAATGTCTGCTGCAGTATAAATGGGCAAGCCATAGTCCACTACTGACAAGATGGAAGAGGTGATTGCCAGCCAGAGGGCAACTTGAGGGAGGCAATCTCTATGATGGTATAGTAGGCCTATCCAAGAATTTATAGTGGAGGATAGGGCATTGATGTGGGTGTGGAAGGTGAGAGTCGAGTCAAAAATGATGCCTAGATATTTGTAAGAGGCCAGTTGCTCCAGCTGGTGCAAAGTGCTGGGGAGAATGAAGAGGGGGAATTCTTGGTCTTGTTTTGGTGTTGGGAGAAGAGCATTGACTTAGCCTTCTTTAGGTTAATGACAAGTCAGTGGTCAAGGAACCACTTTTCAGCTTGGCTTTAGGTGTGTTGGATGGATGCCTGGAGAGAAGAGGGTTTGGAGTGGGAGGCAAAAAGAACCACATCATCAGTATAGAGGAGCATTTTTCCTGTGCAGGAGCTGGGGAGAGTGTTGAGGTAGAGGCTGAAAAGTACAGGGCCCAGAATGGAGCCCTGGGGTACCCTGGAATGAATGGGCTGGGTATTCGACAGGGAGCCATTTATCTTCACATGCTAGGATCTAGCAGAGAGGTAGCTGGAGAACCATGCAAGTGGACCAGTGGAAAAGTTGAGTTGGCAGAGGGAGTCAAGCAGAAGGGGGTGACAAACAGTGTCAAAAGCCTTGGAGAGATCTATGAACACTGTGTCAGAGTCAAGAACAGAGTGCAGGTATTGAGAGAACTCCAGGAGAGCAGTAGTGGTACTGTGTCCTGGGCAGAAACCATGTTGTTATGGGCACTTTATTTCATATCTGGCCAGGTATTCAGAGAGTTAAATAGACACTATTTTTTCTAGGGCTTTAGAGAGTGGGGGGAGGATAGAGATCGGCCGGTAGTTGTTAGATGCAGACTGATCTCCACTCTTAAGTATAGGGGTGATTTCAGCTGATTTCCAAGCACTGGGAAACTGACCGAGGTATAGAGACTGGTTTAGTAGGTCTGTAAGGGGGACAAGGATGATATCCAAGACCAGGCAGAAGACCCTGGAGTCTAGGGGTTCACAGCTAGGGTTGTTGCTATCAAGGGCTTTTAGCAGGTGCAGCCTGATTACATGAGGGGATATAGTGTGCAGACAGAAAGGAGGCAATCCAACGCAAGGGGGATAGAGGTGGGTATTGGGTCAAAAAAGTTGTTTGGGAGGACAGAGCTTATGTCAGAGAAGGTAGTATTGCGGCAATCAGCTATGCGAGTTGGGTCTGTAGTGACGGTGCCATTGATGGAGAGCTGAGATGGGGGGGAGTGGGTCTTCACATTAAGCTCTTTAATGCTGTCCCAGAAAGTCCGGGCGGAACCCCAGGTGGATGCAAGGATGGTCTGATAGTGATCTGCCTTGGCCTGTCTAATGGCCCAGATACACTGATTACATGCCGCATTGTAGGCTTGTCTATCAGCCAACTTGCCTGATTCGATAGCAATGTGCCAGACATTATCCCTATGCTTAAATTTTTGGATAAGGGATGGGGGGGGATCCATGTGGCATTTTGTTTTTTAGTATGGATTCTGGTGTCGGGGGTGAAAAGGTCACATGCCTTGCTGAAGGTATTTGTGAAGAGGTTTAGGGCAGAGTCGATATCATGTTACAAATTTGGTGAAAAAATTGAAAAAAATGACCGTTTTACAGGCATGCATTGCACAGTTTCCATGCACACTAGTAAATTTATGAATTTGTAATATTTTTACTTATGATTTTCAGCATTGACATTTTTTCACACCTCCTTATGAACAGTACAGCTGTCATTTTTCACATCCTGGCCAAAATGTGCTTTCACCCTACTGACGCAGAATAGCACGGTTGCTGTGGGAAATCAACATTCGGGACAGAATAAGAAAATCACAGTAACAATGTTCATGAGCAGAGGTCTTAAAATGCCCATGTTGAAAATTTGGTGACAAAAGTCCATGAAATGACTGTGTTACAAGTGTGCATTGCACAGTTTCCACACACCCTTTAAACTTTGTGAATTTGTAATATTTCCTTTCCAGATTTTCAACATTGGCATTCTCCTCCTTATGAACAGTACAGCTGTCATTTTTCACATCCTGGCCGAAATATGTTTTTGCGCTTCCAGTACAGAAAAGCACGGTCGCTATGGGAAATCAGTGTTTGGGACAGATTAAGAAAATCACAGTGACACTGTTTATGAGAAGAGGTCCTAAAATGCCTATTTTGAAAATTTGGTGACAAAAGTCCATAAAATGAGTGTGTTACGAGCGTGCATTGTGCAGTTTCCTTGCACCCTTGTAATTTCATGAATTTGTAATATTTTCACTTCAGATTTTCAACATTGTCATTTTTCTATATCTTCTTATGATCAGTACAGCTGGTACATGCCTTTGTGACGTCCAGGCTTGACTACTGTAATGCACTCTATCTCGGGGTCTCTGGGGGTACCCTGCGCCGACTGCAGTTGGTGCAGAATGCGGCGGCAAGGTTGTTGACAGGACAATCCAAATACTGTCACATTACCCCGGTACTACGTCATCTGCACTGGCTGCCGGTTAGGTGGAGGGTCCTCTTTAAGGTGGGTTTACTCACCTTTAAGACCCTACACAGCCTGGGCCCTGGCTACCTGAATGACCTTCTTACACCTGCTGTCTCAGTCCATTCCCTGTGTTCCTCTTCTCGGGGCCTCCTTGCGATTCCCAGGATGAGGTTAAGAATTGCAGGCAACAGAGCATTTAGTGTCGCCGCTCCCATCCTGTGGAATTCGCTTCCTATAGTTGTTAGGGAGGCCCCATCTGTTGAGGTTTTTAAGGCCTGAGAAAAGACATTTTTATTCGAGCAGGCATTCTCTGACTATGTTTTATAGTTTATATTGTTTAATTTTTAAGGTTTGTTCAAGCTTTAGAGAATGAAACAAATTGTGTAGTAAATCATGTTTTAAGTGTTTGGAGTTGTATATTTTATTGATTGTATTGTGTTGTGTTGTTTTTATTTGATTGATGTACGGCGCCCAGAGCCTCCGGGATAGGCGTACTTTTAAATAAAATGTGCCTTGCCTTGCCATTTTTCACATCTTGGCTGAAATGTGTTTTCGTGCTTCTGGTGCAGAATAGTGCAGTCACTGTGGGAAATCAACGTTCGGAACAGATTAAGAAAATCACAGTGCCACCGTTCATGAGGGAAGGTCCCAAAATGCCTATGTTGACAATCTGGTGTAAAAAATCACCCAAATAATTGCATTACAGATGTGCATTGCACAGTTTCTATGCAAGCTCATGATTTCACCTATTTTTTGTTATATTTCCACTCCAGATTTTCAACATTACCATTTTTTACACTTCCTTCTCATGAACAGTAAAGCTGTCATTTTTCTCATCCTGTTTGAAATGTGTTTTTGCACCTGTGGTGCCAAATTGTGCAGTTGCTGTGCAAAATCACCTTTCAGCTCATGAACTGATAGTGCCACTGTTCATGTGGTGTGGTCACAAAAGACCCATGTTGAAAACTTGGAGTGAAAATACCAAGAAACACCCAGGGCATTAGGGTTTCTGACCATATTGCACTACCCTATAGGGACTAACAGGTGTCAGGGGTGTGATTTCGGATTTTTGACAGTAATGCTCATGCCATTCCATCCCCATCCCCACCCTGCAGCCAGTGACAGGCATCGAGGTGTGCCTTGGACTCTTCAGCCCCAAAGTTCAGCCCATTCTTTTATACTTCACCCATTTCAGTGTATTTCCTTATGGAATGGGGTGAGTGTAAAGCCCGAACACCCCAACGCACACCTTGACACTTGTCGGTGTCTGCAGGGTAGGGTGAGGTGAAATGGTATGATCATTATGGGTGATGACCCAAAGACACACCCCAAAGCCTGTCCATCTCTGCAGGGTGGGGTTGGCATCAGTTTAAATCAGTTTAATACTTCACCACCATTCCTATTCTGCATCTGTCTAACTCCTACACTTTTAATTCTAATGCCAGCAAGCAAACATTTGGCAATGACAAATGCTTGCTTTTATTGGCTTGCAAATAGAAAATACAATAGTGAAATACATGTCATGAAACTGTGGACAAAACAAATAAATCTGTTCATTATAATGGTAGAGATGTGCAACTTTGACGTTACTCTAGCTAGGGTTATCTGTGGTTTCTTCTCTTTTGCTAGTAGGAAAAGCCAGCCACTTATGGGTGCTTAGAGGACCACAGACCCACACATCAATATGAGACTTCACTTAGTGCTGGTTGGCACAGGGTCACACACTGGGTACAGTGCAGTCAAATGAAGCACAGCAACACAGAAGGCAAATACACCATGCAGGAGTCACTGATATTTTTAAATGAATTAAGGATTTCTCTCTCCTCCCCAGTCACCTAAAATATTTCTAGGATTTATTTATTTGTGAAATACCACACACTTAGTGCTGGGTGGCACATGCACACAGTAGGTGCAGTCACTGCAGTCCAAGAGAGCACATCAAATATGACAAGAAGTATACCACACGAGTCACAGATATTTTTAAATAAAGGATTTTTCTCTCCAACTCCTTACACAAAATATTTCTGCTGTATTTTATATATAGATCAAGAGAGGAGACAGTGCATCTCCCCCAGCCTACACTCCATGTTTCATGTTTTGTTACTGCCTGTCTTACCCTGGCCCCACCTAATTTGTCTTATTTTTTTTCAGTTAAGTATGTTTATCTTTCTTAGGCACTGTATGTGTGAGTTCTCCCTAGACCCCCACACACAAGGAGGAAAGACTTGTTTAGTTATTGAAAATATGTTTAAAGGCTATCTAAACAACATTTTCACAACAAACTTTTCAAAAATCTGACTTCAGAGGGGACTGAATGAGAGGCTGCTGTATTCATTAATGCTAAAACTACATTTATATAATTTACCTAAATGTGGTTCCAAAGCATCTGAAAAAGGCAAAATCAACCTTCCAATTAAAAAAAAAGCTGCCTTACCTGCTTCCTAAAATGCCCGCCAAATGTGTTAACTGATGACATAATTGGAGCCAGAGTCAGAGAGCTATATGGCTCTCTGTAGTGCTAACTATTTCTGTTTTCCCATTGTATAGAATTGTTGCACCAAAATAGTCAAAACCATGTGCATTATTTTGATCAATACACATACTAGGCTATAGTTCAGTTAATTTTGTTTACTTTAACATGCTGAAATTGTGTTTTAATCCAACTGACTTTCTTTTTGGCAAACCATAGTGCAGTACAAATCTTAGATAACTTGGTGGCCTAGTGGGTATGGCGGATCCAGAGTGTTACAATGAGGGGTACTGGGGTGGAGTGCATTCTTGATATGCACTTTTTAACATTTTTATTAAACCTTTATATTGTCTGCTATTATTCTTTTTTAGTACATTTTTGACAGACCCTCCAAATGTAGTCAATAGTTTTGAATGTAAACATTTGTACCATCAGTAAATCAGACTACTTCAACAAACTGAAATGCAGCAGCAGCAAGCACATAAGTTACAATGGGGGGGAGGGTGCAACTGCACCCTTTACCACCCCCCAAATCCACCACTTGTTTGTAGCAAAGTTCTTTTGTAGTCCAATGCCAGAGTTCATACTTTCTTAGAAATCAAAAATATGCTTTTCTTGTCTTTTTCCATGGGAAATGACAAAAATAATAAGAACAATCAGCATTTATACAATGCTTTTCATACACATTGCTTCCCAAAGTGCTTTAAAAGCAATGCTAGACTGGTAGTGAAGTGACTGAACATATAGTGGCAGCCATTTCACACATTAATACCCACACATAGCTTTGGACAATTGCATGTACTAGTTTTATGGGAAGGGGAATGTTGACCTGGACAATGGGGTGAGGAAATGATCATGGTGCCTCACATCTTATATCTCACAGCGAGCTGCTCATATTTTCCAATCGGTCTTCCCCTTCACTGAATACAGCAGTACCTTGAAGGAGTGGCCTTCTCATTACCCCTCTGATATTCATTCTTAACTCCTTCTCCCCACACCAAAAACTGATGAGTTCATCACTCTTCTGCATCATGAAGGCAGGTAGTACAGTCCCCATTTTTTTGGACATATCAAAAATTAACAAATCTTTCCAGTAAGTCACATTGATAGCAGCAGGGAACAAGATGAATGATGGGCTTTACTATCCTTAAAAGATCTAGGCTACCTTTGATTAGGCACTAGTAAATGATGGGTGTGCACATCATTATGCACGTCATTTAATAGTGCCTAATCATAGATGGTTTAGATCTTATATGGGTAGGAAAGCCTATTTTCCCCTTTGTGCCCTGCTGATATCAGCCTGGCTTACCAGAAAATCATGTTTATTATTAATATGTAAAAATAACATGGAAGACTGTAATAACCACACTCATGATGCGGAAGGGTAGTGAGCTCACTAGTATTTGGTGAGGAGAGCAGGAGAGAAGAATGAATGCCAGAGAGGGACTGAAGATGCCATTCAAGCAGGGTACAGCAGTATTTAGGTTGGGGAAGATAGGAAAGGGGACCCTGAGCAGATCATTGTGAGATCTGAGATGTGGGGCTGCCAGCACTGTGGTCACTACCAGACTGTGGATGATAGTAGCTAGTGATGACAAATACTCAGAGTGACAGGGCTGCACCTAAACTGTTACTTGAATTCAGTGTAGGGAGATTACCCTTGGGTGGGGGGGTGTTGACGTTTGTTAGGACAGTATCAAGGGAGCTATGTATAGCTCATTCAAGATTAGGAAGGGTGGTAGCCGGCCAACTTGCATTGTGGAGTAGAGCACAGAAAAGTACTGGAGAAGAATTGCCGGAAACTGTCCTGCAGGGTTCTGCAGATGACAGGTAAAGGAGTAAACTGACACTGGAAGTTGGGTGGATTCACTCAAGGCCTTAGTATGGCTTTCTTGCTAATAATATTGTTATCAATTGTAGGTGCAGCCCTTATGAGGGCATGAACAGCAGTTTTTCAGTGTGTCCTGATGCTTATTGCTTGGCCCTCCAGGAAGACCTAGTTGGTTAATGTGGCAGGAAAAAATGCAGTGGAGGTCTGTATATACTGCCTTCACTGTGCAGAAGGACAGTGATCCACTGAGTGTTTACTGTGGGAGCAGAAGTCAAACATTGAGAAAGTGGATAGGAGAGTGATTTGGGAGGCATTTTTTAACAGTGCCAGCTGGTGAAGCGTATCGGTATAGGTGTGCACAACTCTCTGAGGTATAGAATTACAATCTGAGATGTGATAATTCTCTTCACGAGACTGCAAGCTCATATGTGGCCCCAGGAAGTACTAAGGATGGAATATTGATGATTGGGTGTTCAACAGAAGGCAGGCTAGGTGCAAGAGGTTCACATGGAAAAAGACTATAAGAGAAGCTTATTTGTGGATTACTAAGAAAGCATGAGCTTTGGAATTGGACCAGACCAATACTTTGCTACAAATTTCAGGGCATCACATAACCACTAGATCATCAAGTATTTGAAGTGTTGTACTGTACTGCAGTTTGCCAAAGAGAAAGTCAGCTGGATTACAAAACATTTTCATCAAGTTAAAGTAAACAAAATGAACAAAACCATAGCCTAACATGTACTGATCAAAATAATCCACATTTTAAGATGTGGTGTTGATCTGTCTGGTGAAACAATTCAAAGCAAAGGGGGAAAGAAGAACTAGTTAGCACTATGGGGAGCCATGTGGGTCTCTGTCTCTGGCTCCAATGATGTCATCATGACTCATCACTTAACGCACTTGGCAGACGTTTTAGGGAGGAAACAGGGCTTTTTTTTTTTAAAGTGAAAAGCTGATGTTTACATTTTCCAAAAGCTATGAAACTGCATTTATGTTATTTAGATAAATGCAGTTTAAGCAAAAATGTTAACAGCAGCCTTTACCTCACTATGACACCAGATTTTGGAGTTTGCAGTTTAAAAATCTGCTTGCTTAAGTAGGATTCATTGAACAAGAGAGTTTCCAGCCAAAGACATCCATTCTACTACTGAGCTCCACTCTATCTGTGACACAACCCACAGTCACAGGAAGCCTATTTCAGTCATCACATGACTACATTATAGCACTGCCCACCCACCAGCCCAGCACATCACTCACTCATCCATCTGATTCTGATCCTGAAACAGACATCCCTTTGCCTGGTTATGTTGCAAGTCCCTCCTACACCCACAGCACAGACCAATCCATCAAGTCAAACAAACCCTTCCCTGGTCCCACACTTGCAACTTCTCAACCACACTGCTGCACTGTGCACCCTGTAAATTTGGTTCCACACTCCCTTCTTGCCTACACATTTGCAGCAAAACACAAATTTTTATTTTTTTTTTATTTTAAATGTACTCCATCCCATCCATCAGGCAATCAGGGCCATGATTAGGGTTGGACAGATCTGAAAAGGTCCTGACTCTTATTATTAGAAGCAGGATCCAGATCAGAGTGCTGATTATTTCTGATTCAAATCAGAACCTTTAGGAAATTATTAGTATCAACTAAAAAAATCTTCATTCTGCCGGTTCTTGTGGTAGTTCAGGTGGATGTTTCAGATTCCATGGAACTTCTCAAAAAGAGTAGGGAAAATTTTTATTTGCAAGATATGAAAACAAGAACAATTTCCAGTGATCAAAACATACAAACAAGAATAATAAACAAATTGGGAAGGAGGTGATAACACAAACAATTATTAGCATCCAATTTCTACAGTGTATCGTATAGCTCCATTTTGACATTCCTGGCTGGCCAGCCTTTATACTTAAATGCAATCATGAATCATAGAAAAATAAGCATTTGTTAATGCCAAATGTTTGCTTGCTGGCATTAGCACTGGAAGTGCAGGAATTAGACAGATGCATAATAGGAATGACAGTGAAGAATTGAACTGACTCCAACTCCAACCCCACCCTGCAGAGATGGACAGACATTATGGTGTGCCTTTGCATTATCGTCAATAACGCTCATGCCATTTCACCTCACCCTACCCTGCAGACACTGACAAGTGTCAAGGTGTGTCTTAGGGTCTTTGGGCTTTACACTCACCCAATTCCATAAGGAAATATGCTGAAATTGGTGCAGTATTGGAGAATGGGGTTAACTTTGAGGCCAAAGAGTCCAAGGCACACCTTAATGCCTGTCATTGGCTGCTGGTGTGGGTGAGGTGGAAGACATGAGCATTACTGTAGACAATCCCAAGTCACACCCCTGACACCTGTTAGTCCCTACAGAGTAGGCCACTATGGTTGGAAACACTAACGCCCTGAGCGTTTCTTGGTATTTTCACTCCAAGTGTTCAACATGGGATTTTTGTGACCCCACCTCATGAACAGTGACACTATCAGTGCAGTAGCTGAAAGGTGATTTTGTACAGAGACTGTGCCATTTGGTGCCACAGGTGCAAAAACACATTTTGAACAGGATGTGAAAAATGACAGCTGTACTGTTCATGAGGAGGTGTAAAAAAATGGTAACGTTGAAAATCTGGAATAAAAATATGAAAAAATATTAACAAAATGGTGAAGTCATGTGTGTGCATAGAAACTGCTCAATGTACAACCATAATGCAATTATTTTACGGATTTTTTACACCAAATTGTCAACATAGGCATTTTGGGACCTCTACTCATGAACAGTGGCACTATGATTTTGTTAAACTGTCCCAAACATTGATTTTCCACAGTGACTGCACCCACTGCATGCCACAGGTGTGAAAACATATTTCAGGCAGGATGTGAAAAATGACATCTGTACTGTTCATAAGGTGGTGTGCAAAAATGGCAATGTTGAAAATCTGGAGTGAAAATATAAAAAATTGGCAAAGTTATAATCATATGTAGAAACTGCACAATGCACGTTGGTAACTCAGTCATTCTTTTGGAATTTTTTTCACCAAATTTGCAACATGGACTTTCTGGGACCTCTCCTTATGAACACTGTTACTGTGATTTTCTTAATCTGTCCCAAACATTGATTTCCCACAGCTACCACACCATTGTGCGCCAGATGTGTGAAAACACATTTCAGGCAGGATGTGAAAAAAGGCAGCTGTACTGTTCATAAGGAAGTGTGGTAAAATGGCAGTGCTGAAAATCTGGAGCGAAAATATTAAAAACTCTCGAAGTTACAAGTGTCCATGGGAACTGCACAACACATGCTAGTAACACAGTTTTGGATTTCTTTCACCAAATTTGCAACATAGGCTATTTGGGAGCTCACCTAATGAACAGTGACACTATCATTTCATTAATTAGTTCCCAAAGGTGATTCTGCGCAGTGATCACGAAATCACCTGACGGGAAAGAATAACGACATGACAGTGACTGAGTTCATGACATGGGGTCCCAAGAACCCCATGTTAAAAATTTGGTGCCAAAAGTTGCAAAAATGGCTGAGATCTCGACCTAAGTTGAACCACCCTCCCCATTGATGCCATTATACAGCTTATTGTGATTTTCTTCAGTTCGCGGTCGGCTTTTGAAGAGTTCAGACATCTCCTGCTCTACCGAAGATCATCGCACCTGGCTCTGAAGGTAAGTATAGGGTGAGGGGGGTTCTGGGAGGTGGTGTGCATAGATGGTAGGTGTGGATTGGGGGATTGGAGGAGGGGGGTATTGTGACCACGAGGGATGATTTTCTGTTTTACGGGGGGGGGGAATCACACAGTTTGCCACCTGTATTATTTTGGCAGGGGGGGACTGAAGTCAACAGACATTGGGCACCCTGTCAGCAAAGAAAGCATGTCTGTATTTTGGGGTGCATTATGCTGAGAGGGATTGGACACTCCCCTGAGCAGACAAATAAAACATGGGGCACATTATGCCTATGGGGATTGGGCACCCCTTCAGCAAACTAACTGGGGAAGGGGCATGCCGACAGGAGGATTAGGCACCCCCAACATCGGCTTTCTAGGGACTGTGAAAGGTGGATGGTGGGTGCTGCTGCCATGTTTATTGAAATGTTTCACCAGGACAAGCATTTAATGAAGGCATGTCAGATCTGCTGCTGCAATGAGGAGCCTGTCTCTCACTACAGCTGCAGATTTCTTTCAAGTTGGTGGCACGCTTCTCAACTGCTGTCATAGACAGCGTGATCATTCATTGGTGCCACAGAGACAAGCCCAGAAAAGCAGTGGCGGCATTGGCCACAACACTGCTGCACCTCCACAACCTGCTACTCCAGAAAGCTGCCACAAAATGTTTCTTGCACATGCGTGCAAGCAAACATAAAAAAAAAAAAAGAAGGTTAGTGTATTACAAGATACACCTACGTAATAATTAAGAACACTTTATTTCACAGTAGATTGGAACAAACTTCCTGCACTTAAGTAATTTTTAATTCAGTTTTTTTTAAGCATTCAGAAACCATCTGCAGTGATTCCAACAAGCACTGAACTTATTATGTGACATTATCTCCTTGTTCCATACTGTATTTGTTCTTTAGGAAAGCTGTAATCTATATAATGACAGATTCTGGAGACACCTCCTTTTGTTGAAGCAACAAGACACAACTGGCTTGCTATAGATAAAACTTACAGGATGTAAGAATAACTCTAATTGTACTAAAGTTATATTTCAATAACCTTTTCAGAAATATGCCCCAAATTAGCATCTCATAAGTCATAGGGAAAGGCTGAGGTTCCCCCCATTTATTTGCTAGGAGAGTCCAAAATGATTGAGTAAATAGATACTGATGGAAAAGTGTTCTGTTGTTTCCAGTGGTTGGGTACAAGTCATTCTAGAACACAATCCTTCCTCTATAGACTTATGTTTTAAAGTATTCCTAGCACCTAAGCATCCATGACAAGAAAGCCAAACTACATCCCACAACTGGTGGGGCATCCTAGTATCAATTAGTTGTTTACATGCTTCTGTCATGTTTGTTTCAGAGCATTCTGAGAATTTAGGTGTGGTGAACTGAATGTCCTCAATAATTTTAGCAAAAAAAAAGTTTCCTAGAGGTAACCATAACATAATTCTGAGTAATTTTCCATTGCCTGAGCTTAGTCAGACATTGTTTTATGAAGTGTGGTATATGGTGGGTGTATGAGTGCAATCATAGAAACTGACAAAATACATTTTTTTTATTTTTTTTTAATTTTTTAGTGCCACCACCTGCTCTGGTACCTCAGTCCAGTCATGGACCTCAACGCTCCACTACCGCATGAGCTGCACTCCCCAATACCCCTGGCTTACCCCCCAGGGTGGGCTCATGGCATCTGGGCCTATGTGCCATGAACTTTGGAATAGGTTTGGGATTTGGCCTGGGAACAATCAGAGTGGTGAGGCAGATGTCATCAAGGTGAAGGGCAGTGGTAGTTTTTTCCCCCAATGTAAGGGGTGGCGGGGACGTGCAATGACGACCTGCATCCACCCCGCTGCCTGGAAACATTTTGGTGCCAGTTGTTTTGGTACCCCCTGCCTCCACCAGGGGTCAATCAAGCACTGGTAACACTCCCCACCTTCCCCCAGAGAAGGAGAGCAGTCTTTAGGATGCTCTATCCTTCTCCCCTGGCCAGCCCTCTGATGTCCCAGGTCCGTTCCTGAACCTGGGTTGCCAGCATCGCAAGCAGAAATCCAACCACTGCACCAATGGGCTGGCCCTGACAAAATACTTTGTGTCCATTTATTCTTTAGTAGTAAAAGCCAGCTAACAGTAATGCTCTTTCATTAAATATGTATACCTTTCAAAAGAACTAACACATTTCTAAATTTAAATATGCTATGAAAAAAGGCAATATGGTATACCATTCTGATTCCCCGTAAAGAATAATTGCAATATGTAATTTCTCTTAATGGGATTCGGTGGGCTTCCCTAAAGCCCATGAAAAAACACATTATAAATCTAAGCTTCTAATGAGTAAGGGAATGGAAAAATGTTTGCAACATGTAACAATTGTGGTACTATGAACATTTTAATTAAATACACTATTTTTATGTTTGCTTGCTCGCAGGCATGCCATGCATGCACAAGAAACATCTTGGGACATTTTAGAGGTGTGTAAGTTTCTGCCCAATGCAGATGACGCTTAATGGGGCTCGTCCCTCAGGCACCAATGAATCTGTGAACTATCTATGACAGTAGTCTGAGAGAAGAGGTCTTCACTTAAAAGAAAAGTGATGCTCCAGTCAGGGATGGTTATGAGTTGACACTTTATGGGGCTCGTCCCTCAGTCACCGATGAATTGGTGAACTCCTTCTCTCTGTTGGCAGCAGCTGACAAAACTCTGGCCATGGACATTACAGTGCACAGTAATGTACATGGCTGGAGTAATGGTTCTTGTCGGCTCCTGCCGTTGAGCACCTTGTTTGTTCGGTGTGCCTTTCCTGGTGAACCATTTCAATAAATAAATAAAGCAGCCATGGTGCAGCTTTCCACTTTGGTGGCTCCTGCTGCCACCACACACTCCCCAGAAAGCCAACATTAGGTACCAAATCCCCATGTCAGCATGTATCACCCTCCCCCCCCATTAATGTGACACACTGGGAGCCCACTCCAGTAGGGTTGCCACCTTTGGATGGGGCAAAAACTGGATCCTAATCTCCGCCCCTAACCCCACCTCTTTCATGACTCGTTATGCATTGTTCCTCCTAGAAGGCCATTTGTTATATCAATAAAAGACAACACTTAAAGCAGCAGTTCAACAAAAATGTTAAGATACTGTACTGTACTTGTTAAGTTACTTTCCTAGTTTTTTTTCCATAGATTCATAGATGTGTTATGGCAGAAAAGGACCGACAAGGCCCACTGAATCTGCCCATTTGTCCAGCTATCTGCTTGGACCTGCACCCCCCACCCTCAACACCCCCCATGTTTGTCTCATGCCCTTTTCATATTACTATAATAATAATACTAGGTTCTTCCTAGTCATCCATTTACTTACGTATTTATTTATTGACATTGGTTTACCAAATAAACATACAGAGATAAAAGAAATATAATTTACAGATATGATTTGGGGGAGACAAGGGAAATAATGTAAATAGCATACAACAGTACACATGGTATATAATAATACGTAATAAAGAAATTGTTTCCTGTAATGTATACTCTCTTATTTTTTTCTGGCTCTGTTCCCTGTTCATGTCCACAGTACAATTTCAAAGCCAAAGAAGTGAGAGAAAAAAATAGTAATTTAAAACATTTAAAAATGCCTAAATCCTGTTAGAGATGAAAATGTTAACCAACAAATGACAGTGGAAGACTCTGTTACTGTTACAAAAGGTGGGGGCAGCTGTGCTGCTATGCCACTTTAAGATGTAGTGGGAAAGATTAGGTTAAGTAAGTGCTAAAGGTGCTAATGGCCATACTTTACACCTCCCAGACTGAGTGCTTTCACAAACAAAGGGCTATATTGACAACAAAACTTGTTTGTAAGCTGGACATGCAGCTGAAACAATGAATAATATGATAACATTTGTTTCAAAAGTATGTGAGCACTCAAAATGACTCAAAAACCTGACCAGCACAGAGCAAAACTGGATTACCTGATAGGGACCCTGAAAACCTGACCTCCAGGTAAAAAATCTGACAGGTGGCAACCCTACACACCAGTGTGTCAAAATAATTTTTTATTTATGTTTCCGACACCGGGATGCCCACTCCCAGTGAAAGATGAACCCCCACCTGCCTGAATATTTCAAGTGCTGACATTGGGGTGACCAATCCTCATGTCAGCATGCCCCCCCACACACACACGCTATTGTAGCACACTGGGAGCCCACCCCAGTATGCCTAAATATTTCTGGTAACCTGTAAAATTAAGAAAACCATCCTCAAAGTCTCCCCCCCTGTAAAAAAGAAAATGGTTCCTCTTCATCTCCTCATTCCCCCCTCCCCCACCCCTACCCTTCCTCTATGGACACACCTCACCACACCCCACTTATCCCATACTTACCTCTGGAGGTCAGGAACAGAGCTCTTCTATGGACATGGACACGTCTGCACTCTTCAAAGCCAACCAGCAAACTAAAGAAATGAAGATAAGCTGTATAATGGGAGCCAGTTGGGGGGGGTTCAACTTATGTTGATATCGCACCCATTTTAAGGAACTTTGGCTTCAAATTTTCAACATGGACTTCTTGGAACCTCACTTCATGAACACTGTCACTGTTATTTGGTTACTCAGTCCCAAAAGGTGATTTTGTGGTTGCTGTGTGGAATCACATTTTGGGACCATTTAACAAAATGATAGTACCACTGTTCATGAGGTAGGGTCCCAAAAAAACATGTTGCAAATTTGGAAGAAAAATTCCCAAAAATGACTGTATTATGACCATGCATTGCACAGTTTCTACACACGTTTGTAACTTCACCAATTTTTAATATTTTCACTCCAGATTTTCAACTTTGCCATTTTTCACACCTCCTTATGAACAATACAGTTGTCATTTTTCACATACTGCCCAAAATGTGTTTTCGCACCTGTGGCACAGAATGGCACTGTCTCTGTGGAAATCAACTTTTGGGACAGATTAACAAAATTACGGTGGCACTGTTCATGAGGGGAGGTCCCAGAATGCTCATGTTGAAAATTAGGTGAAAAAATTCCAAAAAATGATTGCATTACAGGTGTGCATTGCATAGTTTATACTCACATTTGTAACTTCACCAATTTTTCATATTTTCACTCCAGATTTTCAACATTGCCATTTTATCGCACCTCCACATGAACAGTGTAGCTGTCATTTGTCACATCCTGCCCAAAAAGTGTTTTCTCACCTGTAGCACCGAATGGCTAGGTCACTGTGTGAAATCACCTTTCAGGATTGAGTAACAAAATGATAGTGCCACTGTTCATGAGGTGGGGTCCCAAAAATCCTTTGTTGAAAATTTGGAATGAAAATACCAACAAACACCCAGGACATAAGGGTTTCCAACTCTAACTCCCCACCCTGTAGAGACTGTCAGGCATCGGGGGTGTGACTTGGGGTCAGTGGCCATAATGATCATGCCATTCCACCCTACCCCCACCCTGCAGCCAGTCACAGGCATTAAGATGTGCCTAGGGGTCTTTGGCCCTAACGTTCACCCCATTCTCCTCTGCATCACCAAACGCAGCTTATTTTGTTAAAGAATGGGGTGAGCATAAGGGCTGAAAACCCCAAGGCACACCGCAACACTTGGTGTCTGCTGGGTGGAGTGAGGTGGAATGGTGTGAGCATTATGGCTGACAACCCAAAAGCACACTCCCAAATGCCTGTCAGTCTCAGCAGGGTGGGGGTGGGGGTTGTCATTAGTGTAATACTTCACTGCCATTCCTATTATGCATCTCTCTAACTCCTGCACTACCAATGCCAATACCAGGAAGCAAACATTTGGCATTGACAAATGCTTGTTTTCTTTGAAATGGTTTTATATTTCCATTGTTGCACAATATTTGGGGCTTTCATCAAAGCTTGTTCCCAATAGTATTTAGCATCATCCTAGATGCTAAATTTAACCCCTAAGATTTTGATAGAGTTTGTATTTAAAGGTATATTAGCAATAAAGCCAACCTCAATTGTTCTCAGGGTAGGAATAATCTGAAGTGCCTGGCTTTTATCATAGTAGATTTGCTTTTGAAATTGCTTTGTAATCTGCTAATGCCTTTTGTACAATGGGTGCAATATCCTCATTTTGTATACATAGATAAAGGTAATCTGCATAAGCACATATGTTAATAGTGCTATGCTGATCAGATAACATAATGGAATAACTACATTTGTTTGGATTTTCCTAATAAAGAGGCCAATAGCAAATAGGTACAAAACTGGGTTAAGGAGGCACCCTGCCTTGCCCATCTTTTTACCAAAAAATTCTTACTCCATGTATCCATTAACTAAGGGCTGTACTTGGGCAGATTTATATGAGAGTATGAGCCAGAAAACAAACTTATTTGGAACCCCATATCTTTGTTAAACATTAAAAAAGGTAAGTATGGTTAACCCTGTCAATAACCTTCTGCTGAAATAAAGACAACAGAAAGCCCTGACAATGACCTGAGTTTCCAGAATCTATCAAGTCTCTGATAAATTGTAAGTTGTTAAAAATAGACCTTTTTTATTGCACATGATTAAATTGGAACAATAATGTATTCAGCTGTTTGGGTTAATCTATGACCTTGAATGTTAGATAAGATTTTATAGACCACATTAAAGATGTTGATTGGTCTCCAGTTTTTAATGTCTTCTCTGTTTCCTTTATTGTACAGTAAAATAATAAATGCCTGCATCAAATCAGCTGGGATGTGGCTAGACTGTAACATGGTGTTGTACAATAAAGCAAGGACAGGACAAAGCTGATCTTGAAATGTTTTATACAATTCAGAAGTGAGACAATCTTTCCCATGCATAGTATTTGTATGTAATTGTTTTTATAGCCTGCTTAATTTCTGTTGTAGTGATTTCAGCTGTCATAGCATGAGCTACTGATGTTGATAATAGTGAACTATCATGCTCCTTAACAAAAGTATTATCCTGAGTTATCTCTGGAGGTATACCACATAATGTCTGAAGGTATTGCTGTGCTGTCTTCTGGATTTTTCTTTGGTTATTTGATATTATGGCCTCATCTGGAATGAGGAAAGAATCTATCTTTGTATGTTTTACGCTGCACAGCTTTTTAAAAATGTCTAAATAGGGTTGTTTGCCTTGTGTACCAAACAGATTCCATTTTCAAACGTAGGAATCAATGATATTGGTACCTGAACATTTCTACTTTGATTTATTTAATTTTCTTATCCAGATTGTTTTTCCTCATAAGCTAAAGAAATTAGTTTCTACAATTGGTCCTTTAGTTTTAAGTACTAAAAGTATTGCTTACGCCCTTTCCAGGTTGCTTGTTTCATAAACAAGTGCTTAAAATCCTGTTTAGACTCAGCTTACCACTCAAATATATTGTTGTAGGCTTCTAATATAGATACTCTGCTTTGTAATAATTGAACCCATTTTTCTATCACCTTAGGGCCTTGAAGCAGTTTATTATTTAATTTCCATGTTTTATGAAAAGTGTTGCCTTTTGGGATTAAACTACATTTGTATGAAATTGTGATATGATCAGATGTATCATATGGTATTATGCAGCCTGTTTTGATTTTTATTTGTTGCTAGTGTCCCTTTGTGGAAGGTTTTCACTCCCATTTTATTAATGGCTTGAAACCCTTCTTGCAAATTTGCAGTTTGAATGATTTTATTTAAACAGGCCATGTCCCTGAATATTTTCTGGGTTTTGCATCCCCTATCAGAAGGTGAACCCCTTAGCACACAATTAAAGTCTCTCCCAAATATAATACATTTTTGGGTATGTAAATCGGGTTGAATTAAGTTCAACACATGGTGCAATGCTTTGAGTGGCATACAAATTAATTAACCTAAGCTCCATATTATTATAAGACAAATCTAACATCAAGGCCCTTCCTGGCATAATATCCATGAGTTTCTTTAACTGAAAATGTGTACCTTTCAATAGTATTGTTGCCACCCCGTCACATAGCTCCTCCCCCGTGATGAAAATGAAGGGCTCACTGTCCATATTTGTTTGCCTTGTGTCAGTTCATATGTGATTTAAGTATGTGTGTCCTGTAGAAAAAGGATATTATTCAGCAATTCTTTAAGGATGCTTAGAGTGCTAGCACATTTTTTAAAAGATTTAATATTAGACATTAATAGCCAGTAAGAAGGGATGCATTTATAATAGAAAATAAGGGGGAGATGAAGGGTTAACCATCATGTTTATTCTTATCCTTGGCTTTCCGTTTAGCTTTGTTTGCTTTGAATATATCCCCTGATTGGTCTGTACTGTACTCCACTGCCCGCAAAGCTACAGAGGAGGTGTCTAAATCATCATTGCCATCATCAGAGTCCCCCCACTGTTTCCTTTTGGCAAATATACTGTATTGTATCTATTCCTAGTTAGGATGGGGGATTTGGACTGTTTATAGTTCACTTTTCTCTTAGGCCCCCTCTTCTGCCCCATCTGGACAAAGGCCTTAGGCTGTTCTGTAGGCATCATAGGGAGTGGCATAGCCACAGGGGGTAATTTTCTAGGTGCATATGGTATGACCGTTTCCTCCCTAACCTGATTTCTATAAGGGAGGGATAGAAGTGTTGTCACTTTCAATAGCAGTACTGACAATCTGAATCCCTTGTTTTGAAGCATCTGTTTGGCTAGTAGCAGGTGTTTGTTCCTAAGAGATTGGATTTGGTATTTGACTGGCAGTCATAACTTTAACTTGTTGTGCTTTAATCAAACCTTCTTGATCCTGCATAGCTCTGTTTAGTTGATTGTATGCTGCTCAAGGACACTTATGATATGAGTGTCCAGATTCTTCACACAAATTACACCTACTTGGATTTGGGCATCCTAAACTGACATGCCCATTCTCTAAGCATAGATTGCATCTAGGTAAATTGCAAGATGAACTCAAGTGGGTTTTAGATCCACATTTGTGGCACGTGTTTGGCTGCCCTGGGTAAAAAATGATTCCTCTGTCCCTACCTATGTAAAAACTACTGGGAAGGTACTGAATCCCTGTATCTATATGTGTTTGCTTTAGTTTAACCCACCATTCCCCCATCCACACTAGTTCATCATCCAGTATGGGTACTGATACCTGCATCATTTCACACTTTTGTCATAGCCAATACTGAACATCTTCAATGTTCACTCCTTCAGTTCTAAAAAGGAGGGTGACTGCTTTTATAGTGGGTTTAGTGAGAGGTATTGGGAAAAAAAGTTCTGCCACACATCAGTATTTCTGACTACCTCAAACTTTTGCCAGAATTTCTCAAATGAATAAGCAGTCCTAAAGCTGACATCATATGTATTTTTACCTTTACATGTATAAATGCAAATAATTCCTGTGCATTTATCCCCATTGTGTGTTTTAAGACTTGCTGCATCACAAACCTCCTATCAGGAAAAAGTTCTGCTGTGTCAGTTTATTTAAGTCATATGGCATTGTGGCTTTGAACTGGTTATCCCACTTGCTTAAGCAGATCTGCCATTCAAACTGTCTCCAGTATCCAAGCAGTGTTACCTTGCTCATTTGAATTATTTTCATTTTT
This sequence comes from Neoceratodus forsteri, assembly GCA_016271365.2. Classification (NCBI taxonomy): domain Eukaryota; kingdom Metazoa; phylum Chordata; order Ceratodontiformes; family Ceratodontidae; genus Neoceratodus; species Neoceratodus forsteri. The sequence goes on from CM028135.1 coordinate 623,797,802, forward strand.
CAGCTCCTGAGAAGTTATATTGTGGGGGCCTCTGGAGGTGGCATTAATTGAGTCCTAACCTCCTGAGGCTCCGTTTCAGACTGGAGTGACTGTGATTACATCTGTATGTCTGGGACATTTGAGATATTAGGGAGATGTACTATGTCATCCCCAGTTGTGAAGAAAGACACTCTAAACTGGATATCTTCACTATTTTTCTGTAGTAAATTTTCCCCAGCTTGTCCCTTCTCTGTGCGTGTAACCACTGTACATTATTGATTATGTACAACATTCTGACTTGAGCCTGCCATCACTTGGGAAGAAATCTCTGTTTCTGAGACTTGATTACTTTGTTTTGCTCCTGCAATGATTTCAGCTACAGCAATGGGTCCTGGTGAAGTCCAACCAACTCCATCTTGTTTTGGAACCCAGCCTGCTACTTCGAGTGCCATGGTGGGATTCCAGGGCTCAAATATTACTGTGGAATTATCTTAAGCCGTTCTTCCCATGTGAAGAGAAAAATCAGGTGCCTGTTTGTGAGTGTCCTGCAACTGTTCTACTGGAGTAGCTTATTCAGATGATGCAGATGAAGATATGTCTTTCGATGTTTGAAAGGAGATAGTAATTTTTACAGGGGGTTGCTGCATAGTGGGTTCTGTGTTCATTGGCATGCTCTTGGTTTTGATGCTCAGTGCAGGCCTGTTTGATGTATCTACTGATTCTTTTATCAATTTCATTAATAGAGCTTTGTTGGCATTCCTTAGCAAAGCCTCCTCTGGTTCCGGCATTAAAATATCCATGTTGGTGACAAACACTTGAACAATACTAACTGAAGAAATGCCCTCTTTATGAATACCCATAGTAGGTATTGTAGAATAAATTCAATCCAAAACAGCATCTTGTTCATTGAATATGAATTCCATGAAGTTGTTCATATCTGTGGCATTCCTTTCCATAGTGGAGGTCTGAGTTAAAGCAGTTTCAGGGGATAATATATCAAGAGGAGGTTCACTTATAGGTCATCATCAATTATGGGTACTAGTTCCCCTGTAACCTCCCCTCTGTCTCCTCCATTAACACTGTCTACCATCTTAGAATGACTGACAAAGGTTCCCCCTACTGCAAGAGCTGGGCAGTTTATTAAGGGTAAATCATACAGAAAAAATAATTACCAAAATTTTACAGAGAGAAAAAAGAACAAGTTGAACAAAAATAACCCAACCAGGTAATTCAATCAAATACTAATTTAGAAACAGTGTATAAATCCAACAATGAAAAACATTTTTCATTCTGTGTAGTGAGAAATTTAAATAAACCTCAGTGTCATATTCAAGACTTGTTTCTTCATCCAAATTAAACAAAGAATATATGGAAAAAAAGAAATAAGGTCACCTAAGAATAGTACAGTATGTCTTGAAGAAAATAAATTTGTTTTGTTTTTAACTGATCAGGTAATCAGCAGTGCATCTCAATCCATTATCCACACCATCTTCCTTCATGCAGAAGCTAATAATGTTTCAGTCATTTTCCCAGTTTCTGCAAAATACATCAACTGTATTTCCTTTCTGATTTTTTTTCATCAGTTCAATGTGTGTCATATATATTTGTTGTAACTTAAACAAAAGTATCTCGCATTCCAAATATAAAATTTAATGATACAAAACATAACATTTACAGTGTTATTATTCCAGCATGTCCAGGTCTTATGGAAATGACAATAAAATAACATTTCTAAATTGCTAGTTGCAAAAAGAGGTTCTGACCATGTGTCTGCTAAAGTCTACCAGAAACCTGATATATAAGAAAAATTAAAAAAAAAACAGATGTTAAGTTGTTTCAAGCTGTGCAATACAGATGGGTCTACTACTGCATATTCTTTCATCCACTTATTTAAGTTTCTGGTTACTTTTCACATTCATTTTATTGTAGCAGGAAAACCAGTGAATATTCCACATTTTGGGGTGGATTCTGATATTTCTTAAACGATTCATCAAAGAATTCAACATCTGGAGGAACATACCAGAAAGGTGTTCATTTCAGTGAAGTGATTTTCTATTATTTGAGAATATAGAACTTTCATGTGTAGCATTAAAATCATTCTACTAGAGATTTTCCAATACTTTAATTTTTGAAAAGCTTCCTTGGTGTATTGGGGTGAGACGGCTGTGGTGTCCAAAATTTTTAGGGTACCTGTTTACAATTTTTGTAACTATGTTTGTCATGACAAGTAAAACAAAGTACTCCAAGCCTTGTCAGTGTTAATTAATAAAGGATGAAAATTAATAATTGGACAAAAACGTATAGAAGAAAACCAGTGGGTTCACCATATTAATGCCCCCTTCCGTGATAGGAAGGTATAAGATATTTCTCTTTATGGGGCTGAGATGACTACCCATACAGCCTGGAAAAATATGCTGTATAGGGTTATTTCTAAAGGTTTAGGAGGGGGAAACACATAACTAGGATATAAAAAAGAGTGCATAGATAAGTCTTTATTGAAGCAGTTATTTTCATTTTTCCCACATGCCAGGCATTCCAGCTCACCAACATGGCTTTCTTTTGTATAATATCCATGGTTTCAGTTCCATGATGCCCAGAATGTTTACTGGGTCTTTAGTGATCTTAATTCCAGGTATTGTAATAATGGGGAGTCTTCCACCCCAATTGTTTCCCTGTACTTTTTACCAAATTTAGTGAAGCCCCTGAAAATGTTACATATATCAAATAATATTTTAAAGCCAATATTTTGGAGTCCTTAGTAGCAGTTAAAACACACAGATCATCTGCATATGCTAAACATTTGAGTGATTCTACTCCTCCTACGTATTGTAAGGGGGTTATTTCACGTGCCCTATTTACGATACGTAAATGGGGTCTATACTAAAAATATATAGTAATGAGCTCAGTGGGCATGCCTGCCTTACTCCCCTTTTTATTGAAATCAGAGGTCCTTTCCACCCATTCACTATGGGTCTTACTGTGCCCGTACTATATAAACATTTTAGCCAGTTTATAAATGATTGAAGTAACCCATATTTTCTGAATGTGTACCAGAGGTAATCATGACTTACAGCATCAAAAGCTGTGGATTAATCTAACATTAATACAAACCCATTTATAGTGTTTGAATTGCTTATTTCAAAGATTTCCCTTAAAAGGAGTAAATGATCCATAAGGTATGGCCTGGGACTGAACAAGATTGTGCCAATGACATTAAATTTTTGGCAACTGGTTTTAATCTCATAGTGAGAATTTTAGTCAAAATTTTAAAATCAGTATTTAGGAGACTGATAGGTCTCCAGTTTTTAAGGTACCTGTTGTCCCCTTTTTATACAGAAAAATAAGAAGTCCTTCTGACATTTCTAGAGGAAAACTCTGGGAAATCAAAATTTCTGTTGATGCTACACATGTGGAAATAAGTCTGCCAAGATAAACATGTTATGTGGGTTCCCACATCTGGCACTTGGGTTAATATCCCAGTACTGACACTGTAGTGCAACATGAGGGGGTGTTGCACTTCTGAGGTGCTGTGTTTCAGATGAGATGTTTAACTGAGGTCCCATCTGCCTGGAATGGTGGTAGTTCAGGTGGATGCTAAAGATCCTATGGCACTTATCAAAAAAGAGTATGGAAATTTTTTATTCAAAAACTTCAAAAGAAAACTTACAACAGCATATTAAGTCTTACAAAGCATGGTAGTTGAAAATGCAAAACAAAAATAAATTGTACATCATGTAAAATAATGCAGAGTAATCATAAACAGGAATCAGCAACTACAAAAAAACAGAAAACAGCAACACAGAAAATGGAAAAAATAAAACCACAAAATAGGGAAAAAAAGAAAACCAAAAGAAAAACCAGGTATGCAACATGTCATAAAAATAATTAACAGAATTAGAAGAAAATCCATGAACACAATTCCCAATATCTACAAAAAACCCCAGGTGGTACAGAGGCCTGCTCAGAATAATAAACAGTGTGCACACCCTGTATTAACTGGGTGACAATCTGAGTAGGATTACTGACTGTCTGCTGTAGTAAAAAAGCACACCTGGCCTGCCATAAATAGAAACGACAAAATACAAAAATTAAATGTAAAGTACTAGGACAATAATGACTCAAACCAGGGGGGTAAAGACCGAAAATCAAAATATCATATGTAAGAGTTGGGAGGGCTTTCTTCTTCCACTTATGTAGGAGAAGTGTCCACACAAGACAGGAATAGGGGCAGTCAATGAAGAAATGTGACTTGGTCTCAGGAATGGAAAGGCATGTATCACGAAGACAAGTCCTGTCCTCTTGAGCCTTATACTTCAGGTTGTCATGAACACCCAACCTGCCATGACATGATAACCAAGTAATGTTCCAAACCCTATGTGGGATACGGGGATCAGTTAATTGGCAAAAACACTGGATGGGTCCAGCAGAGTGGCAAGGGAATCCCGTAACACAGGTAGTTCCAAAACAGACGTCCAAGAAAAAACTGATATAAATGCTTCCTCAAGGTAGAGAGACTCATCACAGGATTCACAGGCCACTGACGAAGCTTCAAAAAAATGGGAATAATAAAATGAGGAAGATTAAACTTTCTAAACTTTTGAGGGATTTCCTGCAGGGGAAGACTCCAAATAGCGCACAAGGGAGTAAAATGATGATGAAGAAAAGGGAACCAAAAGACTGGTGGGACATGCAAGAGATATGGAAAAGTAAATTTAAAAAATAGACAGTGAAAAAACACCAAGAGATTCAACATCCGAACCACGCCATGGAAATAATCAGGATATGTATAAGTATGTTTAACTGGATTCAAGCGACTGCCCCAGAATCCTTGAAAGAAAACATTATATAACTCAGCTTCTAAGGAGAAGGGGACAGGAAAAACTGAAGCCAAATGAAGAAATAAGGGAAGGACAAATGTTTTAAGCAACAAAACCCTCTTCCTCTTTGCAATAGTACACCCTTTCCAGGAAGCAACAACATGAGAAGCTTTATCCAGAACAACAATCCAGTTGGAGAGAGCATCATCAGGGTCACCAAAAGACAAACCCAAAATTCTGATTGGGGTGAACTGCAAAGGCACCCCAGCAATATAACGAAGAGAATGAAGAGAATGAGGAGGCGGCTGTATCGGGAGACACAACGCAGAACTTTTACCAAAATTTAACTTAGAACCAGACACACGTTCAAAATGTGTAGGAAGGTGGAGCAAGTCCATTTCCTGAATCTGAGGAGTGGTAAAATACAAAGGTCATCCGCATAAGCCAAAACTATTGGAAGAGGGCATCCTGAGGGATAGGACAGGTGAGGAACTGAACGGTGGCACAGAATCTTAAAAGGCAAGGGATCTATATGGAAAACATAGAGAAGAGGACTGACAGGACAGCCTTGTCGAACTCCTGTGTGGCTCAAAAAAAGGGGGTCAAAATGCACCATTCACATAAAGATGGATCCAAGCAGTAGAATAGAGCGGTCGAAGCCAATGTATAAAACGTAGTGGAATACCATAATGAGAAAGGACATGAAAAAGGTAAGCATGATTCACTCTGTCAAATGCCTTCTCCTGATCAAGAGAAAGGAGCAGTGCGGGCGAAGAAGGGGAGCTGAAGACTGAAACATCCCTCAAAATGGAGAGGTTGAAAACAGTAGAATGGTGAGGAATAGCACATGTCTGTACTTCAGAAATAACATGGGATGTTACCGTAAGAAGTCGGTGAAGTAAAACGGAGGCAAAAATCTTATAGACCACATTCAGAAGACTCAAAGGTCTCCAATTCCAAATATTCATCCTATCCCCTTTCTTAAACAAAAGAAAGACAATGGCATCGGAAAAGTGCAGAGGAACAGAGTGAGTATCAATGATAGTATTAAAAAGTAAGGTGAGGATGGGAGAAAAAAAATCAGGAAATGCTTAGTAAAGCTCTGCCGTGAGACCATCTTGCCTTGGTGAGGTATACCACTTTTGCTTCTTAATAGCAGCTTGCTTCTCCAACAAAGAAACTGGATCAGTCAACCGGGTACAAAGATCAGAAGGGGGGGAAGGGTCTGGAAATCCAAAAAGGAAGCGAAATGTTGTGAGACCACTCTAGGAGTCCCAAAGATGTCGACAAGATGGGAAAAAACCTTTTGCTGTAGAGAAGAGATATTAACCATGGATGAGTCAAGATCAGTAAGACAGTCAATGTGCATGGCCAACACCCTATCAGAACATTGCTTATAAACACCAAAAGAGGCCTTAGAAGAACGGGTACCACAAGATGCCTCAAGACGCAAAGATCGAGCCCTGTCATACTGAAAATCTGCCATCCGGGTCTTCACCGAGGCAATATGAGGGGAATAATCCCAGCCAGACTCACAGGCCCTAGAGATGGTATCCTGAAGATGCCATCTCAAAAGCAAATACTGATGATTAGAAGAGGTAGATTTTCTCCTAGCAAGGCTGGAGAAAGAAATGCTTGAGGTCCAGTTTAGTATATTCCCACCAATGTAAGCGGGAAGTGTATGCATCCAAAACTGAAATGCGAGCCAACAAAACTGTATGACAATCCTGAACAAAACAAGTATCAGACAACAAGGAGCTGTTCAATTTCCAATGAGAAGAAACAACAAGAGGATGGGAGGCAGTAGAAGGAACACAAAGTAATGAGATGGCCATGTGGTCATAGGTTTCAAAAGGAAAAACCTTCGCTTGCTCAACCGAAACATTTTGGGAGAGGAAGAAAAAAATCAAAACAAGTGGCAAGAAGGCCCCTGTGGTAAGTCTTGGCTCCCATGGGATGTACTGCACAGTATCTGTCCTGAAGTGAAGCAGTCCAAAGAATAGTGCTCAATGCAATAGAGTCCCCTAAAAGCTTCCAAGTGGAACCTCCCCTGTCCATAAGGGTAAGTCCACAATTGAAATCCCCCCCATGTAAAGATGTCAGGAGGTATGCAAATAAGGCTGCTGCAACCAAAACAAATCCGATCAAGCTGCAATACTCTGAGGCTCATAAACATTCAGAATCCTGAGTTTCGGGTGATGGAAAGTGCAGTCAAGCATCAAAGTGCAGCCAGGGACAAGATCTACCAGCCTCATGACAGTACAATCAAAGTTAGAAAACAAAACACCCAGGCCATCGCATTAACTTCACCAAAGGACCAATAACAAGGGCCCCTGGTCCATGTGGCAGACGCTCGCGATAGCTCACAGAGAGTTTTTAAATGTGTATCCTGAATCAAGTAAAAATCTTGTGGGAGATCCAAGAGAAACTTCAAGGTGGTAAGAAGTTTCTTGTGGGACTTCATGCTGCACACATTAAGCGTGAAACTGTGAAGTCTCAAACTCACAGTCATAAGAAGAAAGAAAGACAGAAATTTCACAAGTAAGACAAGAAAACACTAAACAAGGAGATGTCAAGTAACAACCGATTGTTGCCAGTATCCTATCTAGAAGGAGAAGGGTCTAATTGGGAATCAGAAGAGTAGTCCATATGGAGAGAAGAGGACTGAGAAGAATCAGAATCATTTTCCTCATCCATTATGTCACCCCACTGCTTCTGCTTAGTCAAGTCCTAGTAGCGATTTCTAGTCAATATGGACTGCATGGGGGAGGAATTGGGAGCCTTTTGCTTACCCTTGGACTTACCCTTCTTGCCCTGAGTGACCTCCGTGAAGGGGTCCTGGGAGGGAGGGGGCATGGAATCAGTGGGAGCAACTGCCTCAGGGGCCGAATCCATACAGGGAAGAATCAGATCCTGTTGTACTTGATCATCCACTTGGAGAATGGATGGAGAAACATCACTGGGGGGGCACCACATCCTGGTGTACCCCATCACGCCGGTGAAGCACCTGTGATTGTGAGTCAGTTATGAGTGCCATCTGATCCTGAGGAGGGTGGTCAACCCTACTGTGGTCAGCCCATGGGCACTGGTGGTAAGTATGACTAGTCTCATCACAAAGATTGCATTTCTGTGGGTTAGGGCAACTGAGATTCATGTGACCATAAGCCAAGCAAATAGAACATTGTGACTCACTGCAGGAATGACTTAGATGGGTCTGAGTCCCACACATATGGCAAGTGTGGGGCTGACCGGGGTCAAAACAAAATTCCCTGTCCCTACCAATGTAAAAACCACAGGGCAAATGTGAAATAATTCTACCCATCTGCCTTAGCTGTACTTTAACTTTCCAACCCCCCGTCCAGACAAGGTCCTCATCCAAAATAGGATAAAAAGCCTCTAAAATGTCACAGCACTGCTTGACCCAATATTAGACATCCACTAAGCTCACTCCGTCATTACAAAAAAGAAAAGTAATGATCTTCCCCATAGGTTTCGTAAGAGGAATGAGCATAAAGGGAGCCCATAAAGGCTGAGACTTACCCATCTCATGTTTTGCCCAAAACCTTTCCAATGCATAAACATTTTTAAAATTCAGATCATATATTGACTCCCTCTTAACATGTATGAAGGCAAACAATTAACTGGCAGAAATACCCGAGGAATCACACAACATAGAATGTAAAACAGTCTGCCTATCAGGTGAAGACTTGAACAATATAAGTCTCGTTGGTTCCCCTTTTTCGAATTTCTAGGGGCTAAGGAGGGGGTTGCCACCTTTGAGATCCTGGCCAGAGAAGCTCTGGACTGAGAGCTGGGGAGGATTTCAGGATTGGTGCCCCCACCAAGGGGAATATAGACCGGAATATATTGGTATGGGCATGGATCTGTGACGACTGATACAAGTTCACCATCTGCTGTTGGGGGCGAGGGAGATAAGGTATGAGTAGGTTGTTACTACCCAGTTTATTGGCCTTTTTTTCTTTTCTTCTTTCTATGTTTGTCTATAAGTGATTAATTATGGGACTATTAAGTTACAATACAGACAGAAGTGTGGAGTTCAGTCTACAACCTAGCTCAGACATTCTTTACCAGCTGGGTGGATTATCCTGGTAATTGTTCTTGGCTGGACTCACAAATTAACTCATGACTCCTACGATGTAAACTAAGTTGGTATAGGAGTAATTTCTGTTCATGAGAATGTATTGCTCTTTTTAATTCTTCCTTTTTATTCTGTAACCTGTTCCTTTTTGAAAAAGTGGAATAATAAAAAACTACAATTTCAAAAAACTAAAGCCGAACAGCGTTCCTACACTGAGCAGGTACATAGATACATAGATACATAGACAGTGTTGGCAGATAAGGGCCTATGGCCCACCCAGTCTGCCCATTTGAGCTTGTAAGTTCAGTTTACATTTTCCTAGAAGTCTGTTGCCCCTTACCCCTGACCTCCAGAATTCCTTTATGTCTATCCCATGCACTCTTAAATTCCGTGATTGTTTCAGCCCCCACCATTTCCTCTGGCAGGATGTTCCACTTGCCCACCACCCATTCTGTGAAGAAATTCTTCCTCATGTTTCCTCTGAATCATCCTCCCTCCAACTTCATCCCATGCCCTCTAGTTCTGGAACATATTTTTTTCTTTAAAATAGTGTATTCCTGCACCCCGTTCCTCCCTGTAAGATACGTGTATGTCTCTATCATATTCTCTCTCTCCCTCCTCTCCTCCAGGGAGTACATGTTCAGTTCCTTCAACCTGTCCTCATAGGACTTGTGATGCAATCCATGCACCATCTTTGTTGCCCTCCTCTGAACCTTCTCTACTCTGTCTATGTCCTTACGTAGGTAAGGTCTCCAGAACTGTACACTGTACTCCAGGTGGGGCCTCACTAGTGTCTTGTATAGTGGAATTATGACCTCCCTTTTCCTGCTGGTGATGCCCCTGCCTATGCATCCCAGCATCCTATTTGCTTTACCTACTGCCTTGTCACACTGTTTCCCTACCTTGAGGTCATCAGAGGTGATAACCCCAATATCCCTTTCCTGCTTGGTGCATGCTATATCCTCACCCCACAGCTGATATATTGTGCCAGGATTTTTGTGCCCCATATGCATTATCTTGCACTTCTTTGCATTGAATTTCAACTGCCAAACTCCTGACCATTCTTCAAGTTTCTACAGGTCCCTTCTCATTCTGTCTACACCCTCTGGTGTGTCTACTCTCTTACAGAGCTTTGTGTCATCAGCAAACAGTGAAATTCTGCCTTCTAGGTCCCAAGTAATGTCACTGATGAAGATGTTGAATAGGACCTGTCCCAGCACTGATCCCTGTGGTACCCCACTGGTCACTCTTCCCTCTGTGGAGTGACAACCATTTACCACCACCCTCTGTGTCCTGCTGCCCAGCCAGTTACCTACCCACAACACTACTGTCCTGCCCACACCCATATTCCCCAGTTTGTGTAATAGTCTTCTATGTGGCACAGTGTCAAAGTCCTTGCTGAAGTCCAGATAGGCCATGTCCACTGCCCTCCCCTGATCCTCCTCCCTAGTCACCCAGTCAAAAAATTCAACAAGGTTGGTCTGACATGACCTCCTCCTGGTGAAACCATGCTGCCTTGGGTCCTGTAGTCCATTGACAACCAGATGTTCCACCAATCTCTCCTTTAGTAGTGCTTCCATGATCTTCCCCATTACCAAGGTGAGGCTGACTGGTCTGTAGTTCCCCGCTTCCTCTTTGTTCCCACTTTTGTATAAGGGGACTACATCTGCTATCCTCCAGTCTTTGGGTACCTCCCCTGTTTCCAGTGATTGGCTAAACAGGATAGCCAGCGGTTCAGACACCATCTCTCTTAGTTCTTTAAGGACCCTGGGGTGCACCACATCTGGCCCAATTGCTTTATCAACTCTTATTACTTCCAGTTCCTTCAGTACCTTTTCTCATGTAAAGGGACTTGTGTCCATTTCTGCACCATTCTCACCCCTTGTACTCCTTTCAGACCCATTACCCTCCTCTTCCTCAGTAAAGACTGAGCAGAAATACCTATTCAATATGTCAGCTTTACTGTTGTCATCCTCAATGCTTGTCCCCAAATTTTGGAAGAGGTCACTAAGGTGAAGTGGAGGGTCCGACAAAGCCTCTCCTGTAGGAAGGGAAGGCAAGGCAGGGTCAGCAGTAAGGTGCCAGGAATCATCATCCAAGGAGGAGTGCAGAGTAACAGGAGGTTGCAGTACCACATTGGAATCCTGCAAAGGCACAGAGCAAACCATAGAAGTTGATGGTTGGCCAACAGTTGGGATCCAGGAGGGAGGTGTAGAACTATGGGGCAAAATTTCCAAAGGTTGCTGCATAGTTGAAGGGGTAGCAGTGGCGTACAATCTAGGAACCGAATTCTCTTAGATAATGTCCGCAGCACTAACCATTCAAGGAGAAGTGCAAGGTACACCAGGAAGTCATTGAGTCCCAACTGCAGCATGGAGGGCGGAAGCAGGGGACCAGGCTGGATAAGGAAGAGGTGAAACTCCGGAACAGTTGAGGAAATGAAGGAAACAGAAGTAGACATGCCAACACAGGTAGGAATCGAAAGAGTCCCTTGTGAGTTTTGAAATTATCGGAGTTGTTGCAGAGCAGACTGTGCAGAAGTAGAGGGCAGATCGGTGCATGAGGTATCATAGTCAAAGCCAGTTGTCGCAATAGAGAATGATACTGTGAAAAAAATTTACAAAGTTGCGTGGAGGTGAGGGAAGTAGTGCAGGCTTCAGAAACAGTAGTCGGCAGACAGCCCACATTCAGCATTTCTGCAGGTTCAACAATAGGCACAGCAGGAGAGGAAAACACCCCAATTTGTGAGTCCAGAGCAAGCACAGAGTCAGTAAGACCATTTCTGTGAAATTAATGCTGAACAATAGGCTGAGAAATTTCTATAGAAGTCTGAGGATGTAGAGCTACTTCACGATCACCCCCACCAGGGTCCAGGACAGCAGCCATCTTGGTTAGCAGACCAAAATGGCCAAAGGCTCCCCCTGCTGCAGTGTAGGGGAATTTTCCCAGTGTCCTTGCCAAATTTCTCCCTTTCACTAAAAATACCACCAACAGCTTAATCTGGTTCAATTTCAGTTGCTTACCATCTTATCCCCAATCCCCCCCCCCCCAAAAAAAGGGAACTTCTAAAAAGGGACTTCTAGGCCAAGTGGGCTTACCGGGTCAACAAAATTCAATAAAATGAATATTGGGCAACATGAGCAAGATAAATGAAGTTGGTTACAGAGAATGCTCAAACATTTATCTCACTCTTTGTGACCACACTGAGCATGCTCAGAAATTTATTCTCATAAGTGAAGATATATTTTTGAACATGCTCAGTGACCAATTTCATTTATTTTCCCCCAGGACACCACTGAAAATTAGTTTTATCGCTCAATAGGCCTTTCCTGTAAAAACTCTTTCAATAAAATAGTAAAATGTGAGATGCCATTTATTTTTGATTGACTATACTGTAGTCTTAGTAGTTTACTTTGGTTTTCCTCTTTTGTTGCTTTTTAGCTTTTCTGTCCCAAGACCACCTGAACATCTGTTGTATAAATCAAATATGACATGGGCTGGCTTAAGATATCATTTTTATCTTCATTTGAGGGGATTAGTCTATTGCTATCTCACGTGTGGCTTAAGCTACTTGTAAGATATCAACAGACCAGTCCCCTCTTATGAAGATAAAAATTATATCTTAAGTCAGCCATGTCATATCCCATATATATATATATATATATCTTTGCCAATTCTGGTGCCAAATGTTGGCCTACCATTTTATAAATCTTGCTGGTAATGCCATCAGTTCCTGGTGCCTTCTCTGTGTGTAGGGTACAAATTGAAAATAGAACTTCCAAAGAAGTGATCTCTCTTATTTTTTTTTAATTCAAAATCTTTATAAGTTTTATCATTACAGAACCAATGACATTGTAAAGGAAGTGATCTCTTGAGTTAGTGCCTGCGCTAGTTCTACTGGGTACTGTAGGAATGGTATATTCCCCCAAAAAGGCTCTCCATGTGTGTTATCAACTTTTGTTACCTGGAAAAGGATAAGTGTATGTTGGATAACCTGATGCATTATTTCTGTATTTGTACAGACTTCAGAGCCAGTGTCATTAAACACCGATTCCATTAATTATTTCTGTGTCCTTGTCTTACAGCCATCAAAGGGACATAAATTGTTTATTTTCTCTTGTGTTCTAAATGTTTGTTGTGTTTTTAAAATTTCTGCTTGCCTCACATGATAAGTCATTATTTGATCTTTTATTCTTTTAATTTGGTTAGAAAAATCAGTACCTATTTGATCAGTTAGTGACATACATTTTTGCAATTGTTTTCTATAAGGGCAAAGATCATTTGCACACAGAGCTCCCATCTGGTTCAATGGTCTTAAAATTGACATTGCCTCAATGCCAAAGCTTGGTCCATTCAAATCCAGTGTCCATCACATCCTGTCTGCATCTAGCTCCTGTGACTGTCCTTCCTAATTGTTCTCTCCTCTCATCATTGCTCTTTCCACCAAGCACTTAATCCTCTCCCCCTCAACTCCTTGTCCCTTTCACCCATTCATCCTCCCCTCCCCTCTTCCCACCCTCCTTCCCTATCACCCTGTAGCTCTTTAATTGATATTTGACAAGTGACTATGGCCACACCCCACTAGTGTGTCTCTCCTCCATACTGTGCCAACCCTGTTACCAGACCTTCTTTTGGTATTTTTGCCCCTGTATTGAATGTATCAAACTGTATGTAACTGCCTGTAACCCACTGTTATACTGTTATTCAATGTCTTGTTTGAATTATACCTCAACTGATGTGGAACCTTTGTAAAAGAGCTTTGGCTCAAAGGTAATTATAATCCTAGATTCAAATAAATAAAATAAAAAATAAATTATATAAATATTGCAAATATTCTAAAGTCCTTTTATGTTTATTTGTGGATTTTAAAAGGTATTTTCTGTGTCAGTCCACCAAATTACAGGGTCTTCATACAAGAATCACACTGATTTTCTTACTATGAAAAAATGGTTTATCGTTTGGGTAATTTCAGGCCCAGTGAGTATGGATACATTCAGCTTCCATACCCCTGGTCCAAAAGTAGGCTCTTTCTCCTTTCCATTCTTAAGGAAGAATTAATTGTGATCTAAAAATGTTGCAAGGCAGCATGGGTTCATGGGGGGAGATTGTGTCAGACAAATCTGATTGACTTATTTGACTGTATCACTAAGACAGTAGACAGGGACCAAGTGGTAGACATCCTCTATCTTGATTGCAGCAAGGCCTTTGACTCTGTGTCCCACAAAAGGTTGATCAGGAAGTTGGTGGATCTCGGGGTTGGGGAAAAGATGGTCAGATGGGTGGAAAACTTGCTGGGGGACAGAACACAGAGTGTGGTTGTGGGGGGAGAGTTATCTGGCAATAGAGAGGTAACTAGTGGGGTCCCACAGAGCTCAGTGCTGGGGCCAGTGTTGTTTAATGTCTTCATCAATGACATTGGAGATGGCATTAAGGGCAAACTGTGCTTATTCACAGATGACACCAAGTTCTATGGGAGAGTGAACACAGCTGAAGGGATGCAGAACCTGCAGAAAGATTTGGAAAAGCCAGGGAAGTTGTCCAAGATCTGGCAGCTTGGCTTCAATGCCAAGAAATTCAAAGTTATGCATATTGGAACCAAGAATCCAAGAACAGAGTACTATGAGGGTGGAGTCCAATTATTTGCATCAGAGGAGGAGAAGGACCTGAGAGTGATGATCACTAGTGACCTGAAGAACTCCATGCAGTGCAAGAAAGCAGCAGCAAAGGCAAACAAGATGATGGGATGTATATCTGGGGGATCAGTAGTAGGAATGATGAGGTTATACTGCCCTGATACAGGTCACTGGTAAGGCCGCATCTAAAGTATGGAGTTCAGTATTGGTGTCCACACCTCAAAAAGGACATTAACCTGCTGGAGAAGGTCCAGGAGAGGGCTACAAAGATGATAGCAGGTCAGCAGGGCAAGGCATATGAGGAGATATTGAGGGCATTGAACATGTGCTCACTGGAAGACAGGAGATAGAGAGAGAGAGGATATGATTGGGACCTTCAAGTACCTGAAAGGAATAAATAAGGTTGATAAGGGGAGACCCTTTAAGCTGAGTGGTAACCATAACATGAATGTGCACAGTCTTAAACTGGAGGGTGGGAGGTTTTGGTGGGAGATCAGGAAGCAATTCTTCACAGAGAAGGTGGTGGACACTTTGAATGAGCAGCCAGAAGAAGTCATCTCATTGAAGACAGTGGGCAGCTTTACGAGAGGCTGTGATAGACACAGGGGTATGGTAAGGATCATGGGTAGAGAGGATGGGATGGGGGGTGGGATGGCAGGTATATTAGCTCAAGCTGTAGACCCTGCAATGCGAGTTGACTTGATAGCCCAAATATCCTTCTTCTGCTGGATTCTTCATATGAGAATTATATTGCTGTATTGGAAATGTCTTGCACTTGAATTGTTTTTGTAATAAAAATAAAATCAGTTCTTGTAGCAAGGGCTCCTTTGTGAAATGTTGGTTCCGGCATTTTTTTGAAAAGACTGATATGCATCTTCTAAGCCTGAAGTTTTTTAATTTTGTCAGACAAGACATGTCAGAAAATATTTTCCTGGTTTGGGTCTGTTTCCCCTTATCAGAAAGAGAAAGCCCACAACTGAAATCTCCTGCAAGCACTCTTCCTGGTACTAAATCAATACATTTAATCAGTTGTTTGTCAACATTTTGAAAAAGGATCCATGCCCTTGAACAAGGTTCTTGTCCAATAGTCCAATACGATGGATCAACATATCAGGTTTTAACAGTTTGAGACAACTCTGCTATAGAATAGAATAGAATCTGGCATTCTGTAAATAAAATTACATTGACATGAAGTGATAATAATTTTGAAAATACTGCCCCCTGTTTTCTACCACTTTTTATACTGTTAACATTTATGATACAGATTGACAAGGGGGGATTCATAAAGCATAATTAGGAAGTTGAGCTCCCCCAAAGCAAGGAACCCTTGGGGTGATTTTTTTTCTTCTTTTTTATAGACTCTGTAAGTTTTGGTTTAACTTTTTGGGTTCCTCTTTTGTCTTGGCTTTACTCAGTATCTGAAGCTTGGTCTGCCTGTGAGGAACTTAGCGATGAAGTATCTGAATCATTCCCAGAAAAATCTGGGTGGGTTTGTAGAGCTTCAAATTTTTTCCTCACAGGAATCTCCATCACTTTTGATACTTTATGAAGGGGTGGCTTTCCCTCTGCCCTGCATCTGGTGATCATCCACTGACATTCAGGGGTTGGGTTTGGTACGGGGGAGGTATACTCTGGTATCTATCAATGTAGATGGTGCATCCCCTTTCGGAGTTGCAGGTCCTTCTGCAAGATTTTCTTGGTAAGAGGGTGCAAGTTCACAGTATATGGGTTGTGCAGAGGATTCTATGACCATCACTTCCTGGTTTTGTGCATTTGGTGTAGTATTTGCATAGTCATTACCCTGCAGAGTTTCCAATGACTCAGAGATTTGCATACTACATGATGTGGAGACCCTGGATGATGGTGTGGGCCTCGCCTTGTTTGCATGCTGTGCCATAGCAATGATCAAACACTGTTCCTCACTATCTGCTTGATTTTCATGGCTATGTGCAGCCCAATGGACAATTATTATAGGTGTGTCTGCTTGTTTCACATAGGTTACTAACACATTCATTTGTGCAATGCCCACTGGTATGCACTAGCTTATTACAGAGTGTGCATCGTCATCTTAACTTATCACAGAGGCTACTGAGGTGCCCTGTGGACCCACACCTGTAACAAGCCTTCTGTTCACCCACATAGAAAAGCACCCCTCTATCTCTACCTGAAGTGAAGCAATTTGGTAGATGTTCCAACCCATGCTACTAATTTTGATACAGGTTGCCCTTAATCTTTACTCATAATAAAATATCTTGAGTCATCTTATAAAGGCAGTCCATAATGATAAATGATAACCCCAAGATGAACTATACTGCTTCCTACTTATGAGGAAGATGGCAGAACCCTACCAGCATTGTTTGGAGACACAAGGCAAATTGAAAGCTCTACCAGCACATGCACTTCAGCACTAAGAGAGCTAAGACACAGTGGCATACATGAAGGCATGAGGAAAGAGAAACAGAAGAATTCATAGAAGCCATGAAGGAGTGGTGTTTGAAAGAATTAACTAAAGAAAAAGAGCAAATCATGATTTCTCTATTGAGAACAAATTCCTTAAAGAGAACATGTATGTTCTTGCAAACAGAGAAAGCTACAGTGTATTACTGGGCCTGATGAAGTGGTGTCAGCTACGAAACTGTTGCATGAATCTCAGTGTGGATGAAAAGTAAAATAAAAGCATTGATTTGCTTCAAGATCATTGACTTTGCAGATATGTTCCAACCCCACATCATTCATCCTCAATACCACTGTTGTTCGCCATGCCCCTATCCAAGTGTTTTTGGTGTCCAGTATAGCTTTGGGGGCCCAAAGTACTGTACACCTCTCCTTCCACCAGTACATTAAGTCTGTCATGCTCACCCCTTCATTTCTGAAAAGTACAGTAATGTTTTTAAATGTTGGCTTGGTCAAGGGTATTGCCTCAAAAGAAGGCCACAGGGGTGACCTTTTCAAAGTTTGATATTTGGCCCAGAATTTGTCCAGCCCACTGGTAGTTTAAGGCTTACAGCAAAAGTCAGTCCTCCTGAAATGTGAATCATGGCATATATTTCAGCCATGTGGGACTGCATTGAGTCCTAGAGCATTGTCTTGGCTAGTAAAACCCTGTCTGGAAATAGCTCTAGACCCCCTTTGTAAGGGGTCTGGACAGCATTGTGGGATTTTGTTGGGTACACTGGTGTTTGAAAAAAGGTAGCATAAGATTTTGGTTGTCTGGATGGTGGCCTTTGATCCATTGTGTTCTGAGTTTTGGGGGCCCCTCTGTGATTAGAGCTTGGTATCCTTTCTGGTTGCCTTTCCTTTGGTCGTGTATGGGGGGGTCCTATTCCCTGTTCACTTCTTTCTCTTTGCAATATATCAGTATTATTAAACTGCAATCTGGGGTTTTGTGTGAGCAATAGTTCCTCTGGGAGTGCAAGTGGGGATTTTGCTCCCTGACTTACATACTCCATCTTCAAATCTGAAACAGCGTGTATCTGTGCCTCCATTTGTAAGTTTCTGTTTGCTACAGTATCTTGCATTTGTGTAGCTTGTCCACCTGGTATTTGGATAGGAGAGGGGCCCAACATCCATTCCCCCATTTTTGGAAATCAGATCCAGCCTTCCACAGTTAGAAGAGTGGTAGCTTACCATTCTTCTCTGTCGATTTTCCAGTGTTGCCTTTTGGAACATCAGTGCTATCTTTTAAAATTGCTCCAGTCAGGTTAACTTCTCTTGTAACCTCTTTGTTTCCTGGTACTTTTTTCCTGTCCCAAAAATATGAACAGGTTTTTATCCCACTGGTCTGTTGAAAAAGTGTATTGTTGTACCTGCAGAGAACCCTGGCTTGGATGCACCGTAGAAATGGAATCTGAAGTTAGGACCTCTGTTTGCACTGTAACAAAGATAATTTGTTCAGCTGGCTCTATTAGAGCACTTGTTGTCCCAGAGGTAAGGTTGTTTTTTGCAGCTATTAGAATTGCCCCTTTCAGTTCCATTGTCCTTTGTTTGTATCTTTCTTTTTCAGTGCGTAAGAGTGCCTGTAATTCATCTTGGGAGACTGTAGTGTACTCTGTCTGAGCCTCAACTGCTAGTTCAAACCTGCCTTCTCTATTGCTTCCACAGTAATCTCCATTTCCATCATGGCCATTGTGGGTGGCTGAACCCCCCTCACCGCAGCATCAAAAAACAGGTTGGTCTTTAAGTTTTCAGAGATAGGGGAGGAGACACACTCCCCAACCTCCACTGCATCCTTCTCTCTTGCAGGAGAGACACAAGTGGCCATTCCCAATGGCCTGAGGTTCCTCTACTGGTGAGTAGGGGAATTTTATTAGAAAAGAAAACATAGCAAACTCAAATATAACATACAACAAAAACACAATTTCCATAAATTATACAAAATAGGCAATCGAGAAAAAGAAAGCAGTACAATATATCAACAGTGTTTTGTTCCAAATAATAAGAAAACCTAAAAGAAAATCCTGTTAATGCACTGTAATCCCTACTCCATATGACTTTAATTTGAAAACTAAGATACTCAAGAACAAAACTTTTCATAACTATCCTTATTTCTTGATAAAGTATAAAATTAGCTTCATCTCACAATTAAAGCAGGTATCCCTGTGGGGAATTAATTCAGCCATGCTATCCTACACCACAATATGTCTGCTCTACATTTAGGATGTTGTCTGTAATCTCCAGTTTTAACCTGCTTCAACAGATTTTCTACCATGATTATGAAACTACCTGAAAATGTGTTCAGTTGTGTTAAATACTGACATCTTGCTTTCCACAAGTAAAACTCAAGACAAGCAAAAAGTACATTTAAAGTACTTGGGAGGTAACATTTTAGATAACCAGTATAATCACCCAGAACAAAGCTCTCGTAAGTTAAATGAGTAAGATACAGCCACTGCTATCTAGTGGCCAAACTGGATAATACATTTTGCATCTTGGTACATTCTAAAAAGAAATGAGTTTCTGATTCTTCAAATTGAAAACACTCTGGTCTGGGACAACATCTCTCCTCCAAAGCTTTATGTTTTTAATGACCTCTGACACATAATCTCCCGTGACAGCTTAGCCAAAGAATGTCCCAGGTTTTCAGTGGAATTCTTTTATCATTTAATACTGCTAATGTGATAGAGGTCTTTGAAGGCAAACATTAACGGAATTCCACCTGCCGTGCAAATTGTCTATTCAGGAAGTAAATATATAGTTGTTTTCTTGTAAGGCTTACTAGGGAGTGTTTACAAATGTCCCACTGTTTCATCTTTCATAGAGATGAATCAGCACATTCAGGAACATTAAAAGTTGTTATTAGTTTTGGGAGGGGGTAAGCATTCCATCTTTTAAAAAAAGCATGCAATAAAATTGTTGTCCATTGTTGCCAAGGTCGTACCCCATCTCCCCAAACCAGCTTTAGTGTGGAGATACAGAAAAAGGAGTGAAAAAACACTAAGGGATTAATCATCCTGAGATCCCCAAACTTTATTGGCAAATACGTATATTCACACTTGAGAGGGTTCAGTCTACTTCCCCATAACATCTGGAAGAAGCAAGTGAACTACCTAGTTTCAAAGCATATTGGCAGAGCATAAATAAAACTTAAGTAAGTAAATATGGGCAATAACAATTTTTTTTCATAATCAAAACCTGTTTCTTTGAAAACTTCCAAGATTTACAAATTTGGACTTTAGCTTCAGACATTTTCAGTTTAGCTTCCCAGATAATAACCTGCAAATTCCCTGCTCCAAAGTGAATGCCCAGAATAGGTATAGTGGAAGAAGCAACTGAAATATCTGTAATGGTTGTTGTTGACTCCTGCCGCAAGGGAAGGCCTACACGTGTTACTGAACTTTTGTCCTGATTAATTACTGCCCATGAAACTTGAGAATATTGACTAAGTATATGTTACAATTCTAACCCTACTTCATTTGTTGATAGAAAAAACATAAGTCATCTGCATATGCAGACACTTTCTGTTCTGTCACCTCTTTAGTTGGTGCGAGACCTACAATTCTCTGGTTCTGTATAATATTCCTAATAAGTGGATTTAATGCAAAAGTGTATAACAGTGGGCTCACTGGGCAACCCTGTTGTGCACCTATTTTCACGACTACTGATTCTCTTATTATCCCATTCACATAGGGTGTAATTTTAGCTCCCTTGTATAATAATCCCGTAATCAAAGTCAGCATATTATAAGAAATCCCATATACAACTAGTATGCGAAACAAAAAACTGTGAGATACCTTTAGCCTGGTCTATTGATTAGAAAACCTTGCAGTATATTTCGTCTCCCATATTCAAATATATCTCTTACCAAGGATAAGTTAGTGGAAATATTCCAGTGTGGGATAAAACATGTCTGTGCTGAATGAATCATAACAGTGCTCACCTGCTTAAATCTGGTACATAAAATTTTAGATAGTATTTTATAGTCAGTGTTTAGTAAACTAATTTGTCTCCAGTTGCTAAGATGTTTTTTGTGCCCTTATTTTATGTAGAAAAATCATAATAGCTTCTCGAAAATTAATAGAATCAGAGGCAGGCGATAGAATATCATTAAAAAGTAGTTGCAATGGGACTATCAGATCTGTAGAGAATTTTTTATAGAGAGCACTTGATATCCCATCAGGACCTGGGGATGAGCCATCTCATAATGAATTGATAGCTTCCTCTATCTCTTTAACATGAATTGGTGCACTCAGCTCATCACATTGAAGACTAGTTAATTGTGGGGATAAATTTTGCAAAAAGTCCTGCAGTGACATAGAGGGATTGTGTACAATATGTGCCCAAATGTGTTATTTAAATGTTTGCTTATAACAGCAATAATAACCATGTCCAAAGATTTGACTGTAACATCTGTGTCCTGTAATTCTGTCATCAAGGTATTGGTTTGGGCCAGGAACATCGTGGCCAAAATATCATAGCAGAAACAACGCGGACATAACCTCGTGGTCTGGAACATTGTGCGGTGCATAATACAGCAAGGACACAATGTCACCAGCCTGCAATGCTGTAGACCGAAGACACACACAGCAATAGTGCACCTGCAAAGGAACTGCGAACATGGACGATAGCAAGGAGTGGTGTGGGGGGGGGAGAGTGTGCTGGCACATAGCAGGGAAACCGCCAGCTGAAGGATACTGGAACAGTACACCACAGGACCTACATAGCCCCACCACAATGCTGCAGACAGGTGCAAGCACCAGCACTGGCACCAGGTAGAACAATGAGCACTGAGGTAACAGTGACAATGGGACACACTGGGTGGTGGACAGCGGGAAAAGGACACAGCTGCACATGGAGCTCACAGGATAGTGCCAGTGGTTGGGGGGGGGACAAGGCACACCGCACCACAGCGCAAGGAGGACACACAATGTATCCCTGAGTTGAGGGGGGCCAAGGACCATGGAGATCAGTACTGCTGTGACAGCAGATGAATGCAGGCCATGCTGGAAACATGTATTATACACCTGCATAAGTGGCTGCTGCTGTGCATCTCCGGTCAGTGTCTCTGTGCAGTGTGTGGTATCCTGACCTGTGAGTTACCTGGCATGCACTGTTACAGTATGTGCTGTGATGCCCTCTGCTGATGACATTGAGGAAGGCACTGTTGTTTCTGCTTTGTTGTGGTCCGCAGTGTTTTTACCCGCAATGTTCCTGGCCTGAACCAAGGTAATGTCCAACCTCTGTTTACATGCTGCATATGGATCAGAACTGGGTTGAACTTCCATCCCATACTTCATTTGTTCCTCCAAGAAGCAGCCCTATTGTACTGAGAGTCAAACATTTTATTTTTAAGTGTAGTAATCTACATCAAAAATGGTGCCTATTATCTTGTAAACTGACATGTATTTATAAAGCCTATTTCCTTGTTCCAAGTATTGTAAGAACTCCACATTTGATTTAACCTGCCCTAAATGGATAATTAGATTTCTGATATCCATTTTGGCATCTTGCCACCAACTCCAGTAAGTATTATACATACACCTAACAGACTCCCTCATTTTAAGTAAGCATGCAGTTTCTAATATCATATTAAACTGTTCTAGAATTGAAACATTCATTCTCCATCTTTTTACAGAAGAAAACGATTTTATAGGTATATTCCCTAAATAAAGAGTACAATTTAAAATAACATGATCAGAAAACTCACAAGTCTGTAATATAAATGTCTGTGGTACCAATAATCTGGAGCAGAACAGGAAATCTGTTCTGGCAGAAAATCTGTTCCTGTAATAAGTATACCCTGGATCCTTATGCAATTTCCGATATGCATCTGTTAAATTAGCCATTGCCACAATATTTTTTAAGGAGTGAGAATCACAGTAAACTTTTTTCTGTACATTATCTTTAGTTTTAACATTGAGACCACAGTTCATATCCCCTCCCCAAAATGACATGCCATGCTGTGTAGAGATATGGCCTAATACTCTCAAAAAGCTCCACCCTAGCCACTTTAGTTTGTGAAGCATATGTGTTAATAATCCTTAGAGAGAAATGTCAGAAAGAGCAGTCCAAATGAAAGGCCCTTCCCAGAAATATATATACCAATTTATGAAGCGAGAAGTTAGTTCCTCTGAACAGTATTCCCAAGCTCTCTATAGAATTGGTGCCTAACGACCGAAAGGATGGACCCCACATCCATCCCGCCTGGCCTGTTATGGGTAGTAAACAGAATCAAGCCTGGTTCTTGCCAAAGAACAGTATCATGTGTGGTGTGCTAAAAAAAGATGAGGCAGTCAACCTCCTCTTATAGTTTTTAACACTACACACGTTGAGAGAGGCTACTCACAAAGTCACCATTTAAATGAAGAAAAAGAGACAGTGACCAGAAACTATCCTGGACT
Organism: Neoceratodus forsteri; assembly: GCA_016271365.2. Taxonomy (NCBI): domain Eukaryota; kingdom Metazoa; phylum Chordata; order Ceratodontiformes; family Ceratodontidae; genus Neoceratodus; species Neoceratodus forsteri. Next base: position 623,821,167 of record CM028135.1, read on the forward strand.
ACCTTCTTTCTCTGGGACCTTCCATTTTTCCCTTTATTTCTTTGCATCCAAAGGGCCCACTACATGCACCGTGTTCATGTCTAAAGCCTGTTCTGATCTAGAGGAAACATCTAACTCCATGTCAGATTCACCTTCTCTAGTACTCTACAGTACTTGGAAGGTATTCTGTAAAGAAATAGAAGGGAATGTCCCTAATTTCTTTAAGGAAGCTCTTGTGACCCCTCTGGCTTTGGGGGGCTGAAAAATGGGGGTGGGGGCATTTCAGAGGACGTAGGTCCCTCAGTACAAGACAGATCAAAATTGTGAACAGATTCTGGTGGTCCTGTGTCAATTTCTTGTGAGTAGCTTACCTCTGGGGTTGTTTGACTCTCCATATTCTATTCCTCCTGTGGTGCTGTGTCAGCAGATTATATGCCTGTTGATGACTGTGCTGCATTTTGTTGAAGTTCTGACTCAGAAAAGTGTTGTGGCTCAGCAGTTTCCTACGCTTTGCTAACCAAATTCTCCTAGTTTAGGCCATCAGCCCTGTTTTGCCCAGACCATGGACATTGGTGATATGCATGCCTGAGTTCTTCAGAAAGGTTACATTTATAGATGTTTGTACATGCCATACTGACATGACCAAAATCTCCACAGAAAGTGCACCTCATTTGATCGCAAGAACTGCACAAGTATGCATGAGAACCACATTTGTAGCAGGCTTTAGGTTGGCCTGCATAGAAACAAACCCCCATCCCGTCCTAAAAAAAGCAATTAGCTAAATGGTGTATTTCAGAGTTAGACTGAGGCAGTTTTACTCAGAATCGCCACCCCCCCCCCATCCATATTCCTTCCATATCAATTATTGGATCTGATTGTCCTATAACAGTACAGTACACCTTTTTTGCAGCCAAAACAGGATATCATTAACATTCACTCTCATTTCTGAACATGATAGTTACTGTTTTTCAGGAGTGGTTTTGTCAATGGAATGGCCATAAAATTGGCCCACAATGGGGTAGACTTCACCATATTATATTTAGTCCAGAATCTGTCCAGACCAGAGTGCTGATGAAAACTGATGTCATATGTGTCTTCCCCCAAAAATATGAATGAGTGCATAAATCTCTGCAGGTGGAAAGAACATGGAGTCTTTCAGCAATTTACAGGCTATAAAAACCTGATCAGGCTGTTCAGGCAAACTACCTCTATATCTAAGGTGAACAGCATTTTTTTCTGGGTGCTTTGGTTACTTTATTATGGAATAAGTCAAAAAAGGTTTGACCAGATCGAGTAGAGAATCTGCCCTGATCCCTAAGGGGAGGGGGGAGAGACTCCTCATCGAAATCCTCTGAAGCCCTAGGTGCTGATTCCTAAGCACCAGACACAGAAGGCACAGATTCTAAGTCATCCATAGTTTGTTCAGGCCATGTCTCAAATGGAGAGTGCCCATCATCAGTTGCATGACACTGTACTCCATCTATATTTGCTTCCCCCTGTTGCATACCTGTAGAAGGCATAGCACCTACCTGTTTTGAAGAACTAGTAGAGGGAACAGGATCAGTATTCTGAAATCCTGTCACTTCAATTTGAAGCTAGTCAGAGACCAAAGCATTCTTCTACAGTGAATCAGCCTCTTTTAAAGTATTCTTTGTAGCAGGGCCTGAACCCCCATTTTGCTGTTGTCATTCCATGCAGGGCTCCATGACCTGCTGAGAGGAAAAATCCTCCCATTGGGAATCAGGCAGCCAGTTCCCGCTATCTACCTGCCTCCATCTGGCCCCACTAAGTGCCTTCTCCTGTGACCATGAGGCAAAATTGATCAGTCCATCCTACAACCATAAGGCAAAATCGATCGGTCCATCCTGTTGTTGTCACTCCTCCCAGTGCCTCGTTCTTGTAGCTTCCAGGTAACTCCCTACTGTGGCTCATCATTTCCTTGCTGCACCATTGTATCCACACTGCCTGCCTCCACTGTACCTGCCGCAATCTCATAAGGTGTTGCAGTGCTAGGCAGCACAATTTTCTGAAGCAGTTTTCCTCCCAATGCAGATTCCTCAGCAGCTAAATGCAGTGGGGCAGCTTTCATTCTATGCAGGACTCCATGACCCACTGACAGGAAAAATCCTCCCATTGGGAATCAGGCAGCCAGAGCCCACCATCTACCTGCTTCCATCTGGCCCCACTAAGTGCCTTCTCCGGTGACCATGAGGCAAAATTGATTGGTCCATCCTGTTGTCGTCCACTCTTCCCAGTGCCTCATTCCTGTGGCTTGCAGGTATCTCCCTACTGTGATCATGCATCATTCTCTCACTGCACCATTCCATCCACACTGCCTGTCTACACTGTACCTGCCACAATCTCGCAAGGTGTTGCAGGGCTAGGCAGTACAACTTTCTGAAGCAATACTCCTGCTGATGCAGCTTCCTCAGTAGCTATCTGCAATGGGGAAGGCCCCCCGGACAATCCAAGAGAACATTTTCCAGCATTCATCTACTCAGTGAAAACACTCAGTTGCAGAGCTACCTGAGAGCAATCCATGTCTCCAGCTTGTCTCACATCCATATCCATGGCTTCATAACCTTCGATATCCATTATAGATTCACCTGCAAGGTGTAAACAGTCTTCCATCTCCTCCTCTTCCATGTCAGTGTCCACCATCTTGGACAGAGCTCCCCCTACAGCTGAGTAGGGGAGTTATTTATTTAAAATAAAATAAGAATATAAAAAACATCATTCAAACTCAGAAAATACAAAAGAACATCAATTTCAGTTAAGTATTACAAACATACTATTTAGGTTAATACACTAACTTGTCTTTTAGTTCCCACTAAAAAAACAAAAAAAAAAATGAGATGAGATATCTAGACAGTTACATAACAGTAAATATCTATGATATACAGACTAGTTTCCTAAGGTCCTAAGGATAATCTTTGCAAACTAAAAACTTTCTCTAAAGTATTAATTTTGGGTTCTGTTTTTTCTTTATGAGTTCTTTAAGATCCAATCACAATGACTCCAGAGGAGAAAGAATTTGTTCCTAGGTAATTTCTTTCTTCTAATCTATATAGCCTCTGTGGGGAACTCAAAACTTGGTTGACTAACCCCTCAGAAGTCATCTCTTTGTTTTGGATTAAGAATATGTATCTAGCCTGCCACATATAAAATTTGCATGCAGCAAAAATAACTCTTAAAGTAATCTCATGATATTTCCCTATAGAAGGCTGATATAATCCTAAAATTAGTACATCATAAGATATGTGGGTCACAGTATATTCTTTCCAAATGTTTCCCAATGTTTTTCAAAATTCTTGTGCAGATGGACAGTCTATAAAAAAATGCTCCATTGTCTCAAGAATGTCTAGAGATGTTACCCTATGACACATTCTTTCTTCCACAGCTTTATGCTTAAGAGTATTCTGAACCTCCAAGTGACCATGGCAAGGCAACCATACCACATCCCATTTTTGTTTAGGGATTCTTTTGTCAGTCAATTGTAAACAAGCTTCCAATACTTGAGTTTCAGGACAGGCTGGGAGGATAGATTGAAGAAATAATATCTGTTCTGTAACATAAATATAAAAGGCTTTCCTGGTTTTTGTAATTATCAATTGCTGAGTTATGCCCCATTGACATATTTTTTGAGACAATTTTTGACATACAATGGAGTATTTTTAGTATTTGTAGTCATAGCTACCATAAGTGCATCTGTACCCCACTTTTTTGTAGGGTTAAGAACCAGTCATAAAACCTATTATACCATTGTAACTGTGATCCTTTCAAAAGCTCCCTGAGATTTATGTATACAAATATACGGTGGGAAAAAAAAAATATCTGGTTAAGCATCCTAATTCCCCCCAATCTATAATCGCAATACCTAAATATTATTCTTATAGGGTTTAATCAGCTCCTCCCAAGGCCTTGGAAAAAATATTTAGAATTTGGGGTTCTAAAGTAAAAGGGATTGGAAAAATGTTTGAGACATACAGAAATTGTGGTAAAAATTAAGCATACACTTTTTTCTTTGAGATGGTTTTTGCCTTGCATACTTGTGGCAAGTTTTGACTTTTATTTATTGTCTGTTCCCAGTTATATTTAGCATCATCTTCCATCCCAAAGGTTAATCCCAATACTTGAATAGGAGAATTAGTAACTGGAAAAATACTACTGTGTAAAGGTTGTGTGGTTCTCACTTGTGGATTAATTTTAAATCCTTGACATTTATTATAATTTAGTTTTGCACTGGAGAAAGCCTCATATGTTTTTAGAGTGTTCTCAATAATGGGAGTTACCTTTCTTGACTGTACACATAAACATAAGTCATCAGCATAGGCACAAATGTTTGTGGATTCTGGGTAACCAGATACCGAGATACACTTAATATCCAGGTTACGATGTATTTTTCTAATAAAAGGGTTGATTGCAAATAAATATAAAATGGGGCTCAGAGGACACCCTTGTCTTACACCCCTTTTTACTTAAAAAGGTATCCGAAAGTCTTTATTTATGAATGGCAGAGCTGTTGCAGATGCATAAATAAGTTGGATCCAACTAATAAATTGGCATGGGATCCTGTACTTCAATAAAGTATGAAATAAAAATTCATGATTAACCCTATCAAATGCTTTTTGTTGGTCTAATGAAAAAAGTCATCCGGAACATAAACCTGTAGTTCCTAACTGTACTATGTCTCTAAGTAATTGCAAGTTATGAAAAAATGATATTTCTGGGATTCCACAAGTTTGTACTGGGGAAATCACACCCTTTGCTATATTGGCCAATCTCTGTGAAAAAATGTTTGTAAGGATCTTATAATCAACATTCAAAAGACTGATTGGCCTCCAGTTGTTTAGATTATTTCTATCACCTTTCTTATGTATTAGTATTACTAAAGCTTGGGAAAAGTCTATAGGTATAGTAGGTAGCTGTAGTAAGGAGTTAACTACTATAGTTAGAATGGGGCTTAAAATATCCAAATAGGTTTTATAAAACTCTGAGGTCAAGCTATCTTTCCCCGGTTCAGTTTTTTGTTTCAGTCTTGCAATGTCTTGTTGTTCTTCAGCCAAAAAATTGTCCTTTGTTAGGGATTTAACCAAATCTTCGGGGAGTGCAGGGATCTGTAAATCTTGAAAAAAAGCAAAATCATAGGATGTATCTTCTAGTACTTCAAATTGGTCAACTAAATATTTTTGAGATTCCTCTTTTATTCTTTCCCTGCCTTTTGTATGAATAGGCTACTCTCCTATTTGTAAAGTGTCTAAAGCAGTTGTTTTAATATGGTCTGTACAACCTTGGAAAGTATCCAAGGTTGGTTGCCACCCTTGTGTTCTGAATTGGGCCTCCATGTTAAGGCATAAATATCTATTATATTGAAATGAAGCCATATTTTCTTTGGTATGCTGAATTTGTTTAGATAAATCTACTTTATGTGTGTGCATCATAGAAATGAAATACTGTATTTGATCTCTTAAAACTAAATATTGGGTATGTTGTTCCTTATTTTTCCAAGAAGCATAATGAATAAATAAGGACAGAAAATCTAGTTTAGATTTAAGCCACCGTTCTATAGGAGAATCATATGCTTTGAGTATAGAAACTCTGGTCCTTACTAATTAGTTAGTAGATTGTTATTTAATTTCTGCCTAGAGAAATATTTAACTTTAGACATGCCACCATCACAATAACAAGATACAGCTAAGCGGTCAGAGGTTTTGAAAGGTATTGTGTATGCTTTATGTACATTTATATTTTGAGACACAAATAAATACTTCTGGACATCAATTATCATTTTATAAATGTTTTTTGACCTTTGGATTTCATGAAAGTAAATATATCAAAGAGATTTGCTGCAACAATTATATTTTTCAGATAAGCCATGTCACTAAACACTTTCTGTGTTTTGCATCCCTGCTCTGACGGGGATGTGCCACAGTTAAAATATCCCCCCAAAATTACATTTTTTTGTGTGTGTAAAAATGGTGGTACAAGTTTGAATAATGCTACTCATGTTGCTATGCTTTGTGGGGCATATATACAAATAATGCATATTTCTAAGCTTTTAAAGAATACATCTATGGCCAGATCTCTTCCTGGTTCTGTCTCTACCAATTTTCTAATTTTAAATTCAGGGCCTTTAAGTAATATAGCTACCCCATCACATTGTTCTTGTCCTTGAGACCAAAAGGATAAACTTTCTGTCCATAGCTGTTTAGCCTGAGAGAGCTCATATTCTGTTTTGATCCAAGTATCCATATAAAGAAATATTTTGTCTTTAAGCCCCTTTAATATTTGAAAGGTTGTAGATATTTTCTTAAAAGATTTAATACTGCTCACATTTAGAGTTAATGGATGTAATATATAATCCATTCAAAACAGCAGGTAAAAAGGGGGGGGGGGTTCATCTGTCTGGTTTCTGTCAGTGTTTTGTCTTGCCTCTTGCTTTTTTTTACCTTAGTTTGTTCTACAAGCTGCTCCATAGGAAAGTCTTGTGTTTCTGAAGTCACAGAGGATGTGTCTGAGTCTCATCCTCACAGTCCCCCCATTGTTTCTTTTTACATAAAGTGTGAACTCTATTTCTAGTAAGTATATGGGGTCACCTACTTCAGATTCAGATTCAGATTTGTTCCATTATTTTTTTGGCTTGTTAGGCTGTACAATTTCCATAGGAGTTTCTATGAGTGGGTGCATAAGTTCTGGTGAAGGTATTACTTGTGTCTCAGTACTGGTTATGGGAAGATTTGTATCCTCCTTGTCTTTGCACAGTTCAGAAGCCTGGGTGGGTTCTGAAGGCGCACTGTTAGTTGTGGCATTTCCTGGGGGGTTGGGGGACCTCTGAGATCCCAGAAGTCTGGTCTTGCCTGGCTTGTGACATTTTAAACTGGTGGACATTTATCAAGGATTCAGGGTCCTACATGGCTGTATTCATCCTGTTCCATGTGGACCATGGTCAAGTAGAGTAAGTATGACCTGAATCTTTACATGTACCTAAGGTGGTTTGGGCAGCCAAGACTCACATGGCCATACTCTAAACACAGGTTACACTGAGGGAGGGAACAAGTGGAACTAAGGTGAGTCCTGGTGCCACATTTGTTGCAAGTTTTTGGTTGCCCTGGGTAGAAAGAAATACCACTGTCACGCCCAATATGGAAGCTACTGGGGAAGTGTTGTATCCCTGAATCAGTTTGCCACAGTTTAACTTTAATCTGCCATCCCCCTGTCCACAACAAATCCTCATCTAGTATAGGTACAGGGTTTTGTAAGATGTCACACTTTTGCCATAGCCAGTATTGTACATCTTCAATGTTTACCCCTTCACTATGAAATAATAAGGTTAAAGTTTTATGGTAGGTTTTGTCAAAGGTATAGAAAGAAACTAGCCACTCAGGTTGATATTTAACTATTTTCAACTTCTGCCAAAATTTCTTTAAAGTGGCAATAGTCCAAAAAATGATGTCATAAATGTCCTCCCCCTTAATGTGAATAAAGGCAAACAGCTGCTGTGCTTGTATCCCCATCGGCTCTTTCAACAAATTATGTAATACAAATTTTCTATCAGGAAAAGACTGGTTAGGTCCTGTGTATTTTAAATGCACAGCATTGCGTCTTTGAGCTGGTTCTCTGACCTGTTTGACGAGGTCTGCCATATGAAAGGTAAAGGCTGACTGTGGAGTATTTGATCCTCTCCTTGTATTCTCAAGGAGAGGTGCTGTAGTGGATGGTTCCGAGTCTTCAATGTGCACACCTGGGGCAGCAGTGGTTGTCAGGCTGTTCTCAGAATGAGGCAAATCCTTAGCAACCTCTATTTTTGTGGTAACATTCAGGCTTGTGTTTTGGTTTTTTGTTTCTGTTCTCCACTTGTATTGAGTTATTTATTTCTTGTTATACTGGCACAGCTTTATTGAGCTCTTGACTCGTAGTACTGTTATTTATTTGTTCAGTCAGGTTCAGATGCGCTATTGATGTAAAAGGCAGTTCTAACTGTGAAGAAAAAGAAATGATTTCAGCTGCAGAAACCAGCCCAGGTGAAGTCCATCCTGCAGTTCCTTTGTTCGGAAGCCACCTTAATGCCATGGCTGAGTCTCAATTCTGATTATTAGGTAGTGGAACAACATTTTGCATTGCATCTGCAGATTGCATTTGTGTAATTATCACATGCTGCTCTGGGGTTTTAAATGCATTAGTCTTAGCGTAGTCAGGAGAGGGAATATCTTGAGATGTAGCAAACATAAGTTTAGAAGTAGTTGTACCTGTGTTTGCAGTATGGTCCATATAAATCATGGGTTCAACTCCTGGAGTTGCTAATTGTGCTTGTTCTGCTGTTTTGACCAACAATTTCAGTAAGATGGCTTTGTTGTGCATTATTGCATGTTGCAGCATCTGTTCTTCTCATGTAAGTGACAGCAGGTTCATAGAAGATATGTCATCATTCTCCAACCTAATAGCTGAAATGCTGTCCTCTGATGTAGTCTGGCTGTTGGTCTGAACAGGTATAGAAGGCTCTTTTTCCATGTCATCTTCCAGCAAAAAGTCCACAATTCCCTCCATATCCATAAGTGTTGGATCTAGTTTGATAGATATATCTGAAGTTTCAGGCAATGGTATGTTGGAGGTAGGGGCTTCATTCTCCCCTTCTCCTCCACCGTCTCCTTCTCCACTTTCCAAGTCTACCATCTTGGAACTGGCCCACAAGGGATCCCCCTACAGGCAGAGTAGGGGAATTTTTTATTTAAAACCAAAAACATAACCTTATAATATATTCTTCTTACAGTACATAGTCTATTATATTTGCATTATACATTACTTCATATATTTCTTATTTCATTATCCTATCCCTTCAAAATTTCTCCACATATATTTACCTGTTCCTTCTCCAAATTGTATGCATTCCTTTCGATAAATACTATCCACTTCCTTTAGTGTAACAGTAAGTCATTTATCATGATTTATTTGTTCCGTATAAGCCATTGACATCTCACTTGCCATATCCCCCACTTAATAATAGCAATAATCACATACACTATACTTCTTTCCATATTCATGCACTCTTCTGTTAGTTGACCATATAATAGTACTGCATATGTCATTCCTTTAAACACTTCCATCCCCCACATTCTAGCTAACATTTCCCAGAACCTTTTTATAAATTCACATTCAAACAACATATGCTTAATTGTTTCCTCTTGAGTCACACATTGCTTCCCCAGACAATTCCTTTCCTCCATCCTCTTATGCTTTAAATTCCCTTTAACCTTAATCTTCCCATGGCTATACATCCATATTACTTCCTTCATCTTTTTTGGTATTCTTTTTTCCAACATGGTTTCTAACAATATATCCACATTAATTCCATCCTTCACTTTAAACTTGGGTTCTTCATAATACTTGTCTTCTATGATTCTTCTATAAGTTACCTCCCTTTTTTAATTTTTAGTTCATCTTTTGAAACATTCCATTGTGTTAGGTATTTCCTACAGATATTCATATAATCTGGTAACCAAGATTATATGAATATTTGTTTTAATTTCCTTTTTCCCCCCAACTGTCCATCAATACCTCCTCCGAATCATTTATCAGAACTAACCATACATTCTGTTCTTTTTGCAATATTGGTCTTATATTCATATATACAAACAACATTATAAAAAATATAATAGGATTTAACATGTTTAATCCTCCCTCATTTATAGGTCTGTATGTGTGCGCTCTTTTTACGGGGTTTAATCTGCTCCCCCATAATAATGAAAAAAAAAAAACAATCCTAATATTTTCATCTGCATTTCCCATGGTACTGGGAAAATATGTGCCACATATAAAAATATTGAAATTATGAATGTCTTGAGCATATATATCCTCTTTTCCCTCACCATGTTCCAGCTGTTCATCTATTAACCTTCCCAGCTGCTATCTAAAATTTCCTTTCCCAGATTTCTCTTGCTGCATCTATTCCTCCATAAGTTATCCCTAATATTTCTATTTCATTATTAGCTAGTTTAATGCTTCCCTGTTTTTCTCTTTTAACTTTCCCGAATGGAAGTATCTTGCTTTTATTTCTATTAATTGTTATTCTTGTATACCCCTTATACCTTTCTGGTATCTGAACTGTCTCTCCCCTGACTTTTGGTCCTGCATAAAAAAACAAACAATCATCTGCATAAGCACTAGTTTTTATTAAATCCATTTCCCACAATTTTATTGCCTTAACCTGTTTGTCTTCTTCAATTGATCTTAACAATGGTTCTAAACACATGACGTACAAAAGGGGGCTCAACGGTCATACCTGCCCTACCCCATTCTTAATATACATAGATGTCCCTAAATATCCATTTATCAAAGGATATACTTGTGCCTCAAAGTATAAAGCTTTTGCTATCTTCACTAGTTCTGTTGGAAAATTGTATTTTTCTAATATGTCCCATATATAATCCTGCTTAACTGAATCAAAAGCTGTCTCTTGATCTAGTGTATTCAAATATCCTTTCCAATTCTTCACTATTACCTTTAACCACTGTTTCTGTAACAAAAATTTAATTTTGCTTTATGTTTCTTCCAGGCAATGCACATGCTTGTATTTTCATAACTAATTCTAATGCATACTCAACTAACCTTCTCTGTATGATTTTTGCTAAAATGTTATATTCTGCAGTTAACAAGGCTAATAGGTCTCCAGTTATGAATATCTGCTCTATTTCTTTTTTTATGAATGAATATAGTAATTCCCTGTTTCATTGTCTCTGTCACCTTCCCCTTAATAAAAAAAAAATGTTATATATTAATGCCAGTATAGGTACTATTAATTTTTCCATTTTTTTATAAAAAGGCAGAGATGGGGAATTTCCACAGTGTCTTTGCAAAATTTCCTCCATTAACTAAAAAAAAAATAACACTAACAGCTTAATCTGGTTCAATGTCTGTTGGCATCCTACTGTATCCCTCTCCCCTCGGACAAGGCTGAAAATAGGCAGAATTGTCTAGTCCTCCTTTCCCACTCAACAAAATCTGAAAAAAAAATAAACAAATTCACAAAATGCATTCAAAATGAGAACATAAAGAATTAGCATGTGTTGGTTGATATACTGATGCCATCATGTGCATTCTTCTGTTATGTCTCCATTTATTCTTGGCTATAGAGAGATTACACTTGTGTTCCTTTGACTTGCCCTCTGCGTGGGGTATGGTTAAACACATCTAGTAATCTTCCTTCCTCAGTATGCACATTCTTGATCTTCATTCCATTTACTGACACCTTCCTCTAGTATACACATCCTAGGCCCTTCCATCTGTGGACACCCCTGCATCCACAGTATGTACATCCCTTCCCCTCCCATCTGTTCACACCCTACCTACTGCACTATGTACTACTACCCCTTTCCATCCACTGGAACCTTATGTACTCTATTATGTACTATAAAACCCTGGCCCACTCACCTGCTGACACCTTTCCTACTTCATTAAGTACTATAAATCCCTACCCTTTTTAGTTGCTGAAACCCTATCTACTCCACTATGTACTATAATATCATGCCCCTCACATCTGCTAGCACCCTTCCTACTTCATTATCTACTATAAATCCCTGCCCCATCCATCTGCTGACATTCACCTTGCTCCTGTACAGTATGATCATCAACTGAGTCCACAATCTACTGTCACCCTACTTGCCCCAGTTCTCACATCTCTGCTTTCTCTGTGCCACAATCCTCCATTTCTGCCCCTTCAAACCACATATCCCACACATATGCCCCCTTCCTGCCCCAGTTTTCACATACTGTATCTGTTAACTCCCTGCCACACCACTTCTTACATTTGTGTCCCCTCTCTGACCCAGATTTCACATTTCAGATCAACTCCTATCCTTGTCCTTCCATTTATCCACTCCTCTCTACCATAACTAATACATTTCTGCCTCTTCTCTGCCACAGTTTATATATCTACCCCTTTCCCAGGCCTGTCCTCTTCACAACAGACTGTATCCTGTCCCTCCCACCCATATTTCACTATGGGTTTCCATCTCTGCACTGCACATATGTTACTACTCATAGGTTGTTTTTTTCCACCAGTTCCCACATCCACCCATCAATTTCCTCATTTAAAACTAACCTTCGTAACTTCTGGACATCCTGCTCTGAGTGAGTAAAAAGCTGCTGCAACTGACTGCTTGCCTGATTCCTCAGCCGCTGACAACTCCCGAGCCATATGCCCAATGCCATGCTATCTCTGACTGTTTGCCTTCTCCCTCAGCTATCTAACCACTGTTACTACCCTAAATCTGGTGAACACACATTAGGCAAACATATTTTCTGCTCCCTTGGTTGGTTGCACACTGTGGATACCATTTACTCACTTCCCTGGCTTTTCCCGCTCTTTGTTGACAGTGATCCAAGCATGCATGAAGAGAGTGGAAGCAGAAACAAGTGACAATCACCAGGACTGTGTCTTTTTTCTTCATTGGGGCATTTTCTTGGGATTTACTAGTGCAGTGGTTGTGAGACAGTGCAAGGGGCAAGACAAAGTTAGTGACTTGGTGAGTCAGTAGTAATGGGTTGGACAGACTGTGATGCTGTGCAGGTATGAGTGGAGGATGTGGAGGTGAGCCAAAGACAAAAAAAAGGGGTCTGAACCACTATGCAAATTCTTTGGTGTTTGAGTTCTAATTTAGAACTTGAGCACTAGAGTTCAATCATGGTTCAAATCTTTCTAGAACTAGTTCTGACAATCCTAATACTCCAAAACCAGAATGTAAAGCTTCAAATATATTGAAAGACACATTTTTTTTTTAATTTGAATCAAAGCTATTTTCAATAGTAACTTGTTCTTTGTGCACATATTCCAGTAAGGGTTGTACTTTGCAACATTATATGAATCAAGACACTATTTCTTCAGTAGTAGCCTAGTCACTGCCTTCAGGGCCTCAGAAAATATATCCTTCCTTAATGATAAATTGGCATTCCCTGATAAATCTAGAGCCATGGCCTTGTCTTGCTTCTTTTAATATGGTAACAGCAGGAACATAGTACAGCCTAGAGGTTAGTGTATGAGCTGTGAATGAGCTTGGTACACCCAGAAGCCCTGGGTTTAATTCCCACAACCTACACTTGCATACTGTGTGACCCTGAGCAAGTCACTTAACCTCCCCAGTGCTCCCAGGTTGCCCCTGAAAACAGACATTCTGCCTATTAAGTCTTATCCAGTTACCAAAAGAATACAATTTAAAAATAAAAAATAAATAAATAGGGACATCTCCATGGTGCCGAGTGAAGGTGTTCACTTGACATGCTGGAGACACGGGTTCATGCCCTGAGCCTGGGTGTCAGAAGTGGGGACTGACAGAAAGGGAGTTCAGATCATTCTAAGAATGCTTCCCTCCTAGGAGCTGGGCAGGTCTTTGGAACCTGGTAGTGGCTCGGGTGATATCTGAGGCATTGTGATGCCTTGACAAGCCACCAAAAGTCCACATCCCAGGTTTGCCACCATGACCAGCCCATGGAGGAAGGGAGGAGTGGAGAGGTAAGAAAAGTGGAAAATCCCCTACTGGTTGACTTGATGTTGACTGTCAGTCCCCATTGCCATGAAGCCCTGAACTGTCGGAGCTGACCCTGCCACACTCTGACTATATATCTGTGCCTATGGGTGCTTCTCCACTGAAGGGGGAGTACCCACCCAACGAAGGGTTATGTTGCATTCACTGGGGGTTGCTGCATAGAGGGGCAGTGATGGCAATAGGGCAGAATGGTGACAGTGGGGCCTAGACAACCTGAAGGAGTGGCCAGTCGAGGAGTCTGGGAAGGTGCAAAATAAATAAATAAACAAAATGAAAAATAGTTTGGTGCAAAACATAACATAGTCTAATAATACATAGGAGAAAGATAGTTTCAAATGTGTAGTATACCAAAACATTGGAATGATTATTTCATAAGACATTCTGGGACCAAAATGATATGATTCAAGTCAGCAATGAGTCATAAAAAACATAACATGCTTCCTCCCTGAAAGTGAATACTAATAGGCTTAAAACATATAGATTAATTATTGTAGGTTGTTGATTAAGTTGATAAATATACAAGGCAAATTAATTGCTCAGTCAATAAAGTTGCAAAGAAATACTGTGCACGCCTCCCTGACTTTAGATACTTAAATAACAAATACATTTGTAATAAGCAGAATTGTCAGATATCAGCTGAATACTTCTCTATCCCTGCTGCATAGTTGTTAGTAAAATAATAATTAAGTCATGTTGATCATTTATTAATTGTTGCAAAATGGCTACAAATTGGTGTCATGATATCATATAACATGGAGATGACCACATTTTGTATTCCTTAATCATAGCATTAACTCTTAACATGCAGAAGTCCAGAAGGTTGCATGTCATTATGAATGACTGGCAACCATAGGAATACAGTTGATGCCTATTCCTAAATTGTCTTGACTTTCCATGATAAACATATATCCAGGTTGAACCATCCTTGTAATGTCTTGAATGAGACAGGGCTTTGATCACAACACCAGGGTGCAGTATACAGTAATTGTCAATGAAATAATAAAACAATATCATTTTGGTGAAAATTATATTGATTCTTGAGGTTAACTGCATGATCCTGTACTTTTAGCAGTTAAATTATATTTTTGAACATTAGTGGAGCTGATAAACTGCTTGAATCTTGTTAATTGTGAGAACATATTTATTTAGTAGTTTTCTGTTTTTAATCTGGAATTCTAATCTGCTGACCTTTGTTAATTGAATTGTTGCTTCAGGACTGTCTGAAAATGCAGGTGCACAGTGATTGTACATGAATGGCTCGCACTGGTGTTTTTTATGCTAAAGATGCTCATGTGCATATCCCTGTCATCTGGTATCTTCCTGACATAGATAGGCCTTTGCTGTTTGATAACGGAGGCACAGCTGTCCCCTCCTTCTTTCAAGATATAAATCTAGTTTCATCATTACAAGAACCTATCCATGCCATGGAGTGAGGGTAAAGAGGAGGCAATAAAGACAGAGCTAAGGTGCAACTCACACACATGCATGGTTTTATTGTCAGAATAAATCAGGCAGATGGAGTCACGTGATGCATCCAATTGAGTAGCAGCATCTTTTGTAAGCTCCTGCACTCTCCTCACTTAAATTTGTTTAAAACTGGAATTTTGGCAAACAATTGTATCTTTATAGTTTGTACCTGCTGCTTAGAGTGTCCTTTGTCTATCGGTGCATAAATTGGTCTTGACTGATCCAACAAGATGGAATCAGAGGTGTGGCAAGCTCTGGAGAAACATGCACCATCCTCAACTCCTGGTAAGATGGCTAAATACTCCAAGGCCCAGGAGTCGGCTGAAGGGCGTTCAACTATTACAACTCCAGCATCCACTCCTCTGTCAGAAAAGTTCTTTCTCAATGAATTTAACTCATTAAAAACTCTCTCCAGGAACTTATCAAGGAATTAAAATCTCTCAGGCTTGACATCAGAGACCTCGGACATTGGACGGAAGATACAGAAGATCACACTTTCTCACTGGAACAGTGAAGAAACAAAACAGATCCCAACATAAACTCTTTCAAACAAAAGATGGCGTGAATGTAGAACAAACTAGAAGATTTAGGAGGTAGGAGCTGACTGAACAACATTTTAGTCTTCGGCCTCCCTGAGTCAGTCGAAGGACTGACACCTGTTATTTTTGCCCAGAAATTGGTGGCTAAAATTGCTGGCCCTTCACAGCATGGCCCCTCACATATAATTGAGTGGGCTCACCATTCCTTCTGACTGATGCCTGAAGCAGGATCACCCCGAAAACTTGTATTTTAACATTGTTAAATTACTTAGACAAACAGCATGTGCTTCAGAAGGTCTGGGAATTAAGAGAAGTGTCCTGGGAGGGAATGAAGTTCAGAATTGTCCAGGATCTGCCAATCTCAGTTTGGTAGAGGTGGCCTGCTTACCATCCAGTAGTTACAAAACTCACTGCAGCTGGGATCCACTTTTGAGTTTGGTACCTGGCTTGTCTGCAGGTATCAATCCAGGGTATCTGGCATTCCTGTGACACAGCAGAGCAAGCAGCTGTAGGATTGAAAGAGCTCCTACCAGACCTTTACAAAGAGTGTTGACTTACAGGCAGATGTAGTAATGGTCTACAGAAGTAACTGTTCAGCAGTGTGGTTAATCCTGTCTGCATTAAAAATTTCTGCTTCGGCATATACATACCTGTTCCAACAAGCCATAATTGCTGCTATGAATTATAAATAGATTGTTATCTATTGATTGTACATATAATGATTTTATATGTGTGTTTTTGCTTAATTTAAATATTTGTATTTTGTATTATCATTTTTATTGTACAGTGCCCAGAGTCCCAGGAATTGGGTGCTTTATAAATAAAACATCTATCTATCTATAACTATATAATCCTGATGCAATCTGGGATCTATTTTCTTTTAAAGACAATTTCTGGGATGTTCGCCATATTTATTTTTTTTTCTTCCAGCTTTTGTTTGAGGCTGTTGCCATGTCCCAGTTTTCCTTCACAGCACTAATATGGACTGGATGATTACCCTTTGGTACACATTTACTTCGGTAATTTATCGGTTGCTCAGTTACTTGGCTTTCTAAGGGACTGGCCACATTTCTGTATTTTATTATTGTTTCATTGAAGTTTTCTGGACTTTCCTAAGGACAAAATCTGTTGCAGCATTTAATTATTTCTTTGAATTATGCCAAGTGACCAGTTCTTCAGGTGGAAGCTTCTCCTTGGATCAGAGGCAATTCTTAAGTTCAGTTGGAAATTTTGATGCAATCTGGGATCTTGTTTTGATCAAGGATATTGCTTCATAGTGATACCGCGCATTTTCAAATATTACAAGTGTTCCTGGTTTGGACTCAGTCATGATATTCTAGATATTTACAATTCAGTCTTTCTTTGGAAGCAATAATGGTATTTCTGAATGGAGGAGTGGCTCTCTTTTCCAGTTCGATTAAGAATTTTACTTCGATTCAGGATCATGGACCGATAAAGACTGGGGGCTGTTACCACTTACACAATCTTCTGCCTCATACCCTATGGTCTGGTTACTTATTACCTGATACCTTTTTGTTTGGGCATCTCACTGGTTATTCAGTTGCCTGGTCTAATATTGGACTACACTTAACCTTAAGCTCTTCTATTGATTTCTTCAAGTATACTGGACTTTACTGAGGATCAGCGTTGGTTATGGCATTTAATTATACTTTGCACTGAGTCTAGCAACCAGTTCTTTAGGTGGAAGCTTCTATTTGAGTCACAATTAATTCCTGAGCTTGGTTGAAGAACCTGATGTGATTTGGAATACTGCATTAATCAAACAGGAGTTCAGCATGTTTGTAGTTCATTTGCATCACCCGATAAGGAAAAAGGTCCAGCTCTACATATGATGCTCAGGGGGAAACGCCAGACTTCGCCCAACAACTAACACACTGAAATTTGACCAATGGAAAATCATGTACACAAATGCTCGCAGTCTGGGAAACAAGATCCCAGACCTGCAGGCAATAATGACAGAGGCTAAACTGGACATAGTAACCATGAGCAAGATATGGTTCACTAGTAACCACACTTGGGAGACTACAGTACCTGGCAATGCACTGTTCAGAAGAGACCAAGGTGCAAAAGGGGGGGGGGCTACAGAAATTCAGAATACAAATATGGAGCCAGAAGAATTGTGGGTCACCCTGGAAACAGGAAATGGGATAGCCATATGAACCGGGGTTGTCTACAGGCCTCCAGACCAGGGGGAGGACATAGACACATTACCATTAGAAGATGTACAAAACTTGATAGCTAAAGGGGGAGGTTCTGATAATGGGAGACTTCAACATGTCAGATACAGATTGGTCAATACCAGCAGGAACATCTGCCAGAACTGGACACATAGAGGATTCCCTGCAATGGGAGGGCCTCAAATAACTGGTACAACAACCCACAAGCGAGAGCACTATCCTAGATCTAGTACTGACTAACAGGGAAAGGATCACAGATCTCCAGGTAGAAGGTCACCTGGGGGCCAGTGACCATCACATGGCATGGTTCAATTTGGCCACTAGAACTAAATAATCCCATTCCAGGGCAAAAATACGGGACTTCAGAGGAGCTGATTTTGATAAGATGGCCAACAGAGTTACGCTAGCCCTGTCAAAAAGAAATATAGGTGAGGGGGTACAGGCAAAGTGGGCAAGCATTAAGGATGCAATACTTGAAGCAACATCCCATTGTGTTAGAGAGAAAAGGAAGTTCAAAAGAAGAAGAAGGAAACCACTTTGGTTCTCAAAAGCAGTAGCAGAAAAGGTTAGAACCAAAAGGCTGGCCTTCAGGAAATATAAGGGAATGCAGTGGGATGAAGATAGGGAGGCATACCAAACTTCCCTAAGGGAAGCAGGGAAGGCAGTAAGGCAGGCAAAGGCCCAAACCAAGGAAACACTACCAAGACTAGTAAAAGAAGATGACAAGAATTTCTATAGATACATTAGTGAAAACAGAAAGTCCAGAGGGGGTATTGCTCAGATCAAAGGGGATAAGGGGGAGTGTGAGGAGGAGGACCATGTAAAAGCATCTATCTTAAATAGATACTTCAGCTCAGTATTTACTGAAGAAAAGGAAGGACAGGGCCACAGCTCAGCACCATGGACATGGGGGGGAGGGAAGTATGCACTAGTTCCTTCATGAAAGAAAGGGTCCCACAAGAGCTCATTAAGTTCAGGGTGGACAAGGCAAAGGGACCTGATGGCATACATCCCAGGGTACTAAAGGATCTAAGGGTGGAACTAGCAGAGCCATTATCAGAACTGTTTAGTGAGTCTTTCAGCACAGGAGAGGTCCCAGAAGACTGGAGAATGGCTCATGTGATCCCGCTCCACAAGAGTGGCAGCAGGGAGGAGGCAGGGAGCTACAGACCAGTCAGTCTAACCTCAGTAGTGGGCAAGATTATGGAGGCACTCCTTAAGGAAAGGATAGTTCAATGCCTGGAATCCATAAGAGCACAAGATCCAAGACAGCATGGGTTCACAACAGGAAGGGCCTATCAAACTAATCTCATAGATTTCTTTCACTGGATAACCAGAGTGGTGGACTAAGGGGGAGCAGCTGATGTCAAGTACCTTGACTTTAGCAAAGCGTTTGATAGTGTTCCAGACAGAAGATTTTTATTTATTTATTTATTTAGGGATTCAGATCATACCTTTGAGCTCTGAGCTCTTTTACAAAGGTTCTATGTCAAACGATGACAATGACAACAATAACAAACAGTTTATATATAGTATTCAAATAGTAGGTAGCTAGTATACAGTAAGGTTACACTGCCATTCATAGTACCAATGGTGATAGTACAGCATCAAGAGCATTCAACTAGGGTAAAGGACAGTGTTTGTATGTAGCAAAGGAGATAAAGAGGTGTGACACCTAATGTGAGAGTCCGAGGAGGAGTTAAGGTGAGGGGGAAGGGAGACGGGGGGGGAGAGTGGGCAGCCAAAAGAAGTGGCTTTGTCTAGGAGGTTGGGAGGCAGTGGTGGTAGATTGTTTATAAGGTTGATCCAGTTGGGGGAAAGGAATGGGGGAAGAGGAAGACAGAGGAATAGGTTCAAGGGGGTAGATTGATTAATAAACTGGGTAGGCTCAGTGTGGGTCAGAAGTTGGTCAGCTGGGTGGCAAACTGGTTGATGGGCAGAAGATAGAGAGTGATGGTAATTGGTATACAGTCAGAAGAGATGCAATTCACAAGTGGGGTACCTCAAAGATCAGTTCTGGGGCCAGTCCTCTTCAATATCTTCATCAGTGACATTGCAAATGGACTAGAGGGTAAGGTTTGTCAGTTTGCAGATGACTCCAAGATCAGCAACAGAGTAGATCATCCAGATGAAGTGGGCAGAATGAAAAGAGATCTGGATAAACTGGCAAAATGGTTGGAAGAATGGCAGCTTGGGTTTAACGCGAAAGAAGTGCAAGATCATGCACATAGGGAAGAGAAATCCTGAAGCCACTTATTGGATGGGAGGGGAGTTGCTGACCTTCACAGGGGAAGAAAGAGACTTGGGCATTATCATCTCAAATGACCTAAAATCATCCAAGCAGACCACTAAAGCAGTAGGTAAGGCTATGGGGATGTTTGGGTGTATTAGTAAAGGTACCAGAAGTCAGAAGAAGGAGGTAATGGTCCCACTTTACAAGACACTTGTTAGGCCCCATCTAGAGTACTGCATGCAGTACTGGAGACCACACCTTCACAAGGACATTAACCAAATTGAGGCAGTCCAGAGAAGGGCAACCAAAATGGTGCAGGGTCTGCATCCAAAAATGTACGAGGACAGATTAATGGAGCTCAATATGTATACCCTAGAGCAAAGGAGGGAGAGAGGTGATATGATCAAAATATTCAAACACCTTAAGGACAATAATAAGGTGAAAGAATCTAACGTTTCAGTATAAGAAAAATAGCAGGACAGGAGGACACAGCATGAGATTAGAAGGTAGCTGATTAAGGGGTAATATGAGGAAGTTCTTTTTCACAGAAAGGGTGGTGGATGCATGGAACGGCCTACTTCAGGAAGTGGTGAATATGAATACAGTACAGGTCTTCAAACAGGCATGGAATAGGCATTAGGGAGCAATACAGATGAGTATGAATAAATAGGCCATTCACAGAGCAAAGGCTGATGGCTCATTCATAAGGTAGAAAAAGAAATGGGCAGACTGGATGGGCCTTGAGGTCCTTGTCTGCTGTCAATGTTTATGTTTCTATGCTTCTATAATGGCACCTTGGAAAAGAGGATCGGCTTCATCTTTCTGCTTAATTTAAAATTTTAATTTGATTTAGGTTTTTGGTGCAGTCCAGTTTGGATGGTATTGCTGCATATATCTTCAGCTCAGTACCCAGAGTCCTTCAATTTTTAATCTCTGAGCGACTTCAAAGAGACATCTATGGCAGATTCTTTTTATCTATGATCCTGAAGGTGTTTGTGTCCTGGTCAATGAGTACACTGTTTTGTTAGCATCGATCGTGATCTGCCACTAAGTGTAATTGGAAGAGATTCTGCCTCTGCCTTCTCAGCTTTGGCGGGCTGGACTGGCTTCTAGCCTTGGTTTATATATCTTAATTAATACATAGGTTGCAACTTTTTTGCCTCACTGCCTGTGTAGAGTTATGGCATCCTTAGCAGTATTGTCCAATCACTGTTGTCTTATTAATAGCTGGGTGCTAATTAGGACATTTGATGTCGACTGCTTTCTATGCATCTAATTGAGCTTGTTAATGTATTTTACTTACCAAGGATACGAAAAGGTATTCAGTTATTTATTTATTTTTTTATTTCAACTAATCTGTTTTTGAGCTCCAGTTTATAGCATATATTTTGTGGGTTTTCAGGAGAGGAACGGGGGAGGGGTGCTGAGGGGATAGCAGCTGCACAGTATGGGAGCCATCATGCACTGGATGTTTTGTTGGGGTGGTGGGTGGGACTGGGTACTCAGTCTTTTTTCAGGGGAGAACCTTGTTGGAATTTAATTTTTTGTGTACGTTATATCCTCTTGTCTTTGTTGGTTTGGGAAATAACTCAGTCTTTATATTCTGTCATGGCATAACTGTGTGATATGGACTCAATTTGACCCCCAGATTAGCAGTGTTTAATTCTGGAGTAGTATTTTGGACTGTGGAGGATTGGATTCCACATCATCTACATTCTCTTGGGATCAGGAATCTGGTGGGGGGAGGGGTGGGGGGTTCAGGTGTCATTGGACATTGGTGGACTCTTCAGTATGCAGCTTAGGGGGCCGGGTTTGGATGTGCTCCTGAGCAGGCTGTTCCTGGGATTCACTATCATTGCTATTAATCTTACTTGGGTGGATAGAATAGACAGTAGTTAATTTCTTACGAAATATGGTAGGGGTCGCACTCAATATGTGGATGGGAAGGAGGGGTTTATGGTCGGGTCTGTTGTTGTTGAGGATTTTGTGTGCTTTTTTGTATGGGGTTGGGGAGGGGTGTTTATGTTATAAATTTTGACATGCCTCTGTGGATATATTCTGCCTAAGGTTTTGAAGTTGTATCCTGCTTTATCATTTCTTATTTTATGTCCTTAACTGGGAATTCGATTCACGGAGCATGTTTTTGCACAATATGGTGGGGGGAGGGTGGCAGAGTGGAATGGATTGCTTCTTATTTTCTTCCTTGCTGAGGGAGGCATTTTAACTGCTGGGTTTATATATTATGATTATCTGTGGCATCCATAGTTACATATGCCACATGGAATATAAAGGCAGCCCATTCTAATGTTAAACAGTATCAGCTTATTAAACATATGCAACAGTTGAAATGCAATGTGTTTTTTTTAAAGGAGACCCACCTTCTTACTAAAGAGGGTAACCTTTCTTAAAGGACAGTTGGATGGAACTGACTTTTTACTTGGCTGTGTTTGCGACCCAAATGCTGACACACCTTCCTTTTTCATGGAACTGGCATCACTCTTGGCTCCATTCCACTCTCTCCCTATAATTATTGGAGGAGACTGGAATATCTCTGTTACTCAGGACCTTGATATAACAGATAGGATTAGGGCTGGTCTGTCTCCTGCCCAGTTCTCCATCCAGGAATTCTCTGACTCACTGGGCCTTTGTGACCCTTGGTGGGTATTACATCCCCAAATTAAAGATTTCACTTTACATTCTCCGATTCACTGGTCCTCCTCTGACACTGAATACTTTTTTATCAGTCGGGCATTGGTGGGGTGCTAGGGGCAAGATTTCTCCCAGAGTTATATCTGATCACTCCTTAGTGTGGCTTAAGCTTTCCATGCTCCCTACCTTCCAGAAAGAAACTTCTTGGAAACTGAATAATAAACCTTTGCAGGACAAGTAGGCAATCCTCTGAATCAAAGATCAGGTGGAGGTTTTCACCTCTCAAAATGTTGGCTCTACTCAGAATGTTGACATACAGTGTTGTACCTTCACGTGTTTCATTCAGGGTGAGCTCATTCGTCTTGCTTCCAAGTGCAAGCAGAAGAGGGAGACGAAGTTGGCCACCCTGCTAAATAGTATTAGGGACAAAGAAAAATCCCTAAACCCTGTTACTCCGGGTGCCCTTCATCTTAAACTATTGTCGCTTTGGGACAAATACAGCAACCTTCTATGGGAGCAGGCCGAATATGCCATCTTCAAAACTCATGCTAAATATATTGACCATGGCGAGAAAGCTGGCTGCCTTTTGGCTTTATGCCTTCAGAGGCAGGAAGTGTCCCAGCTAGTATCTGCTATTCAGTCAGCCAAGGACGGTTCCATTAAAATGGCACCTAAGGATATTGCTCTCAAATGTGAGAAGTTTTATTGGGAGCTTTATGGTCCTATGCAATATTACCCTTTACCTGCCCAAATCAAGGAGTACTTAGCTTCTATCTCCTTTCCTACTCTATCTGCAGATCAACAGTCCCTTTTATTAGCCCTTTGAACAATCCATGAAATTTTATCTGCCATCAATGCCCTGCTGCTTGAAAAAGCACTGGGGCCTGACGGCTTCACCACAAATTTTTATAAGTTGCTTGCAAAAGCGCTTGCCCATGTCTGCATCATCATTTTCTATATATAAACATATATAATATCTATCTATACATATATATATATATATATATATATATAGATATATAAAGTCTATGGAAAAAACATCATTAATGCATCAGTTAGGGTTCTTCTACAGTGAAAAAAGCAATGAAATTTGATTTTAGGGTTCCCACCCCTTGCACCCCCCCAGCCTGCCTCCACCAACAGGCATTGGGGTGTGCATTTGGGTATTCTGCCCTACCTCTCACCCCATTCTCCTACACTGCACCACCTCAGCTAAAAAAGTACATTGACAACAGCAAGGCCAGCCAACAAACAAATGGTAATCTAGTAGAGCAATAGAAAACGCTGTCTACAAAACTCAAAACAGCTACCAACTGTGTGTATTATGAGTGCTAATGCAAAGAGGTGCTCTGAAAATCCTGAGCACCTCTTTGCATTAGCACTCGTAATACACTCAGTTGGTGGCTGGCCATGGAGGTAAAATGTGGGCTGTGCTGTCGCTGGCTGGGGAAGGTGGAGGAAGGTGGGTCAAGTGCTGGCTGGGTGGGGGTGGGCCAGTAGACTACTAGGAAATTGGACATCCTTGTCTATTTTATTATGATGGGGGTCCGAAGACTACCAGGGATATGAAAAATAATTATAATTTAATACAGATCGGGAGCAGTAGACTACCAGGGATATGAAAAAGAAATCTTTATCAAATACACATTGGGGGGCCACTAGACTACCAGAAAATTGCAGATGCTTATATATTTTATTATCATGGGGGGGCACTAGACTACCAGGGATATGACTTACAATTATAATGTTATACAGATTGAAGGGGCCACTAGACTACCGGGATATATTTATGAACATTGGCAGGGGGCCACCAGATATCGTTATCTATTTTATCAGGATGGGGGGGCACTAGACTACCAGGGATATTTAAAACATAATTTTTTTTTATTCACATGGCACAGAACAAAGCCCCTTGAGCAAAACCCACCCTCATTTAAGTTTCCAGGGCACCCCTGGGCTGAGAAAAAAATTTTTTAAATCTGGCCACCTCATCCCTAGCTCGCGATGCACGATCGCGATCAAAGAATCTCACGATCAAAGAATTTGCAGGCTCGCGATCAAAGATCATTAGAGAGCTGCAAATCAAGATTTTAAAAGTTCATAACTCTTTTTTTTGACTGATTTGGATGAAACCAAAGGTATAGCTCGATAGATCGGAGCCCCCTGAGTGAAACCCATCCAAGATTTACTTCAGAAGTGACCCCTGAGCTGAGATATTTGTGATTTTCTGATCGGAAATTTTAAAACAAGTTGGCGGACCTCGCGATCAAATATTTTTATAAATTCTTGGGGACAAAGATTCTTGAACAACCAGGCTGCAAATTCTTTGATTGCCAGGTGGGATGAGATGGCCAGACCCCCATTCTTTGTTCGCAAAACATATATATAAACTTTCCCATTGACTTATAATGGGAACTTAAAGCGGCATAACTTTTGAATGCCTTAATATTTTTTCACCAAATGAAAAGCAGCACATGTGGCCAACAAAGCTCTTTCAAATGAGCCATCTCACAGAGTGGCACACCACACAACAGTTGTACAGGGCCACATCCAAAATCCCAAAAGCTACCTCCAAAAACAGATAATTTTGCATTTTTCACCGTTTTCGTACGTAAAAACTGTACGTCCGACTGAAACAAAATCTGGCAGATCAAGAGATCTATCATGCCCCACCAAGCTTTCCAAATTTCAGGCAAATCCATTGAAGGGGTCTAAGTTATTAACACCCAAAAGTTTGACTTTAGTATGTAAGGACCTCTGAAACCTAACTATAGTGGTGCAACTGGCCACTATTATATATATATATATATATATATATATATATATATATATATATATATATATATATATCTTTATATGACTCTGGTATCTCTGAGAAATCTCTCTGACTGGAGTTGAGAATCCTTAAGTCAGGGGGTGCGGGGGGCTCAAAAGAACAAAGTGTGAACCGGCAGCTGACTGCAGAATGTGGTCGACCTGCCGGTGTCTCTGACGGGGCGTCCGACAAAATTTTTGTCGACTCCCATCGTGGATCCCTTAACAATGACATCAAGATCTTAGCCAAAATATTAGCCTCAAGAGTTAATCAGGTCTGGGCTGGTCTCATATGTTGTGAGCAAGTTGGCTTTAAGCCTACACACTCTTCAGTGGACCAACTTCGCAAGCTCTCTCACATTTTTTCTGTGACCAGGGATTTGGTGACTCTGGCTGCCTTGGTCTCCTAGGACACAGATCTAGCTTTTGATGGGGTTAATTGGAATTTTCTGTTTGCTACCTTGTAGCAGTTTTGTTTTCCATCATCATTCCGTTGTTTGGTTAAAGTGTTACACTACTCTCTTATTGCCCAGATATACTGTAATGGAGTTTCCTCTTTGATTTTTTCTCTGTATTTGGGTACAAGACAGGGTTGTCCTCTTTCTTCCCTGTAATTTAATAACTTTCTGAATCCCCTTTTATTATAGTTTAAATCAAATCCAGAATTAACTGTGGTTCAGGTTGGCTCCTGGGATTTAAAATTCTCCTTTTATGCGGATAACATATTGTTACATGTTTTGCAGCCTAAGTTAGCCATTCCCACTGCTTTAGCAAACATTCAAAAATTCAGTGCCCTTTCTTTTTTTTATTTAGAGTTTGTTACAAATTTTTATACATATATGAGACAGAGCCATATACAGTGAGTCCATACATCTGCTTAAAGAACATGGTACAATGGATCTGTCCCCCCTTCCCCTTCTCCCTCACCCCTCACCCCTCTCCCTCCCCACAGTCCATAAAGCCCAGGTCATTTGGTAAAATGTTGACATTAGGATACAAAAATTAGAGGGAATACAGGGTGTGCAAAGGGTCCCATATCTTTTGGTAGTTAGTCTGTTATGAAGGCTTGCTATTACTTTTTCAGTTCTGAGATTAGCTAATAATCTGCTTAGCCATTCAGTATAAGAGATGGTTTCACCATCTTTCCAGTGTTTAAAGACCAATTTTTTTAACAGACATTAAAATCAGCAACATATGATACTTGCAGTTACTTACTGACATTTGGGAATAGTCACCCAATAAACAGATTTCGGGCTTAAAATATTCTGATATCCCTAACAATGGGTCTGCTTTTGCTTGGGTATTAGTCCATAAAACAGCTACTTTGGGGTAATCTCAAAAGTTGTGAAGAAGAGTACCTTCTTCCTGGAAACAATGGGAACATAAATTGGAGGATATTAAACCCCATTTAGCTAATTTTTGAGGAGAATAGTACAAATCATGCAAAATGTGAAACTGCATATGCGTAATTGATCTTGTGTTACAAAACGATGGCAATTCCACCAAAGGATGGGTCAGTCTATATTCCTGTGGGGAAAAAGGGATGACCAGTATGCTGTGGGACATTCAGTGCTCTTTCTAATTACAGGCTCAGCTTTTACCAAACTACTGTCATGCCCCTGAACTCCGTGGTCCTTATATCTGATATCCTTTCTCTCAATCTGTCCTGGTCTCCTAAACAGATAAAATATTGTGGTATTTCTTTGTCCAGAAATGTGTCTCAATCCAAAAAGCTCAAGCTGGTTAATCTAGTCTCCTTAGCACAACAAGGCTTGCAGAGAATGAAATCTCTTCCCCTGTCTCTGTGGGGGAGAATTAGCATTGTTAAATTAATATTTACTCCATTTATTTTACCCCCATTTACATGCTCAAAATTTGGCTTCCCCTTTCCTGGTTCAAAAGACTGCATTGTTTAATTTCCAATGTTATTTGGCTAGGTAAGACTCCTAGAAGAGCACACAATATACTGGCATCTCCTAAAGAGTTTGGGCTGAGTCTCTGACTCCTAAACTTTATCTTGTATTATCTGGCCAGTCATGTGGGCAAATACCTAAAATGGTGTTGCCTGCTTCTGGAAGATGAGTCTCCTGTTTACTTCTCTATTTGGTTAGCTCTAGAAATAGATCAGATAGTGAAAGCCGACCTTTCTTCCAGGGCCTTGTTGTTTTCTTCACCAAAAGATCTTCCTTCTGCCCTTCGTAGTTCCCTAATTGGTCTGTCAGTGTCCATTCACAGCTGTGTACATATTTGTGGTACAAAGGGAGGATATATCTTAGCCTGTCTTCCAGAATACTAATTTCAAAATTGGTGGATGAGTAATTATGGTAGCATGGTTACCTCAGCTTGTGAATGTTCAGGTGTGAGACTTACTCCATAATGGGGTTCTTCTATCTACCAGGGAGATTAGGAGCCTTTTTCAGTTAGAAATTCACTTAGTTTTCAATGTTTTTTCAAATACATCATGTCATTCTTCAGCAATTTGGGAATGCTTTTCTGGATATTCATTTTTCTGAGTTTCTACAATTGTTACATGATTCAGCTTCCCAACCACATGCAGTATCCAAATTGTGCGATCTTTTTTATTCTAGGACCTTCCCAGATTTTGATGGGACATCCTCATATTGGAATGCCCATCTTCCACAATCGACATTTTGCTGCCGTCAGATTTGGAAAGACCTTTATTTAGTCACTTGGCTGGATAAACTAAGGCTTACCCAGTTTCAAATATTGAATAATTGATCTCACTTTGCACTGTTTCTTCCCCTAGAGGCAAAAAAAAGTTTGGCAGCGCTCTCTTTAAGATAACACACATACACTGTCACTGTTGTGATAATGTGTTAGTTTACTCAATTCAATATGATGGCAATACAGTGCAGAAATAACTGATTTGTGCTTTTTACACAGCAAAAAAAAACAGTCTCTGGAACAGTCTTACTTTGAATTGGTGCTTCAGTTCCAGCTTTCCCTCCATAGCACACTTAAGTTTTCCTGGCTTAATTGCCTACTCTATATACCTTACTGTAGTGTAGCAGGCTTCTAATGTGTTACATTAAAGAACTTGTTTGTTTTATTTTGTTTTACTTTGGGCGTGCTGCATTCCCTTCCATTTCTACGACTCCATCTTGCAGCAAGTTGGGTTGCACTACATATGGAGAGCCCACGAACAAACTTGCTGATTTTTATGATGCTCAAAGGTGTCTTCCTCAGAGCTGATTTGCTCCCACAAATAATTTCCTTATACGTTGTTTGGATTTGCCATGGTTACTTTATGTCTCCACCATCCAAGCTGTGACAATTGCTTTACTTTGCAACATTCATTAGTGCAAGTGATTATGTGTTAAAAACTTAAAAAATTAAAAACTTCACAGACTTGCATACTCAGAACTAATGGTTCTTTACAAATATTAAAGAAAATGTCATGAATTCATATGTGTATGCACTTATCTGATACAGCTAATTACACATTATCCATTTTAAGGTAATCTCACCTTTAAATCATAATGTTACACATTGCATGCAACTCACTCGACATGTTTTTATTTAGGCACTTCTGCATCATATTCCAAATACACTTGAATCTTTTTACTAGTAATTTGTTTTTACTTTTTACTTTTGGACATCAAGTTAATGTTTTATATACAGAATGTCACTACCAAATTATTGGTGGAGGTTTAGGCACTGTGACTCTTAATACTTCAATATACTAAGGACCATGGTCTTTTATATTCTACTAAAGTAGCGTATGCTATCAGAGTTCACAGATGTCAAAATGATATAGAAGAAGTCAATTCCAAGCCTAATTTTTTGATGAACGGTTACTGCACCTTATCATTTCTAACAAACAATTCAGTTAGATTGTTCCTTTGGTGGGTAAAATATGCATTCAAGCCATTTAGTAATCTGTAATTATTTACTGACTCATGATAAGGGGAACCTCCTCTTTTGTGAAACCCCTTCCCAAAATACGTCAGTACCATGTGTATTGTTTTAAAATAATGTGACATTTGTTTGGATGCAGAATGAACCTTGATTACCAAATTTTTATCAGTGATTGCTTGCTGAGTATCTACTATTTTGGTTTTGTTTAGACAGTAACTTTACACTTAAGAACTGAGTCATTACAGTTTTTACAGACCTTATAAAACTATTATTTGTTTTATTTTCATATATTTTCTTAGTCATAGTCTTAGTTTCCCACATAACTGCTTAAACCATTATCTTTACTTAAGCCTTTGTGGACAATAGTCTCAAGTTCATTAATCCAGAAACTCTCTCTTTGCTCAAGCAATTTTTTTCAAGTCACTTCCCCTTTTAGATATTAGTACCAGTTTGATTCCAATAAATCTCAGGGATGCTGGTGAACCATGGTTTCTTTCTTCATAGTGTCTGGCCATTGCATATGTTTGATTCTTTACCCTTATTGTTGTCTTATATTCTCCAATCCTATTTCTTATTTCCTGCTTTGTTTGGCCTTTGTATGCTAAGCCACATGGGCACATATGCATATCACTTATCCCTTGTGTTCTGCAAGCAATGAAGCCATTTATCTCATATTTCCTTCTCTTCCTTGGGTAGGTAAATGTTTTAACATTCATGGTGTTATTGCAATGGACACAGTGTCCACACTTGAAATTTCCTCTTGGTGGCTGTGGCATCCAGTTTGGTCTCACTGTCTTGGTTTCTTCAAAATAACTCTGCACTAATATGTCTCTAAGATTTCAACCTCTTTTTCTTGTGAACCAAGGACCTTCCTCTACATCTGCTATGCACAGTTCCCCTCTTAAGATATTCAAAATTTTCTGAATTATATTATTAACTTTCTCCATGTTGCCATGATACACTGTACTATAAGTAATTCTGCTTTCATTTCTTTCTTTCTATCACCTTTTTGTCTAGGGTACTCTCTCTTGTGGTTTCCTTTGTCCTTTTTACTGTATCCATTAATATGCCTGGGTCATAACACCTTTGCAGAAATCTTTTGCACATTGTAGCCATTTCTTTATTTGCTTCTTTTTCTTTAGAGTAATTTCTTTTCACCCTGATCAGCTGTCTGTATGGGATGTTTCTTTTTAGGTAATATGGATGGCTACTTTTCCAATATAAAAGCATGTTTTTAGCAGTAGGATTTTTGAAAAGTGGCCTTTCTAATCTGTTCTCTTTTTTTATAAATACACACATCTAGATATTTTTTTTTATTGAATAATTTATCATTTACTCCCATTAAGCTAGCTAAGATGGGCACACTTCAGTCTTCCTTATGTACTCTGTGTGGTCTTGCAGAGGAGATGCTTCTGCACATTTTCTGGGAATATCCTTAGTGGCCAACTGGTGGAGTTTAATCAAGACTAAGGCTGATCCTCTTCTAGGGATAGAAGGAGATTTTACTCCTGAAATTTGCATAGTGTGTGTGATTACAACAATATCATGGTGAAAGAGTGGAGATACTTCCTATCTTTAATTTCATTACCAGCTAAAAGGTTAGTACTCTGACACTGGCTTGATCAAACTCTTTTATCATACCAAGAATTGTTGCAGGAACTCCTTTTTAACCTCTGGGTAGAACAGATGATTGCCAGTCTTCGTAACAGGCTTTCTTCCTTTAAGAAGAAATGGAGTAAGTTGCATACTCATTACACCATGTAAATGGTTTTGGGAGGCTCCTATGTCACTCTAAGTTTATGGTATACAGTTGAATAATGTTTATTTCTTAACTGGCCATGTCTTTCTTACTTTTAGATATTATGTTTTCCTTAATGGTTATATTATGCTCCCATTTGCCAGGTTTAGTGGTCCACTCTGACAGGGAGGTAGGGGTTGGGCAAGGTGGAAGTAAACGGGATTGTTTTTTGTTGTTGCTGTATTGTTATTGTGTTGTATTTATAGTGTTAATCTATGTTAATAAAGGACATTAAATTTAAAAGAAAATAATAAATCAGGCAAAGGAATTCAATAAGTGAGATAATTTTTACAAATAACATAAGTAATAAGCAGAAGGAGCTGAATTAATCAGTGACCAGTAGTTCTTCTTCTTGAGTGTAAGTCTCTACGGTACATGATCAGTCTAACAGTAGTAGCAGAATGTCTTATATAAGTAGGCAGTTAAAGCTCTATTTTAATAAAGATATGATCCGGTACATAGCAGTCTGTAAAGTTCATGTTTAATGCCCGAAAATGCAAAGTGATACACTTTAGGTGCAGAAATGTGTGACAGAGTACTGGCTTAACAGAGTAAAGAAATGACTCTCCAGGGAAGAAAGGGACTTGCAACTAATAATTAATCAAAATAAAATATCAGTACTGCAAGACAAATATGATGATGGGTTGCAGCTGCCATGGTTACACCAGTTACATAGTGGAGGTTATTCTGCAAATGTACAAGTTGCTGGTTAGACCACACCCAGAGTATTGTGTGCAGTTCTAGAATCAAAACTTGAAAAAGGATGGGGATATATTGGAGACAGTCCAAAGAGGAGCAACCAAAATGATCAATGACCTATAGGGCAAGACCCATGAGAAAAGACAGAAGGACCTCGATATGTACTCACTGGAGGTTAGAAGGGAGAACAGATATGACAGAGCTGTAAAAACACATTAAGGAGTACACCATAGTGCACCATACATAATAGTTCAAAATAATAGTTTAACCAGTACGGATCACAATCTCAGCCTAGAAGAAGGAAAATGTAGAAAAAAGTCAGAAAGCATTAGTTCACAGAGAGTGTAGTGGATAACAGAAACAGCCTGCCCAGGAATGTGGTTAACACAGGAACCATAAATAGATTCAAAACATGGTGGAACAATGTCAAGAGGATCACCAGAAGGTTGGCTAAACATTGATGCAAGAGTAGTGTGGGGGGGGGGAGGAGGAGGAGTATGGCTAGAATTAAGGTAGGGCAACAGGGATGATTTGATTGGCTCAAAGTTTGCTTCTGTCTATACTTTCTAAGTTTCTTTGTAACTATGTTATCCAGTAATGGTGAGCAACACCTTTCATTCCTTTTGTAGTTGTTCTGGTGGTCTATATCACTAATAAATCAGTCATCCTGAAAAGGAGTAATGTGGACTCTCTTTTTCCTCAGTTTTGCTGCTAGTGCAGCCATAACATGTATGAAGATATGTGGAGTAGATCCTAATCCAAATGATGGGCATTGATACTAGAAGTGTTATCCTGGTACATAATCTCAGGAATTTAAAGTGCATAGCTCATATGGGTATGTGGAGGTAAGCATTCTTGATAAGTAGTCTTCTAGTCAAATTGTTAGAATTGTGTTCTGCAGTATCTCCATTTTGAACTTTTTTGGCCTGATGAATTGCTTGTAGAACTTCAGGTACAATACTGGCCTGAAGCTGCCTGGAATCCTCACCTTATCCTCTTGATGCTGCAGTACTTATGTAATAGCCATGATTGTTAAAACTGGTTGTGAATAGTTCTGATTTCTAACTTTGAGTGTTTTCTTTCTCTGAAGCATTCTCAAACTGTAAAGAAATCCCTGAGCTAGTCACACAACACATCTGATGGAGGAGGATGCCCATGCTTGAGACCCATCAGGGACCATACATAAAAAAAACAATTATTATGCTGCTATAACCCTTCTGCTCATTTGTAAATGTTACATTGAAGCCTTCAAACCTGTTTGCTACTCAGCAGTGACTTTTTTAATTCAAAGTACTGTATGGAAGAATACAGAACAAGTAAAGATGTGGCTGATCAACAGCAGCACCTGATTCCAGCATGCTGTCAGATGCCAAAAAGACGCATGATGCAATTCTGTTGGACAGTCTGCCAACACAATAAGAGGATCAAAAAGCAATGAACAGTTGTTTTTTTCAGAGCTGGTCTTGATAAAAATGATCCTCATGGACATGGCTGATTACTTCTGTGATCGTAAATCACAGAAATACAGAATTTGAGAGCAGATAATGACCACTTGGTCCATCTAGTCTGCCCATTTCTCCCTACCCACACTATTACATCAGACCATACCCTATCTACAGCTGTTTCTTCCTCATCCCCTTCCTTTCTATTATGATTCCCTTGTGCATATTCCATGCATTTTTGAACCCCACCATTGTTTTCCCCCACCACCTCCACTGGAAGGCTGTTCCAGGAATCTACCACTTTTTCTATGTAGTACTTCATCAAATCTCTCTTGAATCTTCCCCCTTCAGCTTTGTAGCATATCCCCTTGTTTGGGAGGACCTTTTCTTCTGATAAATACTCCCCTCCTGTACCTTGTTAACCCCCATGAGATATTTAAAGGTCTCTGTCATATCCCCCCTCTCCCTCCTCTATTCCAAGGTGTACATATCGAGGTCAATTAGTCTCTCTTCATAGGGCTTTTGATGCAGACCCTGCACCATTTTACTTGCCTCCTCTGGACTGCCTCCAATCTGCTATATAATTCCAGAGGTGTGGTCTTCAGAACTAGACACAATACTTCAGGTGGGGTTTTATCAGCAATCTATACAGAGGCAAAGCCACCTCCCTCTTTCTACTGGTGATACCCCCTTCCTATGCTGTCCAGCATCCCATTTGCCCCCCACAGTCTTGTTGTACTGTCTGGCTACCTTTAGGTGATCTCATATGATTACCCACTGGACTGTTTCCTGCTGGTGGTCATAAGTACCACTGCACCAATTTTGTACTATGTCTCTTGGTTTCTGTGCCCTAAGTGCATTAACTTGCACTTTTTTCCATTGAAATCCCATCTTCCATATCTTTGACCACTCCTCTAGTTTTCTCATGTCTCTGTTCATCCCCCACCTGGGGTGTCTACCATATTAAAGATTTTAGTGTCATCCACAAAGAGGCAGACTCTCCCTTCCAGCTCCTCTGCATTGTCACTTATAAAGAGATTAAAAAAGTACTGGTCCTTGCACTGATTCCTGAGACACCCTGCTGGTCACCCTCTCTTCTTTAGAATGAACTCCTTTTACCACCACCCTCTGTTACCTATTCCCTAACCAATCTCTTATCCAGTTTACCACCTTTGGACCCAGTCCTAAGCTACTCAGCTTGCTTACTAGTCTCAGATGTGGAACAGTGTAGAATGCCTTCATGAAATCTAGGTAGGCCACATCTACCACTCCACCCTGATCTAGTTCTTTGGTCACCAAGTCAAAGAAATGTATCTGATTCATTTGACATTACCTCCCCCTGTGAACGTATGCTGTCTTGCATCTTGTAACCAACTGGATTCAAGATATTCCAAAATTCTTTTCTTCAGCAGTGATTCCACCATCTTTCCCACCACCAATGTTAGGCTGACTGGCCTATAACTGCCTGCTTCCTCCATGCTACTAATTCTGTGTAGTGGGACTACATTTGCCATCCTCTAGTCCTCTGGAACCACTCTTGTTTCCATTGAGCTGTTAAACAGAACTGTCAGTGGTGTAGCTAGTATTTCCCTGAGCTCCCTCAATACCCATAGATGCACCCCATCTGGCCCCATTGCTTTGTCCACCTTCAGATTAGCATGTCCCTTCAGGACTCTTGCCACCAAAAAAGGACTAGTGTCCACCTCCCTCCCTTCAAAGCTCATATTACTTTTTTGTGCCCCCTTCTCCTTCCTCTGTGAACACTAAATGAAAGTATTTGTTCAAGGTGTCTGCCTTTTCCTGGTCCTCCTCTGTATAGTCCCCAACTTCCCTTTTTAACCTTACAATCTCAACCCTGGTCTTTTTATTTTCACTTACTGTACATACCTAAAAAATGTCTTGTCCCCTTTCATTACCTCATGAGCTATTCTCTCTTCAGTTTGCACCTTTGTGCTCCTTACTGCTTTCCTACTTCCCTCTGTTTTCCTCGACACTCCTCCCTAACCTTCTCCCTCTGCGTCTCCTTGTACCTTCTGAATGCTACTGTTTTAGCTTCTACCTTTTAAGACACCTCTTTCGAGAACCATAGCAGTCTATTTTTTCCAGCCAAACTGATCATTATTACTAAATCTGGTATGCACTAATTTGTCTTGGCTGAAACAGCCAAACAATAACTTCCCTGGATCCTGTTATCCCTATTTCCCAGACTGTCAAGCAATCCAGAAGGGACTCAGATGCACCACTGATGGAATGGTAAGTATAAGGAATTTTTGACACTTGAACTAGTCATGGATAGTGCTGTGCAGAATGTAGAATTCTGGTGAAATTAGCATGGAAAGATCATTCCACCAGTGGAATTTCTGTTGGAAATTCATTGGTTCTTCTGCAGAATTCCACCTGCTGTGATCCATGGAATAATATTCCATGAAACAGCATTTTTCCACAGAAAATCATTCCGCAACATTTCTGCAGAAATTATTGAGATCTGCAAAATAATATTCCTACTACATACTGGTACAAATAATGTAGGCAGGGACCACGAAAAATATATTGTTAATTACTTTCCTGAAACTGGTACCCAAATTCAGAAAAAAGGAGGAACGGTTATAATATCAGGAATACTACATGTACTAAATAAACAGCCTGAAAGAAATAATACCATACAGAGGATATATGTACATCTGGAAAACAGGTGTTAGAAACAGAGAATACCATTTATCAATACAAGAGGAAGTTTTTTTGGGAAGAAGCAATCTGTATGTTTAAGATGGTCTTCACTTATGCAAAGCAGGGACTAATGTGCTGAGTAGACTGTTTAGTAATACACTCCCAAAAAGCAGTTTAAACTGAGTGGTAGGGGGAAGGTATGATGTGAGTACATCGGAAAATAAAATATTGCTGATTAATAACAGACATTTGGCTAACAACACTGAGGAATTGAAAAGATTGCTATGCAGAGAGAAAATTGATGTATGTGCATTAACTGAAACATGGTGAAAGTATGATGGGTGGATTAACATGATAGATGCATACAAAGGGTGGGATATTCAAAAGGGTTGTGCATGGCGCAACAGTGTTGCACCAGGCAAAACCCACTGATGTGCCCTGGTGCAATATTCAGAAGCTGATGTTGCACTGCTCAAATCCCGATGCGCTGAGGTGCATCAGTAATGTATGCGGCGCAAGTGCGGGGGGCATGCCCATGCATACTCAGCACATCCCAATATTCAGCCCGGGATGTGCTAAGCATATGCTGGTGCAGTCCCTTCTTGTGCCGCACACTGATCCTCAAAGTTGAGCAAGGGCTGGCCACCCACAGGTGAGCTTTCGTATTGCAGGGCTCAACATGGCAGCCACCAGCTGTGGATGGCCACCCGAGCTCCAGAGCCAGGGTCTGTCGGTGTCGCGCTCCCCCACCTTCTGATCTTGGGCATTGTAACAGAAATGATACCCCTGGTGGTCTAATGGACCACTTCCAGCCCTATTGAGGACATAGGTATTATAAAAGTATTTCAAATAATCCCTGGTGGTCCAGTGGACCACTGTCAGTCTAATCATGGACATACAGTAGGTGTAATAAAAGTATTTTAAATTATCCCTGATGGTCCAGTGGACTGTATCCAGCCTGATCGAAGGCTTTGTATGTGGAAAATCCCTGGTGGGACAATGGTACCCCCCTCCCCACCTACCCACTCAGACCCACCAGCCTGCTTCCCCCGGTCAGCAGCAGGCGGCAGCTCCCCACCTGCGAGAAGCCCAGCCGCCCATTGACTGACTGCGTACAGTACAGCTGTATGCCCATTGGTCCACAGCATGGACCAATGGGTATGCACACTGTACAGTACTACACAGCTCAGATATGTGAATGGATCCATTCACATATCTGGACTGTGTATTATGGTATGGTGTGCATGCCCATTGGCCCTGTGAGCGTGACATCTGTAAACACTGTATGCAGAAGTCCAGTCAGCGGGTGGCTGGGAGGCTTGCAGGTGAGGTTGCCACCCACCACTGACCGTGGGGAGGGGTGATGGGTCTGAGTGGGTGGGTGGGAGTAAGGTACCACTGACAACCAAGGATTATTTAAAATACCTTTATCATACCTATGCCCATGATTATTGAAAGTGGTCCACTGGACCACCAGGATATTTTCAAATACATTTACTATACCTATGCCCATGAACGGGCATTGGGGCACTTTGCTGTGATATGCAGGGAGCATTGGTCCTGACGGCTGCAGCCTGGCAGGGTGCCAGGTGCAAGTCGCCAGGGATCGGCACACCTGCATGCAAATGGGGCCATAATGACATGCTGATGGCTCCACTTGTGTCTTGCATGCATTATGGCCCAATTTGCATGTTCACCTATGAATATCGCTCCTGCTGCACCTAGCTCAGCTGCCCTTGAGCTGGCGCAGCCCTCTGCTCCTCAACCGCCACTTGCGCTTGCTCACTGCCACTGTTCCTGGTGCAGTGCTACTGCACCTTGTGCAATGCGGGTGGCCATGGTGCCATATTCAATGGTGCTAAGCCTTGGCGCAGCACCATTGAATATCACTCAGTCCACACACTGGCGCATCCCAGTTGCACTGTGCTCAACTTATGCCCCTGCCTGGCACAGTTCTGAATATCCTACCTAAGGTGTTCTACAAAAATAGGAAAAATAAAACAGGAGGAGGGGTGACCTATACATTAATAACACATATGAGGCTTGTATATGTGATACTATGATGAAAGAAATTGCAAATGTGGAACAAATATGGGTGAATTTGATTCCAAGAAATCAAAAGAAAATTCTCTTTGTAGTTTCTTATAGAGTGCCAAACTTAAATAGGGAGAAAATTAAAAGTCTATTGAAGCTTTCAAGAGTATTACACCAGGAAGTAAAACTATTATTTTAGGTGATTTTAATCTACTGAACATCAACTGGATAACTAATACTGTCTCTTCCCTATTAGATAAAATATTCATTGACATTATGGTGTTACTAAACATGAGGCAGATAATTCAATCAAATATGAGAAAGAACAATATATTGGATCTCGTGTTAAGTAATACAACACATGGCATCCTAAATTATATTATGAGGGAGGCATTATCTAACAGTGACCACAATATGGTAAAATTTTCAATTAAGAGTGTTTGCAAGGGTACTAATGATATTTCTAAGACCAGGATCTACACCAAAGAAGATATTAAAGATATCATGTGATATTTTGGTGGACAGGATTGGAAAAATGAATATAAGGGTCTGGACATGGAACAAAAATGGGAAATGCTTCATAGCAAGATGTAGTATTGTATTCAGCATTATGTGCCCCAAAAAACTAAATATAGATGTGGAAGTAAAATCCCAGTCTGGTACAACAAGACTGTAGGAGCAATGATTCGAGCAAAGAAAAAAAGAGTATAAAAAGTTTAAGAGTTCCCCTCAATCAATACTTGGAGAAAATGCAAAATAAGGACCAAACAATGCAAATTCTATACTAAGAAATAAAAAACTGAATTTGAATTAAAACTGGTTAATAGTACAAAGGATATTATGAAGGATATTTTTGGATACTTAAAAAAGTATATAAAAAGCCCGCCAGAAACTGGTCCAATTAAAGTTTGTAATGAAGTAATTTCTGATGGGAAAACTATGTATAATGTTTTTAATGAACATTTTATTAGCATCTTTGGGCAAAAGAATACTGCAAATTTAAGCATTCCTTTTACTGAGATCAAATAAATTACTATCAATGGAAAAGAAGTACAGGATAAGTTAAATAAATTAAACCAAAACAAGTCACATGGACCAGATGAAATCCATCCTAGACTCTTAAAAGAAGAAGAAGAATCAGCATTTATATAGCACTTTTCATACATCCAAAGTAGCTTACAAGCAAAGCTAGACCGGTAGTGAAGTGACTGAATGTGTGGTGGCGGCCATATCGCACATCATCACCCACACACAGCTTGGATAATTGCATGAACCGGTTTATGGGAAGGGGAATGTTGGCCAGGACACCGGGAATGTTCCCTACTCTTTTGCGAAGAGTGCCTTGGGTTCTTTTACTTCCACCTGGACACCCACCAGGACAACACCAGGATGGGCAGAAGGGACCTCTGTTTAATATCTCATCCGAAGGACTGCACACAACCCTGCAGCACAACACCCCCCAATACTGCACTTAGATGCCATCGATTTTTAGGAGCAAGTCGAATCCCGGTGTGGGACGAGAACCCATGACCTTCTGGTCCAGAGGCGGATGTGCTACCAACTGAGCCACACTGACACCAACTGACCAACGAACTTGCAGGGCCATTGGCTGATAATTTTTCTGATTCTTTTATAGAAGATAGGGTTCTTCCAGACTGGGGATTGGCTTGTGTGATACCGTTTTATGAAAAGGACTCCAAGCAGTATTATAGAAACTATAGACCAATAAGCCATAATTCTGTTATTGGTAGGATTATGGAGGAATTTGTAAGGGTCAAAATTGAAAAGCATGTATCACAAGTAGGGATGGTTAACATAAACCAGCATGGATTTACAATCAATAGATCATACATGACCAGGGTGTTTGCTTTTTTCGAGCCCGCCAGCAATGTACTGGATGAGGGACTGCCTGTCAACGTCTTATATTTGGACTTTTCAAGGGCATTTGATGTAGTACTGCATAATAAATTAATTGAGAAAATGATTGAATTAAAGTTTGGCCCCAATATTATAAGGTGGGTTAGATCATGGTTGGAGAACAGGCAACAAAGGGTGTCAATAATGGGACATCAATGTGAATGGGAGATGGTGATGAGTGGCATGCTGCAGGGCTCTGTGCTGGAGTCTACATTATTTAAAATCTATATAAGTACAATGCAGCCTAAACATAGTGCATGGATTAGTAAATTTGCAGATGATGTGAAATTGAGAGCGGTTGTAAAAAATATAACAGCTCTCATTGATTTTCAGGATGAAATATGAAATTTAGAAAAATGGGCAAAAGAATATGAAGGCCAAATATGTGCTAGAAAGCAAAACATTACAGGAAATTTACTCTGAAAAAGATCTGTGAGTAATAATAAATGACAAACTAACACCAGAAGATCAATGCAGGTAACCAGCAAGAAATGGCATGAGAACGCTGGGATGTATTTATAGAAATATAAGGAGTAAGGAAAGACAGATTGTTATTCCACTGTACAGGTCACTGGTTAGACTGAGTCTTGAGTATTGTGTACATTTTTGGTCCCCTATACAAAGGGCAGTATAGCAATCCTTGAAAATGTTCAAAGGAAAACAACATGGAATATAAACAATTTGGCCCAGATATTCAAACTGCACCCAAAAAGTGTGCAATAGCAGGAGCAAGCACAAGTCTATTGAGCCCATGTGCAAGAGACGCGATATTCAAAAACAGAGCAGGCCAAATTGCACCTACAGCCGACGACTGAATATCACACCACATGTGCCATAGCGCAACTAGGGAGGGGAAGCTGAGCAGATCTGATGCGCCATAGTGCTACAAGGGATGTTCAGCTGAGCAGTCCAGAGGTGCCATAGCGCAACCAGGGAGCCCCCCAGCTGTAGAGCAATGTAACAGCACAATCAGGGAGGGAGGGGTCCACCACCCATGCTACAGATGGGCACAGGAACACACAGCAGAACAGACATCATCACCCCACACCCCAAGCACAGCACAACTGGGGGAGGGCTGGAATAACCACTGGCCCATGGAGACCAGCAACCAACCCACAGCTTGGCCATGGTGCCCCATCACACCTACCAGCAAGCTGTGACTGGCACACAAGAAGGGCAGACCACCCCGTG
The DNA here is from genome assembly GCA_016271365.2 of Neoceratodus forsteri. NCBI lineage: Eukaryota > Metazoa > Chordata > Ceratodontiformes > Ceratodontidae > Neoceratodus > Neoceratodus forsteri. The sequence goes on from CM028135.1 coordinate 623,862,208, forward strand.
CCACACCATCCCCCCCAGTGCAGAGCACACCCTGCACCATGACCTCCAGACACCCCCCCCATGAGTAGTAACCACCACTGCAGGAAACCCCATGCATGCCACCACCCCCACTGTGTCAATGCAACCCTGTGCACCACAGAACCATGCAAGCCAGCCCCACCATGAGCACCCATCAGTGGGTTGCAGCACACGGCAATGCAACAACAGCAGACACATTGCCACCATGCACAGTCCCTCCGAGGTACTGCTGAGAGACCGACCATGCATCAGCACAAAAGATACCCCACACGGGACAGGGCGTGCCCTTGACACCACCACCAGTGGTACAGCACCCTGCACAGTATTCCAGTGACACACTTTGACCCACCACTGGCCACAACAGCCAGCACAAACACCCACAGTGGTGCGTGCAAGCATGCACCACACCGGATGCCACACAGTGTATGGACAGACACCCACCCATACCCAAGGGCACACCAACACAGGGACGCAGTGGTGGGGTAACCAAGCCCCCATTGTGGGCCCATGTAAGCCGTGTACACAAAACCCACAGTCCTCCATGGCAACAGTGCGATATTCAGCCGTCATATGCAAATCATCTAATCAGCCATTCAATGGCGCAGCACTGCAATTTGCATCTACTTAAAGTTGCTCCTCGCCTCATTTGCATGGATTGCGCTATTAAAGTGCGACAATGTGCTGCAGTGGCCATAGTCGGTTACTGCAGTTTATTGGTGAGTTGCATGCTGTTTGGGAGTGTGGACTGTGGATTCAGGGACATGCATGGGACTGCACAGTCACAGGTAACAACTGCCATTCTTACAGGCTACATAATGACCCAGCAGGTCGTTGGAGAGGAGGAAAACAGTGGTGGGAGGAGGAGGTGGCCAAACTTTACAAAGGCTGAAACAGAGGCCCTGTTCGAGGCCTACCTGGATCAGGAGCCACTTCTCAGCGGATGGCGGGGAACCCCTCAAGCCCGTGCTGCTGCATGGGAGGGGGATGGCATGTGCCGTGAACCTGTATTGCAGCCACCAGAGCTCCATGCAGGAGTGTAAGAAGAAGATGGGCACTGACAGGAGGAGGGTAAAGGAGAAGGTGGCTGCCATCAGGGCAGCACGTGCTGCAACAGGTGGGGGACAGTCGGAGGTGGTACAGCTGACCCCAGCAGAGGAGAGGCTTGCTGGAAGCATGCAGCTCAGTGCCATTGAGGGTGTTCCGGTTGGTGGATTCCAGACGGGTGGTGGCCCATCACAGCTTGGAAAGTCATGGTCTGTCTATGGGGGGGCAGGGTAGGTCACATCAGTAACGTGACTTTGCTTTCCCTTACAGATCCTGAGCATCTGCATGGGTCAGTGGTGGTGGGCCTGTCCACTGTGGACAGTCAGATGGAGTCGGAGGTGGGACCATCCACCTCCACAGGTATATGTGGATCATTGCGACAGTGGCGCTGCCTGGCTGTCCACACTGATGTCATTGTAACAGGTGTGGAGGAAGCCCTGCCTGTGTCCCAGTGTGCTGGCATCCATGGATGCCAGCACGCTGTGACTCTGGCCAGGGCAGAGTCCGGCACCAGTGAAGATGACACGACTGTCATGGGCAGTGACACGTGTGGGCCACGGGATGGCCACACAACAGGGCAATTTGAGCCCATGGCTGTGGGTGGTGCTGCCGTGGAGGCCTGTGTGTCAGCACAGTCCCAGGCTGTGCCTGTCAGCACCAGTGGGGCAGCACTGGTGTCTGTTCAGGATAGTGGGACTGTTGCGGCCACTGCGGTGGCACCACTGAGCCCTGGGGCACGGCAGCCGGGGGGTCAGCATCAGCAGTCATCCAATGGGTTTGGTGGTACAGGGTTCAGCGGTGGCATCTGTGCACCACCTGTGGACTTGCCCAGACCTGGTCCTGGTGCGCAGCACCCACCCTCAAGGGATGCTGAACATCGGGGCCTTGCACACCCTGAGGGACAGGATACCAAGGAGGTTGATGACCTCTTGGATGAGTACATCTGCCTACTGCGAGCATTGGTCCAGCAGCAGATGCGGCTTGCGACATCTGTGGATGCACTGCATGTGGCTCCGGAGTGGGCAGAGGAGCATCGCAGCAGGGACACCGCACTGATCCTGGCTGGGATGGACCATTTGTGGGAGGATGAGACCACTGCCATTGACAGGCATGCACAGGCATTCATTGCTGTCATGGCCACAATGGGCACACAGTCAGGTGCCCATGCATCGCGGACACCATGCAGTGCATTATCCACCCCCATTCCTGGCATCGTGCGACTCCCATCCTGTCGACACCGGGTTCAGCTGTGGGCATCCCAAGCACTCCTGGTGCAGGCATGTTCAGTGTGCTGCCTACCCCTGCACAAGCGCAGTCATGTTCACGCAGTGAAACCCCTGGGGGACCATCAGTGCCACCCCATGAGGCCAGTGGTCAGCCTGCCAGTGCTGGCAGGTCTCAGCGGGGCCACCCATGCATCTGTGGCAGCCGTGGCACCGTGTCGTGTGACTGACCTGTCTCCCAGCATGGCTACTGTCTGGGGCTGCCCTGTGTACATTGTGTGTTTCAATGGGCAGTGCATGGGTGGGGTACCCAGCCCTGCACACGGACACATAGTCCACCTGCACACCCTCCCGGCTGCTGTCCGCAATTGCGTGTGCATGATGAAGCCTGCATTGCACTGTACTCCAATGTGCAATGGTGCTCAGCATCTGACACACGCACATGGACAGGCAGTGGGCGTGGTGGCCTGTGGACATGTGCATTGCTAGGGTGTGCATTCTGGATCAGTGTGCCTTCTGCCCTCTGTGCTTGTTTGTTGCATTGTGTGTGAAGCGTGTGTGTGTGTGTTCTTTGGCATGGCATGTTAATCCTCACCCATCTCTGGTTGTGTGTGTGCTTCTGTGCCCTGCCACTTCCCTTGATGGCATGCACCGCTGGTGTGTGTCCATGCGTGTTTGTGGGTTGTGCCTTGGCCACTGATGGTTGTGCATGGCCCCATGACTTACCTGGGCTGGCTGAAGTGCTCCTCCGTGATGGTGTCCCGGTGCAGCTGTGCCAGCCGGAGCAGTCGGGGGTCCTGTCGGCCAAGGGGGGACTGCCCATCACCATCGTCACCGGCATCCCCATCGTCTCCATTGCTGTCCCCCCTCTTTGACCTGAACGGCTATCCCACATTCGTTGGCCATGTTGTGCAGGTTGCAACAGGCCAGGAATATCCCACAGGCCTTTGAGGGGCTGTACTGTAGGGCACTGCCAGAGGTGTCCAGGCAATGGAAACGTGCCTTCAGCATCCCGAACACCCACTCGATGACATTACATGTGGTGGCGTGTGCCTCATTGTAGTGTTGCTGTGATGGGGTCGCGGGCCGCTGGTAGGGTGTGAGCAGCCAGGAACGGAGTGAGTATCCACTGTCACCTGTGTGTAGAGGGAGGAGGTTAGTTTTGTGATCAGCATCGCCCTGCCCCAGGCCATGTAGGCCACTACCCATGCCACCTATGGCCATGCCCCCCGGCCCTATGATTGTCCATGTGGTTTGCATACTCACCCAGTAGGTGTCCAGTGGGGATGTCCCCACTCTCGAATCTGTGGTACAGTGCCGACTGGTGCCAGATGAAAGAATCGTGTGCTCCCCCAAGGTGCATGGCACAGACATTGATGATGCGCCCCCTGACATCGCACACCACCTGGCAGTTGATGCTGGCATACCCTTGCGATTTATGTATGTGGCCCCCTCGGGCCAGGTGGTGTGCATATGGCCACACGGGTGCAGTCTATTGCCCCAGCATGCCAGGCATACGTCCTACCCTGTGGAACTCCTGTATGTTTGCTGTGCGCTCCGCCACTGTGCTGGGGAAATAGATGTACTCTGCAGCATGTGGCAGCAGTGCACTGAGGAATTGGGTGAGGTGGTGTGACGTGGCTGACTGGGTTATGCCTGTGGTGTCCCCAGTTGGTCTCTGGAAGGTACCCGTGGTAAACAAGCACATGCAGGCTGTTACCTTAGTCTCCACTGACAGGGCATGGCTCCATCATGTGGGTGCCTGCATCACATCACTGCACAGCTCACAGAGCTGCCTCAGAATTGCCCTATTCAGGTGGTACCAGCCCACAATTTCAGGATCAGTGTACAGCTCAAAGCTGGTGCGGGCTCGGTACTGCCTGTTGGGGGCATACCGCCGATGGGCCCTTCCACGGCCATGTCCCCCCTGCTACCCACCTTCTCACCCCCCTCATTATGGCCTCCATGTGGAAAGTGGCACTGGCCATGTCCCTGGCTTGTGTTCACCTCCTGGCAGCTGTTGCTGTATTTTCCCCCTCTGTCCTGGCTGCTCCTCCCCTGCACCGGGTACACCTGCCTGTGCTGGCCTCTGTGCTGTGTGGCTCCCCACACCTTCCCTGTGCCTGGCTGTTCAGACTGCCCTTCCCTGGTCTGCCCTGTTTGTGCCTCCTGCCCTGTCTGTCTGCCTCTGCTTCTGACACATGTGGCTTCCCTGTAGCGTTCTTGCACCTCTCCCTTGCTCCTTTTTATTTTGGCTCATTTCTGCTATGGCGCAACTTCCGCTTGCTCCACTATTGCGCGTGGCGCAACTCATTGAATATCACACTGCACCATTTATGCATGGTTCCTCCCCCTTCGGTTGCACATGCCTTCATTATCATTGCACTGTTGCTCAGCATGATTTCGGGGGTGCAACTGCCTCCTGCTGAATATCGCAGAATGGTGCAATTTTGGACTTGCGCAGGCGCAACCCTATTGTGCATGGCTCAACTCTTTTGAATATCTGGCCCTTTGTCTTCAAAGTCATATGACAATAGATTAAGGGAATTGAATATGTGCTCCCTGGAGTACAGAAGGCTTCAGGATGATTTATGCCTTGTGTTTAAAGGCATACATTATGATGATATCTGTGAATGTGTGGGTTTGGAAAGTACAGTTGGTGAAAGACTTAATAGATTTCATAGATATCAATTGAAAAGTGAACAATGTAAGACAAATAAATGTGGCAAATGGTCTAATCAAAGAGTGGTTAACATATGGAATACAGTGCTGGCTTGAAGTAGTGAAATGTAACTGCTTGAACTCCTTTAAGACAGCGCTAGATAGATCTATGGGAAATGCTAGGATGTTGTTTTAAGGTGTTATTCAAGTCAAGTCATTAAGGCCCAAGGCTATCTGACTTGTATTCTCCTATGTTCTTATGTTCCAATATTCCACAGAACAGCATTTGTTTCTGTGGAAAATTATTCACCAAACATTTTCTGCTGCAGAATTCCACCATTCCATTTCTGGTGAAATTTGGCAGAATTTTGGTGAAATTTAAAAAATTCCATCACATTTTATTCTGCCAGAATTTAAAAATTCTGCACAGCATTAGTCTTGGACATATGTACAGTCTACAATGTTTGCTTGACACTCCACTTTGGGATGTGAATCTAAACACAGAAACATAGAAAAAGACAGCAGAAAAAGACCATTGATCCATCTAGTTAACCCATAATACCCTGAGTTTATTTGTCCCCATTACCTCACCATGATTCCTGTTTTTCAAATGCTCATCTGTGTCACTATTAACACTTAATTCTGTCTCAGTGATGTCTGAAGCTGTGGATGATTTTGACGCCCACCATTTAAGCCAGAAGGCTGTTCCATGTATCAACCACTCTCTCTGTGAAATAGAATTTCCTCACATTCCTTCTGACTATTCCCATCCCCACAAGATTACACTCATGCCAAGTGTGCTACGTTTGCCATTCCTAGTGAATAGTTCCTCTCAGTGTACCCTCTTCATACCTTTCAGAAACCTGAAGGTCTCTATCATATCCTCTCCTTCTGGCCTCCAGTGAGTACATGTTCAGTGCCTTAAGCCAGTCCTTATAGAAACTACAAGCCATGATTCATTTTGGTTGCTCTATTCTGAGGACTCCAGAACTGGACACAGTACTCCACTCATGGCCTCATCAGTGATCTAAAGAGAGAAGGTAATACCTCTTCCTTCCTGCTATCAAACCTCCTTTTAATAATGCGGCTCTGAAGGCACAGCAGTAGTGCTACCACTCATGACCGCAGTGACATGCATTCACAAATGAGCATGGGACATCAGGGACCAGCTGGGGGCTGGAGGATCAAGCAACCCAGAAGATGCTCTCCTCCTCCAGGGATGGAAGGTTGCCAACTCCACTTCTTTACTGCCACCTGGGTGACCACAGGAGGCAGTGTAGTCAGAGTGTCATGGGGTGGGGCATGCAGGCTGGTGCCACAGTAAGCATGATGATGTGCATATGCATGCACACCTATGCAGTGTTGGGTAAGTTGCTTTTTCTATTACTTTCTATTACTGTTGGAAACTTGTTCCAGAAAGCTGTATACTAGCAATGAAGGAGAAGTACTGGAAAAAGTAATACACCTTACAGTTACAATTACTTATGTCTTTTTATACAAAAGTAATATTTAACTGTAAATAATTACATTTATTTGAAAGTAACTAGTAACTAACCTATTACTTTCACATAAACGTCATATGTTATAGTTGCTCATTATTTTTGTATTCTCTTTGTATAAAAAGAAATAAGTAACTGTTACTGCCAGGTGTATTACTTTTTCTAGTACATCTCCACCCTTGCTAGTGACTGCACAGAACTTCCTGGCTCAAGTTTCCAAAAGAAATAGAAAGTAATAGAAAAAGTAACTTACCCAATACTGTACCTATGCCACATGCATCCTGAGGGATGGGACCAGAAAAGCAGAAAGATCTGGCAAAAAGAAGGCAGGATGAATACTAGCTCCCCACAGGTCCTGCACCAGAAACATGGCACTCCTTTGGTCTGTGGACCTGGTCTGAGCAGTGAAATCCCTAGCCCATTGCCTCCAGCTGAAAGGGTGTGACATGTGGAGAATGGAGTTGGAAGGTAAACCTACTAGAAGCCAGGTGACAGGGCTGGGGGAGGTGGTATGAAGGATGGCCTGACTGGTAAAGGGGTGAAAAAACCCTCCCAATTTACCCTAACACGCTGGTTGTCTTACTCTAGGCCTTGTTATATTGACTAGATTGTTTAACAGCTTCACATATGATAATTCCCAGGTTTCTTTCCTCAGTAGTAGTGCCCTGCTTAACCTCTCCCATTCAGTATTAAATTCTGTGGTTCTTGTTTCTTATGTGCATCACCTTGTACTTGTTGGCACTGAATTTCAACTGCCAAAGCTTGGACCACCTCTCCAACCTTTCCAGGTCCATCTGCAACTCTGTAATCCCCTGTTCAATATTTACCTTTATACAGAGCTGAGTGTCTTCTGTGATGAGATACATATCACCCTGAATTTCTTCTCCTATGTTGCTGATGAACATATTGAAGAGGACTGGACCCAGGACTCACCCCTGTTGCACCCCATTTGTGACTTCTCTCTCCCTGGATTTGACTCAGTATACTACTGTCCTCTGATGTAGTTCCTCTAACCAACTACACATCTAACTATGTTCATTGCTATTCCTAGATCCTTTTGCTTCTTCAGCAACCTTCTGTCAGGCACTGAGTTGAATGCCTTGCTGAAGTCAAAGTGAGATAGAGTAGATCTACTGCATGTCTCTTAACTATGGCCCTAGTCACCCAGTTAAAGAATACTACCCAGTTGGCCTGACAAGACCTCCTTGCCCATACCCATGCTGTTTACCATCCTGAAGCTGATTGTTCTTTAGGTAGTCCAATATGTTCTCCTTGACTAGTGTCTCCTTTAGTTCACCCACAACAGAGGTAAGCCTGATAGGCCTGTAGTTACCTGGTTGCTGCTTGTCTCCTTTCTTATGGAGCAGAACTGCACTGGCTACCCTTCAGTCTTTCAGAATCACTCCTGACGTAATTGTGCTATTGAATAGGCAAGACACAAGGAACAGACCCCGATGTAATCATACCTGATGCCTAATGATTGGCAGGCAGTGTAACAAGGCAGTTAGGAGAGCTAGTGGGATGCTGGGGTTTATAGAGAAGGGTATCACCAGCAGAAAGAGGAAGGTGGTGTTGCTTCTGTAAAGACTGATTGTGAGACCCCACCTAGAGTATTAAGTCCAGTTCTTGAGACCACATCTCCAGAGAAACATAGAGTGGAGGTGATCCCGAGGAGGGCAACTAAAATTCTGCATGGTCTGCATCAAAAGACCCATAGCAAGACACTAAATGACCTTAGTATGTGCACCCTGGAAATGAGAAGGGAGATGGGGGATATGATAGAGAACTTTAAATATCTCATGCAAGTAAGGTACCAGATGGAAGTATTTTTCAGAAAAAAGTGCTCAAGAACAAGGGGACATTCAATAAAGCTGGAGGGTAGATTCAGGGGAGATGTGAGGAAGCACTTCTTCATGGAAATGGGGGTGCATTCCTGGAACAATCTTCCAGCAGGAGTGGTTGGGGTGAAGACAGTCGTGGGGTTCAAGAATGGATGAGCAAGGCATAAGGGAATCTTAGTGGAAAGAAGGGGGGGGGAGAGTCAGAGATCAAGTAGGCACTGCAGTGATACTGTATGTAGTGGAAAATGGGCAGACTAGATGAGCCAAGTGGCTCAATTCTTTTTTTCAGTTAATTTTTTTATTCAAAGTCTTGTGGAAAAAGGTACAAACACATACATGGCAGGTATTGTCACTTGCCAGGAAATACAGAAAATACTCTTTAAGGGTACAACAGGCACGTGGTGTACAATGTAAATGTATCCAGTCATAATAGTATTTCCATGGACATATGCTGAATATGAGATAGACCCACCTATGGAAAACATAACATGTATCAGGAGGAAATCCTGGATGAAATTTGGACTGGACCTGATGGCCTATAGTTACTACTGTAACTGCAAGTCCACGGTATCCCTCAGGATATGGTACTGCGCCAAAGAAGAAAAACAAATATGAAAACTATATACAAACTAGTGCAAAGTGTTAATAAAAGGAAGATCAACAGTGGACCTGTATGCTAGATAATCTCTGGGGTTAGCTGGGCTGATTTACGTCGAGTGGAGAGATATACCCTCAGACACCCACATAAATTGGAACTTCACCCAGCTGTTACTACAAGATTTATTTATTTATTTATTTGTTTGTTTGTATTTCGGATGACACCTTTGAGCTGAGAGCTCATTTACAAAGGTTTTACATCAAGGCAATAAGGACAATAAGATACAAAACATAACACGATCATTACAATGGAAAATACAAAAAAAAAAAGACAAGTAAGGTTACAATAATAGCAGCCAAGTGCAGTGTCAGGGAATTGTGTTGTGAGTTAATTATACAGTACAAGTCATAGGCGGCTCAGTGAAGCTTTATTAGGAGTGGGTTAGTGGGAAAAGAGAAAGAAGAGTGATGGTGCGGGGGTGGTATGGGAGAGAGAGAAGGAGGAGGGGAGAAATAGGGAGGGCTTTCCATTGGGTATGTGGTAGATGGGAAATAGAAAGGGAGGAGGAATGGGGGGATGAAAAGGAAGAGGAGACAGATTCATCCTATACCCAGTAATGTGGGTAGGAGAGGAGGAGGAGTTGAGGCAGTGAGGAGGGATGCTTGAGGGTAGTATACCTGGAGGGGATTATGAGAAGCATTATCAGAAGGCACTAGCCAGGAGGTGTTGACATAGTTTACACTTAAAAGCACCAATCGTGGCAAAGTTGGAGATTTCTGTAGGTAGCAAGCTGAACCAGGTGGAGGCTCTAACGAGATAAGAATGCTGAAATTGAGAGGTCCAGCAGCAAAGTATTGTAAAGATTAGACTGTCCAATCTTCTAGTTAGGCAGTGGACATGCTGCAGGGTCAATATTGATTGGACACCAGGGTGCATAAGGCCCAGTGATGTCTTCTTAGCTAGGATGCAGGTCTGGTACTTTAGCCTGCTGGATAGCTGGAGCCAGTTAACCTACTCGTAAATGGCACATGTGTGAGAAAGGTGAGCAGCTGAAATAAGGAGTCTATATGCCTTATTAAGGGCTACAGCTTTTGTGCCGGAGTGCAGTATCAATAGCGGATCCAAAGATAGTGAGCCCATAGTCAATAGTTGAGATAACAGAGCTCTGGATAGCGAGGTTCAAGGCTTCAGCCATTAGGCAATATTTATGCTTATATACACAGTTTTAGCAATATTGTCAATGTGTTTGGTATACAAGAGGGGAGCAGTCAAGGGTCAGGCCCAGATATTTAAACATATCCACCTGCTCAAAGGGTGATGCCTTCGTGGTTGTTAATTATGAGCTCATGGTCCTTGTACTTGTTGTGGGTTCCATGGAACAACATTGTTTTAGTTTTTTTTTTGTGGCTAAGGATGAGTTTATGTGAGTAAAACCAGTCTTCTATGTCTATGAAACTTTTCTGTAGTTGAGACTGAAGGGAGGTGGGGTCAGTGTGGCAAGTGAAGATTACTGCATCATCTGCATACAGTAACATTCTGTCATGGCAGGAGGCAGAGAGATTGTTCAGGAATATGCTGAATAACAAAGGACCCAGGATAGAACCTTGGGGTACTCCAGTGTGGATTGGTAGGGATGACAAGACGAATTCACCAATCCTGACCTGTTGGGCTTGGTTACTGAGGTAGCTTTGAAACCAAAGGGTAGTTTCACTTGAAAGACCAAGGAGGGATAATTATTTTGAGGAGAATGGAGTGATTAACAGTGTCAGATGACTTAGGTCAATAAAAGAGGCACCAACCAAATGGCTCTGATCAAGTGCATGATGGATATGTGTGGTGAATTCGAGGAGTGCCGTAGTAGTGCTGTGCCCTTTGCGGAAGCCATGATGCTGGGAACATTGCAGGCTGTATTTTACAAGGTACGAAGTACAAGATCATATTCTTGTCCTATCTCTGTTCTTCCGATAGCCTGTAGTGTCTACCTTATCTTGGAGGAATTGAAAAAAAGGGTCCGAGGAGGCCTGAAATTTTGTGATAGCCCCTGCTACCAGCTGGCTCAGTCTCTAAAATCTGGCCAAGTAAGAGATGTTTGCTATCAGCTCTGTATGAGCTGAGATATCTATTGAGTACCATTTTCTCACAATGAGCTGTATAGCCTCAATGCACACAGCCTGGGTCCATCTTTTACGATGGGTGTTAGGAGAGGGGTTCCTTTGAGGGAGCCCAGTACAGTGATATCTGCAGAGACGGGAATATTGGAAAGCAGTACCGAGTATATCCTGTGGAAAACGTCAGTCCAATAGGGACGGATTAGTGAACAGTTCCATAGGATATGGTATAAATTGCCTCCCTTTCCCACACCTCCAGCAGTGGCCATTCACTATAAGGTGGGCAGCATGCAACACTGCACCATGGAGAGCTTTCCCCATCAACTTCACCCCAGCTACTGCATTCTTCCTCTGATCCCATTCCAGGGAAGTGATTAGCCACCAAAGCAAGAGGCCAATTGACTACTCCAGGAGCAGCCAAGCTCCATTTGCCTGTCTCATCTGCTAGCCCTGGACTGTTTTAGGCCAATTTTACAGCTCAGTTTGAATTCTAAGCCTTGCACTGCCTAAGAGTAATTTTACAACTTGCTTTTAAACCTAAGCTGTGCACTATTGCCACCAAATTGCAATCTTGTCATTCGAGCCTGGTTTATTTAACTTTTATTTTAAGCCCAGTACTGTGCACCTGCCGGGGTTACAAACAGATCCCAGGCTTCTTAGCTGTTTGTATTATTCAAACCTAGTACTAGTCCTGCATCAGGGACACAAACAGTCTCTTGGCACTCTAAGAATATTTGTTCCTTAATTCTCCTAAAGTGTATAATAGCCCTGACTCTGTGTGCTTCCCCCCAGGCTCTTAGCAGAACCTTTTTGCGCTAGATTTAATTCACATTTAATTTAGGCACCAATTCTAATTGTGTCTGCTGGGTTGTGGAGTCCTCCACACACACCCCACTGTTCTTCTCCACCCTTTGTGTAATACTGTGTCTCCTACCTCACTAATCCCCACCCCATCTTTAAATGTCCTGCTGTGCCATTGTGCTTGAGACTATTTGTAACCTCCTCCCCTTCCTTTTCTCAGGTGTTGCCCCAGTGGGCCACCATCGACTAAGTAACCAGCTAGAGGAAGCTGCCAGATGCTTTTCAAGCCATGGCACCACAGAGAGCTTTCCCCATCAACTTCACCCCAGGTACTGCATTCTTCCTTGGATCCAATTCCAGGGAAGTGATTAGCCACTGAAGAAAGAAGCCAATTGGCTACTCCAGGAGCAGCAAAGATCCATTTGGATGGCTGATCTGCTTCTAGTTAGGTGGCCCTTCCCCACACCCCCAGCCCAGGCCTTCTTTAAACACACTTAGACCACTCCCACTGTCCTGGACAATTATTTTGATTGGCTACACCTCTTCTGATCTATGTGTAAGACAATCCTCTTGTTTGGGCAACAGCCTTGTAGACTGTGTGGAAAATTTTTAGATTGCGATCATCTGGTCTTCATTGCAAGACCATCTTAATCAATTCTGCTCTAGATCTGATCTGAGATCCCTTGTGCTGCCACCCACTTTCTGCACATTTGAAGCTTGCAAAACAGTAGTGAATTTTGAGTGCATTCAGCATAACAAGGGCTTTTTACTTCCTTACTTACCTCTGTCTCACACTGTTCTGCACCCTGGATTCCAATGTTAGCCTGCACCAGTCTCCCTTCAGCATGGACAGTTACAGCTCTACCTTGGATTGTCTGGTTTCCTTTGGCACTACAGATTCTCACATTCTGGCTTTTATGTTACCTAATTTAGATCCTCCTTTTCAACCCTCATGGCAAATTGGTACTTCTTCCACGAGGGTAACAGAGTGTAGAATCCCACTCACCTCCACACTGATTGCCCAGCACACCTTGCTTTTTACAGCCAAGGTTCTTCTTTTCATGTTGCTTTGCCCCCTAGACTTTCAGCCCAGGGACCTCCCGAGGCTATGTAATAGCAACTCTAAGCGAGTTTCACCCAAAACTCACAGACTTCTTCTTGAAGCTATCAAGAAAATCTTACTGCTTTAATTGTTATGTTTTGGTAATGTTGAAATCAACCCTGGTCCTCCTGCAGCAATCTCTTCACCTGCCAACCTAGCCAGAATCAGATTGAGCTTTATGCATATAAATGTGTGCAGCCTACTAAAAAACGTTTGTCCAGTGTTTTAAATAATTGATTAGCAGTTTTTTTCTTGGGACAATACTAACTGTACAGAAAGCATTTATATGGGTTTTCTAGAAGTGTTATGTTTGTTAAACACAGTGAGGCAAGTGCTATGCATTTTCACAATGTTTTAGAACTTTTATAAGCAAAACACTAATCAATTTTTAGAGTTAAATAAAACCCTGTTTGCCTTTATTCAAGGATTGACTTCCCATGCAATGCCTGACATACTCATGATCACTGAGATTTGGCTTAGACCTGGTACCCCAGATAGTGAGGTGACTATTCTATCTTATACCCTTTTCAGAACTGATAGGCTCACCAGAGGAGAAAGAGTCACCATCTATGTCATGGAGAAATTGTCTGCATCAGTTATAGACTTGTCCTCATTCCCAAAGGAATTTGAGAGCCTGACTCTCAATGTCAAGCTATCTTCCTCTGTCTCAATATGCATCCTAGGGTGCTATAAACCTCCATCCAAGGGGCTACAATTACTGGACCATATTACTAATACGATGTGATCCCTTCAATCGGAGATTATTGTACTTGGGAACCTCAGTATGGACTGGTACTCCAATAGTTCCTTACCCATAAAGACTATTTGTGACTCCTTTTGTCTTTTCCAACTCATTTCTGAAGCAACACATCCAAACAAAAAGTGCACTAAAAACAGCACACTTCTAGATCTCATTTTAGTAAGCAAACCTCATCTGTTTTCACATGCAGGAGTGTTCTTCTCGGATTTCAGTGACCGCTGCATTATAGCAGGTGTAAGATCCACCCCAAAACTACCATCCCTTTCCAAATTCTCAGTGAAGAGGAAATGGCATAATTTTGACATCTATGCATTCCTCTCCGACTTGTGAGATTCCTTGAGATGGCAGGATTATTACTTGGCCAACTCAGTGCCCGCGGCCTATGATATCTTCCAGAAAATTGTGTTGGGGCTTTGGATAAACATGCACCATTGGTCCAGATTTGTTATAAAAATAAATTATGTCCTTGGTTTACAGCCCAATTAAAGTCCTCCCTGTTGCACAGAAACTGTCTTTGGAAAAAAGCTCTGAAATCAAAACTTCTAGATGACTGGACATCATTCAAGAAGGCTAGAAACCACTGTACTAATCTGGTTAGGGAGGCTAAGGCTAGCTATTTTCATAAAGAACTGGACACTTCCACCAAGTGCTTGGCAAACTTCTGGAAAACCATCAAGGATATTCAAGGGTATGCGGCTATGAGCAACTTTCCCACAAAAATCGCCATTGGCGCATCTTCAGTGTCAGATAAATTGACTATCCTCGATGCTTTTAATAACCATTTTGCTACTGCAGGTCTTGTTTTTGATGCCTCCCCTACCAATAACCTCCACTCTAGTCTTGGAGCACTGGATTTACCAGATCCAGTCACAAGCACAGCCTTCTCCCTCCAGCCTACCACCCTGAGAGAAGCTGAAGATCTCCTCCTACAACTGGATACCAGGAAGTGTGCAGGGGCAGACCAATTGGACCCATTCTTTCTGAAGCTTAGTGTTCATGTCCTGGCTGTGCCCATAATGTACTTTTTTTACCTCTCCCTTTCACAGGGCGATATTCCTCCCATATGGAAAATGGCACATGTAATCCCCCTTTTTAAATCTGGAGACCACAGCAACCTGACTAACTATAGGCCAATCTCCTTACTTTCCACCCTTTCCAAACTGTTGGAAAAAATTGTGTGTGTGTGTGTGTGTGTGTGTGTGTGTGTGTGTGTGCAGTTCAGTAACTACCTCAAAAGTGGGAACCTGCTCAGTCCTTAACAGTCAGGATTTAGTCCTCTTCACAGTACTATTTCAGCCCTTGCAAAGGTCACCAATGACTGGTAGTGTGCCTTGGATTCGAAGAACTTTGTTTGCGCAGTATTTCTAGACTTATGCAAGGCATTCGATACGGTTGCCAATGAGCTACTCCTTATCTCCCTCAGAAACATCAGCTTTGACTCCCCATTACTGAAGTGGTTCTCAAACTGTCTAACAGGATGACAGCAACAGGTCAAGGTGGAATTATCATCCCTGAGGCTTCTACTGAGGGGCGTACTGCAAGGATCTATACTGGGTCTATTGCTTTTTGCAATTTACATTAACAATATTGATGCTAACATCAAATCTGCTAACATCCACCTATTTGCCGATGGCACAGTAGTTTATATCAGAAGACCCTCTATGTAAGCAGCTTATAGGGATCTACAATGAGAATTTAATCTTCTACAACATCAACTATTGCACCAGAAACTGCTTCTGAATGCCAAAAAAAATGAAGGTGATTCTTTTTTCTCCCTTTGCATACATCGATAACCCCACAACTCAAAGTAATCTTTCAGAAAAAGAGATGTGTAAGAACAAGTGGGCACAATTTAAAGTTAGAGGGAGGACGGCTCAGGGGTAATGTGAGGAAATTCTTTTTCAGCGAGAAAGTGGTGGACGCATGGAACCACCTTTCTGGAGAAGTTGAGGGGTCTAAAACAGTGGGGGAATTCAAACATGCATGGGACAGATGTAAGGCAATTATAGTGGGGGGGTTGCAGGAAGTAGGCTGTTGGTTAACTAGAATCTGCAGCTTATCCAATAGGTAGGGAAATGGGCAGACTGGGTGGGCCAAGTGGTCCTTATCTGCCATCAAAGTCTGTGTTTCTATGTTTCTATATTAATATCCCACAGATCCACATTCTTCTTGACAAATCACCGGAATTTGTTACCAAATTTAAATACCCGGGGGTGGGGATTGACTAAAAAGCTTTCCTTTTGTGATCACATTGAGAATCTCTTAAAGAAGCTTAGGCAGAGGCTTGGCCTCTTCTCTAGGATCAAAAAGTTTCTAACACTGGATTCCAGGAAGAGACTGGTCCAAACCACATTCCTTACCTTATTGGACTATGCAGCTTTCCCTTACAGCCAAGGCCCCGTGTCTGCCCTGTCTAAATTAGACATAGTCTACCATAGGGCCTTGAAGTTAATAACTGGTCTCCCATACTCCACACATGACTGCTCCCTTTACATCACAGTATGTTGGTCATCCCTTAACTACAGAAGACAGAGGAATGCAGATCTCTGGACATTTAGGGCCATCACAAAGATTTTATTTTTTTTGTTAGTTATTTAACCAGGACTAGCACACTAAGCTGAAAGCTTTTTTACAGGTGCGACCTGGGAGTACAGGGAAGTTAAGTGACTTGCTCAGGGTCACACAGTATGCAAGTGGAAGCTGTGAGGTTTAAACCCAGGTCTGGTCTGCTGGATGTCACCAGATTTGCAGCTCAGAGCCTTACACCACTGCACTATACTGCCTCCCAATGTTGCCTTAGTACATCTCAGATTGTCTTCCTCTAGGTGTGCTAGATAAATAAGCCTTGAGGAGTTCCTCAGTTATCTCCCTTGCAGTACCGAAGTTCAAGTCACACTTAGGCAGGTCTGCCATATTTCACACTTTGCCCTTTCTCTGGAACAACCTGCAAAAAATCCTGAAGTTGGCTTACCTATCAAACTATCAGCTTTCAAAGCACTTTATTCTCACTCAATCAAGGAATCCTGTAACTGCTTCCTCTGATGTCACCTTCCTCTAGCCTCAGCTCCATCTGCTCCAGTGCATCCCTTTACTGGTGCTTCTTTCCCACCTCTCTTGGACATAGTTACAGCCTATAAGAACCTACCTGTCTGCTTCTTCTTTCCCAACCCTGTGTTTTTTTTTTCTTATCGTTAGCTCCCTTTCCATGTCACCCTGGCTCCATCTTCATGCCTTGCTTACCCCCTTTGATACCATCATGGTGTTTTGCTTTCCACTCCTTAACTGTTGCCACCCTACCCCCTGCAGCCACTACGTGCCCCTGTGGGCATGTACCGTGTACTTCTCCTTACTCACCATCTTGCGTCCCCCTTTCCACCCCTCCCATGTCCCTCCAAGCTCCTTCAATCAATAATTATGTTCAAGGATGCATCAAATACACACTGTAATTATAGTTGCATACATTTAACCTATATATACTGTACTGTAGTTGCTATACATTTTAGTTGCAAACCCTTCATGGTCTTGCTTAATGGCTCTTTTTAATACTCTATTTCATGTGTATTATAAACTTTCTGTGTATAATTACTACTCTATGTAAATACTATGTAAGTGTGAATTTATTTTGTATGTATTGTTTATCCAATTATGATGTAACTGAGTATTCCTTTGTATGTATTGTTAACCTCTCCTTTCCAGGTCCATCTTGAAAATGGGCTTGCTCAATGATGTTCGCCTGGTTAAATAAAGAATTTTGATTTGATTTGATTTGATTTTGCTTCAAATGGATGAGGTTTTCAATAACACTGTCTCTGTCTCGTTCAACAGTTTAACTTCAGAAGAACACTAAAGGGATGGAAATTCTAATGAGAGGGTTAGCAAATTGCTCTCCCCACCTTAATTTTTGGTTTTTGGGGAAGGGGGAGACATGCAATGGATGACATTACCATAACACCAATTTACAAGCATGCATAGATTTCAAATGAGGTTCCAAATGTGGAAGATGGTCACTGAGGAGCATTGACTCAACAAATATGGTTGATCCTAGTTGGATAACTAGGATCTGCAGCTTATCCAATAGGTAGGGAAATGGGCAGACTAGGTGGGTCAAGCTGTTCTTATCTGCCTTCAAAGGTTGTGTTTCTATGTTTCTAACCCCAATTTCACAATTGGGGAAAACACAGTGATGCAATATGCTAGGATTTCAGAAGGCATCAATCAACTGACACCCTTCAAATCCAGCACCACCTCAGGAACAAATATATTTTTCAGTACTTTCAAATTATTCATATAATCAGATCTGTGTTGGGGCCCACCCCTGGTTAGAAGATGCCAGTAGCACTACAGAAGTGTTGATGCCATTGGCCACTCCATTGCGTGAAGTTTTCTTCATATATAGTAAACTTTCACTACCTTTCAGATGAAATTTAGCCTAACAAGCCCATACTGGATGGAGGAATATAATATTGTGCAAGATCAAATTAATTGGTGGACCAATGACATAGCATACATAAATACATTTTAATTAATGGCTGGCATTTTTTATGCACAGATAACAACACTTTTATTCTGCATTGCAACTTCCCAGTTGATATTTTTGATTATAACCGGGAGGTTGTAATCAGTGCCTGTCAATTCAGCTTGCACTAACCTCAACGTGAGCTGTTACCTGCTCTTAGTCGCCTGAACTGACTTCCTCACAGAGAAAGCACTCAGGCAGTAAAGGTTAGGAAATCTCAGAAAACCACATCAAAACAAAGAAAATAAAACTGACATCATGTAAAGTAAAAAGAAAAGAACTATGGAATCCAGATTTGATCCTGCAGACTTACCTAGCCAGGAAGACTTCATCTCCGAACAAGAAAACAAAAACAAGCTGCGAAAAAATGCTGGTCACTAATTAAATAAAACAATGTACAGGTGGATGTGTGTAACCCAGAATTTTACACACACCCTCAGTGTGGGATGCTTGTATAAACCCCTCAAGCTTTGTCCTCAGGGTTTATGTAGCATCTCACACCTTTGGTGTGTGTAAAAGTCTGGTTACACACACACACGTACCCATACATTATTCTATATAAATTTGAAACTAGCAGACAAAAGCAATATAAAATACTTAATAATATGCATTTCACCCACATTAAACTTCACTCCTTCAGACAACTAGACAGCCCCTAAATGCACAAGATGCAGCTTAACAGAAGACAAACTAAAATGTTTCCTTTGGGATTGCATATGGTGAAACATCTTTGGGCTGCAGTACAGGCCAGATTAGACTCTTCATTAGGACTCAGTGACCACTTTATACCCCAGCTGTGATTAATGGAAATGGACACAGAGGACTACAGAGGGAAAAAAAGACACTACACGCTCTTGGTAAATATGTCCACCAAAAGATAATACATAGTTCAATAGCTTGAACAAGACACCCCGTCATATCAGGAGAGGAACAGTACCATGAAATTCTCCTGCCCTAGAAGCAGAAACACTTTTGGTTAAAATGTGACATGCTCAGAGAGGATTCAATGAAAAATGTGGATTGCTGTTAACTTTGCTCTTATTAAATTAAGTCTGCATTTGCAATACTATTTGATATCACTGCAAACATTCTGCACAAACCTGAGAATTGTTTTATGAAACACTATTCTGATAGAGATGCTGTAACAAAAATTTGCTTTACCTCTCTGCTGACATTACCAAGACGCTTCCTTGGTGGCTCCACCCTCAGCAAAAGGTAGCAGACCTAAATTGACTGAGGTGACAATGTCTGGTTGTTCGGTCTGACAGCTGCTTACTCAAAATGTGGTGTGGAGCCAGCCACTGGCAGGAGTGAAAAAGTGCCTATATAAGGGGGAGGCACTGTTCCCCCAGAAAAGATACAATTGGCAACATCCAGAACAACAGACAAAAAAGGTGCACCAAGATCTACTAAAAATAACCAGCCTCTGACAGAATTTAGTAAAATAAATAACCTTTACTACAGTACAAGCTATTTAAATAGGATGTGCTTAAGCGGGAAAGTAAGGCAACCAGGCTGGCAGGGCTCTCCCAGCTATCTCTGCAGGTCCCATAAGATTCCTTTCTGGGATGCTTCTTTGGGGACCCTCCTGAGACCCTTTTCCAGCATTCTCCTTCAAGTACCCCTTCTCCTTCTGGCTGCCTCTACTCCTTCAAACAGCTCCTTCTCCTTCAGGCTGTTCTTCTCCTTAAAAAGCTCTGCTTTCAAGCTCCTTCCTCAGGAGCTGTCCTCCCCAACTGCTTTGAACCATGCAGACAGCCTCCTTGTATGCTGAATGGAAGGGTGTGTGGCTACCCTGGGGAATCCCCTGACAGGATGGCTAAGGGGGTTTGACTGCATAACCAATCAGCATTGAATGCTCCTACCCAGCCATTGCACTGCCTCCCTAGCACATGCTACCCCTAACTGCTTTAACTGATGCTATGATTTAAAAAAAACAAATGAGCAGCAGAAGCCTTTTATGTGCAGCTGCATGAGTCGCTAGATTGGGACTCCTGCAGGCAGCACTTTCACTTTTAAATAACAGTGCTGGGAGGTCAGGAAAGGTAAAGGCAGTCTTGCCTGACCTCTTCACATCACACATTTACTTTTTATAAATGAATAAAATAAAAAAAAAACAGTAAATGTGGTGGCCAGCACCACAGCCACCAATGGGCCGCTCACACTTTGACAGTAGGAAGCACCCAAAGCATCTGTAATTTCAGCCGCTACAATACTTGATGTCTGTCCACATCTGATTGCATATGTAGCCCCTATAGGGAGTTCTGCTCCTCACGTATGTCAATGTGACCTGTTCAGAATTCCCTGAAGGATTAGTTCTCCAGAAGTCTCAGTGAGCTGGACCAGCTGGTACGCTACCCCAAGAGACCTGGAGGGTGGGGCTTTTAGAGCAGTTATGGGGGTGCAGAACCTCAAGGCTCAGGGGATCCCCATTCTTTTCATATTATGAAATACTATGCACTACCAGCATGGTGCTTGGCAGCCATATTGTTCCCTGTGCACTGATGGAGGAGACAGGGCCCAAACCCTTCTATGGGAGTTTGAGGCTGAAGGCTTGCCAGATGCCTTGGGTGCTTGCTGAGGGCATTGAGCTTTTAAAGGATTGTGTGTATAGCCCCTATAACAAGTATAGTTTTTGTGTAGGTCTATTTAACCTGTTTAGAATTCCCTAAAGGGTTAATTCCCCTATAGTCTCTGTGGGCTGAGCCACCTAGCCTGTTCCAGCTTCCTGAGAAGAAGAGAGGAGAGAAGTCAGCTGCATGTAGCTGAGAGATGTGCGGGAAATTGCCACAGTTCTGGGGAGGAGTATGACCGGCATGTATGCTTGCTCCCTGTGTTGAACCTCTGCTCCTGTGTGGAATGCCCAGGAACATCTTGTTGTGATTGTCATAGGCTGTGGATGTAATGATGGACACTGACACAAAGCGTAGTGTGGTAAGGCTTAAAAATGCACCAAGCCTAAAGTTTTATTGAAATAACAACAGAAAACTACAGATTTTGCAAGAATACAGAAAGCAAAATAAAAGGCAGAAAAATCCATGAATGTTCCCACAGGCAATAACAGCAAATGAAACGGTCACCTGGGAACTCAAATATTGTAGTCTGTAAAGTGCAGACTTCCAAGTGGACCAGTACTGTTCTGGTTCCAAAACAAATCTAAAGGTTCACTTGAAGGACTCTCCTTTTATCCTAGGGGAGTATCAGGTGATCACTTCAGACTCCGCCCCAAAGGTTCGTGAACATTGAAAAACATATTTAATCAACATTTTATTATATCTGAAAGCATAAGAATACTTCATTAATTTTATAAATTCTTAATAAGGTCCCCTAAAAGGAATTTACTTAGGCATTTTAATAATCAATAAACAATGCAGGAGGTCAGGCCTTCCCTTTACCTGTTCACAGTTTATCTATGGTGAGAAGTGGGCTGGCTGGCTCCTAAGCAAACATCTGGAGCAGCAGAAGGGAATGGCACCATAAAACAGCCCTTTTAAGGTGTGCTTCAACTACTCCATAGGTTTATATTTTTATTCAAAATAATAAAAGACAAAAGGAATTTAGAACTTCTGCAAATCTGTGCACACTCTTCCAGAAGTTCTCTTTTTCATGTAACACTTAAGGGAGAAAGCTGTTGTATAGCACAGTTGTACACAACAACCGCAAATACCTCTCGGTTCATCTGTGCTACTGCGACCTCATACTGCGTGATCTGATTGTAATGCCACATCTATAAGTATGTTATGAATATTGTATGCTCTTCATTTATCTGAACAAATATTCCAGAACAAAATGAATTTGGTGTATTTCTGAACCCCAGTCTAGTAACAAGGCTTCTCAGGATCAGGTGACTAGTAAGCATACTCTGAATCATTTTAATTTCTTTATTTGTCTTGTCTGCTTTAATAAACTGAATGTTTGCACAGCAAGGAGGATTCCCCAGCTTCTCACTAGTGCAAAGGGGATATAGCAGCATAAATTGCTGCAAAACCGGTGCTCACAACACGGAGAGTCTTGCGGGCATTTAGACACCCTAAGCCCAAGTAGCACTGCTGCATATGCATTTCAACTTTTCCCCTATATTTGGCTTAAACGTTTATCTCCTGGGCATTGCTCAGACATGAAAAGGGGAACTACTAGCCCAGAAATTCTATACTCTGAATTACTATTTTTATACACTTTAGCCTGTCATGGGGGGCGGGTGCGTACTGAGGCTCCATACCTGTCTTAGTGAAATGCAAGCGATAGAAAGAGCCCATTTTCCAGATGGCCTGCCTGGAAAAAGTGAAATAAAAAAGGGGAAAAGTAAGAGAAAGGACAGTAAAGATAGTCAAGGGGTGCTACTGCAGTAGACTTGTGAAGAAAAGAAAGGGAAAAAAAACAAAGTTAGACAGGTATTTGGAGGCATTATCAGCACACTGTCACAGTGATCATAACAGCTGCTGTTGACAAGGATTCCCCCAAGGGGGACATCTCCCATGGATTCACCAAAAGCAGAGTCAGAGAGTAGGAAAGGAGACATCTGAAGAGCAAACATCAGATGTCCGAGAAAGAGAGATGTAGGCGATTTAGAACTGTTTTATTCCAGCACTGAACAGAGCACCAATGGTACCCTTCCTCTCTGCATTAAGCAGGAGGGTTGAGAGAATGCTAAATAGCATGTAATTTGTCCAGGGACCATCTGCCCATAGGGGTCAGTTCTTAGGAGAGGGTGGCTGCAGAACCTGTGACAGTCTCAGAGCTCCAGTGGTGTCTACCTCTCTGTGTCCTTTGAGACTGGTCTGGAAGCCCATACTGATTCCTGCAAGTGGGAACTGAGCCATAAGATTATTAAGTAGATTGGAACCTCCTCCCCATAGGGTCATTTCTTGAGACAAGATGATAAATGGCATTTGTGCCAGCCTCAGACGCCAAGGCAAGGGGTGTCTGCCTCTCCCTGCCCCTAAATTATGATCCCTTATTATGAGGACAAAGTTTTCAGAATTCTTAATGTGGACCTGGAATCTCTAACCAAAGGGGTAATTTATTGGTAGAGAGTAGGAGGCACCACTGGTGGCACACACAGACTGATAGGGAGCATATGCCTCTCTTAACCATGTAAATTGTGTAAGGAAACAGTCCCTGTGGGTACCAGTATTTATTTCTGCAGTGAAAACATGTAGACCATATGTAAATCTAAGGGCCTAAGACCCTACCATAAAAGCCCTATGCGGAGTGGGGTGGGGGTTGTAGCAGGAAACTGGCATTGGGTTTATAGGAAGTCTTGTTTTTTCTATTCCCATGGTAGCTCTATGGAGTGAAATACTCCATTTCATAACAAGGACTGTATAGGGTAAAGCCTGATGCTCACAGTATTTAGAAAATAAGCTGCACCAGTACAAAGTTCAGTATATAAGAAGCGAGTGTGAGGTGAATATTCAAGCCCTTTTGAGTCCCAGTAACAGAAGTCCCAGTAGTTAAACATAGTCCTCAATTTGATGCCTAATAGAGATCAAATGGGTGTCTGAGTGTGAAGAGAGATATTTCAAATCTGTACCTATTTGCCCCACTTAATTGTTGGCACAATCACTGAAATCTGAAGGACAGGAAAGTGAAACTGGGGCAATGCTTTAAAAAAATATCACCCCACAGTGACAGGGGTTCAATGACTGCTTATGGACATGAGTGTTTAGAGACAGTGAGTGACAGCAGCCTGTCCCATGAGGAACCTAAGTGCTCATGAGCTTACTGTTAATACAAAGGATCCTGTTTTGAAGTTATATAGTGTTTTGACATAAATTTTTGTTATGGAGTTACTGTTGCTGCTAACCTTCTTACTGGGTAGCCTAGATTGCCATGAAGAGCATCTAAACTGTGGGCGGTAACCTTCAACCTGTAAGGTTCAGTAAGTGGTTTATATGGGTCCTCTCCTTGAAAACAAACTGAGCCTACTATATGCCTCTAGACCTTGGAGAAAGGCTGGCACATAATTAATTGTTAGTTTCATATAGTGGAAGGAATGATTTATGTATGTACAACTGTTTGGCTTTTGTTTTGTATGTAGTTTTTATTTTCAAAATCAAATTAAGTAGATTTAATAAAAAAAAATAGAAATCCCCTGTGTTACAACCTCTAGCATCTATTTGTCTATGATAGTATATGATAAGGTATGGTTGAACTGTAGCAGTCTGCCCATTGCTAGTGACTCTGTGCACTGAGTCCCCTCCCTTATCTCATGCCTGATATAATTTTTTGCTATACCCTCACAACTTTCCCCTTCCTTTCACTCAGGCAGATAATTGTGGGTGACACTTTATTTTAAGTGTCCTTAAGTACATTGCAATTACTGTATAACTACTATGTAACTGCTATGTAAGTACTGTGTAGTTACATGTAGCTACAATGTAGTTGGTAATTAGTTTCACATTTGCATAATAAGTAGTTAGACACATTTCTATGAAGTAACTACACTGTTATTGCACTGTAAATACTATGTAGTTGTTAATTATTTTCACATTTGACTGGTGTGGAGTTATACAATTTGCATGAAGTGGTAGTTACATGTGCAGCCACAACTGTTTCTCTTTTGGCATAAATTGATTTATGCTGGAAGTGTAACTACACATGTAACAGCTGTTGCAAAGTGCAACAGAAAAAAATAATTTATGCTGGAAGCATAACAACACATGTAACAGCTGTTGCAAAATGCAAAAGAAAAATTGATTTATGCTGGAAATCTAACTACACATGTAACAGCTGTTGCAAAGTGCAACAGAAAAATGTATTTTGCTGGAAGCATAACAACACATGTAACAGCTGTTGCAAAGTGCAACAGACATCTACATTTGCCAGACAGAATTGATTTGAGGCAGAAGGTAGGCAACAGTAATTGCAGAAATTACTATTTTATGCAAACTGCGTAACTACACCAAACTGCAAATGTGAAACTAGTTGCCTACCACATTGTAGTTAATGTACATGTAACTACACAGAAGTTACATAGTTGTTACATTGTAGTTTTACAGTAATTTCAGTGTAATTAAGGGCACTTAAAATAAAGTGTTACTGAATGTTTTGCTATACTATTACAACTTTCAACTTCCTCTCACTCTAGCAGATCCAGTCTTGTATCTGCTTCTTCCAGAACCAAGAAAGTTAGGTTTGAATTGAAAGTTCCTGTAGGAGTAAATTTAGTAACGATATGTACCTTCTTTGGCTCTTTTGTGTTCAAATCTACTTGAAAGGAGGGCAGAAAAGGTAACCTGACAGCTTTCTTCATGTCAGAGTTTTAGTCATAGGTTTCTGTGTACTCTTTAGAAAATGACAACGAAAACTCTTCAAAGCAGATTGGCTGACAATATGGCAGAGGTGGCCATCTATTTTTCAATAGAGCCATCTAAAAACAAGTGATAACTGCATGGCACAAAGGCAGACTAGTATCCTTGTGCCAGTTGCAAATTGAAAATCAACTAGCCACCATTTTTTTTTCTGCTCACTAAGTGGACAGTAGCATAAGTTCATATAGCTCATCAAATGTTAAATTTCAGCCAATCAGCACATGCCACGTCATTTGACAGGTGGGCATGGCCTAAAATGGACAAATCAGAATTGTCCCTTGTTTAACTGGAAGTCACTTCCTAAATGCATTGTCCCCGCACACTTCCACCGGAAATGACATGCACTCAAACCCGTGTCCTGCCTTTTGCACAGGAAATTACATGCTCTTGTACCCATGTCCTGCCCACTTGCACAGGAAATGACCTGTGCTTAAGCCCTGGAAATGACATAACGCCACCATTTTCTAAGCATCCTATGCCCCTCCTTCTCGTGCACCCCTTGAACCACTGCCACGCCATCCTGGCTTGAACCTGAGCCCCACCATCCTAGCTCAAACTCTTGTCCCCCTCTTTTCTCCTGCACCCACACAATCCTGACTCAAACCCCTGTCCCTCTACACCATACCCTCACCCCACCCCCAAAAATAAGTTAGGGTTTATGTAGTGTTATGTGCCCTCTGTAGGCTTGGGGGTATAATTGCATGGGCATGGGTGTTTTTTTTTATTAGAATATTTTTGGAATGCTGTATCTAGGAGGCACCCTCATTGTGCAGAGGTTTCAGGGATCTGTTTGGAGACCCCCCAGAGGGAACTCCATCTACCTGTGTAGGTACCCCTTATCTGTTTTATAACAAACAAGGTATAAATAATTTAATATGCATCTGTAGGACAGTGTAAAACTTGTACCAAAATGTTACCTCTATGTTTATGTATATGCATGTACCATTCATAAGCCAATATGGGGACCTCCATGTAAATAAGTTGGTTCAACAGTTTTCTCTGGATAGCATTGCAAAATGCTGGCTGTGTGTGTGTGTGTGTGTGTGTGTGTGTGTGTGTGTGTGTCAAGATTTCTGTATTTACAGGGATCTGTAAAAATGTAGATCTAAGCTTTTGTTTTTAAAATTGCATGTTTTAAATTCAGAGTGAGAAAGGCTAAGACTCTTGTGTGTGTGTGTGTATGTGGGACCTCCTTATAAATAAGCTGGTTCAACAGTTTCTCTGGATAACAAGGCAAATGCTAGCAATCACAAACTAATAATGTATAACCTCTCATGAATTACAGAATAAAATACGTTTGAATTACAGACTAATAATTTATAACCCATCATGAAATACAGAATAAATAAAATACATTTGAATCAGAAAAAGGAAGACTTTTATGTGTGTTTTAAGACTGAAAAAAATATCTGTTTTTTTCATTTGCAGAGCAGAATGTCTAGAAAGGGGCTATTGATTCTCTGTGGAAACCTGTGTCTCAATATTTTTGGATTACAGGGTCCCTGTATTTACAGGGATCTGTAAAAATATAGCTTTATGTTTTTGTTAAAAAATAAATGTCTATAGTCACACTATGAAAAGATTAAAAATCATGTAGTAGGTTTGTAACAATTACATGTATAATGTATCTGTAATTTGTCTGACTTGAAACCTTTGTAAAAGAGCTCATGGCTGAAAGGTATTAATCTGAAGCTGAAATAAATAAATAAATAAATAAAATAATATGTTACAAAGAAAAGATAGAACAAAAAATTATAATGTTTCTCTCTCAGAATCATTTCAAAGCACACAGTCTTCTTAAAATGTATCCTCAGCTGTGCTTAGAGTTGGGCAAAAGAATGCACCTACATGTTTTGGCCTTTTATAGAAGTTTGAGAATGGCTACGATGCTGTAGCATGAAAGTAATGCAGGCTGTGTGTGTATGTGACCATTTAAGGTAATGTTCTGATGAGATGTTAGATGGAGGGGGCAATTCATTCACAATCTTATAGATACCCCTGCCTGGTTACACGGTTCTTAGTGGAACATAGACAGGCACCCAGAAATACAGTTTGATGATTAGAATAGTTTTTGAAAAAGCATCACAGAATGGATCACTGGGGAGAAAGTGACAAAAGAGGGTTGCCCATCTTAAAGGGCAGACCACATTTTCCCAAGACCCAGATAGGAAGAAGTGGAGGTTCAGGGAGGGAACAGTGAGGTCACAAGATAGGCAGGGGAAGGAGAGAGGTGGGAATGGAGGTTGGCAGCCAAGGAGAAGTGGGCACTCCAGGGGTCAGACTAGCTGATCACATGCCAATGGCCATAAAGGAGAAAATATGGAAAAAGGAATATGTTGACGTATTCAACTTAGTGAACGTGAACAACATGGACAAGTTTGAGGAGAGGGTCAGCTTTGAGAAGAAGGATATGGCAGCGGCAGTGGTGCTGTTAGGCAAGGGAAAAGAGGACAAGACAGGCAAAGGGAAGACCTGGGACAACTGGTCCACAGGCTTTACTTATTTCACGGCCATCGCCATTGAGAAAAAGCCAGATTTAGCAACCCAGCTTTTGACCTATTCTCTAATCATCCAGAATGCATACAAAAAGGGGGGGCATAGTTGACTGAGATACGACGACAAAATTAGAAAGAGGATGGCACATTTTGGGGACGTAAAATGGGAAGCGTGGCAGATAGAACTTTGGCTAGAAATTTATATGGGTCCAACGGACAAGGAGGCCAAGAGAGAAAGGAGAGGGTGTACATTGTTGACGGCATGTTGAGGGTACAATCGGGCATTTTGTTCTTGATCTAATTGCTGATTCCAACATGTCTGCTCAAAATGTTGGGGACACCATCCAGCGACAAAGTGAAGATACAACTGGGAAAAGAGTATGGGAGGACAGCAGCATGGGCACCAACAGCCCTTTTGGGTCAACCAGGGTGCTTTCTGGGGCCAGCAGTGGGGGAAGGGAAACAGAGGCTGGACAAATGGGGGAAGGATGGGACACTCCTACCAGACCTGCTATCAGGACAACTGAGGTTTCGAGGGGCAAGTTTAGGATGGCACGGATACCAATCAGGGTGGCCGCAATCCAGGAGGGCTTGGTGGGCTACCTTGACCAGGTGGCAGCCAAGGAACTCAGGACAGGTTTTCATTTAGGATTTAAAGTATCAGGGTTTGTGGAAGGGAACAAGGGCAAAGAACCTCAAATCTACTCAAGGGAAAAGTGCAATGTTAGCACGCTTAATTCAAAAGGAAGTAACAGCGGGACAGGTGGAGGGCCCGTTCGAATCTCCCCCGTTGCCAAACCTACGGGTATCTCCATTGGGTTTGTTCCCCAAGAAACAGCCGGGTGAGTACAGGGTGATACACCACCTTTCATATCCAGAAGGGGACTCTGTTAATGACGCCATAGGGGAAGAAGACAGCAGGGTTACCTATGCCATATTGGAAGAGTCAGTGTGACTTATTAGGACGAAGCAAGAAGTGTAGCTGGCCAAGACGGATATAGAATCCGCATTCCTGTTACTACCAGTACAGGTGGCAGATTGGGACCTTTTAGGTTTCCAGATAGAAGGGGGGGTACTACTTTGACAAGACCATGCCTATGGGGTGCTCGATAGCATGCGCCACATTTGAGATGTTTAGTACCTGGTTGCAGTGGCTATTTCAGAGGCAGTTTGGATACCAGATCATGGTGCATTACCTCGATGACGTCTTGTTTATAGGGGAAGGCTGAGAAGAGACAGAGAAGATGCTGGATGACTTCAAGGTCCAATGTCTGGAGGTGGGGGTGCCATTAGCGGAAGACAAAACAGAGGGACCACTCCAGAAGATAGAGTTTTGGGGTTTAGAATTGGACATGGTTCAAAAGCTTTACCGTCTACCAGAACAGAAGGTCAAGAAACTGCAGGTGTTGTTAAGACAGGTTGGTGGGAGAAGAAGGGTACAGCTCCAACAGGCACAGTGACTAATGTGGCATTTGAACTTCGCATGTAGGTCCATTGCACTGGGGTGCACTTTTACACAGCAGCTCGAGTGGGCAATGAGACAGCAAAGCAGCCCCATCACTGGATAGACCTAAATAAAGGTATCAGAGAGGACATGATGGTTTGGGAACACTTCCTGCAGACATATAATGGGCAGACATTTTGGCAGGATGATTGGCTTTACAACATGGACCTTCAGCTTTACACAGATGCAGCGGGGGTGAGAATGGGGGTACTTCCAGGGTAAGTGGTTTGTGGAACCATGGCCCAAAGAATGTGAAAGTGAAAGTGATGAAGGACATCACTTTCCTAGAAATATTCCCCATATAGGTGGCAATGGTTGTCTGGGGTAGGGAGCTTAGGAATAGACAGGTCATGTTTTGGAGTGATAATCAGGCAGTGGTGGAGGTGCTGAACAAAAAGCAGACCAGGTCAGAGAGAGTGACAGGGGTTTTAAGGAGGATGGTGTGTTTAGGATTAACTCTGAATATGTCATTCAGGGCTAAGCACATTGATGGAGTGGAAAATGTGATAGCTGACTGCCTCTCCTGCTTGCAGATGGACAAATTCTGGACCATTGCACCCAGAACAGAGGCCGAAGGCACTTCCATTCCAACATGTGTATGGCCAATTGGATCGGGAGAGCAGAAATATTGTTTCAGAACTCCTGGGCCCCAAGGACCCTTAGAGCTTACGAGACTTCATGGTGGGCATTTCAAAAATTTCGGGAGCAATACGGCAGACAGGTAAGTGGTGCAGTAACACAGGAGCAGGTGGCCAGATTTATATTGAAGGGATGGCAACAGGGTGTGATGCATGCCACTATGGGAGTGTACTTGGTGGCCATAGGACAAGTATGTAACTTAAAAGGGTGGAGGACCCCACAAAAAGCAACCTGACTCACAGAATGATGCAGGGTTGGGCCCGTGGGACAGACAAGAAACAAGACATTAGGAAACCAATAGGTGAAAGCTTGCTGGCGAGGCTAGTGGGGGTACTGTACCACATAGCTAGCTCAGGTAGCGAGGCGTTGTTGTTTCAGGCCCTGTATCTGACCAAGTATGGTGGGGCTTTCAGGTTAAGTGAGGTAGTGGGGCACGGCGGGAAGAACAAGGGAGGAGGACTGCAATGGGAGGACATAGAATGGAGCGCGGTGGCAGTGGTAATAAAGGTAAGACAGTCAAAACAGACCAACAGGGACAGGGTGACAGAGTATGCTTATGGAAGCATAGCAACCCAACCATTTGCCTGGTGGGCACCTTGCACGAGAACATGGCTTGGCGGCCTACGGGGGGGTGGCCCAATTTATTCATACATGGTAACGGGAAGCCAGTCACCGGATATCAGGTGACGGTTGTGCTGCACAAGGGCCTTAGATTTTTGGGTAAACCCTTGGGAAGTTACTCGTCACATTCATTCAGGATTGGGGCAGCTTCAGTGCTGGCTGTGCAGGGGGGCATGGCAGGGGCAGTCATGGAAAAGGGAAGGTGGAAGTCTGAACATTATAAGAAATGCATACACAAGGTTCCACAATAATGTTGTTTCTTTTTGTCTCCCATAGCAGGTACAGTTGTGGGGGGGGGGAGACATGCATTCTCTAACAAAGTATGTTTTTTCGTATACAGGCAAAACCAAGAGGCTAGAGGCATGGATTTGTGGTCATTCCTTTATCCACTGGGTGGAGAAATGGACAGCCAAGAGACAAGGGGGAAAGCAGTTGTACCTGAATAGTGATGTCATCCGGTTGAGGTGGAAAGGCCAAAGGGGAATCAAGTGGGTGCAGTTATTGCCGGGACTAAGGGAGGTAGTGAAGGTCCATGGGAGACCAGACCTCATCATCATACACCTGGGTGGCAATGACTTGGGGACAAGGCCATGGCTGGACTTATTTTACCACATAAAAAAGGATGTGGAATCAATTAAACAATGGTGGCCCGAAGTGACATTGGTCTGGTCAGACATAATCCCTTGGAGGGTGTTGCGCAAAGAGGAAAGCCACAAAGGTATGGACAGGGCTAGGAAAAGGATGAACGCATGGGTGAGCAGGTTATTTGAGGCTCGGGGGGGAGTGGTAATTCACCACTCAATTCAGGAAGGAATAGATGAATATTTCTGGGGAGATGGGGTCCATCTCTTGGACCTGGGGCTGGCACTGTTTCACCAAGAAATGGCTAATGCCATCAAATGGTGGATAGGACAAAAAGCACTGGCTAATGCAGCACAGAGATAAGGGGGGGTAGTAGGAAAAAGGGTGGAAGTCCACCATCCATCACAAACTGTAGGTGGACTAGTGGAAAAAGGAAGAGTAGGACAGGAAAGGACTGAGGAGTTTTAAAAAGGAAAACAGGACAAAGGACACAGGGTGATAGGATAGAGGCAGGGGCATGGTGTGTACCCTTGACACAACAAGAGAAGAAGTAATGGGCCCCCCCTGATGTAAGTCTGGGGACAAAAGAAAAAGGGAAGAAGTGGGAGGGATGAATAGAGCAAGAATGTGACTGACACGATGTACATATGTATAAGTATTATCAAGATGATTGAACTGTGTGTAAAGGACAATGAGAGTGAACATTTTGTAAAGATGGAAACTGGAGGCTCAGTAAACTTTTGCCAAACATAGCAACCACAAACATTCTTGTCAGTGTCTTTCTTGGTGGGGCTCTGGGGAGAAACAGGGTTGCCCATCTTAAAGGGCAGACCACATTGTCCCAAGACCCAGACAGGAAGTAGTGGAGGCTCAGGGGGGCAGTAAGGTCACAAGATAGGTGGGGGAAGGAAAGAGGTGGGAATGAAGGTTGGCAGCCAAGGATTGGTAGGGCTGGGCAATGGGCCAGACTAGAAGAGGGGTTTAAGAAGGGCTGCACAGGAGCAGGAGATCACAAATTTGCTCCAAAGAATTTCCCACCCACCCTCCCTAGGAAGTAGCAGAAAGAGCACTGTGGCAGGTGGAGCACAGTGGCTGTGGGCTACAATTGGACTGCCCGAGGTGGATGGCAGAGAATACTGGGCAGAAAAAAGGAAGAGTAGGACAGGAAAGGATGGAGGAGTTTTAAAAAGGAAAACAGGACAAAGGACACAGGGTGATAGGATAGAGGCAGGGGCATGGTGTGTATGCTCGTACCCTTGACAACAAAGAGGAAGCAATGGGCCCCCCATGATGTATGTCTGGGAGGGGGGCAAAAGAAAAAAGGAAGAAGTGGGAGGGATGAATAGAGCAAGAATGTGATTGACATGATGTACATATGTATAAGTATTATCAATATGATTGAACTGTGTGTAAAGGACAATGAGAGTGAACATTTTGTAAAGATGGAAACTAGAGGCTCAGTAAACTTTTGCTGAACTTTGCAACCACAAACATTCTTGTCAGTGTCTTTATTGGCAGGGCTCTGGGAACAATGAAGATCTGGTGAATGCCCTAGCAGCCAGTAATATGCTTAACAGTCCAGGAGGTACAGTATGTTATTTCTTACAAAGCATAATAATTAAGATTTTAGCTGAAAAGGTTTAACATGTAGCAGCTATGTGTTGTAACTTGTATGCATGGTTGTATAACTCACAAGGGAGACACCTTTTGTCTGACTGACAGTGTATTAGATAAAATAAAAATGTTATGATGTATTAGCTAATGGACTCACTACATATTGCTGACTGAAATATAGTTGGGTCACGCTTTTTTTGTGTGGGGGTGCAGAACATCATTTAGCTTGTGTGTGTGTGTGTGTGTGTGTGTGTGTGTGTTTTGATTAGGAGGGCAGTAGTCCAGATTACGTTTTAGACTGGTATGTATTTACTGCTAACGTCATACACCCGGTAGTATTTTCACCTAAAAGGTAAAAATACCTATCTCAGACTCACCTGCCAACCACCTGTAATCAAAGTTTCAAGAAACAGCTGAGAATGGCAATGCAAATCTAGAAATAGCCATAGCACAAGGAGCACTCCAAGTAATTGCTTCAGATCAAATCAAGGGCTTACAGGCTCAATAAAGAATTAAAATGGGCACCTTACAACAAAGGAGAAAAGAGGTTGTCTAAAATGTAATTAAAGGGAGCAGGTTTGACATTTTCACTATAACATGCACTGCTGCTTTAATAGACAATTTAATGGATAAATCTAATGACTTAGTCAAACGACTGGGAATTAGGTAAGATGGAGACAATAGAGTGTAGTGGTAAATGGCGTCAAATTGGCAGAAATGAAGGTCAAGAGATGGGTACCAATGGGAGGGAGGTACTTCAGGGGTGAGTCTTAGAACCAGTCCTTTTTCAATATGTTCAGCAGCAGCATAGTAGAAAAAATAATGTGCATGCCTCAGTTGGAATGTTTCTAACCCCCTCCACATGCCAGCAAGCAAGAGCCATAGCCCAGTCTGCATGGACAGGCTTTCCCACTTGGGTGAATAAATGGAAGAGAGTAGTTATTTGCATCATCTGTCCTGGGTGCAACTCCAGGACAGCCCCCTAGCTTTGCAACCACAGATGTTATGGGCCTCTCTTAGAGGTTATCTAACTCCAGGAGTGTACCTTTTTCATAGTCTCTTGGCTCGTGGGATCAACATGGTAAGAATACCAATCTCACTGCTCAGGAGCCCACATGGTTTAGCCTCATTGTTTTAGTGCTTACATGACTTATCTTCTCATGACACCTGTTATTTCTGCTTATCTACCTCCTTGTATAGGACTTATACTCTCTGTATCTGTATTTTTTACCATCATTGTTTGTATGCTTGTTTAGTTGTACCATGTTATCTGACGTATCCTGACATGGAGCCTTTGTAAACGACTGTCTGACTCGAAGGTTTGTAATTCCAATACCGTGTTAAATAAATAGTCACTCAGGCTTGTCCATGTTGAGTGGAGCTTAGCAACTCTTTCATCAAGTGGAGGGCCCCTCTATACTAGACATGTGTCCCACTCACTTACCTTGGGGACAAGCTGTACCTTACCTGTACCAGTGCTAAAAATCATAAGAATACTTCTAACACACCATCATCCCAGACCACTCAGTAGTGTAACAGTTCACAAAATGTGCCACAATCAGCTTAACCTGATTCAGTATGTAACTTTGTATCTGTATTTTCCCTCTTTCCACCTCTCCCCTCCCTGGGACAACATTGAAAATAGGCAGAATTGCCTAGCTGTCCTTTCCTAGTCAATAGAAACTAAATAAACAAAAGCTCTACTAAAGTTTACTTGTCTAACAAATGGCATTAACTATGTGGTTACCTAAGCCTTGTATACTATCATCCAAATGTAGGAGATTTAGTCATGAACAGCTTGGGTTTTGGGAGGGTCAGATCCTGTACTGACATGGGTTAGGTTTGGTATTTTTTTTGAGGAGGGTATCTACTATTAATTATCAGGTTATGACTAATAAATATTTCTTGGCTCCCATAATGTCATGCATAGTATTGTGACATTTTCAAACCAGCCAGCGGTATCTTGGGTTAGTGTTGATGTAATTCAAGTAACAACTGCATCATTTTCCTCTTGGTCCTGTCAGCTTGATGCACGTAGTATATCAAATAGTCAAAATTCAGTCTTTGCTACAAATTTTCTGATGGTCTTTTACTAATGACCTCCTCTACATTATATTAAGGCCTCCTCTACAGGCATAGGAGCTGAATGACAAATGATTCCCTCTGCCTGGCTGTCACTAGTTTCATTTTATCCCTAGTGCATTATGGTTTAGTACTCTACGGATCTGCATCTGACACTGTTCTTAAAAGAATAATGCTCCCTCTCAATGAAGTATGTTGCCTCATAACGGGAGCACCAAAGCTAACTCATACCTGCGATCTTTGCAGTCAAGTGAACTGGCTAAACTTAAAGGATAGGCTAGACAATCACACCTGCCTGTTTACCATGAAGCTTTCCACCTCACTCTACCCTCCCTTGGTCCAGCAGCTCATCTCCCCTGCCCCTACCCCTCATTCTACTAGGAGCTCTGATTAGGTCCTCTACCTAGTCCCTTTCTGAAAGACATCCCTAGGGCAGAGAACATTCTTCCACAGGGCTCCTGTCTTGTGCAATGGCCAACTTTTGCTGGTGTCATCTTCAGTGAAATTGGAGCTGCTTTAAATCTAAAGTTTGCCAGCATCTACTCTCTGTGAATAGTTGTGACTGCTCCTAGCATTTACTGGGCAATCTGGCACTGTTCATGGCTTGTCCCTCATACTCCTCCCACATTATGTTGGTCTAATTTCTCCCTCCACACTCTGTTCCCCTCCTGCCCTGTACTCATCCTTTACTTCAAAAGTATAAACATTCAAAAGTATAAACAGGCTCGTAACCACTGTACTAAACAGATCCGCTTGATGAAGAGCTTCTACTTCAAGAATGACCTCTCCAACTCCTGGGGTGAAGGGAAATCCTTCTGGGACAACATAAAGAATATCATGGGTCAGCAGTCCAAATCCTCTCCTACAATAATGAATGTGGATGGAACCACTACATTAGACCCAGAGATCATTGCAAACACCCTAAATGATACCTTCACGGACCTTAGTGGTGTCCTCTCATCTGATTTCTTCACTGATGCTGACCCTCAATTTCTACTTCTACTACTGCCCTCCAACCAAACCACCTTCCATTTCAAACTAGTAAAGGCACATGAAGTCTATAAATATGTAAAGAAGGCATTTCTAAGTCCGAGCAAGCAGCGACACTATTGACCTTAAACTTCTGTCCCTTACTCTGGAGGAAGTACTGCTCCCCCTCACAAAAATTTTCAATCTCTCCCTCTGCTACAGCCAATTCCCTAGGAAATGGAAAGCTGCAGTTGTCACTCCGGTGCACAAAAGTGGTGATAAGTCATTGCCTGGTAACTATCGCCCGATATCAATACTACCACCTCTCTCTAAGGCCCTTGAACGCTTGGTGGCGGACCAACTTTCAGACTACCTGGAAAAGCACAACATCCTATGCACTCAGCAGCATGGATTTAGGAAAGGGCACAGCACATCAACTGCCCTACTTGAATTCTCAGGAGCAATCCACAATGCCATGGACAAAGGAAACCTAACTGGAGCAGTGTACATTGACTTAACCAAGGCATTTGATACAGTTCACCATGGCCTACTTATCAAACAACTACTATCCCTAGGGGTCTCTCAGAGACCTGGTGACTGGGTAAAAAATTACCTTGCTCAGTGCTCTCAATCTGTAAAAGTAGCTGGAGTTCTCTCAGACTCAAAATCGGTTCTCTCAGGAGTTCCCCAGGGATCCATCCTGGGCTCCCTCCTTTTCAGTCTTTTCCTAAACTCCCTCCCCAAATCCTGCCCTGAACAAATAATCCTCTATGCCGACGATGCCGTGATTCTTGCCACTCATAAAGATCCGAACCTCTTACGCCTCAACCTTCAGCATGCTTTTTCCAAAGTTGAGATGTGGTTCCTTGAACATAAGCTGGTTCTAAACCACAAAAACTAAATCCATGCTCTTCTCTAACCCGCAAACAAGAAACGGCAAGTCCCACTCACCATTAATACATACCTAGGAAATACCCTTGAACAAGTGCCAATTTTCAAATATCTTGGAATCAACTTTGATCAAGGCCTAACCTTTGCAACTCACATTGATAGTACAGCAAAAACTATTAATCAGCGAATTGAGATTCTGTATCGGAACCGACAGCTTCTTACCCATTCTGCACTGAGGATTGCCATCCAATCCTCTATCATCTCAGTCGTTGATTCTGGCTTAGTAATATACGGATCTGCCACTACTACAGCACTTAGTCGCATTACAACATCCCTAAATAAGGCCTGTCGGTTGCTCACTGGTGCACACCGACATACCCACACATGTGAACTCTATGCTGACTCAGGTTGGTTGCAACTCTCAAACCGGATAAAGTACCTTTCCTGCCTGATGGCGAAAAAATCCACTCTGGGCCTCACTCCACCCTGTATCCAAGACTTGTTATGCCCGAGCGCTAGCACCCGTTTTACCAGAAAATCAGAACACCAGCCTCTCCAAGTCCCCCGATGCCGGACTTCTCAGGGACAAAGATCATTTGCCTATCGTGCCCCCAGCTGGCTAAATGCCCTCAGCACTCATATTACTGCCTCCACCTCTCTAGGTATTTTCAAATCAAGGCTTTTCTCTCACCTTGCCACCTCCAGCTCCTGTGACTGCCCTGATTAGACCTCCTATTTTCTCACTACCCACCCTGTCCCGTTATTTGACAAAGACATGTTTGGGAAACCTTTTCTCCTGCTATTGTCTGCTCCCCACACCTTTCACTTACCTTCTCTGTTCTGGACTTTTCCCCCTATTTGTTTCTCCTAATCTGGCATGACCTCTTTCTTGTAATAATAATGTGATTATTGATATCTCATGTCCTTTTGAACAAATGATTTGATATGTATTTGTATATGTTTTCTTGCTCTTGACACAACACAAATTGTTGTGTTATCTATGTAACCTTTTTGTACTGTACCTAATTGACGTGGAACCTTTGTAAAAGAGCCTCTGGCTCAAAGGTAGTAATTCCTAGAACAATAAACTAAACTAAACTTGTACTCTTTCCTGTTCCTCCTTCTCTGCACCTAATATCCCTCTTCTCAACTTTTCTACCTACCCGCTCAGCTGTCTCATAACTCTCCTTAACTGACTTCTTTCTGGTCTCCCTTTCTTTTCTTTAATTCCCTATCTGTTTATGAAATAAGCTAGCACTGCATGCACCATGTTTGTTTCATAATCATGTACTCCACCCTCAGTTATGATGCACTACATTATTTGTACAGTACAAGTCACATTAAACTGTTCCATCAACTCACTAGTGTAGC
The DNA here is from genome assembly GCA_016271365.2 of Neoceratodus forsteri. Classification (NCBI taxonomy): domain Eukaryota; kingdom Metazoa; phylum Chordata; order Ceratodontiformes; family Ceratodontidae; genus Neoceratodus; species Neoceratodus forsteri. The sequence continues at coordinate 623,900,460 of CM028135.1, forward strand.
AATTTTTTTGTGATGCTACTGCAGTGGCAACTTGAACTATTGAAGCTTTCAACTGTTTTCCAACCATCCTTCACTGCCTATTCAACTCACTTGTAACTGCTTACTGAAACGGCAAAAGCTGCATTTTCATGCCATTGTTTATAAATATCACATCATTCCTTAAGAGTATTGTTTATAAAAATCACAGCATTTCTTAAGAACATTGTTTATAAATATCACAGCATTCCTTAAGAGTTGTTTAGTCTGCCTTCTGAAATGAAACTCTTAAGCACTCAGCTGAAATTAAAGCTTATAGTACATAACAGCTAGATGCAAACCAATACTAACCTTTTACTAATTCATTGAATTAAACACTGCACAGATTTGGAAACACAATGAACAATACTATACCAGTGAGTTGAGGGAACAGTTTAATGTGACTAGTACTGTATACTCTTATCCTATGTATTATTTACTGTATTAATTTCCTGTAATGTTTTGCACCCTGTCTGTTTTAAATCTATTCAATGTGTTTGTTTCTTTGCCATGCACTCTGCCCTTATTTATGATGTTCTTACATATAATGAACTGCATTGTTTGTATGCTCATACCCTATGTATAATGGACTGTATTAATATCCTGTGATTTATTTGTATTCTGTCTGTTTATAAATCTAACGTAGAGCGATTGCAAAAGAGTTTTTTACTCAAAGGGCTGTAATTCCAAAACTTTGATGAATCAATAAATAAATAAATAGATACCATTTACTGGTAAAAGAAAGTGGCAAATATCTGGCAGGTTCCCTAGGTAGATCACCAACCATTTGAGCATGGTATGCTTCCCCCCAAAACAACTATTTTATTCTTAAAATGTAAATTTTGTTTTCCTGTGTTTTCATTTCAGCCACTACCACAGCTCCCTCCTTATTAGTTCTTTTCAGATTTAATTCCTTTTGATGAAGCTCCTAAGCACTCACAAAAAGGGTACTGCTACCTCAGTCCCTAACCCCAATGCATGATCCCACAAACATGTACACCTCTATCCTGTCCCCTTATAATTATTCCAAAACATGTCCACAAAGTTTCCACTCATGTGACCTGTATCCCTCCTACCACATACCTTCTGAAATTTTTACTTACCACTGCACCCCCACTAAAATGTGTATATCTGCATCTCTCAAAAATGTTGCATGTGACCCTCCTTCTCCTCCTGTGGCAATCAAACCCCTGCCACACCATCCTGGCTCATATCTGAGTCCCACCACCCTAGCTCAAAACCCTGCCCCCTTCACCATGCCCTTTCCCCCATGAACCTCAGTTCTTCTCCCCTCTTGCACCACCAACACCTACATTGTACCCACCCTCACCCCACTCCCAGAAGTTGTACACCCTCCCTACCCCAGCAACATTTGTATCACATCCCCACACAAACAAGATTTGTGCCCATCTGTGCATGTCCAGATTGATACCTTGTGTTTTACTTCTACCTTTTATACTCCTGCCCCATGACTCCTGAAATGTGTGCCTCCTGCACAGCTCCACACAAACCTGCAACCTTTCACAACTTCCCTCACACATGTACCCCTAAACAGCTCCCCTAAACCATTGACCTTTCACAACTCCCCCCCTACCAAATGCTGTCTTTACCGCCCCCTCACTCCCTTCACAACAGTTGTCCCCCTGCACCTGGAACCATCTAAAATTTGACTTATTCCCCATACTCTGAAAACTGTTTACCCCTACCTTTATTATCACAAAGATTTCTACTGCTTCTCCTGTACACCTCCCAAAATTCATTCCATAATACACTCCTTTACAGAACTGTTTTACCCCATTCCCTGCACAAAAAGCAAAATTTGCAAGACTGCCAAAATTCTACACCCCTTCTCTTGCAATCTTCTCATAATGTACATGCATATCACCACACACTTCCACAAATTAGTACCCTTTGTGCCACACTACTCCAAACCTATGTACTATACATCCCATGCACTACTGCCAAAGTCTGCATCCCACCCCTTTGTATAGTTTAAGAGGTGTGAGATAGCAATACTGATATACTGCAGACTATGACAACATTTTAATTTTGCAGAATATGATAAAAAAAATTCAGAGACATCAATTACTGCCATTAGTGCACTGGGATGCATGAAAGTTTCACAGGGTGACAGTTCCAATGGTACAGAATGCCAGAAAATGGTAATAACCTTACAATGTACAGAATTGTCTCATTGTCTCATTGGTGTAGAAGGCTGAAAATATCATGCAAACATTCAGATATGCTTTTTATTTGTTTAAATATATTTGCATGGAATTGTGATCACATGCTACTTTCAGTATTACTATTTTTTGAATATACCAATAATTTATTTGAAAATATCAGTTACTGTAATTTATGCAGTAGAATCAGTACTCCACACAAAAGTACATTTTAGAAACATAGAAACATAGACTTTGATGGCAGATAAGGACCACTTGGCCCACCCAGTCTGCCCATTTCACTTCTTATTGGATAAGCTGCAGATTCTAGTTAACCAACAGCCTATTTCCTGCAGCCCCCCCACTACAATTGCCTTATGTCTGTCCCACGCACATTTGAAGTCCCCCACTGTTTTAGACCCAACAACCTCCCCAGGAAGGTGGTTCCAATGCTTCCACCACTCTCTCCATGAAAAAAACTTTCCTCACATTACCCCTGAGCCATCCCCCCCATTTTTAAAGTGTGCCCCCTTGTTCTTATACATCTCTTTTTCTGAAAGATGCTACCCTCCTGAACTTTATTGATTCTCTTGAGGTACTTGAAAGTTTCCATCATGTCCCCCCCATCCCTCCATTCATCGAGTGCATACATATTAAGCTCTCTCAGTCTCTCTTTATATGGTTTCTGATGCAGACCCTGCACCATTTTAGTTGTCCTCCTCTGGACTGCTTCCATCCTGTCTATGTCCTTGCTTAGATGGGGTCTCCAAAACTGCACACAGTATTCCAGATGGGGTCTCACCAACTGTCTGTATGTTGTTTTGGAGGATTGTTCTTTGGGGTTAGGATTTCATGACATTATGATGTGATGGTACACTAACTGTTATGAACTTGCTGCTGTTCTATAACACAGCATAATAAGATTACTGCAATGAGGTCAGAGCTCAATGCAAGTCTCCAAATGTTTTTTGTTTGTTTTCTTAATTTGTTTGTGCTTTTTGTATTGTGTTTTTAAAATGTTTGCAAAATAACTGCTTGTGACAATGTTATGTCATACTTTACTCAGTCCTCCTCTTCATCTCTTGTCTTCAGCAGCAGAACATTGATGGCAGACCACTGTAAGGAGCTGGACAATGTCAATCAGATATCTTAACATTTTATATCTATATAGAGATTTCATAATATTGTGTTTGCTGTTTAAATGCATTTTATTGACCAGTGTAACCCATATAGAGTAGAATCACCTTTTTTCAGTCTGTCCCATCTAATTACATTGAGACATGCCAGACAGACATTCTACATTGACAGATAACAGGAAGTTTTAGAAATCTGCACACAGTCAACATTCAGTACAGTTGATTGCTGTAGTTATTTACAAAAGATGACATACATGCAGTGATAGGTTAATCTGGTCTACATGGTTTCTCTGTGATGGCATAGCAGTCAACAATCTTAAAATGTGAAAGAAAGTATAATTGGGTGAAGATGAGTCAATCATAATTAGACTTATTTTTGTAATAGTAAGCCTTTTCATTTGGCAGTCCAGTCAACAAACAGGTCTAGAAATGCAAAATATATGTATCACAAGCTGCAGACATTGATGACATTCTAGTGGTATTTACATATATGGACACATGCCAATGCATCTATGTTGCAGTGGTACAACACATTGATTTTAAACATATTACTCAGATATTTAATTGTATTGCTTCAGAGAACATCGCTGTCATAAATTTAGTATGCATGTATTTATTTTTAGCAAAGTAATTCTAATTCTTGCGCAGTAATAAAAAAAAATATGGTGTAATCAGAGGTTGTGCATATACAGGTATGTGTCAGCAATAGCCCTTTCTAGACACCCTGCTGTATAAATGACAAAACAGATGTTTCTTTAGTCTTAAGACACAAAGACACACAGTTCACACTAACAGCTGTTGCATGCCATACAGAGAGACCAGTTTAAGTTATAATGATTTTAGAATTCATGATGGAAATCCTGTCTTTTTCTAAATAATTGTATCCTTAAATCAGTGACTCAGTGCAACATAGCTCACATTTTGCTATCCAAAAACATAACATGTAAGGAGTACATGGCACATAAATCAAAATGACTCAGAGATGTTTTCAGAATAAGACAACAGCTACCCAAACAGAGAGGTCCATAAACCTTAAGACCTATAGTGTAGTAACAGAAGTTTATAAATGATAATACAAATTGGCAGAATAAATGCCAGCATAAGTGCCAAACAAAAAAATGCTTGTCAAGGAGCACCAAGCACAGCTGACCTTGAATCCCTTTTAGATAAGGGTGAACTGGTACTATTTAATTTCTCTCACATTTTCTTCTGTATTTTGTTAAATGAGTATTTTGAAGTAGTGGGATTTTTTTCTGTTTTTCTTTGCATGCTCTGGGTGTGTAAAAAGTATGGGATTTTCTAACTAACTTCCATTAAGTTTCTGAGGAAGGACTTATTGGTCTAAAAGATAAAGAACAATGTTCTTTTTGTTACATCTATGTTGTTTTAGTAAAAGGTATCAACTCAGTTACTTCTGGTAAATAAACACCCCATCCTACTCTCTCCTGAAAAGCATACATTTCCACTTCCAAAACATTTTTTATTTGCTGACACATACCTGTATATGCACAATATTAATTACTCCATATTTCTTTCTACTTTGCAAGAATTAAAATTACTTTGCTAAAATATAAATACAGGCATACTAAATTTATGACAGCAATGTTCTCTGAAGCAATACAATTAAATCTCTATGTGATATGTTTGAAATCAATGTGTTGTGCCACTGCAGCATAGATGCATTGGCATGTGTCCATATTTGTAAATACCACTAGAATGTCACAAACGTCAGCAACTTGCGATACGTATATTTTGCATTTCTAGACCTGTTTGTTGACTGGACTGCCAAATGAAAAGGCTTACCATTACAAAAATCAATCTAATTATGATTGGCTCATCTTCACTCAATAATAATTTCTTTCACATTTTAAGATTGTTGACTGCTATGCCATCACAGAGAAACCACGTAGGCCAGATTAACCTATCAGTGCATGTATGTCATCTTTTGTAAATAACTACCGCAATCAACTGTACTGAATGTGACTGTGTGCAGATTTCTAAAATTCTGTTATCTTTCAATGTATAATGACTTTCTGGCATGTCTCAATGTAATTAGATGTGACTGACCGAAAAAAGGTGCTTCTACTCTATGTGTGTTACACTGGTCACTAGAATGCATTTAAAAAGCAAACACAATATTATGAAATCTCTATATAGATATAAAATGTTAAGATACCTGGTTGACATTGTCCAGCTCCTTACAGTGGTCTGCCATCAACATTCTGCTGCTGAAGACAAAAAGTGAAGAGGAGGACTGAGTAAAGTATGACATAAAATTGTCACAAATAATTATTTTGCAGACATTTTAAAAACACAATACAAAAAACACAAACAAATTAAGAAAACAAACAAAACACATTTGGAGACTTGCACTGAGCTCTGATCTCATTGTAGTAATCTCATTATGCTGTGTTATAGAACAGCAGCAACTTTGTAACAGTTAATGTACCATCACATCATAATGTCATGAAATCCTAACCCCAAAGAACAATCCTCCAAAACAAAATGTACTTTTGTGTGGAGTACTGATTCTAGTACATAAATTACAGTAACTGATATTTTCAAATAAATTATTAGTATATTTAAAAAATATTAATGCTGAAAGTAGCAAGTGATCACAATTCCATGTAAATGTATTTAAATAAATAAAAAACACACCTGAATGTTTGCATGATATTTTCAGCCCTCTACACCAGTGAGGCAATTCTGCACATTGTAGCATTATTACCATTTTCTGGCATTCTATACCATTGAGACTGTCAACCTGTGAAGCTTTCATGCATCCCAGTGCACTAATGGCAGTAATTGATGTCTCTGAATTTTGTTATCATATTCTGCAAAAATAAAATATTGACATAGTCTGCGGTATATCAGTATTGCTATCTCACACCTCTTAAACTATTCAAAGGGGTGGGATGCAGACTTTGGCAGTAGTGCATGGAAGGTACAGTACATAGGTTTGGAGTAGTGTGGAGCAAAGGGTACTAATTTGTGAAAAGGTGCAGTGATATGCATGTACATTCTGAGAGGGTTGCAAGAGAAGGGGTGTAGAATTTTGGCAGTCTTGCAAATTATTGCTATTTGTGCAGGGAATGGGGTAAAACAGTTTGGTAATGATGTGTATTATGGAATGAATTTTGGGAGGTGTACAGGAGAAGCAGTAGAAATCTTGGGGAGAGTAAAGGTAGGGGTAAACAGGTTTCAGAGTGAGGGAATGAGTACAATTTTAGACAGTTCCAGGTGCAGGGGGACAACTGTTGAGAAGGGAGTGAGGAGGCGGTAAAGACAGCACTTGGTAGGGGAAAACTGTGAAAGATTACTGGTTTTAGGGTGCTGTGAAGGGGTACAGGTGTGAGGGAAGTTGTGAAAGGTTGCAAGTTTGTGGGAAGCTGTGCAATGGGGCACAAGTTTCAGGAGTCATAGGGCAGGAGTACAAAAGGTTGGAGTAAAATGCATGTTATCAATCTGAACATGCACAGATGGGCACACATCTTGTTTGTGTGGGGATGGGATACAAATGTTGCTGGGGTAGGGAGGGTGTACACCTTCAGGGAGTGGGGTGAGGGTAGGTGCAAAGTGGGTGGTGGTGATGCAAGAGAGGAGAAGGATTGCAGTTCATGGGGGAAAGGGCATGGTGAAGGGGGACAGGGGTTTGAGCTAGGGCGGTGGGACTTAGGTTCAAGCCAGGATGGAGTGGCAGGGGTTCGATAGGCACAGGAGGAGAAGGAGGGTCACATGCAACATTTTTGAGAGATGCAGATGTATACATCTTAGGAGGGGTGCAGTGCTAAGTACAAAATTCAGGAGGTGTGTGGTAGAAGAGATATAGGTCACATGAGTGGAAACTTTGTGGACATGTTTTGGAATAATTTTAAGGGGCAGGATAGAGGTGTACATTTTTGTAGGTCATGCATTGGGGTTAGGGACTGAGGTAGCAGTACCCTTTTTGTGAGTGCCTGGGAGCCTCAGGAAAAGGGGTTAAATCTAAAAAGAACTAATAAGGAGGGAGATGTGGTAGTGGCTGGAATGAAAACACAGGAAAACAAAATTTACATTTTAAGAATAAAATAGTTTTTTGGGGGGGGCATACAGTGCTCAAATGGTTGATGATCTACCTAGGGAACCTGCCAGATATTTGCCACTTTCTTTTACCAGTAAATGGTCATTATTTATTTATTGATTTATTGACGTTTTGGAATTACAGCCCTTTGAGTAAAAAAATCCTCTTTTGCAATCGCTCCACATCAGACATATAAACAGACAGGTTACAAACAAATTACTGGATATTAATACAGTACAATATACATAGGGTACAAGTATACAAATAATACAGTACATTATATGTAAGATCATCATAAATAAGGGCAGAGTGCATGGCAAAGAAACAAACACATTGAGTAGATTTAAAACAGATGGTGTGAAACATTACAGGAAATTAATACAGTACATAATACATCGGATAAGAGTATACAAGTAATGTAGTGCATCATAACTGAGGGTGGAGTACATGATTATGAAACAAACATGGTGCATGCAGTGCTAACTAATTTGATAAAAATAGATAGAGAATTAAGGAAAAGAATGGGAGACCAGAAAGAAGTCAGTAAAGGAGAATTGTGAGACAGCTGGGGGGGAGGGTAGATAGAAAAGTTGAGAAGAGGGATATTAGGTGCAGAGAAGGAGGAACAGGAAAGAGTACATGTAAGGGATGAGTAAAGGGCGGGACGGGAACAGAGTGGAGAGGGAGAAATTAGACCAAGATAAGGTGGGAGGAGTAGGGGGAAATTGAGGGACAAGCCATGAGCAGTCCCAGATTGACCAGTAAAGGCTAGGAGCAGTCACGACTATTCACTGAGAGTAGATGCTGGCAAAGTTTAGCTTTAAAGCAGCCTCAATTTCACTGTAGAGGAAACCAGCAGAAACTGGCCATTGCGCAGGACAGGAACCCTGTGGAAGAATGATCTATGCCCTAGGGATGTCTTACAGAAAGGGACTAGGTAGAGGGCATAATCAGAGCTCCTAGTAGAATGAGGGTTAGGGACAGGGGAGATGAGCTGCTGGACCAAGGGAGGAGAGAGTTAGGTGGAAAGCTACTTGGCAAACAGGCTGGTGTGATTGTCTAGTCTAGCTTTAAACTTTAGCCAGTTCACTTGATTGTAAAGATCACAGGTATGACTTAGCTTTGGTGCTCCCGTTATGAGGCAACATACTTTATTGAGGGAGAGCATTATTCTTTTAAGAACAGTGTCAGATGCAGATCTTTAGATAACTATACCATAATGCACTAGGAATAAAATGGAATTAGTGACAGCCAGGCAGAGGGAATCATTTGTAATTCAGCTCCTATGCCTGTAGGGGAGGCCTTAACATAATGTAGAGGAGGTCATTAATAAAAGACCATCACAAAATTTGTAGCAAAGACTGATTTTTGACTGATCTACTATGTATATCAAGCTGACAGGACCTAGAGGAAAGTGATGTAATTGTTCCTTGAATTACATCAACACTAACCCAAGATACCGCTGGCTGGTTTGAAAATGTCTTGTGTTTTTTTTTTTTGTAAAACCATCAAATGAAAGAGCCAACAAAATAGCATTCATACATGATTAATTATCATTTCTGAGCTTTATGTGTAGCAAATGAGACCTAGTTGTCCACATGATGAGAAATAATAAATGTTTAAAGCTTTGCATTTGAAATTTACAAAAATACATTGTCACAATACTTTGCATGACATTATGGGAGCCAAGAAATATTTATTACTCAGAACCTAATAATTATTAGTAGATACCCTCCCAAAAAACTTACCAAACCTAAGCCATGCCAGTATGGGATCTGACCCTTCCAAAACCCAAGTTGTTCTTGACTAAATCTTCTACCTTTGGATGATAGTATACAAGGCTTGGATAACCACATAGTTAATGCCATTTGTTAGACAAGTAAACTTTAGTTGAGCTTTTATTTATATAGTTTCTATTGACTAGGAAAGGACAGCTAGGCAATTCTGCCTATTTTCAATGTTGTCCCGGGGAGGTGAGAGGTGGGGAGAGGTAAAATACAGATACAAAGTTACATGCTGAATGAGATTAACTGCTGATGGCACATTTTGTGAACTGTTACACTACAGAGGGGTCTGGGCTGATGGTGTGTTTGAAGTATCCTTATGATTTTTAGCACTGGTACAGGTTAGGTACAGATTTTCCTCAAGATAAGCTAGAGGGACTCATGCCTAGTATAGAGGGGCCCCCCACTTGATGTAAGAGTTGCTAAGCTCGGTATGCACTGGCAACCGCAACACCCTGTTACAAAGCTCACATGGCGATCCCAGGACAGCGAACCCTTCCAGAGTGACAGGGCACCAACAGCTACAGGGCACTGAGGGAGATGAGATGCAGGAAGACTGCAATTCCCCTGAACAGGCATATGCGGGGCTGTAGCATGCTGCAACAGGCAGGACGTCAAGCAGGGAGCCCCAGGCACTGAGGCAGCACCACCCCACAGCTTTGGCAAAAACAGCATCCAGGAGGCTCAGCACCACACAGACCTGAGACTGTTCACATAGGTAGGCTGAACATGACTGCACAGTGACTGGAGGTAGCCCAGGTGGGCGGGCGCACACAGTGCCACACCATAAAGTACCACCGGGGGGGCTCTGCATATGTGTCCACAGGGGACGGAAGGGAGAATGCAGCCCAAATACATGTGGAGCACCCGATGTAACAACCTCCTAGCATTCTGGGGATTCCTCTACTAGAGGGAGAGAACACATGGACCGATAACCTACTGAAAGTGCGTCCAGTACAATTCTGGCCAGTGCCGTGGCCGGGCCCGAACCATGGAAGGGTGGAAGATGTGATGCTCATGAACTGGCACAACCATGTGCCCGACAGTGCAGATGTGGTTGTGTGGTGGGTCAGTGCAGCTGTGAGGCAATGGGCTGTCACGTCGATGGAGAGCAGTCAGCAGGTGGTCATAGCCTGCTGCAGTGGGCTGCTTGACGCTGTTGGGGGGTGACTACCCATGGCCACTGTTGACAGGGGTCCCATACCATGCAGTGTATTGCTGTGAGGGTGTGCGGTATACCCACCCACACTGCAGTGGGCACCCTTGCCTATTGGGCCCTAGGCTAGGCATGGTCCCCCGCCAATGGGAATGGGCTCTGTGCCCTATCCAGTGGGCTGCTGTGGTCTGCCAATGGGACCCTGCACTGCTACAGTGGTGTCCCAGAGGTGCATTGGTCACTCTGTGGTCCCCGGTGCAATGTCAGGCCCCCTGTGGCCACCATGGCACCCAGCCCGCCCTGCCCAGGTCTGCCCCATCTGAGTCCGGTGGGTCTATGTCAGGGGGGCTGTTCTGTGCTGTACCCATTGTGGTCTTGGGGCCCCTCCTCTGGAGCTGTACGTGTGACCCTATACAGTGTGGGGGGGCGGGATCCCTGGGCACGGCTTTCCTTTGCTGTGTGCGCTGGCCGTACGGCTGTTGGTGGTGTGCTGTGGTTCTTCAACGCTGCTGCCCTGCTGCCCCTGGCTGTTCAGCACTGCCGCCATCACCGTTCCTGTCCACACTGTGCTGTCTTGCTGGTCTTGCTCCCTGCGCATTGCGGGTGTCGCTGTGGACGACTTTGTGGTCTGTGTTGCTGCCATTCTGTCGTGGATCTGCTAAGCTCCACTCAACATGGACAAGCCTGAGTGCCTATTTATTTTATTTAACACAGTATCAGAATTACAAACCTTTGAATCCCTCTGTCCGCCCTCTTCAATCCTCCAGTGGTGGCCTTCTGACCGTTCCTAGAGTGAGGTTGAAGTCAGCCGGCGACAGAGCCTTTAGCGTTGCGGCTCCCGCTCTGTAGAACTTATTGCCAGCTGTGGTCAGAGAGGCCCCGACTGTAGATGTTTTTAAGGTTCACTTAAAGACATTATTTCTTTCTTAAGCATTTGATGTTTAGATTTAGATTTATTTTATAATTTGTGATTCTATTTATTTGTTTATATTTATGTACTATGTTTTTTAAAAAAAATTGTACGGCGCCCAGAGCCTCCGGGATTGGGCGTCTTTTAAATAAACTTGACTTGACTTGACTTGAGTAAGACAGTCATTTCCAAAGGGTCCATGTCAAGATACATCAGATAACATGATACAATGGAACAAACATACAGACAATGATGATAAAAAATACCTATACTGAGAGTATAAATCCAGTACAAGGAGGTAGCTAAGCAGAAATAAGTTGTCATGAGAAGATAAGTCATGTAGACACTAAAACAATGAGGCTAAACCATGTGGGCTCCTGAGCAGTGAGATAGGTATTCTTACCATACTGGTCCCACGAGCCAAGAGACTATGAAAAAGGTAGACTTCTGGAGTGGGATAACCCCTAAGGAAGGCCCATAACATCTGTGGTTGCAAAGCAAGGGGGCTGACCTGGGGTTGCACCCAGGAAAGATGATGGAAAGAACTACTCTCTTCCATTTATTCACGCAAATGGGAAAGCCTGTCCATGCAGATTGGGCTTTATCTTTTGCTTGCTGGCCTGTGGAGGGGGTTGGAAACATTCCAAGTGAGACATGCATATTATTTTTTCTACTATGTTGCTGACAAACATATTGAAAAAGGACTGGTCCCAGGACTCACCCCTGTGGTTCCCCACACCCGCCCGTTGGTACCCAACTCATGACCTTCATTTCTGCCAATTTGACCCCATTTACTACTACTCTTTATTGTGTCTTTCTTATCAAATTCCCAGTCATTTGACTAAGTCATTAGAGTTATCCACTTGTGACTATTTTCTGCACATTCAGATCCCCCATCTCTTAATACAAAATATCATCAACTCAAAATTTAAATCATCAGTGCATGTTATATTGAACAAACCTGCTCCTTTTAATTACATTTTAGACAACCTCTTTTCTCCTTTGTTGTAAGGTGCCCATTTTAATTCTTTATTGAGCCTGTAAGCCCTTGATTTGATCTGAAGCAATTACTTGGAGTGCTTCTTGTGCTATGGCTATTTCTAGATTTGCATTGCCATTCTCAGCCGTTTCTTGAAACTTTGATTACAGGTGGTTGGCAGGTGAGTCTGAGATAGGTATTTCTACCTTTTAGGTGAAAATACTACCGGGTGTATGACGTTAGCAGTAAATACATACCAGTCTAAAACATAATCTGAACTACTGCCCTCCTAATCAAAACACACGCACACACACACACACACACACACACACACACAAGATAAATAATGTTCTGCACCACCCACACAAAAAAAAACATGCCCCAACTATATTTCAGTGAGCAATATGCAGGGCCACTGGAAAACTGTGGAAAAGGTTATCAAAAATTGCAGAGCGTTTTGCAAAAATTGCAGGAAATTGCGGGGGTTCTACTATAGACCCAGAGTGCTTCACAATAAATCTTTTAATGTTTTATATATTAGTCAGTATAATTTGCTAAATGAATACACTGACACCTGAATATGTTTAAAACATAAAGCAAAGTTTATGTTTCTAAAAAGAATACTAAACTGCTAAGCTATCGTAAGCATTGCTTATCTTCCAAAATTTAAAAGCATCTGCCTCATACAGTACTAAATAGATCCTGTAAAGTGAACCACAGCAAATCAATATTAAATAAAGCCAGAATAAACATTTTTTCTGTTTCTGGATGTAGAATAATGAAGCCTGATCAACAGCTATTTACAGTGCCCTGTCAGCTGTTTACCCAGATTGGTACAATAAAAAATAAGCAGATAGACTGGTGAATAACTGAGTTTTAGTATAATGTTCATAATTTGTTCTGTAGATACTGTACACCATTTTTGAAATCACATATTTAAACATTAAACCTGGGGGGGTTATTGGGTCTGGCAGTATAGCCTAGAGGTTAGAGTAACAAACTGTGAATAAACTGTGAACATCTAGCAAACCTGGGTTTGATTCCCACAACCTCCACTTGCATACTGTGTGATTCTGAGCAAGTCACTTAACCTCCTCAGTGTTCCCTGATTGTATTTGAAAACAGACAATTGTACTTAGTGGCCTTTAAGTGGTTACCAAAAAATGTAAAAAAAAAAAAAATACCAATATATTTTTAATGCATCATACAGTAGTCAGGGTACCCTGCAATTTACCTTTGTTTTACTCTGGCTGCAATGATTTTGTTTAGTTAAAGATAAATGTTCAGATACATTTTGTGTTTTATAAGCTTGTTTTTAGATTTTAGTCAGGTTTTTATTGTAGTCTTTGCATGTGAACATCTAGGGGGTATTTGCTAAGAGTGAGATAATGGCTAGCAACTAGCTTACTCAAGTTTTAAAATCAGCAGGGACATTCAAAAATCCTCAGCTGTTTGAATCAAAACTAGTCTGAATAAAAGTATGCTCACAAGGAAAAACTTGCCCTGCCACTTACAAAAAGGCTTCATAGTTAGCACCCCATTCAAGTGAATGGGATAATTTGTACCTTTTCTCCCATCTTCTGTTTCAGTCTATGTGGCAACAAAATGTTTTCTGATAGACTGCTTCAACACAAAACAAATGTTAAGTGTTTATGTGTACTTATGCTTGGCCAGTGGATTTTGAAACCAAACAAGACAAGGATTCAAAAGAAATAAGTGTTGCATAAAACCCTTGCCCTACTTTGCACTGCAATGTTTTGACCAAACCCAAGTCTGCATGCAAAATTGTCAATATATTTGAGAGTATTTTATTAAAAATGTTAATACTTTTTACACTGTTCAATATAAAAACTCAAACTTTGCAAGAAATTGCAGAACATGTCAGTTTTTGAGGAGAACGGTAAAAATTGCAGATTCCACAAAAAAAATTGTGGCACAATTTTCCAGTGGCTCTGGCAATATGTAATGAGTCCAATAGCTAATACAGTCATAACATTTTTATTTTATCTAATACAGTGTCAATCAGACAAAAGGTGTCTGCCTTCTAAGATATACAACCATGCATACAAGTTACCACACACAGGTGCTACATGTTAAACCTTTTCAGCTAAAATTTTAATTATTATTCTTTGTAAGAAATAAAATACTGTACCTCCTGGACTGTTAAGCATATTACTGTCTGCCAGGGCATTCAACAGATCTTCATTATCACTTTCTCTCCATTGGTCCATTCTGTGGTGCTGTTTCAAAAACTGTTCTAATAATCAAACTATATTTCTGGGTGCCTATATATGTTCCACTAAGAGCTGTGTAACCAGGCAGGAGTATATATAAGATTGTGAATGAACTGCCTCTCGGTCTTCCATCTCATCAGAACATTACCTTAAATGGTCACATACACACAGCCTGCATTCCTTTCATGCTACAGCATCGTAGCCATTCTCCAACTTCTATAAAAGGCCAAAACGTAGGGTACATTCTTTTGCCCGACTCTAAGCACAACTGAGGATACATTTTAAGAAGACTGTGTGCTTTGAAATGATTCTGAGAGTGAAACATTATAATTTTGCATTCTGTATTTTCTTTGTAAGATATTCTTTATTTATTTATTTATTTCAGCTTCAGATTAATACCTTTGAGTCATGAGATCTTTTGCAAAGGTTCCAAGTCAGATAAATTACAAAAACATTATACAGGTAATGGTTACAAACCTACTACATGATTTTTAATCTTTCATAGTGTGACTATAGACATTTATTTTTTTTAAAAAGTATAAAGCTATATTTTTTCAGATCCCTGTAAATACAGGGACCCTGTAATCCAAAAATCTTGAGACACACCTTTCCACAGAGAATCAATAGCCCCTTTGTAGACACTGCTGTTTAAATGAAAAAAAAAATGTTTTTTTCAGTCATAAAACACACATAAAAGCCTTCCTTTTTTTCTGATTCAAATGTATTTTATTCTGTATTTCATGATAGGTTATACATTATTAGGTTGTGATTCAAATGTATTTTATTCTTTAATTCATGATGGGGTATACAGTAATAGTTTGTGATTGCTAGCATTTGCCTTGCTATCCAGATAAACTGTTGAACCAGCTTATTTACAAAGAGGTCCCATTAGCTTATTTACAAGGAGGTCCCATGCACACACACACACACACACACACACACACACAGACACACACACACCAGAGTCTTAGCCATTCTCACTCTCAATTTAAAATACAACATTTATTTTTTTTAAAACAAAAGCTTATATCAACATTTTTACAGATCCCTGTAAACACAGAAATATAGACAGGCACAAACACACAATCACAGCCAGCATTTTGAAATGCTATCTTGAGAAAACTGTTGAAACAGCTTATTTACATGGAGGTCCCCATTTTAGCTTATGACTGGTACATGCATATACATAAACATAGAGGTAACATTTTGGTACAAGTTTTACACAGTCCTAAAGATGCGTATTAAATTATTTTATACCTTGTTTATTATGAAACAGAAAAGGGGTACTTACACAGGCAGATGGATTTCCCTCTGTGGGGGTCTCCAAACAGACCTCCAAAACCTCTGCACGATGAGGCTGCCTCCTAGATACAGCATTCTGAAAATATCCTAATCAAAAAAACACACAATGCCCCTGCAATTATACCCCCAAGCCAACAGAGGGCACATAAAACTACATAAATCCTAACTTATTTTTGGGGTGGGGGTGGGGGCATGGTGAAGAGGGACAGGGGTTCAAGCCATGATGGTCGGAGTGCAGGAGAAAGAAGGGGGACAAGAGTTCGAGCTAGGATGGTGGGACTCGGGTTCCAGCCAGGATGGCGTGGCAAGGGTTCGAGGTGTGCATGAGAAGGAGGGGCATAGGAAGCTTAGAAAATTGTCATGTTATGTCATTTCTGGGATTTCTGCACAGGTCATTTCCTGCTCAAGTGGGTGGGACATGGGTTCAAGCGCATGTCATTTCCTGTGCAAGTGGGAAAGACACAGGTTCAAGCATATGTAATTTCCGGTGAAAGTGGGAGGGGCTGACACATTTAGGGATGGACGTCCGGATAAACAAGGGATGATTCTGATTGGTCCATTTTTGGCCACACCCACCTGTCAAATGATGTGGCATGCACTGATTGGCTGAAATTTAACATTTGATGAGATATATGAACTTATACTACTGCAGACAACTAAGTGAGGCAGCCCCCCGTAGAGTGAGAGAAGTCACCTCCCCCACACCTTCAACAGCCAAACCATTAAGTTTTTACAATAAAGTCAAACCTTTTCAGGCACTATTTAAAATACCTGTCAAGATGCAAACACACTGCCTCACAGTGCTAGAGTAGTGTGGCTTGCACTATTCCCCCGATCAGCCACACTGTTCACCAAGGAAAGAAAAAAAAAATTACAAAAAAACAACATAAACTTTTCTTTTATTTATAAGCAAAGACAGTTTGCTGAACCACCTAGTACATTCTCAATCGCGCTTCATCTAAAGTGACGGTTTGCTTTGAAGCAAGCAGTGGACACTGATGGCTCATTTCCAAACCTAAGTGTAAATAAAGAGAAAGTTACCTCAGATTTCAAGCACTTCGGCAGTACATTTCCCAGTCCTGATACAGATCTGATAAAATCAAGTAAGTCCAATCTTGTCTGTATTTGTCTGGGGGGGGGGGGGACAAATCAGGAAACCATAACATGGAGCAGATCTAGAGTGGAAACAAACAGCAGTGGCCTCCACTGTTAATTCTACCAGTAGAGGGTCTACTTTACCTGAAAGTTTAATTTTAACAGTTTTTTATTTCTTTTTTATGTATATATTTTTTTTATTTAAAAAAATGTAACCAATGGGACATTTTATAAGCGCAACAATACCCTCCGTGGTGGGTGGTATTGGCTAATACCAGACCTTCCAGGAACTATAAGGCCCTCTACCTGTGGTATTGGTACTCATTACACCCTGGGAGGGCCAGTATTACCCAATACAACATACTACGTATGGTATCATTGCTTACAGTGACTGCTGCATGCTCATTTTGAATTAATGTACTCATTCATCCATTAGATACTTCATAGCCTTTATAGTGAATTTCAGAATATCTGTTTGTCGATCCCCTTGTGGAATGGTATGAAAGACTTCTTCCAATCAGTACAGTAGGGTTCTTTTTTATGAAATCTCTTTATATCCCCCTACTCCCTATCAGCCCTGCATCTTCGGGAGCATTATAGAGTCTACCCCTGCAAGCCACCTTACCTGGTCCAACATTGGATCCCCACAGAGCCTTGGTTTACCCATTGGGTGGAGATGAGATGGGGCCCCTACACCCCAAACCATTGCATTTCGTCAGACCCCCTGGGTGGTGAGACAGGTGGCTGCATATGAGAGCTAGCTCCTCAAAACTCCATCTTCCCAGGGCTGGTAGGCTTTTTTCTGGTGTTCTAGTGGCATCATGAGTCCCTGACATCATGGCACTAATGCTTACATCCAAGATGTCCTGCCCCTTGCTGCCAAGGCCCTAGGTGCTGGCATAGCTCCTGACCTCCATCCAGGACCAGCCCAGCACTTCAGGCGCTGATGTTCTGCAAACTCCCTGGCCTCCGCCATGGGTCAGCAGATGCTGAGCTGCAACCATCCTCCCCCCGGAGAAGGCGAGTTGTTGTGGGATGCTGCAGCCTTCCCCCCCAGCTGGTCCTCCGATGACCTGGGCTTGCTCCCGAACCCAGATTGCCAGTGTTGCAAGCAGAAATCCAACAGCTGCGCTGGTGGGCCAGCCTTTACAATAGGTTTCTAGGTGTATAGATTGATACTGTGGCTGTGTCTGTAATCAGGCTTAAGAGTAATAAAGGTTAACATTTCATTGACTCTCTTTATGATGTCCTATGATTCTCTGTCAGCTGAGTCTCACAGAGCAGTAGATTTATCTGACAGAAAACATCATGTTTTGCTTTGTTTTTTTGGTTTTGTCCTCCGGAGGAAGTTATTGTCACTTGAATAATTTCCTCTCGGGTATTTTCTGGAATCTGAGTCAGCTCATTCCTTGCTGAATATTTTTTATATGGAGTGAAGCTGCTTTTAATATCGGGAACAAGAACATCTCCTTTATTTCAAAGCTGCTTTGAGTTCTTATGAATTAAGTTATTTTTATTGGTTCAGGAGCTGCATTGTGTGTCCTTTGTGATTGGGGAATTTTGTGTTGTGGGCGTGATTTCATTTTAGCATTGGAGTCAGGAACTTAGGGTTATTTTTCCAATTTGATACATCTTCAGGGATTTCTTTAGCAATTTGGTAATACTGTATTCACTTCTGTGCAGGTATTCTTTGCAGTTTTGTTGTAAAATGCACTTTTTGTGACATTTTATTTTTGATACAGCACTTCACAGTTTCTTGTGATTTTAGTTTCACTTTGTATTTCCGTGTGCAGCATGGTTTACTCCACTACCGCGGTAGTGTTTTAGTACTATGAAGTTATACGTTTTCTCAAGTATGTATTTCAAATACATGTTTATTGAGAAGAATAAAGTAGTAATGTACAGAGTGTCAACAGTAGGTTTCTGAGGTTAATCCAAGTTAGTGTCTGATTCCATTATAGGAGCTCATCTGTATTTGCTAACCATGTATGTGCTGAGATGTAGTGCCAACAGTGGTTCTTGCAATGTTTCACAGTAGTGACATCACCACTGTTGGTATATCAAGTGCTGACGTAGACACTGGAAATAAATGAAAATAAATCCACAGTGTCTATGTCATCAGAGAGTTATTCCATTGCAGTGAAAATATGTCTTTTTATTCTCAATGTTACGTGCTCACCCCTATTGTATGTGTGTATATATATATATATATATGGGATACATGATGGGCAGGAATGGGATATGGAAAATATTCTCACTCTGCAGGAGTGAGAATATTTTCCATATCCCATGATCTGCCCATCATGTGTGCAATTTATACAACAGGAGTGAGAGATTTAGGAACATTTTTTCTGATTTTGTGTGTTTCCTGCTCATTCTGTGTGTGTGTTTGTGTTCTAAATGGACTTGGAGTGAGAAACACAGCTGACAGTGTTTTGAAAAGCTAATTGAGTGAGTCAGAGGCTCACTGAGAAAGACAAATTGCTGCAGGTAGCACTTAGAAACAGAGACTGCTTTGTAAAAGAGTTTTATTTAGTATTCAGGTTATTTTGAAGCTGAGATCAGCACAGTAATGGGCTAGAAAAGTTAGAAACACAATGGGACACGGGTGAGAGTCTTTTGCAAAGCTAATTAAGTAAGTTGCAGCTTCAGTGGCAAAGACAGAGGACAATGATTAAGGAGTCAGGATAGTGCAGTGGCTTAAGGCTCTGAGCTGCAAACATGAATACTTGGGTTTGAATCTCACATACCCCGCTTACACACTGTGTGATCCTGAGCAAGTCATTTAACTTTTTTGTGCTCCCAGGTTGCACCTGTAAACAAGCTTTCAGCTTAGTGTGTCTCTCTCCAGGTAAAAACAAATGTAAAATATAACTGTTTTCTGAAGCAGTTTCCTTTAGAGTGCAAGCTGCAGTGCAGTTTTCCTCCCTCTGGTGACATCAGCAGAGTATGGATAAATGTTGATATCCTCA
Source organism: Neoceratodus forsteri (assembly GCA_016271365.2). NCBI lineage: Eukaryota > Metazoa > Chordata > Ceratodontiformes > Ceratodontidae > Neoceratodus > Neoceratodus forsteri. Next base: position 623,920,265 of record CM028135.1, read on the forward strand.
CTCTGCTGATGTCATCAGGATTTATCCTCACTGCATTAGAAATAACACAGGATATCCTACTGAGAAAGCTCTCATCCCCATGGCATAAATATACATATATATAACATATTTAATTGTATGTTATGTTACAAATTTGACTATATGATTATTTATGATCATTTTGAACTGTATGTCTTGTTACAAGTGTAATTGATTGTTTAATTTCTCAGAAATGTTAAATGTTAAACTGTATGTCTAATTCTTTATCCAGGTGTAACCCCCCGCTTACACCAGGAGATGAGCAGCTTGTTGTTCAGTGTGCCTTCCTGGTTAAACATTTCAATAAATAAATAAATAAATAAATATAGACTTCCTGAGAATGTGCTTGTGTGATAGAATTTTGCCAGTTCTAATATGGCCCTGGTTCCAAATGGGACAATCTTTGATAATATTAATCAAATTATCAATGATACAAAAAGGCATCAAAGTATTTATTTTTAATGGTATCTAGGTGTTGTATTAATTAATGTTATCTGATGCTAGTTTTGGCAAATGATTGTGGCAAACACTGATTGCTGAAACTACAGAGAATAACTATTGCCTTGCTATTCGAGATGTATGATAAACCCTGTGTAATGTGGGTAACACAGCAAGTAAATTCCATGCCATATTACTACAGAACATGTGGATCAGCTTTAGAGGTGTCTCACGCCCTGTATGATATGAATGACTTGTCATATGAATACAGTGCAATATCCAGGCAGCATTCCTCACTCAGGTTTAGAGGTGTTGCATTGCCCTAATTAATGTGAGTAGAGGTGGGTGAAAGTTGTTATTTTCACCTTAGCGGAACATCCATGAAATCTGACAACTAATGTTTCTGAACTTCCGCATGTACTGTAGTGGATCAAAAAAAAAAAAGATAAACATTATCTGTTGTCCAGTCCCCCCCCCCCACCAGAAATAAAAATAATAAAATTCCCTGTTGGCTAGTGGTCTCTCCCCCACCCCAATCACCCACCCAATGTGTAAATAAAAACTCTGGTGGCTAGTGGTTCCTCCCCCACCTGATCACCCACCCGGCATTTAATAAAAACATCCCAGGTGGCTAACGGTCCCTCCCCCCCATCTGTTCACCCACTTGATGTGTCCAGTGTTATTCCCCCACCAATCCCTATCCCTTGTATAGTAATATATTATAAACATTTTTCCCTGGTGGTCTAGTGAATCCACCAACCCTATCCCTGATCCCCAGTATGAGAACTTATTGCCTGGTGGTCTAGTGGATCCCCAGCACCCTCACCCCAGTAGGTAGTGTCCCATCACCCTGCTCCCCCAGTTCCAAAACAGAGTGAGTTACTGGCACAGCCCTCCACTCTCCTCCATGGTCAGCAGCCCACTGAGCTGTCACTGAGTGAGCGCATGCTTCATGCGGGGGAGGGACCACTAGCTCTCAGGGAATTACACTGGGCCATTGAGTGGTGACCAGCGACTGATGAGGGAGGGGTGCCACTAGACACTGGGGAAATAATTCAAGTAAATGGTACTGTTAGGGTGCAGGGCAGGTGGGATTTCTGCAAATGTTCGGAAATAGATTTCTGAACTTTCGCGGAAGCAAATGTCTGACTTTCACTTAAGTTCACCCGAGGACATTTTTTTTTTTTTTTGCAAACCTCTAAATGTGAGTAACATGTCAAGTGAATTCACTGTTGCTGTTACTGTTAGGGTGTAGGGACTTGCCATAAAAAGCTCGCTAGGTATTAATGAGCTTCAGGGTTTAATGGCGTATGGTTTCTGGGTGGTAGTAGGATAGCTTGACTGGGTCTGGGACAAAAAAAAAGGAAAGGACTAGAAGAACAGGGAAAAGGAAATGTGGGGAGTAGAGCAATGCAGTGGTTGTGGGGTGGCTGTCTATAGGGAGACCTTCTGGAGGCTGCAGTGTTGTCCCATCTGTGTGTTCCTCTCTGGGTGGAGGGAACAGGTCTAAAGGCTCGAGGCAGCACTGGCAGAGAGTCAGGAAAATGTGATGAGACTCAAAGTTGAGTTGTCAAGGAGTTGGGAGGCCATCTCTCCCACCTAGGGACCACCTAGCCAGACACCACTACCTCAAAGGTTGCCAGAAGGAAGGAGCAGTTGGACTAAGGTGAGCTCAAGGAGGTCAAGGGTGGTAAGATCGGGAAGACTGGGGGTAGTGAGTAACAGGCACACTCCTCATCCAGTGCCACTAAGGATCTTTTATGCCAATCCAGCTGAGTAGGACTGAAGGGGCACCCAAGGTGGTGGATGAAAAGAATGTGGTGGTGTAGTGGAGTTGGGATTACAGGATACAATTAGTTAGACAAACACTGAGATTGGGTGAATAAAAAGGGCCTAGATGGCACTTCTCATTTTATTTCTTCTTTAAAATGATAATATATACAGAAAAATAAAACGTCAGGTATTACTTCATACTTTTAGTCCATCATTTCATATCAATGTCAATTGCCTTGGAAAAGGACACTTTAATTCTCAGCAATGGCTCCTTCCAGTCAGTTCGGAGACTGACCCTTCTCTCTCACTAGTCAGTGCTAGACTGATGCGCTCTCTGGATCTGTCAACATCTAGATCTCTTGTGGGAGTGACAACATAATCAGGGAATGCACCTACTATATATAATTTAAACAAAACCTCAGTTTGTATGGCTCATATCCTGTCCTATACAAAATAAAGAATGGACATTCCTAAGCCTTTTTGTTTAGCCTATATTCCCAGGGGGCTACTTTTCATAATATGTCTTTTCTAGGCTTCTGTTAGAAAATAAACCTGAATTGTTCTTGTTAAAGAACTCCTCCACCTTTTACATAATGAGTGCATACCCAGTTATGTATAAATATGGCCCTCTAGGGGCCACTGTTCTCCTAAAAGAATCAGTCTTTCAAGAGCTATCCTAGGAACAAGTCAGTTCACAGTCAAGTATTCTACATTTCTTATACAGACTTCCAGTTACTGCATATCCCTGTATCACCAGGTTTATTTTTATCAGGGGGCACACTTTCTTTTAAGGGCATTGCTCTGTAATATATTTTCTCCTTTTTCTTTCCCAATAACATTTAACTTCCCTTTATCCTATTTTATGTGCTGCCATCAAACTATGCCCCACATTAGGAAGTTATTTGTATCTTTATTATTTGTTTCTAAAGGCTTTTTATGTTTATGGAGCATTCTATCCTTTTTCCCCATGGCTGAACTTTCAGCCCGTCGGCTGAACTTTTCATTTAGGCCTCGTTTACCTCGAAATTCCCAGTTACAACATTTCTGTGGCTCGTTTATGACAGCTTTATTTATTTCTATGGGCAACTCATTCTTTATGGGTTTCTGTTTATTTTCTTCCCTTTAGGGACTTTCCTGTCCCTGCACATGTAAGCACTACCGAGTGTACAGTGCTATATTGGTGAGTGAGGTGGTTGAAAGTAATACTGATATGCTGCCCTGCTTTTGACCTGCAATACAGCGCAAAGAGAGAGGGAGAGCTAAGAGCAAGCATGCTCCTATTTTTTAAAACTCTCTCTCTCTCTCTTAAATCTTTTTCTCCCCTTTTCTTTGTTTCCTCCAGGGTTTTTATTTATATAAAGGGGCACCAGGGAAAACACCCAAAGGCACGGAGCGGTCCTGCAACAACGAAGCTGGCACTTTGCCAGACTTGCTCCACTCATTTTAGCAAAAGAAAGAGAGACAACACCAAGGGGTAAGCACGTTCTTTGTCTGAAACAATTCACCTCTCTCTCTCTCTACATGCTTGGAGGCACCAGAGGTTTGTTCAGAAGTGCAACATATGCTTACATAATGCCTTACTTTTTGGCATTTAATTTAAGCTTTAGAGCATCTGCCTGCTTTGCAGCATCATCCTACTTAAGGGCACCATTGTTTTTGTACTTAAAAGCATGTCCTGCACTTTCCTATTCATGCTCCCTTTCATGTATTTTACCCACAGCTTGACAGGCACTGTTTAACCCTAAACTGGGGCATGTTTTAATTCATTTAGAACCAAGGTGGCCAGCACAACTGCCTATAAAACAGATAATACCACAGGCTTTTCTGTTTTTATCCTGTTCTAGTTTTACATAGCAGTTCCTTTCTAGCCCTCTAATTACTTATTGGGGAGGTAGAAACATCAGGGCACCTACCCCTAGCTCTGAAAGGGATGGGGTAAGTGCAAGAGTAGTTTAGGGAGCTGGGAAATGTCTTAGGCAGGTAGCATGCACTGCAGCCTTTATAGAAGTGCTGCCTGTCTACAACAGGGGGAAAGAGAGGGAGTTCTGCACTAAGGCCTTCAACTCATGGTTTAAAGAATGGTGCAAAGTAGAGGACTATGGCTACATTGGAGACTGGGGCTCCATTTGGAGGGATGGCCTGCATCCATCTAGAAAGAGAGTAGTAGTCCAGAGTAAATGGTTTAAGTGTTACTTTGAAGGGCATTTAAACTAGCCAAGGGGTGTGGTAGAAGGCAAAGGGGTGGCAGAAATGACCCCAGTCAGGCTGTAACGGAGGGCAGAGAATTTCTGGGAGAAAGAATTCCAACCAAAATGAAGGATGACCAAGGGTACAAGGAATCAGCATAGGAGGAAGGGGGGAGGAGAAGCAGGCAGTATGCAAAGGAGAAGATGTAACAACTAGACAACATGAGAAGGGACAAGTGTAGGACTAACAAAATCTGGACAGCTGTGTGTGCACCAATGCTAGAAGTCTGGAGAATTAGATACGAGACCTGGAGGCCACCATGGCTCAAGCAGGCCTGGATATTGTAGCCATCACTCAAACATGGTGCACAAACAACCATGACTGGGGAATGGTCATACCTGGCTTCACAATGTTTAGAAGGGACAGGGTAGGAAGGAAAGGTGGGGGAGTGGTAATTTATGTTAAGGAAAACATCAAAGTGATGGAGGTACAGGGAAGACAGGGGGTGCTGAAATATTGTGGGTTATCCTCGAGTCTGAAAATGGAGCCACCTTTTGCATGGGAGTGACATACAGGCCTCAGACACAAGGGGAGGACATAGACAAAGAGAGGTTGGAAGACATAGGCAAAATGTCCAAGATGGGGGAGGTGGTGCTGGTAGAAGACTTTAACCTGCCAGACATAGATTGGAGGTTACTTGCTGCAGGGTCAGCTAGAAACATAGAATTTGACAGCAGATAAGGACCGCTTGGCCCACCCAGTCTGCCAATTTCCCTACCTAATGGATAAGCTGCAGATCCTAGTTAACCAGCAGCCTATTTCTTCCTACCCCCACCACCTAGAATTGCCTTATGACTGTCCCATGCATGCTTGAATTCCACCACTGTTTTTGACTCCACAACCCCTCCGGAAGGCTGCTTCATGCATCCACAACCCTCTCTGTGAAAAAATACTTCCTTAAATTACCTCTGAGCCACCCCCCCCATCTTCAAATTGTGCCCCCTTGTTCTTGCACACCTCTTTTTTTGAAAGATGCTACCCTCTTGGACTTTTCTGGTGCTCTTCCTCATTTGAAAGAAGCTCCCACCTTCACTGTGTTCACCACAGTGAGGTACTTGTTGTTCTTTATCATGTCACCACTCTCACTCCTCTTTTCTAGGATTCACATGTTGAGATCTCAGTCACTCTTCATAGGGCTGTTGATGCAACTTTTGTACCATTTTAGTTGCCCTTCTATGGGCTACCTCCACCCTGTCTATATTCTTTCTAAGGTGCTGCATCCAAAACTGGACACAGTACTCCATGTGCAGTCTCACCAGTAAGTGATACCATGGCAACACCACTTCCCTCCCTCCTTCTGTTGGAGATACCCCTTCCTATGTACCCCAGCATCTCAGTAGTCCTACCCAACCATCAATGGTACATAGAAGGAAACCCACTCAGCAGGCAATGATGTAGCCACCACCAAAGCATTAAAGAAAACTATGGCGGGGGGGGGTACTGTATTGGAGGAATGCCATACTAGATAGTTGGGGAAGGCAGACACTCAAACTTGGGGATGGGGACTTTACTATCAGTTTTTCCTTGGAAGCAGGGCAGGTAGTGCTCTGTGGACAGAATAAAAAATAATGGACTAGTTTCCTCCGGACCGTCAACCAGACAGTATTCCTGAGGACAGAATCAAAAGAAACAAACTAAAAAAGACCAACAATGGTATTTGGTGGTCGGGGGGGGTTTGTGGAGAAAATCAGCAAAGAGTGCCGGCAGAGACTTAAAGCCAGACAAAATGTTTCATAGAGCGTAACTCTAATTTGAGAGAAGGGGGAAAATGACAAGAGTGCCAGCAATCGGGGTGGCTCCCTTCTACTGCATTCTGATCATGACTTGTAGTTTTCCAATTGCTGTTCTATGCACTAAGAACAGTAATATTTTTTTGTGGTAAACACTGCTAGTCAGTTCAAAATTGATGCTGGCCACACAGCAGTTTGGTATGAGGCATGAGTGTTAGCACTGATTGGATTCAGAAGAGATACTATTAGTGGCTGTAAATAAGGAAAGTTTCTTCTAGAGTTGCCCTGCTCGGGTCACGTGATGGCTTTCTGAAGAACGGCTGCTCTCCTGCTCTCCTCCTCTCCATTCCAACTTTAAAATCACTTTTTTCATCCACTATTGCTGGAGAAATTAGCCCAAAACACCTCTGAGGTTATTAGAAGATCTGCCTTACTGTTCTTCCCCACAGATGATGGAAGTTGAAATGAAGAAAGCCCCGCCATGCCACTCACCACCTCCTACACCTGAAAAAGACAGGGCCACAAAGAGGCTCAAGTCGCAACCTGGAACCTTAAGTAAAACTCAGCAGAATGCCCCTGCATTAACCGAGGAATGCTTTTTTGAACTGACGAAACCCCTACAGGAGACTATCTCTGCAATTTCTGAGGAACTCCGTCAAATCCATACCTCGGTTGACTTTTATCTACTAGAGTTGGTGACTCAGAAGTGAAGATATCTTCACTCAAAAAATGGAAAGATAAGTCAGAGCTGGACACAGTTGCAATCAGGAGCAGAATAAAACAACTAGAAGACAAATTGGAGGACCTTGAGGGGTGCAGCAGGTGCAATAACCTGCTAGTCCTGGGACTACCACAGAAGGAAGAAGGCAACAATCCTATTCTGTTCATCCAAAAGTTGTGTGAAAAGATTGCTGGTCCTTTCCCAAACAATGGCACCTATGTTGTTGAACGTGCACATCTTTCCCTGTTCCCCCCTCCTCCAGCTGGTTCCTCTTCATGACCTATAATTTTTAAACTGCTAAACTTCCAAGACAAAGTCCGCATTCCTTCCAGGATAAAAGATCTCCAGGAGAGCCAATGGGAGGGACACCTGCTCAGATTTATCCAGGATTTACCGCAATCAGTGACAGCATAGCGGCAAGAGCTGTACCCAACCATGACAAAAATAATTGTAGCTGGGAAACCCTTCAGAATCTGTTGCCCCTCTATTCTGCAAGTAAAACTGGTGGACAAATGGCATTCTTTTGAGACCCTGGAGCAAGTGGAACAGAGCTGAAAACCCTCTTGCCAGACCTCTTTACTTGAACAGTCTTCATGTAGAGATATGAGACTTGAACTCTTAGTCTATGCAATGCCGTATTATCCAGATTGTTAACTCACCAGGACTGCATCTTGTAAGAAGTGGTCCTGAGCGACAGAAGAAATTGCACTCTAACTCCTGGAAGATCTTTACAACAAACTTGCAAAAGTGCCCTGTCCCAGGCCTAACTGTGCTGAGATGACACCCTCTGGACACCGTTACTCCATGTTTCCTGGTTCGACTCCTTCCACTCTCCTGCCTGTTTGCTGGTTCCCAAGCTAACTGACAGACTGTTCCCCTCATAGAGATCTTAGGTGGACATCCAGTGTGTTACTGACTAATACAAATCTTGTTGGACTTATTGGTCCTGAACAAGGGAAATTCTCGTTTTTTCTTTGTTTTTTGTTTTTTTTTACCTTGAGATTGGACAGACTGGGAGGGAGTGTAATAATGTCCTCCTAAGTGGTTCAGTGCTTCACTGAATTGCACAGGATGCTCAGATTGCTGGCACAGATTCTTGGTTGCTATGGCAGCCTGCACACGTATTGTTACTAGTGGGCCCTTTAAAATGTTACCATAGCAACTTAGCTTTGTGACAGTGTGCACTCGGGCAGTGGTCTTTAAATTCTTTTACTTCTTTCTTGTTGCGGGACTACCATGAAAGCGCTGCCTCACTAATTGTCAATTACGAAAAATTATTTTTAGCTTGACAAACTTTGCTTCTTGCTAGTCCTTTCCATTTTTCCAGTTTGATATTTTAATAATGTTTTCTTTGTTCCAATTTCTCTATTTATATGTTGTGAGTTAATAGCGGGGGGGGAGGGGAGGAGATTACAAGGCTGTGCTTCAACAGTGGGGTAACTGACATCACCTGCCAGTAAAAAATTAGGTAGTTTGGTTATTAGAACCTGGGTAGTGTTTGTTTGTCTTGTTCAAATGTTTTCTTTTCACTATTTGATTGCTGTTTGGGAGCAAGGGAAGGGGGGATTTTAGATTGGGGGGTTGTTGAGGGGGTGGAAATAGCACTCTATATAGTATGCAGAAAAGGAACCCAGGTGCACAAAGGGATATGTGGACTAGGACATTCTTTCTTAACATTCTGAGCCATTGGATTAAATTTCCTCTAAGAGCACTAAGGAGCCTCAATCTTATTCTTTATCAGCCTGTTATATTCCTCCTTTTATTGAAATAGATGAGAAACGTGTACAAATTTGTTGCTTGGAACATCGAAGGTGCCTAAGATAAATGTAACAGGGGAGTGGTACTGCGTCATCTCCACCATGTTGGAGTGAAGACTGCCTGCTTGCAAGAAACCCATCTGCACAGGGAAGAAATCTCCCTGCTTTGGAAATCCTGGGTAGGGCAAGCTTTTGGGAGCAGGGATGTCCACAAAAAGTAGTGGAACTGCCATTCTATTTGCTAAATCTGTTCCTTTTACCATGTTACAGGAATGGTGGGACCCTGCTGGCAGATACATTATTCTTCGGTGCACCCTTGCTTCCTTCCCCATAGTTGTGGGAGCTGTCTATGGCCTGAACCTGGACACTCCAGGGTTTTTTACTCAGCTTATCTCACGCCTGACTAATGAACCCTCCCCCATTTTAACTATCCTTGGAGGGGATTGGAATCTGGTGCTCCAGTCAGACTTGGACTGATCGGACAAAAGATAGATAGGACTCTTTCCAGCCCAGAGGGCCCTTAAGGAGTTAATGGTGAGTACAGGGCTCATTGATGTTTGACACTCACTATACCCCTTTGAGCGTCAATACACATATTATCCCCCCCATAAGTCCCTGTCTCATATTGATTACTTCTTAGCTAGTTCTAGTTGTTTGCCGGGACTGCTAGATGTATCGATTCTTCCTAGGGTCCTGTCTGACCACTCCCTGGTCAGTCTGACATACCTGCTGGGACCGGGACTGAGACAAGACTTTGATTTGGAGACTCAATACCTAGTTATTAAGACTGCCACCCATACTCACACACGTCAATGAATTTATCCCCTCTTTCTTGGAGGCTAAAAGAGGTACGGTAGACAAAATAGAGGTTATCTGGGAGGCATTCAAGTGTGTGCTGCGAGGCAATTTAATTCGGCTTGCTGCTACCCAGTCTCACAAATACAAACAACAACTGGCGACTCTGCTTGGGGAAATCCATCAGCTGGAGCATACTTTTGAATCATCTCTCCCCCCAGATTTGGACTGGGCTAAATTGCGCCAGTTGCAGTCCCAATACGCAAAAATCATAGCCCAGAAGGTGGAGTTGGCACTACACTCTGCTAAGCTAAAATACTTAGACTCTGGAGAAAAAGCAGGCAAATTGCTGGCCATTAGGCTTAAACAGGAAGATACCAATAGATTTGTAGCAGGGTTGTGTCCCACTCAGGATGGACCAGTAATCACTGACCCCAAAGAGAGAGTGAATACTTTTGAGCAATACTTTTAGCGCTTATATGAGAATGATTGAGTCCCCCAACCTGATTCACTTATTGGCAACTATCTAGACTCGGTTGCCCTCCCAAAACTGCCCCCCCCGACTGTGTTGCACACTTGGGCTCTTGAGTCACATTTCCCGAAGTAGAACTTGCCATTAAACAGTTACTTTTGGATAAAGTCCCTGGACCAGATGGCCTTCCCAGTAATCTTTATCAGTCTTGTACCCCGCAGCTTGCCCCACTTCTAGCAGAAGTTTTCAATTCTTGGTTTGAAGATGGAATGGGGGATAGCTCCTTTTTGGAAGCTTTAATAACCCTAATACCCAAACCTGTTAAGGACCCTTTGCTCCAGAAAAGCTACCAACCTATCTCACTTCTCAATAAGGATGTGAAGATCTTGCCAAACTCTTAGCTAACCATTTAGTTCCAGTAATGGGCAAGGTCATTGGCCCAGAACAAGTGGGCTTTGTGAAGGGCAGGGCCTCAGGGGATCATCTGAGGAAATTCATTCATCTGCTATTGGCCTCAAAGGAGTCCGGGGTCCCTGCAGCCTTGGTCTTCCTTGATGCTGAAAAAGCTTTTGATAGAGCCTCTTGGGATTTCCTTTCTGCTTCCCTAAATAGCTTTAGAATTCCAGATGACTTTAGCAGATGGGTGAAGGTACTGTACTCCTTTGCTACAGCTAGAATAAGGTGCAACTGGGTCCTTATCGAATCCTTTCCCCCTTTCGCGTGGTATCCATCAAGGATGCCCACTTTCCCCTCTTCTTTTTAACTTTTACCTTGAGCCCCTAATTCGAAGACTAATTTTCTCAACCTCTATTTCTGGTATTCAAATTGAAGGACAAAGATATGCTCTGTCGGCATATGCTGATGATCTCCTCCTTCATGTGGAAAACCCTGTCAAGTCTCTGTCTGCTCTCCTAGAGGAGATAGACAAGTTCTTAGCTATTTCCTCATATAAATTAAATCCCTCTAAGACTAAAGTCTTCCCTCTCAAAAACCACATTTCTCAAGCTGATATTAGCCACCTGGGCCTTTCATGGGAGCCTAAGCTCTTATCCTACCAAGGTATTAAAATATCTAGAGATATCCCTACAATGATTAAAGAAAACTTTACTAACTTGTTCCAAATATTGAAGACTGATTTGGAGAGATGGGGTCTCCTTCCGCTCTCTTTATGGGGACTGATCAATGTAATAAAAATGAATCTATTACCTAGACTGCTCTATCCTTTAGGCACCCTTGTATTTTTCTTCCCTAAGGCCTGGTTTACTCACCTCCAGAAAATGCTCAATGCATTCCTATAGAAACAAAAGAGAGCATATAACAAGCTTACTGCTCCTAAACTGCAAGGTAGGTCAGCCCTCCCCTCTTTCTTCCTTTACTATGGGACACATCATGTTAGTAAGTTGGCCTCCTGGATGACTGGCCTGGGCCTACCCTCTTCCTACATATACACCCTTAAATGGGTTAAGATAGAAAGGGCCATGGCAAGTATGTCCCATATTTCTCTCACTGCACTTGTATATCTTTCTCCTACGCACCTTCCCAGGTCCCTTAGAAATACCCCAGTTGATCGGTCTCTTAAAGCGTTTCATCAAATACAAATTCACCTATCAAAAAATTGGCACAGATCTCCCTCCCAACACAACTTAAATAACCCTCATTTTCAGATAGATCGCAGGACAATCCCACTTAATTTTCCCCTCAGCTTAGGAGCTGCATTTGTGACTCTTTCCTTCACGAGGCTGAAGTGATTACCTTTCCCTCTCTTCAGGGTCGATTAAACCTTGAGGGCAGGGATATTTTTAAATGTTGACAGATTAAAAATGCAATTATTTCTTTTCTGGGTCCTAAGCCTTGGTCCCTGTCTTCATCAGATGACCTCCTTTCATTAATGCAGGTTGCAAAGCAGGACCATGCAGTTTCCAAGGTTTACAAATTCTTGCAGACTCTGGATACATCCCTCCCTTCCAGTATCTGTTATTATTGGACTCAGGAGTTATCCCTTTCTATGGACACCACCCTCTGAAAGAAGTCCTGGTGTACTGTTTATAAATATCTCAAGCAGGATTGGCTCCATCTTATTAGTTTCAATATTATGCTCAATTTGTACTGTACTCCTGCTAGATTGTACAAATTTGGCAAGCTGGACTCTCTTCTTTGCTACCATTGCAATATAGCCCCCGGATCCTTATTTCATCTTTTGTGGAGTTGTCCAAAAACACAAGTTTTCTGGAAATCCATAAAGAACATCCTAGACCCCTTACAAGGCCTGGAACCCCTGTTTACCCCAGAGTGCTGCCTCCTTTTTATATTCCTGGACAGAATCCCTAGGGTTAGAAGAGTGTACATTACTCTAGTGGTGACTACTGCTGCACTAGCAATGCTTCGGCACTGGAAAGAAGACTCACTGCCATCTGTCATTGAATGGTACCATGAAGCTCTTCTGGCAATTCAGCTAGAGAAGCATACTGCAAAACACATATCATAGGCTGCAATATTTCCACTCTACCTGGGAGTCCCTTCTAACATTGTTTTCTCTGTGGAATCCTCAGTAAACAAGCTCTGGTCTGAACCTTGCCTGACACTTGTAGACTTACACCTGTCTCTTTAGGATTAGGCATAGAGTGCTTGGGGAGGTATTGGGGGTATGGGACTCGATTGTGATTGTATTTTATGCCATGTTCTTTGCCTTCAGTCTTTGTATGTGTAACCGGCATATGCCCATTTTTGTAACATGGATATACATATGTCTCTACGGGTTCGGGGAAGGATGAGGTTACCTGGCACAAGAGACCTAGGTTTGACTACTCTGCACAGGGGCACCCAAGTAAATCCAACTACAGGAAGCAATAACTGTAATGTCCAGAACCAGAATTGGGATTTTTCAGTGTGGCTTTATTTATTAACTCACTGAACACAAACAAAGCTCTGTATGGTCCCCCCCAAAGGGCTATGTAGCTGTAATGCAGATTAGAGGTTAAACACAGCAGTCCATTGGAGAATGAACACTTTACAATTGTCTGGCTTTGGACCCACCAGGCACTCAGCCCGGACTTCGCATGCGCATTGGATACACAGCCCGACTGGCCCGGTTCCCCTGCCGGCCACTCTACTGATGGTCCACTTGGTGAATGAACCCAAACTCTACTTGGAAAGACATCCCATCAAACAAGGAAGCTCCCAAAACTGTGGCTCCCCACACCACTTGAAGTCTGCGACTCCTAGAGAGATTTTCAAGTTGCGACCCATGTCTGGGTACCCACCTCATCACTGGCCAAGCGCATGAGGTGAGTAGCAAAAACAGAAGAAATCCATAGAGGTGGACCTGGTTACTAAAGATGGGGATCTATCCACCTCCAGCTCCCACAGCCCATACCCGGCCATTTCTCTGAACACACGGAAACTTTAGAACTGTAAAACTGTAGATTGCATGGTGGATGAACTGATGCACCCCCTCTACTGTGAACTCTAAATCCATTTAAACTTTAAACTGACTGCTCCATTTGTTCGTCCTAGTGTATATAGTGCTCCCAAACAGCAGTCCCCAATAAAACCATTTGAAACTTGAAACTGAATTGACTGCTCCATTTGTTCATCCTAGTGTATATAGTGCTCCCAAACAGAAGTCCCCAATAACATTTCCTGACTGAAAAAACAGTTGTTTGCTCCTTAAACTGGAGCCAAACACTCACCCAAATGTTGCAGGGCCCCACAGGCGAAGTCCTTTAACCTTTTCTGTATACCCAAACAGACAAAGTAATTTCAGGCAGCTTCTTTCCTTGGTGGGAAAAGGGGATTGCCCCTGGAACCCACAGAGACCTTTTCCTACCCCCCCGAGGGACGGGGCACTGAGACCGAGGGGACGGTCTCCACCACTTGAAGAATGGTGAAACACAGAAAAACTTCCTTCTGTGTGGAGGCAGAACTCAAACTACAGTCTGATGCTTCCTTCTTGCTCAAGGACAAATGGAAGACTCCCTTTGAATCCCAAAGTTCTAGAACTACTCTGAGCTGAAGATTCCAACTGTGGCTCATGCAGCTGTAACAATTCTATAATGATGTCATCTCTCCAGTCTCAGCTGTGACTGAGGACAGAGTGAGACAGTGTGAAACCCATTTAACTGGAGTTTCACAAGCTGCCTTCCCTGCCTACCACTAGGTCTTACTGGGATTCTAGTAACCCCAGGTAACAAAGGGGTTACACTCGCTCTTGACCAGGAAAATGACTGTCCCCAGTCATTATGCACCCGGCCTTAGGCCATCCCACCCTATGTGCTACCTGTGGAGGGGGGTGATCAGGCCCCCTCCTACCGTGTGCGAGCACAGGTAGGCAACACTAAGGGCCTAGAAGCCTATAGCTGACATTTCAGCCTCTACTCTATCCACTTACTATGGACACCTAGTGGCTCTGGTAGAACCATCCAGAGCATAGCCCTGATAGATCAGCACTGCAATCCCTACAGGACCACAGCCTGTCTATCCCCCCTAACCCTCTAGGGAAAACCTATCTGCCTCTACATAACATCCCAAATAAAAACAAAACCCGGGGACCTCCCCGACCTTTGGCAGCCTGCAATTACAACATTAGAAACACAACAGTACTTTAATTTCTAAACATAAGCACTGAAATGAGGAACTCTGATGAGCCCCTCCTCCTCTTCTTGTCTTCTCTTCTTTCTTCCAGGAACACCTGTAGAAAAGACAAAAAACAACAAAAAACAAAACACCCTAAACTGCATTTACGATCTACCTAAATAACGATGACTACAACAACAACAACAACCACAACCCTTACCATACAGGATAAACAAAACACTAAACAATCCCAAAAAGAAAAAATATATAAATTTTTTTTAGAAAAGTAGAAAAGACAGTATATACATTATAGTACAGAAATGACATTGATAACAATACACTTTTTTGGGGGGGGGATGGAATGCCCTAAATGTCCCACTAGTGACTACAAGGCCCGAAGGCCAGTCCATTAAAGAGTCTCTCCTGGGCTGGAGCCCCGTGAACATAGTCTTTTAAGGCCATAATCCTGAAGGGGAGAGTCTTTGCAGACAGTTCACACACTGTTTGAAGTCTGTAGTGTAAGGTGTGTATAGCAATGTCATAAAGATAGAATAAAAAGAGATTTTGACTCACCAGCCTCTTGAAGTATTCGAAATTCACAAACCTGGTCCCTTCCGAAGACTCTCCCTGGTGGCATTTCTTCTAATACAGCTTGGCGGACATCTTCCGGGAACCCACAGGAGTGCACATCTGGAAACAGCTGGGCTGATGACATAACTGGAGAAGGAACCTTAGAACAGGAACAAAAAAAAAAAAAACAGCTGGTCCGGCGTCATCCGATTACCAGGCGATGAACAGGAAAACAGCTGGGCTGGTGTCCTCTCTGGATCTGAAGTCATCTGGTGGTACCAGTAGGCGGTTAGTAATTTCAGACAGTTTACTGTAGACTGAAGAATGTGGGGCCCCAAATTTTTGTTTATTTATTTTGGCAGTTCAATAAAGGTACTTCACAGTTCAGATGTGGCAGTATTGACTACCACTGCTCGGCTCTCCATTTTGTAGGCTCGGGCTTAATTTCCGGGAGGTCCTTGCACTGAGGCCAATAGTAGAGGGGGTCAGGGGCTTGAATTATTACTCCATCAGGACGCACATAATTCACACAGTGGGAGACTTTCGTCCCTCTCCGTCCACAATTCTCACTCTGTCCATAAACAGTGTCCTGCCTCTCTTCCACTGTGTATACTTTTCATGGAACAGTCTATTCTTTACATGCTGGTTAGCCCCAGGATGCACATGTTTCATTGCTTCATCCCAGATCCAGGATTTCCTGCAGTTCTCAATCTCCTCCCAGACTCTCCGAGGAAAGGTAGGAAAGGTCATACCAAAGATTTCATTGGCCTTTCTACGAACCAGTCTCTCCTCTTTACTTGCTTTGGTCAATCTGAGACCGCTGGCCTGGCTTGGGGGTGGCAGGTCCTGGTTCTGCCAACTCCGCATCCTCAAGGAAATTAAAAATGGATCCTGACTTCTTTTTCTTCTGGTGAAGCCAGGGCAGTAGCATCACCACCTTTTTGAACAAATTCCTCCGAGGCAAGATCTTGAGGCTGTGTACCCGTTCCTATCTCACAAGGCCACTAGGTTCCTCCTCATCTTCCTCTTCACTGAGGATCTGAGCCCAAGAGTGAGCAGTAGTTCTCACCCAGACTATCCATTCATCACTAGGAGCGGAGGTAGACACCTCCCATTCAACGGCCTCCGCATCTCATCTTCACCTTGAGACTTGGGCTAGGCCCCCCCACCCAGGGGTCTATTGATGCTTTATCTGAACTTGCTTTCTTAGATCCAGCATCCAAAACTTCAACTTCAGATTCAGTCTCTAATTCTGCACTCTCTAACTTTATGCCATACTCCCCAGGGACCTTCCTCCACAGGCTCCGCCTGATGCTGTGTGCTGCCAACTGCAGATTCTTGAAGTTGTGTCCATGTGGGAGCCAAACGAATTTGAGGCACTTTATACAAGCCATATTTTTGTAGACAACCAGCACAGTGAGGAATCATGAAGACATCCCTTCCAGCACTCAAGCACATCTGGCATACACGCACTGGATAATTAGGAATTGCCACATCAGGAGGGAGTTGCCCTCTATAGCACCAATTTTCAATGTCTCTCAATCTATTTACTGCTGCTGTTACTGCAACCCGGGCATGATCCAGGTAACGAGCTGGTCCTGGGGCCATAACTGCATAAAAACAAACAAAAGTTTACTGTAACTGAAAGTCCCACTTTAAATGAACACACTCTGTAGCTTTAAAATGGCTCCTCTGCTGCTGTGTTTACTTTACTACCCCACCCTGTAATGGCGGCGGCAGCACTCCTGTGCATCAACATTCAGACTCTGGGTCAAGCCACTGCGCACCCGATTTACATCAGCTACTAATAACTTTTATTTCAAACTGCACAACTTGCTCTTATCTGGCTGTTCTCACATCTACAGGATTTTCCTTGGACTTTTTCACATGCTGGCAACATGTATTTAATCACAGTCCCTTTAACTTCAGGTTTCAGCTCAGGATTGCCTGCTTTTACTAGTGTTGCATTTATTTTACAACCCACAGTCTCTCTCTGGCTGCAAACTTTAAACTGAGGCTACTTTTATTGCTATGCACACATTCAATGGCTTTACAGACTTGCACCTGCCAGCAGGAGATCACACAATCGCTACTTGCAAAGCGACTATACAGCTGCACTCACATTTTATATGGCATTACTGAAAATCACTGATTTGAGCAGTTTTAAATCGTTTACTCACTGTTATGGTAGCAGATTGCTGTGATGGAGAAAGCGGCCTGCAGCCAGATTTTGAAGGCCTCAGATTTCAAGCAGGCGCGGGCAGTCTCATCGTAGTAATCACACACTTCACTGATCCCACGACCGATAAGTGGGTTGAGCCCGATTTTGAACTGGAAAAGTCACTTTTCACTGTTTACAGTGCTTTGAACACTTCGTGAACACTCCTCCACTGCCAGTACATGCACTACTCTCTGTCTCCCTCTCGAATGCTGAAGCAGGCACATAAGAGCTGGCTGAGGGGCGGGACTAATGGCAAACTGACCAACCAGACGATGCCATGCAAATGAGCCTCTTCTTCCTCAAGAGGGCTCCTTTCCTCACGGCGATCGTCGAGCAGGCAAATTCAAACTGAAAAGATGCACTTTTTTTTTTTCAACTGACTCCATGGGCGGAGCCCATTTCAACCATGTAACATTGCCATTAACTCTGCAGTCTCTAGTATTGCACAGAAAGCATTTCCAATGTCCAGGGCATAATTTCTCTGTTGCTACCCCTGGTTTTCCACACTTTCCTTCACAGAAACTCATTTTAAAAGCATTTCAAACGTCCAGGGCATAATTTCTCTGTTGCTACCCCTAGTTTTCCACACTTTTCTTCACAGAACTTTATTTTAAAAGCATTTCAAATGTTCAGGGCATAATTTCTCTGTTGCTACCCCTAGTTTTCCACACTTTTCTTCACAGAACTTTATTTTAAAACTGACAAATGCTGTAAACTATGTTGATGCAGGACAAGGACACACACTTTGGCTTTACAGCTCCTTGGTAAACAGCTGCCATTTTTTAAACAGCAGCACAAGATTTTCAGTACACAGCACACACTAGGGAACTTGCTTAAACTTTTTTGGGCTACCGACTGCCAGATAGCCAAAACGCTAGCCTACTTGCCCAAGCACCTTCCTTCCCAAACAAATCCAAAGTGGTGCCTCCATTTTTGTAACCGGCATATGCCCATTTTTGTAACATGGATATACATATGTCTCTACGGGTTCAGGGAAGGATGAGGTTACCTGGCACAAGAGACCTAGGTTTGACTACTCTGCACAGGGGCACCCAAGTAAATCCAACTACAGGAAGCAATTACTGTAATGTCCAGAACCAGAATTGGGATTTTTCAGTGTGGCTTTATTTATTAACTCACTGAACACAAACAAAGCTCTGTATGGTCCCCCCCAAAGGGCTATGTAGCTGTAATGCAGATTAGAGGTTAAGCACAGCGGTCCATTGGAGAATGAACACTTTACAATTGTCTGACTTTGGACCCACCAGGCACTCAGCCCGGACTTCGCATGCGCATTGGATACACAGCCCGACTGGCCCGGCTCCCCTGCTGGCCACTCTACTGACGGTCCACTTGGTGAATGAACCCAAACTCTACTTGGAAAGACATCCCATCAAACAAGGAAGCTCCCAAAAACTGTGGCTCCCCACACCACTTGAAGTCTGCGACTCCTAGAGAGATTTTGTTTTCGTACTTCCAATTCGAAACTCCCATCGAACAAGGAGTAATGTTCCCATCCTGTGGCTCCCCACACCACTTGAAGTCATCAACTCCTAGAGAGATTTTCAAGTTGCGACCCACGTCTGGGTACCCACCTCATCACTGGCCAAGTGCATGAGGCGAGTAGCAAAAACAGAAGAAATCCGTAGAGGTGGACCTGGTTACTAAAGATGGGGACCTATCCACCTCCAGCTCCCACAGCCCATACCCGGCCATTTCTCTGAACACACAGAAACTTTAGAACTGCAAAACTGTAGATTGCATGGTGGATGAACTGATGCACCCCCTCTACTGTGAACTCTAAATCCATTTAAACTTTAAACTGACTGCTCCATTTGTTCGTCCTAGTGTATATAGTGCTCCCAAACAGCAGTCCCCAATAAAACCATTTGAAACTTGAAACTGAATTGACTGCTCCATTTGTTCATCCTAGTGTATATAGTGCTCCCAAACAGCAGTCCCCAATAACATTTCCTGACTGAAAAAACAGTTGTTTGCTCCTTAAACTGGAGCCAAACACTCATCTAAACGTTGCAGGGCCCCACAGGCGAAGTCCTTTAACCTTTTCTGTATACCCAAACAGACAAAGTAATTTCAGGCAGCTTCTTTCCTTGGTGGGAAAAGGGGATTGCCCCTGGAACCCACAGAGACATTTTCCTACCCCCCCCGAGGGAGGGGGCACTGAGACCGAGGGGACGGTCTCCACCACTTGAAGAATGGTGAAACACAGAAAAACTTCCTTCTGTGTGAGGCAAAACTCAAACTACAGTCTGATGCTTCCTTCTTGCTCAAGGACAAACGAAGACTCCTTTGAATCCCAAAGTTCTAGAACTACTCTGAGCTGAAGATTCCAACTGTGGCTCATGCAGCTGTAACAATTCTATAATGATGTCATCTCTCCAGTCTCAGTTGTGACTGAGAACAGAGTGAGACAGTGTGAAACCCATTTAACTGGAGTTTCACAAGCTGCCTTCCCTGCCTACCACTAGGTCTTACTGGGATTCTAGTAACCCCGGGTAACAAAGGGGTTACATATGTTTTTTGCAGCTGTAAGGTTGCTTCTTGGTTAATCTTGTTTCATATATGCTACATAAGATTTAATAAAGTATATTTAATGAAAAAAAAAAGAGTTGCCCTACCCAGTTAACACCAAACTAAGAAAAAAAGGGAGAAACTGGCAACAGTGAACAAGTGCTGCAAAAGCTACTATCTTTTTATCTGGTATAATTAGTATGAAATGGACATATATAGTTCTCTTCTTATCCATACCTCATCAGCATTGTGACCTCACTTATTGTAAAATCACAAGTGACAATCTGGCAGCATGTGATTGTCTCTTCTTGGTCAGTTGTGACATCACAGACAGTGAGGTCATAGGGATGATGTATGCAAGAGGAGGAATAGAACTAGCAATGGCAGCCACAAGATGAAGTATTGCTCCACAAGTCACACCTAGTGCTGTCAGGTAGTAAGTCTTTCAGGAAAACCCTTACAGAAATAATTATATGAAATGTTCTCATGCTGCACACATAAAACTAACCACATAATATGCATGCTGCAAGTATAATTTAAATGTTAAATTGGAACCAATTGCATGCATGTGGCATACATGCAGCAAGCAATTGTGGAAAGCATACTTTTTATGTTAAATTGCAGCAGACTGTGTGCATGTGGCATGCATGCAAAAAGCAAGTGGTCACTGATAACTGCACACATAAAAGTTAAATGACTTGCTCACAATCACACCATATATCAGTGAGGGTTGATGAGATTCAAACCCAGATCTTCAGATTGTCTCCAAGTCTTCTGGTTTGCAGTTCAGTGCCTTTAACCATTAAGTTATACTGCCTACACACATATGTCTTGCTTATACAAATCTGCATACATCTGCATGCATGTGGCATTCTTATAGCTACTGTTATACTTTAGTTTCTCCCCCCCCCTTATCTCAGCTGCACAGCCGACTGTAGGACACACACCTATGGAAACATGTGGTTCTTCCCACCCTCAATACACACACACTTACTCAAAATACTTTGTAATTACTTTTATCTTGCCTGGACTCCTACTATTTTCTCTCCATAGTTTTGAATGCTTCCACACAAAAAGACATTAAGGGGCAAACACAAACGTAGCAATAACTCGACACCCACCCACATTAGCAGACAACCCCCCATGCTCACACACTGTAGCGGGTGCAGGCATGCTGCTACAAACAACCCACCAAGTATAGATATAAGTTGAGAGTCTCGTACCTGAGTAAGTAAGTAAAATTTTATTTATATTAAGTGCCCTTCCAAAGCTCAGGGCGCTTTTACAATAAGTCAGTTAAAATCACATTTCAAAACAATTAATCAGACAATTATACAATACATTTATTATGTACCGGCAAATGCTAGGGAAAAAAGGAATGTTTTTAGTTGTTTTTTAAAACTTTCAACAGTTAGGCATTCTCGTATCTGATGAGGTAGAGAATTCCACAGGGTTGGTGCCCTATAGGCAAAAGATCTACCTCCAGATGTCTTTAAACATACCCTGGGAATCTCTAGCAATCCCTCATCAGAGGAGCGAAGAGAACGGGCAGGACATTAAGGCACCAAGAGCTCTTTCAGGTAGCGAGGTCTCAAATCATGTAGGGCCTCAAAGGTCAATAATGCGACCTTGAAGGTGATCCAGCACTGTATTGGCAGCCATTGCAGATCACACAGCACAGGTGTCATGTGGCTAGATCATGAAACTCTCATCAACAACCTGGCTGTCGCGTTCTGCACAAGCTGCAAGTGGTGGATATCCGCCCCTGGCAGCCCTAGATAGAGGGCATTGCAGTAATCAAAACAGCTGGTGACAAAAGCGTGGACCAAGATGGGAAGATCTTCCCATGGAACCAAGTGTTTCTCCCGGGTGATGTTCCTCAGATGAAAAAAGGCAGATTTGACTACGGCCGACACCTGCATCTTCATAGTCAGGCTTTCGTCAAAAATCACGCCAAGGTTACATACTTGGCCAGAGGCAAGAAGCTGGACCCCCCCAAAATATAAACCCGAGGGTTTCCTCATCCAAGCCCCTGTTGTCCTCCCTCCAGGGTCCACAACCAACACTTCAGTTTTCCCTGAATTCAACCTAAGCCAACTAGCACTCATCCAATCCTGAATCTCCAGGAGGCAGTTATTCAACATTGTGATGGAATCCAATTCCTGATCAGGCATAAAAGACAGGTAGAGCTGAGAATCATCAGCATAACAATGAAAACTCAGCCCATGCCATCTTATAATGTCCCCCAATTGAAGCATATACACCACAAACAACATAGGGGACAGCACCGACCCCTGCAGTTCCCCACAGGGCAGCCAATGAGGGGCCGAGGTGTAAACTCCAGACACCAGTCTCTGAGATCTACCCTCCAGAAAAGATTGAAACCAGCTGTGGACTGCTCCCCTCAGACCACAGAAAAACCGCTGGCGGTCGAGCAATACCGCATGATCCACAGTGTCAAATGCTGCTGAGAGATCCAGGAGAACCAAGATGGAATGGGTCCTCTGATCTCTTGCCATCAGGAGATCATTCAATATCCGAACAAGAGCCATCTCTGTACTATGCCTTTTCCTGAAGCTGGATTGGAGAGGGTCATAGATACTGTGGTTGGACAAATGATCCTCCAGTTGCAGAGTGACTACCTTCTCAATAACCTTCCCTGCAAAAGGGAGGTTAGAGACTGGTCTATAATTTGCTGGGCAGTTGGGGTCAAGAGAGGGCTTTTTCAACAGGAGGCATACTACCGCCTCCTTTAAGGGATCCAGAAAGATCCCTCTCTCTAATGACACCACCACTATCCCAGCCAGGACTGGGCTGATAACATCTACACATCCCACCACCAGGTGAGTAGAGCCTGGGTCCAACTTACAGTAGGTAGGTCGCAGAGTCTGGATAATCCTCACTATATCTATTACTGCTGGTAGTCTAAAGGTAGACCAGTACAACTGTGCTTTAGTACCACCAGATTGATCAGTGAAATGTCCAATAGAAGGACACTGGTGGATCTCATCCCTGATGGTGGATACCTTGTCAGCAAAGAATTTCGCAACCTCCTCACACTGTACCTGTGATAATGCTCTACCAGTCTGGAGACAGACTGGATTGCACAGTCTGACTACAGTCTGAAAGAGCTGGGATGGTCTATTCCTTGCTGCAGCAATTTCTCTGGACAGGAACTCTGCCTTCTTATGGGAAATTGCTGGTTGGTAGAATATATAATGTAACAATTCAAGTCTATCCACCTCCAGCTGAGTTTTCCGCCAGTGTCTTTCCAATCTTCATCCCTTCCTCTTCCACTCACGGACCTCCTCATCAAACCAGGGAGCCCCAAGTGAAGAGTACAGGGACAAACATGAATTGGAGCAATGGCATCCAGGGCCTCAGTCACAGCCCTATTATAGGCTAAGACCAAAGGCCCTGGATCTATGCTATCCCTTGGAAAATCTGAGAAGTCCAGCTCCATCATTAGGCCTTCTGAGGTAACCCCTGTTAAAGGACAGAACTGTACTAACTCCCTGGGGGCAGGCCTATTTTGGGGGGTGGTAAATCTAAACCTCAGGACGTGATGGTCAGACCATACGACTGGCTCCACCTCCAAATCAGATATCTCCATCCCCAGATGAAACACCAAGTCCAATGTATGCCCCCCTCATGGGTTGCAGAGATAATTACCCATGACAGGCCCAATGAGTCCATTAATTGGAGGAGGTTTTGACCAAAAAATGGCGAGAGTTCACCTTCGACTCAGGCATTGAAATCCCCCAAAATTAACCATCTGGGAGATTCCAATACCATATTGGCGATGAAGCCTGCAACCTCCTTCAGGAACTCCCTCTCATCTCCTGGTGGAGGGTAGATAAGAAGGGTCCTATAGCCTGCACCTGCACCCATTATGCATTCAAAGGAGTTGGTATCACCAACTGTCACTTCCCTGAGATCCAGATCTTGTCTAAATCAGACCGTAACCCCCCCACCCTTCCGGTCCACTCTCAGGCAGTGAATCACAGAGAACCCAGCCGGGATTGTGGAGTCCAACACAGGACCAGCATTTCCATCTAGCCAGGTCTTGGTGATGCAAGCCAAGTTGACTGAGGAAACAAGATCCGCAATCACTGCAGTCTTATTCCTAATCAAGCTGGCATTGCTTAACACCGCCCGAAAGGGACAGAAATCCAAGGGTGATCCAACTTCCTGCCTGACACACTCCAAGTCAGTGCCCTTGGGTATGGGAACTAGGCAAGGAGGACCTCGATCCAGTACCCATTTTGCCCCAGGGCATCTCCTAGCCCTCACTGTCCATATCCGTTCTCTTCCATCCCATCCCCCCAAGAGTTCCAGGATCCCCGTATCTTTCTGCCTTTTGATCTTATAATGCCGAGGTTTCAACATCTAGCATAAACCTCCCCTGTAAGGGGGGGTAATTCAAAGGGACAGAGATCACGAAGTCTTGAGGGGGAGTACTGCCTAACCATTTTACTTATACCCCAACACATATTTAAACCAATGTATTCATCCTCATATAAACAAAAACCCTCCCACCCTCAACTTAAACAACCCTAAAAAGAACAAAAGTACTAGGGAGCAAGAGGCAGGAGTCTTTAAGAGATTATGTCCATGGGTCAGAGTGCTGGTACGTATCCCCGTGAAATAAATGGAGTTATTTTTTATTACTATTTTATGCATTATGATGGTGAGTTGGAGAATAATGAAGGTCACTGTTATGCTAATATGGCCCTTGTTAGTCACCTTGATTAATCTCCAACTCTTCATCAATAATGTACAAAGTAGTTTCAATGTTTGTTACATAGTGTAGTCTTGTGTATACTTATGAACTTGAATGTTATAGACTTAGAGTTACAAGCTTGAGTTTATTAAGCTTAGAATTTGGCTTTTCTCTGCTCCTACCCTCAGTAGGAACATTGGGTAGGTGTAGGAATAGAGGCCCAAAAAGGGATATTTAATGGTTTGATTATCTACTCCAACTCCAGAGAGTGTGGCCAGTAGTGTGCAGGAGAAGAGCCCCCCCGTAGAGGGGAAACCTCTGAGGACCCATGCTACTGACCTGCCCGTCTTCTGGGCAAACTATAAGGATATAATCCTAAAATGTGGGCTGAGCTTTAGTTCTGGTTTATGTCCAGCAGTCTTATCTTTCAAGTCTCACTGGTCAATGAGTCAAGTCCTCTGAATCTGGATGGTAAGCAGGAAGGTCAGTTCTGAAAGATAGAGGATTCTGGAAGATGAAGGAGAGTGCATTTCGGATGGATGTCTGGATGAAGGAAGGTGTCAGACAATGACCAGGATTTCTGTTGGGTATTCGAGAACTAGAATCTTCACACAAGGGAAGATCAAGGAGTGAAGTCAAGGGATGGTTGAGCACTAGCCAGTGATGCCCTTGAAGGTCCCAAAGGAATACAGAAGGAAGAAGTCCAGGAAGTAATCCAGAGCCAGGCCAAAGGCAGAAATCTAAGCTGATGACTGAGGAGGGGGCCAGCAGAGGAGGGACCCAAGCAAGCAGATGAAGGATGGAAGGAGGGTACTGAAAAGAGGAAATGAGTGTGTGAAAAGACTTCCATGTAGGTCAGCTAGGAGGGTCCTTACAGAGGACCCGAGATGGCATCAACCAAGACCCCATGTAGGTCAAGGTAGGGATGCAGACCAGGATGCCAGGACTGCCAACTTAGAATGATGGGAACAGCAGATGGAGGAGCAGGAGCATCTGATGAAGCCACTGTAACGTCAGAGTGAGAGTCACTTGATGGTGTAGGAGTCATAGCACTGTAAGGTGGGACAGAATGGGAGTACCTTGAAGGCAGCCTGATGAAATAAGCAGCAGCAGTAAAGATCGAGTGAACGGGGTGTCAATAGACAGTGGAATAGGAACCCCATGGAGGCAGAGCAAGGAGCCTGAGCAAAGTGACCTCCATTTTGCTCATTGCCAATGGTCCTTCATGGACGGCACAAATATAGAAAGGAAGAAGTCCTCCACGGAGGTCTAAGTAAATCCTAGATGACAAGGTCCCAGATGTAAGCTCACAGGAGGGGGCAAGGAATGAACCCCCATGTAGATTGTCTGATGGTAAGCCGGCCTACATGCATGCATCGTTAAGGCTGATGGGGTATCACAGAATGATGACGCGTGTGTGAAGAGAGTCAACAGGGATGTCCAAGGATGACCAGTCCTTGAGGACCCAGAAGAAATGGAACAAGACTAATCATCTGAGTTCCTTGAAGCAGAGGTGTGCAGTTACAGTATGGTACAGGAATGCAAGACAGGTCTGTTGCCTGAAAGATGGTGTCAAACTAAGGATATCAAGACTCTGGAGCATTCATGCTTTGAATCGGGCCCCCATGCAGGCTGAACTGGAATTGGTGGGGCCCCCATGCAGTTACGCCATCAGACAGAATTGGGAATGTTTGAGCCATGAGCTAAGCTGCTATGGAGGCTAAGCTGGAACTGGTGGAACCCCCATGTGGGTCTGCCATAGTAAGGAATTTGGTATGGTAGACTCTTGAGCTAGGCCCCCACATGAGCTAGCTGGAACTTGCGGGCCCTCAACAAAGGTCTGCCATTTTAAAGGATTTTGAATAAGTGAGTTGTGAGCTTAGGTCCCCAACGTGGACCAAGCATGGGATGGAGAGACCCCCATGTAGACTGCCAGAGGAAAGAATCTGGAACATATTCATGTAATGCAACCAGGCCCCCACACAGGCCAAGCAAGAAAAGTTGGGACCCCCAAGTAGATCCGACACAGGAGAGACTGCAGATGGTCATGTCATGAAGAAAGGACCAAATGTGGGGCCAGAATTCCAGGGTCCTGGAAGTTGGGGTTTTGAGATAAGTTTGTTTGCAACTGAGATAGGAGAATTGTAACAGGATTGGTTTGGGCTAGGCACTGGCTTACATGGAGAACCAAAATGATTCAGTAGGAATGGTAGGCTAATTTGCTTTAAAGTGGAGGTTGGAAATTTTCAGGTACGAAAGATGGTTTATCTGAGGGGAAAGCAAACACTGGCATTGAATTGCATGACGGTACTGGTTCCTGGTGCTGTACCACCCCTGGTTGGGAGAAAGTCACTTAACCTGTTTGGGAGGTTGAAGTGGCAGAGTAAAACAATCCTGAATTTAGATTTATCCCCCACATACTGTAGTGGGGAAAATATGGAGAGTAATGCTATGGAGAGCCACACCAGGTACATGGTTACCATGGCCAGTGATCGCTAATGGTGTTGCATAGTGCTTAGAAGGCTGGTAGATATAGATATAGATATAGATATAGATATAGATATAGATATAGATATAGATATAGATATAGATATAGATAGACATTATATATATATATATATATATATATATATATATATAGATATATATATATATATATATATATATCTATATATATAGATATATATATATATAGGCAAAAACTCCGTTAAATGCATTAGTTAGGGTTGTTCCACAGCGACAAAGTGGTGAAATTCGCTGTTAGGTTGAAAACCCTAACTCGAATTCACCCCCCAGCACCACACACACACACACACACACACACTCATGCAAGTATGGGGAGGACCAAGTCAACACAACCAATGACAGACATCCAGCAGCAGGTGACAGAAATAGCAAACAATTGTCTAAATGTACTATGAGACATCCCCACCCACCTGACCAGGTACTGCATGCTCAGTGGAGATCAACAGCAAAACTGAGGCCATGTACACCAAACGTACACATCCCTGATTGCAGCTGCACACAACGTACCACACTTAGTAGTTGCATGGCCTTATCTTGTGGCATAGTAACAGGAAAAGCAACGAAAACAGAAGCGCTAACAGTGGCGCACATGGTAATGCAAGCACAAATGACAACAGAAAGGGCAATGCACACCATGGCATAGATGGGAACAGTCTGCCACGTGATGTGTTGTCACATAGTAACATGGTGCCTGCAAACGGAAATGTCAATGGGCATGGTGACGCAAAGTGAAACAGAAAGAGAAACAGTACTGTAGACACAAATGGCAAAAAATAACAGAAATGCAAGCGCAAATGAAAACGCAAAGGATAACGCCCCGCACTCCCGGCACGTAATGCAGCAGCGAGATCGCGGGGCCCAAAGGGCCCCGCACTCCCACCACTTGATGTCTTGTGGCATAGTAACAGGAACAGCAACGCAAACAGAAGTGCTAAGAGTGGCGCACAAGGTAACACAAGCGTGAATGAAAACAGAACGGGTAACGAACACGGTGGCGTAGACGGGAATGATGTGCAACGTGATGTCTTGTCACATAGTAACATGGTGCCTACAAACAGAAATGTCAATGGGCATGGTGACGCAAAGTGAAATAGAAAGAGAAACAGTACGGGAGACACAAATGGCAAAAATAACAGAAGCATAGCGCAAATGAAACACAAAGGATGACTGCGTGGTGGCGTGAGCGTCAACGGTAAGTAAGCGGGCATGGAACCACAAGCGGAAAGGGCAATGGTAACAGTAATGTAAGCGCACAGGCTGGTTTTCCCAAAAGCTGAATAGAGAAAGACAGTGAGTACAAAGAATGTATGCATAATAATGGGTATCGGAGCAGAAAATGAGGACTTGGAATACTAAATAAGTTATATCTCAGGAACCGTACGACGCAGAAAAAAAATTTAAAAGTTGTTTGATTTATGACTGTCCTGACTAGTTAGGGGGGTTAGAATTTTTCCGATGAAAAGTCCGTATCTCGCACAGTTTCCGAGATACGGGCCCTGAAAGGCACAGCGAACGCTGTAATGTTATCTTATGGGAAAAAAAGAGAAGTTCGGAGCACCATAACTTTGCCTCCCTGTAATATTTTTTCACCAAACCACTGAAAGGCACATCTGTGGGCTGTTGGCTGTCTTCCCTTCAAATTTCAGGAAAAAAGACCAAACTGTTATTTTGCAGCAGGGTGCCAAAGGATTCCTGTAATGCATCGGGCGCCGTAATGTTATCCTATGGGAAAAAATGTCAACTTTGGAGTAATGTAACTTTGCTGACATGTAATATTTTTTCAATACAACACTGAAAGGCACATCTGTGAGATGTCGGCTGCGTTCCCTTCAAATTTCAGCCCAAAACTCCCAACTGTTCTTTTGCAGTGCAGTGCCAAAGAATTGCTGTCATTTTCCCACAGACTAGAAAATTACTGTCGCAATTTGCGAAAGCTTTCGCAAACATTTGTGACACTTTCGTGAGCACGAAAGTACTTTGTGAAAGTACTTTTTCCAGAAATCTGAAAAACATATTTCTGGGGTGTTTTACCCCAAAATAAAGACATGGCTAGCATCCTCAGGGTCCGACTAGGTGAATACAAAAAGAATTAGGTTGCTAGAGGGTCCCAAATTTAAATGCCAAGCATGTTTCTAATCACCAACTGAAAACAAAATGGCCGATTTGCGAAAGTAACAGGCCCACTTGCGAAAGTAAAAATGCATTTGCGAATGTGTTGAACTTTTTGTTAACTTTTCCCATTGACTTATAATGGGAAATTGTTTTTTGAATAACTTTTGAACCATTTAATATTTTTTCACCAAATCTTTGAAAGACACATCGGGGACCCCGGCCGCATGTTCCCTGAAGATTTTGGGCTAGTCGCGCAAACCGTGCGACCTGTACGCACGACCGTAGAATTCCAGAAAAAGCTTAAACACGCGTGCAAATCATGCTTAATAACTCCACAGCTGTGTATCCGACTTGTACAAAACTTGGCAGATGCCAAGGCCTATGGTTCTTGATCACATATTCCAAATTTCAGCTAAATCTGTCAAACGGTTGCAAAGTTATTAAGGTGCAACATTTTGGGGTTTAACATAGAAATGGCTCCTCAACCCTAACTATGGTAGCACTACCGTGCTACCATAATATATATACACATATATAGATACAGCCACTAAATAGAAGGCTTTAATCTATATATATGTATACAGCAGCTGCTAAATAGAAGGCTCTACTGACCAAAGCACAGTGGGAATTGAGGACCCCAGGAACTGAAGGATTGAAACGATTGTGTGCTCCAATCTGCGTATTGGAACCTGAGCTGCAGGGTACACTGGGAGGAAGAATAGTTGACACAGTAATTTCTAAAACAGAGGTTCAGGTCACTGCTGCTACGGGATACAGAACCTGGAAGACTGCAATCTTCCTCCCCTACAAATGTATACATTCATGCTTATTGGCTAAGAGGTGAGGTTAGCCCCACCTCTGCAGCAGGAGAGGCGATGTGCTTACAAAACTGTCACATGGCAATATATGGTGCCGTGGAGATGAGCAAACCTCCCAACTGTCCCTGAGTATGAGGAACATCCTGCATTGTACTTCCCAAAGTGCTCTGTCGCTCATTCATCACATGTGGAAAAGGTGCTTTCCTCATGGAGAATGTGCAATAAATTCAGTCATTGAAGCAGAAAATCAGAATAGCCCAAGCTGCTAAATCAAAGAGAAATTGTGTACAAGAAAACACAATGATTTCCAGTGTTCTGGGCATGTGTGTCCATGTTTGAGAATGTGCCCCACGTTATGACGGTCATTGCTCCTCATTATCCTATAGTTTGAGTGTCCGTGTCCCTCATGTCAGTGACAAAAGGCTGAGAGGGATGGAGATGAGGGACTTATCGATGGTGTACCCGGAGCTCCAGAAACTCATTGCAGGGATGCCCGCAGTACCCCTGCCCTGGACAGGTTGGTACTGCAACAGGCAGTTCGTAGGCCGGTCTGCAGAAGGTCTGGGCATGCTCTGAACAGAGAATTCAGAGCTCAGAGTGAAGCACTGAAGGAAAGTCCAGAGGGCAAGGCACAAGGCAGCACCAGAAGATGAAGTTGACATTGTGTAGAGCAGTACGCTGGAAAAGTAGGTGCAGCGATCATAGAGCTGGTACTGAGGTAACGGCAGCACGACAGAGGCAGCTGCAAGGAAGGTAATCCATTGGGGCAGGCAATGCATACCTGGAAACGTCAGGAGAGAATGGTGTGGTGGTTGGCAGGGGAAGGAGAAAGCCTGAAAGAGGAGATGGGGGAGTGGAAGGATGACAAAGGAAACAGGTACAGAGGCAGAAATATGAAAGGAAGGAGTGGGGGGAAAAATGAAAAGGGAAGGAAGTACAACAGAGGAAATGAGGAGATGTGGGGGGTAACAGAGAGAGAAGTGAAAATAAAATGAGAGGCAAGGCAACACGGATGCACAAAACAAGGGGGGAAGAGACTCAAGGAGGGGAAGGGGGGAGCTTCACAGGGAGGAGAAGGAGGGAAGAGAAGGTGAAGTAAAGAAGCACACAGCCAAACCAGCCACATGCTGAGAAGATGATTTTTGAAACGCTCAAAGCTGAGCAGCAGAAGCACTGTGGATTAAGTAGGGGATATGGGAGGAGCTATTGAACCTTGGGCTTTGGCCCTCCCAAATAAAAAAATACCCCCTGAAGTCTCCCTTGCCCTGTGTCATAATGTGCATAAGCATGGGAATGTTGAGGTCAGCTTAACTGGGAGGGGGATAAGCCTGACTACAGTGGGGCTCCCAATAGTCTAGGCATATCACACCACTCAACCGCCCCTGAATGCAAGGGACAGCCCTCATTTTACACCTGAAAACTGCACTGCTCCTCATCCATCCCTCATGAAAAACATGTTGGTCACACAGAGGATGTCCTGTAAATTTAGACTTTAATGCAGGGGCGCCATTTCAGATTTCAGCAGGGGGGGGCAACAACCAGTGGAGGCCATGTGATAGTTTGACCCTAGGCGGCAAGCTCTAGAATGTCTGGAATGTCTCTAAAAGGTAAAACTTATTTTTTTGTGACTGAAAAGTGATATACAAATCAGGAGAAATTAAAATGGGTAAGATTCATCTGTCTATACCCCTGAGCAGTGCATCAGATTTGGGCTTAAACCCACTTAGTTACTAGCCATTGTTTTTTTGGCTGAAGTTCTGAATGCCCCCAACCCAAAAAAAATGTTGCCCCAATTTCTCTCCCCAAATCCATTCCATTCCATGCTAGTCCCATATAATAATAATAATAATAATTCTTTATTTATAGTGCGCCTTTCCAAACTAAGGCGCATAACAATCAAAACAGTTAAAACATGTAAAACAGCATCACATTCAGTAAATACAAGCATATAAGCCAATGTCTTCACTATAAGCCTTATTCCAAAGGAAAGTTTTTAAAGCCTGTTTGAATCCCCCCACAGTCATGCACTCCCTGATCCGATGGGGTAGAGAATTCCAGAGGGTCAGGGCCACGTACATAAATATCCGAGCTCCCGCTGATTTTAAAATAACCCTCGGAATCTCTAGCAACCCTTCATCGGCCAAGCGAAGTGATCACTCAGGGTGATAAGAAACCAGGAGCTCTTTCAGGTAGCCTGAGCCCAGTCCGTGTAGGACTTTATATGTCAGTAACCCGACTTTGAAGGAGACCTGCCACTGAACCGGCAGCCAGTGCAGTTCCTGCAGCACTGGTGAAATATGGGCAGATCTTGAAATCCCCATCAGCAACCGGGTTACTGAGTTCTGCACCAGCCGCAAGTGATGGATATCAACCCCAGTAGCCCAAAGTAAAGCAAGTTGCAATAGTCTAAGCATGAGGTCACAAAGGCATGGATCAATAAAGGCAGCTCTACGGACAGAACAAGGTGATTGATCCTGGAGATGTTTCTTAGATGGTAGAAAGATGACTTTACGACGGCTGACACCTGTGATCAAAGTGTCAGTCCCGCATCCAGCAACACCCCCAGGTCTTGCACCTGTTCAGAGGCCTGGAGCTCAGCCTCTCCCAAGAACAATCCTAGGAAGGAGCCTGCCCCCAGTCCCCACATCCAGCGGCCTGGATCCAAGACCATCACCTCCATCTTCCCAGGGTTCAACTTCAACCAACTGGACTTCATCCAATCTTGGATTTCATCGAGGCAGCTATTAAATACCGAGACTGCTCCTTCCTGGTCAGGAGCAAAAGACAGGTAGAGCTGGGTGTCATCAGTGTAAAAATGAAACCTCAGCCTATACCATCTTACAATGTCTCCGAAGGGAAGCATATACACTGCAAACAACATGGGGGACAACACTGAGCCCTGAGGAACCCCACATGACAGCAGGATCGGATCAGAGGAAAGAAACCCCGACACAACCCTCTGAGTTCTTTCAGTGAGGTATGATGTAAACCATCTGTAGACCAAACCAGAAAGTCCACAGATAGATCTCAGGTGCTCAAGCAGCACCCCATGGTCAACGGTGTCAAAAGCTGGTGACAGATCTAAAAGTACCAAAATGGACTGTTTTCTCTGGTCTCTCACCATCAGAAGATCATTGAGCACCAGAACCAGCACAATCTTAGTACTATGCCTCTTCCGGAAACCAGATTGGAGAGGTTGGTAGATGCTATGGATGGTCAAATGGTTCTCCAGTTGTGCAGCCACTACTTTCTCGATCACGTTCCCCAAAAAGGGAAGGTTTGAGATAGGCCTGTAATTAGCAAGGGAATCTGGGTCCAAAGAAGCTTTCTTCAACAACGTTGTCACCACTGCCTCTTTCAAGGAACAGGGATAAACACCGGATTCAAGGGAGCACCAGATTATCTGTGCCAGAACCGGGCCAATAAGATCACCACAACCCATAATCAGGGATGTCGGGACTGGGTCTAAACTACAGCATGTAGGGCGCATCTCCTGGGCAATCCCCATAACATCCATGACTTCCAGACAATCGAAGGTACTCCAGGAGAACGGAGAGACTGTGACCAAAACCTAATCCTCAGCAACTCGCATTGAATGTGTCATAAGGATTTCCGACCTGATGTCAGCCACTTTATCAGCAAAGAACCAAGCAAGCTTATCACACTGCAATTGTGAAAAAGCTCTTCGGAGCTGTATACAGGTTGGGTTGCACAACCTGTCCACAGTTCTGAAGAGCTGAGATGGTCAATTTTGAGTGGCAGAAATTTCCCTGGACAGGAACTCTGCCTTCTTACGGGAAACTTCTGTCTGGTAGAACTAGTTATGTTCTAGCAGTCTAAGGTGGTCAGCATCCAGGCTGGATTTCTGCCAACAATGTTCTAACCTGCGACCTAGTCGCCACAACTCCCTCAAGGCTCCATCAAACCAAGGAGCCTGAGGGCGGAGGGAGAGAGGACGCACACACACTGGTGCAATGGTATCTAAAGCTGAAGTGATGGCAGTATTATATGCCAAGACCAAGGCTTCAGGATCCTTGCAATCCACAGAAAGTTCTTAAACGTCAAGTACCGTTGCTAGGCCTTCAGATGTAACATTCTGTAAAGGTCGGAACTTGACCATATCCATAGGGGTTGGCCTAGCAGGGGGATGTCAAAATTGAACCTCACCATGTAGAGGGAGTCACGTGATGCAAGCTCTGTGAACACAGCCTGATCCTGTAGCTCCAGCTTCCCGCTGCATTTAAAGTTATATTTCTGGCAATTTGGGCTGGCCTGTGACTTCAGCTGATTTTATTAAGCAGTGCAGGAGACCCCTAAAGCAGTTTGTTGCTGAACTGGGTGCACATGGAAGTAGAGATGAAGAAAAATGCACCCCGACACACTCCGCCGGTTTCGCCCGCGAAGGCCCAGCCGAAGAAAGCGAGAGTGAACATGGAGTCTGAAACCCCTGAAAGGGAAAGCGCCACTCGCGTAAATGAGCCCCTAACACTGGCTCAATTTCTTGCTGAATTTAAGCCGTTTCGATCCGAGCTCTGCACGGTGACAGAGGAGTTAAAGGCAGTCACTGTGGCCCTGGAGGACTTGTCCCATTGCACGGGAGATACAGAGGTAAAGGTTTCGTCCTTGGAAAAGAGAGTGCAAAAGCAGGAGCTGGAGTTGTAAATCTGAGGCAGAAATTAGCTAGAATGGAGGCAAGACCGAAGATTTAGGGGAATGGAGCAGGAGAATAATTTAGTCATCATTGGTCTCCCGGAGGCGTAGGAGGGTAGATGCGATTTAGTTTATACAGAATCTTTTAGGGAGCTTGTAGGCCCAGCACTCCGGCGACAAATTTATTATTGAAGGCACACCATCATGCGCCGTATGCTCACCACCGGCTCCCCGCCGCATCGTCATTGTGCACTTTTGAATTTCCAAGAAAGGCAGTTCATTCTGCTAAAGGCTAAGGAGATTAAGGAATTGAGATGGAAGGAGTGCCCATCAGGATCGCACAGGATTTGCCTCTAGCAGTGCGGGCAGAGAAGAGCGAGTACCATCCTATTGTGGCGAAATTGGATCCCAGCGGGTATTCCGTTCCGCATGCTTTACCCCTCTAAACTACAAGTTACGATTTCTGGTCAATGGGCTTCTTATGAGGATGCGGTAATGGCAAGAAAGGGATTGACTGTAGCCCTCCCGGACCTCTTCAGATAGCCCCTGGGACGTCAGCAGAGAGAAAAGTGGGCTAGAATACTAACATTTGAGGCTTGATAGTGATCTGTTAAAGCAAAGGAGCGTGGCCTTGTGGATAAGAGGTGCACCGATCTAATTTGTTCTTTTTTTTCCCTCTCCCTTGTTTTTTCGTTTTGCCTGAACAAATGACTTGGGACTATCAGAGGCGTGTATGATTGTGGACTGACCGGCTTGCCTAGAAGTGTGGAGGCACGGAGGCTCGAACCTGGGGACTGCAGATAAACCGGCTGGGTAAAGAGACGTCCGATGAGGTGTGGTAGGATTATTGTATGTGAGGGTCTGGCCTGGAATGATGCAGCGCGCTGCATATGGACTACAGTATACCGTGGATTGACTGATAATGTCTCAGTGGACTGGCTGGCTTCTCCATAATAGACAGGCCTGGGTATTGGGAAGCCGTGCTGTTATTCTGGTTAAAAATTGTCTTTTTTTTTGGACTCCACGTGGTGCTGGTGTTTTATTAGGTCCTGAGGGGGTCGGAGTAAATGAAGAAGTACTCCAGGCGGAGAGTTGGAAGGGAGGAACCCGAAGATTATTTGCGATAGTAGGCTATGGAAACGGAAGGAAAATGCACCTGCCGGAATTTTTTTTTTTTATTTTGTTGGTGTAATGGAGCGCCGCCTGTACCTCAAATCGGAGACTGTATCTATTGTGGACACTGTTTGCTGGATCTCCTCCAGATAATTATTTCTATTGGTTTTACTTTCTTACATAGCAAATAGTTAATTAAGATGGTGTTGCTTGTTAATTTTTGGGGATTTCTTATACTGTGGAGGGGTCAACTCTGGTATTGAGTGTGGGGGCAGTGGTACATGTGGTGTTTTCAGGGAGGAGGTTCTGAGGTGTCAGTTTATGATCTGAGGGTTCTATTGTTTATGTGCATCATATTCTAACTTTTCCCCTTTATCTTTTCCATTATGTGGATGATTAAAGGGAAAACATAGAGTCAGTGGGACGTTGGATTAGTCTCGGCTAGACATTTCATGTTTTTGCGGGGGCTGGAGGGAAGGGTCTGGTGGCGGAGCTATGGATATCACGGACGAAGTGTGTTGGGAGAGGGAGGGGGGTATTGGGGGGAGGGATGGAGGGGTATTAATTGCTTAAATATAGGTCTATGGGATTGGTTTGTTGTAGGTTTCTTTTTAAGGTAGGACCGGGAGTGGGGGTTAGTAGTGAGAGCTTAGAGGGGTGGTATAGTGGAAGATCTGCTCTCCCAGCTGTATGGGGCAGGATGGTGATCGACGTGAGACAAGAGGGTGCTCGATGTTTTTTTAGGAACTGCTCGGAGGATGGGTAGTGTTCTGGAATTTGTTACGTGGAATGTCAAGGGTGCCAGGCAAAAAGTAAAGAGATGTAAGTTACTAAAACATTTGCAATTGGCTAGGGGCCAGATAATATGTTTACAAGAAACACATTTGCTTGAAAAGGAACTGAGTGTACTCAGATGCCAGTTTATTGGTCAGGTGTACGGGGCTGGGTATAATACTGCTGCTAGGGGGGTTGCGCTCCTATTGCATAGGAGTGTGGCTTTTGTATGTGAGGAAAAGATAGTGGACCCGGTAGGCCGTTATGTAATTGCTATAGGACTTTTAAACCAAACAAGGATAGTGCTGGGCAGTGTATATGGTCCTAATGCAGACACCCCTGGTTTTTTTATGGAGCTAATGAAGGTCTTAAGTCCGTTTCACCACCTCCCGATAGTGTTAGGGGGATTGGAATTTGCCATTTACTCCGGAATTGGATAAAGATAGTAAGCAAAGTAAGGGTCTCTCACCAGCCCAGAGAGCTATTAGGGATTTTTCTGATAACGCTGTGTGTGACCCGTGGAGGGTTTACATCCTTCGTGTAGGGAGTACACTTTTCTATCGGAAGTTCATAAGACCAGATCCAGGATTGACTATTTTTGGTGAGTAGAGGCTTACTCCCAGGATTGGTGCATAGTAACATTACTCGGGGATCTTTTCGGACCACTCCATGGTTCGCTGTTCCTTAGTTTGGCCCCTGATACTCCGCCAGACTCTATGGAAGTTAAATAACCAATTACTTGTACCACGGAAATAAGGGAATACATTAGTGGTCGGATTGAACAATATGAGGTAGAGAATAGGCACTTATCTATTAGAGGCGACTTGTAGTGGAGTGCTTTAAAATGTGTGTTGAGGGGAGAGTTTATCCAGTTAGTGGTTGCAAGGAAGAAGAAGAGAGACGATAGGGTTAGGTTTTTGTTGGGAAAAATTAGGGACATAGAGAGGGCCTTATCAAGGGATACGCCAGAGGAGACCAGGGAGCGGTTGATTAAACTGCACCATGAGTACGAAGAGATACTGGGAGAGAGGGCAGAATATGCGATGAGTAAAACAAAAGCATTATATTTGAATCAAGGGGAGAAGTCAGGTAGGCTCTTGGCAATGCGGTTGAGGGCTGTTGAGGCATCGAGGATAGTCCAAAGTATCACGTCTCAAATAGACGGGTCGGTTAAAACTTCGCCTAGGGAAATCGTTAGGGAATTTGAGGACTATTATAAGTTATTATACAGTCCAATGATTTCCAGACCCAGTAAAGAAGAAATTGAAGTCTATCTAGATGCTTGTAATTGGCCCCAGGTGACAGAGGCTCAAAAGAGGGAGCTTTCATTTCCCATTTCTGATGAAGAGATTTGGAGGCAATCCAACGCTTCCCAATGATAAGGCACCTGGCCCAGATGGGTTTTCACCCAATTTTTATAAGTGTTTCGCGACTCTGTTATGTCCCGGCCTTAAAAGATTATTTCAGAGTATCTTGACCCTAGATGTAGTGGATAGCTATTTATTTGAGGCCTTAATCGTGCTTATTCTGAAAGAAGGGAAAGAATTAGATAAAGTTACAAGCTATAGGCCTGTCTCCCTGATTAATGGTGAGGTTAAGATCCTGGCAAAGATTTTAGCGAATAGGTTATCTAAGGTCATGCCTAGTTTAATCCATCATGATCAGGTTGGGTTTATGAAGGGCAGGTCGGCCTCGGACCACCTGCGAAAACTAACTCATGTCTTCTCTGCATCCAGGGACTGTGATTCTCCATGTGTTTTGATGTCAGTGGATGCAGAGAAGGCGTTTGATAAGTGGATTGGAAGTTTTTGTCCGTTGTTATGGAGAATTTGGCTTCCGGCTCAGTTTATCAGCACGTGTTTGCTCTGTATAAAGATCCCAAAGCTAAAATATATTGTAGCGAGTATTTTCTACAAGTTTCTCTCTGAGCTCTGGTACTAGGCAGGGTTGTCCTCTGTCACCTCTTCTATTTAATTTATACTTGGAGCCTCCTCACTAAAATGAGGTTAGATCCTAGGGTTATGGGTGTTAGAGTGGGATCGCAGGAGCTGAAAATCTCAGCATTTGCGGATGACGCTTCTATTGCATCTTGCTCAACCAGGTGATTCAATTCGGGCAATTATGGGTATCATTGAAGACTATAGTAGATTGTCTAATTATAAAATTAATATAGAAAACTCAGATTTTTCCGCTGAACATGAGGGTGCATAGGTCTGGGCGCTGGAACTGGGCATGCAATGGACCCGCACAGGTTGAGTATCTGGGTATTTACTTGGCCAGATCGGATCCGAAATTAATCAAGCTTAACATGGATGCCATTAGGAGTACTATTAAGCAGGATTTAAAAAGGTGGAGTGGTCTGCTCTCTCTCTCTAGAGGTCGGATCAATATAATTAAGATGAATGTATTACCAGGATTTTTATCCATAATATGCTCAATGTCTCGCTCCCCAGAGGTGGTTTAGTGAGTTACACTCAATAGTCTCGAGTTTATCTGGAGGGGAAAATACCAGCAGGGCTTATGGTAAGCTGGCAGCCCCAGGAGAGAGCAGGCCTGAGACTTCCACATTTTGGTATATATTACTGGGCCAGTAACCTTTGCAAATATCTGAAATGGATAGTACCCACCAGGAGGTTGGAGTCCTCGCCTTATGTTCCCTCATGGGTCAGACTGGAAATAGAGGCAATTAAGGAGGTGGGGATAGACCCGAAAGCCTTGCTTTACTCCATTCCTAAGATGTTACCCCCTAGGCTGACTGTTACCCCAATAGAAAAATTTGTGCGTATACATAGACAGATGTGTGCCAAGTTAGGTTATATTCCAGATAGGGACAAGTGCCAGCCGATCTGTCTAAATCCCAATTTAAAGATTGGGGGGAAAATGATACCAGCTGGATGGTTTCCCCAACTGGAGGAGTTGCGAATTGAGGACTTAATGGCAGAAGGTCATATACTGCCTATAAAAGAGATCCTGGCAAAGTATAACATTGAGTCCAAGCAGGTCTTTAAAGTTTACCAAATCACTCATTTATTAACCCAGATGTTGACTAAGCTTCGAGTAGAGTGTAAAAATGGGAAATGGTTTGAATCATTGGAGCCAATTACGTGGGAATCACATGCGGTCTCTAGAGTATACAAGACACTCCTTGATCAAGTTCTTGCGGACTTTGATTATAGGCCTAGATATTGGTCTAGTTGTTTGGGAGAGCAGGGACGGGACTGGGAGGGTGTATGGAGACATGTGTATAGGTATCTTAAGCAGGATAGACTGAGGGTGATGCAGTTTCACTTTTTGAATAACTTGTTTTGGACCCCTTCCAAACTACATAAAGTAGGTTTTAGGCCTAACCGCAGCTGTTTCCGGTGCCATCAGGCAGTTGGAGACCTATATCATATTTTTTGGGAATGCCCGCCTATAAAGCAGTTATGGATGCAGATTAAAGAAAAAGTAGATCCATTGTTGGGTATCAACCAGTATTTTACCCCAGAAGTATGTCTGATAGGGGATTATTCTGGTATTAGGTTTAAGGAGCGCAGATTTTATATGGCCCTGATCTCAGGTTCTCAGGTAAAAA
Source organism: Neoceratodus forsteri (assembly GCA_016271365.2). Classification (NCBI taxonomy): domain Eukaryota; kingdom Metazoa; phylum Chordata; order Ceratodontiformes; family Ceratodontidae; genus Neoceratodus; species Neoceratodus forsteri. The sequence goes on from CM028135.1 coordinate 623,960,401, forward strand.
GGTAGTTTTACGGCATTGGATGATGGACTCCTCAATCACGTATCTGGAGTGGTTGCAGGAGATGTTATTTAACTTAAATATGGAAAAATTGAGTGCAGGAAGGGACAACCAGCTCAATTATATGAAAAGGTATGGAGTCGTTTTCAGGCTTTATACCTTCTTCAGATGTAATCGGATCTAGTAAGGTAGCACCAGAAGTTAAGATGGGAGAGCAGATCTTCCTTGAAGATATTTAGTATTATAGGGGAGGTAGGTGGGGGACTGGGGTGGGTGTGGAGGGTTAGGGGTGTTTTTTTTTTTGAGGGGGGTAGAAAACTGTTTGCTGATTCTAAGCTATGGCAATTGTTATGAAGGAGTAAAATCTTTTATGTATGTATCTTGTTATGGTATTGATGATTTCAATAAAAATTTTGAATTTAAAAAAAAAAAAAAAGAACCTCACCATGTAGTGATCAGACCAACTGACTGGTTCCACCCCCACATCCAAGGCCTCGATCCCCAGAAGGAAAACCAGATCAAGGGAATGGCCACCTTTATGAGTAGCAGTGGTAACCACCTGTGTCAGGCCCAGTGAATTCATCAACTGGAGGAAGTATTGTCCAAATTGCAAGAGTTCGTCATCAATCCAGACATTGAAGTCGCCCAGGACCATCAACCTGGGCAACTCAAATGCCATATCGATGATGAAGTCCACCACTTCCTTAAGGAATTGATTCCCATCTCCGGGGGGACAATAGATGAGAGCTATTCTATAGCCTGCACCTACTACTATGGCACATTCATATGAGTTGGTCAGCTCAGCTGGAACACTGGTAACCTCCAATGCAGTCTTAAAGCAGACCACATCCGCCTCCACCCACAATCCGAAAATGGGAATTGTATCACTGCATACCCAGCGGGAATTGCAGCTTCAAATATGGGACCTGCATTATCATCCAGCCAGGTTTCGGTGATGCTTACCAGATCTGCTGACCTGACAAGATCCGCAATCACTGCGGTCTTGTTCTTGACAGATCTGGCATTGCACAACACCACCAAGTGGGACTGAACTCCTGGGATGCCCCGACCACTAGCCCATCCCCAACTATGGTGCCCTTGGGTATGGAGACCAGGCATGGAGACCCACGCTCTAGACTCCATTTCGCCCCAGGACATCTCCTGAACTTAACAATCCCGATAGGAGCACCCCGCTATCCCAGCCTCCGCTGTTCCCCCCCCCACGGGCAATACCTAAAGCCTGGCAATGTTGGTAGATAGAAAAAGCCAACGAAGGGGGGTGGAAAGGGTGGAGGGCGTGGAGAGCAGAGGCTGAATAGCGCATGACCGGGGGAACCCAAGTTGACAATTATCCCAGGACCCCCACATAGTCAAACAACACCAGTCTAACTGGTTAATTATAACAATTAAACAAAATATATAAAACCCCAAATCACAGCCAAACCTTTTCTCACCCCCCCAACTAAATAATTAAACCAACTCTAAATAAAACAAATAACTAACTAAACAATTTAAACAATATAATCTAACCTTCCTAATACACACATTAAATTAAATTGGCCCAACGGTCCTCTCACTACCTGGTCCACCTAAAAAAACAAAATTATAGAACTTGGGACTCTCACTCCCCGGTGCTCTAACACTCAAACCAAAATAATAAAGAAAATAAACTAAAACGCAAACAGATAAACTAAAAAATATTATGGAAGTTATTCAAAGACACCCTTCAGAAAAGTCTCTCACAAATCTCTGTAACAGAGTGAATTCACAGATGTCAACTGAGTCCTCTCACTGCTCGTAACTTCCCAAAATATATAAAATAAATATAAATATGGTTGGGGGAGGATCGAACTGGCAGTAATCCAACCAACCAACCAACCAATATGGGTCGTGAAGCCACTCAAAAGCACAGAAATATGAAAAACACATCAATATTTCAGTCCTTCTTCCTTCCACAATCCCCCTATAAAAAAAATATATTTACTTTAAGTTGCATGGCCACCTGTCCAGAACCTGAGGCCTGGCCAGTGTGTCACAAGCCCAGTTTTCAGTCCGCTGATTCTCCATCCTTCTGCAAGAAGCTGGATGCTAGTACCAACCATCCCAGGTCCCCAACATTGTCTGCGATGAAGAAACCTCACCAACTGAACCCACCCAACCTGTGTTGTTTGCTCCTGGCCTTACTGCTGCCATGGCTGCTGCCACACTTCACTGATCATCGCCTACGAAGGCTGCACACACTGCTGCCCATGCTACTGTCACTGCTGCTGCTTGGCTTAGCTTGCTGCCATAGGGGGCCTGTGCTGTTTTTTTTTTTTTTGCGAGGCAAGCATAGTGGAGTAAGTAGGTAGTCTAGTCTAGTCTCCAGTTAGCTTCTAGCTCACCCTCTGCCCCTTCAGCCACCAGGGGAGATGGAGACTCACTAAGAGTAGACCAACAAAAATATGATGCCACACCACTGTTATTGAGAGTTCAGTGCTCACTGACTCCTCTGAGCTGTAGTGGCAGCCTGTCTATTCTGTGATGAGAAAGACAGTGTCATATTCGCATGACTCATGCTCTTGCTTGGCTGGAGTTCCTCCATGTCACATATGATGGCACCGCCACTAATAAGTAGAGATAGTGGACAATGCAATACAGACACAGTGGGGTCAGGAGTGCACCTGCAGCATGAACTCACACTGGCCAGGGGAGTACTTAGTGTGCAAAATATTAAATCCAAATTTAATGCCATTATTGCCACACCATAAGAACAACCTAGACACAAATGTGGGGGGGGGGACAACTGCTCCCCTCTGCCCTACTTAAAAGGCACCACAAATTTTATGGTAGAAATTCATTTTCAAGTGTTAATATTAGTACAAGTAAATACAATGATTTCACAGAGTTCTGAGGTACTGTATATTCATGTTTCAGGATGTGTTCTGATCATTGTGAGAGTTAGTGTCCCTCATTGCCCCACATTTTGAGTGTCCATGTCCCTCATTTCAGAGATAAAATGTGAGGTATGGTGCATGCTTCCAAGACCCTACTCAGCACAAAAAGTGCTGAGCATGGCAATAGTGAACATGCTCCATACAGAATGACAAATGTAAAGTAAGTGAGCCAAAACAGTCATGGAAACAGAAACATAGAATTTGATGTCAGATAAGGACCGCTTGGCCCATCTAGTCTGCCCATTTCCCTACCTAATGGATAAGCTGCAGATCCTAGTTAACCAACAACCTACTTCCTCCTATTCCCCCACTAGAACTGTCTTTTGTCTGTCCCATGCCTTCTTGAATTCCCCCCAATGTTTTTGACTCCACAAACTCCTCAGGAAGGCTGTTTCATGCATTCAAAACCCTCTCCATGAAAAAATACTTCCTCATATTACCTCTGAGCCGTTCCCCCTCTATCTTCAAATTATGACCCCTTGTTCTTGCACATCTCTTTTTCTGAAAGATGCTACCCTCTTGAACTTTGTTGATTCCCTGGAGGTACTTAAAAGTTTCTATCATATCTCCCCTCTCCCTCCTTTCCTTGAGGGTATACATATTAAGCTCCTTTAGTCTCTCTTCATATGTCTTCTGGTGCAGACCCTGCACCATTTTGGTTTCCCTCCTCTGGACAGCCTCCACCCTGTCTTTGCGGAGTTAGGGTCTCCAGAACCACACACAGTACTCCAGATGGTGCCTCACCAACTGTCTGTAGAGAGGGATAGCAACTTTCTGTTTTCTACTGGTGTTGCTTCTCCCTATGCATCCCAGTATCCCCCTAGCCCTTCTTACTGCCTATGAACATTGCTTGCCCACCTTTAGGTGATCTGATATAACTACCCCCGGCCCCTTTCCATTTTTGTTGTTGTCAGTGCCCCCCCATTGTGTACTCTTCCCCTGGGTTTTTGTTTCCCAAGTACATTACTTTGCATTTCTTTGCATTGAAACTAAGCTGCCATACATTTGACCATTCCTCCAACATTGTCAAGTCCCTTCTCATCCTTTCAACCCCACCTTGTGTATCAACTCTGTTGCAGATCTTTGTGTCATCTGCAAAGAGACATACTTTTCCTTCCAGTCCCTCTACAATGTCACTTATAAAGACATTAAAACGGATCAGACCCAGTACTGAACCCTGCGGTACCCCACTAGTAACCCACCTTTCTTCACTGTGGACTCCATTTACTATTATCCTCTGTGTCCTGATGTCCAGCCAATGTTTACCCAGGCTACCACCCTGGGACCTACTCCCAGGCTGGCTAATTTATTAATCTTTTGTGCGGGACTGTGTCAAATGCCTTGCTAAAGTCTAGGTAGGCCATATCCACAGCCCCTCCCTGGTCTAGTACTTTGGTCACCCAGTCAAAGAAATCAATTAGATTAATCTGACATGACCTTCCCGCTGTGAATCCATGCTGTCTTGGGTCATGTGCCCCACTGGCCTCTAGGTACTCGACAATTCTTTCCTTCAGAAGTGATTCCATCATTTTCCCTACCACTGAGGTCAAACTGACAGGTCTGTAGTTTTCTGCCTCTGTCTTACTCTCACTTTTGTGAAGGGGAATCACATCCACCCCCCTCCAGTCCTTAGGTACCACACCATCCTCCCATGACTTGTTAATAAGGGTAGTCAATAGTGTTACTAGTTCTCCCCTTAGTTCTTTTAGAATTCTGAGGTGAATCCCATCAGGGCCCCATTGCTTTGTCCACCTTCAGTTTTAGGAGTTCTATCAGAACCCTTTCTTCTGTGAAAGGAAGTATATTGACCGCTCTGTCCAGAGTGCTTCTATTGATTGGATTAGGTACCTCCCCCTCTTCATTTGTGAATACTGAGCAGAAGTAGTCGTTCAGTATCCCTGCCTTTTCACTATCCCTCTCTGCCCACCCACCCTCCTCTTTATTCAGCCTCAGTATCCCTTCCTTTGTCTTTCTTCGCTCCCTAATGTACTTATAAAACATTTTATCCTCCTTAACCAAGTTGGCTATCTTTTCCTTGGTTTGGGCCTTTGCTATTCTTACTGCCTTCCCCACTTCCTTCTGCTTTAACTGGTACCATTCTCTGTCCTGCTCCTTCTGTGTTTCCTTATACAGTACTTCCTGAATGCTATATTTTTCTCCCTAACCTTTCCTGCCACCTCTTTTGAGAAACATAGTGTTTTTTTCTTTTGTTTTGATTTATTTGCTTCACACAAAGGCCTGTTGCCTCTGTGATGGCAGTTTCGATGTTTCCCCATTGTTGCTCCACCCCTCCTTCTTGCCTGTTTGCTTGTGCTTTTCTGAAGCACTCTCCCAATTTTACAAAATCAGCCCTCCTGAAGTCCAGTACCTTTATTTTTGTATGGCTTGACTCTACAGCAGAGTTTATCATGAACCACACTGTTTGGTGGTCACATGTTCCCAGGTGGCTATCCACTTCTAGATTTGCGATTCTGCCTCTGTCCCCATTTGAGAGTACCAGGTCTAAGATTGCTCCCTCCTGAGTGGATTCCAACACTATTTGTCTGAGGCATGTCTCCTGTAGGGCATCGATAATGGCTCCGCTCTTGGATGTGGCTGCAGCAAAGGTGCTCCATTTAACATCTGGGATATTCAGGTCCCCCATCAGCAATATCTCCCCTTTCTCTGCCATCCTAAGGATGCCTTCTATCATTTCCTTGTCCATTTCCTCCCCCTGAGACGGGGGTCTGTATATAACTCCTGAGCAGATTGTGGTGCCATTTCCAGTCTCCAGGGTGACCCACAGTGCTGCCTCTCCTCCCTGTTTACCATTTAGTTTGTTGCATTGATCCCTTCCCATACATAGAGAGCGACTCCTTCTCCTCTTCTACCCTCCCTGTCCCTCCTGTAGATTGTGTACCCTGGTATGCTGACATCCCAGTCATTGTACTCTGTGTACCATGTTTCTGTGACTGCCACGATATCCAGGCATCCCTCTTCCATCAAGGCCACCAGTTCAGGGAGCTTGTTACCTAGACTATGGGCATTGCTACTCATTACCATCCTTTTTTTGATGGTATTACCCCTTTTTGCCACATCCCTGTCCTTACTGCCTTTGTCATTTTCTCCATTTACCCCTGCCATTCTCCCTATCAACTTATCTATCTTGGTGTTTACCTCTACTAACTACCCTGATTTTTGGGAAGGGATTTCCTGATTCTTTTCTAGTGCCTCTTCACTACTAGTTTAAATGCTTGCCAATGAAGCATTTAAATCTATCACCTATGATCCTGGTTCCCCTCCTGGACAGATGGAGACCTTCACGCCAGTATAGGCCTGTGTCCCTCCAGGTGGACCCCTAGTCCCCAGTGAAGCCAAAACCCTGAGCTCTGCACCAGTTTTTTAACCACTGATTGAATCCCACGGTGCAGAGCACCATAGCCTCACCCATACCATAGACAGGCAACACCTCTGAGAAGATTACTACACATGCTACTTGTCTAAGGCCCCTCCCCAACTCCACAAACTCCTCCTGCACTGCTCTGATCCCTTTCCCAGCCAGATCATTTGTTTCTAGGTGGAAAATGACATCCAGCTCCCTCCCCTGTGCAGCTGCTCCCACTATCCTGAGGATTCGCTCCCGGTTCCTCCAAGCTATGGCACCAGGCAGGAACCTTTCCTCCCTCTCCCCTCCTTCCCCCAGTTTTACCTTCCTAACAATGGAGTCTCCCACCAGGAGTTGTTTTCTAACCCTGTGGGGCCCCATGCCACCCTCCTGTGGGTTTCCTTTGTGGAGGTTCCCAGCATCTTCCTTGGTCTCCACTGCAGGTGCCTCCATAGAGAAACCACACTCTGTCAGAATGGCATATGAATTGTGGAAAGGTACAACTGGAGGGATGCATCTCTGTTCCACCATCCTCTCCCTCCCTGAGCCCACTGTTGTCCAACCGCTCCTCTTTCTTGGCAACCTCTGAGGCAGCTGCAGTATCCCTGGTGGTCCCTGGGAAGGAAAGAAGGTCCCCTGAATCCTGACCAACTCAGCCTGGAGATGAGCAACCTCCTCCCTCAACCCAGAGAGGTGTCTGCAGATGGGACAACACCACATCCTCCAGAATGTCTCCCAGAAAACTACTGCTCCACAGCCACTACACTGCACAACTCATGTCTTATTTGTGGCCCCTTAACTGTTGTTTTGTATACTTACTCTTTCCTCTCTCTGTTTATTTTATTTTTTTACATAATTTTTTTTTTTTTTATCTCACTACTTTCCTACTGTCTCCATGCCCTTAAAGCTCCTGATTTTCCTGTTCTGGGAAAGTAAGTTCCTATATTCCTCAGTAGTCTCCTTCTTACTTGCTCAGAGTCAGACCTCCAGCAGCTGGGGGGGGGGGATGGAGAGCCACTCTTTTCCTTCTAGGATGGTGAGTATTTTGTGCCTCTGTGGTCAGCCCTTCCTGCTCCCAAACAAGAAGTTTATGTTGTCAGTCAAATCCTGTGCCTATAAAAGTAGAACCGGCTAAGGGTTGGGGGGGGGGTGGAGGGGAGGGATGCAGGGCAATATAGTCCCAGTAAAGTTCTAACAGCAGCTCCTTCCTCTTGCTGTTCTCTGCCACAAGCTATCTAGGTCAGTTTTTAAATGCAAACACTTAGCTTCCTTCTCTCTACGCCACTTTCCCTAATTCACAGTTTCTTTTTCACCTAGCTAACTGCACAGATAACAATTTCTTCACCCATCTCAGACAAACACACTCTTTTTTGTTTGTTTTTTTGTTTGTTTTTAACCTAAATTGAAGTTCCTAGTAGAAGAGTTCTAGCTCTTTAGTCCAGTAGAGTAGTAAAGTTCTAACAGCAGTTCCTTCCTCTTGCTGTTCTCTGTCACAGGCTGTCTAGGTCAGTTTTTAAATGCAAACACTTAGCTTCCTTCTCTCTAAGCCACTCCCCCAATTCAGTTTCTTTTTCTCCTAGCTAACTGCACAGATAACAATTCCTTCACCCAACTCAGACAAACACTCTTTTTTTGTTTGTTTTTACCCTAAATTGAGAAACATATTTGTAGCACTAATAATGCATAAGGGGATTTGCATGACCTAAAACAAAACGGTCAGGCTTCTCAACACAGAGGTCCCTCTTCACACATCTGGAATGGGGGTTGTTGCTAGATTATAATCTATGCATTTAATGCAGTAAGCAAACAATACTTTACAAATTAATGGTAATTTAATGACAAAAATGAAAAGCCATTAAACAACTTGCAAAAGGATCAGAATTATTTGAGTTTACCTAATTTTAATGGGAAATCAATAAAAAGGGTATTTTAATTGCTTTAATTGTTAGCATTAGTATGAGAAATAGAAACTGTTTTATTTTTTATGAGATTCACACCAGCTTACTTGCTGCACATGTGGCAAGCATGCAGCATGTGAACCTGATGTGATTTTTAAATGATGGTCACACTAGCTTAACTGCTACACTTATGTCAAGCATGCAACATGTGAACAATATATGATTTTTAGAAGACATTCTCACCAGCTTAGCTGCTGCACACATCTCAAGCTTGCAGCATGTGAACCTGATTTGCTTTTTAGATCTGGTTCACTATGTGTATGCGAACCACATGCAAACATTGCATGATTAAGCATGTGGCATGCATTCTGCATGTACACAGCACACTTATATTTCTGTAAGAGAAGGGAAAATAAAACTATATTTTAGATGTAAGAAATAAGAGTTCACTACTTTTGAAAGTTAAATTCATTTTAGGTAGTACCCTAACTCTTCCTCTCTACTGTGTGAATAAAACACACTTGCTGAGCTAACTAAAAGCACAATAAAGGAGAACTATGACAAAATTAAAAGGCCATGCCTGCAGTTTGATGGGTGAGAGCAACCAGCCACAACCCCACTCCATGATCTATCTCAATAAGCTTACTTCAGCCTAATTTGGAAGCACTGTTTCCTTGCTCCTGATATCCTTGGGGGCTCCTTCCTAATTTAGTTTAAAGGAGTCATGCTCTTATAGCACCTCTGGGGGTGGAACCCCCTTTAAGAGGATTCCTTCTCCTTCATGATGCCCCAACAGAGTGGTAGTGTCTCAGTAGACAGAGACTGCAAATGGCCAAAGTATCCATGTATAACAGTCACTCACTCAGCTAATCTCCAGACTATCAACAATGTTGCACAAGCACGACTCCTCACTTTAGTTGCATATGTCCGTTGAATTAAGGGTGAACAAATGTGGAAACTGGTCACTTTGGTCTGGCTTTGATTTGGACCCCCTGTCTTCAGTTTGGCTTCAGCACTTCAGCCAGGGACATGTCAGATCCTTGGTGTTTGGGTTTAGCCAATTACAAATAAGGGTAAGGGCACACCACTCCCAGCCCAGTTAACATCAACCATTTTCAACCTCCTCTGGTCTTCCAGTCAGACTATTTTTTTTATTCAGTGTGGAATAAATATATATACAGGGATAGACAGATAAATAGATAGGTAGATAGCTAGATAGATAGATAGATAGATAGATAGATAGATAGATAGATAGATAGATAGACAGACAGACAGATAGATAGATATTTTTTATAAAACAGATGACTGAGGAGGGAGGAGGAGGAGGGTAGAAAAAAGACCAGAGAATGTGAAGGGGTGGTCAGGGGTCTAGCCCTGACCACCTGTAAAGTGCTAAAATTCATTTTTTTAATTAAACGGCTGAAGTGATCCCTTAATGGCAAAAATGTTTGACTGGGCCAAACAGAAGCTAAAAGTACCAAATTTCATCAGTCACCATACACAAATTTGGCATTGTCTCATCTTTATAAAGAATTGGAACCATTTTTTAAAAATGGATTCTTCAAGAAAATAATGACGTACAGGTTTAACAGAGTTCTCCTTTGACAAGAATAATTGGGTTGACCCACTGGTGCAGCAGGACCACTATTGGTTACAATGCCAGTGACCTAGGTTCAGGAACAAGCCCAGGTCTGTGGAGGGCCAGTTCGAAGAGGGGGATCATCCCACAGGATGCTCTCCTCCTCTGTGGAATGAGGAAGGGGTAACATTCTGCTACATGGCTGCCATCTAGGTGACCATTGTGAGTAGTGTAGGCTGTGATTGCACTCTGGGAAGGGCCTTGGAGTGGCTGTATTGACCTGTGTGCATGTTTTGTGAAGACCCATTGCAGTCAGCATCATGGGGGGATAGGAAAAAAGCAGAAAACAACAATGGCCATCACAGCAGGATTGCCCTAGGTGGCTCACAGTCCTGCACCCACCAACCTAGTTGAATCCTCCTGGCACCACAAACTGATGTTCTTGAGCTAGCTGGGTCAGCCTGAAGGCCTCCAGCATAGGGAGGGGATATTATGAGGATAGCCAGGAGAACATGTAAGTCCTAAGAGAAGGCAGGATGACGGGGTTGGGGCAACCCAGAGTCTAGAGTTGGGGTCAGATGCCAGCCAAGTGTCCAGATCTGTACAAACAGAAATTCAAAAAAAAAAAAAAAAAAGCAGTCCAGTGGGCCGGCTTGCACAGCACTATCACTACCACTCATGACACCAACTACCTGGGTTCAGGAACAAGCCAGGGCCGGCCAGGAAGATTTAGTGTCCCATCAGATAGTGTCCTCCTCTGGAGTGAAAGAGCTATGCACCGTGCTGATTTACCACCACCTAAGGGACCACTGGTGGTGTAAGCCTGAAAATACACGTGTGTAGCGTGGGGGGAGGTGCATGTGCATCAGTGCATCTGGCTTGCCAGCACCTGTTGATGATATACCACTCTCAGTGGGAGGGATCTAAATGGAAAAATGGCCCTTGCTGGGCAGATGAAACATTGCTTTCCCCCCACATCCATCCTGGGGCTTCCTCTGCCAGATCCTGGGGGACAGACCTGGGCTTCACCTCAGCTTTGGGTGGCTGGAGGAAGTGGGGTTCTACCACCAAAGAGCTAATGGTAGACCATGCCTTGGGAGACAACATAATGGTGTGACACAGGTGGCCTGTTGAGTCCCTGAAGACCAGTTTAGATAAGCCTCGAGGGATGGGAGGTTGTGTTGGCAGAGGTGGAAGGAGGTTCTGGCCAGAGAGCCCAGGGTAAAAAGCAGAATTGGAAAAAAAAAACAGTAGTAATGCCTCTTACCTGGCCAATCCAAGTTGGTGAAATGCTCCAAGAGGATCATGAGAGTTGACTGAGCCCTGAAAAGGAAAATAATAAATTCAAAGGACACAAATGACCAAAGATCATATTTAAACTGCATGGAAATTATTAGATTAAAAAAAATACCATCTAGACCTGTATAAGAAATGACAGTTTCTTAACAGCAAAATAAAAAAAAATTAAACAAGCACTTAGTCAGGGGCATTGTGGGACTTTCCCTTTAAAATGAGGTCTCCATGATCACAGCTCTGTACTCTGACTTTCAGGCCAGACTGGTCCTCCCACTCTATGGTTGAGGGAGTCAAACCCTGGTCTCCAGGTTCAAAGTTCCATGCTCTGACCCCTAAGTCAAACAATCTGCTTGCATCTCCTCCCAGAGTAGGTAGTGGCTGAGAGACTCAAATGTAGGTCTTCATTTTCACAGCTTATTGTAGTCACTTAGCCACATTGCCTGCCTCCATCTAATAACCCCACATTGATTGTTACAAAGTTAGTTAAGTCAAGTATCAGTAAATGGATTCAAACCTGGACTGGTTCCCTCACACCCAACCACTACTCCTGGATCTCAGACCCCCACCCCCTACCTTCTCTCCTGGCACTCTCACCCCCCAACAACTTCTGTCCCTCTTCTCCCCTATTCTGGCTCTCACCCCCTTCTAGCCCTTTGCCCAACACTTCTGGCCTTGCCCCAGCACCACTCAATTACTTCTGGCCATCTCCCCCACCCACTAATCCTTTCCCTCACTCCCACCAACTAATTCTGTCCTTCACCCTCACCCACTATTTCTGGTCCTCACCCCCACCCACTACTCCTTGCCCTCACCCCCCCTTCACTGCTCCTGGCCCTCACCCAATCCACTAATTCTTGCCCTCACTCCCAGCAACTAATTTTGTCCCTCACCTCCACCCACTACTTCTAGCCCTCATCCCAACCCACTACTTCTGGCACTCATCCCTACACCACCACTACCCTGTGGCCCTCCTACCACTACTTCAGGCCATCATCCTCCTTACTTCTGTCCCTCACCCTCCTACTACCTCAAACCCTCATTCCCTCTACTTTGGGCTGCCCCCCCAAACATACACTAATTTGGCCCTTGCACTCTCCCCTTCCAAGCTCACTTCATAAGTATTTGCCGCCCCCAAGTCCACTTTTAGCCTTTACCCCTTTGGTGTGGAGGAAATCAGCAAAGAATGCCAGCAGAGACTTGAAGCCAAACAAAAAGTTGCACAGAGAGCAACTGGGGTTTGAGAGGAGAGGGAAAATTACAGAATGCCAGCAATCAGGGTGGCTGCCTTCTACTACATTCTAATCGTGACTTGCAGTTTCCCAGTCACTGTCCTGTGCACTAACAGCAGTGATATTTTTCTGTGGTAAAGACTGCTAGCCAATTCCAAACTGATGCTGGCCATACAGTAGCTTAGTATGGGGTGTGAGTGAGATCACTGATTCGATTCAGAAGGGATACAATTAGTGGTTGTAAACAGAGAGAGATTCTCCTAGAGTTGCCCTATCCAGTTGAAGCCAAACTAAGAAAAAAAAATGAAGAAACTGGCACCAAAGAACAAGTGCTACAAAAGCTACTTGCTTTTCATCTGGTATTATATGTATGAGACAGATATATCTAGTTCTATTCTTCTCCATACCTCATCAGCATTGTGACCTCACTTATTGTAAAATCACAAGTGACCATCTGGCAGCAAGTGATTGTCTCTTCTTGGTCAGTTGTGATGTCACAAACAGTGAGGTCATAGGGCTGAATGAAAAACTACTAATCCATAGACCAGATGGGGGACTAGGAATTGTCATTATTTGATGGAGTTGAGCCAGTTGCTGACCCCATAGAGGGGTTTTAGCCTGGGATTTATTGAAGCAGTGATGTGATATACTTGACTTCTGCAGATGGGTTGGGGGTCCAGGCATATTCCCAGTAGTTTTAATAACAGGACCAGCTTGCAGGAATGCAGCAAAAGAGGGATGCATCAGTAATTTAAGTAGAGGATGGTCAAAGACCATTATCTTTGTGCTTTTGGAATTGAGAATAAGATCTTTCTTATTTAGATATGCTTTCTCTGCTGCCGTGTTTACAAAGAGTCGATCCTTCACACAGGCCCATATTTTAATGCACAACAGTATTCAAGCCATTACATTTGCAGGCTTTAATCATTTCAACTTGCGCAGAAAACCCATATTACAAAAATTCATTTGCCAGCTTCAAAGTTCCAATATAATTATATTATCATATAGAGTCTAAGACTTGCATATCACAGACATGCTTTTGATAAGTTATCCTCAGTTGGATCTAACTACATCTGCTAAAGCAGCAGCAGCATTTTGAATGCTGGAGGCATTTAAGCAAAATTGGATTGAAGTATTTCCATGTATGGTTGCTAAGCAACCTAATTTTAGCATGCCGAACTTGATAAAATTAACTGAACTAAAAAGACTTTTTTAGTATTAGTAAGATCATGCTTCAAACTACTTGTAGTTGAACCTATATTATTATTGTTAAAAAGGTATTACAGTGTCCTTTGCCTCAAAAGCTTTAAAGCAAATGAAGATTGTTTATTTGAGATGCAGTATGTCTCATGACTAACTTAATTCAAAAATCATCTGGTGGCATAAAAGTAAATAATAATGTTTATCAAAAATTCTGACAGACTGTGTTCCAGTCCTGAGCCTTGGTTGTCACACATTGGACAGAGCAGTTAGTGCTGGCCATTGATCACAGATGCTTCTGCCTTGGGGAGTGTGTGGGTCTCCTGATGCAGGGGAGGGTATTATGTGGTCAGGAATAAGTACAGTAGCTAAAGTGCAATCTGGTTAGGGAATCCTTGCCACCGGTGTTCTGCTGGAAGATGACACAGTATATACTATACACTGTAAGATGCTGGAATCATATATCAAGTCCTGTATCACAGAGTGTCAGTTGGAGTGGGGTGAGTAGGGGTGTTTGAAAAAAATCTTCCGCAAGCAGAATTTAATTGAAAGTGTGACTTTCTCTTCTACGAAAGTTCAGAAATCCAATTCCTGAACTTTAACAGAAATTCTGCCGGCCCTGCAGCCTGAAAAATAAATGAAAATAGATTAATTATCTGGAGGTTCCCCTCATCCAGCGATCACCCACCCTGTATCACTAGAGTGTCCCAACATGTGGGTAGTGATGCCTCCAAACCACCCGTTCACCCACAGGGTGGTATTTCAGTAACAACCTCCACCTTCTCCATGGCTAACAGTTCCTCCCGGATCAGTCAGAACACCTCTCCTGCTATAGCTAGCATCCCTCCCCACACCCAATAATCCCAGTCCACTAAATATTCACTGGTGGTCTAGTGGCCCCTGCCCCCTCCACCCAGGCAGATAGTGTTTTCCTGTACCACGCGGGTTCCCCCACCTATCCTAAAAGGAGTGGGCCACGAGCATAGCCCTCCGCTCTTCTCCACAAGCCGGTGGCCCACTGAGTTGTCAATGAATGAGCGATGCTTACCCTTATAGGCACGCGCCATTCATTAACAACTCAGTGGGCCACCAGTCATGGAGGATAGCAGAGGGCTGGGCTGATGGCCTGCTCCTTTGGGTTGGTGGCTGGTACAGGAAACACCAACTAAGTGGGGGACGGGGCCACTAGATCACCAGCAAATAGAAAATAAAAACAAGTACAATGGCAGCTAGGATCAGGGCAGGAGGAGTGGGTGGTTCACAGTCTTGTTTTTATTATACACAAGAAATGGGGAAAGGAATGGGGGTAATAGGGACGGGGTGACTGAGTAAGGGGATGCTAGCCATGGTGGGGGGCTGTTTGACAGTCTGCAATGGCAGCGTGCGATCGGCGATGGACCTCTAGCCTGGGGGGGGGGGAATAACACAATTTCATCAGTGGTACAGAACACAGGGTGAAGTGATGAAAATTCCCTTAAAACATTTGGAAGATTTCTGATCCACCACAGGCAGGAGATAGGAAACATCCACAAAAGTTGCCCCATTTCCACAAACGTTCTGCTGAGGAGGAAATGGCAACTTTTGATCACCCCTAGTGGTGAGGGGGTTGTGACCAAGCTTACATCTCCCTTATCAGAATGATTTCTTGTCTTAGGCCGTACCTGACTGGGATGATGTTTGGACATAAGAAGGACAGAGTTGTGCTTATAATTATGGTACTCAGGCAGCTACTGCTGCCTTGTTAACCTGGCCTGTTTGTAGTTCTTAGATGATTTGACCACAGACCCCCGCTGTGGTCAGGAAAGTTCTGACCACCTCAACTCCTTATCAGCTGCCACCTTAGGGGTTTCAGTTAAGGATTGTACATGCTTGTATATGAGGGCACAGGCTATGGGTGTCTGGGACTCAGTGTTGACCACTCCAATAGCATGGGAACAAAGGTTTATGAAAGAGCTGAAGTTGAACCTGACCCACTTGGTAAGAAGGGAAAAACAGAAAGTACAAAATAGAATAATAGAAGGAAATCTATGAACATTTATTCTGAGGAGCAGTTCCAGATACTTGTGAAAAACAACATGTGAACATACAAACTGTGCCAGCAGAAAAAGGCCCTGTGGTCTATTTTGCCTGCTTGAGTTTGTAGACACCCAGTATCTACTGAGGGATCTGTGCCCCCTCCCTGCTATCCTTTCCACCCTTCCCTTGGATATCCCCCTTCCCCACATCCCTCTTCCATGCAACTTCTCTTTTACCTTGTCTGAACATCCCTTGAATCTGTTCACTGTCTTCAGGGAGACAACTTTCTCCAGCAACTCATCCCATTTTGCCGCCACACACTCAGTAAAATTGTCTCCTAATTTTCCTCTTGAATTGTTCCCCCAGCAGTTTGTGGTAGTGCCCCCAGTGGTCCAGTTCCCACTAAGGTTGAAGAGCTTCTCAGGGTTCACTTTGTTTAAACCCTTAAAGGATACCTAAACAGCATTTTGACAACAAACTATTCAAAAATCTGACCTCAAACAGGACTAACGGAAAGGCTGCTGAATTTGTTAATGCTAAAACTACATTTATATAAGTTACCCAAACGTGGTTCCAAATAACTTGAAAAATGTAAAATCAGCCTTCCAATTTCAAAAAAACTGCCTCACCTGCTTCTTAAAATGGCCATCGAATATGTTAAGTGATGACATCATCAAAGCCAACGTCAGAGAACTATATGGTTCTTTATAGTGCTAACTAGTCCTTTTTTCCCTTTGTATAGACTTGTTTCAACAAAATGGTCAAAATCATGTGCATTATTTAGATCAATATGCATGTTAGGCTATGGTTCTGTTCATTCTGTTTACTTTAACATGCTGAAATTGTGTTTTAATCCAATTTTCTCTTTGCAAACCACACCTCAGTACACATCTTGAATAACCTGGTGGTCTAGTGTTATGGCTAATCCAGGATGCTACAATGGCGGGGTTCTGGGAGTGTGTGCATACTGATATGCACTTTAACACTTTATAAAACCTTTATATTTTCTGCTATTATGCTTTTCTAGTATGTTTTGGACTGAAACTACAAATGTAATCCATGTTTTTGAATGTAAACATTTGTGCAATCAATAAATCAGACTTCTTCAACAAAGTGAAATGCAGCAGCACCAAGCAAGTACTTTACAATGGGCCGAGGGGTTGTAGCCGCACCCTTCACCACCCCATATATCCATCACTTGTTTGTAGCAAAGTTCTTCTGTAGTCCAATGCCAGAGTTCATACTTTCTTGGAAATCAAAAATATGCTTGTTTTGTCTTCTTGTCTTTATCCATGGGAAATAATAATAATAAGAATCAGTGTTTATATAGTGCTTTCATACACATTCTATCCCAAAGTGCTTTACAAGCAGCGCTAGACTGGTAGTGAAGTGACTGAATGTGTAATGGCAGCCAATTCATACATTAATACCCACACACAGCCTTGGACAATTGCATGAACTGGTTTTATGGGAAGGGGAATGTTGGCCAGGGCAATAGGGTCAGGTAGTGATCATGGTGCAGGCAGCCCCACATCTTATTTCTCACAGTGATCTGCTCATATTTCTCCCATTCTGTCTTCCCCCTTCCCTGAATATAGCAGTACCTTGCTGGAGTGGCCTTCTCAGTGCACCTCCAGTATGCATTCTCACTACTTCTCCGCACACCAAAAACTGATGAGCTCATCACCCTTGTCTATCATGAAAGTAGGTAATACAGTCCCCAGGTTGTTTGATATATCAAAAATAAACAAATCTTTCCAGTAAGTCAGGCTGATAGCAGCAGGGGTCAAGGGGAATTATAGGCTTTCCTATCCTTGAAATATCTAGGCTACCTTTGATTAGGCACTATTAAATGATGGGTGTGCACATCATTATGCATGTCATTTAATAGTGCCTAATAATAGGAGGATTAGAGCTTATATGGGTAGTAGTGCCTATGTTTCCCCTTGTGCCTTGCTGCTATCAGTCTGGCTTACCAGAAGATCATGTTTATTATTAATATGTAAAAATGGCATGGGCGACTGTACTAACTGCATTCATGATGCAGAAGGGAAATGAGCGCATCAGTTTTTGGTGTGGGGTGCAGAAGAGAAGAATGAATGCCAGAGAGGGACTCAAGAGGCTATTCCAGCAGGGTACAGCTATATTCAGGTTAGGGAAAGACAGGAAGGGGTATGTTTAGCAGGTCATTGTGAGATCTGAAATGTAGGGCTGCCAGCACCATGATCACTACCTAACTGTGAATGAGAGCAGCTAGCAATGACAAAAAGTTAGTGGCAGAGATGCACTTAAAGTGTTACTTGAATTCAGTGTAGCGAGATTACCCTCAGGATGGGGGGGGGGTGTTGTCGTTTGTTAAAACAGTATTGAGGGAGCTGTGTATAGATCATTCATGATTTAGAAGGGTGGTAGCCAACCAGCTAGCATTGTGGAGTAGGGCACTAAAAAGTACTGGAGAAGATTTGCAGGGAACTGTCCTGTGGGGTTCTGCAGATCACAGGTCAAGGAGTAAACTGACACTGGAAGTCTGGTGGATTCGCTCAAGGCATTAATATGCCTCTCCTGCTAATAATATTGTTATCCATAGGAAGTGGCTTCTTTTTTCAAGATGGCAGCAGTGTGTGAGCTGCTTGAGGTTTAAGCTTGAACTCTGAGCTTGTGTCATTTTATTTCTTTGTTAAACTTCATTTTATTTAATTGATTTTATTTAGTTTTAGTTAGTAAAGTGAGCTATACAGCATTCGCAGCGTACTACGGGCGTTTAATTAGTGTTTTATTAAACGGCTGTTTTGGTATTTCACCTTGCTTTGTGAAATCTACTGCTCAGCTTTTAGAACGTTCTCCCCTGTTTGGGACAGTTATTTTATTTTATGATCTCCCTTGTCCTCTTTTGGGAGTTCCAGTTGTTAATTTTCTGCTTGGTGGCTCCTGTTCCATAAGTGAGCCTGCTGCTGCAACTTTTCTGCCTCGGTTATTATTTTGGATGCTGAAGCAGATTTGGATGACTTTGAACTGGAGGGCAGCCTGGAATCTGCCACATAGCACTGCAAGACCAAGTTACAAAAGGTACGAAGAGCTGGATTGAATAACTGTGGACCTTCAATTTACTTTTACCCTTGCTGTGAAGATCTGGCAGTGAGGGTGCAGGCTGAACAATTTGGGAAGTTTTGGACAGAGCTGAAATTTCCGGCTGTGAAGGTTGCTAGTTGTGGTGAGAACACACTCAGTGACCTTAAGACATTTTTATTGGATGTGCTATTGAAGCAGTGGCGTGGTCTGGGAATTGTGGTGGGGGGGCAGCTTCTCTATCATATTTGGGGCTAAGTGGCTAGTGTTTTCCTGTGACCAAGTGGGAGTTGCCCAGCGATTCTCTGGGGAGCTGGAGAATTGGTTGGGTTCTCCTAGGCCTCCGGTGGGTTGTGCCTAAGAGGCTTACAGCTCAGGGGTGGCTGTAGCTGTAGGTTGCTGGTGGCTGGATGCCAGGACCTATTATTACTACCTTGAGAAGGGGGGTTCCCTCTAGGTCCCTGATTTTCACATTCCAGCCCGCTGCTGCAATGGGGATTCCTGGAATTGTGTTATGAGGATTCTGCTGTCTGACTGACTTTCTTGGGTTATTGAGACCTGCCTTCCTCTTCCAGATTGACTGGATTAACTTCGTTTTTTCATACTGGATGTGAATTGAACTTTTATAGTTTGTTTTATGTTAACTCTGTTGCTTTTTGCTCAAACTCTGGTGAGAGCTGAGTCTGCGATTGGAAAGCCCTGGCATTACTGACCAGGGGAGGTGAGAGCTTCTCTGGCCAATTCATCAAACATCTGGATTTATTGGTCTGATTTGCAGCCTGTTGGTTATCTACTGCAATGGACTGCTTATACTGTGGATTATTCAAGGGTTTTATTTGGGGAATTTTGGAAGATTTTAGAAGCACATTTAACCCTTAGATTTAAATTGTTTTGATGTTTGTTTTAATTTAATTTATTTTAGTTGAATAGTTTGGATTATTTGGTTTAAGGAAGTTTCTGTTTATTTATTGAGTTGTGGAGAATGTGTTGGGTGCCTGCCCCCACAGTTGTACACTATTCACTCTGTGCTCTTCAGGCCCTCCGCCCTTTCTTCACTCCTCCCCTTGAATTTACAACCTACCAGTGCTGTAGAACACTGGGTGTTGTGCAAAGGAGATGGGGGGGCTGAGAACAGTGGAGAGTGAAAGAAGGGGGTCATCGTATCAGGGTGGTAAGATCCAGGAGATGCCCTCGGGTGAAATGGAACTCAGAACGTGGCTCTCCATGTCTAGTTTTCATACTCAAGGGCACTTCCAATTGTGGTGGGCAGGTAGTTGGGGCACCTCGGGAGGTTCGTCCAACTCAGGCGGTGTTGTGCAATGCCAGGTCCATCAAAAACAAGACAGCAATTATTGCAGATCTTGTTGAAACGGTGGACCTGCCATGCATCACTGAGACCTGGCTGGATGAGAACTCTGGCCCCATTTTGGAGGCCTTAACTCCAGCTAGGCACTCGGTGATCTACCACCTGAGATTGGACCTTGGGGGGGATTGCGGTCTATTTCAAGACCAAACTTAACCTCACGAGTGTACTAGTTGAGGAGGCTGAGTCATTCAAGTGTGCTGTTGTAGCAGGTGTAGGTTATCAGATCGTCCTCATTTACCATCCACCTGGTGATTAGAAATGATTCCTTCAGGAAGTGGTGGACTTCGTCATCGACATGGCATTTGAGTCACCTAGACTGATGGTTCTGGGTGACTTAAATACCTGGGTCGAAGATGAACTGTCGCAATTTGGTCAGCACTTCCTCCAGTTGATGACATCTCTGGGCCTCACACAGGTGGTTACCACTGCTACTCACAAACATGGACACTCCGTTGATTTAGTCTTCCTCTTAGGGATCGAGACATCTGACTTGGGGATGGAGCCAGTTGGGTGGTCAGATCACTAGACTGTGGGGTTTAGTTTTAGCACCCCCCTTTGTAGTCCTACCCCTGTGGAGATGGTTAAATACTGCCCTTTAAGAGATATAAGTTCTCATAGCCTAGCAGCGGAGACCCTCGTGACAGCCTATAATTTGGCTGTTTCAGTGGCTCTGGATTCCTTTGCTCCAGTCCGTGTTCACCCTCTCTCCCTTTGTCCTCAACCCCCTTGATTTGATGGGACTCTGAGGGAGATGTGGAGAGTAGGACGAAGGTTAGAATGCTGCTGGCAGAAGTCCGTTCTGGATACCAACCATCTTAGATTGATAGACCATTATCAAGCCTATCAATCTGCAATCACCCATAAGAAGGCAGAATTCCTGTCCGGGGAGATTGTAGCCACTCAGAATTGACCAGCTCAGCTTTTCTGAACAGTGGACAGACTGAGCAACCCAGCCTGTCTTCATGTCCGGAAAGCCTTTTCCCAATTAGAGTGCGATGAACTTGCTCGATTCTTTGCTAATAAGGTGGCTGATATCAGGGTGGTTCTTCAGCCAAGGCATTCTACGTGCACTGCTTTTGATCAGTTAGAGGAAACAACACCCTGGCATTCTTGGAGTACCTTCAGCCGACCGGAGTTTATGGATATCATGCGGATTATCCAAGGTGTGCACCCTGTGTGCTGTAGCTTGGACCATGGACCCACTTCCCTAATTTTGGGTTGTAGTGATGCCATCAGTCCAGTCCTTACGTGAATAATCTGGTGCTCCCTGGAATCTGGAGAGTTTCCAAGCTCTCTGAAAGAGGCGATGGTGACACCTCTCTTAAAGAAAACTACCTTGGACCCAGACTGCCACACAATCTATAGACCTATCTGTAACCTTCCCTTTTTAAGGAAGGTGATTGAGAAAGTAGTGGCAGCACAACTGGAGGACCATTTGACTATCCATGACATCTATGAACTGTTCCAGTTCAGTTTTTGAAAGAGACATAGTACTTGGGCAGCGCTGGTTCAGGTGCTCAATGATCTCCTGATGGCTAGAGATCGGAAGAGCCGCTCCATCTTGGTTCTTCTGGATCTCTCATCAGCATTTGACATGGTGGACAACGGGGTGTTGCTTGGTCACCTGAGGCACATCTGTGGACTGTTGGGTATGGTCCTCATGTGGTTTACATCATTCCTCATGGGTAGAACACAGAGAGTGGTGTCTGGGATTTTTCTTCAGATCTCATTTCTCTGGTGTGTGGGGTGCCTCAGCGTTCAGTTCTATCACCCATGTTGTTTGCAGTGTACAGTACATGCTACCCCCTAGGAGACATTGCAAGAAGGTATGGGCTGAGGTTTCACTGCTATGCTGATAATACCCAGTTCTACATTTCTTTTGCAGGATGGAGCTCTCTTGGTCTTTAATAACTGTCTGAAAGAAATTCAGGAGTGGATGGATTCTAGCAGGCTGAAGTTGAACTTAGAAAAGACAGAGGAGTTGGTTATGGACCCGAGTGGCTGGATAGGTGGGGCTGGTTCACAATTGAGAATCTTTCTCGTCGGCGTTTTACTCCTGATCTCTGAATGGATGCATAACCTGGGGGTAATTTCTGATGAAGGGCTGACACTGCAATCGCAGGTGTTGGCTGTCGACAAATCTTCCTTTTATCATCTTATGACTATCGCCAGGATTAGGCATCTGGTTCTGTCTGGCAACCTTCCTACTTTGGTCCACGCCTTTGTGTCCTCACACTCAGATTATTGCAACTCCCTTTATCTAGGGCTTTCTGGAGTTGAATCCCCCCCTTGCAGCTGGTGCATAATTTATTTATTTATTTATTTGACCAGGTAAGTGAACTAAACAAAATGCTGCCTATTTTCAGGCATGACCTGGGGGAAGGGGATACAGATGAATGCCAACTGACCTTGAACCAGATTAAGCTTTTGGTGGTATTTCTAGTGGATGAGGGAAATTTGGCCAGGACACCGGGAAATTCCCCTACTCTTTTCGATAAGTGCCATGGGATCTTTAACATCCACCTGAACTACCACCAATCCAGGCAGATGGGACATCAGTTTAACGTCACATCTGAAAGACGGCACCTCAGAAGTGCAGCACCCCTCTCATGCTGCACTATAGTGTCAGTACTGGGATATTAACCCAAGTGCCAGATGTGGGAACTGAACCCACAGCCCTCTGATTTCCCGACCTCAGAGGCGAGTGTGCTACCTACTGATCCACTGACACTGACACTGAGAATGCAGCGGCCCAGCTTCTGACTGGATCTGCTTGAACCTGTCATATTTCACTGGTGTTGTGCGAACTGCACTGGCTGTCAGTACAGTGGCGGGTCACCTTTAAAGTTGGCTTACTGACTTTCAAAGCCCTACACGGACTTGGCCCAGGTTACCTGAAAGAACTCCTGGTTCCGTATTGCCCTGAACGGTCACTCCACTCAGCTGATGAGGGGTTGCTAGAGATTCCAAGGGTGTGTTTAAAATCATCTGGGGTGAGATATTTTGTGTTAGCAGCCCCCACCCTTTGAAATTCTCTACCCCACCGGCTTCGAGAGTGCACAACTGTGGAGGGATTTAAGCAATCTCTTAAAATTTTTTGTGACGCCAGGCATTCTGTGATTTTCTTTCTCTTTTTCTTTTGGTGTACTGCTATTTTAATGTTTAATATTAGTTACGCTTGCTCTGTTTTTAAACTTTTAAGCGCCTTGGTTATAGATAAGGTGCCATAGAAATAAACTTATTAATATTATTATTATTACTAAGTACAGCCCTTAAGAGGGAATGAACAGTAGTTTTTCTGGTGAGTTCTGAGGCTTATTGCTTGGCCCTCCACGAAGACCCAATTACTGGTTAATGAGGAGGGACAAAAACACAACAGGGGAACTGCACATACTGCCTTCACTGTGCAGAAGGGTGGTGATCCACTCAATGTTTACTATGGGAGTAGAAGTCAAACACTGAAAAAGTGGATTTAAGTGTAATTTGGGAGGTATTTTGTAACAGTGCCAGCTGATGATCCGTATCGGTGTAGGTATGCACAACTCTCTGAGGTATACAATTACAGTCTGAGGTATGATAATTCTCTTCATGAGACCGCAAGCTTGTATGCAGCCCCAGGCAGTACTAAGGACATGGTATGGGTGGTGGGGTGTTCAACAGAAGCCAAGCTAGGTGCAGGGGGTTCACTTGGAAAGAGAATACTAGAGAAGCGTTTTTGTGGATTAACAAGAATGCATGAGCTTTGGAATTGGACCAGACTGGCACTTTGCTGTGTGACCCTAAGCAAGTCACTTAACTTCCTTGTTCTGCCAGGCCACATCTGTAAACAAGGTTTCAGCATAGTATATCTCTCCTGGATAACAAAAAAAAAAATCAGGGCATCACATAACCACTAGCTCATCAAGTATTTGAAGTGTTGTACTGTTCTTCAGTTTGCCAAAGAGAAAGTCAGTCAGATTGCAAAACATTTTCAGCAAGTTCAAGTAAATAAAATGAACAAAATCATAGCCTAACATGTGTACTGATCAAAACTAATTCACATGTTAACACATGGTGTTGATCATTCTGGTAAAACAATTCAAAACAAAGAGGGAAAGAAGAACTGGTTAGCCTATAGGAATATATATTGGTCTCTGGATCTGGCTCTGATGATGTCATCATGACTCATTACTTAACACAGTTGGCAGACATCTTAGGGAGAAGGCAAGGCTGTATTTTGTAAGTGAAAGGCTGGTGTTTACATTTTTCAAAAGCTATGAAACTGCATTTATGTTGCTTACATAAATACAGTTTTAGCATAAATGTAAACAGTAGCCTTTACTTTACCTCACAATGAAGCCAGCTTTTGGAGTTTGCAGTTTTATAAAACTGCTTGTTTAGGTATCCTTTAAGCTATGTAAAGGTTTGATCATGTCACCCCTCTGTCTTCTATCCTCCAGGGAGTACATGTTGATATCTTTAAGCGTCTCCTCAAATGACCTACCTCGTTGTCCCTAGATCATTATTGCCTCCCTTCTCCGGACCATCTCAGGTAAGTTGAAGTCCTTTTTTAGGTAAGGGCTTCAACACTGCACACTGTACTTTGCTTTGGCTTCTACTCTCATGCAGTGTATGGAGTGCTTCAGGTCACTAGCAATGATCACACCCAAGTCTTTCTCCTCTTCTGACTTGGTAACTTGCATACCTCCCAGCCAGTATTTGGCCTCTGAGTTTTTCACCCTAAGAGTTTTACTTTGCACTTTTTGGCACTGAATCCCAGTTGCCAAATACCTGACCAGCTCTCCAGTTTTGCTGGGTCTTCTCTAATGTTTTGTCCCCCTCTTTTGTGTCCACTCTACTACTGAGATTTATGTTGTCTGCAAACAGGCATATCTTGCCTTTTATCCCATCTGTAATGTCACTGATGAAGATGTTAAATAATGTAAGCCCAAGCACTGACCTCTGTGGGACACCACTAGTGACTGGTCTAGATTCTGAGAATTCCTCCCCAACCACTACCTTCTGATTTCTGTTCTGCAGTCAGTTTCTAACCCACCTAGCCAGTTTTGCCCCTATCCCCAGGTTCTCCGGCTTCTCAATTAATATGCCATGAGGAACAGAGTCAAGGACTTTCCTGAAATCTAGATGCAGTATGTCCACTATTTGGCCCCTGTTCACTGTCCTGGTTACCCAATCAAAGAAATCAATGAGGCTAGTCTTCCAGGACTGCCCTGACACAAACCCATGCTGCCTAGCATTATGGGTCCCATTTTCAGGCAGAAAGCTTACCAGTCTTTCTTTCAGCATGGTTTCCATAAGATTCCCCACTTTCAAAGTCAGACTAACCAGCTGATAGTTACCAGGGTCATCAATCGTCCCACTCTTGTGTACAAGCAGGCACGGCATAGCCCATATCTCCATGATGGCAGCCATGTGCACCTCTCACTCTGCCATCAGTGAATGTAACTCAGCCATTTTGTTCCCCAGAGCTCTTTGCTTTCAGAGACACAAGCTTCCACCATGACTCAAGTCCTCTCCACCCATGGACTGCCTGCCCCTTCCTTCTGAACCTGGTCTGACCAGCCTGCCCATACTATTTTGTCTCTTGTCTGACCCTGTCTCCTTTTGCCCTGATTGGTAAGAAGGCAGGTTGGCCTCCTCTGAGGTATCTAAGAGTTATTTGACCCTTGTTGCCCCTTTATCATTTTAAATTCAGTTCCTTGGTAATGTACTCCATGAATCTGGCCATACACACTCTTGCACCCCCCCCGTGTTAAGGTGTAGCCTATCTGGTGCATAAAGGTCTTTATTCTCCCATGTGCTCTCCAAATCACCGATTAGCCCGTATTCTTTCTTTCTATACCCCCTAACCCAGACATTAAACTCCTCAATCCTAGTTTTTCATCTAGTGCTGGTCCTTGGTACCAGTACCCTCTCCAAGAAGGCTACCAACCTCCCCACCTTAGTGCAGAGCCTCCCCACTTCCCTTAACCTCTCCTGAACTACCCCTACCTTACTGTCACCAAAGTCATTCACAGCCAAGTGAATGATAGTATGTGGCTGACCCCCTTCTGACTTGTGTTTTCTGCTATCCTTGGTCCCCCCTTCCTCTGGCCATCTATGGCACAGATTGCACCCTTCTGTGATGTGCCTTAGGTCCTGTCTTTCCCCATCTCACTCCCTGACAGTACATTTCAGCATAGGAAAATATAATTTGCTGGCAGAGAAAAAACACTTAGCTCACCTAATCTGTCCATTTTTCCCTGTCAACAGTATCAGCACAGATCTTACTTGATCTCTGGTCTTTTATCCCTCTCCCCTTCTATTCCCCTAAGATTCCCTTGTTCCTATCCCATACATTCTTAAACTCCACCACTGTTTTCATCCCCACCACCTCAGCTGTAAGACTGTTCCAAGAATCCATCACTCTTTCTGTGAAAAAGCACTTCCACACATCCCTCATAAATTTACCCCTTCCAACTTCACATCATGTCCGCTTGTTCTTGAGCACCATTTATTCTGAAAAATACTTCCCTCCTGTACCTTATTTACCACCATGAGGTCTTCAAATGTCTCTATCATAACCTTTCTCTCTTCCAGTGTATAGGTATTCAAATATTTAAGTCTCTCCTTGGAGGGCTTCCGATACAGACCCTGCACCATTTTAGTTGTCCTCCTTTGGACTGCCTTCACTCTGTCTATATCCTTCCAGAGATGTGGTCTCAAGAACTGGATGCAGTACTCTAGCTGGGGTCTTACCAGCAATCTATATAGAGGCAATACCATTTCCTTCTTTCTGCTGGTGATACCCGCCCATATGTACCCCAGCATCCCACTAGCCCTCCTAACTGCCTTGTTGGACTGCCTGGCCACCTATAGGTCATCTAGTACGATTTCCCCCTGGTGTTTTTCCAGTTTGATAGACATCAGTGCCACCCCACCCATTTTGTACTCTACCCCCGGGTTTCTGTATCCCAAGTGAATTATTTTGCACTTTTTCGCATTGAAACCCAGCTGCCTTACCCTTGAGCACTCCACTAGTTTCTTAGGTCAATGCTCATCCTGCCCCCCCGCCCACCCTATTGGAGATTTTGATATCATCTGCAAGAGGGAAATCTTCCCTTACAGCAAAGATGACTGGTCCCCGGACTTATCCCAAGAGGCACCCCACTGGTCACCTTTCCTTCCTCAGAATGAACTCTATTTACCACCACTTCTGTCACTTATCCCCTAACCAATTTCTTATCCAGTTTACCCACTCCAAACCGAGACTCACTCCAAAGTTACCCAGTTTGCTTACTAGTCTGCTATGTGGAATGGTGTTGAATGCCTTACTGAAATCTAGGTAGGCCGCATCCTGTGCTCCAGCTTGATCTAATTCATTTCTCACCTAGTCAAAGAAATCTATCAGATTCATTTGACATGATCTCCCTCTGTGAATTCATGCTGCCTTGGGTCCTGTAACCCACTGGATGCAAGATATTCCAGAATCCTTTCCTTCAGCAGTGATTCCATTGACTTTCCCACACTGATGTTAGGCTTACTGGCCTATAACTGCTAGCCTCTTCCCTGATATGACTTTTGTGGTAGCAGGGAAGATGTCTTCTAATTTCATTGCATTGATATGTTCAACCAGTTATTAGATTGTATTTCAGAATGAAGAGTGTGTTAAAGTGCAATATGGCAAAAGTGTTCCAGACACCCACTTTTGTTATTTTGCACTTTTGCCATGATGTACTACAGCTGTTTGTACCTTTTTTGTATGGTATACATCAATTCTATTGTATTAATTATATTGTTCCGCCACCCTCTTCCCCTGGGTCACAACTGGAAATGTGCCTTTCCCAGTTACCGATTTTTAAATAAATAATATGTGTAGTGGGGGTACATCTTGCCTCCTCCAGACTCTGGGACCCCTCCTGTTTCCAAAGAGCTGTTAAATAGGACTGTCAGAGGTGAATCTAGTATCTCTCTGAGCTCATTAAATACCCTTGGAAGCACCCCATCTGGCCCCATTGGTTTGTCCACTTTTACTTTTGAGAGTTCCCTTAACTATGGAGTACCCCTGGTTTCTGTGCCCCAAGTGCATTATTTTGCACTTTTTGCATTGAAACTGAGCTGCCATACCCTTGAAATCTCCTCTAGTTTTCTCAGGTCACTTCTCATCCTGTCCACCCCCCCTCAGACTGTCTACCCTACTGCAGATTTTGGTGTCATCTGCAAAGAGGCAGACCTTCCCTTCCAGCTTCGCTGCAATGTCACTCATAAAGACATTAAAGAGGACTTGTCCCAGCAGTGATCCCTGAAGCACCCCGCTGGTCACTCTCTCTTCCTCAGAGCAAACTCCATTTACCACCACACTCTATCACATATCCCCTAACCAATTTCTAACCCAGCTAACCACCTTTGGACCCACCCCTAACCTACCCAACTTGTTTATGGATCTCCTATGTGGAAAGGTGTTCAAAGCTTTAGTGAAATCTACGTAAGCTACATCCACCACTCCACCATGTTCTTCTTCATTGGTCACCCAATCAAATAAATCTATCAGATTCATTAGCCATGACCACCATCTCTGAATCCATGCTGTGTCAGGTCCTGTAGCCCACTGGATTCAAGATATTCCATAATCTTTTCCTTTAGCAATGATTCCATTAACATTTCCATCACCAATGTCTGGTTGACTGGCCTTTAATTGCCAACATCTTCCCTGCTATCACTTTTGTATAATGGGACTACATCTTCCCTCTTTCAGTACTCCAGAACCACTCCTGTTTCCAATGAGTTGTTAAATATGAGTATCAGAGGTGTAGCCAGTACCTCTCAGAGCTCCTCAATACCTTTGGATGCATCACATCTGGGCACATCACTTTTCCCAATTTCAGATTAGTGAGTTCCCTTAACTATGAAGTATCCCAAGATCACAACCCTTCCCTCCCCACCTGCCACCTAAATTCCATACCCCATTTTTCTCTCTTGTCCTTCATTGGCTGACTTCACCCCCATCCTCCTTCCTGAACCTCATTTTGACAACCTGTATGCTACCCCACATCACCTCCCATTCTCCCAGCCTATTCTCCACCACTTGGCCCTCTCTCTCTCTCTTCTTCTCCCCAACATTTCCTTGCCACACCACAACTACTCCTATCCCTACCTACCTCTTACCCACCTTTCTGTGGACACCTCCCTTAGTTCTGATATACCCCTCCTGCTGCTGGTGCCCCTTCTCCCTCCCTCACTCCATGCATTCCTGTATCCTCTCTAGTCAGTTGGAGGAATGTTTTCCACACTGGCACCTCTAGGGGTGCTCCTACCAGCCTGCCTTCCTTCCTTGCCCTTCCTTGCCCTCCCTGTTCCTCTTACATTTGTCTGTCTCTTTCCACTAGGCCTCAGCTCCCACTGGGAAAGAGTGACCCAGGGAGCCTGCCTTACCTTCTCCTCCATTTCCCCCCCAGCCTGACCGCCACCCAATCTGGGCTCCACCACTAGTCCCCCCCCACAAGCTACCCTCACCCACTCCACCACACCCCATTTGGATATCTCTGTACTACAGTAACTCTGTCTCTTAACTTGTGTCAGAGATGCCATATCTCTGTCCTCAGCTGACCTAGGCATCTAAAGACCAGACACTGCCCTACCTCCCAGCGAGTATGCAGGAAAATAACTGGCCCACATCCACTGCAACAGATCACTCTTCCTGCCCCTCACACCCCTCAGCAACCTGTTCAACATTACGTTGTTGTAACCTTCCCTTACAGAGTACCTACAGTATACAGTGTTTGTAACCCTATGTAACTTTACCCTATAGAGGGTTTTACTATGACTGTCCTGGAAACCTTCAATATGAACCTAATAATTTAACCTAGGTGGGTCTAAGGTGTGTCTTTTCACTGCCCCTAGATAGAGACCAGTTGCATTTCCTGTGCGATCCCCTTCACCTTTATGTCCCCATCAATATTTTAGCCTAGGTGGTAATGGATGAAAAGTTGCACCCCTTACTCACCATGACCACTTACCCCAGATAGAAGCCTACAGCTGTTCACTGACCCTAGGTAGAGACCAGCTACAGTCCCTGTGAGATCCCCGTCAACCAGCTCCCTTGTAAACTAACCCCAGATAGGGATCAGCTGCAGCTTTTCACCATCTCTCTGAGGACTGGGTGGGTGCCCCAGGACTGGAAGGTGGCACATATAGTGCCTATCCACAAGGGGGGATCAAGGGAGATGGCAGGAAACTTCAGACCTGTCAGCCTGACATTGGTGGTGGGCAAGGTGATGGAGGGCATTGTCAAGGAGAGGCTAGGGGGGACCTGGAAAAGTCAGGGTGCCTGGACAATAGACAGCATGGATTCGTCCTGGGGAAATCATGTCAGACAAACCTTGTGGAGTTCTATGACTGGGTGATGAGTGCCTTGGACCTGGGTAGACCAGTGGACGTCCTCTTTCTAGACTTCAGCAAGGCATTTGACTCTGTTCCTCATGTGGGCCTGTTGGATAAGCTGGGAGAAATTGGGGTGGGGAACCGGATGATCAGATGGATGGGCAATTGACTCCAGGACTGGACCCAGAGGGTTGTAGTTGGCAGGATAATCTCATCCCCAAGAAGGGTCATTAGTGAGGTCCCACAGGGATCAGTCCTCGGGCCCCTCCTGTTCAACACCTACATCTCTGACATAAGGACAGGTATCAGGAGTGAGATGAGTCTCTTTGAGGATGACTCAAAACTGGGGGTGGTGGTGGATGGGGAGGAGAGGAGGGTGGCCCTACAGGGGGACCTGGAAGCTCTGTAAAGATGGTCTAGAAAGTGGAAGCTGAGGTTCAATGCAGGAAAATGCAAGGTACTGCACCTGGGGGCCAGAAACCCTGGCCAAGTGTATACCCTGGGGAGGAATGCTACAAGTCTCAATGGCTGAGAGGGACATGGGGGGGTGGTGGTGGATATCAAGATGAACAACTCAGAGACTTGTAGGAGGGTAGCAGCCAAGGCCAACAGGATGCTGGGATGCATCGCTAGGGGGATCACCTCCAGAAGGAGGGAAGTGATACTCCCTCTGACTAACTGCTTGTTGGGGCCGCACCTCGAGTATTGCGTGCAGTTTTGGAGGCCACGCTTAAAGAGGGACATTAAACTCCTAGGGAGGGTCCAGAGGAGGGCAACCAAAATGATTTGGGTCTTGGGGGACAGGACCTATGAGGAGAGGCTCGAAAAGCTAAATATGTACACATTGGAAGAGAGAAGGGACCGGGGGGATATGATAGAGGTCTTCATGTACATGAAGGGGTAAAAAGGGAGGAACAGTCAGGGAGCTTCGAAGGAAGAAGGAGGGGACCACTAGAGGGCATGGGTGGAAGCTGGAGGGGGGATGATTCGTGGGAGAAAGGAGGAGGTGCTACTTCACTGAGAGGGTGGTGGAACCATGGAATGCGCTGCCTAGAGGGCTGGTGGAGGCAGAGACAGTGGAGGGGTTCAAGGGGGGAGACAGGTACAGGGAAAGGGTTCTGGAAGCAAAATCCAATGCAGCGAGAATATCCGGAACTGGGAAGGGAGAAGCCAGAGAAGGCGAGTGGGCAGCAAGGTCAGCTCCCAGGGTGGGGGCCGACCAAATGAGCAGATGCAAAAGACCACTAGGCCTATTTTGCTGGTATTTTAGTACATTAGTATGTTAGTATGTTAGCTCCTTGACAAGGCTTGCCTGCTAACTATGTGATCTCACTTTTTCCTTACGTAACCTCTGTTAGGCCTCCTTGTGGACATTCTGATGATGCTCCCAGACACCTCTGAGACAGATGCCACACTTCTGATGCATGGCACTCATGCTTCAGAGTAACTTGGACCTCTGGGAAATTTATAGTGGACTGCAGCATCACTACTGGTTGGCTGCAGTCATGTAACTCTGCCCCTCTGCACAATGGAACCCTGGTTGGCATCTTTCTTAGCCCTTCCTTCTCCTTTGTCAATCCAGTTATCCTCCCTCTTCCTCCTTCCCAGCACATCCCCCACAAGATTTACACCTCCATTAGCTTACAGTCTTAGTATAAACACCTGCTGGAAAATAAATGGTAGTAAATTAGTTAGCACAAGTCATTGAACCAAAAATAGCACAGTATGCCTGAAAGTCTGTTTTAGCAATCAGCCCAGTACTGGCAGTAGTAATCACACAGCCCCAGCAAATTAGCAGGGGATAAATGGGCTCAATTGTTATTAGCAGATCCCAAGTGCCTAACTGTCCAAAATAAACTGAATTGCCAGTCATTTTATTATTTTAAGATGGACATGTGAGCCAAAATATAATCCTTACCCTTTCAAGTTCCTTTTGCTGTGTTACTTCTTGAGAACTGAGGAGATAATCATCAACTTGTAAAATCGCAATCTGCTCCACAGCAACAAATTATGATGTCACAGCCATAGGAATTTATTACCTTAGCTACTGAATAACATCTAGGCAAAATGAGCAAGACAGAACAAGGTTTAATATTGTCAAATGGAAATCCTTATAAAAAATAATAGCTTTACATTCAATTTTACTTTGGAATGTTGAGTGAATACAGTTGGCGGCGGCATGCAATTTGGCGATTCCAAAATGGTGAGTGCAGATGTCTGTGAGTCAGTTTCAGTGAGGATGAAATGGCAACATAAGTTTTCCCCTTCCCGAGGTGCTATGATCAAGGAGCTGGTTATTTAAGTTGGGAGTATGGGGGGCAAAGGCCCCACAAAAGAGTTACAATTTCTGGTATCACCAAAATTGTTTTGCAGTTCTGGACTCACTGTTCTGGAATTGCTGTAATCACATAGAAACCAGCTAACTGGTGCTGACATCACTCCTCTTATTCATTCTTTATTTTTGGCCAACATTTATACTATCAAGTGATAGTTACTTGGTGTGGCTTTGCCAAGAGGTAAGATGGAGGGCTTCTGAATGAGCTCTGTGGCAGTCTGGTCCAATTCTCAGTAATCCTGCACCTCTGATAACTAAATCCTCCATACTTTAGCTCCAGAAAATAGACTAATGACTTCCAGTACTAAATTTTCAAAAAAGTCTCAGCTGCACTTTCAGCCATCCAAATCAGCACGAGACAAGGACGGGTCTGAAGAAGCCTCCCACCATGCTAACACTCAAGCAGCAGCCATGATGAAGCAACCAGCTAGCTTGGCCTCATTGGAGGTGGATGCACCCACAGTAAAGACTCTGTCTGCTCATTTTACTCACCTTCAATAAACCATGAATTAACTGGGGAACTCTGTCGATACACACAGTAAGAGCATCAGGGAACTGGAGACCAGCATCACAGAGCAGGAGGAAAAAGTGACAGCACTGTATCAACAGCTTCAGACAGCCCAGAAAACAACTGAGTATCCAGAAGAAACAGCAAATGACCACAAAAGTTGTGAGCACTGAAATAATGTTTGCATAATTGGTTTGCCAGAGGGCATAGAAGATACTGAACCCCAAAATTCCTTTGGTCCTGGCTACCTGAAATTCTCAGACTGGAGAGCGACATCAATTCAGAGGTACTGCAGGCTCACAGATCTCCAGGGTGATGGCCAGATCCATATCTACCACAGAGACACTTCCTCATAAAATTCTTAAGATATCCCAACCAACAACTGGTTCTGGCAGCAGCCAGGAAGAAAGGACAGTTGAAAGTACAGGACTCGGTTATCCGAATTTTCCCTGATTACAAAAGATGACTGCAAGCTAAAAGACAACTCTTTAATGATGTAAAAAGGTGCCTGTACAGCAATAACTGGCTGTGTGCTGATTCTTTCCCCTTGAAGTTCATTGTTCAGCAACAGGGGAGACCATCACACACCTTCACCTCTCCAGAGGTGGTTGAGGATTTTTTGAGCCATTCAGAGGCAGCTACCTAGGAGAGACCCGGACAATGTAGAATGGGCCAAGCACCTGAAGTCAGCCATCAATATCATCATACTGTGAGTAGAGGATGGAATGGGGTTGGTTGTTAAAAATCTGCCTTGGTGATGCTGGTCTGCACATAGAGACATATACATATCTGATAACCCAGGTACATTAAAGACCTACTGATGCATCAAAAAAAAACTTTAAAAAGAATAATAATTAGTTACAATTCTGCCTGCATTACATTTATATTTTATATATTTCTCCTCCCACTTATTTATTACTTAGGAAATTTGCATGAATATATGATCTTTATTCATTAGAGTTTCTTTAGGGTCCATCTGCCTCTATTACTCCCTACTTCAAGTCATAATCCTCTGTTGTGACATCACAATCTGTTGCCATGGGAGTAACTGTGATGTCACAAGCAGTGCTCTGTGACTTCAGGTAGGGAGAAAGCAGCAAGAATAAACCAAATTTTCAGGAGTAAAGATCCTGTTTTCATACAGATGACTTCAGTAATAAATAATGTGGAGGAGGAATACGGCACTAATGGGAAATACAAGCTGGACTGTTTCTAAATATTAAGTTTTATTAAAGTTGTCCTGAATGTGTCACCAGCTCTTTAAATCTGCATTTGTAGACAACAGAGAGGTGTCTCAATCTCCTGGGGGATATTCTGGAGAGTATCTGACCTGCCAGTGGGGTGGTTGTGGATCTCACATGACCCTCTGTTGCCCATACAGCTGCATGGTGGAAAGGTCCTGAAGTGGCCATGGTGAGTGGTGGGAGTTAAGTGGGAGAGTCGGTCACTTTGGGCAGCCAGGCAGGAAATGATGATGTAGACCCTGGAGCAAAACATTGGAACTCAAGAGAATGAGGCTGCCTCTTTGAACATAAGTCACCAAAATACTGTGGGTGTGCATGACATCCACTGCCCCCTTACCTAACCAATATCTAAAAGATAGACATTTAGCCATGCCAGATGATATATGTTTTACTCTTATCCCTTGTAAGCATCAACTTGGAGGGTAACCCACATACAAAAGCTCTGTAATACATGAGACATTACCTAGAACTAATACATGGCGACCTACAAGCCTCTGTATATTTGCAGGAAGGCTCTGCTGGATACCATTAACATCATTCTATATCAGTTTTTAAAGTACAACCCTTCTCTTACTTTTTTTTCTTTATCCAAGAATGATATACTGGTAGAGTGTTTGGTCACATGTTCAAAGTATTAGAAGCAGTATGAAAGAGTGTGTGGGGTTTATCAGTGTTTCCCACACAAGTTCATTAATTAAGCAGGAATGCCTAATTTATTTATTTATTGAAATGTTTCACCAGG
The DNA here is from genome assembly GCA_016271365.2 of Neoceratodus forsteri. Taxonomy (NCBI): domain Eukaryota; kingdom Metazoa; phylum Chordata; order Ceratodontiformes; family Ceratodontidae; genus Neoceratodus; species Neoceratodus forsteri. Next base: position 623,995,536 of record CM028135.1, read on the forward strand.
AAGGCACGCTGAGCAACAAGTTGCTCATTACAGTTGCTCACTTAAGTTGCAGTACTGCAAAAGTAATCTTGTTTTCTTGTGGCAGGACCAAATGTAGCCACTCCACTTCAATCATGAAATGAGTATGGGATAAAAGCGCCAAGCAGGGCCTGGGCAGAGGAAGGGTTTGCCAAACGTGTTGCTCTTTTTGAGGATGGTGGGCTGGAAAGGAGATAGGAAACATTCACAAAGCAGAAGATAGACAGCACTCAAATTATTTCATCTCTCGCAACTGAGAGTTTATTGTGTTCACAAAAACCGAACAAACCACCTAAGTAGCTGACCCTGGTGCACTGAACTCTAACCTAGTTCATCCTCAGGAAGGCATGGCTAGAAGGGCTGATCTACACATATTTAAACAGTAGTCTTTAAGTAACATAGTACAATTCATATAATCAATCAGCACAACCCTGCTATACTCCAAAATGTTCAGTCCATTAAACACCATCCCAGTGATAAGTGAAATTATTAAACATTCTTACAACACTATTACAAAAACAGATGAAACATTCTTTCATGTACCAAACTATATCCAGTGCTATTATGTATTGAAATATGTGTGACATTTTTATATTATAATATTCAACTAACTCAATCTACTGTACTACAATGTCTTAGAACTTCCAAAATGCATAGGATAAAAAGCTTGAAGTATCACACCTACAGACCATATAATTCCAGAAATCTGTAAAAAAATAATAAATGATGAAAAAACACATGTATTTGTTTATTTGCTCTTGGTAACCAGGTAAGTGCACTAAGCAATGTCCTGCCTATTTTCAGGCATGACCCAGAAGAGTACAGATTGCATAAACCACAATAGACAATAGCAAGAAATACTATCCAAGTATCCACGCAGGGATAAACAACAGTACAGAGCAGAGTAGTAATATCCATGCAGGGAAATGCAATTGTACATAGCAGAGTTGTAGGGTACTACCATAGGGAACATGGGTACAAGTAAATACAAGACAGCATTCTTTAAGGCATTCAAGTTATGGTATCTAAGTGCAGTTGCAAGAGTCAAGAGTATTTACTTGAGAAAATGGCATTCTTGAACATGGGGTGTGATTTGGAGCTAGGGAATTCCATGGTTTAGGGGCAAAGTGGGAAAATGCTTCTTCATCCATGTTGGTACAGTAACATGGAACAGAGAGCAGGGCAGAAGTAACTGACCTCAAATGTCAAAAGTTGACCACAGGGGTGAGCATAGATGCTAAGGAGGCAGGACTGGAGTAACGAATGATGGAATCTGTAAAGCACCCAAGTGTATATGATTGCATGGAGGAGGGGGATAGCCATTGCAGGGCGGAGTAAAGCTTACAGTGATGGGTGAGGTGAGTAGCAGACAAAGCAAACCTTCATACAATATTATAAGCAGTGTCCCACTTCTGGAGAATGCCTGCATTTGCCTGGTAAAAGACAGGAAGAGAGTAGCTTACCCTCTAGTCCTGGGAGCAAAACACTTTGGGCAACAGAGATCCTGGCAGCAGGGTTAAGGAAGTGGTGAGAGCGGTAGGTCACCCCAATCTTGGAGTTAACTGAGAAGTCCAGGGCAGTGTCAAGTGTGACCCCAAGGTATTTAGAAGCGTTAGTAACAGTGATAGCAGAATCATCAAGGCATAAGACCTGTAGCTTTGAGAACTCAGTACAGGATTTTGTAAGAGACCCAAAGAGCATCACCTGGGTTTTGGAGACAGTAAGGACTAGGTGATTTGAGGTGAGCCAGGATTGAATTTGTTGAAGAACAAAGGAGAGGTGGTTGTTAATGACATCAGTGGGCCTGGAAGCAGGGAATAGTACCAGATCATCACTGTACAAAAGGATCCAACGGTGTGAGGGTTGGGCAGGAAGGTAATTTATAAATAAGAAGAAGAGCAGAGGGCTGAGTATAGAGCCTTGGGGAACACCATGAGTAATAGAGGCAGAAGAGGTGAGGACCTTACAGTAAGAGACAGATTGAGACTGACTGTGAAGATAGCTGGTGACCCAGGATCATGTAGCCTGGGAGGCACCTAACGCTTTAAGCGTTTGTGGAAGCAGAGGGTGATGTTCCAAGTCAAACACCTTGGTAAGGTCAATAAAAAATGTGCCAGTAAGTAGGCCATTATCAATATTTGACTTAACTTCACTGGCGAACTGAGTGAGGGCAGTAGTGGTGCTGTGACTGGCCCTGAAACCATGTTTGACAGTAGATTGAAGATTACATTTGAGTAGATGGTTGGACACCTGACGATGGATACATTTTTCAAGTAGCTTGTTGAGAGTGGGTAATAATGCAATGTGGCAGAAGTTGGATAAAATCTTTGGGTCACCTTTTTTTGAATACAGGGATAGTCCTGAAATTTTTCGATGCAGAGGCCACAGTGGAGGAGCTAATAGACAGGTAAAAAAACCTTGTTACAGGGGTAGCAAGAAATGAGGCAGCTAGAATAAGGATCCTGGGTTTGAGTCCATCAGAACCAAACCTGCCATAAGAGGGGAATTTTTAGCAACCGCAGACCATTCTGGCTAGTGAATAGGGTAAATTCAAGGGTGAGAGGAACATCTTGGGGAACTGTGGAAGGAGTCAGCAAGGAGTGGGGCAAGGATGGCGACGTGCTCAAAAACATAGTAAATAAGGAGTTAAAGGCATTAGCGATTGTGGTAGGGTTGTTGCAGCTGGCATTGTTTATAAGCATGTCATGAGGGGCTTGACATCCACGGTTCCCGGGGATCTTGTTAATTTGTGACCAGTAACTCTTTGGATCACTGGTTGAGGTACGGAGCAGTTCTCTATAGTGGTTGCTCTTAGTGACATGAATCTCCTTCTTGCAAGTGTTCTGCAAATTGTGAAATGCAATGATGTCCACAGGAAGAAAGAAGGATCTTCATTTGGCCCATAACTTGTCCCTCTGTCTGAGTAATTGTAGAATGGGCTACTTTAACCATTTGGTAGCTGTGCCCCTGACCCTACGGTACTTCTAGTGAATGGAATGTGTTTTCTTTGTAGGAATAGTAGGGTCATGGTGAAGTAGTTGGTGGCTAGGTTGATATTACTCATAGTAAAGAGAGGATACCAGTCAACCAGCCTTAAGTCATGAAGGAATTCATATGGGTGAAAAGCAGAAAAGTTGGATATTGACATAATTTTAGCAGAGCAGGAGGGACTGGAGGCAGCACAGATTCAGTAAACAAGAGAGTGGTCACTAACTGAGCCAGCCATAACCCCTGCACAGGAAATTCTGTTCTTACTGTTGGTGAGTATCCAGTCAATAAGTGTGTGGCTAGATCCACTATGAGAGAGCCTTGTAGGTGATGAGATACAGTAAGTTGCGATTGGTTAGCCTTGCTGATGGTGGAGGTGAGGTTAGAAGTGTAGGGTCCTAGCCAGTCAAGGTTGAAATCACCTAGACAAATCAATTAGTTTTTCTTTATGACTAATGGTAAGAGATCAGTAAATTCCTTTAGGTCTTGTTTGCTATTTTTAGGAGTATGTAGACACGTACTATGTGTAGATTTTTTAGTGCCACCTGGTAGTAGTAGTGAATGTAGAATCTCACGTGATTTTAGTGGGTTGCAAAGCACAAGGGAGAGTTTAAGGTCAGCCTTGTAATACACCAACACACTACCACCTTTTTTGAGGGAAGGACAGTCAGCACACAGCGTATTATAGCCTGTAAGTGAGCATAAGGAATCTGGGACACAAGGCTTCAACCATGATTCGGAGATCGCAAGTATATCAGGTTTACTGACATGGGCCCAGGCTTCCAGTTCAACATGTTTTGCCAGTAGGCTGCATATGTTTAGGTGGGAAACTCTTAGTCTAAATGACTGGGTTGGAGTGTGGGAGAAAGCCTGTAGAATTATATTATGAGGGACAGTGGGGCCAGGGTTGGACTTAATGTCACCTGAGAGTGATAGGGAGATAGCTATTACCCATAGTGTGACAAATGCAAAAGCATGAGATACACATCTGGGGAAGGTATATTTCATTCTAAGGAAGTGCTTGAGGAGACTGTGCAGTGGTTGAGAATCCACATTAAACATCAATAGCAGCTCAAAAAATCTGAAATCCTGAATCATATTATTAAGATGTATTTTAGATGGCTTTAAATAATAAATGTATTTAAATATTCACCTGAAAAAGAAAACAACTGAAAACAGATTGATTGGATGAAATAAAGGATAATAATATATTAACATTATAACAATTTTAAAAAAGGACCAATATTCCAGTCATCATTCAAACTATGTGGGCTTAAGCTCCCCAGTTTAATAAATGAGCCTACTTTCAGTTCTGAGAAGTTTTTCCATCCTGTTTCCTCCTCACAGCTGTCTTTTCACATGATTTTAACCTAAAAAGTAAAATGTATTGTGATCATAATTATGAAACTCTTGCAAATGTACACCTGCTACAGTGTCACGCCTGAAATTTTTTATAGACCCAACATGCTCCTCTATTTCCTCTTTCATGGGCCTGGTGGCATGACCCACATAAAGAGAGACATGGGCATATCAAAGGGCATAAACAATAAATGGAGTTCTTCAATTAATGAATTATCTTATCAGATATTTATGTCCACTTGTGGGACTAACAAATACTTTGCCTTGATTCACATGGCTACAAATATTAAACGAACCACAACAGAAGGAGTCCCATGATAATGTTTGGATATTGTATTTTTCAAAAGGACTACTTACTAACAAGTCCCTAATACTTTTCCCTTTTCAGTGAACAGCTCTAGGAGAGTCTCCAACGGTACTGATTAAATCTGGATCTGTATGTAACATCTGCCAAAAGCATTTAAAAATGCCTGCTACTTTGGGAGTTATCGAATTGAATTCTGTGATGCAGTTAATACAAGTATCTTGTTCTAAACCTTAAACCCTTGCTCTCACAACTCCCTCCTGTCTTCTCTGAAAGCCTTTTGTCTGGTTTCTATGAGATATGGATTATACCTTCCTCTGCAAACCAATGGTATAATTCACCTGCTTGCTTTACAAATGTCTGTTCTTCTGAACAGTTGTAACAGATCCTTAAAAACTGTCCCACAGGGATCCCTTTCAAAATATGCTTAGGATGAGAACTCTCAAGCCTAAGTAAAGTATTCACGTTTGTAGTTCTAAGATATTTAGTCGATTAGAGTTCCCTGAATATTATAATAATAGAATACTATGAAAATAATTACATATTTCAATATATAATAACATTGGATATAGTTTGTTACATGAAAAAATGCCTCCCCCTTTTTGGTAATAGTATTGTTGAAAGATTTTTTAATAATTCCACTTATTGCTGGGGAAGGTGTTTAATGGATTGAAAAGATTGGGGCATTGTAGGCTGTGCTGATTACTTATATGAATTTTACTATGTTACTTTAAAGAACTGTGTAGAACCTGTATGTCATTTTCCCTTGTAAAAGCCTATTTTTAAATACTGGTTTAATTCTATTACTGGACCATTTCTATAGGTATTTTAGTTATCCTAGTAGGTTTTCCTGATTCACACTGAAGTATTAAGAACCATTTTAGAACTGCATGATGTAGTTTATTTCCCTTGCTCAGATCTTCTATTATTGGCACAATGCATAAATGTTCTGTTATAGAACTCCGTGACTGAGATGGACATAAAGTGCATCATACAGCTCCAGAATGATACTTAACATCAGAATGTATGTCAGAAACATCCAATGTGTTTACTAAAAAGTCTGTGTAGAGGGAACAATAACATAACTGGAACCATTACTTAAATAGCTGCTGCTGGAGAAAATGGCTAACAAGTTAAGCGCAGTTCTCCTTTAAGACTACTGTTTCAATATGTATTGATCAGCCCTTCTAACAACATCCCCCTGAGAAAGAACTCAGTTAGAATTTGAAACATTGAGTTCAGCTGCTTTGGCAGTTCGTTTGTTTTTTGTTACCACAATAAATTCTCCCTTGCAGCATATTTTTTGGAGACAAAATCATTTATTTGAGCACCTTCAATCTTCTGCTTGGTGAGTGTTTTAGATCATATAGACAGCCACACCAGGAACAGGTTTGGTACTAATTAACTAGTCAAATCATGCCAGATAGTATAGCTTTATCACTGACTACAGTATTCGGGCTTATCCAAGTAAAGGATATTATAAATAAGAACTGAGGTATCCTTAGTACCGATGATACAATTAAGTCCTTTATAGGGAGCAGTCCATGGCTGGTGTCCAGATGTGCACCCATGATAGGTGATAGGGTAGTGCAAAGTTACTTACAGGTTGGCAAGAAAGAAAATACTTTATGGTCAACACCACCTCCAAGCAGCACACATCGATGTGGCAAGTGCAAGAGCTGCCAGTACATTAGGAAGACAAATAGTTTTATGAAACCTAGGACAGGGAAAGTGCACAAAGTTAAAGATTTGATTTATTGTTACACAATGGGCATGGTCTATGTACTAGAATGCTTCTGTGGTGCATATTATGTAGGGAGACTGGAGAACTATCAGGGAATTTAGGATGAGAATTGGGGAGCATGTGAGGGTGTTTGATAAATGTGACATGACATATGCAATAGTACAACATGTCATAAGACAGCACATTAATCATGAAATAAAATGTGTCGGCTTGGAAAGGGTAATTGTAGATCCAAGGGGAAGGAATCTGGAATGCAAGCTAGGTCAGAGGGAAAGTTTCTGGATCTTTGAATTATTGGCAACAGATGGAGATGGACTAAATGACAATATAGATTTAGCAGCATTTGTATAAGTAGTGCTATGTGTGCTATCTCTTTAAATCCACTCTCCCTTATGTCTTGTAAAATATACTGTGAATTAAAAAAAAAGTTTCAATAGTGTAAAGGAAAATAGATTTTACAAGATAGCAAATGATTTAAGCACAGCATTGTTACTGATGTGTTTTACATATATGAAGAATGCATTGGTTGCATTGGAGTTGAGATCCTACATTACGGGATTGCTGTTGTTTCCTGCACAGTCTTTGCCTTTGTAACCATGAAGTTATGTGCCCGGTAAAATACTACATTGTTTTTAATTGAAGTAATTACAAATGCAGCATGACAATTGGTTGCACGTTTGTATTTAAGTATCTGTATGGGGTATGCAAAACATATTTGATGAAGCATAGCAGTTGTCCTTGTGAAACATAAGGAGTTTTTAATGTTTCTTGTCACTATATGTGACTGTAATAGCCAGGTGATGTATCTTTAGCACTAGAGCACTTTGTCATGAATAAAATATATATTTTTTTTATATCAGAAGTCCTTGGTTTGGAGGGTATTATTTTGGTTTGGATTGATGAGTCTTTTCAATATATTTCTTTGTAAAGCTGCTTCTCATTTATCTGCTGCACTGGATTTTGTGCTTTACTATAAATGAGATAGGGTTGGGAGAGAGGGCAGGTGTGGGTGGGGTGAGGGTTGTTATTTGGACAGTTTGTTTAATAGTTACAAGTTCACACAACAAGCTAGGTTGACTATAAAGGTTTTCAAATATTGGTGCTTCATATCTTGGGAGGTGCTGCTCTGGGTAGATGCCTCAAGGAGGCTATGGGGCAGTAGCAGGATGGCACATCTAAAAATTCTGAAAACAATGGGTGATACAATGCACATTTTGACAGGGAATGTAAATGGGTTAAAGACAGTACTCAAGAAAACAAAGATGGACCCTTATCAAAAAAGCAGAAAGATTACATAATTTTACTACAAGAAACAAACCTAACCTGTAAATAAGCAGAGAAACTTGGGCAGAGTTGTGTGGAACCTTAGTAACTTCCTGTTTCACAATGAAAGTGAGAAGAAGAGCAGTGTTTCTGAATGGGATTGAGGGTGGAGATATCAAAATTAATATGGGACCCTTAGGGGAGGTATATCATTATGGTGGTGCTGGAAGAGGGCACCCAGTATACTCTGGTTTCAGCATATGGGTCAAATCAAGGCAACCTAATGCTCTTTAATCAACTTGTAGTGACACTGGTTGAATTCCCTTCTCCCCTACTGGTGGGGGAGACTTCAATACCTTCTGAGGTTGGGTTCTAACAGGTTCACTCTCCTCTTGCATCCCCCTTAGGAGTTCTGCAGTGCTTAGGCATGATGGCTGAAAAATGTGCAGTGGTGGATGACTAGCACTTTCTATACCCCACAAATAGGGAATACTCTTCTTATTCCCATGCACACAGTTTATACACAAGAATCAGTACGGTACTATTGTCTGTGGCATGTTGAAATCAGAGATTTCTGCCTCCTACAGCCCAACTGCTTTCTCCAACCATTTCCCACTCCTACTCACCCTAAGGAGGAAAAAAAGAGACCTTCCAGGGCATAGACAGATGCAGATTGTATCTCAGGAATCTGGTTGACAAGAAGTACAAAAGTCCATACAGAGACAGAATTTAGGAAATTTTCCAGCACAACAAGATTGGGGACAGTACAAAGGTAATGCACTGAGAAGTGATGAAGGCCTTTGTTTGAGGGGCTACTGTCTCTTATGCAGCTCATAAAAGGAAGGAGGAGGAGAGGGCAAAGGCATCCCTGGGGATAAAGGTGGCAGAAATAGAAGAGTCATGTACAAAAACAAGATCCCAACTGTCACCCTCCTGTGGTTAGTAATAGTAAATCCCCCCTGACTTCCCCCCTCCAAGATGCATCCCCCAGAGTTTCTAATAGTAAACCCCCACTGACTTTCTCCCCTGAAAACACAGCCATCCTGTGGCGTTGTATTGCCAATGCATGGATTTTGCTGTCAGTGTTTTGTCTGCGCAAGCATTGATCATGCATTTTTGGTCATGCTGTATTGACCTGGACCCTAAGTATTTTATGAGTCCAGTGGTCCAGTGTAACCCTGTACCTGCTACCATGTCATTTGTGCACATGGGATTCAGGGGCATTATCTCCATATTCCCCCAGCCATTTCTTAAACCTGAAAGCTCAGAAAACTAGTTTTATAGTGCAATTAGGGTTGGGATTGAGGTAGTACTATAGGTTCCAACATAGTGATGGGTATATCATCCACAGACAACACTGGTTTATAGGAGCTCTCCCCCCCACACTTAAATGCCCTGTACTTCCTTGGACTCACTGATCTTTTGTGCCAGTGGCTCAATAGCCAGGACAAGTAGAGAAGGGAGAGCCTCCTATTCATCAAAATTGTGGCCTGTGGGCTGGTGTAAATGGTTTGACAACACCTAATGAAGTTCTCTCCCAGTCCAAACACCTTTGAAATTTTTGTGAGATAAGACCATTCGACTGAGTTGAATTTCTTCTCAGTGTTCAGTGCTACAGCTTCCACAGGGTCTGGGGAGGAGGCCTTAACCCACATCAGGTTGTCCAGTCTCCTGATGTGGTCCACACCATCCCTGCATGCAAGAAACCCAACCTGGTTTGGGTAGGCTAATAATGGCAGCACTTTAATAAACTGAATTGCCAAAATCTTTGCCAAATATTTGTAGTCCACATTCAAAAGAGAGATGGAGCAGTAGCTGGAGCACTGGAAAGAATCCTTCCCCCTTTTTGCCAGGACTGAGACGGTAGCATCATTCATAGTCTCTGGTGAAATTTCTTCTTTTCACACTCCCTGAAATGCGGCAGCTAGCAGTGGGCTGACTAGGTCACCAACAGCCATGTAAACCTCGGCAAGAAAAACAGCAGGCCCTGGCACTTTTCTACCTTGTATATGCCCTATTGCTTCATGCACCTCTTGTTTGCTGCTGGGACCTTCTAACCCTTGCCTTTTCTCATCCCTCGGTCAAGGTAAGGTGACTGAGCCTAAGAACTCCTGAATAGCTTTTATTTGCCCAACTCCCAACTTGAATCATAGAGAAATATAAGCCCTGATAGTATTCTCTGAATGCACGATTATCTTCAGCAGGTTCCATCATTGCTCCTGTACTATTCTTAATGCCTGGGATCTTGCTCTCTGCCACCATCTGCTTAAGGCAGTAGGCAAGGAAGAGCACTGCCCTTCCCACCCTTTCTAATAGGTTTGCCTGGTGTGGTACAGGCCAAATTCAGCCTACTGCATGTTTAGAGTATTTTATCTGGTATCTAACTTCTCTCATGTCTTGCAGCAATTTTGAGATTATGTCTCCTTCCTTATACCTGTTTTCCAACTCCCTTAAATGCCTCTCAAGAGACTCCATTTCATTTTCCCTCTTCTTCTTTCTAGCAGAAGCATAGGCAATAATTCAGCCTCTAAAATCTGCCTTCAACCCCACCTAAACCCATTTTTTGGCCACCTCCTCCATATGGTTACTAGACCAATATTCTCAGACCTCCTGCCTCAGCCTTAATTTAAATTTGGTTTCCCCTAACAGGCCCACATTACATCACCACCTCTTCACTTCCGAGCCCATTCTCCACCCCCCAGTGGAAGGTGAAGACAATAGTGGAGTGGTCTGAAATGAGGAGGGGTTTGATAATGATATTCAGGGTATCATTAATCATTTTAGCTGATGATAAGAGTATATCTAATCTGCTGTACATACCATGGGACTGGAAGTAGTACATGCAGTCCCAGACAGAGGGATGCCCCAGTCTCCATATACCCTGAAAGCCATGGTCAGCCATCATTGTGAGAAAATGCCTTGGATCTGGGGGGTATCTTGTTAAATGCCACTCCCACTTCTGTCACATAGACTATCAAGAACTTCATTCATATCTTATCCTAGAAATATCTCCTTTACCCACATATCCAATATGACTTGGGACGATGTGTGATAAAATGGGCATGGGGTCATTACTGCTCATGTCAGAATGTTGTGCGGAAGAATCACGTTGCATGATTTACCTAAATCTTTTTTCCTGTGGGGGGCTCCACCCCCACACCCCAAGTTATGGGGGCTGCACCCCTGGACCCCCACTAAGGATTCTAACTCTGGGGGGGGTCCAACATGGAGAGTGCACAGGTCCGGGGTTCGCGCATAATGGTGTGCGCTATTAAGCGTATGACATTATGACCATGCTCTAATAAAATGTGGGATCATCTTTATTTAGGCCATGTACTGAGCCCAATAACATCTGGGTACCATCCAGACTTCCCTTAACCAATATCCATCTCCCATGCTTGCTTATCTGTCTTAACTTGCTCTGGGACCCAATTAATCCCTTGCCATACAATATGTCAAAAGTCCTCTTTTTGGTAGAATATGAGGCTTCAATGACATTCCAGAGTTTCCCCATCTTCTCTGCCTCTTTTTTTAAGAAGGTGGGTTTCTTGTAAGAGTATAATCTGCCCTCCCATTTACCTCAAAAGTGTCAGGACTCACTTTTGTTTAACTGGACGATTTAGCCCTCAAACTTTCCACTAGACCATTGTACAATTTATGTTACCCCGTCCCCATACCAGCAGCTCCACTTCTATTCCCAACACCAGCATAGCAGCCAACAGGGCAGTTAAACAATAGCTAGAATATAACACAACCATATGACTCCTCAACCCACATGGGTTTTTTTAAATCTGAACATCACAGGATAAAAAATACTACCCCATTTAAAGATAGTGGTGTTGCTGGAGGCCACTCAGACTCTTTCTAAGAATCAAGCCTCATACCATCTGCCCCTACATACTGGACCCAATTTTCAAATGTTTTGTGGATGCCACAATCCCCTGGTTAGTGGTGGGTGGAAGTGGCCCCAATTCACTCAGCAGTGATCCCACGTATGTAGCAATTTATGATAGCCCGAACTAAAGCGAGTACTTCGCTATGATAATGGGTAAAAAACGCGAAGTCCATTGAAAACAATGAATTCACGTTACTCTGCCTTCCCAAACCACTACTCCACCAATTATTAAGGTGAAGTACATTGAAAACAATGTACTTCGCCTTACTTTGCCTTGTTTTTAAGCTCCAAAGGCGAATTTTGCAGTGTTTCATGGGATTTCAGGTCGCATGGGCTCTAGATTGTCCTACACAGCCTCAGTTTTGGGTAGTGTGTGTAGGAAGTTGTAGGAGACAATCTGCTGTGAGAGATCTCTGCAATTCAAACCTTCATAAAGCTGTTAAAAAAGCCTTTTTGAGTAATTTTTTTTGCTGAAACTTTAGTTCATCGATTATAGGAAACCCTCCTGTGTTCGTATCATCGAGCGTTTATTGTTTGTGTATGGATCTTGAATGTTAATGTACAACATTCAGTCTGTGTACTGAGAGACAGTGGAAGTGTGCTTTGGGGGAGGAGTGTATCTGTGGTGTAGATAGATTAACTTGAAGAAAAAGACAGTGCTTTCTGTTTTGGTAATATTTTTCTTGTTTAACTGTGTTAATGTACACACAGTAATATTTGTAATATTTCTTGCCATTTGTTTGCTGACTGTTGTGGTGCAGCACTGCATAATTTTAGTTTGTTTAAAATATTTGGTTCTACGACTGAAGTTTTCAATTTGCTATTCATTACTTAGTGTGTGTGTGAGTATGTGTGTGACACGTGTCATCAAATCAGACACCTTTTATTGTGCCACATAATAATTTCAGCAATGTGAAGCTGCTATCCACTGCAGCTGTGTGATTTTTGTACTTTTTTGTGGTATCTTTACTGGTGCTAGTACTAGTGACTGTTACTGCAGCAGTACAGTACACTGCCCCCCCACCTGCGTGGCCCACCCCAACCTGTAAAGGTATTCTTTTCCAGATTTGAATTTCTGATGGTGAGCACTGGTTAGGTGTTGTGTCTTTGTGTCTGCATCACTTCAGTGCACAGCACAGTCTTAATCTGCCTGTACATTTGCATCTCCTTAGGGCCCAGTCTCCATCTGTAACTTTAGTCACAGTTGTTTCTTTGGCTTCCCTTCAGAGTACTGGACAGGTGTGGTGCTTAATTCTGCATGAACATTGTACTCATTAATATGCATTTTTAAGTCAGGACCATCATCACGAGTCACTCGTGATACAAATTACGTTCTTTATCATCACAGTCACAAATGCAGTCACAAATCACGATTCACGATCATTCACGTTATGAATCACATTAATTTTTTCTCTAGTTACTTGGATGTATTGTAAGCTTATTTTATAGTATCTCTCCAGGCTTCACCACCCCACCATTGTACTCATTGATACATGTTTTTAAGTCTGGGAGTTTTAAGCTACAGCTCATCAGGGAAGTACAGCCGTAGGCGGTTAGCATTCACGTTTCTTCATCATCACGGTCACAAATGCAGTCACAAATCATGACTCACGATCATTCACGTTACAAATCACAACAACAATTTTTTTCTAGTTACTTGGATGTATTGTAAGCCTGTTTTGTAGTATCTTTCCAGGCTTCACCACCCCACCATTATACTCATTGATAAGTATTTTTAAGTTTGGGAGTTTTAAGCTACAGCTACTGGGGAAGTACAGCCATAGGCATTCACATTTCTTCATCATCATGGTCACAAATTCAGTCACAAATCACGATTTACAATCACGTCATGAATCATAGAATTAATTTTTTTAATAGTTACTTGGATGTATTGTAAGCCTGCTGGTCACTGTGCTGAACAGGGATGGGATCCACATCTGGGCCCAGGGGAACAGGCACATCCTGCTCCAGAGGACCTGGTGCTGGACTTGGTAGTGGTGGTGGTTCAACTGCCTCAGAGTCAGTACAGGAGGTGGTGCTGGTCCTGCTTTGGGGGGGCCACTCATTAGTTTTGAGTGGTCCAACAGGAATGGGTGCCCATGCCCTCCACACATGCATGTGGTACGATGCTGACCACTACCACGCTCTCCCAGAGCTCCCCCATCCCAGATATTCCCTCACCCTCGTCCATCTCTCCTACTGAGCTCTCTCAGTCTAAGCAATCACTACTCATACTGTCACACAACACACACACACACACAGTCACACAGACACAGACAAACAACTAACTACTTATAAAGGCAAGAAAAATAAAATTTACAGAAAGAACAAATTAAGTAAAAAAAGAGTACAGAAAAGACAAAAAAAAGCTGTTGGGTCTAAATCAAAGTTTAAATCTCCTCCTCGCTCTGATCTAGAAGTACCAGCAGTCACAAAACATACTAGTCTCTCTCCGTCTGCACAGAAGAAAGTAAAAGTGTCTGCTTGTATGACTCACTTTCTTCCTGCCTAGCTAAAGAGCATGTGACTTACAGTACTGTAAGCCATGTGATGTGTGTGTGTGGGGGGGAGGCTGCCAAATCTGAAACACCAAGTGGATCACTTAGAATCCTAATGAGGAAAGCGAAGTCCATTAAAAACAATGACTTCACCTTACTTCGCATTGTCATTCAGCCCAACGCGAAGTGGTAATGACAAGGCGAAGTGAGCACTTTGCATTGCCTACTCCATGTACACTTCACGTCCACTTCGCCAGCAAATTTTAAATTCGCTGCATCTCTACCTCTGGTGCACCAAACATATAGTGCAGAGGGCTTGCTGCATTCTTACGACGCCAATTGTGATTTTCATTCAGTGCACCAAATACTGCAAGTTAGACCAGCTCCCCGCCAGTCTAACTTGCACCATTTGGGAGAACCCTTTTATGGGGCTTGAGCCAAACGTCTGGCGCAAGCTGCCATAAATTGTGGAAAATGTCACAACTGCACCAAATGCACTAAAATTAGGTTATTTGAGTCAAAGGAGTTTTGCATAGTTGTGTAATATATCTGGGTTGATACAGTGCTTGACACAAGCTCTGTGTCAACCTTTGAAAATTGAGCCCATCATGTAAAGAGATTGAGCCATGATCCCATAATGATCCTGAAATATGTCCTGTTGCCTACAACTTCATTCCCAATATGGTCTTCCCTTCCACTAGCCTGTTGGGTCAGCAGCACATTGCTTTTCTGCCATTTCAGATGCACTGTAGGCACTGATAGGGGGTACTGTATCCCGATGTTCATGGAGAGTGAAGTGCTTTCTTAATCCAAACAATAGGCCTTGTATGGCTCCTAGAGCTCCACCCCGTAACATTCAATAATATTAAGTCACCGTAAATAGATGAAGTATGCCCCCCCTCACCAGTCCCTTCCCATAACACACGACTACACTGTTTGGTCCCTTTAGAATCAAGGACAGCTCTTCTGACCCTCTTCTGCTTATTAAGGCTCCCCCACAAAAAAAGATATTTAATCAGCCCACCAAAGCAGCAGAAAGATTTCTGCTCACAATGCCAACATTCCAGGTTCAGGAACGGACCCAAAGGTTGGAGGGCAGACCATGGGAAGGAGAATTGAGTGTCCCTTGGACTGCTCTCCTCCTCCTCCAGAGGGGAAGGGTGGATGAGCACTCAGTGCATGACTAACTCCTGGCTGAGACTGGGAGGCCTACAGCTACTGATGCCTAGATGGTGTGGGGGGCATAACAGACATCAGCACTTTGGCACATTGTGTCATTGCACAACACACCCCGATGGGTCCTTTGTTTCAAAAATTGTGGCCACCATCTATGACACCCTACTTCTCCGGGCCCCATTCTCCTGCCATGGAACTCCAATGGTGACCGAGTCCAGTTGTCCATCAGATATGACCCGACTCTATGCCCTGCCCTCAGGGTAAGCCAGGGAGGCAATGCCAGTAGGTGATCCCTGCCATTAGCTTTGTACCGGCATCATGAGGGTTTGTGTCTGCACAATGGCCCCATCCAGACGGGCAAGCCAGGGGAATCTTCAGGACGAGGTACGTCCCATTGGTGAGGTGGGGGACAGGAGAGAGGGGGGAATGAGCCTTCAGCAGAGCACAATGAAAAAGCATGCTAAATTAAAAAAAAGGCATTCAATTTGCATGAAGTCAAGGACAATAATGCTGTCCCCCACCACCACCACCAACTAGTGGCCAATTAAGGTTGCCATAACAGACCTCTCCGGCTTTTCCACTACTGTTGCTCTTCCACCTTATCCCATTGGCAGAGCATAGTTAGTGACAAATCAAGTACTCTCCATGCTCTTGTTGATGTCTGGTACCATTTGTAGACTGCAGTATTTCTGATTTTCTCCCTTCTCTGTTTTATTCCCTCCTTAATACCATACCCTGTGGTCATTAGTCCCTGTCTAGTAGAGGTGTGTGGAAAAAAACTTCTGCCACCGGAATTTCTGCGAAAGTGCGGAAAACAAATTAACAACTTTTGCAGACCTCCTGACTTAGAACGGCAGAAAAAAATGCGGATTATTCTATTAAACAGTGGAGAAAAAAGTCTTCAGAACTGATCACTGAACTGAGGAATAATTGCATGTATTGCAGAATAATTCATTAAACTGCAGAAAAAAAAATCCTCACAACTATTATTCCACAGTTCATGTGCATTATTCAGCAGTTAAGCAAAAACATTTCATGGAACAAGGTGAAAATCTACCAAACACATTCAAAAGATTCAGATCTCATCAGTGGCGGAAGTTCGGAAAATTCCACAAAATTTCAGAATTTTTGTGAACGTTCTGCAAAAGTGGAATTTGCAACTTTTTCCCACCTCTACTGTCTAGAAAACGCAAACAAGCAGCACTCCAGGGAAGAAAATGCAAAAACCAAAACAAACAAACAAAAAAACAAACAAATGTAAAGTTCATGTGAACTCATGGTTTGTTCTGCAGAGATCCAAGAGAAATATGAAACTGTCTCCCTTCCTCCACAGCCTACAAACCTCATAACAATAGCAACAGTATAAAACAAAAAGCAGTAAATTGTTTTTCAGCACCTCAGTATTTCTGACCAAACAAAAAACTCGGTCCATTTTAGTCCAAGAATACCTGAACAGTCCTTCTTAAGTAAACTGATTAATAGCATATCTAAGTCCACTGGATAACAAGAAAGGAAGTTCACTTTGTTCTCTAGATCAGTGGAAGAAATCCCTTCAGCCCTCTAGCTCCTTTCCCAAGTCCAGGTCGATCAGCTCATCTTCTGTGGCAGCAGCCTGGCTCCTCCAGTCCTGCCCTCTGGTTGCTGCTCCTGCTTGCCTTAAACCAGTACTGCAGGTCCCTGAATGTGCTTAGATTTCGAGTCCTGGCACTGTCCCTCCTCAATAAAGCCCTTGCATTCAGGTCAGTCCAGAGTGTCTAGGATAAATTGTCTAGCCTCCCTTGGGCAAGTAAGTGACTCCATTGTCCTCTCAATGGTTAGCCTGAGTGTGGCTTGAGGTCCCACTGCACCTCTGATAGTTCTATTTAACAACTCACTGGAAACAGGAGTGGTTTCAGAGGACAGTAGGAGGGCAGATGTAGTCCCACTACACAAAAGTGGTATCAGGGAGGAGGCTAACAATTAAGGCCATTCAGCCTAACATCAGTGGTGGGAAAGTTACTGGAATCACTGCTGAAGGAAAGGATTGCTGAATATCTTGAATCAAGTGGGTTACAAGACCCAAGGCAGCATGGTTTTACAGGGGGAAGGTCATGTCAAACAAATCTGACAGATTTTTTTGACTGGGTTACCAAGGAACTAGATGAAGGTGGAGCGGTGGACATGGCCTACCTAGATTTCAGTAAGGCATTCAACACCATTTTCACATAAGATACTAATAAGCAAGCTGGGTAGCTTAAGAGTGGGTCCATAGGTGGTAAACTGGATAAGAAATTTGTTAGGGGATAGGCGACAGAGGATGGGGGTAAACTGAGTTCACTGTAAGGAAGGGAGGGAAGGTGGCCACTTGGGTGCCTCAGGGATCAGTGCAGGGACCGGTCATATTTAATATTTTTATAAGTGACATTGCAGAGGAGCTGGAAGGGAAGGTCTACCTCTTTGTGGATGACTCCAAAATCTGAAATATGGTGGACCGGTGGGGGAAGGGTGGTGGAAAGGATGAGCAGAGATCTGAGAAAACTAGAGGAGTGTTTAAGGGTATGGCAGCTGGGTTTCAATACGAAAAGTGCAAAATAATGCACTTGGGGCAGAGAGCTCTCTCTGTCTAGCTTCCTCTCATTTATTTCCTCTCATTAAAGTGATAGCTACTGTTAAAATTCCTCAACACAACCCACCTTACCACTAACCTCTATCCGTTCCATGTGTTCCCAAAAGTCTTAGCTCCTCTCTCGTCAGCTCAAAAACCAACTTGTCTGGCTAAATAAGTACTGCGTCTCTCATTGCAAGAACTGCCCTTATCCCCCTCACAAATAACCCACTTGAGGTATTTCAACATGGCCTTAAGCTCTTGCTGTACGAAACTACTAATCTTTTCTCTTCCCAACCTTATATGGCTGTCTATTTTCTATTACCCGCCAAGATCTTATCATCACCACTCCCACCCAGATGGCGGTACTCTTGCCATATTGGGATCACCCTCAAACTGGCCGAGCAACACCTTCCCTCTTCTTGTCCCTCACAAACTCTTCTACCACCTGTCCTATACCCTGCAAAAGTCACCAGTACCCAGCATAACCCTGCCTTTCCCTTTCATTCATCGGAAGCTATGGTACCTTTTTCTCCTGGCCTTAATGCTTGCTGGTGATGTGGAACTAAACCCGGGACCAGTGGGTACCCTTCCTCTATATAACACTACCTAGGATGATGCCAAAGGCCTTCGCATCGCACATGAACATAAGGAGCCTTCATAATATTGCTGAACTTGAGGCATGGTCTGTTCAACACCACCCTGATATCCTGTGCCTATCTGAAACTTGGCTAAAACCCTCCACCCCTGATGCTCTCTGCTCCTGCCCAACTACAATATCATCAGACAAGATAGACCCTCTCCCAAACGTGGAGGAGGTGTTGCCATCTTCTATAAGCCACACCTGTTACAATCCCATAATGAAATGTCTACACTATCTCACTGTGAAGCAATTCATGCTACACTGCAGCTAGGCTCTAAAAAGCTACACATAGTCTGCACCTATAACCCTCCTGCTAGTGGCTATAAGGGTCTTGAAGAACTCCTCTCCTTAATAGACTGCACTGTCAGTCATAATGAAGTCCTTATTCTGGGTGACATCAACCTGAACTGGTCTAGTACCTTAAATCAGTCCTCCCACACCTTGGTACACGGCCACAACCTTCACCAAATGATAACAGACCCAACTAGGGTCATGGCTTCCCCTCGGAACAGTACCCTGATCGATTGGGTACTAACTAACCAGCCAGACAGCATAATAGGTGCAGGCACCCTTGCAGATGCTATCAGTGATCACTCCCCTATCTACTGTATCTGGAACTCTACTAGTAAACCATCTCCACCCTCAAAACTCATTACCTTCCGGAATTTGGCCAATATTAACCTAGAGCAGTTTACTTATGATCTCTCACTGATAGACTGGTCCCCGATCTACGCTTCTACTAATGCCCAGGCTGCCTTTGACTACTTCCTGAGACACTTTAGCCCTCTCCAAGACATCCATGCTCCCCGTGTCACTCGCCGGATTCGTGGAACCCAGACTAAATGGTTAACAAAAGCCCTATTCTCCCAAATAAGAGACAGAGACAAGGCTTGGCGGCGTTTCAAGATCACTGGATTGCAAACTGACCACAACCTATATCGATCTCCAAGAAACTCCTGCAAAAAAAGCATACGCTTAGCCAAAAGCTCCTACTGTATGGACCTGCTTATGAAAGCCTCAGGTGACTCTAGGAAATTTTGGTCCTCCATAAAATCGCTCCTCGGTGCAAACAACAGGGCACATACCAGTGACATGCTGTTAAATGGCATTCGCTGCAATAACTCGACAACCATAGCTAACGCTTTTAATCATCACTTCTCAGATCTCTCTAACTACCTCACCTCCCTCCCTCCTTTCTCCAACACCATACCCTCTGGCGATATCAGCCCGATACTCATGCACCCACCTTTTAGGTTCTGGAGTATAAAGAGAGGTGAAGTGTTAAAACTTCTACTCGCTGTTCCTGACAGCACCAGCACAGGGTCCGATGGACTTGAACCAAGGCTCCTAAAAGCCGCTGCCCAACTCATCGCTTCCCTTCACCAGAATTTTCAACTTATCTCTGCGCCATGGTGGCTTAGCACTGAATATATGGAAACCGCCAAAGTAACACCAATCCCAAAAGGGTGATCCCAAGCAAATAAATAACTACTGCCCCATTGCAAATTCTCCTGTACTTAGCAAACTCTTGAAAAACTAGTGGCCACCCAATCCATAGATTACCTCCATAGATATAACCTTCTGTCTAGCTCACAGCATGGTTTCCAAGAAGGGCACAGCACCTCTACTGCCCTCCTCAAACTCACCAATGACATATATGCCTCCATGGACTCAGGCCTCCTAACAGGTGCAGTCTTCATTGACCTAACTAAGGCATTTGACCTGGTCAACCACTCTATTCTTCTAACTAAACTACGCCTCCTGGGCTTCACCACCTCACGAGTGGCCTGGTTTGAAAGCTACCTGTCCGCAGAAACAAGCGGTAGTGTTTAACTCTGCCATATCAGACCTTTCCACCATTAATGTTGGAGTGCCCAGGCTCAACCTTGGGCCCTACTTTTTCATCTTTATTAATGACATCCCACTCCTTACATACAATTGTTCATCACTGCTTTATGCTGCTGATCTAGTTATTTATCACAGTGACAAAACTGTTGCAGACTTAACCCATCCTCTTGCCGTTGCTTTTCTAATATTCAATCCTGGCTCACCCATAACCAACTCATCTTCAACTCCAGTGAAACTTACTCCATGCTCTTGGCTCGCTGCCAGACTTAAAGCGACTCAAATGCACTAACTATCCCTCGCGGACGGGATCTTCTCTGATTAGCACAAACTCCTTTAAATACCTTGGTGTCACTTCTAGACCCATCCCTCGACTTTTGACCTCACACATTACAACCACCTGCAAATCAGTTAACGCCAAGATAGGTAGTGCCTACCGAACTAGATATGCCCTACCCCATCTGCCAGACTTGCTGTGGCACAAGGCTTTCTTCTCCCTGCACTTGCTTATAGCTCAGTCACCTACCTCTTTGCCTCCAAATCATCCCTCCACAAATGGGACACAACCTACAACAGCATCTGCTGCTATGCTTCAGCATCTCCACGTTACAAACATCATTGCCAGCTCTATAGTGACCTAAAATGGCCGTGACCCTCTGCTCACAGACACCAGGCCTTCGGCTCATTAATTGACAATATTGTCAGGTCTGGCCTCCCGCAATCCCTTTCATCCCTACTGGATGCTCAGCCTCTCTCTTATGGCCTGCGTTCAACTGACCAAGCTCTCTTTCACATACCTAGGCACAGAACCAATATGGGTGCATGCTCCTTTTCCAATGTTGTTCCTAAATACTGGAATTCCATACCCCAAGCTATTCGACAAACAGCCTCCCACGCCACTTTTAAGTCACTGCACAAAGAACACTTACGCTTTACCAACCTCTGCACCTGCTATAATCCACCTTAGTTCCACTCTCCTTCCCTTGTTGCTCTGTTTCACTCATCTCATTCCCTCCCTTCCTCCCTCTCTCTGCTCTCTCGCATTTCTTTTATTACTTGATATCTTATCTCTCTGAATGCCTGCTATTGCTAGCACATATGTTCCCACTTAAAGTTATTTTGAGATTCCCTGTACTACTGTGCTGTATTTTCATCATACTGTTGTAAATCTATTTGTATTTGTTGTCAAAATTAACTCTGTACTGTACTGCTTTTATGTGCTGCATCACATACACAGTCTTGTATATCTAAAATGAACTCTCCCGGGTCGTGCCTGAAAATAGACATTTTTGTGCCTAGTGCACTTACCCGGTTACCAAAAGCAAATAAATAAATAAAATAAATAAACCTAGGGGGCAGAGTACAAAATGGGTGGAGTGGTATTGATGATCACTAAGCAGAAATAGACCTGGGGTAATCATAACTGACGACTTAAAGATAACCAGGCAATGTGACAAGACATTAGGAAGGGCACGTCGGATGCTGGGGTACAAGGGGGGGATCACCAGCAGAAAGAGGGAGGTGGTGTTGCCTCTGTATAGATTGCTGGTAAGACCCCAACTCAAATACTGTGTCCAGTTCTGGAGATTACATCTCTGGAAGGAAATAGAAGGAGTGGAGGTGATCCAGAGGAGAGTAACTAAAATGGTGCAGGGTCTGAATCACATATCCTATGTGGAGAGACTAAAGGACCTGCAATATGTGCACTCTGGAAGAGAGGAAAGGGAGCGGAGATATGAGACTTTTAAATACCTCAAGGGGGTTGTAGTATGGTCATTGGTTCAGGAGACAATTAGCAGGCAGACATCCAGAGTTAGTGCATAAAAAGATGCCAGGATGGCATTTATCATTTTATTTTTATACTTCATGAAATGATTCAAGTTCTTACAGAAGAGAAAAATTGTCATTAGTTCAGCTTCAAATGATAAACTATTTTGCCCAGCAGTACTCTGAGGTCTTATCTCTCAGCCTCACAGTTCCAGACTGACTCCCTGGTCTGGTCTGGTCTGGTCTCTCTCTCTCTCTCTCTCTCTTTGACTTGACCTCGCCCTCTATATAACTATGCAACAAAGAGGGCAGTAAAGCCCACAAATCCCACAGGGAGCAAGCAGTAACATGCAGGAGTAGAAAAAGAAAGTTATGTAGCCTGCTCCTCTGTTTTTCCCCTGTTCTCATTTGGTCAGTACATTTGCTCTACTTGAATAAATAATAAAGCTATCGCTCTCTTAGCTTTCTTTAGACCCCACTTTATTGTGCACAGTTTATAGGATTGACTGATGAGTGGGGAAGCTGCAAATATGTTCTGGCATTCTGCCATGACTAACACACTACAATGGAGCACGGAGCTATATTTTCTACTCTAAAGGACCTTACTGTCCCATTTTGCCCTGAAGTGCTCGCCTAAAAGAGCTAAGTGCTATTTGAAAGAGCTGGGTAGCTGCAATTGCATTCTAGCAATCTGCCAGCTGCTCGCTATCACAGGCACATTGCACATTGGAGCTAGGAGTTTAGGGGTTTTACGTTAACCCTGCCAAGCTACTGTTTTGACTCCTAATGCCTTTTCCAAGTTTTTAGGGCACTGGCATATTATAAAGATGCACGTCCTGCTTTCTTTACATACTCCCACTTGGGGAATTTGTACCTATAATGCAACCTGTGCATTCATGCAGATTTAGGGCATACTTTAATGCTAGCAGCATGTTAGGAACTGCTAAAGACTTTTTAGAGGCTTTCCATTTTGGATACTGGCTACAGGACAAGGAATAGAAATGAAAGGCACAGATAATTAGGTTCTGGCATTCTGTTTGTGGAAGCATGCAAGGGTGTCCTACCATGAAAGATTATTATTTTGTGCAGAGAATACAGGAAGGGGTGCTTCAGTGCTGTTAACACTCAAGTTACAGTCAATATCATTCCTTTATACCTAGAAACTTTATTTCATGGGAGGAGGGTATTTTAATAAATATCAGAGCCCCTACTCATCACAGGGATCACCCTGTGACAGTTGTCCCCACCTAAGATAGCAACCACCTACTGGTTGTCAAAGGACCCATACTCATCCCATCATAGGGGTATGGTGGAGCTCTGGCCCACCCACACCATAGAGCTCCACCCCAGCGTCCCTTTAAGCAGTATACGTCATTCCTACAAAACAACAAACAAATACTGCATCTTCTTTTACCCTTGGGCTTCTATTCTGTTTTACCTAGTAAAACTCTAAGTAAACAGTCTCACATTAATAACCATTATGAGTCACAGCTGACTGGTAATACTCAAATTCCTTTCATTACCATATTATACATTTCACTTTAATACTATCAGCCACCCATTTTCTAGAGTGAACCATCTGATAGAAAAGTCTCCGAGGTCATGTTATGCTTGAGCAGAGAGAAAGATATAAATAAATCAACAGACTGAAAAATAGATCAGAGAAGAAGAGAAGAGAAGAGAAAAAGAGAAACAATTGCCTGAAGGTGGCCAATCCTGAAGTCGATGGAAAATATTTGGAAAGATAGAAAAGAAGATTGCTGCAGCACAGAAAAGAAATGATAATATTTTGAAAATACAATTAACAAACAATTCCTTAATCTGACTTTTATCCTGGGGTACCATCTAATTAATTGTAGCTTGCACACTCAGTTTTGATAAAGACAGAGGTTACCCTAGTACACCTCTATCAAAGAACTCTCTGGGGTACTCTCTTTATCATTGTGGCAGGATATAGCCACTTTCCTTTACCCAGAAGGGAATGGAGCTAGGCCCAACCTCACCAAAGCTCAGTCTCAGGGACCCATAATGATGTAACAAGTTTAACCTATTGTAACACTTAAAAAAACTTATTCCCTGAGACTAGTCTGTACTTCCCCCAGTAAATAATCTAGAATAAGTATCCCTGCAGCATTTTTAGGCTGCTATCTAGCTTCTTTTTGTCCCCCATCTGGTTGTTCATTTCACAACCCTTCCATCAGTTTATAGTTATGTTTATTACTGAGACAGTCCCTTCCATACATGTACCCAGCAGTCCCTCACTTGTATTAGTGTAACCCATCCTACACCTAATATTAATGGTTTCCTGGGGTCTCTGCTAGACACCAAGAGATAAATAACTACACTTCTGAAATGCTGGCTTACCACCTGCTGCCTCCCAACCTACATTGGTGCTTCTCCCTTCTCCAAGGTTGCCATCTCGATTGGCCTTCCCACCTTTGGTTTCCATACCCTATGCATTTGGCAGACACCTTCTGGCACACCTCCCTCTTTTCCACTTAAGTAGCTATTTGCCGGTACATCCCTGGCCAATAGAAGATTGAGGTTAACTCTGCCAGGACTTCCTCATGGCTTAATGGCTTAGAGTGGCTGGAGCAGGCATTCTCCATCACCACTTCCCTATAAGCAATTGGAACCACTATTCTAGCACACAACCTTTTCGTATGGGGATTAGGCTTAACATGGTAAAGGGTTCCCTGCCTTTCTTCAACCCACCATAATGGTTTGACCCTTTTTTGACAGGTACCCATACCCCCTTCCTGATCCTTGATGTAGGAAGCTAACATAGCTACATCAGGATCTCTCTCTTTTATAACATTCCCCATGCTTTACTTGGGTCACTGCATTCTGATTTATGTTTATGTTTAATAACAGTCAATACTACATGAATCCCTTCAGCCCTACTGGCTTCTTCCTGCTTGATAGCAGTCTTCACCTCAGGTGGCACAAAGTCAATAACAGTTTTACTGAGGACTTCTCTGATGATGTCACCTCTCCAATGTCCTCAATCCAGTACAGTCCAGGAAATACTGGTAGGATAGGCATTTCCAACTCCAAATCTTACAACTCCATAAGGGGTTTCTCATCACTCAGGGCCCATGGATCATCCCTCCAAGATTCCTCTCTGGCCTGCTCAGTATGGATCCTCAGCTCTTGATATCTGAGCTCTGCTTCCCTGCAGCATTGCTCTGCATATAGCCAGTGCTCAACCATCCAGTGCAGCAGTCTCCTCAGGTTCACCATCTGGTCCCATGCTGCCTCACCCAGGGCACCATCTCCATCCAAGGTCCTCATTTTCTCCGTCAGTGGATCTGGTGCCATGCACTGTGTCTGCATCTCTCCTGAGGTACTAGGTCTAGTATCCCTGACTGAGATCTCCCTGGATCCCTCAGACACTCAGTCAGGAAATCCCACTTCTGACACCAACTGTAGTAGGGTCATTTGTTCAGGAGACAATTAACAGGCAGACATCCAGAGTTAGTGCATAAAAAATGCCAGGATGACATTTATAATTTTATTTTTGTACTTTATGAAATGATTCAAGTTCTTACAGAAGAGAAACATTGTCATTAGTTCAGCTTCAAAGGATCAAATATTTCACCCAGCAGTACTCTGAGATCTTATCCCTCGGACTCACAGTTCCAGACTGACTCCCTGGTCTGGTCTCTCTCTCTCTCTCTTTCTCTGCCTCCCTCTCTCTCTCTGACTTGACCTCTCCCTCTATATAACTATGCAACAGAGAGGGCAGTAAAGACCACAAATCCCACAGGGAGCAAGCGGTAACATGCAGGCGTAGAAAGAGAAAGTTATGTATCCTGCTCCTCTGTTTTTCCCCCACTCTTATTCGGTCAGGACATTTGCTCTACTTGAATAAATAATAAAGCTTATCTCTCTCTTAGCTTTCTTTAGACCCAACTTTATTGTGCACAGTTTATAGGATTGACTGATGAGCAGGGTAGCTGCAGTTATGTTCTGGCATTCTGCCATGACTAACATACTACACTGGAGCATGGAGCTGTATTTTCTACTCTCAAGGACCTTACTGCCCCTTTTTCCCCTGTAGTGCTTGCCTAAGAGTGCTAAGCACTATTTGAAAGAGCTGGGCAGCTGCAATTGCATTCTGGCAATCTGCCAGCTGCTTGCTATCACAGGCGCATTGCACATCAGAGCTAGGAGTTTAGGGGTTTTACGTTAACCCTGCCAAGCAACTGTTTTGACTCCTAATGCCTTTTCCAAGTTTTTAGGGCACTGGCATATTATAAAGACACACGTCCTGCTTTCTTTACATACTCCCTCTCGGGGAATTTGCACCTATAGCGCAACCTGTGCATTCATACAGATTTAGGGCATACGTTAATGCTAGCAGCACGTTAGAAACTGCTAAATACTTTTTAGAGGCTTTCTTTTTTGGATACTGGCTACAGGACAAGGAATAGCACAGAAAGGCACAGGTAATTAGGTTCTGGCATTCTGTTTATGGAAGCATGCAAGGGTGTCCTACCATGAAAGTTTACTATTTTGTGCAGGGAATACAGGAAGGGTGTGGGGTGCTTCAGCGCTGTTAACAGTCAAGTTACAGTCAATATCATTCCTTTATACCTAGGCACTTTATTTCTTTGGGAGGGTATTTTATAGAATATCAGGGCCCCTACTCATCACAGGGATCATCCTGTGACAGAGGTAAATAAAGTACAGGAGGTGAGTACTGTACTTTTCAGAAAAAAAGGTGCTCAGGAACAAGCAGATATGCTCTGAAGCTGGAGGGGGTAGATTCAGGAGAGATTTGAGGAAGTGCTTCTTCACAGAACAAGTGGTGGGTTCCTGGAGCAGCCTTCCATCGAGGTGGTGATGGAGAAACAGTGGTGGGGTTCAAGAATGCATGGAATAAGCACAAGAGAATCATAGTGGAAAGGAAGGGGGAGGGAGAAAGAGCAGTATATCGGCATGGTCTGTGGTAATTTATTTATTTATCTGGTTTGTTAACCAGGTAAAAACCCAGGAGCAGCAGATGCCCATTTTCAAGGGGGACCCAGAAGGTACCGTACATACAAAATATAACACATGCAAGAATTACAAATACATGGTGATTACATACACAAAATTATAAATACAAGTAGAAAAACTATATTATACAAAACAACAACAACAATTAGATGATTCTTGAAAATGAATTTTCAATTGGGTCCTGAACCTAAAATATGACATAGGTTAGTGAAACTCTATTGGTAAAGAATTCTAATCTACAATGGTCTTAAATACAAAACACTGTTCCCTATTGCAGTGTGATATAAAGGGATATTATTCTTCCCATCAGAAGTTGACCTGGTAACACAATTTGGTATCTGAGTGCATAAAATAGATTTAAAATGGAATAGATCCTCTGTAAAATTTCCAGAATGCAAGAAGTCTTACATATGAACATCTTAATGTGAAAGAAAACCAATTTAATTTCTGATATAATAATATAGGTAGGGAGAAAATGGCAGACTGCATGGGCCAAGTGGTCCTTATCTGCTGTCAGATTCTATCTTTCTATGCTCTATGTTACTATATTTCCCAAACAACACTTGAGGCCCTTTTCTCTCCCCAGGTCCAGGACATGGTCAAAGGACTTGCGCTTTTCTATTACCCTTTTTGGGAAGTCTGGTTGCAGTGAAAATGTCACCCCTTGCCACATGAAGTCCATGAATGCCTAGGCTTTAATAATAATCCATTTCTGTTCTTGATAATGCAACAGTCAGAATATTATGGATCTTAGGTGAGCATGTTGGTTCACTGGTGGTGGGACTGATGAGATCTTGTGTGCTCTATCTATCTTGATGGGACCATCTCAATAAAAATTAATACGCTGGAGTGCCATTCTTTGTAAAAAGTTGATCATGTCTGAACCTTCTGCCTTCTCAGGCAGACAGAACATGCATACATTATTTCTTCGGTTTTAGGTCTCTTGGTCATCTTGTCTTAAATAAGGTGCATCTCCTTTTTGGCCAGAGTTAACTGCCATTTCACTGGGTGGGTCCAGTCTTTGAGCCTGCTTATCCTATTCTCCACCTCAGTAACTTGGACCCCCAGTCCATGCACAATTGTCTTCACTGCTTCTAGAGCCTCTGTTATTCTCGTCAGTTCTGCATCGATGGTCCCTATGAAAGTTTTTATTTCACCTAGCTTTCTACTGATGAGCCTTGCCTCTTACTCATTCTTGTAGCAGGGGTCAGCCATTTTGAGAACTGCTGAAGTTGAACTGCTGTGAGAAACTGACAATTTTTGCTTTTCCAGCAGGATTAACTTGGCCAGTTCCTCCTTCTCCATGTTGCTGGGGTCTTCTGTTATACACTGCTGTGCCAATCTGCCAAAATATAAGCAGTTTGAAGCATGGATTACCTCAGATTAGGCTGCATTAGTCAGAGTCCCTGGAGTCAAGTTACTTTCAGCTCAGCTGCATCACAAGACCCCCATCCTCAAGTTGTATATCTAGAGCTTCCCACTCGAATCAAATCCTTAATATATAACTATACATTACCATGACAAAATCTCCAAAAAGACATCAATATAAAGTAAAAACAATGATATTGAAAAGAAAACCAGCAGAGTGCAGAATATAATGTGCAATGATGTGTTACCATAGGACAAGCTGAAATATAAGGACACTATTTCAACTCTTAAGGGAAGTTTCCATTGCAGCTGAATAAATTGTTAGTTTATAATAAATAACAGACAAAATTAATGTCTGAACCAACACTTTTATTTAGAATTAAATGAAAGACAGTTCCTAATTCTGTAAAGCAGTCCCAGATAAACATATACAGTTTTAACCAAGGAATCAATATGAAAATTATGACAACGTATTATCGAAATAAAAACTGAAATATGTAAAGCATTCTACCCACTCAATTTCCACATTAGTTTCATCCCTAATAACCAATTATGAATAGCAATCAACCCACTTCCAGTTCCAAATAAGCATAAATTTAGTCTTAGACACATTTAATAGTAACCAATTACTAATCAAGTACCTATTAACCAAATGAAACTCAGCATGTAAATCCCAAGTCAAATTTTCACAATTATTTCCACTATTTAACAGAAAAATATAATCTGCATAAAGCAAATCTTTGAACAAGAAGCAACCAAGAGTAACTCATTGACAAAAATACTAAATAACAGGGGTCCTAAAATGAACCCCTGTGGAACCACAGTATTAACTCCCACCAGTGGAGATATTAAACCATCAAGTGTTAGTCTTTGTTTCCTACTACCCAAATAACCATTAAACCAAGACATAAACTCCTGCAAAAAAAAACAGTGTCACTGACTGTGGAGAGCAGCAACCATTGTGCACCAAATCAAAGGCTTTCACTAAGTCCAAAAAGATAACAGCAGCTATCTCACCTCTGTTGAAGGTCTTGTGCAGAAAGGTGGTCAATTCCACAAAAGCAGTAAGAGTACTATGTTCTTTTTAATATACATGCCATACTGGTGATAGTATACTATACAGATCCAAGTAACACATAATTTAGTCAGAGATCACCTTCTCCAAGACCTGGGACAGAGGGGAGGGCAAAGAGAAAGATGTGCGATTTTTAACCAATGATCTGTTACCGCCTTCACAGACATGCATCACAGTACCCAACTATGGGCCCACACCATACTTCAAAAAAAATTAAACAACAGATTCAGAGGTCCAATCAGCAAATCCTTAAACAAGCACATAATTTGTGCTCAGTTACATTGTCACTATTTCAAGTCCTTATGTTCTTCTATTGTAGAGACCCATACAACTCCTCGTCAGTCAACTTCTTGATGTAAAAAAAAAACTCAATTTGTATCCCTATGTACAGAGTTAACCTCAGTTAAACATTTTTTAGCCATGTTATAGTTGTTAAAGTTGACCTTATACTATACAGATAACAACAGGGCAATAACATGACAAAAGCAGTTATGTAAACATGGTAGCCAGGGTACAAATCAGTATTACAAAATAGGATGTACCATAGCAAGGGAGCCAACTAACATAACCTTATTCTGTATCTAAAGGAACTTGCACAGGGCAAAGCTCACTCATAAGCACCAGGTGAAACTGCAAAATGAGGTACCTGAGCTACAGGTGGGGGGGGGGCTACTGTCTGTGACTGGAGACCTTCAGATAGGTGGGACACCTCTGTCAGGGCAGAGACAAAGGAGGGAGGGGACACTGGATCCTTACCACATCACTGTGATGAGGATCCATTGAATGTGAGTCAGGAAGGAGCAGACAATACTGTGCTGTTAAAAAGGAGCCCCAAATATCTAAGTAGTCTGCAATTGTCTTTTTGGCCATGTGGGACATCCTAGCCATGGTCAAGAAAGATCTAATTGCCTATAACCATTCCCTGATGTGGGGATGTCTGACACTCTCCACCCTAGCAAGAGTTGCGCTTGTCCTCAATGCCCACCAGAAGCAGCCATTGATGTTGTAGGACTTAAATGAGTATGGGAGTGGGGTGCAGAATGTAGCACCGGGGGAATAGGGAATTGGGTTCCAACAACCTCTGTGTAGATGTTGTATACCCTGCTCCAGAAGCAAGAGATGTGTGGACAGGACCAAAGAACCAGTGAAAAATCCACCCCAGGTGCCTGGCACTTCCAGTAGTTATCATGGGAAAGTAAACCTAGTGTTTTGAGCTGGCAGGTGTTCTTTACCAATGATTCCACATCTTGTTTTGTATGAGCAGACTGCGGTTGTCAGAGCTGGACACATGGGCCAAGCTCCAAAGCTGGACTCATTCTTCTTCAGACTTGTTCAGTTGGAGCAAGGCTTCTCATTTTCCTTTAGCCTTTAGAGAGGGGTCTGAAATAGCATATATGATTATGCTGTATATTTTACATAGAAACATAGGCTTTGACGGCAGATAAGGACCGCTAGGCCCATCTAGTCTGCCCATTTCCCTACCTACAGGATAGGCCACAGATCCTAGTTAACCAACAGCCTATATCTTCCTGCCCCCCACAAGAATTGCCTTATGTCTGTCCCATGCATTCCTGAATTCTCCCACAGTTTTAGACCCCCAACTTCCTCAGGAAGGCTGTTCCATGCATCCACTACCCTCTTTGTGAAATAATACTTCCTCACATTGCCCCTGATCCGCCTCTCCTTCTATCTTTAAATTGTGTCCCTTGTTCTTGCAAGTCTCTTTTTCTGAAAGATGCTACCCTCTTGGACTTTGTTGATTCCTTGAGGTACTTGAAAGTTTCTATCATGTCCCCCTCTCCTTCTTTCCTCAAGGGTATACATATTAAGCTCCTTTAGTCTCTCCTCATACAGCTTCTCTTGCAGACCCTGCACCATTTTAGTTGCCCTCCTGACTGCCTCTATCCTGTCTATGTCCTTGCAGAGATGGGGTCTCCAGAACTGGACACAGTATTCCAGATGGGGTCTCACCAACTGTCTGTACAAAGGGATAACAACTTCCTGTTTTCTGCTGCTGATGCCTCTCCTATATCCCAGTATACCCGCCTCCCCTACTGCCTTTCTCACACATTGCTTGCTAACCTTAAGGTCATCTGATATGATTACCCCAGGTCCCTTTCCTGTTTTGTTGTTGTTACTACCTCCCACCCATTGTGTATTCTTCCCTTGGGTTCTTGTTTCCAGGTGCATTATTTTGCACTTTTTTGCATTGAATCCTAGCTGCCATACGTCTGACCATTCCTCCAACCTTGCCAAGTCCCTTTTCATCCTTTCCACACCTCCATGTGTACCAACCCTGTTGCAGATCTTTGTGTCATCTGCAAAAAGGCATACTTTTCCTTCCAGTCCCTCTGCAATGCCACTGATGAAGACATTAAAAAGGACTGGACCCAATACTGAACTCTGCGGTACCCCACTAGTAACCACCCTTTCTTCAGAGTGGACTCCATTTACAATTACCTTCTGTGTCCTGTTGTCCAGCCAATGTTTTACCCAGGCTACCACCCTGGGACCCACTCCCAGGCTGGTTAATTTGACTAATAATCTTTCGTGTGGGACTGTGTCAAATGCCTTGCTAAAGTCTAGGTAGGCCATGTCCACAGCCCCTCCCTGGTCTACTACTTTGGTCACCCAGTCAAAGAAATCTATTAGATTCGTCTGACATGACCTTCCCGCTGTGAACCCATGCTGCCTTGGATCCTGTGCTCCATTGACCTCTAGGTACTCAACTATTCTTTCCTTCAGAAGTGACTCCATCACTTTCCCTACCACAGAGGTCAGACTGACAGGTCTGTAATTTCCTGCCTCTGTCTTGGTCTCACTTTTGTGAGAGGGGAATCACATCCGCCTTCCCAGTCCTCAGGTACCATACCATCCTCCCATGATTTATTAAAAAGAGTAGCCAGTGGTTTCACTAGTTCCTTCCTTAATTCTTTTAGAATTCTGGGTGAATTCCATCAGGACCCATTGCTTTGTCCACCTTCAGTTTTAGGAGTTCTTGCAGAACCCTTTCTTCTGTGAAAGAACTGGGATCAACCCCTATCAAGAGTGCTTTGTTAATTGGATTAGGCACTTCCCTCCTCTTTTGTGAATACTGAGCAGAAATATTCGTTCAGTATTCCTGCTTTTCACTGTCCCCTCTGCCCACCCACCGTTCATTCTATTCAGCCTCACTATCCCTCCCTTTTGTCTTTCTATCGCTGATGTACCTATAAAAGGTTTTATCCCCTTCTTAACTGAGTTGGCTATCTTTTCCTCAGTTTGGGCCTTTGCTATTCTGACTTCCCTCCTGCTTCTTTCTGCCTTAACTGGTACAGCTCTCTGTCCTGCTCCTTCTGTGTTTCCTTATACTTCAGGAATGCTATCTTTTCTTCCTGACTTTCACAGCCACCTCTCTTGAGAACCATAGTGGCTTTTCTTTTTTTTGATTTGTTTATTTGCTTCACACAAAGGCTTGTTGCCTCTGTGATGGCAGTTTTGATAATTCCCATTGTTGCTCCACACCTCCTTCTAGCCTGTTTGCTAGTGCTTTTCCGAGGCACTCTCCCATCTTGCCAAAGTCAGCCTTCCTAAAGTCCAGTACCCTCACTTTTGTATGGCTTGACTCTGTAGCTGAGTTTAACGTGAACCACACTGTTTGATGGTCACTTGTCCTCAGATGGCAACCCACTCTAGATCTAGATCCTCTCACTGCCCCCGTTTGAGAGCAGCACGAGGTCTCAAGATTGCTCCCTCATGAGTGGGTTCCGAAACTAGCTGTCTAATGCCTGCTCCTTGTAGGGCATCAAGAATGGCCCTGCTCTTGGATGTGGCTGCAGAAAATGTGCTCCAGTTAACATCTGGCATATTCAGGTCTCCCATCAACAGTATCTCCCCTTTCTCTGCCATTCTAAGAATGCCTTCCATCATATCCTTGTCCATTCCTTCCCCCTGACATGGGGGTCTGTACACAACCCCTGTGCAGATTGTGGTGCCCTTTCCAGTCTCCAAGGTGACCCACAGTGCCTCCTCTCCTCCCTGTTTACTCTTTTGTTCAGTTGCTTTTATCCCTTCCTTTACATAGAGAGCTACTCCTCCCCCTCTTCTCCCCTGTCTGTCTCTCCTGTAGGTTATGTACCCTGGTATGTTAACATCCCAGTCATGGTTCTCTGTGTACCATGTTTCTGTGACTGCTACGATATCCAGGCATCCCTCTTCCATTAAGGCCACCAGCTCAGGGAGCTTGTTGCCCAGACTATGGGCATTGGTACTCATTACCCTCCATTTCCTGATGACCTTACCCCCTTTTGCCCCATCCCTGTCCTTCTTGCCTTTGTCACTTTCTCCATTTACCCCAGCCCTTCTCCCTATTGACACCTCCATGTTGGTGTTTGCCACACTTACTACCATGATTGTTTGGGGGCTAGGATTTTCCTGCTCCTTTCCAGTGCCTCCCCCCTTGGCTAGTTTAAAAGCTTGCTAATGAAGCATTTAAATCTATCACCTAGGATCCTGGTTCCCCTCCCGGACAGATGCAGCCCATCATGCCAGTATAGGCTTGCATCACTCCAGGTGGACCCCCAGTCCCCAATGAAGCCAAATCCCTGAGCTCCACACCAGTATTTCAACCACTGATTGAATCCCATGGTATGGGACACCCTAGCCTCTCCTATGCCATAGATGGGTAGCACCTCCGAGAAGGTTACCGTGCGTGCTACTTGACTAAGGCCCCTCCCCAATTCCACAAACTCTTCCTGCACTTCTCTAATCCCTTTCTTAGCCAGGTCATTTGTCCCTAAGTGGACAATGACATCCATCTCCCTCCCTGTGCACCTGCTCTGGCAATCCTGAGGATTCGCTCCCTGTCCCTCAAGCCATGGCGCCAGGCAGGCACCTTACCTACCTCTCCCCTTCCTTGCCCAGTTCTACCTTCCTAACAATGGAGTCCCCCACCAGGAGTTGTTTCCTTCCCCTGCAGGGTCCCCTACCACCCTCCTGTGGGTCTCCTTTGTGGAGGTTCCCAGCATCCTCCTCGGTCTCCACTGTAGGTGCCTCCATAGAGGAACCACACTTTGCCAGAATGGCATAGGAATTGTGGAGAGGTACAACTGGAGGGATGTGCCTCTGTTCCACCACCCTCACCCTCACTGAGCCCACTGTGGTCCAACCGCTCCTCTTTCTTGGCAACCTCTGAGGCAACGGCAGTGGCACTGGTGGTCCCTAGATGGAAGAGGAGGTCCCACAAATCCTGGCCAACTC
Organism: Neoceratodus forsteri; assembly: GCA_016271365.2. NCBI lineage: Eukaryota > Metazoa > Chordata > Ceratodontiformes > Ceratodontidae > Neoceratodus > Neoceratodus forsteri. The sequence goes on from CM028135.1 coordinate 624,030,305, forward strand.
AGCCTGGATATGAGCAACCTCCTCCCTCAGCCCAGAGAGGTGCCTGCAGATGGGACAACACCACATCCTCCAGAACATCTTCCAGAAGACTGCTGCTCCACAGCCACTGCACTGCACCACTCCAATCATGTCTTATTTCTGGCCCCTTAACTGTTTGCAATCCTTACTCTTTCCTCTGTTTTTTCTCTCTCTCCTTACTTTCTGCCTGTGTGCCCTTTAAGCTCCTGATTGTCCTGTTCTGAGACAAGAATATCCTATATTTCTCAGTAGACCACTTACTTGTTCAGAGGCAGACCTCCAGCAGCTAGAGGGGGCCGGAGAGCTACTCTTGCCCTTCTAGGATAGTGGGTCCTTGGTGGTTCTGTGATCACTCACTTCCTGCCCCTAAACAGGAAGTTCCTGTTGTCAGTCAAATCCTGTGCCTATAAAAATAGAACTAGCTTTGGGTGGGGGTGGAGGGGAGGGAAGGAGGGCAATTTAGTCCCAGTAGAGAAGTTCAGTCACACAGCAGTCCTTTCTCCTGGTGTCTTCTGCCAAGCTATTAGCAGAATCTTTCTAAGGCAGTCTTTAAATGTAGCTTCCTTCTAGCTAAGCCACTCCCCCTACTTACCAGATCTTTCTACAAGTAATTTAAACCTCACAACAGTTAAGTCCTTTCAGTCACCTGAGATTTACACTAGATGACTTTTCAGTTACCCATTCAGTTCAGTTAACCCAAACACACACTTTTTTTTTTGTTTTGTATGTTAGTTTTTTTACCCTAAATTAAAGGTCCAAATACAAAAGTTCTTCTACTTTAGTCCCTGCAGAGAAGTTCAGTCACACAGCAGTCCTTTCTCCTGGTGTCTTCTGCCAAGCTTTGCCAGCTTTACCCTCTTATTCAGCTAAACAGGATTTGACCAGATACAGATTTGTAGCAGAGATCTGAGACAGCCACTCAGCCTGATACGAGGACACAACTCCTCCTAAACTGTAAAAATGTCCAGAAATTAGAGCAAGGGATATTATAACTAGTTTGAATACTGTCAAAATAATCTGGGTGCTTCGAATTATGTTGGAATAGGTCCTGGACTCTCTTGATCCCCTGAATTTCCCATAATTTTCACCACATATGTTTGCCCTTTGTATGGAGGGTGAAGTTAAGTCAAAATGGGTTTAAGACACAGGGCATAAGAGATGACTTAGACAATTTGCTCAGAGCTTTCCAGGCTGTTACTGAAGCCATATCTGGGGGACACTCTCATTCTCTTGGATGAGGGATTGTAAGGGAAGACCACAGTAGGAGTGTTGTTCAGGAAACCCTTCTCCAGAAACAGCCATAGAGGGGTGGGTAAGAGGGTGGGGGAAAAATGCAACTGCAAAATTGTATTTCTAGCCTGATCTGCATAATTCCACCACAACTGTTCATGAGGTGGGGTTCAACAAAGGCCATGCTGAAAATTTGGGGTGAAAATATGCAAATATTACACAGTTATGCATCAATGTTCAAAACCCCATTGAAATGGATTTAACCACAGTTACCTTAGTTTCTCATATTGTAGTCAATGGTTCTAGCAGCAAGATATGTTTTCGATTGAAGAGTGGATATAAACCATGAGACCTGGTCAGGTGACTGAGGGTGTGTAGAGGGTGTACTGGGAGTGTGGGGTGGCAACTGCTAAGAGGAAGGTTGGTGTGGCAGAAGTCAGATCAGTGAGGGACAGTTTTCTTCTTTACAGGTTTAAAAAGGAAAAAATGACATCAAGAGACAGTTGTCTTTATTACAACTAACATTTAAAAAATTAATATGGGCTACAGATTGGAAGGCAGGGGGTACCACTAGACAGTAGGGAAACAATACAGTACTCTGGGACAGTGATCAAAGGGTGGGGATTTCACTAGATACCAGGAAAACATTGCAGCAGTATGGGACAATGATAGGAGGGTGGGGGGTGCCACTAGACACCAGGAAAGCATTACAGCAATATGGGATGGTGATTGGAGGGTTGGGTGCCAGTAGACACCAGGAAAACATTGCAGCAGTATGGAACAGTGATCAGAGAGCAGGGGATGCCACTAGACACCAGGGAAACATTACAGCAATATGGAACAGTTATTGGAGGGCAGGGGGTCCACTAGACACCAGGAAAATATTATAGCAATATGGAACAGTGATTGGATGGTGGGGGATGCCACTAGATACCAGGTAAACATTGCAGCAATGTGTGATGGTGGTCAGAGGGCGGGGGTGCCACTAGATACCAGGCAAACATTACAACAATATGGGACAGTGATCAGAGGACAGGGGGTCCATAAAACACCAGGGAAATATTATAGCAATGTGGAACAGTGATTGGAGTGTGGAGGTGCCACTAGACACCAAGGAAACATTACTGAAATATGGTGATGCTGATTAGAGGGCAGAGGAGCCACAAGAGAACAGGAAAAGATTACAGAAATACGGGAACAGCGATTGGAAGGCAGGTATTGCCACTAGACATCAGGGAATCATTGTTGAAATACTGGGATGGCAATGGAGGGGTGCCACTGGACACTAAGGAAACACTATACAAATACAGGGACAGCAATCAGAGGGTAGGGGGTGTCGCAAGACACCAGGGAATCATTCTATAAATATGGAGTTGTTAATCGGATGGTGGGGGGGGGTGCCACTAGACACCAGGGAAATGGTGTCTCAGTACTCTCAGTGTACCGCACAGCACAAGTTCCAGCTGCAGCTGCAGAACTCAAGAAAGTCCCACTGTTCTCATACAAAGAACAGGGGTTAACAGCTCCTTTTACAAAGCTGGGCACCCTGGATTTTGGGGTGCCAAGAAATCATATTTTTGGCAAGTTTGTAAAAAACACAAATGGCAAAATCTAGCTAAACAGGTCCTGTTTAGCTAGGTTCAGGTGTTCATTTTTTAAAGATATTATTTTTATGCATTTTCAGTGTTTGTGAGTTTAAAATGAAAAATAAAGTGGCTCAGTGTGAGATGTAAATCACAAAAATAAGCAGTCCCAATCTTTTTTGTTTTTTAACTGTTCATGTCAGGATGTTAACTCTCAAATCATTATAACTCTCGAACTATATCTGTTTTCACAAAACCTTCCAAAGGCACACCCTTGCCATGGACCCTTCAGCCCTGAAAATTTAATGAAAAAATACCACACCATCTAGGCTGTAAGTGAAAGCCATAAATCTCCAATGTTAAGCATAGGGACATCAAATGTGTTTTTTAAATGTTTTCTTTTTTTCCATGCCCCATATCTTGAAAACCAAAGAAGATACCCCCACAAAACTTTTCATGTCTTGAGACTCTGGTAGCCTGACCACACATGCCAAATGTTGGCCTGTTTCTTCAACCATCACCAAAATTATTAATGTGTAAATATTGGGATTTAACATTAAACAGCTGACTCAGCCTTAGCTGGTACATATACATACAATAGATACATATAAAAACAGTGTAAGCACTAACTTGTGACAGAGAGGCACCCTGCATGCCTATCATCCAAAGAGATTATAACCTGATGTCACTCTATCAGACAGACCAGAATCTGATGTCAACAATATTTACAAACTATAATTCTATGAAAACAGACATCTCATATGTATATCAGACAGTATTCTCCAGTAGAAGGAGAGGCCCCATTGACAAGGTTGGAGCTAACAGAAAAGGAAATTACTTTTGTGTACAAAGAAATTTCTTCTTTATGAAGTGCTCCACATTGTAATTGGGTAATAATATGTATGTGTTCTAAGAAGCAGTACCCATTTCTCCATTTGGGTGGGGGAGTTTAAGAAAAAAGGCTATACGCGATGTCTTACCTCATGTTTGACAAGACAAACATCTTCTATAAGCCATAGTGCCACTATACACAAATACATGTAGAATTCCACAAGAAAACAGTATGTAAAGACAGATATGGTTCTTAAATGCCTTTGCCTCTAAACTACTACTGAGTCAGTGGTTCTCACCTACACCGAAGCCGCTAACCAGAAGGACTTGGACGGCTATGGAGACAGACATGTTGCTTGACGCTGTCAGACCTTGTGGAGTAAGGCTGAGAAGCAGGGAGATATTTCTGGATAAAAGTTTTAAAAAAGGTATGCCACCTTTATCTTTGTGAAGTTTATCTCCTTTACAGTTCATCTTTTAGTGCACCTCTGCCTGATTCCTGTCCTTTGTGTTTTACTCCCCCAACCCCGCAGGAGGAAGGCCCCAGTGGTGGTATTGGAGAGCTCCAGTCGAGTGAGCAGGACCGTGGAGAGTGGAGGGGAGGCCGCTCGTAACGGCTTTGAAACTCCGAGGACTGAGCCACTGAAGAAAGAAAGAATTATTAGTCATCTGAATGACTCCCTTGAAAAATGACCTCAAAAATTCCTACTGATGCAGGGATGTATTAACTCCTTACTCCACATTTTAAATTTATCTGATCTGATATCAAGTGAAAATTGTGTGTTATTCTACATTCATAGTGTCTTGGCAGAGTTGGGCAGATGCAAGATCTTGTTTGGTCTTAGCAAAGTACTGCTTAAAACTGCTTACAATCATTTGACTCGTGTTTTGCATCAGCTTAGGTCTGTAGGGTTGTAGGGTTACTTTGGGGGTAACTGTTTTATTCTATTGTGTTTCTATATCTCTCATGTCAGTTTCTGGGCTATTTTATTATTATTTTGTGTTTACTTTCGTGTTGTATGCTAATTAGCAGATGTGACATCACTGTATAAAAACCCTTGCTGAGAGTCAGTTTGCATTTCTCTCATGCAAGGAGTGGACGTTCTTCTCGGAGTAGCACTGAGTAACACTGAGTAATGCTGAGCCGAAAGGAGGGCATGGGTTGGTGGATGGTTGGCATTTTTTTTCGCTGCTGAGGAATGGCATTGGTAACTGGTGTTTTGTACTTGTGCTTTTAGTGCTCACAGCACCTGTAGTGCATTTTGTTTGCCTGGCCTTTGTGTTCTAGTATTTAAAGGCTTGGAGTTAGAGAAGAACCCGAGACTTTTTTGTTATTGTACCGTTTTTCCACTCGTCTATTGTTTCTTCATCTCTTGGGCCTATAACTCATGGAGCCACGAGTCTCAAGATCCAGGAACTCGAAAACTGCCCAGGAACTGATACTGAGTAAGTTAGTTTTATTATAATATGAACTTGTAACTTCCGGTTCTTTGAGACTGTGTTAGTTGGTTAGTTCTATCCTGATATTTTGTTTAATACAGAAATTTTAGCAGCATAACAGAGCATTAGCTATAGTGATATTAAGATAGCTTTTAGTATATTAGAACCTTCTTTTTGTGCAATGATTGTGGTTTAAGATTCAACAAACTTTGCCAGACCAAAATAGATAGCTTAGCTTAGTCTTTACACTGAAGGCTTTCTTTTTTTGTTCTAGTAGAGCTCCAAGATGCTTTGGGGTAGCTGGATTCTGGAAGAGCACAAGAAAGTGCGGTGGAGCAGTCCCTTGGATTATTTGTTCTACTCACTCTACTGAACTGAAAGAGAACTGGACATATAACTTTACTTTCTTGTGGCTTACTGCCATTTCATGTGAAAGGACAGCCACAGAGTGCTGGAGAAGTAGCAGAAGTCTGCAAAGTCTGTTGGTGATTTTGGAACGTGGTGTCATTTGAACCTTACTTTCAAGTACCCTAATAGCAGGGATATAGAAGTAACATTAGAGACCTTGAAATGAGAAATTAAACTGCTAAAGGAAGGATTTTTGCACTATCAACCTCTCAGCACCTTTAATTGCATAGTCACTTTATTATCTTGTATTTGCATGTTTAACTGAAGATGTTTAGAGAATCAATAATGATTATTTAATTTTTGATATCATGTATCCTATATATAACACACTCAGTATTTTGACAAATATAGCAGCTGTGGATTCGTTGGAGATATTGGTGATCTTGACACAAATGATTTTTAGGTGTCAAGAGGAGTAAGTTAAAATAAGATACGGATTAATTTTGCTACTGATTAGCTCTTAACTTTTTTCTACTCTGAGAGGCATTCTGAAGATAGCTGCTGCTATGCCTTCAGGTTCAGAAGTTGCATTGCAGTTGTATTGCTGTTGTATTGCTGTCTCTCTACTTGAAATTGTACAAATACTCATAACCCGATATCTTTGAGGGGATTACAACTAAAGCACTACTCTGTATCCCCCAAATTTTAACTTCCAAAGAAGTATTGGGAAACATGGTGATTACTAGGAGTGGGAGGGTTAATTCCCTTCTGACAGTATGGATGCTAGCCCTGGATCACAGGTGATTTTGATTCCGGATACCCAGGATACACAAGATATTCAGGCCATCTGTCAAGATTTAAGTACCTCCAAAAAAAGTAACATTTAAAAAGAAAGGTTGTAATAAGAAAAAATCTTTGATAGCAAAGCAAGGAACTACTAAGGTGGGAAAAAATGCATAAATAATTAGAAGAAAAGGGGATGGAAATAAACAACTTAAGTTAACAGATCTATAGGTAGAAAAGGAAGTCACTCCTAGATACCTCTCTACACCTGGACAAACCTCCCCTGCATGGGTGGACCAGTCAGATACAGACTGCAGTGCTTCTTTGGGAGAAAGGAGACTGTTGGTACAAAATAAATCTAATGACCACTATGACTGGGAGCCACCTACGTTATCATCGATGCATGACTCAAGTTATCATGGGTGCCCTGAGTCCATGAATCTGGTATTTTCACCAGACTGTCATGTTGCCCAACTCAACTAAGGAGTATAACATCTCCCAAAGGGCTGAATGGCCATTGTTTTGAGATCAAGGAAGCCGAGGGGACAATTTGGCCCTAAGTAGGATAATACAGGAAATGATTGTGACAATTGAAGGACTAAAATGATTAGACAACCCTTATAGGGAGAAAAGAAGATGAGAGGGCTAAATAGAATTAAATGAAGCCCTAAATAGTAGTATATTGGAGACCCTAGAGGGTGTCGGTATTCCTAATAATGGACAATCTGAGCACTGGAGAAATAATCCAGGGGCAGCTTCAATTATTTCAGCACAAACTTTAGAAATCCTGAAAGATAGATATTCAGCTGATATTATTCTATTGGAAAACATCACCATTCTGAAGAATGAACTTGCTAGTTTGAGAGAGGATGTTTTCCATAATAGAATCCTTTTAGATAAAGCTCTGAAAAACTATACAGATCAGAATTCTAGCCAGAATGAGCAGAAGTCTTCTTTATACTTAACTCAAGAGACAGAAGGTATTCAAGTTAATCTTCCCCCACAATTTGATAAGGATAAGTCTTGTTTCTGTCATTTAGGGGTCAACAATATGGAGATTACTAGTAAGAAGACTATGTGCAAATGAAAAAAAAAAACCCTAAGAAAAGTAGAAATAAAAGGTAAAAAATAAGAATAGTGCAGCACAAAATGATGGGATTAAGTTGGTAAATACTTTTGAAACTAACCAAGAATTATTAGGTTCACAGGAGGTCCAACAAGATATTATTGGTCTGCTTCAAGAAAAAGCTAAAAATGACCCAATCGGTTTGTCTGAACAAAATTATGTTAAACACATTGAGATGTGGTGTGAGAATCTATATGAGGACATACTGAGTGAGGAAACTAATTCAGTGACACTGGGGGAGGCTGAGATCACCACAGTTTCACCTGCTGTCTCTACTAGCGGGACTGAAATGGCAAACTCTGAGCCTTTAGAGAGGGATTTCAAAGGTGCAGAGTTTATGATAGAAATTAAGCGTATGCCCACGGTCTCAATGGAAACCGACCAAGAGCTCCTAAAGAGGGTACTGGATTGTTTTGGAATCTAGGGCCATGGAGATAAAGGAGAGATGGTGCTGATAAGATCCCCAAATCAGTATTATAATGACATGGTTTTACTATACTGTGCTCTTGCAAGGGCAGCCTACTATTTTCTAGAGAAGTTGTACATTATTGATAGTGGATTGCTGGTGTCCTTACCAGTCATGATTCCACGAACTGTGGTTAAGTAACTACCAGATAGAAAAGATACCATGCAATCCGATTCGAGTCTGAAAGAGTCCCCTCCAATGGGAACCTCAGCTATGCAAGATATAGAAGCACAAAACAAATTCCTAGGTGTAATAGGTGATTATGTTTGAGGCAGAGAAAAAAATCTGCTGAGTAGAACTGTTACAATATTTGGCTGGATGATACAATCTAGAGCATCCAATAAGGAAGCCAGAGAAGAACTCTTACTATTCTTAGAAAGAGTGTTAGGGTTGCACATCCCTAGAAAATTGGAAGAATCAGTAAAGCTATACAGAAATAGTGAATGCACAAACCAGATTGACATTATTTTTAAAATCTCCAATATTGCTGGCAGTATATTCTCACTGGCAAACAAGTTGGATTGCATTGGGAATTTATATAGTTAACCCTTTAGAATTGGAGGAAAACACTCTAGAACTATCCCAGAAAGAGAATGGAGCAGAATTAACTAGAGACCAAGAATCTTCTCTGATCGATTTTGGTAATCTGGTAGATTACAATACTTTTTCTCCTCATCTTATATTGGATTCAGCTTGACACAAGCAGCGGTCTGATAACAGATCATCACTAATGGGGTTTGGTGGGAATCAAGATACGAATAATCTTTCCTTACTTTCATGGAATATTGAAGGTGTTCACCCTAAAATAATTGACCCTGAAGTAATAACATTTTTGGAAAAGTTTGACATTATTGGTTTACAAGAAACATGGTGTCCAAAAAAACGCTACTTCCAGGCTACCGAGGTTTACTGCCTTTGCATTACCTGCAACTAGGGACAAGAAATATGAGAGATTTAAAGGGGGCATCATTTTCTTTATTAAAACTTTAGTTAATTTTCAGATTACAGATATTTTAGTTAAGTCTGAGGGTATTTTAGCTCTCTGCATCAGCAGAGGACCAGAGAAAATTATACTCTGTAATATTTATTTCTCGCCCCATATTAGAATGTTGGTTCTTTCTGACCCTTATGTTAGGGACCTTCTAAAGTTGCTTGATGACCTGGTAGATCGGAATACAGTCTGTTCAATAATCATTCTGGGGGATTTAAATGCCAGAATTCCAGCTTCGCTCCTAGAAAATACATATTCAGATATGATTTCTAGGGTAGCAGAGTTTAATACTAAGATCTCATACATGAGAAATTCTCAGGATAGGAAATTTAATTCTAGAGGTAGGGAGCTAATTGAAGGGCTTGCAACCAGAAATGTCTGTGTTCTGAATGGTAGAACTAAGGGAGATCCAGAAGGAGGTTTAATGTTTAGAGGCACTACTGGTTCTTCAACTCTGGATCAGGTATGGGTTAACTTAGAAGTTACAAAAATAATTGAGAACTTAGAGATTGCAGATAGACTGGAATTCGTGCATAGTGCAGTCACAGTTCACTTAAGAAATCTCTTTGAAACTGGCAGCAATGAATTGTTACAGGAGGATCATTTGGAAATCCTAAATAAAAAAAGCATTAAGTGGGGGCCGATCCATCATGCTAATTTTGAGGAGATCCTCAGTATAGGAATACTAGCAGAAAACCGTGAGTAAATTTTAGAAAAAGGTGAGATCCATAATGTCCTAGAAAAATGAGAAAATACACATGCTTTACTTGGTCCCAGATGTAAAACAACATATTGCTCCAAATTCACCTATAAGAAATCATGGTTTAACTTGAATTGTGCTTGGGCAAAGAAAGAGTTCGGAGTAAAATTGAGACAGCACAAGAAGTTAAAATATAAATCTGCAGCTGATTTCAAGACACTAAAACAGGAAAGGGAGAGATACAGAAAAATACTTGAACAAGAGAGATTAAAACATATTCAGAAATTATGGGAAAAGTTAAGACAAGCAGTCTTGGACAGAGATGGTAGGCATTTTTGGAGTATAGTAGCGCAGGGATATACTAGATATACTAATAGGATAGGGGCTCATATCACTCCTGATATTTGGGTTAACCATTTTTCTGGACTTTATTATTCTCTGGAGGAGCTTAAGAGGCCTAAAGCTCATATACTACAGGAAAATGTCTTTACACCAAAACCCATTTTTATAACAGAGGAGGAAATTAAATTGACATTGTCGGGGCTTAAAGCTAATAAAGCACCAGGCCCGGATGGGGTTTTAGGAGATATCTATAAAGCCTTTCCTGATTGGTGGATTCCCTTCCTTATGACTTTTTTCAACAGGTTGGTCCAGGGAGACTTATGCCCCGTAAATTGGGCAGGTAGTATTATCTTTCCAATATTTAAAAAAGGAAACCGAATGAGCCAAGAATGTACAGACCCATTAGTCTGACAGATGTGTCACAAAAAGTTTTCACTAGAATAATTCTGTCTAATCTATTGATTTGGGCAGAGGAAAATACAGTGCTAAATGAGGCCCAAAATGGTTTCGCAAGGACCGTTCTACAGTCCAGCATTGCTATGTACTCCAACATTTGGCTTGAAAATACATTAAAATCAGGAAGGGCAAGTTATACTGTTGTTTTGTGAACTTTTCTTCTGAATTTGAAAGTATCAGCAGAAAGTTTCTCTGGACCACTCTGAAGAATCCGAATTTAGAAGCTGCTCTTTTGGCTATATTATTAGGCTCCATGAAAATACCTGGCAAGGGTTCAATATAATCAGCATACACATCTAACAGATAAGATCAAGACGAATGTAGGAGTAAGACAGGGCTGCATACTAGCTCCCACTCTTTTTAACATCTATATAAACACAGTATTGGACCAGCTCAGTAATACAGACTTTCATGCACCTAAGATCAAAGAGCAAAGGGCTGAATACTTAGCATACTCAGATGACTTAGTCTTACTTTCTACTTTGGCCCTTGGCCTCAATAGAACATTGGACCACTTTAACTCTCTTTGCTCAGAAAGTGACCTGAATGTCAACATGGGGAAAACAAACATTTTTCATATTTGGTGCCAAAACCAAAGGGACAACAGATTTTAAGATGGGCGATAGGCATATAGATGTTGCTGAAACATATGATTATTTGGGAGTTCGATTCCTTCATACCCTGTCTTGGACCAAGCATTTAGAAATGACTAGACATAAAATGAGTTCAGCGGTTAACGCCTTAAAAATATTTAGCAACAAAATGGGGAAAACTTCAGTAAGTGGGGTCCTGAGAGTTGTTAATGCTAAAATTAAAATGAGTATGATATATGCATCAGAAATATGGGGTTGTTCTAAGCTCAGAACCTTAGAAACCATATTGAATAAACTCTAAAAATATATACTCATGTTACCTAATGGAACTCTGAGCTGCATTCTTGCCATGGAACTTGGTCAACATTCTTTGGCCTCTTTCATTGACAAGCATCAGATTCTCTTCCTACTGAAGATTTTTCTCTTACCTCAACAAAGATATTCTAGGATGTGTCTAGAGGAGGCCATAAAACTAGATGATTTGGGGTACGTGCATCCCTTGATGCATCATACAAAAATGAAAATATTGCTACCAGGGTTGGGCCACTTACTTTACAAAATTTACCTGAGGCCTTTTGAGGAAATTAGACAGGATGTGAGTTGCAGACTTGCCAATCTAGACATAAACATGTGACGTGTTCAACTTTCTAAGATGAAGCTACACGAGTTTTACAGATCGGTAAAGACTGCATGGGAGCTTGAACCATATCTTTCTTTTTTAACCTGTCCTAAACTCAGGAGATTGTTTACCACATTTAGAACAGAAAGCTATAAGGCCCAGCACACTTATTTTAGGCAGAGAAGAGATGGAGTGTCCTCTTTGTTTTGTGTATGTGGGATGGGGGTTATTGATGACCTCAAGCATGTGGTACTTCTATGCCCCAGGTTTGAAATCCATAGGAAAAGATTATTGGGTGTACTGTTGGGTGATCTCAGCCTCCCCCCTGAGGAATTACTTAAGTGTCTATTCTCCACAAGGGAGAAAATTTCACCAGAGATCTTAGCAAAATTTCTTCTGTTAACCCATCTTTAGATTTTTGTATAAGGAAGGTTGGAGATTATTGTAGCATATTTATGGAGTTTTTATACCATTCGTGCCAAAAACATATGTTCATCTAAGTTATTTATTTATTGAAATTATGTTTTGCACTGTTTTTAATATATTGTAACTGCTTTATGCTGAACAATAAACGTATCTATCTATCTACTGAGTCAGTGTGACTCAGTTGGTAGCACATCCACCTCTGGACCAGAAGGTCATGGGTTCTTGTCCCACACTGGGATTGGACTCATACCTAAATGCTGGCACCCGAATGCAGTGTTAGGGGGGTGCTATACTGCTGGGGTGTGCTGTCCTTCAGATGAGATGTTAAACTGAGGTCCCTTCTACCCATCCTGATGCCGTTCTTGTGGAAGTAAAATAACTCAATGTACTCTTTGCAAAGAGTAGGGGACATTCCCGATGTCCTGACCAATATTCCCCTGCCTATAAAATCAGTTCATGCAATTGTCCAGGCTGTGTGTGGGTGTTGTGAGTGTTGATTTGCGATATGGCCACCACTACACATTCAGTCACTTCTCTACTAATCTAGCATTGCTTGTAAAGTGCTTTGGGATACAATGTGTATGAAAAGCGCTATATAAATGCTGATTATTCTTCTTCTTCCTAATCCCCCCTCTCTTGTAACTAGGAATTGATGCAAGAGGGTAGGGGTTAGAGCCATTATAATGTCCGGACTCCCTTGAAAGCAAGATAGTAGCCTGGGGCCATAGCAAATTCCAGCCTCCACTACACCACTGTACTCTAAGATTAACTTTACTATACCAAGGGGGGCTTTCCCTCCCAATGAAAATCCCCCATGAGATTATTCAGCTTCTTGAACCATCGACTGGGATATCCACTGCCAGAAACAGGCTAAACAGTGTAAGATCTTGGGCAAAGAGTACCATTTTTAAAGCAAAGATTTTTCCCTACAAGTGAGTGCTTAAGGAGTTTCCATCTGTCACATTCATCACACAGAGCCTTGAGGAGGGGCATGCGGTTTGCTGACTCCAAAGTACTTAAGGACAGTATTAACCAAATACCCAGATATTTAATCCCCTATGGTGACCATTATAGACTGAAGCATTAAAGAGATTTCTTCCTGCAGTGCTTATTAAGAGAGAATATTTTGGTCTTGCTCAAGTTGATCTTTCATTCAGAGATTTCCAGGAAACAAGTTAGTAGGGTGAGAAGATCTGACAAACTACATGGGGCTTCCTGGAACTGCACCAGAGTCTCATCTGCATATAACTTAATCTGAAACTCAAGGGAGACAACTGAATTACCAGCCAGATCCTTGTGTTGCCTAATGGCCAGAGCCAGGAGTTCAATGGCCATCACAAAAAGTAGAGAGGACAGGGGGCACGTCTGCCGAGTGACTCTCATCAGAGGAAAAAGGGTAATAGAGAAGAATTAGTCAGGATTCTTGCAGTTGTCTTAATATATAGAGCATTGACCAAGCACCCTAATGAAGGCCCAAGACCCATCCTTGATAGGATGGCATGCAAGCACTCCCACACCACGGAATCAGTTTTTTTCAAAGTCTATTATGAAAGTAGATTATGGAATGGGGGCACAGCTGGCCACTGATAAAAGTATAGTGAGTGATCTCAAATTATTGGAGTTAACATAACCCTTCACAAAGCACACTGGGGATAGGTGAATAAGGGATGGCAAGACCTGCCCCAGTCTGAGTGTCAATGATTTCACAGTTATTTTGGTATCAGCATTAATTAACAAAATTGGCCTATAGCTTGCTGCCAAAGAAAGGTCCTTGTCATCCTTATAAAGGACTGTAATGGTTGCACTCCTCATGGATGTAGGGAGCACAGCTTGGGAGTGGGTCTCTACAAGGACCGTACTAAGAAATGGAGATACCACATCCACCTGTTGATAAAAGTCCACTGGGAAACCGTTGCTGGCCAGGGACTTGTGGGGGAAAGCCCTGCAATGGTGGAGGCTATTTCTTTGGGGGAGGGTAATTTAAGAGGGACTTCCACTCCATCCTTTTATTCCACAATGTAAAAAGGGAGAAAAAGACTAAACAGGAACTCTTCCAGCTTCATGGGACCAATCTGACCTCTGGATGAGTATAGCTCTTTATAGAAATACTGCATAATCAGGTTGACTTCTTCGGACTTGGGAGGACAGGTTCCCTTGTCTGTGCTTTAGGGCTGTTCTATGTCTTTCTATCTGCTTTTTGCACAGTCAGTAGGGCAGCATTTTGCCTGCCTTCTCCCCCATCTTAATACTGGTGCTTAGTACATACTATGGCTGGCTCCACCTGTGTGGTTGAAAGGGCATTGAGCTGCATCTCTAGCTTTGTAACTGATTCCAGCAGGGGTTTGTTTTTATACTGGTCTCTCCCCTTTTTGTATACTTCTTCTTTAGCCCCAAGCTGGGATTCCAGTTTTTTTTTTAGTCACCTCTTGTATGCATCTATGTTGTGCTGTGCTCTCATGGTCACCTTGAAGGCTTCCCATACTGAGGAAAGACACTGTCCCATTGTTGTTCAGCTCAAAATATGAGTGAGGTTTATCCCTGATCCAAGACTGGAAATTGGGGTCCTAGTGAGAAAGGGATCCAGCTTCAAAGAGGGGGCTCTGTAAGTGTACTTGCTCCATATCACTACTAGGGAGACTGGGGCTAGATCTGAAATAAAAAAGGGCATCAATCCATGTAGAGATTGCAGTGTGTGAACTTGGGGGATGTCAGTCACATATCCAGCCTGCTAGAGTGGCATAAGAGGTGGAGCAGCAGGTAAAATCCCAATTCTGTGGATGCTAAAGTTGCCACACATCTGTAAGGTTGAATTCAGCCATCATGCTTTTCAGGGCAGTTTGGGCTCTCATATTAGGCTCTAGTACACTGCTTGACCTGTTCAAAGAGGTTACTAGCATTAAATTGAAATCCCCACTCACCAAGAGGATTTGAGGTTCTCACAGGTTGGGTATCCCCTGACTGAGCCCATGAAACAAGGCCAGTCTGCCAGTGTGACAGCCCATGTTGGTATTACAGGGGGCTTGCCAGGGTTCTGTCCCCCTATTTCTGAAGTGAGCATCAGTAGCTCATGCATCACTGCCATTGACTTGTAATGGGATGGGAGCTCAATTTAAAGGTAGGATTCTTATGGGCCCCAACATCATTCAGCTTAATTCCAACACTGGTTACAATCATAAATATCCATAATTATAGGACCCTCTGGAGAGTTTAGTTTGACAATCACTGACATACCATCCTTATCGGAGACTTGGTGGAGGATCTGCCACCTTAAGGTTTTGTGCAAAAAAAAGGAAACCCCTGCTTGCACTGAAAGTGGTAAAACTATGTCCCTCTAGACCCATCCACTCCCTGAATAGTTTGCCTACCTTGATGACAGTCAGCTTGGTGACCTGCAACATTGGTATCTGCACAGTCATTATTTTTATTGGGTAAAGACTCGCTTTTTTTCCATGGGAGTGTTTGGATCTCATATGTTCCAAGTCACACAGTTCACAGAAGTCATTTCACTGCCAAATATAGATTCATAAAATTAATACAGGTACTCACAAAAGTCAAACATTGTAAGTAGGAACAAGGGGCCATCTTAAAACCTTTACAGGAGTCCTGAAAAAGGGAAACAGCAATGAACCATTTATACCTTTATACAGTATTTGCAAAAAAAAACAGTCTTAATGCACCAGATAGGGTTCAGATTAAAGAAACAAAAATAGGGAAATGTGATGTTAGAGATTCCAACCGTAGATCCCCACCCCACCCCCAAGCAGCAAAATGAAAAAGAAGCATTATGGTGGTTTGGGCTGTCCAGAGTCTTGGCAAATCAGGGGTGGAGTTTTCCTTGGGGTTCACAACCCTAATGCTCACCCCATTCCTTGAGCAAATATGTTCAGGAGAGATCTGCTTTCTTCAGGCAGGCCCACAGCTTGTTGGCAAGATGTGGGGAGACTCAGTTCTGTACATCTGAAGATTGTATCAGAATAGGGTGAGCATATGTGCCCCCCAGACTGCACATGCAAAATTTCACGTAATTACATTGAATGGGGCAAAGATACTAAGGTGTAAATTTAGCACTTCTTGACATTAAATTTCAACTACCAAACATTTGGCCACCTCTCTACCTGCTGTAAGTTATTTTGTAAATCTCCAATTCCCTTAGAGCAATCCCACAAAGTTTAGTGTTATCTGCAAAAAGGCTTATCCTACCATGGATCCCTTCTCCACTGTCACTGATGAACATGTTAAAAAGGATGGGATTTTCCTCTCAGCTGATTTAACTCCATTTACCATAGCCAGCTGCTGCCTCCCTTTTAGCCAATTTTCTGCGCATCTAACTAAATCCCCATGCCACCCCCAGGTCCTCCAACAAACTCAGCAGGCATCTGTGAGGCACAGAGTCCAAAGCCTTGCTGAAGTTAAAGTCAAGTAGATGCATGGCATAGCCTTTGTCCAGTTCCCTTGTCTTCCAGTCAAAAAAGACTATTCAGTTAGTTTAACATGACATCCCCAACACAAAGCTGTGCTGTTTATTATCCTGCAGATTATTACTCTCCAGTTAGTCTACAAGGTCTGTTTTGATCAGTGACTCCATCAGGTTTATCAGGTCTCCACAATAAAGGTAAAACTGACAGGTCTGTATTTTCCTCCTTGCTTCTTGCCCCCCTGACCTTTGTGGAGTGGAATCACATTCACCACCATTCAATCCCTTGGGACAACCCCAGTCTGAAGTGAGTTATTGAATGGCCCTGCCAGAGGTTCAGCAAGTTTGTCTGCCAGTTCCCTGAGCACCCTCAGATGTATCACATCTAGAACTGGGGCCTTGTCTATCTTGAAGAATGCTAGCCCTTTTTGGACCCTATCCCCAGTAAATACTGCATTCTCTATCTCCAGGATCCCTCTCTAGACCACTTTGATGCTACTCCCAGGCAGAGGGCCCCTATCCTCCATGGTGAAGATGAAGCACAAGGGTAGCCTGTGATACGGGCAAATAAAATTGAGTGACTCAATTTGAGCAAACTCAATTTGACCGCCTGTGAAGAGAGCGAGGGTTGATGGATAGCAAATGTTGAAAGAGTGAGTGTCAGGGAACAATAACCGTGATGGAAGGACAGCACAACGGTAGGACAGAATGACATAAATAAAGATATGGAAGGTAATTTGGCCAAGCAGATCCAAGCTGGCCATCTGGTCTTGTGGAAGTAGTGCATGTCTGTGTTGCAAGAGGTCCTGGGTTCTGAGCTGGCTAGGGGTAGGTAGATAACTTTTTTTTTGGTCTCCCGTTTCCTGATCCCCCATATTTTTGTTCCATGGTCCCCCATCACCCTGTTCTGATGTCCTGAGTCCCCCAAATAGTCCTCTCCCAAGGTGTCTCCTGTACTCCAGTGTCAGCCCCCCCCTTGGAGTTGATTATAATAATAAAGAGGGGTGCTGGAACATAGCCTCCTGCATAAAACATGTATGGTACATATCGGGTCCCAGAGAGTGTGTTGGGACCATCACTGATGTGGGTTTCGGTGTAGTACACAGTTGCCATATCTGTTTTCTGCGACGTGCACTCGCTGAGATTCCTGGCGCTGTTTTTAGTTTGCTGTTATGACATAGTACCGAGTAAAAGTAGACATTCAGAACTGATACCTTTTACTCATCTTCCTCCGTCACTCTTCCCAAGTCTAATAAGCTAACTATTCCCCCACCACTCTTCCATTTTTCACTGATATAGCAGAAAAAATGTTTTTCTCTGCGCTTGATCCCCTTGGCTATTCACAGCTCCATATCTGCTTTCACCTCTCTAATCAACCTCTTTGCTTCCCCATTTCTCTGACAGTATTCCTTTCATTTATCTTCCCCCTGCTTCTCCTTAAATCTCTAGAAAGGCTTTCCTTTGCTGGCCTGCTGGCACAATGGTTAAGTTTCTGCTTGAGATGCAGACAACCCGGGTTCAGAAGCAAACCCAGATGTTGGAGGGCCGGGGGGGGGGAGGATTGAGTGTCCAGCAAACTGCTTTCCTTCTCCAGGAGGAAGGGTTGAGGAAGTGGCTGGTGCTTAACTACCCCCTGGCTGAGACCAGGATGCAGCAACTGGAACTCACATATCAGGGAAGGCATGCCAGGCATCAGTGCAAGCATGCCACATGTCATTGTACCCCATGCCTCCCATCAGACAAACACTGAAAACTACTGGGCTAAGCAGAGGACATCCACCCCACTGGGCTCCAGAAAGCAGACTGAGGCACTCTGACCCCAGATCACCACTGAGTCTCTGGTTGGGGTGTAGCTCCCCCTCCCTGTTGGCCACTCCCTCGGCGGTAAGCCAGGGTACACTCTGCAGCAGATGGTAAGTCCCGGAGGAAGGGGTGATGGGTGTAGACTTAAATGGAGGCAGCCAGTAAAAAAAAGAAAAAAAAAGAAAGAAAAGTTATCCCTTTGGCCCTTTCTGTTTGCTTGACCCTCATTGAGAACCATAGTTGTGTTCTGAATTTATTTCTTTTGGTTACTTTCCATGAGCATAGTTGCAAAACTTCAAGGATGGCTCCTTTTATTGCCCTATCTCTCTTCCACACCCTACATAGAAACAAAGAAACATAGAATGTGTCAGCAGATGGGGTCCATGTGGACCATCTAGTCTGCCCATGTAAAATACCCCCCCCCAATCAGGCAAGTTTTCCACACTGTCTGCCCCATGCCAGCTTGAATTCTCTTACAGTCATTGACTCCACCACCTATGGGGGAGGTCATTCCAAGGCTCCACCACCCTTTCTGGAAAGAAGAACTTCCTTGTGTTGTTCCAGAACCTGACCCCCTTAATGCACATGTCATGACTTCTGGTCTGGAGATAGTTATTTACATGAAGGAGATCCGGTGTCTCTACCTTGTTGATACCCTTTGGGTATTTAAATGTCCCCATCATGTCCTCCTTATCCCTTCCTTGTTCTAGTGAGTACAGGTTAAGCTGATTTAGCATTGCATCATATGGCTAGTGATGCAGACCTTGCACCATCTTTGTTACCATTCTTTATAGTCTCTAGTCTTTCTATGTCTTTCCTAAGGTGAGGCCTCCAGAAATGGACACAGTACTCCAGCTGAGGCCTCACCAGGGACCTGCACAGTGGCATAATCACCTCCCTCTTTTTACTGCTTTTGTCCCTCCCTATGCAACCCAAGATGCCTCTAGTCTTTTGTGCCACCTTTTCACATTGCTTGCCAACCTTCAGGTCATCTGTGATGATCACCCCACGATCATGCTTGTGTTTTGTTACCACCAGCTGTATCCCATTTAGAAAGTAATTTCTCCCTGGGATGCATCTTCCTAGGTGTATAACCTTACATTTTTTGGTGCTGAACTTCAACTGCCAATTCCCTGACCATTCTTCCATTTTCCTAAGGTCTGACGCCATTTTTGAGTTGCTTTAGCTGAGTTCACTCTATTGTAGAGCTTTGTGTCATCTGCAGATAGGTACACCTTCCCATTTAAGTCATCAGCTATGTCACTGATGAATACATTGAAAAGTATTGGTCCCAGCACTGAACCCTGTGTAACACCACTTGTAACTCTACCCTCCCCTGATAGTGTACCATTTATCAGTACCATCTGGGTCCTCCCATTGAGTCAGTTTTGGATCCAGTTTACAATTGTTGGCCCAATACCCATGTGCTCCAGCTTGTTCATTAGCCTCCTGTGTGGAATGGGGTCAAAAGCCTTTCTGAAGTCTAGGTACACCACGTCTACTGCAACCCCATTGTCCAATGTTTTTGCGACCCAATCAAAGTAATCAATTAGGTTAGTCTGGCAGGACCTTCCTGCCATAAAGCCATGTTACTTTGGGTCCAGCTGTCCACTATCTTCTAAGAATGTCACAATCCTCTCCTTTAGTAGGGATTCCAACGGCTTCCCTAACACCGAGGTGAGGCGGGCTACTGCGAACCCCATCTAATATATCCTAACCCACTCATTGGAGTTTGATGAACTCTTCTGGTGTGTTTTTTTTTTATTTCACCCAGAAACACCTTTTCTGGGGATCCCAAAGGCAATGTTAGCCAGCAATGAGGGAACTGTGTTTTCTGCAGCCACAGATGGAGATGTCCTGCTGGTTTGATTGCCAGCAGTGAACTGTCTATCTATCTGTCTATATATCCATCTAGCTGTCTAACTTAAAAGCTATGTTTTTGGAAGTCTACAAAATATTTGCCAGGGTTACATCATTAGCAGTATTTTTAATCTTCAAACAAGGTGCTTCAATATGGGACTATCATGTATTTCTGTGCAGAGCTGTTGTGGTTCCAGAGTTTCAGTGGAACTAGAGCAGCCTCCTAAACCATTTGAACAGGAAGGCTGCTCTGTATTTTGTTTGGCCGGAATCTCAGGAACCTGTTCTTCAGCAGACAGAAGTATTGTCATAATTTTTGTATCATGAATTTTGTGGCGTCTGCACTTCTGCAAGGTTAAGTTGTATGTCTTACACCTGCACTTCAGCAGATAGAATTGTTTGTATGTCTTGTAGTGTGGGTGAGTACATGTGGCTACAGATGCACTGGCCCCATAAGTGCCTGGGTATTTTGCAAACAGAAGAACTCATGTAATTTGGGGATTGTGGATTTATATCTCTGGCTGTAGGGGTGTGTGTTCTGCACACCGAAGCATCGTTGTTGTTTTAGTATCATGGATTTCAATCTGTAGCCGGAAGTGACTGTGTACTGTATGTCTTGCAGTGTGCATATCTGACATGGAAGGTAGCACATCAGTGCTACTGCATTTGTGTCATCTGGAAACAGTTGTATGTTTTTTTTTTTTAATGCATGTTTATTGACTAATCAGGCATCGTTACATAGTACATATCTTAGATTACAGGATACAGATTAAAATTCATTATACAAATCTTGACATAACACAGGCATCGGTTAATTCTTTCTTTAAACTTTCTTTTGACCCTTCTTAGGCACAGTAGTCTAGGTAACCCCTATTGTTATTTCCTACTCTTCAGCCGCTAAGAAGCATGAAGAGAGATCCTGACCTCCAGCTCCTCTGAATGTGGGGATGTTGTATTTCTGCTTGTCTCTAATGTGCCAAGTCTTGTCCCACATTCTCCTTCTGAATCTCCCCTATCAAAGTTTCTGTATCTCCTTCACTTTCTCACACAAAATCTCTGAACCTGATCCATCTGTTTCATCTGTTCACAAACAGAGGGAATCTGATATTAATCTTGTGTGTCAGTTCCTCCATTTCCTGTATCTCCCCCATTATCTCATACCACTGTCCCATTGTGGGTATATCTCATGAAAGCCACCTTCTGGTAACAGCTCTTTGGGCAGCCATCACCATAATGTTCCACAGATACACCTGATCCCTTCCCTTCACCCCTGCCGGAACCAGGCCCAGAACCAAATGTTTTGGTGTTAGAGCCTCTGCGAGAGAAAGAGCGAGAGAGAGAGAAGGACATAACAGTTTCCATTGCCTCTGCTATATCCTGCCAAAATCGAGTGAGGGATGGACACTGTCCTAGTATGTGCAGATGACCCGCCTGTTCCTCCCCACACTCCCTCAAGCACTTCCATGGATGCACACTGTCCCATTTGTTTTTTACTACTGTGGTAATGTAAAACCTTGTATGTTTTTTCTCTTACCTAATGATGGCTGTCTGTGGCTGCTTCTGTGATCTTGTCCTCTTACTACTGGTGTGGGGGGGTGACTTGTTAGGACTGGCAACCCTAACACTACATTTCCATCTTTTGTGGCATTAACATGACCCCTAACTGGTGCATTAGCACAGTTACTTGCAAATAATCTGTCTGTCTGTCTATTATCTATCTATCCTTCGCAAAAAAACTGTTAATGCATCAATTAGGGTTCAGATTAAACCAACAAAAGTAGGAAAATGAGGCATTAGGGTTTCCAACCCTAACTTCCCACTCTCACCCCTCAAGCAGGAAAAGGAAAAAAAAAGTTTTTGCAGTCCAGATTTCTTTGGCAAATCAGGGGTAGGGTCTTCCCTTGGGTTCTCAACCTTAAGGCTCATCCCATTGTGATATAACCTTCAAACATACAGACCCGTGTCTCCCCACATATTGCCAACAACCTGTAGGCCCTGACTGAACAGAAAAAATTTACATGTCACATTATTTGGTCATGGAATGGGGTGAGCATTAGGGTTGACAACCCCCTGGTAGATCCCATCCCTGATTTGCCAAGAGTCAGGACAGTGAACACCATAAAGTTTTTTTTTTTTCCTTTTTCTGCTTAGGGTGGGGGTGGACAGCTAGGGTTAAAAACCCTAGCACTACATATCCTTATTTTTGTCAGTTGAGTCTGAGCCCTAAATATTGCATTAACACAGTTGTTCTGCAAATAATTTCCTTACTTTTTGAGATAGTAGGATCATGCCCTCGTTCACATATGTACCTCTGGGACCTAGAGGACCCTGCTCTTTTATCCCTCCATAGATGCACACATCCATCTGGCTCCTGAAAAGCAATATATGTACTTAATTGTAGTTGTTTTTTGTGGCGCTCACTTCCAAGGAAAAACTGTATTATATGATCTTATTCACTGCCAGAAGTTTATTGTATGTGGGTAAAAATGTTTTTTTTTTCCCTTTGCTAGTCACAAGTTAGTATATTTCTGACAGTTTGCTGTGAAATTTGTTATGGTTGTAGTGGAAAATGAGTTATACCTTTGGTGCATTTTTGATGACGATCACACTTTCACTGCAGATTTGGCACCATGGTGAAGAGTGAAGGTAATTTTGGGAAGCAATGCATACCCAATAAATGTTTTGGGGGGGGGGGTTATGTGTCAGTGTGGTAGCAGTATACAACTGTATACAGTATATTGTCCCTTAACTCCAATTCTTAACAGGCTTATGACTTGTTAAATTTGCAATGTTATCTTATGGGAATTTTCTTTGTTTAATTTTTTTTATATGCCCTCTAAATTTGGGGGAGGGGTGTATTACATGTTAGTGTTGTAGTTATCATTGAGACCATTTCTTTTTTTCTTTTATTTTTTATAGAGCAGTTCTCTCTCGACTTCAGAGAGTGATGGAGTTACGACTTGTTAAGGTTGTAATGTTATCCTATGGGAATTTTCTTTTCTTTTTTTTTTTGGTGGTGTTTTATATGGTTCCTAATATTTTGGGGGTATTATGTGTTGCTGTTGAAGTACTCATTTAGACCCTTTTTTCATACATAGATTGTCCCTTAACTCCAAAGACTGACAGACTTGCAGCTTGTTAAAGTGGCTATCCTATGGGAATTGCACTCTTTTAATTTGTATGTTTTTAATAAGGCCCTGTAAATTCTCTTCTAGGGTATTACATGTTAATGTTGCCATACTCATTAAGATGTTTCTTTTGATATACAGACTATCATTTACTGTAACTGCAAATATTGATGGAGTTATGGTTTGTTAAAGTTGAAATGTTGACAGAAAGAAAAAATAAGTCCAAATTATTTTTTCGTATGAAGGAATCCTTTTTCATGAGAGTGTGTTGGTCTCATGAAACAAGATTCCTTCATATGAAAAAAGATGTGGAAAAAAAAGCCTAAGTCCAAATTCTCTTTTTGTATGAAGGAATCCTTTTCCTTGAGGTTGTGTCGTTCAACAAAAAAGATTCCTTCATACAAAAAAAAAAGAATGTGAAAAAAAACTAAGTTCAAATTATTTTTTTGTATGAAGATAAGCTTGTCTCATATGGCCCTATTCCTGTTTCATATCGCCATATGAAAAAAGAAAATTGTCTCATAAAAAAGGATTTTTAAAATGTGTTAAAAACCATTAGTGGGTTATTTTTCCAGAACACTGAAAGCAGAATCCAGCTAATGGGGTCTCAGTTAGCAAGATACATGTGTTGGTGTGTTTCCATGATGCGATTTTTATGGGTTTTCAAAACTTAAAAAAAAAAAACAGAAACAAGATGGTGACCATATGAAAAAAGATTTTTTTTCTCATGAAACAGTATCTTTCTCATACTGCCAAATTCTTTTTTTGTATAAAATCGCTATCCAAAAGAGCATACTAAGCATGCTCAGAACTGAAATTTACAATCCTTATAACTCTGGAACACTACAACCTCCCTTCTCTGGTTCACTCACTCCATTCTCTCTAGCATGGATCAGGGACGCGTCACCTCTGCCATCTTTGTTGAGTAGGCCAACGTATTTGACACTGTTGCCCGCTCCCTTCTCCTCAATAAGCTTGCAGCTGCTGGTCTGTTGGAGACCATCACCCACTGGTTCCATTCCTATATTATGGGTAGGATCCAATTAATAAGGACTAGCAACTCCCCCCCCCCCATAAACACATGTGTCCCTCAAGGTTCAGTACTCGGACTGATACTCTTCTTGATATTTCTAAATGACTTACCTGCTGCCTGCTCAACAGCTGACATCCACATGTACATGGATGATACTCTTTTGTATGCCTCCAGTACCTCCCCCTCTGAAGTGGTGACCAGCCTCCAGCTGAATTTCAACAATGTGCAATGCTGGTTTCGTTCAACTCATCTGACACTAAATGCCAAAAAGATGATATCTCTGACCTTTAGCACCAGATAAAGCTCACCAGGCTTACTGCCACCACTATCTTCCATACCCTTGAGGAGTCCTTGTTAGAGGATGTCTCCTCCTTCAAATACCTCCGTCTCTGACTTGACAGTAACCTTGACTTCACTGCTCATGTGGATGCTATCCACAAAAAGCTACTTCCCAATCTAAGCGCTCTGTACAGACACCACAGCTGTCTTCCCCCTCCAGCCCACTGAGAGATTGTCCAGAAGATGATCCTCCCAATCCTTGACTTTGAAGACATAGTCTATAGTATTGCCCCCAAGTCCACCCTTACCAGACTGAACATTTTATTCAACTTCTTCTGTCACTTTGCTCTTGCCTGTCACACACACACACACACACACACACACACACACACACACACATCACTGTGACCTTTATACTGCTCTCCCCTTTCCCCCTCTTGGGACCAGATGCCTTGCCCACAGTGACTCATTAGTTGGAAAGTTCTGGCTTGGCTTCCTACCACTCCCTATAGGACCATCGCCCTCCCTGCCATTTTTTTTTCCATTTCAGGGAGAGCTGACTTCTCCTATCACTTTCCAAAAATTAGGAACTCCCTACCCTTAGATATCTGTTCTACCCAATCTACTCATCCATCATCCTATACCCTTTGACACTACATTTCCCCATCCTGCAATTGCACCTGACCCACCTCTACTTCACTACTTCTCGCTGCCCTCACTCCAGTCCTATTTCTACTGATCTACCCCATTTCTACTTCTCCCTGGGCATGCCCAAAGCCTATAGCACTAGCTAGGTTTACATCAAGCAGTGTTTATACTCTTGAGGTTCCACTCCTGAGGGTAAGGCTTGCCTTCCCCCACCTCCTCATTCCTCTTCAATTCTTTCCTTCCCCCAATTTCATGCCACCTCTTCCCATCACCCATTTGATCCCAACCCTTCCCCACCCTTTCCTCAAGTTAGCCACACCCCCATGACACTGGCTATGTGGACATCAGGCAGCATAACCATTGCAACGACCCGGTCCAGAGTGTTTATGGTCATCCTCACTTTTATTGATATCCTTTTTATGTGCTAGGACTCTGTTCCCAAATTTATCCCTAAACATTCCCACCTATTCTCAGTCAATCCCATTGCTGTGTATCTGTCCCAGAGAGGCAAAGGTTCACCTAAGCTCCCACTATCTCCCTTTACCCCATCCCTACAATCTGACAAAACTCTCACTTACTACCCAAGTGTTATAAAAACCAAATATATGTGTTGAAGTATTTTGTGTGTATGTATATGAGTGTATAATATAGTGTGTGTGTGTGTGTGTGTGTATATCTATATACACACACATACATACATACACACACACACACACACACACACACACACACACACACACACACACACACAGAGTTTAAAAAACTTCATTAGAAAATTGACTTTTTATTTCCTGGGCTCTGATTGGCTGGTGCCCTTGCCAAGGTGGTACATTAACTTTCAATAGATGCCCAGGAAATAAAAAGAACCAGCCCAAAGTGCCACTTCACACACACAGATCATTGTGCTCATCTTGCTTACTCATTGGTGGAAAGCACCATGCTGAATTTGAAATTGCCACCCATTTTTTTCTAGCACTTAGGGAAAGACACTGGCTACCCAATGCTAAAAAGTTGACTGCCAGCCACTAAACAAAATACACATCACCTTCTGATGGGCTTATTTCTTGGCAAGCTTTCTTTTCTAATGTCCCATACTTGGTGCTGCCGTGATATCCCACTCTTGGAGAGCATATCACACAGCCCGATGCCTGTTGGTGTGTGGAGGGTGGGGGGGATAGGAGTGGGGCAGTAGGGGTGGGAACCCTGGGTGCAACCCTAACACCTCATTTCCCTGATTTTGTTGCTGTGGTATTTACCCTAACTGATGCATTAGCAACATTTTTTGCAAAGAATTTTCCTTCTTTTTCAGATAGTATATTTGTATCCTCATTTTACTGTGGGAGCGTAGGGTCCTTTGGACCTGCACTCCCATCCCTCCATCCAGATAGTACAACAGTGTCCATATGTCATGGTGGGAGCTCCATCCATATAATACTACGGTGTCCATATGTCATGGTGGGATCCAGATAGTGCAACAGTCTCCAAATGTCACAGTGGGACAACAGTGTCCATATGTCACTTCAGACCCTGTGCTCCCATCCCTCCATCAATATAATACAACAGTGTCCATATGTCACAGTGGGCCATCCCTTTATTGAGATAGTACAACAGTATCCATATGTCACAGTGGGAGTGCAGGGCCATCCCTCCATCAAGATAGTATACACTATCCATATGTCACAGTTGGAGTGGAGGGCCCTTCAGACCCATTGCTCCCATCACTCCACAGATGCATATATATATGTAGCTGTGGAAACACAGAGATCTCTGGCCCCTGCACTTCCACACATTAAGTTATGAGCAAGCATAGCAAAATTGCAAAAAATAGTCATAACTGTGCTATCTTAAATAATTGTCACTCCAACTGTTCAACATAACCTTTGTATCACCTCACTGAATGTACCCAGTACAGAAAACTTTCAAATCCCTGTCAAAATGTAATTCCACAGAACTGTAATGCTGTTTTTGCACCACAGGTGAGGAAAAACATGTTTGACAGGATTTAAAAAATAACAGCTGTACAATTCATGAGGTGGTGTATAAAAATGGTAATGTTAAAAATCTGGAGTGAAAATATGAAAAATTGGTGAAGTAACAAGCATGCATAGAAACTACACAACACATGTTCATAACAGTCATTTTTTTGAATTTTTTCACCAAATGTTCTACATCAGCTTTTTGAGACCTCCCCTCATGAATACTGCAGCTGTAATTTTGTTAATCAGTTCCAAAAGTTGATTTTGCACAGTGACCATGATATTCTGTGCCACAGGTGTGAAAACACATTCCAGGCAGGATATGCAAAATGACAGCTGTATTGTTTATAAGGAGGTGTGAAAAAATGGCAATGCTGAAAATCTGAAGTGAAAATATAAAAAAATTGTCAAAGTTATGAGAGTGCATAGAAACTGGGCAACACACACTTGTAACACCATCCTTTGGGGGAATTTTTTCACCAAATTTGCAACATGACCTTTTTGGGACCCCACCTCATGAACAGTGGCACTGTTATTTCATAAATCAGTCCTAAAAGATGATTCCATGTAATGACCGCAAAATCACCTTTTAGGACCGAGCAATGAAATGACAGTGCCAATGCTCATGAGGTGGGGTCCCAAGAACCCCATGTTGAAAATCTGGTCAAAATTCCTAAAAAAGGCTGAAATATCAATATAAGTTGACCCCCCCCCAATGAGTTCCATTATATAGCTTATCTTTGATTCTTCAGTTTGCTGTTGGGCTTTGAACAGTGCAGCTGTGTTCCTGGTCCAAAGAAGACGACAGCGCCAACCTCTGGAAGTAATTATAGGGTAAGAGGGGTGCAAGGAGGTGGGTGTGCAGATGGAGGGTTGGGATGGGGAAGGGGGTTCTGGGGAGATGAAATGGGGCAGTTTTCTTTATTACAGGTTTGTTAAAAAAAAGATATTGGGGACAGTTTTCTTTAGTCACAGGTTAACAAAATTAATATGGGCACACTGAGGTGGGCTCCCAGTGTGCCACATAAGTTTTGGAGGATCATGATGTCGACAGGGAGATTGGATACCCCCATCAGCAATAAAAGTGGGCTGGGGGGCATCCGACACTGGGAGTGGGCATCCCGGTGTAGGAAACTTTAAAAAAAAAATAAAATGAAACATTATCTCGACACACTGGGGTGAGCTCCCAGTGTGCCACAATACTTGGGTGGGTGGATGCACACCAATACAGGGGTTGGGCACCCAGATGTCAGTGCAAAGCATAGGAATTTGGGGAGGGGGCAGACTAGTTTGAGGCAGGATCCTGCAATGAAATGATCACAAATTTCAATGCAGGATTCTGCATCAAAGAAAATACATCAGGGGATGGTTTTCTTTTTTTCCACAGTCTTTTAAATAATGTAGAGCACACTAGGGTGGGCTCCCAGTATGCCAAATGTGTGTATGTTTCTGTGGAGGATACATACCGACACAGGGATTGGGCACCCCAAGTCATTGTGAACAAAGCAGATCTTCCTTGACTCTGCAGCCAGCAGCACAAGTTCCAGCTGTGGCTGCAGAAGTCAAAAAAATACCACTCTTCTCATACAGAGAACGGCCTACAAGCAGTTCTTTGTATAAGCCTACAAGTCATTCTTTGTATAACCTGGCACCCGACACAAAAACTTTGTTTGGGTCCAGCTGAAAATAAAAAAACCCATCAGAATGCAACTCTTCAGCTGTGTTCTGATATTTTTTTTGGTTTTAAAACATTCAGCACTTCAGTATCCTTGCTAAGTGGCAAACAAGATGGCAGATGCAACACAGTTCAATCAATCGAACCTCTGTGAACTGTATGCACAATACTAGCCTTCTTTGTGAAAAGAAACTGGTATTGTGCACACAGTACTCTTATTGTGCACACAATAAGAGCCTTCTTTGCAAAAATAATCTGGTATTTTGCACACAGTACTGTATTGTGAAAACAATAGCATTTTTTGTGCCTGACATATACATTTTCCCAAAGGAAATAATGGGAAAATTTAAATGTCATAACTTTTTAATGGATTAATATTTTTTCACCAAACCTTCAAAAAGGCACTTCTGTGACCCAAAGGCTTTCTACCCTGAAAATTTAAGACCACAACATGAAGCCATTTCTGAGATTCAGCTGTAGAAAGAAATGTCAAACCCCCCTGATTTTTCTGTTTTTTCAACACTTTATATCTCATAAACTACTCAGATTTCCACGAAATTTACCAGGTCATGAGATGGACATCTAAAGGTTATACATGCCAAATTCCAAGCAAGTCTGTTAAATGGCTCCAAAGTTATTAAGCTTCATGGTTTGGACTTTAACATAGAAGTACAGTTTCACCCTAACTATACTGGTGCGACTGCGCCAGTATTATTGATAGATGAATATATATATATATATATATATATATTTATTTATACAATGTATGTCTTGGGATAAATAAGAGTATAAAAAATTATATCTGAGCTGGCCAGTGAAGATAACATTGTTATCTTCATGTTCCTATACATCATACATTTATCTCCATGTTCCTATACAACATAATGAAAGTGAAAGTTTTTCACTTTTCATCATCCAGCTGTCTCTCTTTGCTGTGTCCCTGCAGATGCAAGCCTCCCACCCCAAACACACACATCTCTCAGGTCTGCTTGATCCTGCCTACATCTTTAACCAAGTAATTATTTTTAAAACATATCTGGTCGATCCTGTGACTTTGTTTTATCCATGTCCAACTCTGATGCAGCATGACTGATCGCTATGATCTCAAATGTAGCGTGACCGAGCACTAGCAAGATTCAAATGTGAAGCACTGTCAGAAATTTTTAATTATGGAGCCTGTGCTGTAAACCATAGAAAAGTGTGCCCCTTTCTTAATGCTGCCTGTATTTTCTGAAAAGAAGCTGCCGATAGTATTGAGAGAAGAGCGAGCGAGTCTGCAGTTTCAGAACAACAAACGTAAGTGCAAGCATCTGTTGCCATAGCAACATGTGATCGCACGTCTGTCTGGTGTTGTGAAGCTGCCAACTCGCTCACTCGTCTGTCAGTACTGTGAGCAGCTTCTTTTCAGGAAATACAGGCAGCATTAATAAAAGGGCACATTTTCCTAAGTTTTACAGCACAGGCTCCCTAATTGAAAATGCCTGACACTGCCTTACAGTTGAATCTTCCTAGCGCTCGGTCACCCTACATTTCAGGGCATAGCGCTCGGTCACATTACATTACAGTTACAGGTAGATAGAAGAAAGTCACAGGATCAACCAGATAATGTATGTTTTTTAAACATCTATTTGTTTAAAGATGCAGGCAGGATTGACCAGAGATGTATTATTCAATAACTTTAGAGTGGCAAGGTGAGACTTTTTTTAACAATATATGTGATCTGCTATTTTGAGGGAAGGGACATGGAGTGTTGTGTTGGGGGTTGTCAGGGCTAGGTCAGCCAGAATCCAGACAAGTTTTTGTATAATAATTTTAAAGCAGCAGGATCAACTACATATATTTTTTTAAACAACATATGGCATCTGTTGTGCTGGTAGAGGTACTGCAGATTTGTGTTGAAACTGCCAACACCTCTATGTAGGGGAATGTATTACATGCACATTTGGAGCTCTTGTTGAATGCAGCCCAAAACATACATAGTATAAACAGAACATGACATGGCCTGACTGAAGATATCATATTTATCTTCACTCAAGGCCAATGACATCATGATATTTCACTCATGGCCTCGCCACTTGTGAGATATCATGATATCATTGGCCTCTAGTGAAGATAAATATGATATCTTCAGTCAAGCCATGTCACATCCCCTATAGATATATATATATATATATATATATATATACACACACACACATATATATATATATATATATATATATGTATATATATAAATATTCATTGCAAAAAACTTCATTAATGCATCAGTTAGGGTTAAAGTGACAAAACTGGGGAAGTGAGATGTTAGGGTTGAGCCCCTAACCCCTCACCACTACCCCCCATCCTCCACAGACCGACAGATGCCGGGGTGTGCCATGGGGTCATGAAACCCAACTCTCACCCCATTCCATGTGTAAGCAGGTTGAAATGCTACAGTAAAGGAGAATGGGGTGAGAGTTAGGCCTCACAACCCCAAGGCACACCCCAGCATATGTTGGTCTGTGGAGGAGAGGGGTGGTGGGGAAGGGTTAGGGGCTCAACTCTAAAATCTAATTTCCCCACTTTTGTCACTTTAACCCTAACTGATGCATTAACAAAGATTTTTGCAATTAATTTCCTTATTTTTTGGAAAAGTGTAATATAACTAGTAAATGGTATGTGTTGGAGGGAACGCAAGGCCACCAAGCTTCCCATTTGTGCATAATGATATGCATCTGTGGGAGTATGGGCCCTCTGGGCCCTGTACTCCCACTTACACATAACTACAGAGCCATACAGTAGCCCTATAGGGCAAGGAACACTTGTAACATTAATTTGCCAATATCTCAACAACCGCAGCAGCTGTGAAAAAAATTCAGTGCTTTTGTAATCATGACAGTGAGACCTCCATGTGAGATAAATCAACTAAATCTGTAACTCACATTGTTTCTGAGATATGGGCAATGAAAAGCACTGTGGGTGCTGCAATGTTATCTGATGGGAAAAATCTCAACCTCGTTATGGCATATCTAAGGAACCGATGACATTTTTTATGCCTAAACAGTATAATTCACATCTCTGGGACAGCCCCGTTATACCCTCCAAATTTCAAACCAAAAGACCAAACTGTTTATTTACAGTGTAATGAACCTGGTAACTGATATGTGTTGGTGGGATCGCAGGTCCTTCAGGCACCGTGTTCTCAGCAAACTGCCCATTTGATCATAATGATATGAGTCTGTGGGACCATGGGCCCTCTGGGCCCTGCACTCCCACTCACACATAAAAACGGAGTCATACAGCAGCCCCATAGTAATGTGAAGGAACCCTTGTAACAGTTATTTGCCAATATCCCAGTAACTGTGCAACCTCGGAAAAAAATTCCACAGCAGATGTAATCTATGATTTTGAAACTTCCTCAACTTCCATAACTTTTGTTGCGGGTAGCGTAAAATCCGTATCTCGCTTTGTTTTTGAGATACGGGTGCTAAAAGTCGCCATGGCTGCTGCAGTATTATCCTATGGGGAAAAATCTCAACTTCGTGATGGCATATCTATTGAACTGTTTAACTTTTTAACACCTGAACAGCATAAATCACATCTCTGGGACACCCCCATTATACCTTGCAAATTTCAGGCCAAAAGACCAAATGGTTTATTTACAATGCACTGGCAATGTTTTTAAATTCCTAGCTTGTGAGGTGGCAAAATCCCCATTAGCGAGGTCAATCCCCATTCATGAGCTGTCAAAATCACAGTTTGTGAGAAATCCTTGATCGTCAGATGTTGGCCATCTGATCTGGAAGTCACGATCAAGGATTTTGTCAGCTCACAAAAGGGGATTAGCTCACAAAAGAGGATTTTGACAGCTCGCGAAAGGGATTTTATCAGCTTGTGAATGAGGAATTTTTAAAAAATCCCCTTTTGTGAGATGACAAAATTCCCTTTTGCGAGGTTTCAAATCCCCATTCATGAGTCAGTTCTCATTCACAAGAAGGGCCATCTGGTTGTATAATGACAAGCAAGGATTTTGTCATCTCACGAAAGGAGATTGGCTCATGAAAGGGGATTTTGACACCTCGAGAAAGGGGATTCTGTCAGCTCGCGAAAAGGGATTCAAAAACCCAATCCCCTTTCACGAGCTGTCAAAATGCCCATTCACAAGCTGATCCTCATTTGTGAGATAGGGCCATCTTGTCCCTAAGTCATGAGCAAGGATTTTGCTACCTTGCAAAAGGGAATTGGCTCACGAATGGGGATTTTGTCACCTTGTGAATGAGGATCTGAAGCAAGTCATGAATGAAGAGTTTTAAAATCTAAAATGGCCATTTCTGGGCCAAAATGACAGAAACCAAAGGCATGGGTTTGTAGAAGGCATCAACCTGAACAAAACCCATGCCTCATTTGTAAAAGAAGGCAGCCATGGGGCAAGCTACAACATTTTTATTTGGGGGAAAAAATGAAAAAAAGATGGTGGTTCACGAAAGGGGAATTTTTCCTCATGAACAGGGATTTTATAAATCCCCTTTCACAAGGTGACAGAATCCTTGATCTTGAGCCCAATCCCCTTTTGCAAAACATACATATAAATCTTGGAGTGAACTGAGCATGCTCAGAACCCGTAAATTAATAATTAAATAACTTTGGAACAAATTAATATTTTTTCACCGAACCAATGCTAGATTGTTCTTTGACCACACTTCCTTCTACTCTGAAACTTTTGGACCAAAAGACCAAATGGTGTTGTTGCAGGACAATGGGCAAAAATGTAAAAAGTGGCGAAAAAAGCATTTTTCAGTGCTTCGTGGTGCAAAAAGAGTACTCGTGATCAAAACACAACTTGACAAATCAAGAAATTCACCATACCAGGCCTCACATTCCAAATTTTGTGCAAATGCGTTGAGTGGTTGCAAAGCTATTAATGTGCAAAATTTGGGGTTTAACATTAAATTGCTTATTCATCCCTAACTATACTGGCTCGACCGTGGCAGTATAATATATATTCATTGCAAAAAACTCTGTTAATGCATCAGTTAGGGTCAATAGCACAGTGACAAAAGTTTGGAAATTCAGTGTTAGGGTTACCAACCCCTAACACCCCATCTCCACCCCCCCACCCTCCTCACAACAACAGGCATTGGGGTGTGTGTTGAGGTCCTTGGCCTAATTCTCACCCCATTCCAAGTGTAAACAATTTGAGGTGGTGCAGTATAGAAGACTGGGGTAAGAGTTAGGCCTGATGACACCAACGTATATATAGTATAGTATAATATAGAAGAGTATAGTATAGTATAGTTAAACCCCAAAGAATATATACAGTATAGTTAAACCCCAAAGTTTGCACTTTAATAACTTTGCAACTGTTCATCTGAGTTCCCTGAAATTATGTATGCACAGTGTCCCACCATAGGTCTCTGAATCTGGAACTTTTCGTTCCAGTCGGATGTACGGTTGTGGAACTGTAGAGCATCCAAAAATTAAAAATTACCCAACTTTTGTGCATTTTTAAGTTGGGCATAATAGACTGAAGAATGCATATGAGTGGATTCAAATTTGCTTGCCAATATGTGGCCTGGGTTATACTAGTGCCTTTTGAAGATTTGGTGAAAAAATATTAATCCGTTCAAAAGTTATGCAAGTTTTTCATGTCCCATTGCAGCCTATGGGAAAATTTATATGTGTATTGTGTGTAAAAAACAAAAAAAAGATGTGGTAGCCATGTTAGTTCAGTCAACAATGTAGAGAAAAAATACAACAAATATGTTGCATGTGATACCTTTTATTGGACTAACAAAATTATTTTTAAGACTGGCTTTCGAGAGGGGAAACTCTCTTCCTCAGGTCATTTATGTGCATTGTGAAAATGTTTGTGAAAACATTGTTTTTTGCACAAAAACATTTAATTATAAGGTATAGGGATGTCACAAAAAACATTTTTGTTTTTGCCAATGCATTTTTATTGTCGCGAAAACAATGCTCGACAACACTGTCCCATGTGTTGTTTTCTTTATCAATTCATTGTGCCAAGGGGGATTGTGCTTTTGGGCTGAAATTTGCAGGATGGCAAGCCCTGATCCCCCAGATGTGTCTTTTAGTGGTTTGGTCCCAAACCATTCAACAAGCCCATAGTTAAAGAGTGCCAAAGCTGAGAAATATCCTACAGGATAACACTGTGGTGCCTTTTGGCACACCTATCTCAAAAACAGTTTGAGATATGGATTTTTCGCTACCTGCAGCTTAGTCCACCTTCAGATGAATTAAGCCTGTGAGGAAGTTTCTGCACTGTATTTCTGACACACGCCACCTTGATCTCTGTGGCACTCTCACAACAAAAGGATTTCACAAAATGGGGGGAGTGGTAAAAGCGCTTGTGGCAAGAAAATCATTTATTTTGTTTACGGACTGTTTCATCATAGGTTTGACCTAACTACTATCCGACCCGATGTTGAACCGATCCAGTCAGATAGTAGATGCAGGATATCTGGATCCGATATCCAGTCTAAAAGTGATATCCATGCATCTCTAGTTACAAGGGTTACTTTACAGTACTATAGGACTGCTGTATAGCTCTGTATTTAAGTGTATGTGGGAGTGCAGGGCCCAGAGGGCCTGCACTCCCATATACACATACCGTTACACAAAAAATGTGCAATGTGAAGGGAGTGCAGGGCCCTGAGGGCCCGCACTTCCACAAACACCTACTTCTAACCACCTACATTACACTTTCTTAAAAAGAAGGGAAATTTATTGTAAAAAACTCCATTAATGCATCAGTTAAGGTTGATGTCACAGTGACAAAAATTTGGAAATTCGATGTTAGGGCTACCACCCCTACCACCCCACTCTACAGGCACCAACAGGCATTGAGGCATGTCATGGGGTATTCAGACCTAACTCTTACCCCATTCTCCTGTACTGTAGTGTGTCAGCTTGTTTACACATGGAATGGGGTGAGTGTTGGGCCTGACAATCCCATGGCACACCCCAATGCCTGTTGGTGCCTGTAGGGTTGAGGTGGTTGGATATTGGCAAATTAGTGCGACAAGGGTTCCTTTTCAGGTCTATAGGGCTACTGTATAACTCTATTGTTATGTGTAACTGAGAGCGCAGCGCCCAGAGGGCCCGCGCTCCCACAGATGCATATCATTATGCTCAAATGGCAGTTTGGTGGGGCTCCGCACTCCCACCAACACATACCATTTACTGGTTACATTACAGTTTTTCCAAAATTAAGGAAATTCATTGCAAAAACTTCATTAACGCATCAGTTAGGGTTGATGTCACAGCAACAAAGGTTTGGAAATCCAATGTTAAGGTTACCCCCATCACCCCACCCCCATCCTCCACACACCAACACACCAACAGATGTTGGGGTGTGCCATGAGTCATCAGTCCTAACTCTCACTCCATTCTCTATACTGTAGCATGTCAGCTTGCTTACACATGGAATGGGGTGAGAGTTGGGCCTGATGACTTCCCATGGCACACCCCAAAGTCTATTGGTGTGGAGATGGGGTAGGGTGGGGGAGGTAGGGGGTAACCCTAACATAGAATTTCTGAACTTTTGTCACTGTGACATCAACCCTAATGGATGCATTAATTAATACTTTTGCAATGAACACATATAAATATATTTGTGTGTATATGTATAATGCATATATATATTATAGGCTATATCTGGATGGCAAATGCTGCTTGCCTATTCCTCAAAATTGTTTAGCATAGCTTAACTGTATTCGGTTGTATGTACAAACTAGTGTAGGGCTTTCGGACAGAGTGGATGGTCCCGGCAGTCCTTATCTGCCAACAATTTCTATGTTTCTATGTTACAGGTTTAGCTCTATGTATATTTTTATTTGGATCATGTATTCAAAATTGTATCCCCTCTTCCCTCTCCCCTGGACACATCTGGAAATGAGCTATTGTAGCTCAGTATGCCTTTTCATGGTGAAACTTTTCAAAATAAAATAAATAAATAAGCCTATTCTACCCTGAAAATTGCAGACCAGAATTCAAAATCATCTGGGCATTAGGTGATGACAAAAAAAAAACAGAAAAAAAACCCCACAATTTTTTAACTTTTTTCACGATCTGGATTTCGGAACCATGTATCTGACTGGAATAAAACTTGGCATGCCAAGAGACTTAACCCCAAAACTGTGCGTGCACAATTTCCTGCAAATCCAATGACTGGGAGCAAAGCTATTAAAGTGCAAATTTAGAGGATTAACATTAAACAGCTGGCTTAACCATAACTATACTTATACTACCACACCACTATAATATATACACATACAGTACAAGTCACATTAAACTGTTCCATCAGGGAGCTTCTTTTGCATTTCTCAATGAGCTGCAGTAGTGTTACTGGATTTGGCACAAAACCTTTTAAAATCTGTTGCCTAAGAGATGCAACTCCATTTTGCATTGCATTGTGGCAGAACTGTAGCTGTATTCCAGATGAGTTGCAAACATCTTTTATAAAAGTTGCTGTTGAACTGGTTAAGAATTTTTAAACAACACAATGTGAGTTGGTAGTGCATTACAAACTTTAATAAACAATGTTAAACCAACTCATTGGTGGAAGAGTTTATTGTAAATTCTACTGTATATATGGAGCCAGGTCCTGGAGGTTATCAACAACAACAACACAAAAAGAGACCTGGTAGCCCCAGGAAATCAAACAGCTGGCTCAATCTAGGTAGTAGGAGCCAGAGGGATGCAAACATTCAAGACAGTAGCCCTGCTGATCTGGGGGTTTGGCTGCATCATGATATAGTAGGCAGCTGGAAAACAAGATCAATCAGGAAGCAAAAACTAGACTTTAGTTTGACCCCTCAAATAAATATCTAAAACATGTGTAAAGTGCAAGCACTAAATACTAAAACAGAAAGGCAGACCTGAGAGTTGAACTCAGACTGTCTTAGGGGATACAAGGAAGTCGGGGGTGTCCTTGTATAAACTCTATCCTAAGAGTGGTAGGTCCACACCACCCTGTGGAGGTCAGGTCAATGGGGCAGACAATGAGGGAGGGTTGTGAAGGATTGTGGGGAAGAGAGAGACACATACACATAGGCAGAGGAAGAAGGAAGGGGAGTATGCCGGGGAGGATGCCTCTGGAGAAGAAGGTTTTTTCAAAATACTTTTCTCCAAACTTCAGCAGAGCAGATGAATCAGAATATGGTGACTTACCCCTTCCATGTCATAATACCTGGGAGAGGGGGATATACCCCATTTAGATGTGCTAATCTCTAGGCTGAGCTGTGGGGTGCCTATGAGAATGTACCTCAAAAGCAGACATATGCCTTACCACCACAACAGTAGAGGGCTCTTAATTAGATAAGCAACAAGAACAGGTAAAGAAAGAAAAGAACAGCATAAATGGATGGGGGGTTGGGACCATGTCCATCATCAGAACTGTGTTGAATATTGCTTTCTTAGGGACTTCAACCTCCCCCAGTTGGCTAGATAGGGATAAGGAGCCTTAAAGGGTTAAATTCATTGGTTTGAACCCCATCACCTTGCAAAGACGTTCATAAGATGGGCTTCCCCAACCCCCTTAGTTACTCCAGCATCCAAAAGTCATAATGACCTACGGGGTCAGTCTGAATTATCTCATTTGCCATACCAAGAGACAGAATGTCTGTACTGGCCTAGAATGCTCACCCAGGTATCCTGAGGGTCAGAGTCAGGGTAGGGGGGCTGGGCATAGGAGATGAGCGGCCAGACGCTAACTGGTAGAAAGGATCTACATGGAAGATATAGCAAACCATCACTCCTCTACACACTCACAAGAGCATGTGCCCCATGTCATCTATCAAAATAAGAATGAAGGAAATCTCCTGACAATAAAGGGGGAACTGGTATGCTGAGGGGGGACTTTTCCATGGAGCTTGAGATAATTATGTCAACACCACTTTACAGCCAACAGACAGTGCAATGAAACCATACACCTTTCAACACTAAACAAAAAACAGCACGACAGTACTGTGAATAGACTAGGAAAACATATGAATCCACTGAGCATGGCCTCAAGAAGCTTTGAAGGAAAATCAGCTCCACTTAGAAGGGAGTGACCTAGCTGTGATGCTACCCAAAGGAAAGGAACGAGAACATCGGTTGGCATGAAGGGAACTCAGTAACCACTGGCTACGGCAGAAGTAGATGGGACAGAAAACAATTATGAAAACTGGGGCAAGGAATACTTTACACTAGCAGTCAGGTACCAGCTAGGCTGTGTTGTAAAAATAAACATGGAAAAGCAGATTGGGCCAAATGTACAAAGTATGAAATCTGACTCAAAGAAACACAAGCCCAGCAGTCCCATTGGAGGTCCCAGAGCCATGCCCCCCTCCACTAAATGGGTCCTGCCTGGAGGTTAGTGGAAAATCCCTGGTGAAAGTGCAAGCCACAAAACTGTAGTGACTATGAACAGGGCCCCCTTTCCTACACACAGACCCTCACATCAACATCTGATGGAAAAGGTAGCAAGCTGATGAGGTGAAGAGCAAAACTGGGGAGTGGGTATATTGCTTGACAGGTCAATGGCACACCAGCCCCATGGCATATTAAACTACTCAGAAATGCATATCAATCTTACATGCTGGTTTATTGTGTTGCAGTCTCTAGGGATCTGTATAAGACAGATCTGTCATCAGGGATATTTATTTGAGGAGAGGCTGGTAGAAGAGGCAGGACTCATTCTGCCCATGCTGGTTGTCACTTGCAGTGGTGAGGACAAAAACAGGGCATAAAACCTGTTAGTCAATATGGTAGCCATGAAAGGAGAATTGCTGGAGCTCATTGAAGGTGATGATCTGCAGAGAGGATTATTCGAGCTCCTCGCAGATCCAAGCCTTGTTCAGTTGATCTCAACCTTTTACCTGTTTCTTTCCCTGCCCCTTCTCTGCTGGATCCACTGGTTATCATCTTCAGTTGGTGGAAGGGGCCAGGGTCTGTGGAGATGGTGAAGTGTCCATCTGCTGTGAAGGGCCAGGAAAATGCCTCAGTTGGCTGAGAGAGGTAGAAAAGTTCTGGTTTAGGACAATTCTTTTATAGAAAAGCCTCCTCTGAGTCTGGAGTGTCAAAAATGTATGTGGAACCATTCACCTGGATCTGGAGTTGGGCTGGGTACCATAGAGCAGCCTTGACTCCAAGTTGAGTGAACTTCCATTCAATACAACCTTAAGCCTAAAGTCTTTGGGAGAGTTCTGTTAAAAACCTTGAAATAGATGTATGTGGTGTCCCTCCCATTCCACAGGATCTCTTTCTTGTGTTAGGTGAAGCATGTTCTCCCTGACAGGGTACCAAATCATTTTTAGGAGGATAGGTCTGGGCCTCTTGCCCAACTTAGGCCTGGGTTACAATGAGTGATGAACCTGCTCAATCTCAAGTTGAGAGCAGTGAGGAACATTTAGCAGAAGATGGATTGTGTGCTACAGGAAACCCACCATATCAGCCCCCTCAGCTCCTTCTAGCAGGCTAACTAGGTGCAGGTTTTTAAGGCACACCCTGCTCTCCATTTCATTGACCTTCAAGAGCAGGTATTTAATAACCCATTTCAGCTTCCGAAGCATGGCCTGTGTGTTGTCTTTTCAGGACTCCAGGTGCTGCAAGTGCTGTTCTAAATGTTCAACTCTACTGTCCAGGTTTTTGAGATGGTGGATTGTCTGGGCAGTGATGATCTTCAAATTAGCAATGTTATAAAAAATTTGAGTAAGAAGTGCTGTGGCATGGGTTAGGTCCATAGGAACAGGTGAAGGTTGCACCGTTGTTGAAGTAACAGTTTAGTGTGTGAAAGCAGGTGGTAGAAAGCTCCATCTGTGGACCCAACAGCCATCTCATTTCAGCATAACCACATGGCAGCCAGAGAAAGAAGTGAATGTTTAAGGCCAATTAAAGTCTGGAGTGTGCCGATCGATCCCACCATGGTGAAGAACCACAGGAAAGGTCACAAATGAATCAGAGTGATATAGTTTATTAAAATCCATCATAAAGCCAGTGCTCTGCTATGGCCTTGCATGAATGAAGAAGGATTTAGAACTGGAGCAGTTTGTTTCTCTAAAATTAAGCAGCCATCTTGCTGGCAGTTAGCAATGCCCCACGTTTAAAGAATATTAGACTTTAGATTACGTTAGTGATGAAAAGCCCCACATCATATAGGTTTTACACTCTTTATAATTTTTTCTTTCTTTTTTACTTAACTATTTCCTTTGATTTTCCTTTTTTTGGCTACACCCTGAGCTCAATCATCCACGGGTATGTTTCTCTTCTTTCTGCTGTCTTCTTGCTTGTTCCTGTCTGTTGCTTTAATTTCCACTCCAGCTCTGCTGGCCCTTTTCAACAGACAGAGGTGTTGGCTTGAGGTAACAGAACTCCACAGGGGTAGCTGAAATACACTAGTGGATGTTTGCCCCATCAGGCACTGTTTGGGAGGTAAGTATAAATAAAAGTAGTCTGATGGCTTCTGGAAGCCATATCTGATGTAAGGTCTTGTTTATAAGCTTTATCTTTTAAGTAATGTCACCTATGATGTGCCCTACTGAGTCTGCCAATGCTGAGAATGTGAATGGGCAGCCAACAGGAGTCAAAGAAAAAAAGAATTGAACATCAGTGCAGTAGTATAAATCTGAGCTGCTGAGCTAAAATTAAAATATTTTCTCAGTTTTCTCCTGTTGATGCACAAGTAACAGATGAACAGATGGGGGTGCTAAAGCTCCACAAGGGAACATTTTTAAATAACTAAAACGTATGTCTCTTCCCAGACTGGCAAGCACCTTGTAGGGACCAGAAATAAGAAAGGGAATCATACTGCACTCTGGCATTTGTCAGTTCATTCAAGCATCTTGCCAACAGGATGGCTGAACCCTGGGGCCATTTTATTCAAAATGACCAAAAGTGATTGAGGCAAGAGTTATCAAACTTAGTGCTACTGCTCTGAGGTTTGAGAAACACTGACTTTGCAGCTCCCAGCAGAAAACTTTACTACATGTATAAAAGTTGTGAATTACAGTATTTGCATCAAGCATCCATTGCCTCTTTAAAATAGTAATGCAATGATATTGGGGGGAAATGAACCTGACTTTTTTTTTCACTGCAAAATATTCCGTGCATGTTTCAGTTTTACTTGGTGGCACACATTTTTAATTCCACCAAAGTCTGAGTATTTTATAAATGTTTTAATGCAGTTTTTTTTCTCAATAAAAAAAAGATGGCCACTACATTTTGCATTGAAATAGCATTGTAGACCTGGCAAGGGTTAGGACTGAGGGAAAAAAAAACTCATGGTGCATAGCTTAGTAGGTACTTAGACAAGTACATTTGACAGGCATGCTAATATTTTAATTAATTGTTGCTTAAACTAGCTGTTTTGGAAAAAAAATGTTTCATTGCGACGAACAATCAAATCATAATGTATAAAAATTCACTATGTGCTTCATTTCTGTAAATTCCTACCTCCCCCAATGTGCTGAACAGCCATTTAAATTGCTTGGTTAGACCCGGGAATTGAAAGGGTTAAAATCCTGTCTAAAAATCCTGTCCTGGGTTGAAATGTAGAGCTTGGTGTAAGCCTGTTCTGGGTTTCACTACTAAAATAAGCACTTTGCACTGATTTAGTACTGTAGCTGTGCTGGCCTTAGTAAATTTAAATTAGGTACAGGATGGTTGCTTCAGTAAAACCATGTTTAAAATAATGCTTTGCCTCTGCAATAAAGGTGTACCCAAATGTAAGTTAATACATAAAGAAAACATTATTTTTGGCATAGCTATTAAAGTGTGCTACAAGCAAAATGGGGAAAGAAAACAAAGGATCTGTAGGCTACATAAGTTGAAAGGGTTCTTTTAAATGTTGAAAACCTTACATTTAAAGGAACCTCTTTCACTGCAGCAAGGCATGCTGAGTGAGATCGGCTTTTTCCCTGTTAAAGAGGAAAGATTCATACAGTGGTATTTACTCACCTGGTAAAGGTGATTATACCTGCAACCTTTCTAGTACTCAGACAGTCCACTCAAATGGGTAATCCTCCATCCAACCTATTGGTCGATGCATGATATTAAATATTGGATTGCCAGAGGACAAGCCCCCAGCCCTGATAATAGCATCCAGTAAGATATTTCCCTAGCAGAAAACAATGAAGAAAAGAAAACAACACACAGACCACAAAACAGAAAAGACCAGCTAAAGAGTGACTTCACCACAAAGTCAGTTACTGGGAAAATGGCAGAAACCTCTTACAACAGGAAGGAGCCATATAGAGGATAATTTATGGTTTTTGGTTAATAACCATGCTGTAAACACTTCGAGAGGTTGCCATGATATCATTATAAACCTAAAGAGCACAGTTCAAGAGGGTTACAAATGTCATGGCAACCTCGAGAAGTGTTTTCTGCATGGTTGTTAACCAAAGACCATACATTATACTTTATAGTTTATGGGCTACCAAGAGTGTGTAATCTCAGATTTAATTAGTTTACAGAACATTGATTGTTGTGAGCATTCCATTTTGTTAGAATATTGATTGTTGTGAGCATTCCGTTTTGTTATACCATTGATATGACATACTCAAGAAGGGTTAACAACAGAGTGATGTCATAACAATGGCATAACATGGTTGTAATCTTCTTGATTTCAGTTAATAATAAGGGTTCCCCATACATTATCATAAATTCTTCCATCAGGAATAATGCTTACAAAAGCGATTAGCTATGGAGTCAGGTGATGCCAGGAGGAGAGTAAGCAACTTCTCCAGGGAGGTCCATCGGACCTAAAAACAAACTCTCCTTTTCTTCAACTTTAGCCCATGCAGATCATGATATTTGTTTGGGAGAGGTTCAGGATGTATTCATTCTTGTCAAGATGGAAGACAAAAGCATGGAACATGTTCAAGCTGCTGGTTTCTTGCAGTTGTAGGATTCTGATGGGCAGCAGGAAAAGGTAGAGGGCCTGGAAGCCAAATGGCCGTGTAGGAGCTTCTCCCCGCCAGCATCACCATCCGAATCTATGGGGACCATACAAGCGATTAAATGTATGCAGAGCTTCAGATTATCAAAACTGCTCTCTTTTCATTGATCAACAATTTTAAAGAGTAGAAACCGCTCGTTAAAGAACTAGCACAGAGGGTTTCCAACTCCAAAGCATTGATTTCTTCCACAGAAGACAAGGTTGCTAAAATAGAATCAGAGCTAACCACAGTAAAGCGCAGTATTAAGAAACTCGAGGAGAAAGTGGAAGATTTGGAGGGTCACTCCAGGAGGAATAATTTGGTTCTCCTGGGACTCCCAAAGGGGGAGGAAGGCTCATCTCCCGTCGAGTTCCTACAAAAACTCTGCAGTCTGCACCCATGTTGCAGGCCCATCTCCAAATGGCACTACATACATTATCAAGAGAGCACATCAAGCTATGAAGCCGAAATCCACTGCAGGTGAGCCTCCCTGACCAATTATTTTTAAAGTCCTCAGTTATTTTGATTAGGACCACTTGCTTCAAGCCACAAGAAAATTGGAGAAAGTGGAATGGGCAGGAAAGAAAATTAGGCTAGCCCCAGA
The DNA here is from genome assembly GCA_016271365.2 of Neoceratodus forsteri. Classification (NCBI taxonomy): domain Eukaryota; kingdom Metazoa; phylum Chordata; order Ceratodontiformes; family Ceratodontidae; genus Neoceratodus; species Neoceratodus forsteri. The sequence goes on from CM028135.1 coordinate 624,074,598, forward strand.
ACTCATATATGAGGCAGGATCGTGACACATTTCATTCCATTCCATTCAGCCTAAACTTTGGGCCGCTAAAATATGGCACAAAATGCTCTACACGGCTTGTTTGGAAGTCAGACTTTCATCGGGCATCCATTAATTTGACTCAGACATTCAAGTGACCACCGATGTGGAAAAACTGATACCGGAGCTCTTTGAGAAAGGTGGGTGACTTTCAGGCTATGATGCTTTGCTGGAGCTTGAAAATCTAAAGAGTTAAGTTACTCACAGGCTGATGTTAGATTTTATTTTTCAAGTCAATTACAGTAGTAGCCACAGACATTGCCAGCTATTTTCAGATATTTCATGAAATTTCTAAAGAGTTTCTCTCTGCTGCCCCTACTGTGGAAATGGAGAAAGCATGAGATATTTCTGGAAATATCACAGAAATTTCCGGAAATAGCTGGCAGTGTCTGTGGCTGCTACTGTATGTTTCTGCAGCTACTGTAATCACTTTAATTTTATAAGGCGTGGACCAGGCCGAAGGTGTGCAATTTGTGGAGACTTAGAATCCGCTGTGGCCAGCAATCTGTCCCAGTGTTATGGAGACGTGCCCATTGAGATGAGTGTCACTGGTTTGAGCTGGACTGATAACAATTTCATCAGCAGCAGGACTCTGCTATATTTGAGTTATTTTGCCTATCCGCCTTTGGAAAAGTTTGAACAGCCTCAATTGCTTTTTAGGACATTATCTTTCTTTTTTTTTTTTTGAAATTCATGTTTTATTAGTTTTAACAGACCAAAACATGAGCATACATTAGCATGTTCCATAACCAACAGCTCGGTAGAACAAAATTGATAAGGAAACAACACAACAAAGAAATAAAACAGTGCAAAAGGGAACAAACCCCCTCCCTGCCCCCCACCCCCTCCCCTAGGAGGATGTCACCACCAATAACCCAAGGACCTCAGTAAAACAGACTGTACCTAAGTGTAAACAGGGGCTAAGGGGACCTAACAAGGGACACTGGCCAGGTCAGATGACCTAAGACCTATAGTAAAGAGGAGGGGATTCTAAGAGACCCCAGATGGAATCCTAGTGGAGATATAGGGCATATAGTTTGCCCCATTTTTTGTGGAATGCAGGCAGAGCATGCCTGAAACTAGCGACCAATTTTCAACTTTGAAACATTGGGACATTTCTGCTATCAATCCTGATAAATAATTTTGGATTGGTCTAACCAGTGCGAAGAATTAATCTTTTGACCGCCATTGAAATTAGGGCTATGTGGTATTTCTTTTCCTTCACTTTAATATCAGCATAGACCCCAGTATACTAAATTTCAGGTGTGAATAAGTCCTTTAAACCTAACAAAGGATCAAGTTACCTTGAATGCATTTCCACAAAGGAGCAACCTTTTACAGGTCCAAAATATGTGCAGTATATCCCCTGGTTTTCTCCACACCTTGTACAAGTGGTGAAATTAACTTTCCCAAATTTAAAGTTTCGCGAATTATAGTACATATTTGTTAACTGTATTATTGTATGGCCTATACCAGTCCAAGGAAATAAACCTATTCAAATCTGTCCACACCTGTTTCAGGGAGAAGGATAATTGGCAATCAATGGTTCCCACACCTTAGAACCTGGTAAGGCTTCAGGTATTTTCGAAGAAGAAGCTGTGCATAAAGTTTAGCTATATTGTGGGGTTCATTTGCCGGGGACTTGAGCAGGTCCAGCAAAGGCAAGAGCCGGATAGCACTTTCACGGACCAAAACCTTTAACTATGAGATGCCTTAATTGGTATAATTTAAAAATATATTGCGAAGGAATAGTGAATTTGGTCATCAACTCATCTGAGGACATAGGAAATCCTGACAGTAAAAGTCTTCCACCACACAATCATTAATTTGCGGCAACCAGGAGGGGGTCAGCCAACATGAGCCCAACTTAATATTGGGATTAGAAACTAAGGGTTGGGTCGGGTCTTTGGAATTATTAATTCCAACTGAGTTACAGTGCTGGTTAAAGACCTTTACTGAGGTCCCGATCACGGAGCTACTTACCTGTATTGGAAGCACTGAGAGGTTGCAGTAGAACAAAGATTGGGGATCTATATTAAGGCTCTTGAGGAGTTCGCTCTCAATCTGCAACCACCTAGGCTTATAGGGACCCTGAGGTGGACAGAACCATTTACTCATTTTCGCCAAATGGCTGGCCCTATAGTAGAGTTCAAAATTGGGTAGACGAAGTCCCCCATTAATTTTAGGTGCACACAGTTTGGAAAAAGACCTTCTTGGTTGCTTATCCTTCCAGATAAACTTAACTATGGTGGAATGAATCTTTTGGAAAAAAAAGACTTCGGTAGCCATATATTTAGCAAACTTAAAGGGTAAAAAAGATGCGGAAGTATATTCATCTTAATCACACTAATTCTCCTGCCTATAGTTAGGGGCAAGGTTGACAATTTATTAAGGTCACTCCTGACCCGATCCATTAGATCCTCCAGATTAAGTTTCTTAGTTGTACAAAGGTCTCGCGTTAGATATATACCTAAATATTTAAGATGATTGGCCGACCATTTCATGCCAAATTGAGCCACCTCCACCTGGAAGACTCGTGAATTAAGCGGAAAAATTTCAGATTTAGATAAATTCAGCTGGTAATTGGAAACCGCCCCAAATTGAGTAATGATTTTTAGTACCCCTTGGATAGACTGAACTGGGTTCGTAAGATGCAACAAAATATCATCTGCGAACACAGAGATAGTTAGTGATTGCTGTCTGATAGTGCAGCCCTTAATATCAGATGAGGACTTGATACGCACCAGTAAGGGTTCTAAGTAAAGATTGAAAAGGTACGGTGATAGCGGACAACCCTGGCGAGTACCAGAATATAAAGGGAATCTGGGAGAGAGTACCCCATTGCAGTAGACTCTAGCATGGAGGGAGAGCTATAGATCGCTTTAATCCATTGGATAAATTGCGCCGGGAAGCCCATTCTCTCCAGGGTAGCCCACAGAAATTCCCAATTCACCCGATCAAAGGCCTTCTCGGCATCTAAGGCTACTAGAGCCATAGGGAGTTGAGAGTCTTGAGCGGTGTAGAAGATGTGTGCAAGGGTCCTCATATGGTGAGCTGCAGATCTTCCCTGAATGAAGCCCACTTGCTCCACACTAAGGAGCGTCTGCCATACTCGTTTAATTCTCAACGAAAGAATCTTAGTTAAAATCTTAACATCGTAATTGAGTAGGGAAATTGGTCTATAATTAGCAGAGTCTAAGACCGATTTGTTGGATTTGGGGATTAGAATAATAGTTGCTTCTAATAAAGAGGGGTCTAAAGATCCGGAAGACAGGATATAATTAAATAAGCTTAATAATGGAGGAGTAAGCTCCGAACAAAAAGGTTTATGAAATTTGGGAAAATCCATCTGGACCGGGCTTTATCCAGAGTAAGATCCGAATGGCACCTGTGAAGTTATGGGGCTAACAATAGTTCCTCTGACTAGCATCAAGCCTAGGAAGAGAATTCTCAAGAATTCTGTTATACTAATAGGAGACACGAGAAGCTTCAGTCTTGTAAAGATTCCTAAAAAAGTTCTCAAAGACCCCAGCAATGTCCCGTGGACTGGTTTTAATGGAGCAGTCCCCCGCCCTAATACTGGGAATCAGCCTCGAGTTCTCCATTTCTTTGAGCCTTAGGGCTAGAACTCTGCCTGGTTTCTCCCCCTGTTCAAGATATTTTGTTTTGGATTTCAATATGGCATATTCTGTCCTCTCTCTGATTAGGTCTTCGTATTCATCTTTAAGCTTGTACAACTTCTCCAGTGTCCCCTGAGAGTAAGAAGCTGAGAGTTCTTCCTCGCGTCCTTAATTCGACTAGCTAAAGAATTAGCTTTCTCTACCCTTACTAGCTTCCGTCTAGAAGCTTCCTTAATGAATTCACCCTGAAAACATTTCAGTGAGCACCAGATTAAATCGTATCTATCGACCGAGCCTTGATTGAATTCCAAGAAAGACGAAATCAAAGTTTTGAAAGATGAAGTAATCCGCTCATCTTTCAAAATCTGATTGTTGAGCTTCCAGATAGTGTCTCGATGACCTGAGGGACCCGGAGACAGTTTAACCCATGCCATGGTGTGGTCAGATATAACTATAGGCTCTATATTGGCAGAAGAGATATTAGATAGCAAGCTGGTGCTCATTAAAATATAGTCTATCCGGGACCACGAACTATGCATTGGGGAGTAGAAGGAGTAAATTCTAGATGCAGGGTTAAGGATCCTCCAAGGATCTTCTAGCCCCAGCAACGAGCGCAAATCAGCAAGAGCTAGCTGAGCGGGTGACTAGGTTTTAGGGCAACTACCAGATCTGTCCAGCCACTGCGAAGGTGCAATATTCCAATCCCCTCCTAAAATAAAATTGGAAGGGAGAAAGACACTCAACAGACCAACTGGGGCCATCAAAAATGTGGGATCCCCTCCGACAGGACCATATATAGAACCCAAAACTACCTCCATATTATATAGAGTGCCCTGAACAAGTATATATCTCCCTTCTGGATCATGCACATGCTTCTTCATCATAAAAGGCAAATTACGTCTGATCAAAATAGCCATGCCCTTACTATTAGTTGATTGACCTGATGCATAAACCTGCGCAAAGCCCTTAAACCTAAGCATATTCATTTCAGTTACCATAATATGGGTCTCCTGAAGGAAAGTATGTCAACCCTAATAATGAGCAGTTCAGTAAAACCGACCTCTCTTGAAATTTCCCTTAACCCCTCACATTCCATGTAGCAAATTTAATATGGCTTAATGCCATTATTACTAATACTCAGGTGACTTAGGAAAAACTTGGTATACTAACCCACCGAAGGAATCCTTGACGGCGACATCCTCCCCCCCCATGTACAAAGCTCGAATCCATCCAAAACATTGGTATCGAAGTGGAGCAACTCTTGCAGAGCGTGCTGAAAAATAACACAGAATGGCATAGTTAGGTATCTCCTCCGCTCCAGTCCCCAGAACAATTAAAATAAAAGACCTTACATCTGCCCCTTCAGTCCTAACCCCAACCCCCCCAATCTCCCCCAAAAATACAGCCAACTATATACAAAACCCTCCCCCGTCCAAAAACACCGAAGAATCAAAGGCAGTATCGTAATAAGCAGAACCCCCTCCCCCCGATACCATGGCATCACCCCTAGATTAATCAAGACTCGAACAGAAATAAGGCTAGAGTCCTCTATCCCCGTAGTCATAAATTCAGATCTACAGTCACAGTATTTACATGAATGGGGTAGCCATGGTAATCTACAAGTCCATCACGGTGTGAGACAGGCTCTAAAAGACAGGGTCCCTCCCGCCTCCCCTTCCACCAACCCAAACCAGGAATGATATCCCAAAATTAAACAGAGCACAGGCTGTCAGGCCCTTAGACCTAAAAGCCAAGTGGCGAAACTACCAGATTCGATCTTAAGCAACATAGTCGCCCTCTTGTACATCAATAGCATGAAAGAACCTCCCTTCTGAAATGAGGATTTACCTACAGGTAGATCCACGGACTTGTTTGTCGGTAGCGGTCCATCTAAAATTCGGCTCTGGCTCGGGGCAACCATTGGGAGGAAGTGCGCATCGGAAGGGACCTGGATGGACCTAACTGGTCCGAGCACTAAAAGTTCCCCCCGGAAACAACAACCACATTTCCTGTTCCCGCCTCTGACCAAAGCAACCAACGTGGAGCTACCGACCCTCGGGCCTGCTGAATTACCTAGGCCTCTTGGCCTATACGTACCCTGACCATCCATCCCAAACAGGATTCAACGCCCCCGGATCAAGGTAAGCCAACTAAGCGCCATCGCGCTACTCTGGGGGAAAACTTAAAGATTAAACAATCAAATTTAAATAAAATGTACAGGCTAAGATCTCCAAAACGGATAGTAGGTCCCAGCAATTCAGTCCCCTTTAAACAGGTTGGGAAGTTTTTTCGACAGGTCGGCTAATGCATATTCCGGATCTTCATAGTACTGCCAGCTGCCTTCCAGGGAGACCCCAAATTTTGCCGGATACACCATTCTAAATCTGATACCAGCCGCGATTAGCTTTTTAATAATTGGATGAAATGCTGCTCTTCTTTTTCGGACTTCGAAGGGTAAATCCTGGGTAATTCTCAATTTCACGTGGGACCATTGCACGGTCAGTTCTTTGATTTTAGCTAGATATGCTGGCGTTCAATATGCTTAGAAATTTTATGATGATTGGTCTCGGGGGGGGGCATTCGGTGGAGGTTTGGGCCTCAGTGATCTGTGGGCTCTTTCAATATGGTAAGATTGATTAATTGGAGATGGACCCACGACTTTATTTAAGAAGTGCTGGACAAATCTAATGGTGTCATTTCCCTCCTCAGACTCTGGTAGCCCCAGGATGAGAATTTTGTTCCTCCTGCTCCTCCCTTCAAGGTCTTCAGTTTTAGCTTGTAACTTTTGTATTTGTTGTTTTAGTTTTGTAATCTCTGGATCAACTGTATTTCTTCATCGATCTATTGAAGAGACATTGGTTTCCAGATCTCCAACTTGCCTGGATAAGTCCACAAAGTCCTTTCTCATAGATTTGACTTCTCCTGAGATCTCCTGTAGTGTTTCTTTAAAAGGTTCCATAATTTGAAGGAAACGCTCCTCAGTTAATGGTGTATTTGAGGCAGCAGAAGTATTTTGTTTAGTGGAGAAAGCAGAATTGGTGTTTCTAGCCTTCTTAGAAGCCTTTTCAGGCGTTGATGGTGGAGTGTGTTTCACACTAGCTGCTTTCATTTCAGCCTCCATCGATATTAGTCTCTGGAAACACTTTCAAGCACCCTAAAAATCAGCTCACAGACACTGCACTCAGTTAGGAAGCCTTTAGGGTCGTTAAAGTTGAAAAGGATATCAGTTTTGTAGTTGAAAATATTAGTTTTGGTAGGAAGTGGCAGGGAGCACAAGAGAGAGCTGTTTTCAGGCACACTGCACCACGTGACCCCACCGGACATTATCTTTCACCCAGAAGAGGCCGCTCATTTCCTGCCTTACTGTGAACTTTCCAGAAGTTTCTCAGATGCAGACTGCATCTTACTTGGGGCCTGTCCTTCGGTCCTGACAAACTTGGGATGTGAGATATCCTGGTCCTGTTCACTTTTTGTTTTCCAGAAGAAGCCTTCATTTATAACTTACCTTACAAAGGCAGGATTTTGAATTTTCAGATCCACAATTCTGAACTACGTGAGTTTGGATAAAAAAACGAAACGTATGTGTTCTTGGATTTCTTCTATCGAATACCCCAGCATTCCTAAGTTATTTCTGAACTGTTGTTTAAGGACTGGTATATACAGTATATAAAGGCTGTAGTTTTTTGGTATATTATTGTGTGTAAGAAAAAAACAGACAATATCCCCAATCAACTCATGTTTAGCAAAAGGAGATAAAGGTTACTGTGTGCGAGTTGTGCAAGTTATGCATAAGTGTATGAGGGGCTTTTAGTTGGAAGGGGGAGGGGGTTAGAATGATCTCCCTTTTATATATTTTATTTCTTATAAAGCTTAATTTTTAACTGGCTGTTCTAGCTGCCATTTCTAGGGTTTTTCAAAGTATGGTTATGAGTAGGCGATTATCTCTATCTTTTCAGAAACTGGCTAAATAAATGGGACATCAACAGGTTGTTGAAGGGCCAAGAAGGAATCTATAACACCTTATGTGGGCTGTCAGATCCTGATTTTCTCCTAAGATAATAGGCAAGGCAGGCATAGGACTGTGTCTGTTGATGCTCCTTAAGGTAATTCTGTGCACTTCCTCAGGGAAGCAAATGGGGCATTAGGGGTAAAGACCTCATACACTCCCTGGGTCTGATGGGGTTGCTCCTCCTTGGACACCATGTGCCACACGTTAAAGAGAGGGCTTTTAGGTAAGACAGAGGGTTTGGGTGAGGAAATATAAATTTTTAGGGGTGTTAAGGTGGGTTTTCTTTAGTCAGGGGGCAGGGGTGTGGGAGGTGGGGGTGACAGACATTAGGATTTACAGGAAGCAGGACATCACTTTTTGATTACACACTGTAGTAGATTGCTAGAAAATTATATCATGTAATATAAAAGGGGGGAGAGAGAATAATAAAAAAATTTGTATTCTCAGACATTTATATCAATGCCACCCACACATTGTTATGTTACAGCAGACACGTAATCCTGTGGAACAATTGACTAACTTAAAAAACTTTGGGTTGGTCAGGTCTTCGGTGTGGGTTCAAGTGCCAGACAAAGGGGAGTTGCAATTCTCCTTCATAAATCAGTTCCATTTACTTTGATCAGGGAGTAGAAGGATGCAGAGGGGCATTACATCATAATATATGGCCTCCTGGCCAACATAGAAGTTGTATTTGGTTCCATTTATGGACCCAATGTGGACTCCCCCTCTTTCCTTTCACCACTGGCAACCATACTGGCTTCACTTGAAGAAATTCCATGCATCTTAGGAGGGGAATGGAACCTGTTTTTTTTCCCCCAATGATTTGGACAGATCTTATTGAGGAAAGTGGGATTATCCCTGGCCTAGCATGCATTAAGGGATTTTATTTCTGACTTGGGTCTGGTGGATCCTTGGAGGCTTCTTCCTCCAGAGGATCAGAGTATATGTTCTATTCTCCACCTCATGGGGTTTACTCACATATAGACTATTTTTTGCTTAGTAATTCTATTGTACAGGGGGTGGAGGGAATGGGTATGTATCCCCAGGTTATATCAGACCATTCTCCTATATGGGTAAGTTTATTTATATTCTGTCATTCCCCGGGTACTGGCACTTGGACCTTCAACAACCAGTTATTGATTGATTCCTATATCTTAAGTTACATGAAAACATTCCTATGTCAATCTTGGGATGAGAATAGTGTATCTATCAAGGCCAAAGATGTATTGTGGGGGCTTCTTAAAGGCAACATGGTGGGGGGAATTTATTAGATTGTCCTCGGTCAAGAAAAAGAAAATTAATTCTCAGGTTGAGGAGTTGCTGTCCTGGATCCGAAGTATAGAATTGCAGCTCTCTAAAACATCACCAGATCATTTGTGGTCAGCATTAATTGCGCTAAGGGCTAAATATGCTGCCTATCTCCTTGATAAAGTGACGCATTTAACCACTAGATGGAAGACCACTTACATCAGGCAGGGACAGAAGGTGGGCAAACAGCTTGCCAGCCGACTGAAGCAGCAGAGAGCTGCTCAGTGGCTGACAACCCTAGTTGACTCAGGCTTGAGTGCAATAACCTCAGAGCTAACAAAAATAGTTGAAATCTTTAAGGAATTTCATCAATCTTTATACACTATGCCCCCTGTTGAAAATAATTACTCAGTCCTTTTAGAAGCATCCTTATAAGACATGAACTTACCAAAGCTCTCTGACCACCAGAAAGACATTTTAAAAGGAGGTATAATGGAGAGGGGGGTCATCAAAGCTTTAGAGCATCTTTCACCTGACAAAGCCCCGGGCCCAGATGGCTATGCGCTGCTTTTTAATAAAATATTTAAGTTGAAATTAACCCCATTTTTGTGCAAGGTATTTAATTACCTTTTTCTCATACTATTAGGGAAACAGCACTTTTTGAGGCATGAACTGTGGTTCTCCCTAAGGAGGGGACTGGAACCTGGGTTTTTTTTTGTTGTTTTGTTTTTTTTTGTTTTGTTTTTTTTCCCCAATGATTTGGACAGATCTTATTGTAGGAAAGCGGGATTATCCCTGGCCTAGCATGCATTAAGGGATTTTATTTCTGACTTGGGTCTAGTGGATCCTTGGAGGCTTCTTCATCCAGAGGATCAGAGTATATGTTCTATTCTCCACCTCATGGGGTTTACTCACATATAGACTATTGGGAAGGGATCCCACTCTACTGGACAAGTACAGACCTATATCTCTTAAATATAGATGTAAAAATATTAGTTATTGTACTGGTATTTAGGCTTAAAAGTGTATGGGTAGATTTGATCAGACTAGAACAGGTGGGGCTTGTTCAGGGGCAGCAATCCAGTGATCACTTTCGGAAACTTTTTCATTTTATCTCTGCATCTGGGGGGGAGCACGGGGGAGGTGCTCGTCTCTATGGATGCGGAAAAGGCATTTGATCATGTGTCCTGGAATTTTTTACTTGACATATTGTCTAAATATGGACTGCCCAACAAATTTATCAAATGAGTTAAATTACTATATCTTTGTCCCTTGAAAAAAATTATAAGCAATGGGATGCTATCCTTCCTCACTTTTCTCATTGACCAGAGGCATACCTCAAGGATGCCCCCTCTCTCTTATGCTTTTTAACTTATATATAGAGCCATTAGCTAGGAAGATCAAGGCCTCACCCAGGGTTAAAGGGATTGAGATAGGTCCTTTTGATTTTAAGTTGTCAATGTTTGCAGATGATGTGCTCTTGCATCTATCTGATTGGCAAACATCTCTCCCCACCATATTGGAACTATTCTCAGAATATAGTGTTTTGTCAGGCTATAAATTAAATATCAATAAGACCACTGTCTTGCCTTTATCTCCAGTTTGCACTCAAGCAGCAGTCACTGATTTGAGTCTTAAATAGGCATCTAGCTCCATTTCATTTTTAGGAATAGAGCTTACCAAGCCCATAAAAAATTAAATTTAGACCTGATGGTCTCACAACTACAGCACCAATTACAGAGATGGCAACATGTATCACTTACTCTTTTGGGGAGAACTAACATTTTGAAAATGGTCGCATTGCCCAGACTAATGCATCCCATTTCAATGTTAAATCTACCTCTCCCGAGGCAGTGGTTTACAAGAATATATGCAATGTGGTCTATGTTTTTGTGGTTGGGGAAACACCCCAGGTGAGCCTTTGAAAAACTCTGTAGACCCAGAGAGCTGGGTGGCCTTCAACTCCCCCATGTGTTCCTCTATTATCTTGCATTCCATGAGGCGAAATATTTTTTATGGCCATGCTTAAGCAATGTAGTTTGGAAAGTCCCAGAGTGGTTGAAAATTGAGCAGATCAGAGCAGGTTTTTATGATATCTCTCTGATCTCCTTATTATATACTCCCTTTGGGGAACTACCTAACTCTCTGAAGGTTTCTCCAATTGGTTGGTCAGAGTGGGCCCACCTGCAACTTCATCAATACTTTAAATTAATTGTTAGAAGGGATCTGGGACAGCCATTCTTTGGGAATTCAAATCTTCTAATAGGTAGCAAAGGGATCATACCGGCTTCTTGGAAAGGTCTGAGAGATTCTTCTCTGGCAGATTTTGTCAGACAGGATAAACTCCCGACTCTCGCAGAGATTTCTTTCACCTCCCAGCTTTTAATTTTTTTCAGTATGCTCAAATTAAACATTGTCTGCAGTCCTTCTTGGGGAAGCCACCATGGTCTACAGATGCAGGAATTTTTTTTCAGTTTTTTCAGTTTCTAATCTGGCCTCACAAAACAGACCAATATCAAAGCTTTATAAAGTGTTTTGAAATCAAGCTTGGAATCTTTGCCCTCCAGTAGTGTTTTATTGGCAACAGGCAGCACATTTAAACTATGACTTGAGTGATTGAAAGTGTCTCTGGTTGAATGTTTATCAGTATATTAAACAAGATAGACTGAGAATAATACAATTCAATGTGCTTCATGACCTCTATTACACTCCACTCAAACTTTTCAAGATGGACAAACTGGCCAAAGTCCACAATCCTAGGTGCTTCTAAGATGAAGGATCTTTGCAGCATATGATTTGGAACTGTCCATGTGTGACAACATTCTGGCAAACTATTGCACAGAAAATGTCTCCATTTTTTTAGGCACAGTAGATATTAAACTTAGAAATTTGCAGGATAGGTAACTACACATTTATTAGATCAGCCAAAGACAAGGCCTGTATGGCTTCAATTGGAGCTGTGACCAAATTTCTTATAATGAGACACTGGCTCAGTAATACACTTCCTTCAGTGAGGGAATGGATCCAAGAAGTTCTACTAACATTGAATGCAGAAAGATCAATTGCAATATAGAACCATAAGTTATTACAATTTCGGGATATTTGGGATCCATTCATCTCCTTTGTAGCCTGGAGGTGAGGTAATTATTTTATGTGATGATATATCTTCTCCTTTCATGAAGTGCACTGTTTAATACTTTTCTATGAATATTAGGTCATATCTTGTATAGAATACTTGGACCATAACTGCTTTCATGGAATGTTTTTAGGAGAGTCCCTGCCTGTCGGGTGGGATGGAAGGGGATGGTGGGGGGTGTACAGACTTTTGGAGGGTTCTTGGTGGAGGGCGTGATGGGAGGGGGATCTGTTGTTTGTTGTGCTTTTGGATTCTTAGTTATTGTCAAGATTTCGTATTTGTTCATGGTGTGATGGGGGAGGTTTTTTTTTTTCAAGATCAATGGTATACTTGATTGTGGAATGCATGTCACTATTCTATTCATGTATATTATAATATTTAGTAAAGTATATTAAAATAAAAAAGCGATTAGCTTGAAAAAACATGGTGAAGCATATATGCAAAAGACACACAGAATACCATTCCAGGCACTAACTCTACCAAAAGTGAATTAGATAACAACTGGACAAGAATAACTGTACCAGGTAACAGAATAGAACTCCAGATATGAACTCTACCCAAGATGCTGGTGAGAAGTCCCAACATGGTTCTGGCTGCACAGATTCAATGTTCGTCCGGAATTGAGAGGAACTATGAGCACTACAAAGGTTGTAGGTATAGTCATCTTTACTAGGTGAGCAGATACCATTATCCCCTGCAACATTTCTAGTGCTCAGGCATTGCTCACAAATGGGACTTTTGTAGTAGCACCAGGAAAAAATCCCGGGTTTAAAGACGAACATTAAATTATAGGGGAATCGAAGCTGCCCATAGCACTGCCCTACCAAACGTATCTCTATCTGCCAATGTTACATCCAATCTGTAACAGTAGACATAAGTATATACAGGGGCCCAAGCCAGCACTGTGCAGAAGTCCTGTACAGAGGCACCACCTCTCTGCACCCAGGAAGCTGATATTGCCCTGGTTGAATGCATCTTAATGCCCAAACGGGGTCAAGGCCCACTCCTTGGTAGGTGGCTACTATTGTTGTCCTTATATACATAGCCATTGCTTTGTTAGAGGCAGTCTGACCTATTTTCCTCCCTGAAAGAAAATGACTAGCCTATCTGACTTACGGAAGCTGTTGGACATGGGCAGATATTTCTTCAGCAGGGAAATCATGTTGAGTATATGGGAAGAGCTGCATTGTGGCCACCTTGGTCAGTGAGCATGGCAGAAAGGTGAATTTCCTTTTCCATGTGGAATGGTGTTACCACCATTGGGGTGAAGGGTGGAACTGTTCGGAGAGATACTCTGTCAATACGGAAAGTAAGGAACAGCTTTTGGCAAGACAGTGCCTGTAACTGACTCACCCATCTGGCTGAGCACACAGCAATAAAAAAACATTCTGAGGGCTGTCCAGTAAGGGGAATCAAGAAAGGTGGCTTATAAAAGGCTGTCCAAGACCAGACTAAGTTGCCATGAAGGACAAGAGGACCTAGAATGGGAAGATGTAATCTGCACTGCCCATAGCTGCTGGACTACCTCTTGATGTAAACCTATCTGCCCCACTCTGGGAAGGGAATTTCACATGGCAGAAATAGCCAAAGCCTGCACCCTCAAGGAGGAGTATGCAAGGCCTTTGTCTGCCCCATCATTTAGAAAATTGTGCAGCTAGGGAAGGCCCACCATGGAAGGGGAGAGGCCCTTTGTTGTACACCATTTACAGAAAATCTGCCAATGTCTCTGATAAGTCTTATTTGTTGACTGTTGGCTGGACTGCAACAGCCAATCAACCACTCTGGGGAAGCACCCCTCTTTCAACATTCTTTGCCCTTCAGAATTTATGCAGTCAAGCTGATGACCTTTGGGGTTGTGGTGAAGAATTTGTCCCTGGCCGAGGAGATCCAGGCAATGAGGGAGATGCCAGGAGTGTAGATCAACATTGCTCTGAGAAGAGAATACCATGGTCTCCATGACCAGTCAGAGAAGATCTGCAGCACTGTAACTTTCATGGACCAGATTTGATTAGTACTTCCACAATCATGTTTTTTTAATTTTTTATTTAATAGTTTGCAATTTACAGGATGAGTTCCATGAGAAACTAGTCTTGTTTACAGAACATCACAAGTCATAAAATACAAACTGACAAAAGTTATAACAATAAAATACATCAAGACAATATCGGAAACAAAGTCTGACATTCCATAATATGGATAGGTACAATGGTAAAGAATGCAACTGTTTCAAACGTGCAATCAGGTTTAGTATAAGTACTGTAGATTGTTCTTGTAGCAGAAACTTCTTCAAAGTTTGTTTAACAATACTCACAGAGAGGGAATTCCATAATGAAGGGGAAAGTTTGTTGCAGGAAAAAGGGGCTTCATATGAGAAACTATATCATCCAAAGTGAGTTTTAAATCTAGGCAACTGTAAACCCCAATTAGAGACATCTTTAAGATTGTGGCTATGGGTGGAGACTAATAGTCTATCTGATAGATAGATTGGTGCCTGGTTTACTGCCTTATCAACCATAGTTAACCAGTGAAGAGCGCGATGAGATACAGGGGTAACCAGTTTAAATTAATTTAATTTAATGGGTGGGGATGGAAAGACATAAGTGAAGAATAATCAGGCATGGCACATTGCTTTCATCTCCAGCACAGTTGTGGGCAGATGCACTTTGAGTGGAGAACACCTGCCTTGTAATGGTGGGTATGTGATAGCATCTGTAGGTAGCCATCATCAAAGTTAATCAACTATTAGGATTTAGGAAATTTAAGTGGGGAATAACCCCATTTGATCCAGGTCCCCTCCTTAATACATAGATACATAGACAGTGTCTGGCAGATAAGGGCCTATGGCCCACCTGGTCTGCCCATTTGAGCTTGTAAGTTTACTTTATGTTTTCCTAGAAATCTGTTGCCCCTTAATGTTTTATAGAAGTGTTGTGAAATTTTATTTGGCCAGCGAAATTGTTGTGAAATCAGCAATTTTGCCACTCAAAATATTTTGTGAAATTGTGGCAAAATTGCATAATTTCACCCTCAAATGTGCATGCTATATATTTTTTTATTATGTCCCTCCCTTGCGTCTAGTGGCCCCCTGCCAATCACCGTCCAAATTGAAGAACCCTCCCCCCAAGTCATTTCCCCTTCCCAGCCATGATGACCCCGGCCCCCAATCTTTAAAAAAAAAAAAAGCAATAACCTCCCCTGTCCTCTAGTGGACCCCCCACCTTGTCTTCAGTCAGAGCAGCCTGCCCCACTCCCCCCAGTACCCTCAGTGGACCACTGGCATGGCCCTCCACTCACCTCCATGGCTAGCAGCCCGAATGAGCACTTAAGTGAATGAGCGCATGCTTACAACCATGCACTCATTCATTGAAGCACTCAGTCAGGCTGCTGACTGTGGAGGTGAGTGGAGGGCTGTGCCGGTGGCCTGATCGAGGTACTGGGGGGAGAGCAGGGTGAGTGCTATCTGACTGAAGACAGGGTGGGGGATGGAGGTCCACTAGATACCAGCAACAGAAGAGGATTTTTTTAAGCATGGGTCTGGGGGTCATGGCTGGAAGGGAAATAACTTGGGGGTCTTCACTGCCAGTGTTCAGACCTTGAGGGTCCAACAGATACCAGGGACAGGTGAGGGATTTATTTATTTTTAAAGATTTGGGAGCCGACCACTGGTGCAGGGGCAGGTTGCCTACTTGCGATGCTAGCAACCCAGGTTCGGGAATGGACCAGGGATGCCGGTGGGTCAGCCGTGGGAGAAAGATCGAGCATCCGATGATTGCTCTCCTTCTCCGGGGAGTAGGGAGGGTAGAGTGCTTGGCACACTACAGAAATCTAGCAGAGGATGGGTGCACTGATCACGCTGTCACCATCATAGCTCGGGGGGTGGGGCAGATGTTCGGCGTCATTGCACATCCCCTTCCCCGCAAACCAGGGGAAAAAAAAGAGATGCTGCTGGCCACTCTAAATGAAGCCCGCCTTGACTTCTATCAGCTCCCAGGCCGGCCTCTCTACCTATCCCATCGTCTGCGGCACTGCGAGGGTATGGTGCTGCAACCCACCCTGGAAGGGGGTAAACCAGTGAGCATCAAGTGGTCAAGGCAAATATGGGATTGGAAGCGGGGATCCGTGACCAGGCAGATGCACCGGTCAGACTGGCAGCAAAAAAAAAAAAAAGATTGGGGGCCATGGTCATCATGGCTGGGGAGGGAAATAAATCTGGGGTGTTCTTCAATTCGGCAAGTTATCAGCCAGGAGGGTCCACTAGACACCAGGAACAGAGGACGGATTGTTTTTTGTTTTTAAATTGGGGTTAGGGTCATGACTAGGAAGAAATATCTCAGGGGGTCTTCAGTTCAGCTGGTGATCAGCCGAAAGTGCATGACATGAGGAGTCCAGAATTAGTTGCAGAATTGCAAAATTTCACCCACGGGTGGCAAAATTTCACCCACGAGTGGCAAATTTCACTGGTTCAAGGGAGACATTTTGCCCGCTCTGCAGGAAAAATTTGGCATTTCGCCCTATGAAATATTTCCCAAAATGCACAAGTTGAAAGAGACATTAATAGGAATGGAGCAGGAATCAGGGGTTGAGGAAAACAGGGATTACAAGAGCAATAGAATTATGCATTAAGCAGGTTAGCAAGGGAAAAAGGAAGAGGAGGCCATTATGGTTTTCCAAGGAGGTAGCGGAGAAAATGAAAGCCAAAAAGATTGCATTCAGGCAATACAAAAAATGCAGGCAGAAGGGGATAGGGTGAAGTACCAGGAGAAGCAATGAGCAGCAGGGAGGTCAGTAAGGGAAGCCAAAGCTCAGACAGAAAAGTGCATCACAAAATCAGTGAGTAGAGGGGACAAAACCTTTTACTGGTACATAAGTGAAAAAAGAAAGGCAAAACGAGGGATAGTGGGACTGAAGGGGGAGGATGGAGGCCGCATGGAGGATGACAACAGTAAAGCTGACATACTGAACAGGTATTTCTGCTCAGTCTTTACTGATGAAGAGGAGGGTAGTGGGCCTGAAGGGAGTACAAGGGGTAGGAATGGTGCAGAAATGGACACAAGTCCCCTTACAAGGAAAAAAGGTTCCTGAAGGAACTGGAAGGAATAAGAGTTGATAAAGCAATGGGGCCAGATGGGGTGCACCACAGAGTCCTAAAGGAACTAACAGAGGTGGTGGCTGAACCTCTGGCAATCCTGTTTAGCTGATTACTGGAAACATGGGAGATACCCACAGACTGGAGGACAGCAGATGTAGTCTCCTTATACAAAAGAGGGAACAAAGAGGAAGCGGGGAACTACAGACTAGTCACCCTGACCTCGGTAGTGGGGAAGATCATGGAAGCACTACTGAAGGAGATATTTGTGGAACATCTGGTTGCCAGCGGACTATAGGACCCAAGGCAACATGGTTTCACCAGGGGTAGGTCATGTCAGACCATCCTCATTGAATTTTTTGACTGGGTGACAAGGAAGGTGGGTTAGGGGATGGCAGTGGACATGGCCTATCTAGACTTCAGCAAGGCCTTTGACACTGTGCCACATAGAAGGCTATTAAACAAACTGGGGAATATGGGAATGGGCAGGACAGTAGTGTGGTGGGTAGGTAATTGGCTGGGTGGCAGGACACAGAGGGTGGTAGTAAAGCAAGGTTTTGACCCCTCTACTCACTGATTTTGAGATATGCTCTTCTGTCTGAGCTTTGGCTTCCCTTACTGACCTCCCTGCCACTCTTTGCTTCTCCTGGTACTTCTCCCTATCCCCTTCTGCCTGCATCTTTTTGTATTGCCCGAATGCAATCTTTTTGGCTCTCACTTTCTCTGCTATCTCCTTGGAAAACCACAATGACCTCCTCTTCCTTTTCCCCTTGCTAATCTGCTTAATGCATAATTCTGTTGCTCTTGTAATCCCTGTTTTAAATATTGTGCACTGTTCCTCAACCCCTGATTCTCTTCCCATTAATGTCCCTTTCAAGCATCTTCCCATTTTCCTAAAATCTGCCCCCCTAAAATCCAGGAAATATGTTTTTGTACAGTTTGGTTCTGCTCCTTCTGTGATTTCAAACCACAGTTATTGGAGTCATTGTATCACATGTCTGGTACAGAATAAATATCCAGCACTAATGTCCTGTACACTGAGTTGTTACCTTACACCCTGGCACAGCGCATGACCAGTGTTTGACACATATTGTGGTACTGCACAGCCTGGTGTGCCCTGTGCATCTCCATGGAGAAGTGAAGGACCCCATCACCATGCAGCACTCCTCCAGCTAGCAAGGACAAGTAGGTTGGCAGGCATAGAGCATGTTTCTCAGTTCCCTGCTGGGGTCTGGATATTCCTCCTCTTGTGCCAACAGATGAGCATTGGCCATCTGCCATTACCCTCTCTGCTGATGCCGATAGGTGGCTAGTCCTCCTGATCCCTATCCATGGCAGGGTCCTCTATTCTTGGCTCATCATGTAGCCTCTGCATCTCCCTCCTCTAAAGCATTAGGGTCCCAGTGGGTGCAGTCAAACCCATGAACGACATGAGGTAAGCAGCAATCACTAAACAGTAGGACATGTGAGTAAACAAGCTAAAACAGCATGGCATCAGTGATGGTCATTACAAACAACTGCCGTCCTGGTCAGGATACCCATTCACCTGCAGGGTAAGGGTCCTGGGTACCCTGGCCTCCCAGAGCACAGTTGCAGGATGCGGGTATGTACACTTTTTATGAGGCATCCTGCTAGTCTAGCTTCTGCACATTACCACCATCCCACATCTATTGGTGCACAGTTTTGGCAGTGTGATGCCATGCCCATAGGTCCCAACCACACCCATCCACTAACAGTTGGACATGTGAGTTCAAGGCTGGTATTTAAAGGGTATGGCAGATGGATGCTAATGGTGCCATTGTAGAAGCTTGGCTGAACCTGAATGTGAGCAACTGGACTGTGCAACAATGTGCCCTTGTATCCTGACAAACATGGTACTCCGTGGTTGTTCCAGCTTCTGTTGGTTACCAGGGCACTGAGTGGGCACCACAGTTGGTGGCTAGGGCATCTACAGAAACTGGAATGGAAAGCATGCATGCATATTCCTGCACACCTGCCTTTTGAGGGGTCTGTGGGTGCCCATAGATTTCCTCCAGTAGCAGAGCCAGGAAATGCAGGGCCACCCCCCAGGCCAGAAAAAGTAGGGCCATCCCCATCCCAGACCCAGAGCCAAAAAATGCAGCGACTTACCCTCCCAAGCCAGAAGAATTAGGACCATACCCCCTGCACCTGAGCCAGATGAAATAGGGCCATCCTCCCAAGCCAGGAGAAACAGAGCCATTCCACCCCACCCCCACCCTCCAAGCCAGGCAAAGCAGAGACATCTCCCCTAGCCAGAAAGAGATGCAGGGCCATCCATACTGCCCCTTTGTTGCAGGTATCCACCACCACCAGCTCCCAAACTGGTCCCCCATGAATTGCTCACCCAGTTGTAGGGCCAGGACACTGTAGGTTTTTTCCCTCGAGTTGAGTCCCTCCCATTTCCCCACAGTATACTGAGATGTTTCAATAAACCCAGCCACTTACCTCAGCCAAATGGCATAAGCAGTTCAGTTGACTCAGGACCCTGGCTGTCTCACTCTGATTCAACTTCTTCTGCAGGCAGGCAGCTTCTCTCCTGGCCGTTGAGATGTTGCTGCAATGCTGCTGACTTTACTCCAGGGGTTGTTGGACTGGGGCTCTGTGCTGCAGAGTGCAGACTAGTATATGCAGCTATTGGCTGGGCTGGCAAGGGTGGCTAGTTTGCAGGTGCAGATGGCTCCCGAACTGTCTTGAGTGACAGGCTGAGGTGACTTGACACTTAACATGAGGCAATTGTCCTGTCTTAGTTTTAGGCAGTCCTCTTCCTTGCCTTGGATGGACTCGGCAGCACACCAGTGTGTGATGGATCCATCTGATGATGATGATTGATCCTGCAGCCACAGGAAAAGAAGTAATACGGGTCACTATCTCTGTGGCTTTTGCTTGCTAGTCCCCGTTGCCATTTGCACTGGCAGCAGTCGACCATGGTCAGCACCCGGGGGGGGTGAGTCGCGAGTCAAGCATAGGGGATTGCACAGTCTGGACTGAGAATGCTGGCAGTGGCTACTAAGTAAGGGCACAGGTGGAGGCTCAGGTAGGCAGGCTGCAAAATTAGATAGAGTGCCCCCCTAAGCAGCAGCACAGCCGATTAGCTCTATTAGTTATACACAGTGTGCATCAGTGTGTCATAACTGCAGAAGTCTGATCCGACTCCAAAACTAACAGAAAATGGTCAGGGTCAGGACTTCTGCATCACAGCACAGGACAGCCCATTGGTATGAGGGTTGAGTCAGTGGTTGGTGCACAGCCAGGGAAGGAGCTACCGGCACTCTCCTCCTGGACTAACTCAGGACGGGACACGGGAAGGCCGGGCAGGCACTAGAGCAAAGGGCAGTCAGCAACAGTCAGCAATACAAAATTTTACACCAGTGCAGAGCCCACTGCAGATAGAGACTAGTCAGAGCACCAGGGCATGAACTGGGGCACAGCAATTATTTTACCAGGGCACATGCCCCAGTGTGCTCCTATGTAATGCCGCAACTGATTGTACTTCTGGAACTGCAGGAAGAGGTGTTGGAGGACTATACACACCATGTAGGATGCCCTTGTATCTACTGGCCAAGGTCTAACATGGCACCACTCATGGAACAGCAGTGTATAGGTAGGTATCCCCTTGAAACATGTCCCATAGAAGAGATGGGCCAGCTACTGGGACCACAACTGCAGATAAGGATCTATATTAGCCATGCACTGGAGGTGTGGACATATGTGCTAACAGCTCTGGCCTACTATCACAGGAAGTTTTCACTGTATGATCGAGGTCATGTGTGAGCCATTAATCTGTCAGTAGGTGCCTTAAGCAAGTGATCGATATACCACTAGCAAACAACAGCAATTACATAATGCTCCTGGGGTCAGATCAGGACCTGAAAAAGACTAAGGCAGCCTTCTATGCTGTGGCAGGCATTCCGAGTGTCATCAGTGCCACTGACTGTACGCACATGGCAATCATCTTGCGGCACAGGTGAGGGAGGCATACAGAAACAGCAAGGCACACTACAGCATGAACATGCAGATCATGTGTGATGCTTCAGGTGTAATTACATGCGTCTGAGCCAGGTGCCCAGGATCTGCACAATTCTCACATATGCTCTGTTCTTATTGTTATATCTATGTTGGTCCATTAAAAGGTATCAGATCATTTGCTTTTGGATCTGTTCTTACAAGAACCAATACGGCAAACACTAAATCTAGTTTCACATTTACTAGAGAATTCTGGACTGTGTGTGCTACTGCATGCCATGCCCACTAAATGGTGGTGACTAGCTGGTAGGTGCACACGAGGTAGGGGTTCTGGACACTAGTGGGGCAAACGTGGTCCACATTAAAGTGATTTTCTTAGTTTTGTTTTAATAAAGATATTGTAGTTACATGCCTTTTCTTGGAAGTGTCTGTTTTTTTTTAAATTCCATGTAGTGGAAGTCTGTTTTTTCACAGTGTTTTTTTCCTGACTAGTGCTCCTACTTCTATGCCTCCTTTCAATTCTTTGTGGTACTGAATTGTGACACTGTGAAGTCATGCAAGAGAAACAGACATGGCTGACAGCATGTGTGATATCAGAGAGTATACCAGTGATTCTGATGAATCATCAGCACTGTTTGTCACTTTGCTTTTCTGTGCATTAAGGTACATGTGATCACAATCTATATGTACAAAGACTTATACAGTTATTTTTGCTACCGTGTGTGTCAGTTTTCCTCAACCCTTCCCCCCAACAGAAAGTCATAATACTTTTTTATGTTCAGTTTTGCAGACACTCAAATGTGAAATGTAAGGTATTTTTTAGTAAAACTCCTCCTACATTGCATGTCCTGTTTTTTATTGTGCTTCTCATTATGTGTTTCTGTCATTGTATGCCTTGTGAATTTGCCATTATTGCTAACCTGCTTAAGCAGATTGGAGATCATTAGAATTCAGCTGCCTCAGCAGAGGGTTCAGTTTGCGACTCCTTGCTAGAATCATGATCATTGAGACCATGGAACTGCTCACATATCACAGCTTTGCTGTCCAGCTGAGTTGTCAGATGGGAGGTCACTGTAGTGTAAAACGTGGTTCCAAGTGTCCTCACACACCGGAGCTGATGAAATGTAAATTGTGATGGTGTAGTTTGTCTAATGTCTCAAGTAACTGTGAAAAACAGTGCCAAAATCAAGGTTTTCTTATTCCCTTGATGTTACTTGAAAGTGTTGCTGTTTTCTGGCTCTTCTGTGCTTGAGGTGGTTATCAGGGACTGCAGTCAGCATTGAAACTCAGTCCTATATGAGCTGCTGTTTTTGTCACTGATAATGTAGGCTGGCAACTCATGGTAGTTTTCTCATAATGATTGGATTTATTTGTTAGTGATAACAAGACTGCAATCATTATTATATCCCTCTATATGTGTGCGTGGTGTTTTCAGTTACTGGTTGTGTCTGAATGATTTTGTCCCCTCCCGGTGTAAAGGCAATGGTCTCCAATAGGGCTACTCATAGTGTCCAAGAGACTATCAGTGGACGCCTAACTGTGATTTTCATTGTCAAACCGAATTGTTTTCTGCAGTAATATTATTTCTGTTAGTAATACACTGTCAGTGTGTGCCCCTGTTCAGCATTAGCTGACTGAAATATGTCATCATGGTTTTGTCACAGGGGGCTTAGGAACATGACATATCAAGCAGGAAAGCATGTATAATTCAAACAGGCACTTCAAAACAGAAATAGTGCTAGTGCAGAAAAAAGTTCAGTTTCACAATGAAAATCATGGTTAGGCAGCACCACAAATGGAGCCTGCATAGACACTGCGTTGGTCCCAAGAGACCACTGACATTTACGCCGGGAGGGGAAAAAAAATCATTGCAACACACCAATAACTGAAAAACACCACACATATAGTACACATAGAGGGATACAATTATGATTGCAGCCTTGTTATCATTAACAAATAAATCCAGTTGCAATGAGAAAACTACCACAAGCTGCTGGCCTACAAAATTATCAATGACAAAAACAACAACTCAAATAGAACTAAGTTTTAATACCGACTACAGTCCCTGACAACCTCCGCAAGCACAGACAATCTGGAAAACAGCAACACTTTCAAGCATCATCGGTTAAGTGACTTGTTAAGAGTCACACAGTATACAAGTGGAGGTTGTGAGCAACAAACCCAGGTCTGGTATGCTGGATGTACCAAGCATGTTCACAGTTTATTACTCTAACTTGTTTCCCAGGTGCAAAGTAATGCACCTGGGAAACAAAAACCTAGGAGAAGAGTACACAATGGTGGGGGAGGTACTAACAACAACAAAAATGGAAAGGGACCTGAGGGTAGTCATATCACATGACCTAAAGGTGAGCAAGCAATGTGAGAAGGCAGTAAGGAGAGCTGGGGGGATACTGGGATGCATAAGGAGAGGCATCACAAGTAGAAAAAAGGGGAAGTGGTCATCCCTCTCTTTAGACAGTTGGTGAGACCCCATCTGGAGTACTGTGTGCAGTTTTGGAGACCCCATCTCTGCAAGGACATAGACAGGATGGAGGCGGTCCAGAGGAGGGCAACTAAAATGGTGCAGGGTCTGCATCAGAAACTGTATGTAGAGACACTGAGAGATCTTAATATGTATACCCTTGATGAAAGGAGGGGATGGGGGACATGCTAGAGACTTTCAAGTACCTCATAGGAATAAACAAAGTCCAGGAGGGTAGCATCTATCAGAAAAAGAGATGCAGTATGCAAGAACAAGGGGGCAATATTCAAAGATAGAGGGGGGATGGCTCAAGGGCAATGTGAGGAAATATTTTGTCATGGAGAGAGTGGTGGACACATGGAACCGCCTTCCTGGGGAGGTTGTGGGGTCTAAAACAATGGGGGAATTCAAACATGCATGGAACAGACATAAGGCAATTATAGTGGGCAGTAGGAGGAAGTAGGCTATTGGTTAACTAGAATCTGCAGCTTATCCAATAGGTAGGGAACTTGTCAGACTGGGGTGGGCCAAGCAGTCCTTATCTGCTGTCAAAGTCTATGTTTCTATCAAGAGAATAAGAAAACCTTGCTTTGGCTCTGTTTTTTCACAGTTACTTGAGACATTAGATAAACTATGCTATCACAAATTACATTTCATCAGTTCTGGTGTGTGAGGACACTCGCGACTGTGTTCCCCATCATAGTGAACTCCTGTCTGACAAGGGAGTGTTTCTGACAGCTCGGTTGGATAGGGAGGCTGTGACATGTGAGCAGTCCTGAGGTTCTTGAAGATCAGTATTACAGCGGGGAGCCACAGACTGAAGGTCCACTGAGGTGGCTGAATTCCAATGGGCTTCAACCTGCTCTAAGTGGGATAACAATATATAGGGTAGAGCATGAGTAACAGTTAACAAGTCAGTATTATGATGACTGATGACCTTGAGAGCATTACTTGAGAGGTCATCGGTCATCATAGTACAGACAAGGGGAAAGAATGGCCCTGGCATTAACTGTTACAGATGCACTTTTCTATATAGTGTATTGTGGAACATCCCCCCCCAAAAAAAAACACTGCCCGGTATCCCGTCTGAATGTTAAGGGCTCATACTCGCTCCCATCTAGCCTTTTTATTTTGTAAATGAAATCAGCTAACAGGGGTCTAGCTCAGTTGTAGAAATATTATGAATTGCCCTGTGCACTTCGTTATCTCTGAGGAAACTAAGTACTTGCCTTATGTCATTTTCCATTTTTTTTATCGTCTTTTGATTTTCCTGCTCCAAAATAAATCTATCCCGTTCTGATAGTGGCCTTGATAGTACTGCCGCATTTCATGAATGTGCACTGACTGTCATTTTGCCCTGTCAGATTGCTGCTCGAGGACACAGTATGTGAAGTCCGCACTGCAGCAGAATGAAAAGTTGTTCTGCTGCATTGCGGATGTCACTAGTGCAACAGAACAACATTTTAAGAGTCCTAGATTTTAGTGAACAATGACATTACATTATACACTATAATGGCAAATTAACAAGGCATACAGTGATAGAAACATATACTGAGAAGGATAATAAAAAACAGGACATTAAATGCTGTGGGAGTTTTACTACAAAATATGTCACATTTCACCTTTGAGCATCCACAAAACTGAACATAGAGATGTGTGATGACTTTTTGTTGAATGGGGAGAGGGGTGTAGGAACACTGACGCACTTATGCACCAGCAGAAATAACTGTATTTATACATGTAGATTGCAATCACATGTACCTTAATGCACAGCAAAGCAAAGTGGTAAATAGCACTGATGATTCTTCATGATCACTGGTATAATCTCTGCTATCACAAATGCAGACATCCATGTTTGTTTCCCTTGCATGACATCACAATGTCACAGTTCAGCACAACAAAGAATTGAAAGGGGCGTGGAAACTGGAGCACTACTCAGGAAGCAAACGCTGTGAGAACAAAATCTGGTCAGATCCACCACGGCTGCATAATGAAATTAGTGAAGTTGTGTAGAATTGTTAAGGAGGTATGAAGAAACACCACAATGATTTGTAAGTAGTAAGATTTGTTTTAGTTTCTGTTCTAAGGAAGGCATACACATTATTAGGAAAATATATGGAGGTGTACATTTTAATGGAAGGAACAGGAAGCAATATAGGTATACAAAGAAACCCAGAGCAAATGCCACTGAGGTATGTGTTATCCCCAATGATATTGTCCGGACAGCCAAATTTTAAAGAAAACACAATTGCACATACCTCAATAATGCAAAGCATCATGGGAAACATATGCAAATCCCCAAGATGGTACAGAAGGTGGCAGTACATGAAAAGTAATGACATATGTTCAGCCTTGGGATTATTTACACAGTTTTTTTTTGTTTGTTTGTTTTTTTAGAGAAACAGTGTTTTTGTCCATGAGGTAATGCAAGTTATATTTAAGCAGTGTGTTGATGTCAGGAAGTCCGGCGTAATGATGGACTGTTAGCAGAGAAAATGTGATAGTAACTTTCAGAGGGGGTCGATTTTGAAAAGGGCAATACAGTTGTGCTTGTGATAATGGGAATATTAGGAAGTTATGAGGTCTATGCAGAAGTGGAGTACAAATATGCACAGTTTCATAAGTATGTGCTCAGAGTGCAGACAAATGTGATATGCAGGTTTGTTTTAGGAATAGGTAAAAATAGCTATACATGCAATTGTTAGAAAGATAGGTAATTACATAGACATATATGAGATCGAGAGAGGCAGAATAGGAATGGCAGTGGAGTATTGAAATGATGCCAACCCCAGCTCAACGACGTAGAGATGGACAGGCATTGGGGTATGCCTTTGAGTCATTGTCCATAACGCTCAAGCTATTTCACCTCACCCTACCCTGTAAACACAGACAAGTGTTGAGGTGTGCCTTGGGGTGTTCAAACTTTAGACTCATCCCATTTCATAAGGAAATATGCTGAAATGGGTACAGTATAAGAGAATGGAGTGAACTTTGTGGCTGAAGAGTCAAAGGCACACCTCAATACCTGTCACTGGCTACAGGGTGGGGATGGGGTGGAATGGTGTGAGCATTACAGTTGACAATCCCAAATCACACCCCTGATGCCTGTCCATCCCTACAGGGCAGAGTGTTATGGTCATAAACCCTAATGCCCTGGGTGTTTCTTTGTATTTTCATTCCATATTTTCAGCATGGGCTTTTTGTGACCCCACTGCATGAATAGTGACAGTATCAGTTCATTAGCCATTTGGCACCACAAGTACAAAAACACAATTTGAACATGATGTAAAAAAATGACAGCTGTACTTTTTATGAGGAGGTGTAAAGAAATGGTAATGTTGAAAATCTGGAGTGAAACTGTAAAAAAATTGGTGAAGTGATGACGCTGCTCCTGCTAATGTATACTTTTTCCAGTTCCTATGCATCCCATTGTTTTCATCCTTACTGCTGTTGTGAGACTTATTAACCTAGCAACAACATTTAATGCATTACATTATAAGGACTGTGACATATACAGCCAGATCTAAGTGCTGTATCAAATTTTTTATTATATATAAAATATGTGATGGGAAGGTCAGTTTGAGGAAACAACTGTCTTACTGGAACTGACACATCAAGACCCCCCACCAGGGATAAGTTCAAAGGACAGGACATAGCTAAATTGCAGATGTCTGGGGTGCAATTACCTTGTCCATTTGATTTCATCCCAGGAAATAAGATTAGCCATTCATAATTCCCTCATGGAAAATCCTTTGACTTACAATAGTTGTCAGGAAGAACTTGAGAAGGAGGGGTGTCAGAGAGAAGCCAGAATGGGCATTGAAGAAAGGTTGATGTCTGGGCCAGGGAGGACCCAGATGAATTTGGAAGGTCCAATATACTTTTCCGGGGAACCCTTGAATTACATCAGAGACCTCTGAGGTGTAGATTCAAAGGCCCAGATGGGATTAAAAAGGCAAATACACTTTTGCTTTGAATACAGTGACTTAGATCAAAGAAACTTTTGAGATGTATGTGTAGCAGAGCACAAACTGATTTTGTCTGGTTAACCTGTGGAGAGGAAAGTCAGTGAGGTCACCTATTATGTTTTTTTTTTAAAATATTCGATTTGGACATCCTGTATTGTAAAATATAGTTTTTGATACACCTAGGTTGAGTTAGTGACCTCATGAGACGGCAGGCTCAGAACTGCGTTTAATTACTGAAAGAACCTTGACAGAGTCACACCAGACCATATTTCTGACAGAGAAGACAGACCCTCAAAGCACTGAAAGAAAGTAAGCATTAGATTAGACCAGTCTGAATGTATGTATTGTAGGAACTGCACTTTTACCTGTTTGTTTTAAGGTTGTATGTGTTGGGATATATTTTGTTCTGTTATTATTGTTCTGTTTTGATATTTAAAAGTAAAGACATTTTTACAACAGAAACTGTCTGGATTGCCTTGACATTTCTTTTTATTTTAAGTGGAGCTTTTAAAGGTTATAAGTAACACTGTGTATGGGCTTATTGTATACCAAATTGGGAAATGGATAGAGTTCTCTAAAGTCTTGCATAGCGTTCTAAGGGTTCATTTGAAAGACCAGGTTGGGTGCCCATAGGCAAAGATATCTGGCTCCCCTGAAAACAGAATTATCTGAGCCTGATACTAGGGTACGCTAACAAGAGGTTATCAGTATGAATCCCTCCAGAGCTTGAGACTAAGGTGACTTGAACCCACAAAACAGACAAGAGGGTTACCTTGTTCTGTTCACTGTACACAAATCACATGCTCAGAGGTTGGCACTTTGGGAGTAGAGGGCTGACCAGCTAAGCGAGTTTGTGACAGATGGTTGGCAGGGGTGGCATAAAATGTTTGGTGATATAAGCTCATTGTTCAGTGTGTCAGCTTGAGACTATTTAGCTCACTTGGGAAAAAAGAAAGGCAGTGTTTTATTTCAAAAAGAAACAGAACTATATCCTTTGACTTACAGCTAAGATCCCACCCATTTTAATTTTTTTTTTGAAGTGCCAGTCAGAATAGTATTAGTAGTGAGAGAAGAAGAAAATGGCTTCCGACTACAGCAGGCACACTGTAGATTTCTTAAAGCAGTTGTGCGGGGACAGGGGAATCCCGTTCGGGGTGAAAGCCAGTAAGCAGAACCTCATAAATGCCCTGATGGTAGCAGATACCCAGAACAGAGAGTCACAGACCATGACTGAATGGGACCAAACCTCAAGTCTGGAAGGGCTAGAGGCCAGTGAGGGGTCCTGAGCCGATGAGGTGGACAGCAGGACCACTGTCAGTGAAGGGCCACAGCAGCAGGGACAAGTCACCAGTATCCTGAATCCAAAAGTTCTCAGGTTGCAACTTGAGTTGCACAGGTTGGAGCAGGAGTCCCAGGACAGGAGAGAAAGGGAACAGCAGAGGCAGACCGTTTGAAGCATGAGCACCAGCGAGAGGCAGAAGAGAAGAGAGAGTGAGAACGCAGAGAGGCAGAGTGAGAACAGCGAGCTGCAGAGGAGATGAGCACTAGTGGCAACATGAACTGGAGAAGCTATGACTCCAACCAGCAGCACCAGGGCAGGTAAGTGGCTTGGGTTTAACTGGGACTACAGGACTGGGTTACAGATTGAACTGCAAATTAATAACCGAGTTTAAGGATGGTGAGGACATGGATGCTTTTTTAAATTCTTTTGAAAAAGTTTGTATTCAGGCTAAAATTCCTAAAGAGTCCTGGTGCTTCCAGCTATTCCCTGCTACTTACCAGAAAAGCTTGGGATGCATTGGATCAAATGGAAAATTAACACAGTGTTGATTACAACAAGATAAAAGTGGCCCTGTTAAAAAAATTGAATTAACTGCTGAATCATACAGAGCTAAATTCTGTAAGCTCAGGAGAAGCCCTGATATGAGCTATGAGGAGCTAGCCAAGAAACAACGTCAATTTTTTTAAACATTGGTGGGAAGGAATTGAGGCAAACACTGTTGATAAAATTGAAAATGTGATTTTATTAGAACAGTTTTATTGGGCATGCCCAGCAGAGTTAAAAACCTGGCTAAAGGACCAAGATCCAAAAACAGTGGAAGAGGCTGCTGAACGCTCGGACCACTATGCCAAGAGCAGACCTGCTCTGAAAGTGAATGGGGTGGGTGAGGCAGTGCAGAAAGTGAAAAGCGCACCTTCAGGGCCGCTAAATCCCTCACTCCCTCCACCGAAACCAGTTAACCCCAGGTTTCAAAGAAAAGATTTCTCTGAAGTAAGAAATGTTTGTTGGTTATGTAAAGAAACTGGGCACATTGCCAGAGAGTGTCCAAGAAGGGCAAGCAATAATATGAAAAGTAGTACCAGAAAGGAAGTGGGTTGTTTGTGTGTCCCTGGAAGCATGCCAGTGAACATGAGGGAACACATGCACCCAGTCATGGTAAATGGCATACAGACACAGGGGTTAAGGGACACAGGGGCATCCCTGACATTGGTAAAGAGGGATCTGGTACAGCCTGGTCAGCTTATACCTAACAAATACATAACTGTACAAGGGTTTACTGGTGAAGAGAAAACATTGCCACTGGCCAGTGTTCTCCTGGACTGGGGTGAAACAGGGAGAACTGTGCAACAGGTGGCTGTAGCCAACACATTAACAGTGGATGTGATCCTGGGTAACAATCTCCAACAGGGGATGGTATGTGCAGTTACTCATAGTCAAGTGGCCAGGGAAAGTGTAGTTCCATGAGCCCCCCAGAAGCCATTGGAGAAGATACTGAAAGGCAGGTTCCCCAGCCTGTGTCTCCAGAGGGGGAGACTGATAAAAAGGGGGTAAAAATTTCCCCAGTAGCAAGTAACCACCCAGCTACAGAGGGTTACTCCAAGAAGGGAGGGGTGACCCCTTGTCAGAGGGTAGGGATTGACAGTGATCCTGAGGTCCCTGATGCTAGTGTTAGGGACTCTAGTTTAGTGACTGAAGGGGACCAGTCCCATGCTTTGGGAAGGTGTGAGGGGTTTGCAGCTGCTCAGAGATGTGACCCTAGTTTACAAAAGCTGAGGGCTTGGGCAGACTTGGATGGAGCACAGGGAGGTGATGGCAGACATAAGGTTTATTGGGAAAATGGACTTATGTATACACAGGCAGTACAGACAGAGGGAGGGATGCTAGGCAGGCAGCTTGTCATTCGCCGGGGATATCATGAGCAGTTGTTCAATGTTGCCCATGATGTTCCCTTGTCTGGTCATCTGGGAATTGTGCACACAATGCAGCGGTTGGCCCAGAAATTCTACTGGCCTAACTTCACCCAGCAGGTGAAGGAGTATTGCAGGTCTTGTCACCAGTGCCAAGAAATAAGGAAGGTGGGCAAGAAAACCCAAGCCAGCCTGATCCCCTTGCCCATAGCAGAGGAGCCATTCCAGAGCTTGGGAATGGATATTGTGGGGCCTTTAAATACCTCCAGCTCCTCAGGGAAGAGATTCATCCTGACTGTGGTGGATTATGCTACCCGGTACCCAAAGGCAGTCACTCTATCCTCACTGAGGACAGACAAAGTGACAGATGCCTTGCTTGGGATTTTCTCCCGTGTTGGGTTTCTGCAGGAGGTAATCACCGATCGAGGGGGTTTCTTCATGTCAGACCTAATGAAATGTCTATGGAAGAAGTGTGGGGTGGTGCAGAGATGCACGTCACTGTATCACGCACAAGCCAATGGGCTTGTGGAATGCTTCAATGGTACCTGAAAGTCAATGCTTCGGGCATTTGCTGAACAGCATGGGAGGGACTGGGAGAAATACCTTCCCCACCTGTTGTTTGCATACAGGGAGGTTCCCCAAGAGTCAACAGGATTTTTCCCCTTTGAGCTCTTGTATGGACGCCGGGTACGTGTGCCCCAGACTTGATCCAGGAGGACTGGGAAGGCAAGCACACCACTCAGGGACCTCCCATTGTGGATTAAATCCTATGGTTTAGGGAAAGACTAAAGGAGCTTATGGTGACAGCCCAGAGCAACCTGGCAGCTGCCCAGCAGAAACAAAAAGTATGGTATGACCACAGACCCAGAGCTAGCTCATAGATGGTAGGTCAGGAAGTCATGGTCCTTATTCCAGTCTGGAAAGACAAGCTGCAAGCTGAGTTGGCAGGACCGTACAGAGTAGTTAGGAAGGTAAATGATGTAAACTACATTGTGGAGTTACCTGGCTGTAGACAGACGGAAAGGATGTACCATGTCAACATGATGAAGCCATATGCAAATAGGGCTGACATGGTGTTTGCAATGTGTAGTCATGGGGAGGGGACAGATGAAGG
Source organism: Neoceratodus forsteri (assembly GCA_016271365.2). Taxonomy (NCBI): domain Eukaryota; kingdom Metazoa; phylum Chordata; order Ceratodontiformes; family Ceratodontidae; genus Neoceratodus; species Neoceratodus forsteri. The sequence continues at coordinate 624,106,491 of CM028135.1, forward strand.
AGACCTCCTTCTGGACTTGCTGGAGGAAAGTAAGCAGGAGTCCTCTGTGGAGGCAGTAAAATTGTCTCCGCAGCTGACCTCGGGCCAGATCCAGAAAGTAAGGGAGATTTTAGGAGACTTTGCCCCCTTGTTTACCACCAAGCCTGAACTAACTCCCTTAGCAACACACGATGTGGAGACAGGGACACAGACGCCCATACGGCAGATAGCATATTGGGTGTCAGAGGCTATCCAAAAGGACATTAGAAGGGAAGTGGAGGAGAAGCTGGATTTAGGGGGTAATCTCAAGATCCCACAGTCCCTGGGCCTCACCCGTAGTCCTTGTACCCAAGCCAGATGGCTCGACTCATTTCTGTGTAGACTATCATGGACTGAATGCAGTCATGAAGTCAGATGCCCACCTAATGCCCTGAATGGATGAACTCCTGGACAAGTTGGGAGGGGTGACCTACCTTAGGACCATTGACCTGACAAAGGGGTATTGGCAGGTAGAGTGGACGGACAGAACTAGGGACAGGTCGGCCTTCATCACTCCAATAGGCTTATTTGAGTTCAAAGTAATGCCTTTTGAAATAAAGAACACTCCGGCTACTTTCCAAAGGTTGGTGAACCAGGTGTTAAATGGTGCTGAGGAGTATGTCGTGGCGTACCTGGATGACATTGCCATCTTCAGTACCAGCTGGGAGGAACACCTGTCACACCTTAGGGAAGAGCTGGGCAGAATACAGAGGTTCGGTCTCACTGTCAAAGCCAAGAAGTGCCAGGTGGCCACGGGAGAAGTGACATACCTCAGGCATGTGGTAGGCTGGGGACAGCACCATCCTAACCAAATCAAGATAGAGGTAATACAGGCATGGCCTAGACCAGAAACTCTGAACCAGGTCAGGAGTTTTCTTGGGACAGCAGGATACTATCGAAAATTTGTACCAAATTACAGTGCCCTGGCTGCTCCCCTGTCTGACCTGACAAAGAAACAGATGCCCAAGAAAATTACCTGGGGTCCAGCCTGTGAGGAAGCCTTTACCAAACTAAAGGAGGCACTGTTCAGTGCTCCTGTTTTGACAAGTCCCAACTATAGTAAAACCTTTATAGTTCAGACGGACACCTCAGATGGGGGTATTGGGGAAGTACTGAGCCAGACATCCAGTGAAGGGAAGGACCAACCCATAGCCTACCTGAGCTAAAAGTTGCTCTCCAAGGAACAAGCATACTCCATGGTGGAAAAGGAGTGTCTTGCCCTAGATTGGGCCCTAAAGAAATTGGAGCCATACTTGTATAGGCAGCCTTTTGTTGTGCAGACTGACCACAACACCCTGGATTGGCTAACACAGATGGGGAAAAACAATGGCAGACTGCTCAGATGGAGTCTTGCTTTACAAGGGTATGATTTGAAAATCATACATAGGGCTGGAGCCAAGAATCAGAACTCAGATGGACTGTCTAGGGTCTATGAGGTGTGAACTGATTTGGGAAGCTCATCCCATGTAGGAGATAGAGACCCCAAATTCAGTATAGGTGGGGAGGAGTGTGAGGTAGACAACCAGATCTGAGTGCTGTATCACATTTTTTACTACATATAAAATATATAATGGGAAGGTCAGTTTGAGGAAACTACTATCTTACTGGAACTGACACATCAAGACTACCCAGGGATAAGTTCTAAGGACAGGACATAGCTAAACTGCAAATATCTGGGGTGCAATTACTTTGTCAATTTGCTTTCATCCCATGAAATAAGATTAGCCATTATTAATTCCCTCAGGGAAAATCCTTTGACTTACAATAGTTGTCAGGAAGAACTTGAGAGGGAGGGGTGTCAGAGAGAGAGAGAGAGAGAAGCCAGAATGGAAATTGAAGAAAGGTTGATGTTTGGGCCAGGGAGGACCCAGACAAATTTGGAAGGTCCAATATACTTTCCCGGGGAACCCTTGAATTACATCAGAGTGACCTTTGAGGTATAGATTCCAAGGCCCAGAAGGGATTAAAAAGGCAAATTCACTTATGCTTTGAATACAGTGACTTAGATCAAAGAAACTTTTGAAATGTATGTGTAGCAGAGCACAAACTGGTTTTGTCTGGTTAACCTGTGGAGAGGAAAGTCAGTGAGGTCACGTATTATGTTTTTTTAAAATATTTGATTTGGACATCCTGTATTGTAAAATATAGATTTTGATACACCAAGGCAGAGTTAGTGACATCATGAGAAGGCCGGCTCAGAACTGTGTTTAATTGCTGGAAGAACCTTGACAGAGTCACACCAGACAATATTTCTGACAGAGAAGACAGACCCTCAAAGCACTGAAAGAAAGTAAGCATTAGATTAGACCAGTCTGAATGTATTTATTGTAGGAACTGCAGTTTTACCTGTTTGTTTTAAGGCTGTATGTGTTGGGATATATTTTGTTCTGCAATTTTTGTTCTGTTTTGATATTTTAAAGTAAAGACATTTTACAACGGAAACTGTCTGGAGTGCCTTGACATTTCTTTTTATTTTAAGTGGAGCTTTTAAAGGTTATAAGTAACACTGTGTATGAGCTTATTGTATACCAAACTGGGAAATGGATAGAGTTCTCTAAAGTCTTGCATAGAGTTCTAAGGATTCATTTGAAAGACCTGGTTGGGTGCCCCTAGGCAAAGATATCTGGCCCCCCCGAAGACAGAATTATCTGAGCCTGATAACTGGGTATGCTAACAAGACGTTATCAGTTTGAATCCCTCCAGAGCTTGAGACTAAGGTGACTTGAACCCACAAAACAGACAAGAGGGTTACTTTGTTCTGTTCACTGTACACAAATCATACACTCAGAGGTTGGCACTTTGAGAGTAGAGGGCTGACTGGCTGAGTGAGTTTGTGACAAGGACAAGTAAATGTTTTAATACATTTACAGACAGTTACATAAACTTAAATTTTCTTCATAGAATAATTTAATATTAGTAACAGTGGTAGTACAAAGCAATTACTCAGACAACTTGAAAACTATAACTACTTTATAGTGTACATTGACACCCCATAAGGACCTCCTTGAAACTGAAATGCAAATGTCACACATTTATCAGGTTTCTAACAGGAATATTTTACTATCCTAAATACATTTCTTGCTTCAGTAACTGCTCAGCACATCTATTGCATGACCTACTTACTGACATGTTATACCTGCGATGCAATGTACTGCTGCTTACTACATCAATATCATGACCCATAAAACAGATGACTGCCATAACTAGGGAGGCAGTATAGCACAGTGGTTTAAGGCTCTGAACTACAAATCTGGAGATCTCAGTTTGAATCCCACAGCCCCCACTTGCATACTGGGTGACCCTGAGTAAGCCACTTAACTTCCATGTGCACCCAGGTTGCCCCTGTAAACAAGATTTAAGTTTAGTGTGCCACTCCTGGTTAAACAATTGAAAGAAAAAAAAAACAATATATTATTTTTCTTGCCTTATTTTGCTACTACAATCTTTGAGTAATACATTCATCCTTAAATGTACTTTTTATAGCTTAAGTGTTTGTGACCTAGGCAGAACTATACTTAAAATCTTACGCATAAATAAATCATCAGGATAGCATTTATTTCAGTAGTATCTACTTCCTTTTCAGGTGCCCATGACTCTTTTTATATATATTTATATCTTTTAACTTCAAAGCACTAAACCTATTAAAATGCACAAAACACAAGACTTTATTCTCTTCACACATCACTGTTAAACGTCAGGCCCCAGAATGGCCAAAAAAACGATTGTTAAACTTCACCCGTGCATGCCACTGTCATGCCCACTTCTCTTGCAAACAACAATCAATTAGGCAAACCCTATTCGTTTCTGTGCTATGCACTCTTATATCAGAGAGACATAAATCTTACAGAACTGCTAAAAAAATGTTATCAAGACTGGATTTCTGAATTAAAACCTATTGTTTACAGTACCTATGTAGATAATAGTTTACTGGCTACAAATGATGCTACAGACATGACAATAACAACATTTCTGCTTTACATGGAAAACTTCCATATAATGAACTTGTCATACAGGATTTGTGACCTTTAGTCTGCATGTATCTGACAAAGGAAAAGGCACCTGCTTGATCCTTTTTTTCTGTTTTATTTTTGTGCTCAACTTGCCCATTCTGTTAGAGCCAAATATTAACATGCTTAGCGTTAAAAAAAAAAATCTTGATGCCTATGTGTGTGTGTGGGGGGATATGCCTCGAAGCAGTTTCAGGCACTTCTTAATTACTTTCCCAGGCAGCTGTGAGAGTCGGCTATTCCAACATGATAGATTCACCTTATGCCCCTCCCACATGAACCAAAAAAAAGGCAGGGGTGGATCTTTCAGAGCTTCTCAGGTGGAGGTGGTGGTAGATCATACTCCCCCCCAAAAAACTAATGCTGCCTCTCACTAATCAGGTTCCAGTTCTTGTACCTCCTATTTAAGAAAGCAGATAATGCCCTGCAACCATTGACTAACATGAAAGCGTATGCATTTGAGGGCAGAAAACATTTCTTGGAGGAGGGTAAGGCGGAGGAAACTATTTACACCTTCAGTCAGTTCCACAGACAGAAAATATGACATTGGAGTCACATGGTGTAAGGGGAAGCAGCGTGCTCATCTCTCTCCTGCTACACCGTACAGTTTTCCTGCTTTAAACTACTCCAAAATTGCCTGGAAAAGTTCCTGCTTTTTTCTGCAGTCGTTCTACTGGATACTCAGTCAGCGCTCCATTGAGAACAACAAACAGCAACATCAGAATGGAGGCGGAGATGAGGCAGGAACTACCGCACCATACCCCCCACTTCTCCCAACAAGGCCGCTAAGAAATCTAGACAGCAACCTCTGAAGCCAGTGGTCTCTCCTGCAGCCAAATCTATCACAACCCCATTCACGGAAGAATACTTTCTGTAGAAAATGAAGCCACTCAGGGAAGTCTTACTAACACTGACGACAGATATTGCCACCTTAAAACAGGACCTGAAAGATGTCTTGAGACAAGCGAGAGACACGGAGGCAAGAGCAGTCTCACTAGAAAAGAGGTGAGTGGCTGTGGACCCAGAGATCATAGCCCTCAGAAAGCAAATGAGCAAATTGGAGCTCAAACTGGAGGACCTCGAGGGCCGCAGCTGTAGCAACAATCTGGTCATCATCGGACTACCGGAGGAAGAAGAGGGTTTCTCCCCCATCGTCTTCACCCAGAAACTACTGGACAAAGTTGCTCGCCCCTCACCTAATGGGCCTACATATATTGTAAAATGGGCCCATCGAGCTCTCCGCCCCAGCCAGCCTCTGGCTCACCTCTGCGGCCCTTCTTGCTGAAGCTACTGAATTATCTGGATAGACAGCATATATTGTCAAAACTACAGGGCATACAAGTTCTGATGTGGGAAGGGCACAAGATAAGAATTTCACAAGACCTACTAGCATCTATCAGGCAAAAGAGGGGCACATTTCACTCCACGATATCTCGCCTTATTACTGCTGGGGTCCTGTTTCGTATGCAGTACCATGCACAACTTCAAGTTCGGGTGCAAGAGAAGTGGCATTCCTTTGAGAATAATGAGCAGGCAGTGGGGGAGTTACAAGGGCTGCTGCCCAATCTATTCAAAAAGTGACAAGGTATCTACTGACCACATATTCCCTGGGTTGGTGATTTATTCTCTGTGCAGACACTGAGGTAAGGGGGGGACTTTTGGTCTCATGGATCTCTGAGCTGGGCGGACGCATATCCTCACAAGTGTCCTCACTGTGCTTTAAGGAATCTTACAGCCCATGGTATAACCAGAGGAGTGTCAATATGCATGCCTGATCAACAATGCAAACCACAGCCATTGGACCTGGCTCTTAAACTGTCTCCCACATCCTACCTTGGTGTCCTTTGGATTAAAGCCGTGCACATATACTGTTTATACTTTTCTTTTTCATGTGTGGCAGCTTGACAGAGTAAGAAGGAGTGGCACTCCTTGATGATGTGCACAATCGAGCGGGTGCAGCAGTTCAAACAGCAGTAAAGCGTCAGCGCGGATGTACAAACGTTTCTGGAGTTGCAACCAGTGCCGTGCAGTCTCACTGCAGCCTCTTACAAAACAGATAGTTTAATTCATAATCTCAAGTACTGAATTGTTTTCTAATTTTTTAACTGCTGCTTACTGAAGTTGGGAGGGTTTCTCCTCATCTATTTTATTTTGATCTGGACTGCTCACTATTCCAATATTTGGGTCTCAGCCACTGTCATCGTCCACACAAATTTGTACAAGGCAGCATAAAGTGGAGGGATTAGTTAACTTTAATACATTTGCCTCAGCAGTTTCTTGAGTTTTTTTGAGTTTTCTGATTTTGTTGAGATTTTTAGGTAGATGGGGGGCTGTTTGATGGGGTGATTTCTCTCAAGTTAATAAGGTGTTATTATGGTTTCTTCATTCCAGGCTGATTGCCAGGATGTTAAATAATTTTCTATCAAGAATCAATCTGTTTAAAAAAGGGTGGTGAGGGCTTTAAGTGCTCTGGCTGGCAGCATTGCATACCATATTGAGAGGAGGGGTAGACCTTTCATCAGTGCTAACAGCAATATCTGTAGTATCTGTGATTGGGGCGAAAGGAATATTTTCACATACTTTATATAAATGTCTCATCTCAGACATGAGGGGACTAAACAGGGGGGGCAGAAATTGTTTGTTTTCCATATTGGGACAGAGGGGAGGAGGAGGGGGGGCCCATGGTATAAGTATAAAGGGTTTAGTAGAGAAATTTGAAGAATATTACAGTAGTTACAGACGCTCAGAGAATTATGGCTTGTAAAGTGAATATTGTGTTTTGGAACGTCAAAGCGGCACGAAATAAACAGAAGAGATATATCCTATTGAAACACTTGAAAATAGTTAGGGAGACAAATCTCTTTCCTGCAGGAAACCCATCTACTGGAATCAGAGGCCATATGGCTGAGAAGGTTGCATGTGGAGCAAGTTTTTTCTGCTAGGTCTAGCTCGCAGAGCAAAGGGGTAGCGATCTTGGTGTCTAGGAATCTGGGTTTTAAATGTAGCCAGTGCATTGTAGACCCCCTGGGTAGATACGTCTTTGTGGTGGGGACACTGGAGAGGTCTGAGATACTTCTTGGCTCCATATATGGTCCGAATACAGATACCCCTTCTGTCTACATGGAGATCCTTAATCTTCTGTTGCCCTTCCTCTCTGTCCTGTTTTTGTTTGGTGGAGACTGGAACCTCCCTTTCTCCCCGGACATAGACAAGACAGGCAAACAGAGGTCAGGTCTATCTCTGGCTCAAAGGGCTATTAGGGGAAATGATAAACAACCTAGGATTGTGTGACCCATGGAGGGTTTTAAATCCCAACCTGTGGGAATATACATTCCGGTCTCTGGTAAACGGGACTTTCTCCTGCATAGACTACTTCTTGGTGAGTAAACAACTCCTCCCAGGCCTTATGGCATCTCAAATATCCCCAGAGGTCATCTCAGACCACTTCTTAGTATCTTGCACCATCTCCCTGACCCCACCCCAATGTGCGGAAACAGTTTGGAAAATCAATAACAGACTATTGAAGGATAAGTGGGTCCTAGAAAAGCTAAAAGCCTGTATTGCACAATATACACAAATTAATTTAAATTCTATGGACCACCCTGATGTATAATGGGGGGCCTAAAGTGTTGTATCAGAGAGGAACTAATCAGGATCGCCTCAATACAGAAACATAAAAGGGAAGGCCAGGCTAAGGAACTACTGGATAAAATTTGGCACCTGGAGAGGTACATCTCCCCATCATCCACGGAAACGCTCTATCAAGAACTGGTCTGTGTTAGGGCACAATATAATGATTTACTAGTGGTTAAAGTGGAATATGCACTCCTCAAAACAAGCTCCACTTATACTGATCAAAGAGAAAAAGCTGGTCGCCTGCTGGCCATGAGGGTAAGAAAGCAGGAAATCTCGAGGCTGATCAATGCAGTCTGTTCCAGGGCAGATGGTCTCCTCCTGACTGAGCCGACTGACACAGCAGCCAAATTCCAGTCCTTCAACAAAGCCCTATACAGGATTAGGCTGGACCCTTCCTCAATAGCCCAGATAGACGACTACCTGGATACAGTTAATCTGCTAGTCCTGTCCAAGGAACAACAATCCTTTCTGATTTCCCCACATTCAGAGGATGAGATTAGAGTGGCCATTCACAGTTTATCACTTGATAAAGCCCTGGCCCGGATGGTTTCCCCACTAACTTTTTTAAGGCACTGGAGGAGGAGTTGACCCCATGGCTACTTCGTCTGTTCCACTCCATCGTGGCGGACGGGTGCAGGGACTTACACTGCTTCTAAGCCCTAATAGTAGTATTGCACAAAGAGGGGAGAGATCCAGACCATGTATTGAGCTTCTGCCCTATCTCACTCTTGGACTATGACATTAAAATTCTAGCCAAAATTCTAGCTAACAGATAAGGTTGGGTTATGCCCTTTCTGATTTGTGCAGAACAAGTGGGCTTTATGGTTGGCAGAACAGCCTCGGACCAGGTGAGGAAATTAGATCACATCTTCTCTACATCTCGAAATGATACTGCTCCTGCTGTATTGATGTCCCTGGATGCAGAAAAAGCATTTGACAGAGTGGATTGCTGCTTCTTTTTAGGACATTGGTTCAGTTCTGTTTTCCTCCCCTCTTTGTGCAATGGATAAAGGCCCTGTATACTAACCCTACTGCCCGTCTATATTGTAACATAACATTTTCCTCTTATTTATCCCTCTATTCAGATACTAGACAAGGTTGTCCACTATCCCCCCCTACTGTTCAACCTGTACCTGGAACCTCTCCTGATATGTATTAAAATGGACCCAGTAATTAAAGGAGTAATGGTGGGGAGACAGGAACTCAAACTTTCAGCATATGCTGATGATATCCTCCTTCACCTTTCTAACCAGAGGGCGTCAATTACCAGAGTCTTGGAATTAATCCAAGAGTTTGGAACTCTGGCCAAATACAAACTGAATTTGAAAAAAAACATAATATTCCCTCTTAACTATCACACAGGGAAATTGAAGGATTAGGGTTACGGTGGGAACACAAAAAAATTAAATACTTGGGCATATATTTGACCAGGGAATCTAAATCCTTGAGACATTACAACATGGATACCTTAGTTCAAGTAATTCATCAGGACTTAAACAGATGGAGAGCACTGCCAATATCCCTATGGGGGAGAGTGAGTTTAATCAAAATGAACATTCTGCCCCTGGTCTTTTACCCCCTCAATATGTTGAACATTTGGCTACCTCAAGCCTGGTTCTCCAGACTTCACTCTGTTACTGAATTTTCATGGAAGGGCAAACAAGCTCATAGGGCATATGGAAAACTCACAGTCCCTAAATCAAAGGAAGGACCGAGGCTCCCCCTTTCAAATTTTATTATTGGGCCAGTCACACTGCAAAATATATGAGAAGGTCAGAAAGGCTCGATAATTCACCACCAGACCAATACATACCCATTTGGCTAAAGCTGGAAAGTGAACTCATCTCCTCACTAGGCATCTCTGCCCCAGCCCTTTATCATTTTTAACCCAAATTGCTTCCCCGGGCATTAGTTGGTACTCCAATTAGTATCTCCGTCAAGGTTTACACCCAACTATGTGCATCCCTTACTTATAAACATACACAAGACCCGTTCCAACCTTTGGTAGGTAACCAAAACTTTAAGATAGGTGGGAGATTGGTGAACGCCTCCTGGCTTCCCCAATTGGCACATGCCAAGATTGCCAACTTATGGCATGAGGGTCAAGTCAGAACAACAACGGATATCCTCAACAGATTCCACGTAGGCCCCTATTCAAGTTTCAAGGTGTTCCAACTCAGACACATGCTAATTGCCTCCCCAATAAAACAAACAACAGAGGATGGAAGCAGTTTCCTGCAATCACTCAGCACAGTAGTCACCCAACAGCGTGCGGTCTCTATCACATATAAGTTCTCAATAGGAAAAGCCTTCCCAAATCAAGATGGGTCCTCTCGTTACTGGAACTCCCAATTTCCAGAAGTAGCATTCGATTGGGAGAAGGTCTAGAAAGACACCCACCATTTCGTATCGCAAGACAGATTATAGCTGATGCAATTTCAGATTCTTAACAATATGTACTGCACTCTGATTAAGCTAGCTAGAATGGACAAGTCCCTCTTCCCGAACTGCAGATGTTGTATGCAGGATGTAGGCTCCTTATACCACATCATTTGGAACTGCCCCAAAATAGCGCCCTTATGGGCACTTATAAAAAAGAGAACTGATTCTCTATTGGGTATTGCTGAGTACATAGAACCGAAGGCATGCCTGGTGGGTGACTATTCCAACATAGGTGTCACTGAAAGGAAATATCACCTTGCAATGATGGCACTGTCTGTTAAAAAGTTAGTACTCAAACACTGGTTAGACAGCGACACTATATCCTATACTGAGTGGCTGCAGGAGCTCTTATTCAATCTCTTGGTAGAGAAGGTAATCACTAACTTACGTAACAAGATGCCCAAATTTGAGAGATACTGGAATAAACTGCAGATTTATACTCCCTTTAACAAGCACTGTGAATGTTTACTAGTATATCTCTTATAGTTGACTTTACTGCATCATCCTTGATACCATGGGTGGGGCAGACTAGAGGAGGGAAGGGGTATATTTATGATGTCTGTATTTTGCTTTCTTGTCTTGTTTTCTGTAGCCATGTTTTCCAGTAAAATGGCCTTTTAAGGCTGAATGTACAAATCAAATAAAATGTGTTGAATTTCAAAAAAAAATGACATCACTCCTTTTGTACATGCAAAACGTCTACAGGCTCCGCCCACTGCAGCCATAAAAACAGGCTTCAACTACATGGAATTAAAAAAAAAAAAAATACAGACACTTCCAAGAAAGAGTATGTAACTACAATATCTTTATTAAAACAAAACTTAGAAAATCACTTTAATGTTCCCTCTCTCTAGCAGGTGACAGTGGATACCCATTTCTCAAATTCCTACTGATCCTGTTACTTCAGCCACAGACCGAGGCGGAGCAGAGGTACAATAAGGCACATTACCAGACTCAGGACATCATCAATAGGGTTTTTGTCACACTGGGGATGCAGGGGTTCACTACAACTCATACCTAGCGAGGTGTTCGGGGTGGGTACTGCATGCTGCATGTTACACAACATAGGTGTATTGAAACACTTACAGTACCTGCACCTGAGGGTGATGATCCATGTCATAGCAACATGGTTGGCAAAGAAGAGGGGACACATATATTATGTCTAGAGATGAACTGGCAGACAGGACCCTGAGTATTGTGCAGGGTGTGCATGCAGGGCAAGGGTTCTACAGAACTATTTTACATAGTGCAGGGGTTGTATGTGTCGGGCATTGTGTGTGTTGGAGTGGTCATCTGTTATACAATAAGGTGATGAGCACAGTGGCATGAATGATGTATTCTGTGTTGTGTATTGGCATGTGGTATGCTCCATGTGTGCTGCATGATGTGTTCCCTGCAGTGATGGTGTGCTCACTCCTGTTGTGTGTAGTTATGCAGGTGTGCACTGTATTGCCTGCTGCCATCTGACTTAATACAGATTTCCCAGTAGCCCTCGGTGCACTTGTGCCATCGGTGTCATCCTGGTGTTGAGGAGAGTCTGTGATAGGGCACTGCTTGGACATCCAGAAACTGCCACCTCACTGTTGGCAGTGGCCACAAGATAGGGGGACAAGTGTAAGTGGGACACCCATGTGCTGTGGCCTGGCTGAGCTGCTTATGTCAGGCAGTGAGGCCCTTTTTGTGGATGTCAGTGAGGCATGAAAAGCCACCATCTACAGACAACTGGATGGCCACAAAGTCCTCCTGCATGACCACAACCAATGTGCACAGCCACCAAGATTGCAGACCAGGTGCTGTAGTTGCTCATGGCTGGCCCTGGTGCTCTTACACACAAAACATTGCAAACAAGCTATGCAGGGACTGCCACCTCAGGTGGCATGCATTGGGTGCCTGCTCTGATGGACCCACCAGGGAGTCAGTGTCCTTGCCCTGCTGCCCTTATGGATCTTATGTGTCCTGTGCTTTGCCCTGTGTCTCAATCAATCAATCAATCACTTTATTTAACCAGGCATAAACACCATTGAGCAAGCTCATTTTCAAGATGGCCCTGGACATTAATACAATACAGTGCACTTCATAAGATTACAATTACGGTGGACAGTGGTGCAAAACAAAAAAAAACATTGTGACGGTGCCTGTCAATATGGGCCTATACATACCGGTCAACATAATTAACATGCAAAGGTACATAATGATAAGCTTTACTGAATGAGAAGAGACAACAATCCCATATAGTCTCCGCTAAGTAAGAGTTCATACCTAAATTATAAAAATAAGAAGGTATTACGAATAGTGAAATTGGGGTGAAAGTCTGCCAGCCAAGAGGGAGGCCAGAATAGGTAAAAGGTAGAGAATAGGCAGGGCCATCTTGGATTAAGGGAACTAGGCTTGTAGGTCCTAGGTTTCTGTTGTTAGGAATGTGGGGTGGATAAGATACTTAGGCATAGGATTTGAGAGTGGCACCCGGGGCTTAGGGGTCATCAGCGTCTAAAACAGTTGCATGATTCTTTAAGATAATCCATTAATAGAGCTTTGAATATGAAAATGTTTAGAAGTGAGGATCATTTTAATGAGTCTGGCATAGTGTTCCAAAGTGATGGAAGTGAGAAGTTGATTGCTGCTGAGCCAAGAGTAGTTTTCACTCTAGGAATCTGGAAGCAAATTATGCAGAAGCGTCTCAGGCCATAGGAACCTTTAGCCCCTCTGAAGAGGTTCGAGATGTATACAGGGAGATTATCAGATAATGCTCTAAAAAAATGGAGGAGAGCATTCCATTTTCTCCTAGTTGAGAGTGAGATCCATCCCGAAACCTGGTATAGATGACAGTGATGTGTACCACGGGGAAGATTTAGGATAAATTTTAAAGCCCGGTGGTAAAGGGTGTCCAGTTTGTTTATCATTGTTGATGGGCAATGACTGTAAAGGAAGTCAGCGTAGTCCAGTATAGGTAGGAATGTAGTTTGTGCTAGTCTCATTCTGGCTTCTAACGTAAGTAGGTTTTTAATGCAATAGAATAAACCTAATCGCTGTCTTAGTTTCTTCGAGGTTTCATTTAAGTGGCACAGAAAGTTGAGCTTGTTATCCAGCCAGAACCCTAGGTATGTACAGGTATCAACTACTTCAAGGGGTTCATCCAAGAGTGTTCTGATCTGTTTGATATGTGGACATCCAGAAGTAGACTTTGGTGAGAGAATCATTGCTTTAGTCTTTTTGGCATTGAAGAGGAGCTTATGAGTGAGAAGGTTGTATTGGAGGGTGACAAAGTCTTTCTGTAAGTACTCATGGGCCAAATCCTAGGATGAATTTGTGGTACAGAGTACAGTATCATCTGCAAATAAGTGCACATTGGCTGTGCCCAGCGGCGAGTCCAGATTATTGATGTGCCTGTGTGTCACTGTGTGATGTGCATGGCTCTGTCCCCTGCATGTCTGCGACATGGTGTGATTGTGGGGTGGGTAAGGGACAGTTACTTGGACTGCATGTCCAGGGTCATGCCACTGTAGTAGGTGATTCGTGCTGTGTTGCTGGGGCTGTCTGTATCCACTGTGTTTCCATGTCTTGGTCGATGGTGTCCTGGTTGTCCTTGGACATGATGGGTTTGGGCTGTTTGGGGATGCAATGGATAGGTTACAGCATTAAGCACCTCTGAGAGACACAGTATATAGCCAGGTGTTTGATGCCCAGTGCCTCTAGTGCATCTTTCTTTGTCCTTTCATCCTTTATGTCCATGTTCTAATTCTAAACTGGTGCTGGCAATTATTAGCCTATGTGGTGCATACCTGGTGTAGTAATTGTCACATGGTGCTACCCTGGTGTGGTTCTGTGCCTGTATGCACCCTTAAGTATGTCAAGCCCCTTCTTCTCTTTAAGTGATTTGCACTACTACACAGCACAGTATGTGTCTTACTATGTCAGCCAATGCCAGAAATGTTCTCAGCCAGCTAGCAAGAGCCGAGTAAATAATTAACAGCAGAAAAGTAGTATAAATCCTGAGCTACTGAGCTAAAATTGAATATTTTCTCCCTCTTCTATAGTTTTATGCACAATCAACAAACAGCCAGAAAAGGGATCTGAAGCTCCGCAAGGGAACAAACTAAAATAAATTAAAGGGATTCTCCCTTTCCAAACTAACAAGCAGCTTGTAGGGACCAGAAAAGGAAAAACAAATCATACTTTTCTCTGGCATTTAACAGCATATTCAAGCCTAGGGCAAGTAGGATGGCAGAGTCATTAGGCCAATTTTATTTAAAATAGTAAAAAAGGGATTGGGACAGATGTTCACAACCTTTGGTGGCTTGGCACTGCAACTGTGAAGCTTGAGGGACACTGCCTTCCTAGAAACAAGAGGTAAAATACTGTATATATATATATATATATATATATATATATATATGAGTTTGAGAAATATGTGCACCAAACATCCATCCCCCCCTTCAAAAATGAAATGAAATCAAAATGTATAAAACATTCCTATGTGTTTTTATTATGTACCCCACCCCACACACACACACACACACACACACACACACACGCTGAAGAGCCTTCCTTGACCTAATTGAGGCGTTTCTTTGCAGTTAATTATTTTTATTGATTTTCAAAAAAAGAATACTACAGCAATTCAGAAAACACTCTGTGAAGCAATACATTCATATTGTTACAGTAAAATATGAAATATATAATATATATATATGATAGACAGACAGACAGACAGACAATATCAATTTCAGAGAAATAGTTACCAAGACCACATGTAGAGGGTAGGACTCACAAACTTCAATATATTAATACTAGGTCAAACAAGTACTTCAGTGAGGGATAGGTGCACCCTACTATGGACCCACTTAGATCAAAGGGGATCCTGGAGGGAAGAGGGACTTAGGGGCAGGACCTGGACTTAACTGAGGTGTATCCTTTTTCTGAGGTGCACACATTGCTGTATGTAGACCTCAACTGCACCATATGCACACCTCACAAATACTGCACATCTCAAGTGCACCTCAAGAAATTGTGCTTTTACTGATATATAAACCTCATCTGCATCTTACAAACTTTATATTTATGTGTGTATGTATGTAGGTATTTAGTTACTTTATATGTTTTTTTACCAGGAAAGACAAACTGAGCTGGTTGCAGCCTGTTTCTTGTTGTGGATTTGGAGGGAAGGCAAAGAGGAGTACAGTAAAACATAATATTAATTAGCAATGTAAGATACAATAATATTAAATAATATAAAAAATAACAAAATACAGTTGCTGAAATGAGTCAACTATAAATATAGACTAAACATACATTAGCCATAACAATGACAGGTGCACTGAAGAATTTATTCAGCACAGACTTGAGCAAAACCCAAGGTAAGATTATACTTAAGAAGAAAGAATGAAGGGTGGTGCAGATGCCACACTATGTGCTGCAAAGGGCAAATGCAAGAGTGAGTAGAGAAGTTACAAAGCAAGGATTGGGGGAGAAGACAGTTGAGGCAGAGTGCATAGTATAGGAAAGGGAAGACCATAGTTTAGGGAACTGGAAGGAGAAACCTGCTTGATTTCATGTAAGTAGTAAGTAATCATCAAATAGGGTGGCAGCTACAATCAAATAAGTATGAGGTGAGAGGAAAGCATCACCCAGATAAGAAGGCAACAATTATGTATAAGCAGGTGAGAGTATCCTCACCCAGCTATAGAGGTTAACAATGTAAGTAGACGCAAGTGAATGTAGGCCCTCACCCAGGTAAGGGGGCAATCAATTTAAGCAGAAACAAGATGGGGTTGGCCTTGCCCAGTTAGGAAGGCAGTCAAATTAATTAGAACTGACTGGTGGTAGGTCTCACTCAGATTAAGAGGCAGTCAAATTAATTTGAAGCAGTTGAGGAAAGGTCACACCTAGATAGGAAGGCTTAAGCAGAAGAAATTGTGGTGGGGTGGGGGCAGTAGAAACAACATGTGGTGGATCTTGTCGAGAAAGGGAGGCATACACACATTAATAAAGAGTTATATATTCTTGAGAATCAGTTAAGGCCATTGTGCAATTTATAAGCTATTACCATCCTCGTGTGTTTTAAACAGCACTACACAGTTAGTATTAATAGCTTCTACATAATCATTTAGCAGTGTACACCAACTACACATTAAAACATAACATTTAAATGTGTACCCCTCAACTGCACCTTACAGACTTAGAACTTAGCCATCCCATCGACATCTGCACCTCAAAAACATAACTTTTTGCAGTATACAATTTAATCTCATCTTAACTTCTCCTTGTGTTACTGATCTTTTGGCCCTCTAGGGACACCATTGGAAGATATGATATTTAAATTCCCTTGCAGTATTTCCTGGTTGCTGGCAGTTTAATCTCAGTTGAAGCTTTATGTTTAGCTAATCAGTGTTTACAAAATAGCCAGTCTTCTTCAAGAGTTAGACGGACAATTCCTTGTCTATATAACAGATGGTTTACATTGCCTTGCCCTAGCCTTGCTTCATAAAAGATATATCTTTTGAATGTGGTTCCTGTGGACATTGCTCCATTTAGCTATTTAATGCAGGAATTCCAATGCGTTTTGTTTTTTCCAGTAACTAGGCTGGAGTGGTGCAGAGGAAGGGAAGTGCACCCCTTGTTAGTACTTTTTAAAGTTTAAACTTAATTAGATAATTAAGCAAATAGTACTTACTTTTTATGTTTGCCTTGTGCTTGAGCAAGGCAAACATCTTGGTATGATAGTAGATTATGAGAGATGTGTCACTGTCAGTCCAATTCAGGGAAGTCTGCAAGGGGCTTGACAATGTCAGACCAACCATAAGTGGGACTGATCATGACATTCTTCTGGTGTTGTTGGGCATAAACTTTGTGTATTTCAAAGAAAAGAGCTGCCCCAATCATAGGGTGGCTCTTTCTTTTGATCTGCAGAATGCTACCCAGCAAACAGAGCTCATCAGCATCATGATCAACCTTCTATGGTCCTCACTCTCCAATATAACAACAATCCCTCCCACCCCTTCCTTCTTAATTTTCCAACACCAGGGTTCCGATTCCCGGTTCCAACTAGTACCCCTCACCCACCCATTTTCACTGTGCAACACCCTGTAAAAAATTAAAATGTCTATTGCTGTCTGTTACGACAGCTAGCCCATTGCCACTGTTACCCCCCCACTCTACGTTTCACTCATTACCCACTACCCCATACCCCATACTTACTCACCAGGGGTCCAATACTGTAATCCTCACTGAACTAGAGACACATCTTAACTCTTCAGTGCCAGACTGGGAACTGAGGAAATCAGGTATGTGGTTCAATGTATTTCAATGGGTTTTGAACTTGCCCTCATAACTTGGTCACTGGTTCCCTGGAAAATGGAACCCCTAGTGGCTATACCACTGATGGCCATCCTCCACTTGGTGCTGTATCTCTTTTTTTTTTTGCAATTTAAAGTTTATTCAACATTATTCAAATACAGAGAGAGGGTCTCCTGTTTACATACATATGGCCAATGTACAAAATGTCGGTATAAACTTAGAAAAAGGATCCCCTCTCCCCCTCCCACCCTCCGTTCACACAGTGAAAATCTCTCTAGTAATAAAATCTCTACTACCAGGTGTAGAACTTCCATGTACTCTGAAGTGGATACAGAGTTAGCAAAGAACCTCAGTGTTTGAGAAATTTCTGTGACTGGTTATTTAAACTGGCAATAGTCTTCTCTAGACGAAGGTTGGCCAACAATTCCTGTAACCATTCACTGTAAGAAATTTTCAACTCATCCTTCCAATGTTGCAAAACCAGTCTCTTAACAGACAACGCAATACGGGTTATGTGATATTTTCTGTTAGTAATAGTAACTGAAGAGAGATCCCCCAGAACACAAATTTCTGCTGTGAAAAATTCTGATAGACCCAGAAGGGGGTCAACCTTTTGTTTAATGGTGGTCCAAAGGGAGGCTACCTTAGGGCATTCCCAGAAGATGTGAAAAAGGTTGCCCTCGTTCTGCTGGCACCTGGTACAAACAGACGAGGAGAGCAAGCCTAATCTCGCCATCCTCTGGGGAGAATAATAAAGATAGTGCAGTAGTTTAAACTGTATCAGATGTAGTCTGACTTGAGTCACAAACTTGTGACAGGCCTTCCATGGGGAGGGCCAATTGAAGTCATATTCAGGAAAAAATGTGGTCCAGTACGGGGACGCACCAAAACAATCTGGCCACTTCCAATTATACAATATCTCATACAATTTGGAAACAGCGTGTGGGAGGCCCACATGGGGGATTAATTCCGAGAAAGGTAAACTCAGGGATGTTGGTGGCGCATTACCAAAGCATTTTATTATAAGGTGTCACAACTTGTATATTCTAAAGATCGCAGAGTTAAGAATATGAAATTTGTTGAGGATTTCAGATGAGGTTAACCACTGGCCATCTGGTTTCCAAAGGGTGGAGAGAGAACAAATTCTCTATCGGGGGATCCATCTCAACTGTAATGGCCTACCATCGATTGTGAGATTGGGATTACCCCACCAAGGTTGAGTTGGGTCCAAGGTATGCTTATACTTCAGGAAAGAGCAGAGCTGCGAGTGGATACGAACGGATAATGCCACGGGAGTGTTTTTAAGCATGGGAGGTAGAGACCTTGAATTAACATGTAATAATGCCGCAGGGGAGAGCCCATGGGCATGTATTAGGCTCTTCTCTATTTGGAGCCAAATGGGAATGTAGGACTGCACCTGTTGGGGGTAGTCCCACCTGAGCCATTGCAAATACTTGTTTAGATGACTGGCCCAATAATAGAGTCCTAAATGGGGAAGTCTCAATCCCCCTTTCAATTTCGATGTCAAGAGTTTATCATAAGCTATCTGGGGCTTTCTTTCCGACCAAATGTAGGCTGAGAAGATCCAATGGATTTTTTTAAACCACTTCAGCGGCAACCAAATGTTTGAAAGATTTAATGGGTAGAAAAGCCTCAGAAAAACGTTCATCTTGATGACATTGATTTTGCCCCAAAGAGATAGGGGGAGTAACACCCACCTATTGAGGTCTTGTCTAATAGTGGATGTTAAGGACTCTAAATTTAATTGGAAAAATCTATTTGGCTCCCTGGCCAAGTACAGTCCCAGATATTTCAATATGTTGGGTTGCCAAGAGAAACCCACTGATGTCGCTACAGTCTTTAAAGCCTTGTGGTTCAAGAGAAAAATTACCGTCTTGTCCTCGTTTAACTTATAATTAGACAGAGAGCTAAATTCTCTTAGTGTGATCAGTAATGCAGGTATGGATTCATCGGGTTGAGATAGTTGAAGGAGTAGGTCATCCGGGTATGCCAGCACTTTGACAGTGCACTGCTGAATACCTACTCCCTGAATTTCCGTATTATCCATAATCCTCTGGATTAATGGTTCCACATAGATACTAAACAACAGAGGGGATAAAGGACAACGTTGCCTGGTGCCCGCATGGAGCCTAAAGGAATCAGACAAAACCCCATTGCAGACAACTCGAGCCGTGGGAGATTTATATAGGACCCTTATCCACTTTATGAAGAGAGGGGGGAACCCGGAAGCTGTAAGTGACTGAAACAGAAAATTCCAGTCAACCCTGTCAAATGCCTTTTTGGCATCCAAAGAAATAAGCACAGCAGGAAAGTCAGCATCCCTGGAAGCCGAGAAGACATGCGAGAGGGTTCTAAAGTGGTCGACCGAAGATCTCCCTTTCATCAAACCTACCTGTTCTGGACCTAGAATATCCGGCAGGACAAGAGTCAAATGATCCACCAGGAGCTTCATTAAGATCTTTAGGTCCTGATTGAGGATCGAGATCGGTCTATAGCTCTGGACCTGCTGGGGAGGTTTACCGTGCTTCAATATTAAAGTTATCAAGGTTTCAAACAGGGAATCGTCTAGAGCTTGGCCGGAAAGAACATACTGGAATAGCGAAAGCAATCCAGGTGCTAATTGAGCCGCAAAGGTTTTATAGAAATTGGCAGAAAATCCATCCGACCTGGGCGTCTTGTCCACGGGTAGGTCCCGAATAACCCTAAGTATCTCCTCAAAGTAATA
Organism: Neoceratodus forsteri; assembly: GCA_016271365.2. NCBI lineage: Eukaryota > Metazoa > Chordata > Ceratodontiformes > Ceratodontidae > Neoceratodus > Neoceratodus forsteri. Next base: position 624,126,633 of record CM028135.1, read on the forward strand.
GGGGTAATCAGGAGGACTTCTGCAGGTCTGAGATTTGAGGTAACCTGATTCAAGAAAAATAGGAGGATAATTGGGAAGCAGAAGGAGGGTCCTCCATAGGGCTATACAATTTTGCATAATAAGAGCGAAATTCCGAAGTTATATTCGCTGGGGAGGTTATGAGAATAACACTCTGTTGTGAACGGACTGCAGCTATCAATCTATGGGACTCTAACTGTTTAAATTTGAGGGCCAGAAGACGCCCTGCTTTGCTTGCCTGATCTACTTGATAAGACTGAGTTTTTAAAATAGCAAACTCCTCTTTTTTTCTTAAGATATTCAGGTATGAGTCCCTAAGTTTCACAACGGTTTCTCTGACTTGCTCCGAGGATTGGGGGGAGTATCTCCTCTTTTAGACCTGTGCAAACATCCTGGCTAAAGACTAGGCTGCACTGTCCCTCTCCCATCATCATCCAAGCCAGTTCCTATTCCCACTCCACCCCCTCACTTCCCTTCATCCTCATTAGTAAAAAGGGCCATCACCTTCTCTTATCTGCCATCTCCTCACTGACTTTCCCTGGTTTGTCTCCCCTCACCCTCTGCTGCCCCAGACCATTTTTTCTCTCCTCACTTTTCCTGCTTGCTGGTGACATGGAACCCAACCGTGGCCTGGTAACCCCTTCTGTTGCCCACAGTGACCCCATGTGGATTAAGAATTGCCCATCTAAATATGTTTAACCTCCTGTCCAAGCATGCAGAGTTAGAAGCATTGGTCTCCGTATACACCCCTGATATTCTTGACATTACAGAAACTGGCTAAAACCTGCCACCCCTGACTCCAGCTGTTACCTACCTGGCTACACCATAATGACCACGGTGGCTTAAAGAGAGAAGGTGGGGTACTATCCTATTTTAAAGACACTTTCAGCACCTCCTTAATCTCCTGCTCAACTGTCGGCTCCCCCTGTGAGTGGCTCCTTACAGAAACAACCATCGGGTCCTCAAAAAAACTTTACAATGGGTGCTAATACAATCCTCCCAAGGGTGACCTAGGTTGGCTTACTCATCTACTGAATGGTGTAGCAACCCTCCCCCCCCCGGAAAGCCATTGTACTGGGGGACTTTAAACTAAATTGGTGTGGAAATGCCCACTCTGAGTGCTAAGATCTCTTAAAACAACTTAACTTCTCCCAAATCATTACTGCCCATACTCACCTAAACAAACGGTCCCAAACTCATTCCATTGGACTGGATCCTAATGAAACACAAAGACATGATCTAACATGCAGGTGTCTTATATGACTCAATCAGTGACCACTCTCCCACCTACTGTGTCTGGTCCTCTAAATCCTCCTGCCCCCACTCAAATATCTAACTTTCAGGGATTTCTCTAAATACAATGCCACCTGCTTACTTGTGGATGTCAGGGCAATCAACTGGCTTGCCCTGCCATCTAAGAGGCATGCTTCCTTGGCCCTGGTCTTTCTTATCTCTGCTGTCTAAGATATTCAGGGCAGACACTTCCCCTTTACCACCCATAGAGTGCATGGGTGAGATACCCAATGGTTCACAAGGGACCTCATTAAGTTAATCAAAGAATGTGATGCCAAATGGGCAGCCTACAAAGCCTCCCCCTCCCTGCTTCTCTGGAATGAGTACAGATTCCTGAGAAACTGCTGCAAAAGGAGGATAAACTCATGTAAAGCTGGGTATTTTGGGAACCTCCAGACCTGCAGCCTTGGCAACCTGAGGCATTTCAGGTCTGCAATTCGTTCCTTGGTTGCCGCGGGGACCAAGCAAGCTCTCTTACACATTCTCACCCCATCTGGACCCATGTCTGACCCTACCCTAGTCGCTAATGCCCTCAACATAAAATTTGCAAACCAATCTGACTACCTTGCAGTGCTCCCCCCTTACAATCCTGAACTCCCCCAGTCATAGCATGCCACCATTCTATTTTAGAGCTATCTCCCCCTGTGAGGTCATTAAGCTTCTCCAAAGCCTCCCAAACAGGGGTAATGCTGGCATTGAGGGACTCTCCCCCTGTTTCCTCACAGTCATTACCCATGCCATAACTACACCATTGACAAAAATCTTTAACCTCTCCCTCACCCAATCTTCTGTCCCCTCTTATGGAAACAGGTTCAGGTTGTTTCCATTTCTAAATCTGGTGATCCTGTACAAATAGATAACTACCACCCTATCTCCATCCTTTCACACCTAAGTATGCTCCTTCATAAAGTTGTCCAGAGCCAGATCAAATATAACCTTCTCTGCCCACAGCAGCATGGTTTCAGAAAATGTTACAGCACCACCACAGCCCTGGCCTGTTTGATGGACCATGTGCTCCAAAATATGAACATTGGAAGCCGGACAGGTACCATCTTTGTGGACCTCTCAAAGACATACAACTTGGTAAACCAAGGCATTCTCCTCAACAATCTGCAAAATGTTTGCTATTTCCCCACATCTTTTGCCTAGTTTCAAGATTACCTCTCCAAAACACCCAAACAGTCTGCCTTGGTGGGGTCACCTCCTCCGCAACACCTGTCACTACTGGGGGTCCCCAGAACTCAATCCTTGGACCCCTTTTATTCTCCATCTCTATAAACTCCCTCTCCAAAGATAGTCTCTCATGTAAACCATTACTTTATGTGGATGACCTTGTACTATTTCATAATGACTGGTCTCTGGCCAGCTTCTCCATGACACTTTCAATGAATTACTGAGCCACCTATTAGTGGTTCCTGAAAAAAAGGCTAATTGCCAATGCCAAGAAGACCAAAGCAATGCTATTTGGCTCTAAACCCAGGCTATCTAGGCTAGCAAACACAAAAAGTCTCCTGCTGGTCCTATTCCCTGATGATACACCCCTAGAGACCATTATCTCTTTTAAGTACCTTGGCATTATGCTTGACCCACCGCTGATCTTCACTGACCATATCAAGGTCACTAAGCAATGCATCAATCAAAGATTGGGAGTGCATACTGGATAATCAAATACCTCACCTATGAGGCCTGATTTGCCATTGCCCATGGCACCCTCCTCCCACAGTTGGACTATGACTCTACTATCTATACACATACCTTTTCCTCTAGACTTGCTAGGCTAAACTTTGCTTTCAATAATATCTGTAGGTTGTCCCTTCTAGCACCCTCCCTTACCCATCACTGCTCCTTCTACCAAGCACTTAAATGGCTTCCCCCTCAGGCCCACTGCGACAACTTGCTAGGCTGTTCCATTGATAAATCCTTCCAGGGATAAACTTGGATCCCCTCTGTCCTCTCTCCTAAGTCCTAAAACATGCCTTCATGACCTCTGCCACTCCTCGAGCTTACTAGTGGAATACCCCCAGGTCTCCACTCCTAAGGGCCAAAAACACCTACTTGTCTGTAGCTCCTCACCTGTGAAACAGCCTTCTGGCTTTCCTGCACTCCATTAACTCCCATTGTCAATTCAAATCTCTTTACAAAGTGCACCTAACAATAACCTTCAAATGTTCCTGCTCCCTGGGTTAAACGACTCATAAGCGAGTCTGCCACCTCTCCCCTACTTGGTAGTTTCCATTACCTTACTGATGATTTTATGGGGCTTGACAAGTCACTGTATTATTCCTCAGACCATTATCCCTACACATTTCACTTGTCCTTTGTTATTGTATTGTAATATGTCTAATTTATACTCCTCTGGCTGTTATGTCTTGCACTTGCTTGTTCTTTGCCACTGTAATTAAATATGTACCCTGTTTTACTCCTCAGGCCACCATGCCTTGCACTATTTGCTTGTCCTTGTTAATGTGCTTGAAATATGTACAATTTATTTGCCTGTATGCCACAAAGTGCCTTGTACTTTGCAGCATTATGATGTATTATAATTGGTATTGTTCTACTGTGCTGTCTTCATGGCCTGAGTCATGCCTGAAAATGGTCCTCGGATCAGTGCACCTACCAGGAAAACAAATAAATAAATACTTTTTTAGCAAATTTTCATCATGACCTTTTTGGAACCCCACCTAATTAACAAAGGCAGTGAAATTATGCAAATCCATCTCAAAAGGTGATTTAGCAGTGACGGTGCAAAATCACCTTTTGGGTGGGATTTGAACATTTTCTCTGTCCTCATTCATGAGGTGGGGTCATAAAAATGCTATGTTGAAAATTTGGGGTGAAAATATTAAACAAACAAGTTAGAACGCATGTTGAAATTTTTAAATGCATGCTGGTAATTTTGGTAATTTTCAATATTTCGACCCCAAATTTTCAACATAGTTAATTTTTTTCACACTATCTCATGAACATGACTGATGTCATTTTTCAGATCCTGGCCAAAATGCATTTTTTCACACTTGAGGTAAGAAATCACCTTTGGGACAGGATTTGAAAATCTCTGCCCTTGTTCATTAGTTAGGGGTTATAAGATGGCTATGTTAAAACCTTTTGGTTAAAATATTAAATAAACAATGATGTTACATAGATACATAGATTCATAGACACCATCAGCAGATATGGGCCTATGGCCCACCCAGTCTGCCCATTTGAGCTTGTAAGTTTTCTTTATGTTTTTCTAGAAGTCTGTTGCCCCTTACCCCTGACCTCCAGAATTCCCTTATGTCTATCTCATGCATTCTTAAATTCCTTGATTGTTTCTTCCCCCACCACTTCCTCTGGCAGGGTGTTTCACTTGTCCACTACCCTTTCTCTGAAGACATTCTTCCTCACGTTTCCTCTGAATTACCCTCCCTCTAACTTCATCCTATGCCCTCTAGTCCTGGAACATCATTTTCACTGGAAAATTGTGTATTCCTGTGCCCTATTCCTCCATGTAAGGTACTTGTATCTCTATCATATCCCCTCTCTCCCTTCTCTCCTCCAGGTAGTACATATTCAAGTCCTTCAGCCTGTCCTCATAGAACTTGTGATGCAATCCCTGTACCATCTTTGTTGCCCTCCTCTGAACCTTCTCAACCCTGTCTATGTCCTTACAAAGGTAAGGTCTTCTGAACTCTACACTGTACTCCAGGTGGGGCCTCACTAGTGTCTTGTGTAGTGGAATTATGACCTCCCTTTTCCTGCTGGTGATGCCCCTGTCTATGCATCCCAGCATCCTATTTGCTTTATCTGCTACCTTGTTGCACTTTTTCCCTATCTTGAGGTCATCAGAGATGATGACCCCAAGACTCCTTTCCTGCTTAGTGCATGCTATATCCTCACCCCTAACTGATATGTTGTTCCAGAGTTTTTGTGCCCATAGGCATTATCTTGCAATTATTTGCATTGAATTTCAATTGTTAAATCCTTGACCATTCTTCAAGCTTCTACAGGTCCATCCTCATTTTGTCTAAACCCTCTGGAGTGTCCACTCTGTTACAGAGCTTCATGTCATCAGCAGACAGGCAAATTCTGCCTTCTTGGTCCTGCACAATGTCACTGATGAAGATGTTGAATAGGAACGGTCCCAGCACTGATCCCTGTGGTACTCCACTGGTCACTCTTCCCTCTGTGGGGTGACAGCCATTTACTACCACCCTCTGTGTCCTGCCACCCAGCCAATTACCTACCCACCACACTACTGTCCTGCCCAATCCCATATTCCCCACTTTGTTTAATAGCCTTCTATTTGGCACAGTGTCAAAGGCCTTGCCAAAGTCCAGATAGGCCACATCCACTGCCCTCCCCTGATCCACCTCCCTTGTAACCCAGTTGAAAAACTCAATGAGGCTGGTCTAGCATGACCTCCCCCAAGTGAAACCATACTGCCTTGAGTCCTGTAGTCCATTGGCAACCAGATGTTCCACCAACCTCTCCTTCAGTAGTTCTTCCATGATCTTCCCCACTGCCGAGGTCAGGCTGACTGGTCTGTAGTTCCCCACTATCTCTTTTTTCCAACTTTTGTAAAATAGGACTATATCTGCTGTCCTCCAGTTTTTGGGTACCTCCCCTATTTCCAGTGATCGTCTAAACAGGATTGCCAGAGGTTCAGCCACCACCTCTCTTAGTTCCTTTAGGACCCTGGGGTGCACCCCATCTGGCCCCATTGCTTTATTGACTCTTATTCTCTTCAGTTCGTTTAGGATCCTTTCCATGTAAAGGGACTTGTGTTCATTTCTATGCCATTCCCACCCCTTGTACTTCCTTCAGGCCCATTACTCTCCTCTTCCTCGGTAAAGACAGAGCAGAAATATCTGTTCAGTAAGTCAGCTTTACTGTTGTCATCCTCCATGTGGCCTCCATTCTGCCCCTTCAGTCTCACTATCCCTCCTTTGCCCTACTTTTTTAATTGATGTACCTGTAAAAGGTTTTGCCCCTCTACTCACTGATTTTGCAATGTGCTCATCTGTCTAAGCTTTGGCTTCCCTGACTGATCTCCCTGCCTCCCTTTGCTTCTTCTGGTACTTCTCCCTATCCCCTTCTGCCTGAGTCTATTTTTTATTGCCTGAATGCGATCTTTTTGGCTTTCACTTTCTCCGCTACCTCCTTGGAAAACCATAATGGCCTTCTCTTCCTTTTCATTTGCTAACCTGCTTAATGCATAATTCTGTGGCTCATGTAATGCCCATTTCAATTATTGCCCCTGATTCCCTTTCCATCCCCATTAATGCCTCTTTCAAGCATCTCCCTATTTTCCTAAAGTCTCACCCCTTAAAATTCAGGTTACGTGTATTTGTGCAGTTTGGTTCTGCTCCTCCTGTGATTTCAAACCACAGAGACAGGTGGTCACTGTTCCCCAGGTGCTCCCCCACTGTTACCCCTATCACATTGTCCCCATGTGTGAGCATGAGGTCCAGTATTGCCTTCTGCTGAGTTGGTTCCATAACCAGTTGCTTGAGGAAGGCACCTTGAAGTAGGGCTGTGTGAATACCTTTTCCCGAATATTCGGTATTCAGGTCTCAAGTATTCGGTATTTGGTATTCGGCCAGAAAAGGTGTTTATTTAAGAAAACTTTAAAAAAGCACTTTAGCAACAACATTAATCACCCATTGAACCTGGTACACCAGATACACTTTAATGACACTTCAACCACCAACATAGAGCTCTCAGAAATGCAACACAAGCTTCATGTGGCACACTCGATCCACCACACCACACACATAGTACTCTGAAAGTGATATCAAGCATTGCATTGGGTCAGCACTAGAGGGTGTTCATGGTCACAGACACAGGGTAGAAGGTGCTTTGGTGGGGAGGTAGTATAGTGCAGTGGTTTAAGGCTCTGAGCTGCAAATCTGGTGACATCCAGCAGACCAGACCTGGGTTTGAATCCCACAGCTTCCACTTACATACTGTGTGACCCTGAGCAAGTCACTTAACTTCCCTGTGCTCCCAGGTTGCACCTGTAAAAAAGCTTTCAGCTTAGTGAGCTACTCCTGGTTAAACAACTAAAAAAAAAAATAGTGGTAGCAGTGGCTGCAGTAGTGGTGACAACTGAAAGGGTGGCTGCTGCAAGAATGGCACCGGTGGTGGTGGGAAGCACACTGGCTGTGGATGTAGCAGCCATAGTGGTAGCAGTGGGAACACTGGTGGTGGTGTCTGCTACTTTCTGCACAAAGCATGTATGCTCTAATGCCTCCCCCCCCCACTACTGCACAAGAGGATGTGACAGTGAACGTACAGATGGAACAGGTGGCAACACTTGTAGTACTTGTACTGCCAATGGTGTTATTAGCAGTAGTACTATTACCAATGCTGCAAGAACTAAAAGGCTTGCTTGGGGAGAACAATATTTGAGCCCACCAAATAAAGAGAGACACATGGATGTCATTGTCTATGTAGTCTATCTCACCACCTTCTCTGGAAATGTATCAGTTATCAATGATATACAGTGGAGCAAGACAAGATGCAGCTCAGTACTTTGCAGTAAATGACATGCCACAAAATATTGGATGACTAGAGGACTTAATTGCCATGAAATTGCACTGCTCCTTGCAGCATACTTTAGCATTTTCAATAATTTTGCAAGATACTGCATTGCATACTGTCTGACACCACTGTATGATCTGTTTTACAATCTTGATGCAGTGTTTCATCCTTGGGTATGTTAGTTGTGGATTGTTTTGTTACAAGGGCATCTCAGTAGCATTCATTTTAACTTCACTTATTTATGGTGTGTTTTTCTTTAATGGTTGTATATTCATAGTGTGTTTGTAAGTTTCCAACATGCACCCTGACAAAGACCAGGTTCTGGTCAAAGCACCAGGACTCTATTGGCAACCTCCAGCTTTAGCACAAACAAATGTATTGGTAACTTTATGCTCCACTATTCTTAACTGTATTTTGTTACCCCCCTTCCCCGAGTGCTTCCTTTGTTCTACATAGATTGTTTGAGGGTTTGGCAGCCCAGGGACAACACTAGCAGTAATTGCCTGGATGTGCTGTACATTTGTGGGTCTATCATCCTGTCCCTCACCACTTGGGGCCAGCGGTGCATATGCTTTGCTGGGGCTGGACCAAGCATGTTTGCAAGGTAGCTAAAGACATGATGGATCAGGTCACTAGTGGTTACTGTGTAAAACACAAACTATTACTACGTAGTACCTGTGTGTGTGATGCTTTACTTAGTGCTTGTGGAACTACAGTAATACACCAACCTTTCCAGTTATACTGCACCACAGAAAAGTAGCAGTAAAGAAAAACACTGCTACTAAGAAGGAAGAAGAAAAGGACAACCTATTTAGTAAAACATGGAACCAAGCAAGGAACATAGAGGATTGTGTATGAGCAGTCATACACAACAAGGCAGTTGAGATCGAGAGGTTTCCGGGGTAACCAGAGACCTCAAGAGCGCAGCACGAGAGGTTGTTGACCACGGTAACCTCAAGATCTAACAACTGCCTTGTTTGTGTATGGTTGCTCATAAGCAATCTTTTATAGTGTATGGGCAACCATAATCAACACTCTGTGATCCTCCAAACAAGTCTACAAGTAAAAATAAGGCTTACTTTGGGATGTGTAGCAGCGCGCTGACTTCCGTGTCGCCGTGGACTGCTCAATTGCGCATGCGCAAATGCGTTTGATCTTGTTGTGCTGCACCGGTGATGTACTCAGTGCAGCACAACAAGATCATGATGCACCGAGTGCAGCACAACAACGCTGTTCCAGGCATGGATTTCCATGTGGAACAGCATTCCACCATACACTATAGACAGATGACATACAGTCAACTCAGTGAGACAGGCCTGCCACACTACGGGCGGGGGCAGCCAACACACTTTCATATGGACAGGGATCTAGCCCCAGAACCAGATGACTAACAATAATTATTCAGTGAGTCAAGCCTGACTGGCTTAGAAAGAAGAAGTTTGTTCAAAATCTGTGTGCTCACAGCTGTGCACATGTGTGGCCCTGCCTCATGAAAAATATATTAAGTAAGCACATGCAGGGTGAAGCCTCACAAAATCAAATATTATGCACATATACAGCAAATCGTAAGCAGTGACCTGCAGGAGGGGGAGTTAGTAGACACCCTCATCAGTCATGTAGGGAACCAAGCCTGGAACCAGATAAGAGCAAAAAAACAAAACACAAAAATAAAATGTGCTTCACCCAAAAAATCACACTGGAGCTATGTCAGACAGCAGCAGAGAAGGGGTGTTAGCAGACAGCCCTCCTAGTCCCTGTAACTGAGTACAGCAATAAGAACAAAATACCTGTCAGAAAGCCAAACATAGCTTTTCTGACACTGATCAAAAAAACTATACTGACCCAAAAAAGCCTGTGAAGCAAAAATCTTTTTCCTTTTTAGCAAGTTTAAGGTCTCAAAAGTACTGCAGAGCAGCTCTCAGAAACCACTGTCTCCTCTCTTCTACCAGCTCAGAGTGAGGAAGTCACATGGTGTGCTTGCCTTTGAGTTAAAGAAACAGTTTTTGACTGGTCAAAAAAGCTCTGCAAGACTTAGAAATCTCACCTAATAGTAGTTCCTGAATAGTGGCCGAATAGTGAACTATTCGGAAAATGCATCCGAATATTTGGGAAGCATACTATTTGAGGCATTCAGAAAATACTATTCAGCCCATGCACAGCCCTACCTTGAAGGGAGTCCAGGATAAATCTGCTTCTGGTTGATGCTGCTGCTGGGAGGCTCCAGTCCACGCCTGAAATATTGAAGTCTCCAACCAGCACCACCTCAACTTTGTCTGCCATCCTTTGGATGGCTAGCATCAGCTCCCTATATATCTGTTTCTTCCTCCTGGGCTGGTGGTCTGTAGAACACCCCTGTGTGGATGGCTGACCCAGTTTCCTTTCTGGCTTAACCCACAGTATTTGTGCCCCATTTTGTTCCTCCTGGATCTCTGTGGCCTTTATGCTATCTTTCACATAAAGTGCCACTCCTCCTCCCTTCCTGCCTGCCCTGTCTCTTCTGAATATATTGTAGACAGATATGGCCATCTCCCAGTCATGGTTATCATTACACCAGGTCTCCGTGATGGCCACAATGTCCAGGTCTGACTTCTCCATGGCAGCCTCCAGATCCTCCATCTTGTTGCTAAGGCTCCTGGCATTGGCACACATGGCTTTCCATGATGTGAACTCCATGGACTGTTTAGCTGTTTTACTCTAGCCCTCTCCCTGATTGTACTTTATCCCTGGTTCTCCCTGCTGTCTGCCCTTCTGTTGACTTTTGCCCCCTTTTTGCCTATCCACCCCTTGTGTGATGATCTCCATCTTTTGCACACTGCTTTGTAGAGATATCCACTCCTCCTGTTCAATGGTTCTACTGCTAGCTGTGGGAGGTGGCAGTTAGGTACTCACCTTGCTGGCCTGCCACTCCCGTTGGCTAGTTTAAATGCTTGTCCATGTGGCATTTAAAGTTATCATTGAGTGCTTGGATTCCCCTGCAGGATGGATGCAGGCCATCAGACTTGAACAAGCCCCCATCTCTCCAGGTGGGTCCCCAGTCACCAGTGAATCCAAACCCTTCCTCACAGCACCAGTTCTTCAACCATGAGTTAAAGTTCCTGGTGCATGTGCCCCTACACTCTCCCATGTCTCTCACAGGTAGTACTTCTGAGAAGGTGACAGAAGGAGCTACATGCTTGAGACCCCTTCCCAATTTCCTAAATTCTTCCTGAACTTCCTTAGGCTCCCCGTTTGCCAGGTGATTAGTACCTAGGTGGATAATGACATCCAGCTCACCCTCCCATCTTGCCTTCCCAGCGATCCACAGGATCTTCCTCCTATCCCTCCATGCTGCGGCACCTGGAAGGTACCTCACCTCCCTGTCCTCCCCTTCCTGTGTTCCTAGCTGGATCCCTCTTACAATGCAGTCCCCCACCAGTATTCACTTCCTCCTCCTCTGGGGTCCACTGCTCTCCCCACTGAGGTCACCTCCTTGGTTGACCTCCACATCCTTCCCTTCCTCTTCTCTGGGTACCTCTGTTTGGTTGTCCCTGTTTGCCAGTGCAGCATATGAGTTCTAGAGTGGAATAGGATTTGGAATGTGCCTCTGTCTGACCACCCTAACCCACCCCAAGCCCACCATCATCCAAGTGCTCCTCATTCTTGGCATCCTATGAGGCAGCAGCATTGGACTTGGTGGTCTCTGGATAGGGGTGAAGGTACTCCTGACCCAGTTTACTTCCCCTCTGAGTGTGACTGCCTCATCCCACAGTCCAGAAAGATGCCTGAAGAGAGGGCAGTACCTTAGCATCCAGAAGGCCTTCCTAAATATGGCTGCCCCACATCCACTCCATTGCACCACTCTCCACATTATACTACACTTATACTGCTATTCCAGTACTTGTCTGTTACTGAAGATCTCTTTGTAGTTCCTTCTTCATTAATTTACTGTCCTGAAAATCCTGCCACCGATCCTCAGATGCTTTTTTTTAAAGAAGGAAAAAAGAATGAGTCAAAACACTTGTGCTGAGGGCAGACTTCCTCACCCTTATGCCCCTCCTATTACACAACCCCTGCTATTCCCTGTGCTTGGCTCCTGTCGATCAGATTTAACAGGGCATATAATTAAGAGGTGGGGGACAGGAGAGGGAGGGTGGGTGAAAATTTGCAGCAAGTAAAGACAGCAAAGGAAAACAGCACCCGCTACAAGCACACCAAACTAGGTTTTACATTTTCAACAGCCCAAAAATAATTCTAAATAAAGACAACAAAGAAATAACAGTACCACTATAAGCCCGCACATCTATGTTTAAAACAAAAACATCAAGTAAAAACAGCAAAGGAAAACAGCACTACTACAAGCACACCAAACTAGGTTTTACATTTTCAACAGGTTACTAGTGAGGTACCACAGGGTTCAGTATTGGGTTCAGTCCTTTTTAATGTCTTCATAAGTGACATTGCAGAGGGACTGGAAGGAAAAGTATGCCTCCTTGCAGATGACACAAAGATCTGCAACAGGGTTGATACACAAGAAGGCGTGGAAAGGATGAGAAGGGACTTGGCAAGGTTGGAGGAATGGTCAGAAGTATGGCAGCTAGGATTCAATGCAAAGAAGTGCAAAATAATGCACCTGGGAAACAAGAACCCAGGGGAAAAATACACAATGGGGAGGTAGTAACAACAACAAAAAAGGAAAGGGACCTGGGGTAATCATATCAGATGACCTTAAGGTTAGCAAGCAATGTGAGAAGGCAGTAGGAGGGTTGGGGTATACTGGGATGCATAGGGAGAGGCATCAGCAGCAGAAAACAGGAAGTTGTTATCCCTCTGTACAGAAAGTTGGTGAGACCCCATCTGGAGCACTGTGTCCAGTTCTGGAGACCCCATCTCCGCAAGGACATAGACAGGATAGAGGCAGTCCAGAGGAGGGCAACTAAAATGGTGCAGGGTCTGCAAGAGAAGCCATATGAGAAGAGACTAAAGGATCTTAATATGTATACCCTTGAGGAAAGAAGGGAGAGGGGGGACATGATAGAAACTTTTAAGTACTTCAGTGGAATCAACAAAGTCCAAGAGGGTAGCATCTTTCAGAAAAAGAGACATGCAAGAACAAGGAGACACAAGTTAAAAAAAGAGGGGGGCAGTTCTGGGGCAATGTGAGGAAGTATTATTTCACAGAGAGGGTAGTGGATGCATGGAACAGCCTTCCTGAGGAGGTTGTGGGGTCTAAAACAGTGGGACTATTCAAGAATGCATGGGACAGACATAAGGCAATTCTTGTGGAGGGTAGGAAGAAATAGGCTGTTGGTTAACTAGGATCTGTGGCCTATCCTGTAGGTAGGGAAATGGGCAGACTAGATGGGCCAAGTGGTCCTTATCTGCCATCAGAGTCTACGTTTCTATGTTAGCCCAAAAACAATTCTAAGTAAAGACATCAAAGAAGTAAAAGTACCACTAAAAGCTAACAAGTCTAAGTTTAAAACAAAATCAACAATGAGCAGTTACTGCACTGCACTGAAATGAATCTGGATCCTTCCTCTTCTGGCCTCTTCTGAGAAACCAAAAATCAACTTGCTACCTCAAATCTGGCTTAGCCCCACCACCAGTTATCACGTAGCTGAGGTCAGAGGTCAGACAATTAGCATCCCTCCCCTAAACTGAAGGGCAAGACAGACAAGACGAGACAAAATTTGCAGCAAGTAAAGACAGCAAAGGAAAGCAGCACCATTTCAAGCACACACAACTAGGTTTTAAATTTTCAATAGCCCAAAACAATTCTAAGTAAAGACAGCAAAGAAACAACAGTACCACTGAAAGCCCACAAATCTAGAATTAAAACAAAAACAGCAAATAAAGACAGCGAAGGAATACAGCACCACTACAAGCACACCATACTAGGTTTTACAATTTCAACAGCCCAAAAACAATTCTAAGTAAAGACAGCAAAGAAACAACAGTACCACTGAAAGCCCACAAATCTAGAATTAAAACAAAAACAGCAAATAAAGACAGCGAAGGAATACAGCACCACTACAAGCACACCATACTAGGTTTTACAATTTCAACAGCCCAAAAACAATTCTAAGTAAAGACAGCAAATAAATAACAGTACCACTAAAAGCCCACAAATATAGGTTTAAAACAAAAACAGCAATGAGCAGTTACTGCACTGCACTGAAATTAATCTGGATCCTTCCTCTTCTGGCCTCTTCTGAGAAACCAAAAATCAACTTGCTACCTTAAATCTGACTTAGCCTCACCTCCAGTTATCACGCAGCTGAGGTCAGAGGTCAGACAATTAGCACCCCTTCCCTAAACTGCAGGGTAAGACAGACAACAGCCCAAACACAATTCTAAGTAAAGACGGCAAAGAAATAAAAGTACCACTAAAAGCCCACAAATTTAGGATTAAAACAAAAATGGCAAGTAAAGACAGCAAAGGAAAATAGCACCACTACCAGCACACCAAACTAGGTTTTACATTTTCAACAGCCCAAAAACAATTCTAAGTAAAGACATCAAAGATGTAACAGTACCAGTAAAGGCTCAAAGGCCCGGATATTCAAAAGGGTTGCGCCATGCGCAACAGGGTTGCGCATGCTTAAGTCCTACATTGCGCCATTCTGTGATATTCAGCAGGAGGCAGTTGCGCAACTGAAAACAGGCTGAGCAACAGCGCAATGCAAATGAATGCATGCTCAACAGGAGGGGGAGGAACCATGCATAAACTGCACAGCCCGATATTCAGTCGGGCTGTGCAGAGTTGTGCAGGCGCAACCCCCAACCTGCGCCTGCACAACTTTGAGCCAAAAAAGGCTTAAGTTGAGGGCCACCCACAGGTGAGCTGCTGCATTGCAGGGCGCAACACAGCAGCTGCCACCTGTGGCTGGCCCCAACCAATCCTTGCCCCCCAACCCCGATGTGGGCATCAGTATGGCTCCCCTCCTCCATTCACATCCCTGGTGGTCCAGTGGACCAAAATGCCGATCGCGGGCAGAAAAGAATAGAACCCCCACATCCCATGTGCCCGATCGCGGGCAGTAAGTAAATTACCCCCAAAACATCTCCCTGGTGTCTAGGTGTGGCCCCCACCCCACCCAACCACGAAGCCCCACCACCCGGCTCCCCAGCAGCAGTCAGGCGGCAGCATCCTACCACCTGCTGCCCCACACGCACGCCGACTGATCTGCACAGTAGTTACTACACTCATGACTTGTATGGTGTCAGACAGGTAATATCTGCCACTTACCTGAGAGCAGGGATTGGATGACTAGTGCTAAGTCACAGCCCAAATAAACACATGGACATAAATGTTATACCTCCATCATGGAAGATGCATAGAAGGTAGGACACTGAAGGGTTGCATGGTTTCATCTAGCCAGTGCTTACACCCACAGCCACTGCTGACCAGAAATTGGGTGCTGAGTGTAGATGCACAGGCAAAAAAGTCATGTGAATAAATGGTATTACTCTCTCATTCAAGCTGCACACAACTTGGAACAGTGAGCAACTGTACTGGCTGAGTCACACAATACCCCCACACACACACATATGCAAGAGGCAGTCCAGGGTGTGAGTTATTCAAGATTTGCTCATACTTTTTGTGTGGTTAAGTCACTTGGCTATTCCTCATGGATACCACACAAGATGTGGGTAAACTCCCAATAACCCAGACTCTGTTGTGCCTTATTGTTTAAACATCCCTCATGCCAGCTGTCGAGAGGTTAGAACATTGATCAGTTGCACAGCCTTAACCAGGCATTGTGGGAAGACTTATAGACCAGAGTTTGATTTTTAGTACAAATGTAGAACCCAACTAATGGCATGGACATGAATGCTATAACTACTTCATGTGAGCTGCAGAAAGAGAACTCTAAGGAGTAGGCACAGCCTCAGCTTAACTGCCCTCCTCCCTCCAGTGGAGCCTCTCTGCAGTGCCCCCCTCCCTCCATCCCCTGGACTATGCAGTGGATACTGTCTGCAGAGGTATAGCTGAAGCAATAGTGTAATCTTAAAAGGTATAAATGTATATAAGAAATACTGAGTAGTTATTAAACTGAGGGGTTGGACAGGCTGAGGCAGGTAATGTCTGTCTCAGCACCTTGAGCAGGTAGTGGGTTGTTAGTGCACAGGTGCAGCCCAATAAGAGACATGCAGAGCAATACTGTACCTCTGTGACACCAATTGTTTTTAAATAATACTCAAGACACATAGGATAAGGTTTATAATTAGTTTATTATTTCAGAATTTAAATATATTTAGGCCAAATTGATTGGTTGCTCTTGGGATGGGCAAAAAATAGTTCTTCATACATATTCTTAATAATTTTGGGGTACTTTGTGATTATTGGTATTTCACAAAGTAAATCTACACTGTTTAATTTTGCTATGTATTATGTGTTATCAATTAAGATTGAATATAGAATGAGTGATACCATATGTACGCTTATGTTAGAGAACATGTCATGAGCTATTCTTAATCATGCTTTCATTTATTGCTGAGTAGTATTATTAGTAATGTGTCCATTGGCACTCATTGCATTAATGAAATTGACTGCATGCTTAGACATTAAGAGAATCAAGACTAACAGTAGATTATTGCATATGTGGATATCACCATTTGACACCTATTTAAGACAAGTTATTGGAACAAATTAGATTTTTACAGAATTTATGATTTTATGACATTTAGTTATTGACTGCATGTGCACCTGAGACAGTAAGAAATATTTAGTGGTTCTCATGAGCATATAAAAATCTTCTTTTATAGGACAGCCAGATGTGTAGATTATGCCAACAGTGTTAAAGTAGGTAGCAATATTTTACATATTAGACAGTTTTACTTTGATGTCAATAGAAACATTATGAAGATTTATTTGTCCTTATGTATTTATTCTGTATTAGTAATATAGCAGACATTGTAACATTTTCTATTTGAGTATTATTGCACTTTATAAGTAATCTCTTGATATCTTTTAACACTATTTTTTGTTTGCTAGCAGTTATTTATTTGAAAGTAGGCAACCAATATCAAGACGTTAAAAACAGATGAAAAGCAAGTAAAGAATTTGTTGAATATTTGTCAATATCATGGTGTGGTGAGGGATAGCTCATAACACAGCCGATTTTTTTCAATAATGCCAAAAGATTGGTCCATCTCTAAATCAATGTCTTTTCTGAACTATTTATCATTTGTGGAACTGGGAATCATCCGACCTCCAAATATGGACAATCCTGTAAAACAGAGCATGTCAATTGTTTGCATTATGTAGAAGTACACAATCATTTCTGACATTTTCTGTTGAATTATCAGTTGCACACATCTGCAAAGATATGTAGAAATGCATTGTACAGTGGAAATAGGCAGATTATCACATGTACAGTATACATCTCTATACTCAGCAATGCAATAACATTAAGTGCATGGTTACAGCAGTTTTGGGACAGTTAATGAATGAATGCATGTAATTTTTTTTCAACAAACATAAATAGCTCAGGAATCTATGTAAGCAGCATAGGTTCAATTTGCAGTTCAGCACTATATACATATGTACAAGTCTGAGATGCATTTTTTGGTACAGTTTGTCATATTCAGTGTTGAAAGTGTAGTCCAAGAACAGTGACAGATAATCCTGTCAGATACTGTTCAAGAAATTCAGTTCAATGCTAGCAGATGACACCTATAATGTAAGAAGTCATGCTGTTAATGACAGTCTATTAACTACATCTGCCAAGACATAACTCACTAACTGATATGTGTGCATTATCCAGCCGTCAAGGCCTGCTTGGATTTGGCAGAAGTCAATCTGTAAGTATCATAGTCAAGGTCAAGAATGTAGACAACAACAGGAAAATGAGTCAGAATTAACCTGATGTGTATTGTTCAAATATAGTTCTCCACACAATGTGAAGAACAGTGGTTGCAACCTGATAAGATTGTTACTAAGTACTGATTTTGTCATCACCATGTAAAATTGCACTGTGGAACAACTGAATACATAGTAACATGTGCAAAGACTACAAGCTTAACTGAGGCATCTGCAAAGAGAAATGACTCACTGACTGTCTAACTATTACAGCTCAATACCCTCAAGTCCACTTGTGCAGTAACACAGCAGTTATTGTAGTAAGTACATCAAAGTTGCAAATGCTCAATCTTACAATACAACTGATTTTTGAAAATTGTATTGCAATAAATGATGAAAACAACATTGTTTTGCATCCAACGATCAGAATAAAGTGAGATAAATAAGTAACGTGACGTGATGTCACTTGTCGCTGTCATACTGGGCAAGCAGTGCATTTGAGCTCTATGCTGTGAGTTGCTGTTTTACTTTTCAAACAACTTGTTTACTTGGAATAAGTTTTGACAGTAAGTGAGAGATGCTGCAAGTGCACTGAGTATTTTTTTTTCGGTTCTTCTTTTTGAGCTTGAGCGGCATAAATGGTTTTATTACCACTCAAAGTAAGCTGAACTGGACTGGCTTTCCTTTTTTGGCATCTAGAGGAGGAGTCCTACGCAGAAGAAAATCTTTTTTGGAGGATCGTGCAGAGGGAATTTCGCTCCTTGAAGAGCTGTGCTTTGTTGCTTCCTGGCCATTTCCTAGCTGCCTTGAACTGCTCCTCTCTTGGATTCCTTGCCGGTCATTTTTGGTGAAGAACTTGGGGCTTAGCTGAGTTTCCTTTGCCGTGGAGATTGTACTATTGGACTGTTCTTGGTTTTATGTGAGACTACCCGCTGGTATGGAGGCGGGGGTCTAATCTGTTCTGGGGTGCTTTATTGCTGGATCCCTCACTGCGCAGGAGTCAGGGTTGTACCAGTTGGGGAGCTGACTGGTCTGCCCTGGGGCTCCGAGATCTTCAGGGAGTTGGCCGGTGGGCCGTCTCCTGCTGGAGACTGTAGCTGCAGCGGGGGAATATTTCTGGCTGTGGATTCCCTGGGTCAGAATATTTATGGCCCCCTGTTAGCTTTCTGGTGGTTGGTGAGTCTGGATTGTATTTAATTTGAGAGCCTGGAACTCCATATGAAGATTCGCCTGGAATAAGAACTGGATTTTGTTACGGCCAGATTCTTAATTTTTTCTCAGTTTACAGCTGGAAACAGTGGAAAGTATTTTTATTTTCTGTTGGTATCATTTATGGCTCTGTGTTCTATGTGAGAGGTAGTTTGACAGAACCATTTTGGTTTGAAAATTTACTGGGTAGTGAGAGTACCTAATCAGTCTGCTATTCTTTAAATAACTTTTAGTTTAATCCTACCTATGTGAGAGGTTGTGCATGTTTTGCTGCACTGTCCTCTCTCCTCCCCAAGTAACGTGAGTTCCTTGCCTTCTATCTTTCTCACCTAGCCAAGGGTTCTATTCTGTCTTGTGAGACTGTACAGATTGGACCTTTTTGACATTTATTTTGCTAAAGTGTATGCTCCACGAACTGCAGTTGTTCCTGAAGGATTTTTATTGATTGGTTAAATTTTTAGTTGAAAATGTTGTTTGTGTTAGTTTTTACTTTATATTAGTTTTATATGTATTATAATATTTGATGGTTTAGTTATTATAATTTTATGTTTGTTGATTTGGGTTTTTGTCTCCCCTCTGTGTGAGAGACAGTGGGTGGGATTGGTAAATAATTTGCCTCTTTTTTCCACTACTTTGTGAGAGGAAGTGGTGAAGTTTTCATCAAAAGAGTGTTTTTGCATTTTTGTTTGTTTTATTATTTATTTTTGGTTTTTGGTAAGGTGAATTAGGGCGATTATTAAAGTGTTATTTTAGTGGTATTAATAGGTTTTAATGTGTTGGGTTGGTGAAAGCACAGTCAGGCGGTACTCTCCTCAAGACTAAGGATCTCTTGACCTTTTGAATGTCCCACACTCCCTTCAGAAGTGTATAGGAAATGCCGAATACTTGGCATTTCGAGATGTAGGAGTGGTGGGAATAGGAGATCCTGGAACTCTTGGGGGGGATGGGAAAGGAGTGGGAGGATAGGAACAGTTAGAACCAGGAGGTGCCCTGGGGTGAAATGGATGCAGGAGCGTGGTCTGTCATATCTTGCGTCCATACCCAAGGGCACTGACTTGATCAGGCAGGAAGCGGAGACAACCCTGGAGTCTCGGCCCTTTGGGCGGTGTTAGCAATGCTAGGTCTATTAGAAACAAGACTGCTTTAGTGGCAGATCTTGTTGCTTCTGTGGACTTAGCTTGCATCACTGAGACCTGGCTTGATGAAAATGCAGGCCCCATTTTGGGATCTGCAGTTCCAGATGGGTTCTCGGTGATTCACCACCCGAGAGTGGACCGGAGGGGCGGGGGAGTTGCAGTCTGTTTTATACAGGAACTGGACCTCAGGAAGGAGCTGGTTGGATATACCAACTCCTTTGAATGCATTGTGGGTGCAGGTGCAGGATTCAGGATACTCATTTACCATCCACCAGGTGATGGGAGAGAATTCCTGAGGGAGGTGGCGGATTTCATCGCTGAGAGGGTTTTGGAATTCCCCCGATGGATAATTCTGGGGGATTTCAATGCCTGGGTCAACGATGAACTCGCACTTTTTGGACAAAATCTCCTCCAATTGACTGATTCATTGGGCCTGACACGGGTTATTACCACTGCAACCCACCAGGGGGGACATTCATTGGACTTGATATTCCATCTGGGGATGGAAATCTCCGATGTGGAGGTGGAGCCCATTGGCTGGTCTGACCATCATGCCCTGAGGTTCAGTTTCATGGCTCCCCCAAAAGAGGCCTGCCCCTAAGGAGATAGTACAGTTCCGTCCTTTGAGAGGAGTTACCTCAGAAGGCCTAATGATGGAGCTGGACTTCTCGGGCTTTCCAATGGATAGCATGGATCCAGGGTCTTTAGTGCTGGTCTATAATAGGGCAGTTGTGGGGGCCCTGGATATCATTGCTCCTTTCCGAGTTCAACCCTGTACTCTTCACCCCGAGTCCCCGTGGTTTACCACGGAGATTCATGGGTTGAAGAGACAGGGCCGAAGATTGGATAGACTCTGGTGGAAGACTCACCTGGAAGTTGACAGGCTTAGACTGCAAGATCATTATAAAATCTACCAGTTAGCAATCTCCCATAAGAAGGCAGAGTTCCTGTCCAGGGAGATTGCTACAGCAAGGAATAGACCGGCCCAGCTCTTCCGGACTGTGGACAGACTGTGCAATCCAGTCTGTCTTCATGCCGGTCGAGCATTATCACAGTTACAGTGTGAGGAGTTTGCGATCGTTCTTTGCTGATAAGGTGTCTGCTATCAGAGATGAGATCAGCCAGGGCTCCCATTGGGTCTTGCAGTAACCAATCGAGGGACACAAGTACCCATTTGACCTGGTCCACGCTCAGTCAACTGGTAGTTATGGATATAGTGAGAATCGTCCAGACTCTGTGCCCAACCTTCTGTGGGCTGGATCCGGGCCCTACATACCTACTCGTGGGATGTGTAGAGGTTATCGGCCCGATCCTTACTGGGATAGTAGTGGCATCATTGGAGAGAGGGATCTTTCCTGATCCTTTGAAGGAGGCAATAGTATTTCCCCTTCTGAAAAAGCCCTCCTTTGATCCCGACTGCCCAGGAAACTACAGACCAATCTCGAATCTTCCCTTTTTGGGGAAGATTATTGAGAAGGTGGTCACTTTGCAGCTGGAAGATTATTTAAACATCCACAATATCTATGACCCTCTCCAGTCTGGCTTCAGGAAACAGCACAATACTGAGGCGGCTCTTGTTCGGGTATTGAATGATCTCCTGAAGGCAAGAGATTGGAGAACTCGTTCTATCTTGGTTCTCCTTGATCTTTCAGCTGCATTTGACACTGTGGATCATGGGGTGCTGCTTGAACACCTGTGGTCTCTCTGTGGACTAAGGGGGGTAGTCCACAGTTGGTTTAAATCTTTTCTGCAGGGTAGGACTCAGAGAGTAGTGTCGGATTTATTCCTCGACCTCTCGCTGCCTACATTGTGGAGTTCTACAGGGTTCGTGTTGTCCCCATTTTATTTCTATGTGTATATGCTTCCATTAGGGGACATTATAAGACATTTTGGTTTGAGTTTTCATTGCTATGCCGATGATTCTCAACTCTATATGTCTTTGTGCCCAAGCAGGAGTCTGAGTCAAGTACATTGTTTAACAACTGCTCCAGGAGATACAGAACTGGATGAGTGCTAATTATTGAGGTTGAACCCTGGGAAAACAGATGTATTGGTGGTGGAACCTGGGATAAGGATATCAAGTCCATGGGTGGGAAAACTCTCAGGTTTATTTCTGGGAGGAACCCCGCTATGGCATCTGGTCAGGTGCGTAACCTTGGTGTTATATTTGACGAGGGCTTGACCCTGAGGGCACAGGTGTCAGCCGAGTCAAATCATCCTTTTTCATCTAAGGAATATAGCACGGGTGAAACACATGATTCCATCAGAGGATCTTCCTACCCTGGTCCACGCCTTTGTGTCCAATTGTCTTGATTACTGCAATGCCCTTTATCTAGGGCTGCTGGGAGTGGATATCTGTCGCCTACAGCTGGTGCAAAATGCGGCAGCTAGGTTGTTGACTGGAAGCCCGAGGTCCAACCATATAACACCTGTGCTTTGCGAATTGCACTGGCTGCCTGTACAGTGGCGGATCACTTTCAAGGTCATGTTGATGACCTATAAAGCCCTACACAGTTTAGGACCTCGCTACCTGAAAGAACTCCTGACTTCTTACTGTCCCTCCCACTCCCTCTGATCCTCTGGTGAGGGATTGCTGGAGATTCCCAGGGTAACCTTAAAAACATCTGGTGGAAGAACATTTGCCTTTATGGCCCCTACCCTGTGGAATTCTCTACCTTGCCAGATATGCAATTGCCTGACTGTGGAGAGCTTTAAAAAAGCTTTAAAGACCTTCCTTTTAACCAAGTATTTTTTTAGTGATTTAAATTATACTGGATTGTTTCTGAATTTGATGTTGTTTACAGTGTGGTTTCAATTTGTATGATTGATATTGTAAAGGCGCTCTGAGCTTTGGAAGGGCGCCTTAAAGAAATAAAAATTTACTTACTTACTTACTAATTGTCTACTACAGTCTGTTACATTGGTGTATAGTTGTGGTTGTCTTTTGCAATGGCAGAGAAATCAGAGTAATTAACATGGACTGTAGCGATAGTGTACAACAAGTAAAACACATAGATCACCATGAGTGGTTTTACACAGAAGTAGTTTTAGATGAAAGGTGTTATTTCTTCTATTAAATAAAAATAAATATGTAAACTGATGGAAAGAAAATGCCATCTGGATGGAATATACACGTGGAATGCTATTGTTGCAAAGATGCTGGTTAAGTGAAGTGCTGTGATCAGACAGCACTACTCCTCCACATATTGTGCAACATTGCTGCAATGGAGAATGATGATGTATGCATCTTTTAGATTCTTTGGTAGTCTTTCTTTCAGAGTGCATACTGCATCATTGCATTCCACCCTTCCTGTTCTAAACTTTCACCAAGTGACATAGTGGGCCAGAGTGAATGGATAGGCCATGATGGAAGATAATTGCATGGGTATCAAATTGACTTCCTGAAAACATAGTTCTCCCATCAATGAAGTGAAAAATTGGTGATGTGATTTTCATGCCTCGAGAGTTTAAATGTTGCAATACAATCATTATGTATGAACTTGAAGATGTAACTCTCAGAGAGCAAATACAAGAATGACCACATTTTAGGCACAGCCAACCAGTTTCTGCAATTGCAAACAACTTACAGAACTTCACGGTTCTCTGTTCAGGGACATAGACAGACAGCCACAGCATGTCCTCAGTTGCTTGTGATTCTTTGTGGCCACATGACAAACATGTGTACTTGCACACATAGTCAACTTTAAAGTGTTGACGCAGATCAATGCCATCATCTGATAAACTGTTTATCATTTCCATCATGAACTCTGTGACATTTTGTTGTGCATTGTCAGCAAACATTGATTATCCTGCATATTTTCCAAGAGTTAGTCATAGAGGAGTCAAGCTTTTTAAACTGGGCAACTGCTCTTGACTACCTCTAATGACTCTCTTTAATGCTTCTGACAGAGGTGTCGACTGACTTGAGTTCAAGACATCAGCAAACTCAGGGATGTGGAGAAGTGCCTGCACTGTAGCATTCACATAGCAGTTTACTCCTGTGCTGTTGTCAAATATTGGCAGTGAGTGAATCCCAGTACATTTCTTCACAGGTGGAGATGCGAGTTGTTTATGGAGAGACTGCTTAGTAATAGAATGGTAAGGTGATGAATGTGGAGTCTTAGTGTGCTTTCTCTTTAATTTGTGCCCTTTGCCCATTGGGACATCTTTTCCTGATGCATATCTGGGAACTGATAACAAAGGAGCATTTGGTTGGTACAATATATGTAATCCATGTATTCAACAATGCATTTTGTTTCAGCATGTATTTTACTTTCTGCAAGATCTATTATGTGTAGTACAAACAGTTGTCTTATGAGACAAAGCTACATAAGACATCCCATCCTTGCATATACCAGTGTCTATATCTACAATGGCACTATCAAGGCTGAGCCCATGTGACTTGTGCATGGACACTGTATAAGCAGCACACAATGGAAATTGTTTCCTTGCCACATATATGTCTTCACAATCTCAGACTTGACTGTAACTCTGTCTATTAATCAAGGAGTTTCACAGTTGTCAAACTTAACAACTACAAACTCCACAGTTGTCTTTTGCACATTATACTGGAACTCATGGATGTACCCAATGGCTTCATTCACAAGACCTCGCTCAATGTCAATGTTTCTATGAAGCATGATGCTTGCATTCCTACACAGTGGTAGTACAGCTTCCAAGCCAGCAGTACATGACACATCACCTGTGAGCTCTGTGAGATGCTCAACTATTTTTGATACCATTGTTTGCAAAAGACTTATACCATCTATTGTATCTATGCATGTGAGAGTGACAATAGCTTGATGTTCTCTCTGCATCATGATCTCATTAAACTCTGCACACTGTTTAAGTCTTGGGAAAACACATACAACATGTACTCCAGATTTCTGTAAATGTCAAAGCAGTATACCCCTTTCGTTGACACCCTAATGATGAAACAGGAAAAAAGACCACTATGGAGACATTCACGGTAATGGTCCTTTTTCCATGTGTTGCCTTCCCCGAGTGTTCTGTCCCCTCCCTGGACCAACTTCGACCTGGAGTTGGAATCCCAAAGTCTGGGAGGTGTGGGGGTAGAGCCCCCTGCATGGGGGGTGTGGGAGCATGGCCCCCTACAGAAAACACTTGTAGAACAGGCAGCACAATATCTGCATTGATATTGTGCTGTCACTGTGAGGGAGGTCGGCATTGTCGCTGTTGACAAAACTTGGTGCTTCCTGTGCAAAGATATCACAAGCATCCTGAATAGGAGCATTATTTCTAACGATCATGCGCTGTGTAAGCATTCCAATATGAGTGGGTGACAATGCACCAATGCGATCCTCATCAAGCAATGCTTTGTAAGACATGTCACCTTGCTATCTCATATTCTGTGAGAGTTCAACATATGAGAAGAACTACCATAAATTGACTCCACCTATGCATTCAATTGTTTTCTTTGCCTCTTCGATGGAAAGAGTACAGAAAATATGTCTGCCATTTACAGGAGCCAGCTGCAGGAGATGTCCAAGAACAAGAATATTCTTACCACCAACTGGTATACCATCATCGGTACCAAGTATCTCCTGTAGACATAGGTGGACATATGTAAGGAGAACATTTGAAACCATGCTGATCTCATCTATTTTCAGCAAATGCATCTTGTCAAACATTGACCTCAGTTCAGAGACAACATCATATGACAATTTCCTGTAATCACTCCTTTTGCTATGTTCAACTGGCAACATGAATAACCTATGAAGTGTGATACCACCTATGTTATAAGCTGCCAAACCTGTAGGAGCAGCAACAATAACTGAGGTTGAAGAGTTAGTAAGGTAATGCACACCTTTTCTGATAGCTTCAATCAAGAAACTTTTTCCAGTTCCAGCAGCACCACTAACAAACATCCTCATTGGTGTGTTCTCACAAACACAGTGTCTGGTACTGTGCTGAATAGCATGTTGCATAGCATGTACCACAGAGTGATACATGACTTTTTGATTTGCGTTCAAGTTGTCAACAGTGTTTGTAGCCGACTCTGAGAACTGCATGTTTTGTTGCATTGTACCCTCTACATCTGACATTAGCACTGCTGAGTCATTGGGATGAAGAGGGGCACGAAGAGTCCCTTCTCCCTCAACATCAACCATTTCCTGTAATGTTACTGGGGTGTCATCATCCAGAATTTGCTTAGCTGTCTCCAGCTGATTTTTTTCCATTTCAAGTCTGTCAATGTAAGTGTCAGAAACATGACTCTTAAAGGTATCATAAGTTTCTATGAACTCTTGTTTATATGTGTCAGATAATCCTTTCAATTCAGACTCAGATCTCCAAGGCTTGAACAGAAACAACCGAGCAAAATAGTAATGTTCTTTGCTTTCTGTTGTGTTCAAGCTGAGTTTGCAATGGTCAATTAGCCATGGTTTTCCCTTTTTCACAAGTGAGCCATCAAATCCAGTGACTTTATATGTGCTCTTCTCTGAGTCAGAAGAAATACCCCACTTGTAATCATACCATTGAGCAACTTCAAAGAGACACAGATTGTCCATAGCACTGTGGCACTGAGGAAAGTAGTTGTCAATTAAGTTACTCTTGAGAATATTTGTGGATGTTGGTCATGTAGCAGCCAGATCCTCAATCTCTTCATGGCTTTTAAGGATGCACGCCTGTTCTACTTCTAGTTCATATTCAAAAAACAAATGAAGTCTGAATTGCCATATAGACATACACCTGTAAGGCAGTCACTTGCTTCATATGCTCCACACTCACGGTGTGACAAAGTCTTAAGTACCAGTGACCATAATGTATAAGACATTGACCTATCACAGTTAGACAACTCTTCCCACATTTCTTGCAGGTTTGCCTGCTCATGCTTAGTGAATTATGATGTGACATACTTCACCAGAGCCATTGAATTATCAGCAACAAACTGAACATCAATGTTTGCCTGCCACATCAACAGAAGAGAAGGGCTATAGTCATTGATATAGACTTCTGATTCTCTGCAGGGTAGTTCATACACTCACTTTGCTGATTTTTCCTTCAAGTGGTGTTGCATGGCACAAAAGACATCATTCAGACAAGCATCCAGGCAAGCTCATCTTGGGAAAACAAAACGGCAATGAGTGTACCACTGTCCATTGTTCTTCACTTTCCTACAAAAGTACTTGCTGCACAGGTGTCATTGGAATTTCTGAACTTGTTCCCAAAGTGTTGCACTGTCATACTTGTATGGAATCTGACATGTGACAAACTTCAATATGAAGTTTAGGATCTCACTTGTCTGGTTGTCACCAAAACGTGAAGCATCTTTTATCCTCAGCAACATGTGTATATGTGGAGCTCCACAAGCTTGGTACTCAACCCTCTAGAAGTAGTGCTCGACAATGCCAAGAAGAGAATTTGTCTTACACAGTATGAACATCAAAAGAACATGGAACCGGTGGTGGAAGTAACGTGAAACAGTTTACTGGATCAGGTGAACATTGTTCAGTGAGAGTCATACTTTGCATGTTCTCAACATCAGAGTTTGCCCATCTGAGAAGATCAAGCAAGATCATCCCAATAATATTCGGCACAACTCAGTGTCACAAACCATGTTGCTGGTCCAAACTCTCTCACCATACACATCACCTCAGAGCGTTGTCTGTACCAATATTCTTTAGTACCATGCATGCTGGACAAAATGGAAGAAAGATTGACTTGGAGTGTTTCATCTTTGTTCTGCAGCTTATTTAATAACTGTGCAGCTGTCATATTGGTGAACTCTGTACTAGTCTCAATGTATGAGCAATACTAGCAGATAGGACACTAAGTTCACTTTCCCAAAGAAGGTAGAACAGGTATGCAATGTTTCTTCAAAACTTGCCATCCTTATGTAGAACTCTTGAGGTCCTATAGTCAGCTTCTGGGATATAAACTTCTTGTTCATCTAATCTATCACCTGAGCCAAGTGGAAACAGATCAGGAAAACAATGATCCTCCGGAGTAGCCTCTCATATACTTACAGGATTGTTCTTCACTTGTTTCATTTGGAACAATTCAGTATTATCCATCACTGGATCCTTCCCATGCAATGAGTGTATGGTGAATTGATCATAGATGTTCTGTACAGATGCAATGTCAACCTTCTCCAATATTGCTTTGTCTGAGTTTTCCACAGCATTACCTGTAGAAAGACTAGCAAATGCATCAATGTCAATGTCAGCATAAAAACATTATGCTCCTTTAGGTATCACAAAGCATGCTGTACCTTCTCACGACTATGTCCTGCCATATTGTTTTTGCCTTAGTTGGGACACCATTCACCAAGATGACTACACTATTATCCTGAGAAATAGTGTTGACATTTTCTTGCAAAGGCAAATATACAACAGAGCCCTTCAGAGACCATACCGGTTCTTTGTTTGGTAGGTTTTGCATCTTTGTATTCAGCCTGATAACTGTTTGAAATGGCTTCATGGTCTGAATTAGAATCCACTCAAACAAGTTCAAGACTGCTATCTCAGGAGGAGTTGGTTCAACTTCCATTTTATTAAGCACAGACTGAGGAGGTAAACTGTCACTCTTAATCTTGTTACAACAGTATGGACAGAGTGACACAGTTTCAACTTCTTCAAAGTCTGACTTTAAAAGAAGATATGCATGAAGACACCCCCATATTACATTCCAGCGTGAAATGTTCTGTAGGTCTATTTTGACACATAACTCTAGAACAGGCGCTCACATGATATGCAGATCACATCAAAGTTTTGTGTCCTGCTAATTTCAAATTTAGCAAACTCACAACAAAATTCCTCAGAAGCTCAGCTTCTTGCACCACTGATGTGTGCATTGTGTTTGTATGTTCGACAACAGTAGCATTAGACCTCAATCTATGGGTTGTTTACAAGTCTTTGATGAAGTCCATAAGTCCTTCTACATCTCCATCATTGAGCAATGCATGAAAGTGCATATAGTCCTACAACCATGGCATTAAAATAGGCATCTGAGCCTTCCTAACAGTAATCATTTTGTTGGGGACATCAATGTGAACTGTCTGTGGGCTGGGTATACTGTATCTCTAACTGAATGTTCAGGTTTATCAAGCAAATGTGCTATATGTTGTCTGTGTTCAGTCGAAAGGGGTTTGTCTTGAGAGTAAGTCAAAGAAAGTAGTCCCACCAGGATGAGGATGTGCAAGATAGCCATCTTGCCAGTAACAGAAACAGAATAGGATTGTGAAATGAGGGGTACTATTCTGTCCTAAGAGGGTTGGGAAAAGTAATTAGTTAGCTTTATACAACTTGAGCTGATTAGCATGAAACCACTTGTTGGTGGTCTGTTTTTGCTGATGAACTCTGACCTGATAGATAGCAGAACTGAGTTTGTTGACAATGGGATATGGGCCGTCCCATTTACTGGCAAATGAATGAGCTGGTTGTCTGTATTGAAGGAGCATAACTTGGTCTCCAACTTGCCAGTCGACTTCTTTGACATACTTATCAAAGTGAGCTTTAGCTTGTTATTGAGCTTTACCCATATGATTGGCAGTGAACAGGTGTGCCTTCATGATGTCATCATGAAGTTTTTCAACATAATTGTCCATAGATACTCTATCTGCAGTGGGGGTGTGGAGATCAATCAACAGGTGCTCAGGTAATATCATGGATCTACCAGTCATAATCTAATATGGTGTGCACTGAGTAGTTGCTGCAGGAGTGTCCCTAATTGCCATCAGTAGTAGTGGCAAGAGGGAACCAACAATCCTTGAGATTGTCATTGATGAATTTGTATAACATCTGTTTGATTCTTCTGTTTGTCCTTTCTATCTGGCTTGAGGATTGAGGATGGTATGGAATAAGAAGATTTTGATCTACTTCAAGCATTTGGAGTGTCTGCTTCATCAGCTCAGCTGTAAAACTGGTTCCCTGGTCTGAGTCTACCTTAAGGAGAAGGCTCCACCTGGAGAACAATTGATCCACCAAGATCTTGGCAGTTGTTTTTACCATGTTATTCTTAGTGGGGAATGCCTCCACCCACATAGAAGACACATCTGTGATGACAAGTGCATACTTGTTGTTCTTGCTTGAATAGATCAAGGGGCCATTGAAATCAATTTGTATCACATTCCATGGTCCAGATTGCCTTTGTGGCAATAGTTTGGCATTTCTTTTCACCAAAATGGGTTGTTCTGTGCACACACTATACTGTTGTCCACATAATGTTCCATGTCCTTTGTCATACCAGGCCACCAGATGATGGTTTTAAGTCTCTGGATAGTATTATTTACCCCCTGGTGTCCACCAGTGGGGGTGTCATGAACCTTATGAATGAATTCAATTTGCAAAAATTGTGGTGCAACCCACAATTTGTCACCTGCATCTTCCTTTTGATACCAGATGAACTTCTGATCACTAGACATGTGTATGTTGTCAGAGTGCCTCTTGTATGGACTACCAGTAGGTAATTCCTGTTCAATTCTTTAGTCCAGGAATTTGAACACATCTTTTTGTTCTGGGTCAGATTTCTGTGCAGCAGAAAGGTCCAGGGGAGGTTCTGATTATGGTTTCTGCCCGGTATTGGTGGATAAGAAAATAGCTGCCACAGCTACTGGGTGAGTCATTGACCATGTCCCCCCCAAGCACCTTCTTTGGCAAGTGAGTCCACTTGGTCATTGAAGTCATGGTAAGTGTCAGATTTACAATGAGCCTTTACCTTGTGGATGTGCAGTTTGTGAGTAAACTGCTGTGTCGGGATGTGTATATACACAAATAGATCCCTGTACTTGACAGGTATGCCTTCAGAGGATGTAAAGTTATCTTTCTTCCAGAATGGTAGAAATTCAATAAGGGAGGAACAGACCCAATTACAGTCTGCAAAGATGATTGCATTTTTATCACCATGGGGCATGATTTCTAGAGCACAGGCCACAGCTTCCAATTCTGCATACTGTGAGGAGATGACAGTGCATTTCCTTGAAATGCACCTGAAATCACCATCTTGATCTAAGATGAGTACACCAAATACTTCTACCTGTTCTCCATCTACATAAGAGGTAGAGCCATCTGTAATGATGTGATACATGCTGGTATATTCTAAAATATCTGGTATAGCATGTAAAAATCAATCAATCAATCAATCACTTTATTTAACCAGGTAAAAACACCATTGAGCAAGCTCATTTTCAAAGTGGTCCTGGACAATTGAACAATGCAATACAATACAATACAATGCATGTTCACAGATAAGGTACACTCATAAATGAGAAGACATTATACAGAAAGACTCATAAAGCCAGTACCACTTGCCTGCCAAGGTTTAAAGATGTGCAATACATAAAACAATTTACAGGAAAATGAGAGAAGCCAATAATCCTGGACTCTCTTCAATGCGATGATAGTAGACCGGGAGAGGGAAGGCAAGGGGGAGGGTGCTAGTGGAAGAGGATGGGGTGAGGAGGTTCAGGGTAGAAAAAGTAAGCTTGGAGTGCTGAAAGTCCCCTATAAGAGAGGATCTCAGGTAAAATTAGTTGTAGAAATTGAGAAAGGGTCCAGAAGCTAATGGCTCAGCATTGTCTAAAACAGTTGCATGTTTCCTTCAGTAGATTGGCCAGCAAATCTTTGAATGTGAAAAGACCTGGGAGTGAGGAAAGTTTTAATGAGCTTTGCATGGTATTCCAAAGCAATGGGAGTGAAAAATTGATTGCAGCCGAACCATATGTTGTTTTTACTCTAGGAATCTGGAAACAAAGTAAAGAGAAGTGTCTCAGGCCAAAGAAACCCTTGGCTCAATGGAATAAACTCGATATGTATGTAGGAAGATTATTGGAGAGCGCTCTAAAAAGCCAAAGTAGAGCATTTCTTTTCCTCCTATTTGAAAGTGATGGCCACCCCGATTCCTGGTATAGTAGGCAATGGTGAGTACGAAGGGGTAGGTTGAAGATAAATCTTAGGGCTCGGTGGTATAGAGTATCTCATTTGTTGAGCACCATTAGAGGACAATGAACGTAAAGAAAGTTAGCATAGTCCAGTATAGGTAGGGATGTAGACTGTACTAGTCTCTTTCTAGCTTCTAAGGTAAGCAGATGATTAATACAATAGAATAAGCCTAACCGCTGTCTTAATTTCTTAGAGACTTCATTCAGATGGCACAGGAAGTTAAGCATATTATCCAGCCAGAATACTAGGTATTTACAGGTTTCAACTGTTTCAAGGGGTCATCAAAGAGCATTAGAATCTGGGGAAAATGTGTTGGTCCATGGCCTGTTTTTGGTGAGAGGATCATAGCTTTAGTCTTTAGGAGGAGCTTGTGTTTGATGAGATTATGTTGGAGGGTAAGGAAGTCTTGCTGTAAGTTCTTGTGTGCCATGTCCAAGGAGGAATTGGTGGTATATAGTACAGTATCATCTGCAAATAAATGAGTATTAGCTGAGCGCAAATGAGTATCCAAATTATTGATGTAGATTGCAAACAGGATTGGGTCTAGTATGGACCCTTGAGGAACACCTCGTAGAAGGGTTTGTTGTGGAGACAGATTACCTGCAGCTTTGACTTACTGTAGCCTGTTGGTGAAGTAATTGGAGAACCATTTGATTGCAGGACTATCAAGTCTGATATTGCTTAGTGCTGAAGCAAGAAGTTGAGGTCCACAGTATCGAAGGCCTTACTAAGATCAAGAAAAAGGACAAACACATGCTTTTTAGAATCCAGGGCAATTTGCCAGTCTGTGGTAACTTTTGCAAGAGCAGATACAGTGCTATGTTTGGCTCTAAAGCCGGATTGTG
The DNA here is from genome assembly GCA_016271365.2 of Neoceratodus forsteri. NCBI lineage: Eukaryota > Metazoa > Chordata > Ceratodontiformes > Ceratodontidae > Neoceratodus > Neoceratodus forsteri. The sequence continues at coordinate 624,159,343 of CM028135.1, forward strand.
CAGGGTTTAGTAAGTCATGCAAATCCAGGTGTTCTCTAATTTGGGCATGGACAATCTTTTCAAGTAGTTTTGACAGTACAAATAGTAGAGATATGGGCCGGTAATTATTCAGATCGCTTGGATCCCCCGACTTGAATGATGGTAGAATGTAGGCATGTGAAAAATGGCCCTGGCTCAGGTAAGACAGGAGGTTGGAGTGCACAGTCATGGGGCTTACCTGTGTAGAGTAGGCCATGGGCCAAGATGAATGACATTTTTGCAGACAGTACTTTGATATCGCTGTCCTGCAAAAGCAGAGACCAGTAAGTGAGTCTGATATTGGAAACTGAACCATCTTTTACTCTGTCTGAAAACAAGAAGTTGGCTGGGGTGTGGCAGGTATGCAAGACTATAGATGCATACCCAATGATGTACATAAAGTGTTTGACAGTCCAGTAGGTTGCCAAAAGTGTTCTATTACAGAGACTATACTTTCTTTCTACTGGAGACAGAATTTGAGAAGCATAGGCACTGGGCCTGAAGTACCCTTTGTACTTCTGTGCCAGCACTGCAGACATGGTCACATCCGATATGGCAGTTTCCAAATGGAACGGAAGGTTTGGGTTAGGACTGACCAGTGCTGGGGCTGAGGCTAGGGACTGCTTGAGCTGCATCAGAGCTTCAGCATGAGTGGGGCCCCATGTCCATGGGACATCCTTTTTCAGGAGTTCATACATGGCAAAGTTAGGGATAAATTCCCTGGAGTAGTTTACCATTCCTAAAAAGCAACTGAGTGTTGCCACGCTAGTACGAAATGGCAGATCTTGTAAGCCCTGGATCTTCTTGACAGCTAGGCTTCTGCCTTGGTCTGTAATGTGTAGGCCAAGGAGGAAGACCTCTTTTTTATACAATTGTGCCTTAGAAGGGTTGTACTTGAGGTCTGCTGTCTTAAGGAGAGACAGAAGTTCATCTAGAAGGGCCAAATGGTCTTCTTTCATGGTAGTTGCTAGGAGCAAGTCATCCACGTACTGCAGGAGAAACTGGGGTGTGGAGAACCGCTGCAGAGCATCCATCATGTGTAGATGCAAGAGGGAAGGGCTGTTATGGAAGAAGAAAGGGATGTTTTGAAAGCCCTGGGGAACTCTGGTCCAGGTGTACTGACGACCATCAAAGGTGAAAGCAAATTTGTATTGGCTTTCTTGTGTTAATGGGAGTGACCAGAACCCATTAGAAATGCCAAGAGCTGTGAATTACTTTTTGTCAGTTGTCAACAGCTTGAGTACATCAGGTGCTGATGCTACTGTTGGGGCACAGCTGGGAGTAACTTGATTAAGTTCTCTGTAATCAGTTGTGAGTCTCTAAGCTCCATTTGGCTTTTTCACAGGCCAAATGGGTGAATTAACAGTGGAGACACAGGTCCTAATAACTCCTTGTTGAAGCAGTAATTGGATGGTCTCCTTCAATGATGGCAAGTCTTCAGCAAGAAATGGGTAAGTCTTCTGCCTCACCGGGTTAGGCCCTGTGATTTCAATGGTAGTGTGCATTCTACTGCAGTCATGCTTGTTGGTGGCAAACATGTCAAGGTGTTTTTGCAACAAAGATGCAAGTTCAGAAAACAGTTCATTACTTTTGAATAAAGCCATGATGTCATACTCATTGTTTGTTATGGGAGATGGCTGCCACCACTTGTCAGTCTGGGATGATGACAGCATGACATTGTCCTTTGATTTGAATGAGTAGCCTGTTGGCTAAATCCACTACACAGCTGTGTAATGCTAGGAAGTCAATTCCCAAGATGCTGGGGTGATGACATACAACCATGAGGCCAAAAGCAAAATCAGTCCTGAGGTGGCCTACCACCACAGGTACAGGAATAGATCGGTAGGTGTGTAGCTGGGTACCACCTACACCCTGTGCACTGGTCTTCCAGCTGGTAGACCAGTCAGATGAGACTGGATCCTCATCATGGAGGACTGACAAGGCTGCTCTGGTATTCAGAAGCATGGTAAGTTGGCGGCCACCGACCATGGCCTTTACACAAGGCCGTCCTTTTGTGTCAATGATCAGATCACTCACAATCCAGACTGGGGGATGTAATTTTCAATCAGTATTTTCAGAATCAGCATTGTCATTCTGTTCCTGAAACTGAAGGACCACAGGGTCTTCCAAGGACTTCTGTATGTCTTGCAATGGGTACAAATGTACCTGTGACATCACAGGTGCTGCGACGGCCAGTACAAGTGGTTCCTCCTTGGATGTCGCATTGGTCTGGCCAGTAACCAGTGCAACAAATGGATTCACTTGGCTTTTCAAGCATTAGACAACCGGGATTTGGAAAGAATTTCCTTGGCCACTTCCCTGTTCAGCAGTCAGGGCTAGTGCTGCTATAATTTGTGTGGCTTTAGCTTCCCTCCAACCTTGCAGAAGGTCTCGTTTTCATCTTTGATCTGTCAATAGCCAGGACCACTGCAGTTCTGGTTATTCTGTTGGGCATTTGGATTTTTTCAATTGCCTTCATCTCAGTTCCTGTTGTTTCTATATTTCTGGTCCCCCCCATGCGATTGCTTGTCATCAGAAAAGGCATCATTTGTTTGGTTGTTTCCCTCTACCATATAATAGGTAGCAGTGTCAGGGGTGGGCTGTACTGCAGCCAGTTGTTCTGCAGCGTCCTTGTTGGATTTGCTAAAAGTAAGGGTATAGAGGTAGACCTGATAGGCATGCTCTGTCTTAGTGAGGATAGCCGCAAACGTATCAGTACTCAGGTAAACACTGAGCTCAACCTTTTCCTGCAAGGCCAGAGTCATATTCCAGATGCATAAATCATTGTACTTGGTTTGATCTCTGTTTGCATCTTCATTTGCGAGGCCTTTGCCAATGTTGTGTGTGAGTCATAATCATTGGTGGTAAGCCACAGGACTTTCTTTTGCACTTTGCTTAAGCTTATAGGCCAAGTGAGCTCCTACGACACCCAGGGAATTGGCAGATATAAGGGCTGCAGAAATGTCACCAAAAGTGAGGGTGTCAGAGTTATGTACTGTCTCTGAGAGCTTGGCTCAGATGATAGGTTTGATTGTCTGCAGCAAGACTTGAACCTGGTACTCGGGTTGGAGGGAGAGCATCTTGGAAAGGGAGCGTACTTTCTCCAAGTGACAATTGGGATTGTCAGTTGGGCCCATCTCTCCAATGCTCTGTGCAATTTGCTGGAAAGAGTGAGCAATTTGTAGGGAGTTGGATGTATGCATAGTCCCATTTAGTTCATTACATTCCAAAGCTCTGCGAAGCGCAGCTTCCGCTGCCGCATCAGTGATTGCCTTGTACGTGTGATCCTGAGTAACAGAATCTTTTTGCATTTTGTCAATTTGGACCTATATGGCCCTTTTTGGTCTTCAGGGACAGTGATCTGACTAATTGATCCTTAATCATGTCGCATTTCTCCTACTCATCTCCCGTGGTGAGAGGAGAGAGGGGAGGTGCACCACGGAATACAGGCCCTTTGCCTGTGTCATGGGGGCCACTATCTTGGTGTTTTGCATGGCATTCATCATGTTTGTGTAGACTTGGTGATGTAGTATGTGTGTGCCAATGTTGGTGCCATCTTGTGGATGGCCGGCGGAAGTTGCTCCACCATGGGGGTTGGACTTGCATGTGACATGGCATGTCTCATCATCAAAGTCAGAGTCATCATCACTGGATGACGCAATCTCAATGGGCATATACTGAAACCCATTCATGGCCTTAACATGGCTGGCAAGAACCTCCTGTTGATGGCGTAACTTCACCATCTTTTGCCTACATTTCTTGTGACAGACTTTTGCAGTGCCCTACTCAATACCTCTCTCAACCTCTCTCTGTAACACTCTATACATGGAGCACAATTCAACATTTTCCCTAAGCTCTTTTTCCAACTCACAACTCACACGCTTGTAATCCTGTTTCAAATCAGCATTCTCCTCTCTCAAACCTTCATTCGTATCACTCAGAATATCATTCAAATATGCTAACTTTCTTATCACATTTCAACCTTTCTCAAGCATCTCTTAATAAACATATCTCTCACTCAATGTCTTGAGCAGTACAGTGCAGTAGTGTGGAATTAGCATCACAGAGTGACTGTGTCTCCTCCTTTAGTTTCTGTTCCTTTTTCTGTAACTCTGATGCCTGCAAGCCCATCTCTTTTTTTATAGATGCATTTTGTAGTTCAAGGGAGGCACACTTTGCTGTGAGACTCTCAACAGTGATATGTAGAGCTGCAACCAAGAGACCTTTAATGTTGTATTTCTTGGCTGTTTGTTTGCACTCTAGGTATTGGTCAGATATTAGCTGCAAAGGTTTTTCAGCAGATTTTGTGACCAGTGCAAAATCTGTCCATCTGCCATGGGATGTGAGGTAGTTTGAGACATTGAGTCTCAGTTCTGTGCACAGGTCAGACATAATAAAGAAGGGGTATACAAACAAACAGGCAGTTGGAAAACTGGTCAAAATGCCTTGGTGCTGTCACCAGCTGCTTTCTGTTCCCCGGTGGGTGAACGGTGATGTCAAGGTGGTATGCTGTCACTTGCAGAGGGAGTGTAACAGGATCCAGTCTGGGTCTGCCATGCCCGAGACCAAGACGATGTGTGTGTGTGCCACAACCAATACCACTGTAGGCACTGTGACTCTTGGCCAGCTGGTTATGATTGTTCTATGATAGTTGTAATATAAAAATATAGCGTGTGATTGTCACAGTGCTTCCATTGGTGCCCCCCCAGGTTTCAGTGAAATGACAGGATATATATTAAACCAGGAGATCTCTGTAATGTAATTAACTTCCTTGAGAAATTGCATTTTATGGCCTTTCTATGACCTGTTGCTTCTTTGAAGTGGAAATGAAATGGGACTTTATGAGTCTGCCAGAGGATGAAAATCATAAACTTTTATGACATCTTAAGAGGAAGAACATTTAAAGCCAACTGGTGTTAAAAAGCTATAACACCCTTTGAAATGCCATGGGAGAAGGAACTGGGAAATCAATGACTTATCATTTGGGAAATGAGTTGTTGCTGATGTCACCTTATTTAAAATACCTCCTGATAAGACATCACGTTTGTATTTTTTTCTATTCTAAAAGGAGGAGCTAGATGACTCATAGAAGGGGTGTGGAGAGACACCATTTAAACTATACTGGTGTCTGATCGTTGAGGGATATATTCTATCTTGGGACTGTAGAAAGACACAGCTCTGTGATCTAACTTAGGCACTTAAAGAGGTAATACATTAGATAGAAAAAGTCTAAAAGTATTGTGGTAGGAGTTTTTGTTTTGTACTTTTCCTTGTTTTCTTTTACGTGATTGTATGCTCATTGATATATTGTTCTGTGTTTACATTTTTCATGTTTTTATCATCTTTAAATAAAGAACCTTTTATTTGAAAGACTGCCTTAGGTTGTCTGCAACTTCTTTTTAGCGTGTGACATATAGATGGTTAAGTCTGACAACTGTTCGAAGCTTGATGGTGTTACTAAACTAGGAAAAGGTAAGAATATACCTAAGGTCTTTTACAGAGTTTTAAGGGTTCATTTTGGATACCTGGTTAGGTGCCCTTAGGTGAAAGATATATTGCATCCCCCAAAGAGAACATTATCTGAGCCTGTACATTTGGGTATGCTAGCATAAGGTTCTCAGTTTGAATCCCCCCAGAACTTGAGCCTAAAGGTGGTTCAGACCCACAAGCAGACAGAAGGATTACCCTGTCTGTTACCTGTTCACAATATTGCACTCAGAGGTTGGCACTGTGGGAGCAGAGGGCCTGACCTGTTGAGTGTGTTTATGACAGATTTGGTTGGCAGCAGTTTGGATACAATTGGTAACACAAGCTTTAACTGTTCAGTGTGTCAAGCTTAATACTGTACAGCTCATTTGCAAAATAAGGTAGTGATTTATTTTTAAAAAGGAAACAGAACTATAACATTTTGTTTACAGTCAGGTTCCTACCTGTTTTATTTTTTTTTATAAAGTGCAAGTTAGAGTAGCCGTAGTTAGGAAAGAAGATGGCTTCCACCTACAGCGGGTACACTACAGACTACTTGAGGCAGTTGTGCCAGGACAGAGGAGTCCTGCATGAGGCAAGAGCCACCAAGCAGAACCTTGTGGATGCCCTGATGGCAGCAGATGCCCAGAGCATCGAGTCACAGACTGTGACTGTAAAGGAGCAAACTTTGGCCATGGAGGGGCTAGCAGCCAGTGCAGTGTCCAGATCTGGTGAGGATGACAGCAGGGCCAGTGACAGCAAAGGGCCACAGCAGCAGGGGAAGGTCACCAGCATTCTGGAGCCAGAAGCAATCAAGCTGCAGATTGAGTTGTGCAGAATGGAGTTGGAGTTCCAGAGAGAAGAGAAGTGAGAACAGCGAGAGGCAGACCGAGAGGAACATGACCACTAGAGGTGACATGAACTGGAGAAATTATGACTCCAACCACCAGAGCAGGTTAGTGGCTTGGGTTTAACTGGCACTGCAGGACTGGGTTACAAATTGAATTCCAAATTGATAGCTGAATTTAAAGAGGGGGAGGATATGGATGCCTTTTTAAATTCCTTTGAAAAGGTTTGTATTCAGGCAAAGATTCCTAGAGGGTCCTGAAGCTTCCAGCTATCCCCACTACTTACCAGGAAAGCTTGGGATGCACTGGGTCAAATGGACAATGAGGACAGTAATGATTACAGCAAACGTAAAGCTGCACTTTAAAAAAAGTTTGGTTTAACTGCAGAAGCATACAGAGCTAAATTCTGTAAACTCTGGGGAAGCCTTGACATGAGCTACAAGAAGCTAGCCATGAAACAATGTCTATGTTTAAAACATTGGTGGGAGGGAATTGAAGCAAACTCTGTAGATATAATTGAAAATGCTATTTTGTTAGAACAGTTTTTCTGGGCATGCCCAGCAGAGATGAAAACCTGGCTGGAGGACTGAGATACTCAGACTTCTATGCCAAGAGCAGACCTGCTCTGAGAGCAATTGGGGTGGGCGTGGCAGAACAGAAAGGAAAAAGCATGCCTTCAGGGCAGCTAAAACCCTCACTGCCTCCCCCAAAACCAGTTAGCCCCAGGTTACAAAGAAAAGAGTTCTCTGAGAAAAGAAATGAATGTTGGGGTTGTAAAGAAACTGGGCATATTGCCAGACAGTGTCCTAAAAGGATGAGCAATACGCAACATGGGGCTAGGAAAGAAGTGGGTTGTTTATGTGTCCCTGGAAGCATGCCTGTGAACATGAGGGAACACATGCACCCAGTCATGGTGAATGGTATACAGACACAAGGGTTAAGGGATGCAGGGGCATCCCTGATGTTGGTAAAAGGGGATCTGGCAGAGCCTGGTCAGCTTATACCCAATAAATTTGTAACGGTACATGACTTCACTGGTGAGGAGAAAACATTGCCACTTGCTAGTGTTCTCCTAGACTGGGGTGAAACAGGGGAACTGTACAATAGGTGGCTGTAGCTAAAACTTTAGCAGTTGAAGTCATCCTTGGCAGCAATCTCAGACAGGGGATGGTGTGTGCAGTTACTCGTAGCCAAGCGGCAAGGGAAAATTGTAGTTCCCTGGACCCCACAGAAGCCATTGTGGAAACCACTGGGAGGCTGGTTTATCAGCCTGTGTCTCCTGATATGGAGACTAACGAAAAGGGGGTAGAAATTTCCCCAGTAGCAGTTAACCACACAGCTACGGAGGGTTACTCCAACGAAGGAGGGGTGACCCATTGTCAGAAGGTTAGGGATGACAGTGATCCTGACAGCCCTGATGATAGTGATAGGGAACCTAGTTTAGAGACTGAAGGGGACCCGTCCCATGCCTTGGGAATGTATAAGAAGTTTGCAGCTGCTCAAAAAATTGACCCTAGTCTAGAGAAGCTGAGAGCTTTGGAAGACTCTGACAGAGCACAGGAAGGTGATGGTAAACATAAAGTTTATTGGGAAAATGGACTTATGTATACTCAGGCTGTGAAGACAGAGGGAGGGGTGATAGGCAGGCAGCTTGTCATTCTCCAGGGGTACCGTGAGCAGTTGCTCTAGATTGAACACAATATTCCCTTGTCTGTTCATCTGGGAATCATGTGCACTATGCAGCAGTTGGCCAAGAATTTCTATTGGCCCAACTGCACCCAGTGGGTGAAGGAGTATTGCAGGTCTTGTCACTGGTGCCAAGAAATAGAGAAGGCAGGTTAGAAAACCCCAAGCCCCCCTAATTCCATTGCCCATAGTTGATGAGCCATTCCATAGGGTGGGAATGGACATTGTGGGGCCTTTATATACCCCAAGCTCCTCTGGGAAGAAGTTCATCCTGACTGTGGTGGATTATACCACCCAGTATACAGAGGCAGTCACCCTATCCTCAATGAGGACAGACAAAGTGGAAGATGCCTTACTTTGGATTTTCTCCCATGTTGGGTTCCCACAGAAGGTTATCACTGAACAAAGGGGTTAAGGCCTGATGAAATGTTTGTGGGAAAAGTGTGGGGTGGTGCAGAGGCGCATGACACCTTATCACCCAAAAGCCAGTGGGCTTGTGGAAAGATTTAATGGTACCCTGAAGTCAATGCTCCATGCCTTTGCTGAACAGCAAGGGAGAGACTTGGAGAAATACCCTCCCCACCCATTGTTTGCATACAGGGAGGAGCCCCAAGAGTCGACAGGATTTTTCCCCTTCAAGCTCTTATATGGACACCAGGTACATAGGCCCTTAGATGATCCAGGAGGACTGGGAAGGCAAGCATGCCACCCAGGGAACTCCCTTAGTGGATTACATCCTTAGGTTTAGGGAAAGGCTGAAGGAGCTTATGGGGACAGCCCAGAGCAACCTGGCAGCTGCCCAACAGAAACAAAAAACTGTGGTATGACCACAGAGCCAGAGCTCGCTCATACATGGTGGGTCAGGAAGTCATAGTCATTATTCCGGTCCAGAAAGACAAGCTGCAGGCTGAGTGGGCAGGACCGTACAAAGTAGTTAGGAAGGTAAATGATGTGAACTATATCATAGCGTTACCTGACAGAAGACAGATAGAAACAATGCACAATGTCAACATGATGAAGCCATATGCTAATAGGGCTGACATGGAGTTTGCAGTATGTAGTCCTGGGGAGAGGACGGATGAAGGATACCCCCTTCTGAACTTGCTGGAAGAAAGCAAGTGGGAGTCCTCTGTGGAGGCAGTTAAATTGTCTCCCCAGTTGGCCCCGGACAAGATCCAGGAAGTAAGGGAGGTTTTAGCAGACTTTGCCCCACTGTTTAGCACTAAGCCTGGACTAACCCCCTTAGTGACGCATGATGTGGAGACAGGGACACAGATGCCCATATGGCAGACAGCATATCAGGTGTCAGAGGCTGTCCAAAAGGACATTAGGAGGGAGGTGGTGGAAATTTTGGATTTAGGGATAATACAGAGATCTCACATTCCCTGGGCCTCACCTGTAGTCCTTATGCCCAAGCCATATGGCTCTACTCCTGTCTGTGTGGACTACTGTGAACTGCATGCAATCACGAAGTCAGATGCCCACCCAATGCCCCAGATGGATGAACTCCTGGACAAGTTGGGAAGGGGGACATACCTTTCAACTATTGACCTGACAAAGGGGTATTGGCAGGTAGAGTTAAATGACAGAGCTAGGGAGAGGTTGGCCTTCATCACTCCGATAGGCATATTTGAATTTAAAGTAATGCCTTTCATAATGAAGAATGCCCCGGCCACTTTCCAAAGGTTGGTAAACCAGGTGTTGAATGGTGCTGAGGAGTACACTGTGGTGTACATGGATGACATTGCTATCTTTAGTGCCAGCTGGGAGGAACACCTATCCCACCTTAGGGATATGCTGGGCAGGACACAGCGGGCCTGACTGACTGTCAAAGCTAAGAAGTGCCAGGTAGCCATGGCTGAAGTGGCATACCTAGGGCATGTTGTAGGCCAGGGACAGTCTCCATCCTAACCAAGTAAAAATAGAGGTGATCAAGGCATAGCCCAGACCAGAAATGCAGAAGCAGGTCAGGAGTTTCCTCAGGACAGCAGGGTACTATAGGAAATTTGTACCCAATTACAGTGCCCTATCTGACCTGGTAAAGAAAAAGATGCCTAAGAAAATTACCTGGGAACCAGCCTGTGAAAAAGTCTTTACCAGACAGAAGGAGGCACTGTGCAGTGCTCCTGTATTGACAAGTCCTGACTGTAACAGACCCTTTATAGTCCAGACTGATGCCTCAGATGTGGATATTGGGGCAGTACTGAGTCAGACAACCAACCAAGAGAAAGATCACCCTGTAGTGTACCTGAGTAACAAGTTACTTCCCAGGGAGCAGGCTTACTCTACTGTGGAAAAAGAATGTCTTGCCATAGTGTAGGCCCTAAAGAAGTTAGAGGCATATTTATATAGGCAGCATTTTGAGGTATAAACTGACCACAGCCCCCTGGTTTGGCAGATGCAAATGGGAAAAACTAATGGTAGACCATTAAGATGGAGTCTTGCCTTGCAAGGGTATGACATGACAATCTTACATAGGCTGGAGCGACCAATCAGAATGCTAATGGCCTGTCGCATCTGTATGAGGAGTGAACTGACTTGGGAGCTCATCCGATACAGCGGATAGAGCCCCAAATTCAGTCCAGGTGGGGAGCATCGTGACGCTTGGCCAGCTGTTTATGATTGTTCTGTGATATTTATAATATAAAAATATAGTGTGTGATTGTCACAGTGCTTCCATGGGTGCCCTCCTCCAGGTTTCAGTGAAATGACAGGATATATATTAAACCAGGAGATCTCTGTAATGTAATTAACTTCCTTGAGAAATTGCATTTTATGGCCTTTTTATGACCTGTTGCTTCTTTGAAGTGGAAATGAAATGGGACTTTGTGAGTCTGCCAGAGGATGAAAATCATAAACTTTCATGATGTCTTAAGAGGAAAAACATTTAATGCCGACTGGTGTTAACAAGCTATAAAACACTTTGAAATGCCATGGGAGAAGGAACTGGGAAATCAAAGACTTATCATTTGGGAAATGAGTTTTTTGCTGATGTCACCTTATTTAAAATACATCCTGATAAGACATCATGTTTGTATTTTTTTATATTCGAAAAGGAGGAGCTATATGACTCATAGAATGGAGTGTAGAGAGACACCATTTAAACTAAACTGGTGTCTGATCTTTGAAGGATATAGTCCATCTTGGGATGTAGAAAGACACAGCTCTGTGATCTAACTTAGGCACTTAAAGAGGTAATACATTAGTTAGACAAAGTCTAAATGTATTGTGGTAGGAGTTTTTGTTTTGTACTTTTCCTTGTTTTCTTTTAAGTGATTGTATGCTCTTTGATATATTGTTCTGTGTTTACATTTTTCATGTTTTTATCATCTTTAAGTAAAGGACCTTGTATTTGAAAGACTGCCTTAGGTTGTCCACAGCTTCTTTTTTGCATGTGACATATAGATGGTTAAGTTTCACAACTGTTCAAAAGCTTGATGGCATTACTAAACTGGGAAAAGGTAAGGATATACCTAAGGACTTTTATAGAGTTTTAAGAGTTCATTTTGGATACCTGGTTAGGTGCCCTTAGGCGAACAAAATATTACATCCCCTGAAGAGAATGTTATCTGAGCCTGTATATTTGGGTACGCTAGCATAAGGTTCACAGTTTGAATCCCCCCAGAACTTGAGCCTAAAGGTGATTCAGACCCACAAGCAGGCAGGAGGGTTACCCTACCTGTTACCTGCTGAGTGCATTTGTGACAGGTATGAGTAGGTCCAAGTAGGTGAAAATCACACTACACTACTCAACATTCAAAATAAATTGAATGTGAATCTTCCTTTGTACCTTCCAACCTGCACATGGTCACCAAATGTAACTTGGTAATAAATTACCTTCTCAAATTCTTGGTGGAATGGCACAAAAGGAAGAGACAACAGACAAGTTGTACTCATGTAATAAATGGAATTTATTAGAGATCAGTAATACAGGCTTACTATCAACAGTGTAATCACTGGGAAAACTACCAGTTTTCCTTTCCTAGGTAACACAGTCTCTCTTCTCAGAGAAACTACATGTTACAGAAGATCTTGTACCGTGATATAACCATAGCAATGACTAAAGATGAGACATAAAATGTATGTAATTGGCCAAAAAACAGTGGCCTGAGTAACTGTCCTAACTAGTATAAGAAATTGCATAGCTTGCAGACGATAACACAATACAATGGGACCACTTACTATACCGAGGTCAGTCACACTTGTAATGGTGCACAATTACTAAAGATGGCACTGTTGCCCTAATTATAGAGAATATAGTAAAAATAGAGTGAAACACATCTCTCATAGCCAAAATATATTAGTAAAACATAATAGAGCATAATATGCATTAGTAAAACACAGATCCTGACACTTATGCTTATATGATAAGTGTCGGTGCCCTAAGGTTAGTATGTACCTACATATAGGTTGCTGTCCGTGAGGTAGTTGTACAATCAGGGGTGCTGGACCATGAATAACAGTGTGATGGGTGGTGGTAGGAGGGGTGGGTAATGGTTAGGTGCCATCCTGGGACATCAGCCCTCCAGGACATAGACAGAATAGAGAGGATGGCAGAGAGGAAGATGGGGAGCTGTAGATATTGTTACACTTTGGTACCAATGATCCTGTGAACCAGCCTGTGCAGCAAGTGAAGTGGAACTCTCAGAGGCTGGTGGACAGACTGCAGGTATGTTCGGCTTCCATGGCCTTTTCCATGTCCTCCCTATGTTGAGTGGGAAGGGAGGGAATGACAGAGTATGGAGGGAAGTGATACAGGAATTAAATGGGTGGTTAAAGGGATGGTGTCAGAAGAAAGGGTACCATTTTGTTAGGGATTGGGGGGACTTCTGGTACAAGAGGCTAATCAAAGGTGATAGCCTTCACCTGACAATATAAGGGTCCTACATGCTATGGCAGAAGTTTGACATCTACTTTAGACAGTTAAACTGACTGCAGGGGACAATGAGGCTAGGGGAACCATGGTAAATGGAGTGAGAAAGGAGAACCTAGATATTCCTCCCCCTATACTGGGGACTGACAGCAGTAAGGTAGCTACAAATAAGACTGAGGTTCAAAAAAGGGTAATGGATCAGGCCCAGGGGGGATGCTCTCAGTGTCTGCAAGCAATAGTAAAAATAAGAAGGTAATCAGAATAGGAAAAAATGCCAGGAATAGGATCGCAACACAGCAAAAGAGGATCCAGAGCTATCTGAAAGGGAGTCTGCCTTAATTCCAGGAGTCTGGCTAATAAAATCAGTGAACTGTAGGCATTGGTGGCAGACAATGAGGCTGACCGTGTAGCCATCACAGAAACTTTTGCCATAGAGAATAATGATTGGGACTTGTCAGTCCAAGAATACACAATGTTAGACACAACAGAGGGAAGGGCAAAGGGGGGTAGCCCTATATACCAGGGAGGGCATAGAGGCTATGGAGGAAGGACACATCAGGGGAAGCATAGGGGAAACAGAGTCATTGTGGGTTCACCACAAGGTGCCCTCAGGCAAGAAAATATGGGTGGGAGTTATCTGTTAACCACCAGAACCAGGGGAAGACTGAGATAGGGAGCTCATGGAAGATCTGGCAAGCAGAGTGAGGAGGAAGTTGTGGTAGTGGTGGGTGATTTGAACACGTTGGATATCGACTGGGACATTGCAGAGGCCAGGTATACCAGACATCAGGCCCTGTAGGATACATTGCTAGACTGCCTGCTGGTGCAGCTGGTTATGGAACACATTAGACAGGAGGCCATTCTCGAGTTGGTGCTCACCAACTCAGAGATAGTGAGTGGAGTAAAGCTAGTGGAGCCACTGGGATCCAGAGACATAACTCCATTTGGTTCAGGCTGGACCTTGGGACCAGAATGCCCCTATCAAAAACTGAAGTCCTGGACTTCAGAAGAGCAGACGTCAATCAGATGAGGGAGATAGTCCGAGACAAACTGACCCTGGTGGACAGTACTGGAGATGTAGAGAAAGATGGAGGGCAAATAAGGGGACCATTCTCGAGGCAATAAAATCATGCATGAGAATCGTTACAAAATGAAATAGGAATGAGAGATCAATATGGTTCTTGGAAAGGGTCAGAGAAGCAGTGAGGACCATGAAAAAGGCTTACACTGGGTGCAAGGAAAAGCAGGGGGAGAAGAAATGGTCAGAGTACCAAATAAAAACTAGGGAAGCAAAGAGGAGAGTCAAGGAGGCAAAGGCAGACACAGAGCTGCACATTGCAGAAGCTGTCAATGGTGGGGAAAATGATTTATTTATTTAAGCATTTTACCAGGAAGGCATACTGTGCAGAGTACTGCTCAATTACAGATGCATCCTGGGGAAGGGGATAACATAGGAAGACAGTTGAAAACAGTTTAGACAAGAGAATACATAGTGGGAGAGACACTAACATTTGGATCTGATTACAAGTCAGTAGTAGCTTGAGAAAGACAATTGGTAACCACAGTATGTATGGTATGAGGTAAACAGTTGAAGTCAGAATGGACAAGCGAATACATTGTGGAAGATCGCTAACATTTGGTTCTGAAACCACGTTCATTGAAGATTGAGTGAGTCAGTTGGTAAACACAGTTACATACAGCAAGTGTACAATAAAATTAACTTTGAGCCATATGAGAGACAGTATAAGGTGACAGGACAGTAGTTAGGCACTGATTAATTGCAAATTTGCTAAGTGCAGACATACCCAGAGATTTGCCTTGTAATTGGGAGATGCCTAGACACAAGCACAGGTAGGGACGAAATGATCTTGGAGCATGGAGTTTAGGTGAGAAAGGGAGGTGAAGCAGCGAATGTTAGCTGGGAGGGAGTTCCACAGCAAGGGAATGCAGTAGCTGAACCCTAACTGCCCTGTGGAGTTAGACCGGTATGGGACAGCTGGGGATCTGGAGTCTGAGTTTCTGAGTGTGTATGCTTGTGCGCTAGGGTTTGTTAAGTTGTCAGAGAGGTAGGAAGGGAGACACTGCATCCAATACTTGGCCGTGATTTTTGCGCAGTGGGTTAGCCTGCTATAGTCAAGTGAGGAGAGGCTCATTGCTTGATATAGGGCACAGTGGTGTGTGGAGTAGGAGCTGTTCAGGGCGAAGTGGCAAAAAGAGTGGAAGAGAGGGTCCAGCCTAGCTAATGTGGTCTTTGGGCTGGCGCTGTACTCTACGTCCCCATAGTTGAGGACTGGGAGGATCATTTTTTTACAATGTTCTTCCTGACTGGAAGGGGATGCTGTTACGATTCTGATAAAGTGCACCAAGCCTAGGGTGCAGCTTCTTGACAAGGAGTCAATATGTGCTGAAAAGTTGAGGTGCTGGTCAAGCCAGACACCGAGGTATCTGAACATGGTGCAGGACTCCAGAGGGGATCCTTCCAGGGTGTGGAATACTAATGGTGAAGGGAGCCTAGAAATTTTCTGCCTCATGCCAAAGGTTAAGCAGACTGTTTTGTTAGCATTTAGGAGGAGGTTATTTGAGCAGAGCCAGTGCTGGACTGAGATGAAGTCTTGCTGAAGTCTGGACGCAACTTCTGAGGACGAGGGGCCAGATGCTTATAGCACCATGTCTTTTGCGTATATGTGGATGGTGGAGCGTGTGCAGGCAGATGGCAGGTCATTTAGAAAGACCAAGAATAGGAGGGGGCCTAGGACAGATCCTTGTGGCACTCCTGCCGTGATTGGGAGGGGATCCGACATGGACGATCTGATATGGACAGCTTGGGATCTTGGGAAAGTGTTGTAATAACACCTTAAGACACACTTAATAAAACAGATGATTTCCTATTTAACCTACAGTAAATGGATGGCCAAGTTCCTCAGCGACATCATTTCTTGTCAGGAGCCTAAAGCACATGGCTGCCCCAGCCCTTAATTACAGGCTGATTTACATATGAATAACTCTGGACTACAAAAACTCACACATAAATACAATGGCTCAGTCAAATTAGCTTTTTATGGACATTCAGACTTTAAGAAACCCTGTTGATGACAGTTCCCCTTTAATGATTACTTCTATTCTGTCTTCACAAGGGAAGACAGTGCACCCCTTCCTGAGAGTGACATTAAGGGCAGCTGTCAGGCACATTCTTGACATGAGGACACCAGTATTTACAATAGAATGGGTCCAGAAGGGTTTGAACCTCTAAAGGTAGCTAAAGCCCTTGCGCCATATGGGATGCACCAAAAGATGCTCAAGGAATTGAGTGCAAAATTGAATGAGGAATTGGATGAACCATTAGTAGGGCTATTCAATAGTCCTACCCTCCAGTCCTTCAGGGGTAATTCTGAAGGACTGGAGGGTGGTGGTCATAGTCTCATAATAAAAGGAGGGGAACAAGGAGCAACCATGGAATTTCAGACTTGTCAATTGTACCTCTGTAGTGGGGAAACCTATGGAGTCAGTGATCAAAAAGGACCTTGTAAACTACCTAGATAGCAACAGTCTGCAAGACAGTAAACAGCATTGGTTTATGGCAGGAATGTCTTGTCAGACCAAACTGATAGTTTTCTTTGACAGGTTAACAAAGGCATTGGAGAAGGACCACACTGTGGATTTACTGTACTTTGATTTTAGCAAGGATGTCAACTCAGTTCTACACAAAAGACTGCTGAATATGCTGAAGGACCTGAACATGGCTAGGGGGGACATAGTTAAATGGGTTGGAAACTGACTGAAGGAGAGACTGCAGATGGGGGTCATAAAAGTTGCCAAATTAGAAGGGATGGAGGTCATTGGTGGGGAGCCAAAAGGATCTGTCCTGGGTTCTTTCTTCTTTAACATGTTTATCAGCGACATTGGCAAGGGCATCTGGCTACGTTGTATCTCTTCACAGATGTCACAAAGCTCTGTGGTAGGGTAGATGGTGGTAGAAACATAGAAACAGAATTTGATGGCAGATAAGGACTGCATGGCCTATTCAGTCTGCCCATTTCTCCCTACCTGTTCTATTACAGCAGACCGTGACTGATCTACAGCTCTTTCTCAATCCCTCTTCCATTTCACTATGATTCCCTTGCACTTCTCCCATGCATTCTTAAACCTCACCACTGTTTTCACACCCACCATCTATGCTGAAAGGCTTTCCCAGGAATCCACCACTCTTTCTGTGAAGAAACACCTCCTCACATCTCTCCTGAATCTACCTCCCTCCAGCTTCATAGCATGTCCCCTTGTTCTTGAGCACCTTTTCTTCTTAAAAATGTTTCCCCCCCCGTACCTTATTTAACCCCTGGAGGTATTTAAAGATCTCTATCTTATCTCCCATCTCCCTCTTCTGTTCCAGGGTGTACATACTGAAGTCCTTTAGTCTCTCCCTGTAAGGCTTTTGATGCAGAACCTGCACCATTTTAGTAGCTTCCTCTGAACCACCTCTACTCTGTCTATGTCCATCTGGAGATGTGCTCTCCAGAACTGAACACAGTCTCTATGTGGGATCTGTACAAAGGCTACAGCACCTGTCTCTTTCTGCTGGTGATGCCCCCTCTATGCATCCCTGCATCCCACTAGCCCTGTGCCCCAAGTACATTATTTGCACATTTTCGCATTGACACCCAGCTGCTGCACCCTTGACCACTCATCTAGTTTTCTCATGTCTCTGCTCATACTTTCCACCTTTCCCAGAGATTCTGCCCTATTGCAAACAGAGATGTTGCAAAATTATATTTCACCTGGTGAAATTCTGGTGAAATCGGTGATTTTGCTGTGTGAAATATTTTGCAAAATTTGCCCAGTATGTGAAATATTTCGTCAGGTGAGAAATTCGGAATTTTGCCTGTGTAATGCAGAAGTTCGCCTGCAGAAGGTGAAATTTTCCTGTTAAAGGCAAACTTTGGACTTCTGCAGGCAAAATGTCACTTTCCATAAGTGACATTTCACATTCCACTTGCAAAATATCACCTTCTACAGGTGAAATTTCACATTATGCATGTGAAATATTGAATTTCGTTTCCATGAAAAATTTCACGAAACGGGTGAATTTTGGGAAATATTTTGCATAATGAAATTTTCCAATTTTGCACATCTCTAATTGCAGATTTTGGTGTCATCCACAGAGAGGCAGAACTTGCTGGCTAGCTGCTCTGCAGTGTTACTTATAAAGACATTAACGTAGACTGGTCCCAGCACTGATCCTTGAGGCACCCTACTAATCACCCTCCCTTTCTTGAAGTGAACTCCATTTACCATCACCTTTTGTTACCTATCCCCTAACCAATTTCTTGTCCACTTTACCACCTTTGGACTCTTTCCTAAGCTACCCAGCTTGCTTACTAATCTCCTATGTGAAACAGTGTTGAAAGCTTTGTTGAAATATAGATAGGTGGCATCCATGACTTCAACCTGATCTAGTTCCTTGGTCACCCAGTCAAGGAAATCTAAGAGACTGGTTTGACATGGGCTTCCTTCTGTGAAACCATGCTGCCTTGGGTCTTGTAACCCACCGGATTCAAGATATTCTACAGTCCGTTCCTCCAGCAGTGATTACATTAACATTTCAACCACCAATGTTAGGCTGACTGACCTCTAATTGCCAGACTCCTCCCTGCTATCAATTTTGTGTAGTGGGACTACAGCCACCTTCCTCCAGTTCTTTGGAACCACTCCTGTTACCAGTGACTTGTTAAATAGAACTGTCAGAAGTGCAGCCAGTATTTTACTGAGGTCCCTCAATATCCTTGGATGCACCCCATCAGTCCCATTGCTTGGCCACCTTCTGATTAGCAAATCCCTTCAGGACTCTTGTCTCCAAGAAAGAACTAGTGTACACCTCCCTCCCTGCAAGTTTCTTTTACTTTGTGGCCACTCCCCTTCTCCTTCTTCTGTGAACACTGAGCAAAAGTATTTGTTCAGGATGTAGGCCTTTTCCTACGTTCCTACTCTTTTGGCTATAAAGTGGCTCATTTATGGGCTCCTATTGAGGTAGAAAAGCAGAAAATACAAAAATTTAAGCATTTTAAGGATGTGATTGGATATGATCTGAAAATGAAGTGTATATGTAATGGCTAGAGTCCTTGTCTTCACTATTGTTAAAGTATGAGGGTACTAATTTGTATTTCATTCTTGTTTAAGACAGACACAGATGTATTTTTAAATTATGTGTTAGTGTCTATTGATGTAAGTTTTATGTCATTGTATTTAAATTTGGAATGAAAGCTGATACAGGTCCATCTTGAAAATGGGATTCTTTCCCAATGATGTGTTACTAGTACTACCTGTTTAAAAATAAATTTTTCTACTACTTCTACTTTCCTGGTTCCCATCTACACTGTCCTCCACTCCATTTTTAAACCTTACATTTCCACCCCTGGTCTTCTTATTTTCACTTACAAGCCTAAAATGTTTTGTCCCTTTTCATTCCCTCCTGGCCTATTCTATCCTCAGTTTGCACCTTTGTGTTCCATATTGCTTTACCTGCTTCCCTCTCTTTCCCCTGATACAACTCCCTATCCTCCTCCCCCCGTGTCTCACTATACCTTCTGAATGCTACCCTTTTTGCCTTTACCTTTTCAGCTACCTCTTTCAAGTACCATAACGGTCTCTTTTTCCTCTTGCTTTTTTTTTTGTTAATTATTTTTGTCTCCCACTATCTCAGAACTCTCTTGGGCATCCCTCTCACACCTCCCACTCTCTACCACCCTGTCTGAAGCTCTCTCTCCAGAAAATCGGGGACAGACACTCCCCTTTCCTATCTGGCCCAACAACTCAGGAATGCAACCATCGCCAGACCAGGGCAGGTCAGAGGGATCAGGAGAGCTGGAGGATTGAGCCCGACATTGGGTGTGTGATGGTGGGGGCCCTGGAGAGTGCCATTGCCTATCCGGGAAGTGGGGGTATTTCTTGGATTTTCTCCCCTGGAGTGCAGTGTGCAATGATGACTGCACACAGCTGCCCTGCTGGCATCAGCCTCACTCCGTTCCCTTATGTCAGCTGGTATACCTGCAGTGCCCCCATCTCTGTCAGGGGTTGTCAGGACACTGAGCAACCCTGGATCCCTCCCCAGTGAGAGAAGAGCCGTCCTTCTGATGCTCCATCCTCTCTGTCCCCTACTGACCCTCGTCCACCGGAGTCCATCACCGAACCCAGGCCGCCGGTGTGGCTCAAGGTGTGGCATCCAGCGCCTCAACCCTCAGCATCACTAGGCTGGCTTTTCATCTTTCTTTTGCACACTTCATTGACACAGAGATTTGTTTCCTTTACTATGCTTCCTTTTATGTTTGCCCACTGTTCCTCCACCCCACCCAGTACATCCTCCCTGCTAGATCATCCCTGAGACATTCACCCATCTTTGTAAAATCTGCCCTCCTGAAGTCCAGGACCCTTGCCCTTGTGTGGTTCAATTCTGTAGCCATCCTTATACTGAAGTACACCATACAGTGATCACTGGTTCCCAAGTGGCTTACACCATGATGTCTGCAGCTCAGTCCCTGTTAGTGAGTTCCAGGTACAGTAGTGCACCATCACATGTGGGTTCACTGACTAGTTGCCTGAGGAACGCTCCCTGCAGAGAGTCCAGGATGTCCCTGCTTCTAGCTGAAGCTGCTGCTTGGAGGCTACAATCTATATCTGGCAGGTTTAAGTCACCAACCAGCACGGCCTCCCCCTTTTCTGCCATCTTTTGTGCTGGAGGTGTGTAGCTTACTCCAGTGCAAATACTGGCTACATTTTCTGTCTCCAGGGTGACCGACAGTACCTGCACCTCCCTCTGTATTCCCTGTATCTCTGTCATGTTTATACTTTCACTCACATAATGCACCACTCCTCCTTTCTTTCCCACCTGGTCCTTCCTGAACAGAGTATAGCCTGGAATGGCCATGCCCCAGTCATGGTTTTCAGTGCACCATAACTTGGTAATGGCCACAATATCCAGGTTGGCCTCTGCCATGATGGCCTCTATGTCTGAAATTTTATTTCCTAGACTTCTAGAATTCGCACACATGGCCTTCCAGATTCTGTTTCCACTCTGCTTGTTGCCCAGCTGTTTTCCTTTTTGCCCCATTCCCCTCTCTTTGTAATGCTCCCATCCCTTTCCCTATTTATTTCTACCACCCTGTTCCCTTTATTAATATGCACCCTGAGGGATTTCTCTTATCTCAGGTTCTCCTAACTCTCTACCTAAGCCTATGTGGGTAGGGGGCAGTTTCTAACTCCCCAGTTCCCTCTGTCACCCCCATTGGCTAGTTTAAATGTTTGTCAAAGTAACATTTAAACCCTCCACTGAGGACTGCGGCTCCCCTCCTGAAAAGATGCAGACTATTACCCATGCATAGGCCACAAGGTAGATGAACCCTTCCTCTATGCATCATTTCTTCAGCCATGAGTTGAAGTACCTGGTGCAAAGATCCCTCTTCTGTCTCCTGTCATAGACAAGCAGAACCTCCATGAAAGCCACTGAAAGAACTACCTGACTAAGACCTCTCCCCAGCTCCCTAAACTCCCCCTGCACTCTCCCAGGCCAATCCCTAGCCAGGTCATTAGTTTCTAGGTGGACAATGACATACAGCTCACCCACCCATCCTGCTGCCTTAGCAATTCTCAGGATCTACTTCCCATCCCTCTAGGCCATGGTGCCAGGTAGGCACCTAACCTGCCTCTCCCCCTCCTTCTTATTTTCAAATCTATCCCTTTCACAGATTAGTCCCCCACCAGAAGTTGCTTCCTCTTTCTGTGGAGTCCTCTACTGCCCTGCTTGGGGTCTCCACTATGGAAGGGTCTCACATCCTCCCTGATCACTACTGTGAGTGCCTCATCCTGGGAGTCCCACCCCCACCAGAGCAGTGTAGGAATAACATAGTAGTACCAGTTGAGGAATGTGCCTCTGTCCCACCACCCCAGCCATTCCTCCTCCCTGGCATCCTCTGAGGTAACGGTGCAGATGTAGTGGCCCCTGAATGGCACAAGGGTTCCCCCAAATCCTTGCCAACTTGACCTTGAATCTAATGACTTCCTTCCTCAACCCAGATAGGTGTGTGCAGATGGAACAGCACCACAGTCTCTACAAGTTCTCTCTGAAAACACACTGATGAAGTGATCAGGGAGATGCAGAGGGATCTACAAGGGTTATATAGGTGTTGTATAGTTCAGTAGTTGAAATTCAATATAAAAAAATGCGAAGAATGCACCTTGAAAAAATAGGACAGAGTACTGGATGAATGGGGTTAAACTGAGCACTTTGGCAGAGGAAAGGGACCTGGGAATCATCATTATTGACTCGCTCAAATAATCAAGTCAGTGTAACAAGGGCTACAGTGGGACTATTAGGATGCTGGGTATCAGTCAGAAGGGTTATTAAAAGCAGGAAATAAGGGAGATGCTACTACCTCTATATAGGTCACTGATGAGGCTGCATCTAGAATATTGTTCCCAGTTCTAGAGTCCAAACCCAAGGAAGGACTTGGACAGGCTGGAGACATTGCAATGCAGGGTGACCAGAATGATTCAGTGCCAACAAGGTAGATCTTGTGAAGATCATCTGAAGACACTGAACATGTACTCACTGGAGACCAGGCAAGAGAGGGGGATATGATACAGACCTTCAAGTTCCTGAAGGGAATAAACAAGGTGAACTGTGGGAAACTATTTGTCAGGAGTACAGAGTCAAGAATCTGATTTTAAGTGTGTAAGCTAGAATGAAAAAGGTTTAATAAGGATGTTCGGAAGTTCTGTTTTACGGAAAGGGTAGTGGAGCCATGGAACAGTCTGCAGGAGAAGGTGGTGTGCACTAAGTCCATAAATAGTTTCAGGCATAGTTGGGACAGAGTGAAGGGTTTGATGATTGCTCAGGTTAGTAGCAGTAGAGAGGAGAGCAGGGGTAGACTTGGAGGGATAAAATTCTGTATGTTAATAGATCATGGGGCAGATAGGGAGCTCTGGGCAGGCTAGATGGACCTTTGTTTTTGGTTTTTTTTGCTATCATTGTTCATGTTTCTATGTAAAATATTAAGTTATGTGTGGCATTTTTGGACATATGGGCTTTATTTGATAACCTGAATAGGCAAATGTTATGAGATAGACTCCGTAATCTTGGCATTAGAGAGGTGTGAAGTTGCTGAAGTTCACTCCATGAAAAAGTCCACACATTTTGGCAACCTCGCAGAGCTGGGGACTGTAATTAATGTTGTTATTCACCAGGCATATTGGCCAAATTCATATGGCAAATGGCCAATTCTCCTGACAAATAGAAAGATGAACTGTGTGGGAATACCGGTACCACCCTATGATAGAAACAACCTGTCCCTCACTCAGTACCTCCTCTAGTCCCTACCACTTTTCCATCTCTTCAGCACTAATAAAATCTACTCCACAACAGTTAAAAATGGTCCCCCGGTGAACAGAGTCTGCTCTTCTCAGTGCTGACTTCTCATCTTGTAATGGCTTCAATGAATTAATGGTGGCATCTTTGCTCCTAGTAAAATCTGATTGATTGAAAATTCAATCAATCAGGTTTTACTAAAAGCAAACACATCACTATTTATTCATTTGCTCCATTACCAGATGAGGAATTTGCACTGAACAGAGCAGATATTTTGCACTGGGGAACCATTTTCTTTATTTGCAGCCAGTTATACTGTATTTTGTGGGTGCTGGTAGGGGGAGGCAGGTGGTGGGGACCAAAGAGGGGTTGGGCTCTAGGTGTTTCTAATAAAGACAAAGGAACTCAGGTGGGGGAGGTGGGTGACATGTAATTGGCAGGATTGGCGCATGTCTAGGGGAAAGCGATTAACCTCTAGCAGGTAACTGCAGCAGAATGATATTGAGATGGGAGAGGAGGGCTCCAGTAAGTGCTGTAACATTATGGGATATATGTTATTGGGCAGGGGAGTGACTGGTTTCACAGCACAGTGAGTGGGGGAAGGTTTTTTTAAATAAAAATAATTTGCCAGTGAATTTGGCAGTTCTGCATCATAATTCACAAATTGTTTTGAAAGCGCGAATATCACGGATTCACACCAACTCTGCCAGGAAAATAAAAAATTTGCAACAGTTTCACTTGGCATTGAACCTGTACTTATAAAAATGAGTCACAGAAATAATACTGCAAGAGTGTAAATCAATTCAGATGGGTCCCTTTCAGATGAGGTCAGGATTGAGAAGGGAGTGAAACAGGTATGTTTGCTCATCCTGATATTATTTGGTTAAATAATTGAAAACTATTGATATGTTTTGACCAGTTATTGTTAGAATCAGATTACAGATATTACTGCATGGTGTAGACACAGACTTGCTCTCTGGAATGCCATCGGGGCTAAAATGGCCTTATAGTATTTGTTAGTAGGCAAAAAACATTCATTATATAGTTTGTTAGTATTAATATATTTCTGATATACTTCATCATCAATATATCTTTATCACTCTAATATGTTTTAAAGCAGCTTTATTGGTAGCCTGTGACATGTGATTCAATCACAGCGCATGTCATGCGCGCTACTGACGAGGTAGGGCAACTGGATGGGGGTGAGTTCACGCATATAGCAACAGGATGTCGCTACATGTACGCACGTGCAGGGGGTGGGAGCGAGCACGCTCGGCGAGGAGCTGGAGGGTTTTTGAGGGTGGTGCTATGGTGAGCTGCCGAGCTGGCGTGGTGGGTGGGTTCGCTACTTGGGTGGACAGGGTGCTGGGTTTGGGTCCAGGCTCAGGTATGTTTTTGTTGTGCCTGTCCCGAATTGTTTTTTTCCATGTTTTGCACGCCCCCCCCCCCAACATGCAGTCCCTTGGAGTTGAGAATCCTTAAGTAGGGGGGTGGGGGGGGGGCTTCGCGCCACCACATAAAACATTAAAATTGTAAGTCCCCGGCTCTGTTTTGCTGTGCGCCGGGGAGTCATATTGCCGAAACTGATTTTTGACAATGTGACTTCACTGTAAAGGCGATCACCTTTTGACGGTCATTGTTATGACATAGAAGCCTTGTATTACCAGTTTTATAAGTAATGACTTGAGGCATTCGAGATGGCCAACACTGGTTATTTTTAAATATTAATTTCCTTCAGGTTTCTTTTTGACTTTATATACTGGATTTATACTGTGAATATGTTAAGAGGGTGCAAGCACACATTTCTAATGGCAAACAGCACAACACCACACTGTAATGTTTAATTTATTCTCAGTGAGCCTGGCCAGAGAAGAGGGACATCTGAAAACTTTGAACCCCCATGTCTCACTTCAGAAGGGAAATACAATGAGAAGAAAAATGGATATGGTGATATCTTTGCCAGAAATACATTTTTACTAGAAAACTACAGTATATGATGGCATTTTTTCAGCTAAAAAATACTGCTGCTTTAAGGAAAGTTATGGAAAATCTGAAGATTGACCAAGATGTAAATGTTAAAACATCTAAAATTCTACTGCTGGTAACAATAAAACAATTATCTAATAACTTATGAGTACTTGAGTATACCATTTTTTTAAGAAGTGCTGAAATTCCAGTTCTTGGTTCAATTAGTTAAATGTGGTTTTAACTAAGGTCAGTCCTTATGAAATATGATCTAACATAGTTAGTAATAATATTAAGGGTTGTACTGGCAAAGCAGTCCAGTACCTTACTGATATACATTTTCAGCATGAACTTGGGAAATTATTTTTAATTCAGTAGTTAAGATATACAGAAAGTATGAAATGTATAATAAAAATATATTGTAGTTATCCTTTTGTGAAAATGAAAAAGAGGTCCTCTGCTGTCTCAAACCATGTATCTTGGAAGGTGGCTATTCCTACATTGGCTTCAAGTGAGTAAATGTGGGTTTAGGTGCATGCATATGTAATGACGGGATAAATCTAACTGCATCATATGTAATATCTGTTTGCCCTAAATTGGAAATTGAAAGGATATGCTGGATTTAAAGCAAAGATTTGATAAATCTATGGGAACTGATTTATTGATATTCTCAGAACAAAATATGTAGTCTTTGTTGGATGATGTAGCTTTAGGGAGAGAGGTTCCAAGGGGGAGGAGGAATCCCACAGGGCAAGGGGGGGCAAGAAGATAATGTTGGGGAAAAAGCAGAGGTAAAGGGGTATAAATCAGGAAAGCAAGAATAAAGGAGTTAAGGAGACAGAAAATGGACAGTGCAAAAAGGAAAGAGGTGGGTTAGATGCAGCTTCAGGGGGAAGCGCATGCAGGAAGGAGAGAGGAAAGTAAGGAAGCAGACAGGGAAGGATTAAAGTATGCAGAGCCATGTACACTGATGCATGGAGTCTGGAAAAAAAATTCAGACCTGGAGGCCATCTTGGCAAATGCTAACCTGCATTTTGTAGCAATAAAGGAGACGGGTTGCACTGAGCACCATGACTGGGACATTGTCCTACCCAGCTACTCTGTGTTCAGGAGAGACAGGGCAGGAAGGAGGGGATATGGATGTACACTATATGTAAGGGAGAAAATCAAGACCACAGAGGTACAAGGCCCCCAGAGGAAAAAGAAGGGCTGGAGGTTCTGTAGGTCATCCTGCAGACAGGCTTTGGGGTTATTACCCATGTTGGGGTAGTGTACAGACCTCCTGCACAAGGAGAGGAGTTGGATAAGGCACTTGGTGAAGCCACCATCCGAAGGGCAAGTAAGGGGGAGGTGCTGCTAGTTGGTAACTTCAATCTACCAGATGTGGAGTGGAACCTTCTAATGGTGGCTTCAGCAAGGAGCAGGGCCATCCTAATACCCCCATTAGGGGCATTTCTCAGGCAGGTAGTCAAACAACAGACTAGGGATGGATCAGGGGTGGACCTGGTGCTTACAAATAGGTAAAGCATTGCAGACACAACAGTGTGCTTTGACATAAAGACAGGAGCAGGACAAACCACACAAGGACATGGGTCCTGGACATTAGGAGTGCAGATTTTAAAGAAATGGTAAACTGCTTCAGAAACTACCTTGTGGGGGGGGGGTACCATGGAGGTGTATAGACTCAGTGGGGAACAGTAAAGGAGAGCATAATTAAGGCAACCAGCCTCTTCTTGAAGGAAGTGAGCAGAAGCAGAAGGAAAAAGAGACCATTATGTTTCTCTTGGGAAGTGTCCAAGGTGGTGATGGTAGCAAGGCCTTTGACAATGTGCCACAGAGTAGACTGATAAAGCAACTGAGTAGACTAGGGGTGGGATCTAAAGGTATCCCATTAAGAGAGCAAATGCAAAATAGTGAGGGAATAAGACTGAGTCAATAATAGCAACTGTCATATTGGCAACGTGATGTGCATAGCGCCTGGATATTTGTGCAAAGAGTAGTGTCCTTCGGCAGTGTAGGGAGTAAACAGTAGTGAGTAATGTACTCAGCAGTATCAGGTGATAAGCAGTGCTGGCTTTACAGCCTAGAGGCTAAAGTTGCTTTGTGTGTGGTTGCTGTGCCAATAGCAGGGTTTGAAACTCGGTGTTACTCATATTTTTTTTTAAAGTCTTGCACCCACTTTAACACCTGCCCCCCTCCCCAAGTGAGAATATAAAGTTTTCCCCCTCTCAAGTTTCTCCCTTTTCCCAAGTTGCATCTCCCACCAGAGTCTGAATATATTATCTGCCCCTCTCCTGAGTTTCTCCCTGTTCCTGAGTTATGTCCCACCAGGTGATAAGTATCTTATTTTACTGGGATGCATGAGGCAAAGCCCCCAGAAAAGGGTGATACAGGGGGCAAAGCCTCCCACAGAAAGTCAGTGTGGCACTGTTTTAGTGATGTGCAATGGTCACTTTTATTGGCAGTTGCTGTATGTGCACTCATTACTTTTTACTCATTGTTTTTACATTGGTTGCGTGCATGCACAAACCAACGTATTGTTGAAATACAGGATTTTGGGTGTGTGTTGCTGCCAAGTCCATTGTAGTACACAAAATTTGGGCTTGTAATGGGCTCGGCAGTCGGCACCAATGACCACTCGATGTGGTCCTGATGCAACTTTCTGCTAGGTGGGCTGAATGATCATGCACTTAAAAGGACCGAAGCCGCTCCCATCAGAGAGGGCTTCGGTCCTTTGATTTGTATAAAGTCCACATCAGTAAGCAGCTGATCAGCTTGTGGAGTGAAAGGAGAAGTCTCACATAACAGCAGCTTCCAAAAAAAAAAAAAATCTCCTCCCCAGACCACCAAAAACAAGCCCCCCATCCCCCTGTAAACAGCTGATCGACTTATGGAGTGAAAGGGAAAGTCTCGCATAACAGTGGCTTCCAAGAAAACAAATCTCTTCCTCAGACCAACAAAAACAGGCCACCCCATCCCACTCAGTATGGGACACTGGGCAACCCACTCCCAGTGTCCCCAGTTGTCATTCAGCCCAGTATGGTTCCCCCCCTCCGCCTCAGCAGTGTATCCTCTTGATATAAGGTTTGCCGACAGTGGGGTGCCCAATCTCCATGTTGCTAGTAGCCCTCCCTCCTCTCTGACAGTGTGGGACACTGGGTAGCCCACTCCCAGTGTCCCTAGCTGTATATAAAATCCCTATATGATTGTTGTGGAACACTGCAGAGCCTACTCCCAGTGTTCCCAGCATGTCCCCCCAGCAGTGTTGACATTTCCCCCCTTATGTTTGCCAACAGTGAGGTGCCAAATCCCCACATCAGCAGTAGCCCCCCCCCAACAGTGAGGGACACTGGGTAGCCAACTCCCAGCATCTCTAGTTGTGTATAAAATCCCCATATGATTGTTGTGGAACACTGCAGAGCCCACTCGCCGTGTTGCCATTTCTCCCCCTCATGTTTGCCATCAGCGAGGTGCCCAATCCCCACAACAGCAGTAGCCCCTCCCCCCAACAGTGAGGGACACTGGGTAGCCGACTCTCAGTCTCCCACATATATAATGTATCTGTAAAAAAAGAACAGTCCCCCAATGTCTTTTTTAATCTGTAAAAGAAATGGTCCCTCGTCTGCTCCCCACATCCTCCTCCCCATCCCCACCCTCCCTCTGCGCACCCACCTCCCTGCACCCCTCTTACCCCATACTTACCTCTGAGGTTGGCATCTGCAATCTCTCAGGACCAGAACATGTCTGCACTCTTCAAAGGTGAATCACAAACTGAAGGAATCAACGTAGTCGATATTGATGTCAATGGAGTTTTCAACTTATGTTGATATCTCAGCCATTTTTGGGAATTTTGATCTCAACTTTCAACATGGAGTTCGTGGATCCCTTCCTCATGAACACTGTCACTGTCATCTCATTAATCATTCCTAAAAGGTGATTTTGCGGTCACTGTGTCGAATCACCTTTCGGGACCGATTAACAAAATGACAGTGCCAGTGTTCATGAGGTGAGGTCCCAAGAACCCCATCTTGAAAATTTGGAGCAACAAGTCCCAAAAATGTCTACATTATGAGCTTGCATTTCACAGTTTCTATGCACGCTCATAACTTTGCCAATTTTAAATATTTTCACTACAGATTTTCAACATTGCCATTTTTTCACACCTCCTCATGAACAGTAAAGCTGTAATTTTTCACATCCTGCCTGAAACATGTTTTCGCACCTGTGGTGCAGAATGGCACGGTTGCTGTAAGAAATAAACTTTCAGGATGGATTAATGAAATCACAGTGCCAGTGTTCATGAGGGGAAGTCTCAAAAAGCCCATGTTGAAAATTTGGTGAAATAATTACAAAAAATGACTGCATTACAAGCATGTGTTGCACAGGTTCTACAGACGCACGTAACTTCGATAATTTTTCATATTTCTACTCCAGATTTTCAACATTGCCATTTTTCACACCTGCTCATGAACAGTATACAGCTGTCATATGAACATACATACAGACATATGAAATGCTAGCAGAAACAGGCCTCACTGTCTATCAAGTCTGCTTGATTGTACAGATAGCCCCTCAACTTGCAGCTGCCCCACCTTCCCCCTCACTCTGTCACACCCTCTGTTAAATCCTCCCACCATTCTACATGATACTACCTCCTCTGGCAGAGTGTTACACTTATCTACCACCCTTTCCATGAAAAAGTGTCTCCTGATTTCCCTCCTGAATCGCCCCCCTCCAATCTCAGCTGATGCCCTCTCATGTCCCTTCCCCTTCTGATCTGAAGAATCCCTTCTGTATTAATCCTGTTAATACCCTTTAGGTACTTAAAGGTTTTGATCATATCCCACCAATCCCTCCTCTCTTCCAGGTAATATATTTTCAGCTTTTCCAGCCTCTCCTCGTAGGATTTTCCCTCAAGTCCCAGTATCATCTTTATTGCCCTATGCTGCACCCCATCCAGCAATCTGATGTCCATCTTCAGGAGTGAACCCCAGTAGTGCATGCAGTATTCCAGGTGCAGCCTGAACAGTGACCTGTATAGGGGTAGGATCACTTCTTTGTGCCTGAAGTAAATTCCTTTAGCTATGCACCACAGTATCTTGTTTGCCTTTGCAGCCACCTTCCTGCACTGAACTGAGTGGTTCATACTCCCCATTAATTGTATCCCTAGATCCTTTTCCTCCACTGTGCTTACCAACTGTACCCCCTCCCAACTGATATTTCCTCACCTGGTTCCCTGCTTTGAAGTGCAGTACCTTGCACTTCTTGGTGTTGAACCCCAACTGCCATGTATCCGACCATTTCGGTAGTTTGATCAGGTCTTCCTGCAGCCCCCGCCACCCCTCTATGTCATCTACCACTGCACTGATCTTAGTATTGTCTGCAAACAGATTGCTCCTACTCAGGATCCTATTTGGGATATCAGCTATGAATATCCAGAAACAGCACTGGTCCCAGTACTGAATCCAGGGGCACCCCACTCGTAATGTCCCTTGGTGATGAGAGTTCCCCCACCACCACCACCCTTTGCTGTCTCCCCCTCAGCCAGTTGGTGATCCAGGTGACCATTTTTGTTCCCACCCCAATGTATTCCAGTTTTACCTTCAGCATCCCATGTGGCACCGCATCAAAGGCCTTGCTGAAGTCCAAATATAGGATGTCCACTGCATGACCCCCATCCAATTCCCTGGTAACACAGTTGTAGTACTCAGCTAGGTTCTTCTGGCAGGATCTGCCCGATACAAAACTGTGCTGATGGCTGTCTTGGAGTCCATTGTCTTCCAGCAAGGTCACCAGTCTCTCTTTTAGGACTGACTCCATGATTTTCCCCATGATTGAAATTAGACTCACTGGTCTGTAGTTGCCTGGATCATCCTTTGGGCCACTTTTATGAATGGGTACCATATTTTTCACATCCTGACCAAAACACATTTTTGCACCTGTTGCTCAGAATTTCATTTATTTATTTATTTATTAAAGCATCAGAATTATAAACCTTTGAGCTAAGAGCTCATTTACAGAGGGTCCTCGTCAATCAAAGGAGGGGAACAATTATATGAGTTTGGGAATAACAAATGCAGCTAACAGGCATTGTCATAAACATACTAGTAACACATTAACAAACAAATATAATACAAGAAATTGAGTATTAAAGACAGAGGCAAATTGTACAGTACTGTCTTAACAGAGAGTACATAAGGAACAAAACACCAGCAGTGTAAATAAAGTGTTAAGAGTTCAGTTAGGTATTCACAAATAGCAGCTAAGAAGCTTTGTCATAGGCAAGAGGATGCCAAGGTAGAAACATCTCAGTGAATGTGTAGCGGACAATCGGTAAGAGAGTGGGGAGGCCGATTCAGTGGAGTATGTATGGATACAGTCTAGTACGGTACACATATAATGGCATGGCCACTTTACGAAATCAACCTTCGGGACAGATTAATGAAATGACAGTGCCAGTATTCATGATGTGGAATCCTCAAAAGGCCATGCTGAAAATTTGGTGAAAACATTACTGAAAATGCCCAAATTTTGTGCATCTGTTGCATTTATTCTACACATGCACATAACTTTACGGGATTGGAGTGCAGGGTCCTTTTTATTAAATTATCAAAAGCTGGGAAAATCCCACCCCTACCACTCACCCTCCACACCAACAGGCATCATGGTGTGTGTATGGGGTCATCAGGCCTAACTCTCACCCATTCTCCTCTACTGTATCATGTCAGCTTGTTTGCACATGGAATGGGGTGAGAGTTGGGTCTGATGATTCCATTTCACACCCGACGCCATTCGTGTGTGGAGGGTGGGGGTTGGGGGTGGTAGGCGTGGGAACCCTAACGTTGAATTTCCCAGGTTTTCACAATTTAATAAAATCCCTAACTGATGCATTAACTTACTTTTTTGCAGTGTGATCTGCTGGCTGCACTATAGCAACAAGCTGCACAGTTTCATTCATTAGAAGCCGGCGCTCAGCAGTGGATGAAAGAGGGTTGTGCTGTGCTGGACCAGCAGGTATTGGTGACAATTGCCTTCTCCTAATAAGGAGAATTGGGTGCTGAGTGCTGGCTGCAGGGTGTGGGTGCATGGGTGGCGATGGACGGATGGAATGGTCATTTCACTGCTTGTTGCTGCTGGGAGAGGGATTACTCTGTATTCTTGGCACTGCTGCCTCTCACTTAAATTTGTGGGATTACTCTGTATTCTTGGTGCTGTTGACTCTCACACAAATTTGGAGGCTTACTCTGCATTCTTGGCACTGCTGCCTTTTACTTAAATTAGTTTATAAGATGAGGGCCCCCCCCCCCGTGGAGGCAGATGGGTTGTGCCGGTCCCCATTAAAAGTTTTTTTCGTAGAAAAAAAAATTGCGGGTGCTGGGTGGATAGGAGAGTGGGATTTAAATAGGTGTTGGTGAAAGAAGTTGTTGTCTTGAAAGTAGATAAAGCTATGGGACCAGATGAGATACACCACAGGGTATAAAGGGAGTTTAGGGAAGTGCCAGCATTAAACAAGCAACCAACAATTGGCACTGACAAATGCTTGTTTGGTTGCTGTCTTTGGTTCACTCCTTTGGCATGGAACCAGATCTAAAGTAGTCAATTGGAATGGAAACTCGTTAACAGATGGGGCAATAGGTAGTGGTTAATGGCACCCACTCTAATGAAGGGACAGTGACCAGAGGGATGCCACAGGGCTCAGCATGGAGACTTGTGCTCTTCCACGTCTTCATAAGTGAGATTGCAAAAGAACTGAAAGGTATGCCTTTTTGCAGGTGATGTCAAAATCGGTAATAGGGGGACACTCAAGAGGGGATAGAGAGAATGCCCATGAATCTTGGGAAACTTGTGAAAAGGTCACAGCTAGTGATGGGAGAAGTGCATTAAATTCACTACTCAGAGTATTTCATGTATAACCCAAACTTTGGGTCATGCTACGGGTAGTGAAATGAATAACTACACATCCAGAAATAATGCAAAGTTTCTATTTATGTGTTTACTTTGTGTTACTTTGGGATGTGTAAAAAACTTGTATTTGGTTTCCCTGGTGTCTAGTGGCCCCAACCCCCCACCCTGTCAGGGAGTACCCCAACCCCCACTACCCCCTAAACCCAAGTCAGATCCTTTTAAAATAATTTAGTTATTTTCCCTGGTGTCTAGTGACTCACCCACCCCACACTCTGTAGTACCCCCACCCCCACTCCCTCCAACCCCAAGTTGAATCCTTTTAAAAATAAATTATTTTCCTGGTGTCTACTGGATTCCCACCCTATAAGGTAGTACCCCACCTCTCTCCCCAACCCCAAGTCGGATCTTTTAAATAATTTTTTCCTGGTGTCTAGTGGCCCCCACCCTCCCACCCTGTCATGCAGTACTCCTCCACCCACTCCCCTAACCCCCAACTTAGGCCCGGGCAGCACATCCACCACTCACCTCCACTTGGCTGGCAGCTCGCCTGACTCAGCTCAATTTCATTGACAAGTCAAGTAATGTACTTCCTCCTGAAGGCTTCTACAGAAGGGTAGGGGGCTGCTCCGGTTACTGGTGGGGGTGGTGGAATGTGGGAAAATGGCATTGTCCCATCCCACTCCCCCACGAGACACTGGAGCAGCCACCTCCCCTTCTGTATACCCCTGTAGTGGGAAGTAAATTACGGCAACTTGCAATGAATGAGCACGTTCTTGTACAAGCATGAGCTCATTCATTGAGCTGAGTCAGGTGGGCTGCTGGCCATGGAGGTGAGTGGATGGATGTGCCAGTGGCACAATTCAGTCAGGGTTTGGTGTACTACATGACAGGATTGGGGTTGGGGGGCCACTAGACACCAGAAAAAAAAATGTATTTAAAAGATCCAACTTGGGGTTGGGGGGAGAGGGGTTGGAGTACTACCTGATAGGGTGGGGGCCACTAGACACCAGGAAAAATAATTTATTATTTTAAAAGGATCTGATTTGGGGTTGGGGAGCAGGGGTAAGGGTACTGCCTGACAGGGTGTGGGGTGAGGTGGCCACTAGACACCTGGGAAAAATTTTTTTTTTAAAGATCTGACTTGGGGGGCGCTGTTGGGGTACTACCTGACAGGGTGGGGGTCCACTAGACACCAGGGATAGATCAAGAGTGATGTTGGGGGGGATTCTCCATTTGTGCCTCTACTTGCTTTGGGGTTCCTAAGTGCAATTTGCACTTAAAAATCCACAAAGCAAAGTGAAGTCACAAATGGCTAATTATGGGTTATTTGGGAAAACTACGCAAAGTGCAATGTGGGGTGAAATTGCCAACTTCACAGCAATTTCGGCCACGTAGTAAAACTTCGCTGCATCTCTAGTCACAGCATGGCAGTTAGAGTTCAATGTCAAAAAATTCAAAATCATGAACTTAGCGTATAGGAACCAAGTAGCAGAGTATACAATGGTGGGGCATACTAACAGTCTCTAACCAGGAAAAGACCTTGGGTTATCATAACCAATAATCTAAAAGTGACAGGACAGTGTGACAAAGCAGTGGGTGGGGCTAGTAAGATACTGGGGTGCACAGGAAAGGGTATACCCAGCAGGAGGAATGAGAGAGTGTTGCCACTGTATCACTCTCTGGTGAGACCCCACCTGGAGTAAAGTGCCCAGTTTTGTAGGCTGCACCTCAGATAAGACATAAACATAGTGGAGGCAGACCAGAGGATGGCAATTTAAATGGTGCAGGGTTTGCATGAGAAGCCCTACAAGAAAAGGTTCAGGGATCTCAATATATTCATCCTGGATGAGAAGAGAATGAGACGGGACAGGACAGAGACCCATACCTCTCAATTGTACCACATTTTATTTCACAAACGATCCCTGTTCTACATTGTGAGGACTTGTCCCACATTCAGTGTTAACATTTTAAAGCATAAATCTATAGTACATGATGAAAAAAATATTTTATTCAATTAATAACACTTTCTGAACGTAAATGCAAACATTTTAATAGTGTTCTGAGCCTCCTAGGTAAAGAGTTGATTAAGTGTTCCACATCTTGCTAATTTGTTCCACATTTTGAGAGGCAATGTTCCACATCTGGTGGACAAAAGGTTGAGAGGTATGCAAAGACCTGCAAGTAACTCATATGGGTAAACAGGGTGCAGGAGGGGAATCTCTTTCAAATGAAAAGGAGCACCAAGACCAGAGGGCATGCAATGAATTTGGGGGGGGGGGGGGTTAAGAAGGATGTGAGGAAGTACAACTTCAATGAAATGGTGGTAAATGCCTGGAACAGACTGCCAGCAGAATTGGTGGAGGTGAAAACAGTGGGGGGCTTTAAGCATGTTTGGGATAGACATAGGAGAATATTTGTAAATAGGCAGGGTGAGGCTGGATCGCTGGACACCAGTTATTGTCTGCAGAGATAGATTAGGCAGGGAACATCTAGGTAGCCTGAGTGGACCAAGTAGTCCTTTTCTGTGACAAATTCTGTGTTTCTGTGTCCATGATGTCATGGCTAGTTTTGCTTATAAAGTGCCATCTAGGATCCAACATAAATTGTACTAGTGAAATGAAATGTATTTTGCTGAATGTGAGATCTTGTAATTTATGTAATTCAATAGCATCTCCAAGATATACATTGAGCTACTCTAGTCATTTTGTACAGTATACAGTATGCTAAATAGATATGTTTCTAGCTCTTGTACTCTGTTTTAATCATGAGTTTATGCAATAATTCTGATGGCTTTCATGCAATATTCTTCAATAAACTTTGAACTGTTTATACTGAATTACAGACAACATTTTATTTATATTTAATATGCAATTATTTACAAATTCTTGACTGGGAAAGGCACACTGGACCAAAACCCATTTCCAGATGTGAGCTGGATGTCTCCAAAAACAGTGGCTTCTTTGTTCTTTTATATATGCTTTATTTTTATTTATTTTTTACATACAATTCATACAGCATAAAAAGAAAATACAAATGTTTACTTGAAAAAAATTGTAGTGACACTTGTCGAGACAATGGAGGTGAGGACAAGACATCATAAGTAATACATGTAAAGCACTGCATACTTATGATGTGGCAAATAGACAATGTTTTTGTATACAAATTCATTCATGTTTCTCTTCAAAGAGGAAACAAAAAAGAGGAAAATAATAAAGCAACATATTTCTACAGTTCTGAGATTAATAGAACTTAAATATTGCAGATAGTTGTTTTTTTCTATCTCAAGCAGAAAGACACTCTCTTGAATAAAGTTAAGTAAATATTAGAACTTATCCAGAATCTAACAAATTGTAATCAGACCAAACTTAGTCCAAGAGTACATAAGGCCATAACTGTAAAGAGTACCAGGCAAGGGGGCAACATGGTGGCACTGATGTGCTAAGCTCTTGCTGATCTCTGTCTCTGAGAGCAGCCTGCCTTTTTTTACCTCTAGGACATTAGTAAAACCTGTATTTTTACCTGTGGGTTACTAGTACTTCTTTTTTCAAGAGTGTTTGAGGGCCAATTTGACTGAGCTGATCTCCTGGTTGGTGCTTTCGACTGGAGATCCAAACACTTGAGTTCTCTTTTAGAGCTCTCTTTAGATTCAGGGGATAGCCAGGGTTATTTAGTAATAGGTAAGGTCAAGTAAGTGAGTCAGAATCAGGAGGTAGCTTTTTTATTTTTGAGTGCAGTAGACCTCGTTCCCTACTTACCTGTTCTGGCTTGAGATTCTGTACCTGCTTCTCTCCTAATTCTCAGATATCTCTGTTGCTGCTGTCTGGCAGTGGCCTCTGGTGCACAGACTGGTGTTGCTGGAAGTTGATGTCCTTTGGTGTGAAGGGGCTGGCCTGACGAATGCTTTACAGGATCATGAAGCTTGGTCTGCAGTTTGGATTTGCCAGAGCCAGCCAGGCCGGTTTAACGGAAGACACCTCGTTAACATCTGACACGAGGGCCACCTGGACTGGTTGGAGCCATCTATCCATTGGAGCCTTCTCAGGATGCATGGCTGTAGAGGGCATCTGCTGCGAGTTGTCTCCTGGTAGAAAGCTAAATCCAAAACAGTTGTCCACATTTATTGTGAACTGGACTTTCATCGATTTCCACCGGTCCTGTTCTTAATCTTTGGCTCCCTGAAGCATGCAACTGACTCGAGATCCCCCCTCCCCCGGATTATCATTGATGGGATGTGACGATTGGTGTGGATGGTGATTTTCCATCTGCAGTGCAGGACTTGTGTTTGGACCCCCATGGCTGGTGAGAGTGGCTGGGGGGAGGATGTTCAAATTGTTCTCACTCCAGCTTGAACTTATTTTCTTCATGATTTCATCTGCCGTAGGGTGGAGGTCGGTGAGAGGGGCCTCCATCGCTACTTACTCTGGGCAGTGAAGGAATTGGTTGCTGCAAGAATTATATGTGACACTGATAATCATTTTAATTTTCTTGTGTCCAGAATTACTATTCTGGGATTGATGATCTCTGTCCTCTTGAACTGAATTATCTACCATCTGTAGTTTTTTTGTTTTATTGGGAAGTTGGGAGGGGTTGGTTTTGGGATTCAAGGTTTTAAACTGTAAATGTGTGGATGGTGATGTGAGTGATTAGGGTTTGTGTAGTGTTACTAGTGTGGCTGATTTGAGTGACTGGTTATTTTGTTAAGTAGCATAAATGGGCTATCTGGGGTTAACATATGTGTCTGGGGAGGCGTGTGGGTCTGGGGCGGGTTAGAATTGTGTATGGGGCATCCCAGCATTTTGACCTGTGGCTCTTTACCAACCTCCCAGTATCCAATACTACAGCTTGGTTCTGTCAGGAAGCTGGGATTAAGAGGCTCCAGAGTGATCGGGTATGGTGAGATGCCCCGTGCCGGGTGGAGGGGGGGGTAGGATAAAGGTTATCAGGAGCAAAAGGCACCCTGGGTGTTGATGGATCTTAGAGAGAGGTGAGACGTGTTTGGTTTCTGTCCCCAGGGTTCCCATCAGACTGAGTGGGCCAGTAGGCAAAAGTGCGGCACACTCCACCAGTCCCCTGAAGGCAGTGCTTTGCAATGACAGACTGATTAGAAACAAGACCGCAATTATAGAGAACTTGAGTTCCTCGGTCAACCTGGCATGCGTCACTGAGACCTGGGTGGGTGATGACGCTGGCCCGGTTTTAGAGGCTGCCATCCCCCCAGGTACTCAGTAGTGCACTGTCCCAGAGAGGAGCGCAGGGGCAGGGGGGGTGGCCATCTGCTTTAGAACTGAGATAGGCTTCACTGTGCACCCAGTCAGAAGGAATTTAAATGGGTGGCCATCCATGGAGGTCTGGGTGCAGGCTGCAGGATTACCCTAGTTTATCGCCACCCTAGGGAGGCAGGAGAATTGCTTCTGGAGATAGCAGATTTCATAATCGGCATAACATTGGAGTCCCCCAGATGTTTAATCCTGCGGGACTTCAATGTTTAGCAGATGATGAAACCACAAGGTTAAGATATAATCTCTTCCAGATGATGTCATTTCTGGGCCTGTCACAAGAAGTTTCCTCTGTGACACACCAGGGCAGCCACATGTTGAACCTGGTTTTCTCACTGGGGCTTGAGGTTAGTAACCTCAAGACTGATCGGGTCATTTGGTTTGATCATTGTATGGTGGAGTTCTCATTCAGGGACCCCCTGAGAGCCATCCCCCTGCAGAGATAGTATTCTACTGCCCTTTAAGGGGTTTGACTCCGGAGGGTTTTCTGGTGGTGGCTGATCTATCTATTGTGGGCAGTGTGTGCATGAGGGGTACGGGTGAGACTGTCTTGGCCTATAATAAGGCACTGATGGCAGCGCTCAACTTTCTTGCACCAGTCCATGTACGATCCAGATCTTCTCATCTGAGGTCCCCTAGGTTTTATGGGGAGCTCAAGATGATGAAGATCATGGGTTGGAGGTTGGAGTGCTGCTGGAGGAAGTCTAGGCTGTAGGTGGAAAGACTGTCCCTATGCTCCCATTATGGTGAATATCAGGGGGAAATCACACATGAGAAGGCAGAGTTCCTGTCCAGGAAGATTGCTGCCAGGAAGAACTGACCAACTGTGCTCTTTTGGATCATAGACAGACTGCTAAACTCAGCCTGTCTACAGCTGAAAAAAGCCTTTTCAAATGCTCTATGTGAAAAGTTTGCTCAGTTCTTCTAGGACAGAGTGTCCACCAGCCGGCATGGTGTCCCGCCAATATGCCTTGGTATGGCTGTCAGTTGTCGCCTTCGGTATCCAGAAAGCACTCCACCTGGTTGGGAGGGAGTTTAAACCAGTGGAGGCAGCAGAGGTCATGGGGATTGCTCGTGGACTGAAGCACACATACTGTGAACTGGACGAAGTGCCGATGCATTTCTTAATGAGATGTATTAACTCTGTTGGCCCGGTGTTTGCCTTGATTGTCCAGTGTTCTCTCTCAGAGGGAGTCTTCCCAGATGCCTTGAAGGAGTCTCTGATTAGGACCCTTCTGAAGAAACCATCGTTAGACCCTGAAGTCAAGTCAAATTACAGTCCTATCTCCAACCTCCCATTTTTAGGAAAGGTTGTTGAGAAGGTTGTGGCGCTCCAGCTTGAGGAGCACCTCATGGCCTTTGATTTGTATGAACCTTTCCAGTCAGGGTTTCATGCAAGACATAGCATGAAAACTACATTAGTTCAGGTGCATGATGACCTTCTCAGGGCTAGAGATCAAGGGGAAGGGACAATTCTCTTACTCCTCGACCTCTCCTCAGCTTTTGACACGGTAGACCATTGTGTGTTTCTCAACCACCTGAGGGAACTTTGCAGACTCACCGGTACTGTCATCTGCTGGATTGAGTCCAATCTCATGGATAGGAGGCAATGGGTAGTGATGGGGAATTCCTCTTCCTCCCCTAACCTCCTATCGTGTGGGGTACCTCAGGGTTCGGTCCTATCACTGATGTTGTTTGCCATGTATATGCTGCCCCTTTGGAGTGCTCATAAAGAAGTACAGCTTGGGTTTTCATTTCTATGCCGATGACACCCAGCTGTATCTTCCTTTTGCACCAGGGACATCCAATGCAGTGGATGTGCTAAAAAATTGTCTCACTGAGATCAGCGCCTGGATGGCCTCCAGTTGGTTGCGACTGAATCCCGATAAGACGGAGGTACTGGTTGTAGAGTCAAACAAAGAGCGTGATAGAATGGACCCTGTCTCAGACACAGGATTGTTCCTGGGGTCTGTGCCATTGAAGGCCTCTTCTAGGGTAAGAGATCTTTGTGTGACCTTTGACAGCGGACTGACATTTGAAACTCAGATGTCATCTGCTGTCCAGTCCAGTTTTTACCACATGAGGAATATCGCCAGAATCAAGTCCCTAGTTCTGCCTCTGACCTCCCAACCCTAGTACACACCTTTGTGATGTCATGGCTAGACTACTGCAATGCACTCTACCTCGGGGTCACAGGAGGTACCCTCTGCAGACTGCTGTTGGTTCAGAATGCTGCTGCAAGTTTGGTGATGAGCCAGTCAAAATACTGCCATGTCACCCCAGTGTTGCATGAGCTGCACTGGCTGCCAGTCAGGTGGAGGGTCCTCTTTAAGGTGGATTTTCTCACCTTTAAGGCCCTACAGGGGCTGGGCCCTGACTACTTGTTTGATCTTCTGACTCCTGCTGCCTCAGACCGCTCCCTCTGCTCTTCCGGGAGGTGCCTCCTTGTGATTCCCAGGATGAGGTTGAAAACTGCAGGTGACAGAGCATTTAGTGTCACTGGCACCATCCTGTGGAATTCACTTCCATTATCTGCATGGGAGACCCCTTTCGTTGGAGTATTCTAAACCTGCCTAAAGACTCATTTGTTTAGTCACACCTTCCCGGACTTTCTGTATTAGATCCTGCACAGGTTGGCCCCTTTTTACTTTTTTCTAGTTACAGCTCTTTCATTATAATTTTCAATCTGTATCTTATTTACTTCTTTATATTTATTTATACTATTGTTGTAATTTTATTGTTTTTTGATTAGTGTTTCTGACTTGTATGGAGCCCAGAGTCTCCGGGATTGGGTGCTTGGAAAAATAAAACTTGCCTTCCCTTGTCTAAGGATCTTGTTGGAACCAGCGAATCTTTCTAGTTATCTTAGGGTTTTGTTGCCTTAGAGGCTTCAGCAAAATTCAACAAGGGAGATGAGAAGACTTTGAATATTGTGGTATTTTCTTTGTTCAGGTAATGAGATTTCAGAAAGGTTGCAGCAGTCTGGATAACTTCCAAAAAATAAAGAGTTTAGTCCATCTTGAACTACTGTACTTTATCTTTTTGCTGGTCCCATTAAAGTGAACTGTGCACCAATCTCCAAGATATCCTGCCTGTTGGCAAGGAAACATCTCCTCCTCTGTTGAATTTGGTAAAATATATAGCGGTTCTAAAGTAGCACTTCCTTAATCTTAACAGGTTTGAATAGGACCTCTTTGTCAGATTTGAAAGCTAAAGTTGCTTAAATAGAGGATCTGACAGGGATATCTGCTTAAATTGAAGAAAATCTGCTGATTTGATCTTGCTTTAAGAGGGACCCTACCCTGCATGTTTTTTCAACTAAAACTGGATTGTTTATAGGCAAAAAGTCAGAGGTCATTGCCCTAGGAGACTTCAACACAAACTGGCTCACCTCCCACACATCCCTCATCAGGGATGCAGCCACTGCCCAAAATCTCTCACAAATGGTCCTTAGCCCCACTCGATTAGACTACCACAGGGGCACTAGTTCCCTTATTGATCTCATCTTTACAAACCACCCTGAGCACCTACATGACATCGGTCCTCCCTGACGCACTCAGCGATCACTCCCCTGTCACCTGCCATTGGTCAAATAGTTGGAAGCTCCTCCCACACAGGATCTTCCTGCATCGCCAGCTAAAGAAGAGGTCACTGACACATCTTCAAAACCATCTTCTCAACCTAGACTGGTCCCCTATTGACCACCAGACATCAGTGGACGCTGCCCTGTCCTTCTTCATCAGCTCCTACCAAGCTGCCTGTGACATCTTTGCCCCCTTTGTTAAGTAACTAGAAAAAACAAAATCCTCCCCTTCGGTAAACCGCTCCTTACTCGACCAAATGAAGGCTCAAGATAACCTATGGTACCGTGCGTCATGAGTCTGGTCGCCTCTGACCGTCAACTGCACAGGCTGCCCAAACTCATGCACCTGGGCAATCCGCAAGGCTAAGGCAGCTATTATCAATCCAACCTCACTGCCACCTGGGGCAATGGAAAGAGGTTCTGGGACAATATGAAGGAACTAAGTGGAAAGTTTCCTTCCCCTCCTCCTTCCATGATTATCGTTGATGGTGTCACCACCCAAGACCTTGACAAGACAGCTAATGCCTTAAATATTTCTTTCTCAGACCTCAGCTCTATCCTCCCACCTGACTTCTTTAGTGCCCCCTCTGGACACTCTCCAGCGCCCCCTAGTGCTCCACCTTTTTATTTCAAAACAATCTCCCTGAGTGCTGCTTGATCATATCTCGCCAAGTTCCTTGGAAAGTCAAGACATAGTGGTGATTCACTGGATGCCAAGCTGCTCTCCTTTATTTATTTATTTATTTATTTATTTTATTTATTTCATTTTGTTGACTGGGTAAGTACACTAGGCAAATTCTGCCTATTTTCAGGCATTCAGGCACGACCCGTGGGAGGGGGATACAGATGAATGCCAACTGACCTTGAACCAGATTAAGCTGTTGGTGGCATTTTTTTAGTGAATGAGGGAAATTTGGCCAGGACACTGGGGAAATTCCCCTACTCTTGCAGTAGGGGGACCCCCTGGGATGACTGAATCCTTCTCAGTATGTCCCTGACTGCTGCGTGTATGGATGGTCTGGAAGAGTGTTCCCTGAATACTGCAAATGTAGTTCAAGTTGATTCCACATTTCTGGATGTCCTGGATGGTTTGCCTGTTTCCTTACCTGTTGAAGGTGTCAATTCTGTTACAGCTGGAGTGGCTGGGTTGCCTTCTACGAATATGGATCTTTTCTCAGAGCCTGGTCCATCTGCCCCGGTTGTGCTTTTGCTTGGGGAGGATGAGAAAAAAAGGAAACGCCCGGATGGTTGCCAGCCGTCGCCTCTTGGGACGGCGAAGAAATGCACCAAGGAAGCTTCAGAGGAACTAACGGTCAACCCGATCGTCATGTCGCCCGACTTTTAGGATGGTGAGTCTTTTCCCTTTACTGCGTGACTTTCTACCTGGTCTCCCGAACAAGCTCTGCAGAAAGCGGGGTGGGTTAAGACCCCTACTTCATGGATCCCAGACCCAAGCATCCCCCTGCCAGGGGATGAGTCGTCTATGGCTCCAGAACCCCCTGCTTTGTTGTGTCAGCCGGGGGGTTCTCACTCTGAGCCAGACCAGGGTGTAGAGTCATTTCTGGTGGTTTGTGAAGGCACTGCACATTCCACTTTGGCTGTCCCTGTTACTAGTCTGCCGCCTTGTCAGCCGGAGCTTTGTTTTTTGGATCTTACTGACCCTGTTCAATTGAAAGCTGGTCCACGGACTCCTGCCTTGTGTACTAGCTCTCTTCCCACAGATCAGTCTTGCCATGTTCTAACTGTTGACCAGGTTTCAGACACTGTTGGTAACAAGGGGCTACAAAATATACCGGATGGTGCTCCCCTGAAGCCTGTTAGTTATGCTTCTTTATTCAAAAATACTGTTATCCTGGTCAGAAAATGTTTTGTGGCTCGCATTTACTATTGAGGGGGTTTAGACCTCCCCCTGGACTGCAACTATGTGGGAAAACAACTTATAATTGAATCTTTGAATATCAAACCGTCTGAGGTGTATGCTTTTATCCACACCTCAGGGGATCATAACTTTGATGTTTCTTTTCATTCAGCTACTTTGTTGGATAAATTTTGGGCTACATATTATGCTGCCCGTTCGAACCCTATTTGGAAACCGTTTGTAGTCATTCCAATCACTAGACCCACTGCTAAAGTGATTACTGTTCTCTTTCGTAATGAAGGAATAAATATTTTGGATATTGTATACTGGTTGGAGAAATGTTGCACTGTTAATGGGGTACCTCATGCTCTCATTGATGATAATGGCTTTTGGACTGGAGGGTGGAAGTTTAATGTACAACTGAAAATGACTGAAGATGGGATTCACCATCTTCCTAATTGTTTCTATTTAGGCAGGGATCGTAGTATTTTGTTCTATCCTGGCCAGCCACGCTTCTGTTATAGATGTGGTTCTTTGTCCCATCTCAGTTCAGACTGTGATCGGCTGAAGTGTGTGACCTGTGGTGGACTGGGTCACTCAGTTTTGGCCTGTACAGTTCCTCCCACTTGCAATCTTTGTGGTGAAGTTACTCATGTCTTTGCTGCCTGTCCATGGGCTGTTCATAATACTACAGACTACGGCGAGCATGATTTTTATATTACTAAATCTGCTTCTTCCACCAAGTCTCCCCTCCCTGGCTCAGGTCTTGTTCCTACGGCTGAATCAAAAAACTGTCCCTCAGATCCTTTAGAAAGTACCCCTGCTGTTTCTCGTAAGTCGGAGACGGTGATGACCCCCCTCCCCCGAGTCCATTTCCCCATCTGTTTCCACAGTTCCCCCTCCACCGAACCCACCTCCTCCCCTTTCGGAGACAGTACGTCAGGTGTCAGAGGAGGGTATGCAGGTCCCTCCCTTTGTTGGTATGCGACTTTGTT
Source organism: Neoceratodus forsteri (assembly GCA_016271365.2). Classification (NCBI taxonomy): domain Eukaryota; kingdom Metazoa; phylum Chordata; order Ceratodontiformes; family Ceratodontidae; genus Neoceratodus; species Neoceratodus forsteri. The sequence continues at coordinate 624,204,167 of CM028135.1, forward strand.
CGACTAAACCGGTGGAAGACAAACCCCAGTTTTCCATTCAGGTAGATAACCCCTATGAGCCTTTACAGAGCTGGGGTGATATTATGGATGGGGATGATCCAGATGGGTCCCTCCCTATTTCTTCTCAATTAGAGGTTTCACTAGTTCCCCTCCCTTTATCTGAGACACCTGGGACTACTTTGAAGAAGAGGTCCACTAGGACTAGGAAAAAGAAATGATTTTGATTTTGTTTTTGTTTCTTTCTCCAATTTTGTTATTTTTTGTTATGGTGTCAACCACTATTAATCTAGCCAGTCTGAATGTTAATAGTATTAGGTCTATATATAAAAGAAAGGCCATGTTTTTAGCTTTACATTCTTTGCCTTATGATGTTTATTTTTTTACAAGATGTGAGATACTATACTACTACTATGGATATCGATAGGGCTACTAGGGATTGGGGGTTTGGTCCTTCCTATTGGTCCCTCGGTCAAGATCTCTGTTCTGGTCTTGGATTTTGTTTTTCTACTTCAGGGTTTCTTTTTCATAAATTAGTGGATTTGATCCCTGGCAGGGTCCTTATTTTGGGTATTTTGTGGCATGATTTGCCCTATAGATTTATGAATATTTATGCTCCCCAACAAAAAGCTGCTAGGGTACAGATTTTTAGGTTGATTAAACCTTATTTGTTTACTAATAGGATAGTGCTTTGGGGAGGGGATTTTAATTCCAGTTTGGTTGTTAAGCATGCAGGGAAGGTGTACTGTGACACACATGCTCTACAGGCTATTATTGCAGAATTAAATCTGGTAGATGCATTTGCCGAAAATCCCTGGCCTACCTTTTGTAAAGGTAAACTGAATTCTAGGATAGATTTCTGGCTCTGCTCCAGAAATGTTGGTGAATATAAGGGAGTAGTTTTGCCATTTGAAACTTCTGATCATAATCTGTTGGGGCTACAAATCCATTTGGAGGGGGTAACTGTTCATGGACCCGGGGTTTGGAGAGCAAATGCAACTTTATTGCTGGATCAGGTGTTTTATACTGGCCTTTTGGACCTTCTCTCCGATAGAAACTCTGTGGCTTTTCTTTATGATTCTTTAATTGATTGGTGGGTGGATACTAAGGGGTGCCTTGTCACTTATTTTAGATCCCGTTCTAGAGTTTTGGCTGATAGTAGGCACCAACAAACTAGGCTTCTTCGGGCTGAGTTGTATGAATTGTTTTCTACGGCCTATCTGTCCCAGTCAGATTATGGAGCCTGTATTTGGTCTGTTAAATTGGGCCAGACAAAATTACAGTATGACAAACAGAAGTTCTTAGATTTTGAACAGCGATTTCGGACTTCTGGAAAGCAGAGTCAATTTAATCCTTATGATACTAGTAAGTCGAAGGGTTTGGATAGGCAGATGTTTCAGCTTATTGATCTCCAAGGTTGCCCAGTTAAAGGGAAGTCAAATCTTTTGAATTTTGTTGAAACTTTTGTGAAACAGTCTTTTGAAACACCGGTATTGGAATCAGATGAAATGTATTTATTGTTACAGGCCTCGGATGTACCTACTTTGACATTGGCTCAGCAGCAAGCTGTTTTGGCCCCTTTTTCCATAGCAGAAGTGAAGGCGGTCATTACTACTTTAAAAGATATGGTGGCACCTGGTTCTGATGGGTTATCTTCAGAAATTTATAAATCTCTCTGGGAAATTATACCTAACCAGTTATTGGAGGTCTTTAATGCTTTTTTATCTGAAGATCGCCTTTCTGACCAGATGTATGAGGGGTTGATGTTTTTTTTGTTTAAAAAGGGTGATAGATCTGATTTAGGTAATTGGCGACTGATTACATTGCTAAATACGGATTTCAAAATTTTTGCAAAGCTATTAGGTAATAGGATTTTAAAATTGTTGCCTTTTTTGATTTCCCCTTCTCAATATTGTTCTGTCCCAGGTAAGTCCATCCGAGATGCCTTGATCCTGATACGAGAATTGTTTTCTCAAGGACACAGGGGAGTTTTAACTGGTTATTTGTTTAATTTTGATTTATCAAAAGCTTTTGATGGGGTGTCACAGGAATTTATCTGGTTAACACTTCGGGCTTATGGTTTTCCTCAGATTTTTGTTAACTGGATTAGTTTATGTTATTCCTTGGCTTATGTTAGGCCTTATGTGAATGGATGGATTGGGTCTCCATGTTACATCTGTTGGGGTGTTCAACAAGGCTGTCCTTTAAGCCCGCTTTTGTTTGTATTGGCTTTGGACCCTATCCTCCGTTTACTTCGAAGGTCTCCTGGACTTCTGGGTATTTCCAGTTTGGGTCTCTATAATCAAAAAATTATATGTTATGCTGATGATTTATGTGTTTTAGTCCCTACCATACAAGTTGGTAATTTATTATGTCAGTTTCTCCCAGTTTTTTTTTTTGCTTTATTGGTTCCTGTTTAAATTTTAGAAAGAGTGTTTGTTTTAATTTGATAGGGCCTTCACATGAAAGTTCTCATTTTTGTGGTATTCGTTTAGTGGACTCTCCACACAAAATTTTGGGTATTTTTTTTGGTGTACCTAATATGGCCCAATATAATTGGGAATTGTGCTTGAATCTAGGTAGAAACAAAGTTTGCAAATGGAATAAATGGTTAATGGGGAAGAAGAAGAGGGTCTTCTAGATTCTTACTTGCTTATTGCCTTTGTTTTTATATGTTGCTCATATCTTTCCAGTGCCTCAACACTATTTTGTGCCGCTTATGAGTCTCTTTTTTTCTTGTTTTTGGGGCAGCCGATTAAACCCAGTTAAAAGGAATATTTTGATGCTGACTATTGTCATGGGGGGGTAAATATGATTCACCTGATTGTTTTCTTTTTTCTATTTTTTTTTAGTAAATTTAAAACCTCTAATTCACCAATCGTCTAAGCTTTGTGTTCCTTTGGTAAAGGTTTCTCTTTCAGAGGTTCTGCAGGAATGGTTTACGGCAAGTTTTGTACATAAAAATAAGAGGAAATATTTTTTATCTTCCGATTGGGTTGTGGTGTTTGATATGCTTAAGAAATGGAATATTACGGTTAAACTGATAATTGAACTTTCTAGGAAAGGTTTGTATACAGCTACGGTAGCTTCTTGGTTTTCAGAGCCAGTCTTTCCAGATTTTACAGCTTCAGCGAAGGCCAAGATTGGAAACCGTCTTACGGATATTAGGATTCCTTTGGTTATGTGGGATATAACTTGGTTGGGTGTACACGGTAAAATTAATGTTCGAGGGAATCATAAACATAAACAGTTATCAGAGCGTTATTGTTTTCAAGATTCCTGTACTGAGTCACTTGAGACTATGGAGCATCTCTACTTTTCATGTCCCTTTATTGTACAGTTTTGGTTTTTATGGTGCCGTCAATTTTGGCACCAGGTGTGGAAAGCATGGGACTCCAGATCATTGTTTTCTGGTTTATTTCCAGCTTTGTGGGATAGGTATAACTCTAGTACATTTAATTTAATAGCTGTTCTTATATTATATTGGGTTTGGCAAAGTTAGGTGTTGGTTTTTATTTCACCAGTGTTCTGTATCCCCTCTGGATTTGTTTCATAAAATTGTGCATCATATTGATTGTATTAAGGATGGTGAAAGGAAAGTTCTCAAACAAAACATTTGGGAACGATATTGGGGTTTTTGGTGATTTAATTATTCACTGTTCTACATCTTATATTTCGTTCTCCCTAATTTTTTATAGCTGGAAATATTTGTTACTTTAAGTATGCATTTGTTTCTTCCTATCATTTGTATTATGTTTTCTGGGGGAGGGGTTTTCTTGGAGTTTTTTTCTATTTGAAGTGCTTAGACCTTTACCTTTCTGTATTAGTTTTTTTATTTACCTGTTTCTTTTATGTATTTATCTCTCTGTTATGATGTGTTTTGATTTTAATAAAAAATGCCCCTACTCTTTTCGATAAGTGCCATGGGATCTTTAACATCCACTTGAACTACCACCAATCCAGGCAGATGGGACCTTGGTTTAACGTCTCATCTGAAAGACGGCACCTCAGAAGTGCAGCACCCCTCTCATGCTACACTGCAGTGTCAGTTCTGGGATATTAACCCAAGTGCCAGATGTGGGAACTGAACCCACAGCCCTCTGGTCTCCCGGCCTCAGATACGAGTGTGTTCCCTACTGAGCCACTGACACTGACACTGACACTGACACTGACTCTCCTTAACCCTTGATGCAGTCCTTACCCCCCTAACAAAAATACTGAACATGTCCCTATGCCTTGGACAGTTCCCTATGTTATGGAAAAAAGCGATCATCACTCCGGTTCACAAAAATGGTGACTGTACCTCTACCAGTAACTATAGGCCCATCTCTATACTTCCCCCTCTCTCAAAAGCCCTGGAAAAAATAGCTGCAGATTAACTTATAGAATATTTGGACACACACTGCCTACTGTTCAGTCAACAGCATGGTTTCCAAAAAGGGCACAATATCACCACTGCCCTTCTTGAATTTACCTCCTTCCTCCATGAAGCACTCGACCAGAGAGACCTGGCTGGATCTATCTACATTGATCTGTCCAAGGCTTTCGATACCGTAAACCACAGCCTGCTAATAAACACCATCCTCTCAGTTGGAGTCTCCCCAGAAACTGCATTCTGGTTCACCAGCTATCTCAATGGCCGTACCCAGCAAGTAAAAATAAATAGCACCCTCTTTGCCAGCCTCCCAGTCCGTTCGTGTGTCCCTCAAGGGTCCATCCTTGGCCCTCTTCTTTCTCCCTATGCTTAAACTCCCTCCCTTTAGCCTCCACTGAGCACCTGCTCCTTTACGCTGATGATATTGTAATTTTCAGCTGGCACCCTTACCCTACCCAGCTTCAAAACTCCCTACAGGGCTCCTTCACTGCGTTAGAATCATGGTTCACCTCCCACAAACTTGTCCTAAACTACAAAAAAAACAAAGGTCATGCTATTCGCCCACCCTCAACATAAAAACAGCATGACCAAATTATCCATACTTAACTCACAGGGTGCCATGTTGGATGCAGTCTCCACTTTTAAATACCTAGGAGTCTCTCTTGACTCTGCCCTCACTTTCTGTGAGCATATTGCATTGACATGCTCTGCCATTAACACTAGAATCGGCCTTCTCTACAAATATAGGCCCTATCTCCCCCTATTGCCCTTCCACTAGCCATCACTAGCTCCATCCTTCCCCTAGTAGACTACGGCATAATTATATATGGCGCCACCTCCGACACTGCCCTGTTCAGCATAAAACACACTCTCAGCAAAGCCTGCCGGCTGGCCACAGGCTGTGATTGCCTTACACATACCTGTGACCTCTACCTACAGTCATCCTGGCTAAATTTACATGGGCGATTTCTCTATCAGTCCTGCCTAATGACCAAAAAAATACAACTAGGGTTAGCTCCTCCCGGTTGTCTATCGCTCCTTCAAGAGTGCATGCAGACAAGAGCCACTAGAAGCTCTAGCACTACTACTTTTTGCATCCCCTTCGCAAGGACCACTGCTGGCCAAAGATCCTTTTCCTACAGGGCCCCCCACTGGATGAACTCCCTCCCAAATGTTGCCCTCAAAATCCCTAGGATAGGGCCATTTAAGCCAGTGCTGCGCATCCATATTCTGTTAAACAGTAACTGTGACTGCTAATCTAAACTACTCTTCATAGCTTTGGTTTCTCTGTTACTATCAAAACTCTGTAAATAATATTGTAATAGATCATTTTTGCTCTACCGATGGTGCCCTGAATTTGTTTTAGCCCATGGTTGCCTCTGTACGGTATTCTTACTCTGTGTATGTCCTAACTAATGTCATTTACACGGAGCCTTTATAAATGAGTCCCTGACTCAAAAGATTGCAATTCCTAGACTGAATGCAAATAAAATAAAATAAATAATAAAAACTGTATAAGAACATGTTTCACCAGTTCTCTCATATTTTCAAAGTCCTTATCAAGTGAGTCTGATAAACCAAGTTATTGGCTATTTTCACACTGAAATCTAATTTTCCACCATTTCAATTTTGTGATTACATATAAATACAGAAGCATAGATGTTGATGGCATATAAGAATCACTTGGCCTATCTAGTCTGCCCATTTTCCCTACATACTATAACACTGCAGACCCTACCTGATCTCTGATTTTACCCCCACCCCCTCTTTCCCTACCTCTAAGGTCCCCTTATGCCTATCCCATGCATTCTTGAAGCCCATTAATGTTTTGGCCCCCACCACCTCCACCGGGAGACTGTTCCAGGCATCCACCACTCTTTCTGTGAAGAAGTACTTCTTCACATTTCCCCTGAGTCTCCACTCCTCTAGTTTCATAGCATGTCCCCTAGTTCTTGAGCATCTTTTTTTCTGCAAAATTCTTTCATCTTGAACTTTATTCATACCCATGAGGTATTTGAATGTTTCTATCATATTCCCCTCTCCATCCTTTCCTCAAGGGTGTAAATATTCAGGTCCTTCAGTCTCTTCTCATAGGGCTTGTGATGCAGACCCTGCACCATTTTGGTTGCCCTCCTCTTCACTGCCTCTACTCTGTCTATGTCCTTCAGAAGATGTGGTCTCCAGAACTGGACACAGTTCTCTAGGTGAGGGTTTCACCAGCAATTTATACAGCGGTGACACCACCTCTCTCTTTCTGCTGGTGATATCACTCCCTGTGCAGCCTAACATCCCACTAACTCTCCCCGCTGCCTTGTTGTCACACTGTCTGGCCACCTTTTGGTCATCAGATAAGATTATTCCTAGGTCCCTCTCCTGTTTGGTGGTGGTAACTACTATTCCCCACATTTTGTATTCTGCCCTTGGGTTTCTTTGCCCCAAGTGCATAATTTTGCACTTCTTAGTATTGAAACCCAGCTGCCACACTCTTGACCACTCATCCAACTTTTCTAGATCACTATTTAGTTTTCCACCCACCCCTCCAGAGTGCCTACCCTATTAGAGTTGTTAGTGTCATCTGCAATGAGGCATACCTTCCCTTCTAGCCCCTCTTTAGTATCACTAAAAAAGACATTACAGAGGACTGGTTCCAGTGCTGATCCCTGTAGCACCACACATGTTACCCTCCCTTCCTTGGAGTGAACTCTGTTGCCATCACCCTCTGTCTCCTGTCCTCCACCCAATTTCTGACCCAGTTTACCACCTTATGACCAACTCTTAGGTTTCCCAGTTTGTTTATGAGTCTCTTATGTGGGACGGTGTTGAAAGCCTTACTGAAATCTAAGTAGGCCAAATCCACCACTCCACCCTGATCCAATTCCCTGATTACCCAGTCAATGAAATTTACCAGATTTGTTTGACTTGATCTCCCCCTAATGAATCCATGCAGTTTTGGATCCTGAAGGACACTGGATTCCAGATATTCCACAATTCTCTCCTTTAGTAGTGATTACATTACATTCACTACCACTGAAGTCAGGTGACTGGCATGTAGTTGGCAGCCACCTGTTTCCTTCCACTTTTGATAAGTGGGATTACATCTGCCCTCTTCCAGTCCTCTGGTACCACTCTCATCTCCAGTGAGTAGTTGAACAGGGCTGTAAGAGGTGCAGATATCACCTCCCTGAGCTCCCTCAATATCTTAGGATGCAGCCCATCTGGCCCTATTGCCTTGTTTGCTTTCAGATTTGAGAGTTTCCTTAGAACCCTCTCCTCTGTAAACATACTAGTGTCTACCTCCCTTTCTTTGATGCTCCTGGCCCTTATTTGTGGTCACTCACCTTCCCCTTCCTTTGTAAACACTAAACAAAAGTATTTGCTCTAGATATCCACTTTTTCCTGGTCCCACTCCACACCCTCCCCACCTTACTTCCTAAGCCTTACTATCCCTTCTCTGGTATTTCTCTTTTCTCTTACATACCTGAAAAATACATTGTCCCCTTTCTGCACTGCCTGTGCTATTTTCTCCTCCATCTGTGCCATTGCACTCTTAAATCCTCGTCTTTGTGTGGTTTGATCCTGCTGCAGTACTTACATTAAACCACACTGCACGGTGATCACTGGTCACAAAGTGACCACCCACTGATGTCTGCAACACTGTCCCCATTGGTGAGTACAAGGTCCGCTACTGTCCCCTCATGAGTGGGCTCTTTTACTAGTTGTCTGAGGAATGCCTCTTGCAGGGAGTCCAGGATGTCCCTGCTCCTAGTGATTAACACTATAGTGCTTCCAGATAACATTAGTAACTGTTGCTTCAGTTGCTTACACTTTAACATCCAATTTGTCATGATAAGCAGAACTTATCTTTACTATTTTTTCATTAACTTACATTTCTTCCTGACTATCAGAAATATTTCTCTGTATAAATTCTACTTTAGCAAACAGGCCTTCAATCCTCCTATCATATTTGTCAATCCATGATAGAATTCTGTCCAATTATCTGCCAATTGAGTCCATTGTATATCCTTGCCATTCCACTCTTGCTCCAGGCTGAATCATCTATACTGCTAGCTTTGACCACTCAGGTGCAACTGTAGATGTTAGTTCTGTCATTGCTGTAACCATTAGGTGTACCAGTGTCTGGATCATCCTGACCTTAGAAACTCCAATCATTTTTAGTGTGCCTGTTGCATTAGGAGCAGCTCAGTGGTCAGGATGGGTTAGAGAGAGACCCCCCAAATAACTACTTTCATTGGGCTCTGGAAAATGAAGAAAATGTTTCCTAGTGGATTAACTCTTAGAGAAGCAAATTCAGGTGAGTAAGTAGCAATCCCTTTACCCAATCAATCAATCAATCAATCATCTTTATTTTACCAGGTGAGACACTGTTGAGACAAGCTCATTTACAAGGTGGACCTGGGACAGTCAGCAGGACAATATAACACACAAAATAATTGCATAGAGATGAGTAATATAAGCACAAATAAAATAACAGGATGAACAAATATGGTAATCATTGGTATGTACAATATGAGCATAAAACCGAATAACAGTATATACAAGATCAGAAATCATTGGCAAGAACAAATAAAGTAACAATACATTAGCATAGTGAACACTGACTTGGGCATCTACTTAATCATGACAGCGTGCAAAGGGAAGAGTTGCAAGTCAGTATAAAAGGCAGAAGTAGGTGCAAGTTCCATATTATGTACTGGATGCACAGTAAGAAATAGGGAAGAAAGGGGTAGGGAATGATAAGGAATTTGAGGAGTGCTGGGGTAGAGACCAAGGGTAATGGGATAAGAAGAGTAAGGGAGGGTAGAGACCTAGGCCAAGGGAAGGGTATGGGGGGGGCCTAGAAGAACTCTAGGAAGGAATGGATAGGTGGAAGAGCTATGGAGTGAAAGAACACCTCCATGCAACATTACCGTGTTGCCAGGATTCAGAATGGTTTGCACTTAAATTTGGCATTCGCATGATTTGGAGAGATTACTTTGGAGCAATGCCTTGAATAGCATCATGCTGACAGGCAATGCAAGTTTTATTGTATTTTGAATGTTATACCAGATTACAGGGAGAGCATGGCTTACTGCAGCGGTCCCCAGGCATGTCCTGATCTTTGGGATTACCAAGGAAATGTAGGACAGACTCCTCAGTGCATAGCTGCTCACTGGGGATACAGGCAGGCAATTACGTATATGCTGGGGGAGCTTGTTCGTGATTGCTCTATATGTCCAGAGCACTGCATTTATGCTTCACCTGAGGCCAAGAGAGGGCCACCCCATCATGTCATAGAGTCTGCAGTGGTAAGTGTGGTAAGGTGCTCCAGTGATGAATCTGAGAGCCTGGTGATACAGCTTAATCTGGTTCAAGGCCAGTTGGCATTCATCTGTATCCCCCTCCCCCTGGTCGTGCCTGAAAATAGGCAGGATTTGTCTAGTGCACTTACCTGGTCAACAAACAAAAACAAAACAAAATTAAAAAATATTATGACCAATTTGGATAAGGTGGAGGGAGAACACTGCCCATAAATGAGGACAGCATAGTCCAATAAGAGTAAGAACATTGAAGAGACTAGCCTAACCTTTGCTTCATGTGTGAGTAAGTTCTTTATTCTAAAGAATAATCCAAGTCTCATATTCTGTTTCTTAGCCAGCTTATCCACTTGCTCCCCGAAGGAGAGGTTTTGGTCGAGCCACAAACCCAAGTACTTAAATTTTGTCACTAACTACAAGGATTCCCATAGTAAAATGAGGCTCTGCAGGACCATTAGATAGGTGTACGCTTTTGATGTGCTTGCTAGAGGCAAAAACAGGATTACTTTGGTTTTCTTTGTATTCAACAGCAACTTTAAGGACAGGAGGTTGAACTGCAAGGTGTTGAAGTCAGCTTGCAAGTCCATGCATGCTAATTCATGGTTGGGCCTTTCCAGGTAAAGAATCATGTTATTGGCAAAGAGATTTATGTTTGCTGATTTGATACCAACGTTGATGTTATTTATGTAGATGGCGAATAGCAAGGGTCCTAGGATTGACCCTTGCAGTACACTCCTTAATAGGGGTTTTGGAGGGGTGAAGTCCCCTCCTGCCTTATGCACTGCTGTAGATTTGAGAGATAGCTTGTGAACCAAGACAGTGCTGATCTGTCGAGACCAAGGTTTTCAAGAGTAGTAAGGAGCAGACCATGGTCAATGGTGTTGAATCCTTTGCTCAGGTCAAGAAACTGAGTGCAGACATGCATTTTTGCATCCAGGGATGTTAACCAGTCATTTGAGACTTTGGCCAGAGCTGAGATGGTACTGTGTTTAGGCCTGAATCCAGATTGGATTGGATTAAGAATGTTGTTTGATTCTAGGAAATTCCTAATCTGAGCGTTGACCACTTTTTCCAGTAGTTTGGATACTACAGGAAGGAGTGAAATAGGGTGATAATTATTTAAGTCACTTCTTCTACCAGATTTAAACAAGGGTATGACATGCACCATCTTCCAGTTGGAAGGTAGGGCAACCTGGGGTGGGGATAAATTGAATAGATGGGTAATGGGGGGAGATAGTACATAATAGCCGAGTTTTAGGTGGTAAGGTTCTATAAGATCCGCTCCTGCACTTTTCCTCACATCCAATTCCAGGATGAGGTCTTCCACATTCTTTAGTGAAACCTGGCTGAAGGAAAACATAGCTGAATGGGGCATCAAGGTGTAAGGTTGATGATGGGGTAGAGCAAGGCAGCTTCAAGTTCTGAGATTGATTCCAAAGGACACTCGCTAGTGACTTGTTGAAGGTCAGCCCTGCAGTTGCGACGTGATTGTTGAGCAGCTCAAGTATGTTGTGTTTTTCAGTAAATTCAACCCCCTCTGAGCAAATTTTAGATGGGAGTGAGTTTATTGGGTTGTGACCTTCCAGATTCTTGAGTGTTCTCCAAAATTTTGAGGGGGATTTGGAAGAGGCTTCTAATTGACATTGAAAGTAGCTAGCCTTTGTGGTTCTGATTAGTTTGTGGCAGAGATTTCCAGCAGCTCTAAAAGTGGTGCAGTCCCCAGGGTCTTAATTTTTCTTGCTTTTTTCCACAAGGCATCTCTGTTTAGTAAGGCTTCCTTCAACCTGGAGGTGAACCATGGGCAGGACCTCTTTTTTTTGTATGAGTTTTCATAAGTGACTCATACTTGTTGATGGCATCAAGCAGGATGCTGTGGAACAGCTCATAGGCTTCCTCTACTGTAGCAGCCAAGTAGAAGTTTTGCCAGTTAGCTTTCTGTAGGTCAGAAAGGAAGGCAGAGGCATTAAAGTTCCTGTAGCTTCTTTTGTAAACAAACTCACGAAGCAAGGAGATTTTAGGGAGTGAACTGACGTAGGTGATAAGGCAATGATCACTGAGATCATTAAAGAAAATGCCGGAATGAGCATATAGGTGAGGCTTATTCACAAGTACTAAGTCCAGCAGGGTACTGTGTTCTGGGCTTTTGACGTTCGGAAGATTAGCTTCCATAATAAGATGACTGAGTCTGAAGGTATTACAAAGGTCTTTTAAAGGCTTGGATGTGGTGGACAGCCAGTCTAGATTAAGATCACCTAATAAGATTAATTCTGAAGGAGTTCGGGATAGGAGGTGGTGCAGGTGGTCCATTACCGAAAGCCCCACTGAAGGAGGCCTATAGCAACCAAGAATAGACAGGGACATAGATTTGGAGAGCTGAAACTTTAGGGTTAGGCACTTGAATTTCTTATGAACAGAGGTAGCATCCATCACTGAGACAATATATTTATCCTTTATGTAGATAGCTACCCCCGAGGGCCTATCTGCATGGAAAATACTGTAGTTGGGAATATTAATTGTATGGTCCTGTGTAGAAGCCCTCAGCCAGGTTTCTGTAACTACAAGGACATCCAGTTTAAGGTGGCATATCCAGGCCTGTATGGCATCAAATTTTTTCAAGAGGCTACAAGTGTTTATGTACAGGAAGGACATGTTTTTTAGCAGCAAGAGATCTGAGAGTGAAGGAATAAGATAAGTAGGTCCGGGGTTAAGTTCAGTATTGCTGGGACAAAAAAGGAGCAGCAGCAGCATTTTTTTTAGGCATTCAACAATAGTCTAAAGGGATGTGTGCGCCCCCTGTTGTAGTCAGAGTATGAGGTAGGAGTTGAGTGCGTAGTATGAGCCTTGCTTGGGCCCAGGACAGCATACACTAGCATCCTGGCCAGACATCAGTTTCTGTCCTTACACATGAGCGAGAGAGACAGCACATACTGAGGAGGTAGGAGAGTCAATGTTAATGTGCCATGTGGGTGGGAATAGCTCTTAATGACAGTTGTACACATTGCTGAAAGAAAGGAGGCAAGTCAAGGGGCACGGGAATCCCCATGAGTTATGGTTGAAGACGCCTTTATAATCCAGTGAGGTGTCTGGTTCCAGCAGATTTGGAAGAATGACTATGGGGCACATGAGTGCTAGGAGAAGCAACTGTATGATAAATGTGAATGACATTATAATGTCATGAGCGTGCACTGACCTTATGTACACAGCAAGCCAGGGAGTACAGTCTATGCCTGGAGTTGTATCTCAAATTAAGGAGCGGTTTCTTTAGGGGAACTACTGGTGCAGGCTATTCAGTGTGTTAAAGGTTACGGAAGAGATTTGGAAGTAAGGATAGAGGGTGTGGAGTGTGCTATAGGGGTGCTATAGTGTAGCCTAAACAGAACTTGGTGAGGGAGGGATGTGTGCAGCCAGAGGTTAGAATCTGAGGATTTGGCAGAGGTGTCGCCTGGTGCAGTTAATATCTGAAAAGAACCAATAGTCTATGGGAGCTGGGGGACCCAGTGACCAATCAGCAAGGACGCAAAAGTTGAGTGTGGGTCCAATGGTAGAAGAGAGATATGGGGAAAGTGCCCAGTAAGCAGGGGGTCTTAGAAGTGGGAGTGGACAAGGCACATTTAATCAGTAGTGGGGGTGGGAGGTGGGCAGGAGAAAATACTAGGCACAGAGAGACTCCAGCTATGGCAAAAGCCATATTTTCCTCAGTTGAGAAGCTGATTGAGGGTGCTCCAATCAGAGAGGAGTGCCATGTGCTTTGCAACAATTGGGAACCTGGTCCAGAGAAAAGCAGCCAATGGGACTTCAAAGATTGTCCCAGCTGTCCTCAGTCTACTCACCTGGAAGGATGGCTCCTGGGTCAGCGTGGAGATGGGTGGCATGCCGGGTAGGTCTTCCTGCCACGGTCCACAAGTGGAGGGCTTCAGCCCAGCAGGGCTTGGTCTGGAGGGAGACAGAATGACAGACAGGGATAGATTAGGGGCCAGCTAGGCAGAGGGTAATCGGTGGGTGTGGAGCTAGGACAAAGGAATAATTAAGTTAATGGCAGGGGGAGGGGGAGGCGGCCAGCAGCCACAAAGGGCTGTTAGAGTGGCGCCAGAAGTTCCTTCCCTGCTACACCCAAAAATACAATCAAAGAGCAAAAGAGAGAAAAAAGAAAGTTTCAGCAGAAATAACTTAGCAATCAGTTTAGCAGTAATCAAAATTCAGTAAGAAGCTGTACACCTAACACTTTACAACATTTCAAGAGCCCCAAATAATCAAGCACAGGCTCTGTATTAAGAAAATCCACCCTGCAAAAGGATAGCGGGAGCAATTTTAAGTAGTCCAGCAAAATACTAGGCACAGAGAGACCTAGCTACAGCAAAAGCTGTATTTTCCCTGGCTGAGAAGCTGATGGAGGGAACTCCAATCAGAGGGAGCACTGTGCACTTTGCACCAGTTGGTTCAGAGAAAGAGCCAATGGGACTCTCAAAGATTGTCCTGGCTGTCCTCGGTCCTCAAATGGAAGGATGGCTCTGGGCTGGCATGAGATAGGCGGCATGGCCTGGTGGTCTTCTCTGCCATGGCCCACGAGGAGGGGATTTAGCCCATTGCTACTTGATCAACAATAGCAAAATAATAACAAGCATTTGTCAGTACTGAAATTTCACTGTTGGTATTGCTGTTGTATATGGCTCCCATATTTTCTTTGTATATTACTTTGAATTGCATTTAAGGCATCACAAATTTCTTATATTCTTCCAGCACTGGTTCACTTCATTGGTCAATGCGAATGTTTGCTTGCTAGTATTGGCATTGGTAGTGTAGGAGTTAGAGAGATGCATAATAGGAATGGCAGTGAAGTATTGAAGTAACACCAACCCTCACCCTCACCCTGCAGAGACTGACAGGGGTTGGGATTGTGCCTTTGGGTCATCGGCCATAATACTAATGCAGTTCCTCCTCACCCCACCCTGTAGACACCGACTGGTGTCACAGTGTGCCTTGAGGTCTTTGGCCCTTACGCTCACCCCATATAAGGAAATAAGCTGAGATGGGTGCAGTATAGTAGAATGGGGTGAACGTTAGGGCTGACGAACCCATGGCACACCTTGATGCCTGTCAGTGGCTGCAGAGTGGGGTTGGGGGTGGAATGGGGTGATCATTGTGGCCAATAACCCCAAGTCACACCCCCAATGCTTGTCAATCTGTACAGGTTGGCGCATAGTTGGAAACACTAATGCCCCAGGTGTTTGTTGATATTTATGCTCCAAATTTTCAATATGGGCTTTTGGGACCCCACCTCGCGAACAGTGGCAGTATCATTTCCTTTACTCAATCCCAAAAGGTGACTTTGCACAGTGAGTGTGTCATTCTGTGCCACAGGTGCAAAAACGCATTTCAGGCAGGATGTGAAAAATGACAGCTGTACTGTTCATGAGGAGGTGTGAAGAAATGACAATGGTGAAAATCTAGAGTGAAATTATGAAAAAGTGGCAAAGTTATGAGTGTGCATAGAAACTGTGCATTGCATGCTCGTAACGCAGTCATTTTTTGGAATGTTTTCACCAAATTTTCAACATGGCCTTATTGGAACCTCCCCTCATGAACAGTGGCACTGGGATTTTGTTAATCTGTCCCAATAGTTGATTTTGCACAGCATCCATGCCATTCTGCGCCACAGGTGCAAAACACATTTCGAAGGATGCAAAAATGACAGCTGTATTTTTCATAAGGGGTGAAAAATGGCAATGATGTCAATTTGGAGTGAAAATATTAAAATTGATGAAGTTACGAGTGTGAGTAGAGACTGTGCAATGGAGGCTCATAACACAGTCATTTTGGGAATTGTTTCACCAAATTTGCAATGAGGGCTTTTTGGGACCCCATCTCATGAACAGTGGCACTATCGTTTTGTTACTTGGTCCCGAAAGGTGATTCCACGCAGTGACCAAAAAATCATCTTTATGGACAGAGAAACAAAATGACAGTGACAGTGTTCACAACATGGGGTCCCAAGAACCCAATGTTGAAAATTTGGGATCAAAACTCCAAAAGGTGGCTGAGATATCAACCTAAGTTGAACCCCACCCCCCATTGACTGCCGTTATAGGGCTTACCGTGATTTTCTTCAGTTTGCGGCGGCTTTTGAAGAGTGCAGACGTGTTCCTGGCCCACAGAAGATCACTGATCCTGACCTCCAGAGGTAAGTATAGGTGAGGTGGGATGTGGGGAGGTGGGGTGCACAGAGGGAGGGTGTGAGTTGGGGGAGGGGGATGGCTGGAATGATGAGGGACCTTCTTTTTTTTCAGGTTTAAAAAAAAAAGACCTCCTGGTACTGTTTTTCTTTTACAGGTAAAATATTAATAACATGGATTTCGGCACACTGGGGTGGCTCCTGCATGCCAGAGTACTGGGATCAATGCCGACCCGCATTGGGCACCTTGAGGTCGGCTGATAATACAGGGGCATTGGGGGGGTGGCGCATCTAACACAAGGAGTGGGAATCCCGGTGTCGGAAATATCAGAGGTAATTTTTTGGCACACTGGGTAGCTTGGCATGGTCATGACCACAAGAACCCAGAATCTGAGGCAAGATGGCCAACAAGGCAGCAGGCTGAGTGTTATATGCACATTAAAGGGGGGAATATATGCTGACATGGGGATTAAACACCCCAATGTCAGCAGGTGGGGGGTTTTGCTAGTGCGATTGCACTTAAAGTGAAATTACCTTTGGGCACTGTATACTCCCAGTCCGTACGGAGCTTAGTCTGTGGCCTACTCTGCATGGATGGGAGAAGAGGAACAAAATGAGTCAGCAGGAAGTGGAGGATGTAAGGGAGGAAAGCGTCTTCTCCCACCTTCCAGGAAGGGACTGGTGGGGTGACAAGGGGGGGATGGAGACATCAGCCATGCTGATCAGGATGCAAACAGCTGTTTGCTGCGTGGTAACCTGCAGATGAAAGGAAAAAGCCGCCTCATGATTGGTGTGGCTTTTTCTTTTCAAGCGCAGACCACTTCAAGCAAAACAGTGTCACGATCAGCCTGACTGATGATTTCTGTGATACCATTGAGCTGCTTGCAGAGCACTCTGCATTGTATAGACAATGTCACACCGCTCAAAAGTCACTCATCCCAAGAAGTTTGGCACACATGCACGAACTTAAAAATTAAACAGGTACTGATCAGGAAAAAGAACATTGTTCTTAGAGTCAGTCAATGCATATAACACTCAGCCTGCTGCCTTGTTGGCCATCTTGCCTCAGATTCTGGGTTCTTGTGGTCATGACCATGCCCAACTAGTACCATTTTACATGAGAAAATACATACCGAAAATGATAACAAATGTACTATAGAGGAGGTAGCCTCCTGTCAAGTATGTGAGTAAATAAAAGCCATAAAACATGACAATGATTAATAATCCTAGTTAAGTTAGGGTCTGCAAAAACAGAATTGGCAGGGAAAAACTGGGCAGATTGGGTGGGTCAAGTGGTCCTTTTCTGTCGAAAAATTATATGGTTCTGTGTTTCTAATCACACTGGTACAGTTCAGAATGTGACAGAGTCTTTATCAACACTTTTTTTAAATTTTAGTGCAAAGTACTCATCCAAGAATTATGGACAGCAGCATAGAAACACAAAACATAAAAATTGTCAGTAGATAAGGACTGTTAGGCCAGTCTAGTCTGCCCATAAGCCTTGTATTAATTACAGCTTTTTTTGAAAATAATAAACTTTATTGACAATTTTCCACTATTCAACAATGCTACAACAGACATTTTACAGTTTCAGTTGGAAGTTCTCACATCTCATTAAGAGTTGAAACATTGCATCCCATCAACATTCAGGGATGAGTTGGTTAGGACATAAAGATATACATTTTGTGACAGCAGTCGTGTTGCAGCACTGGGGGGTGGGTATGCTAGATATATATTGTGTTCTTATGTACCCCTTCCCAGGGTTGTCTGTGCATTGCTCAGATCAGTAGTCTGCTTTGAGGCAGGATCTGATAAGAGCAGAAAACAATGAGTACAGGGAGGTGGTGAGCCTGTGTGTTAGCCTATATAAGATTAGCTAAGGATTTATTTACATTGTAGCAGACATATTACTGTGAAGACAATTTCAGAGGCAGTCTAGTAGTAAGACTTTGTCACGGGATCTAATCTGTTCATTCATAGATTTTGGGCTGGGTGACAGCCAGATGGCTGCCAGCTTATTGCAGGGGGCACCTACAGGAGGGGGTTGTGAGGAAGTGGTTCCTGAGGGCAACTTTGAATGCACCAATTTTTGGTAGACTGGTGACAGACACAGGGAGGGAGTTGAACCAGGATAGGGCCCTGTAGGAGATGGTCTTCCAGGCTAGGGGGGTCCTCACCCTTGGGACTGCTAGAGAGGATTTATCGGCGCTGTGAGTGGAGACAGTGGGGGTGGAGTGGTGGAGGGAAGATGCAACTCCTGGAGGTGTTAGTCCGAGGAGGGTCTTTTTGGCCATGAGGCAGTACTGGTATTGGAGCCTTTCCTCGAAGTTGAGTATTTGCGTGAGGGAGTAGAGGGTACCTGGGTGTGTGTTGGCTGGTCAGGAAGGACAGGAGCCTGAATGCTTTATTTTTTTTTTTTTTGCTATTCTTTTTTTTTTTTTTGCAATTAAGTTCATTTTATTGAGTTTCCAATAAGCATACAATCAAAAGTAAAGCCTGCATGCTTTATTGATGGACACTTTTATCTTGCTGAAGGTGGTGGTGTCTGCAGCTGCATAGATCAACAGGCCGTAGTTGATTAGGGACAGGACCGATGAGGTGATGGCTAGCCATAGAGCTTCAGGGGCAGGCAGTCTTTGTGGCAGTAGTGGAGGCCGATATGTGTGTTAGTCACAGATGAGTGTATTTATGTGAGCATGAAAGGTGAGAGCTGGGTCAAAGGTCATGCCCAGATATTTATAGGAGGTGACCCGTTCAACGGGATGGAGGGAGCTGGAGAGGATCTGCAGGGGGCATTTTAAAGTTTACTTTGGTGGTGGGCAAATATCATGGTCTTGTTTTTTTTTTTAGGTTCATGATCAGTCTATTATCCATGAACCAGCATTTGGTCTGATTAAAAGAGTGCTGGAGTGAGGCCTGTAGGCTGATGGGGCTGGCGTGGAAGGCACAGAAGATGGCGTCGTCTGCATATAGTAGAACCTTGCCTGCACATGAGTTGGGTAGTGCACTGAGGAACAGACTGAAAAGTAGCGGTCCCAGGATGGAACCCTGGGGGACTCCTGAACGGACAGTGTAGGTACTGGAGTGTATCATGCTGATCTTCACACATTGTGTCCTTGAGGATAGGTAGCTCATATACCAGGCCAGGGGGCCTTGGGAGAAACCCACTTGCAGGAGGGAGTCAAGCAGGAGAGGGTGACTGACCATATCAAAGGCCTTGGAGAGGTCGAGGAAAACGGCTCCTGCTAGATGGCCCTTGTCGAGTGCAGTGTGGGAGGAAATTGGAAAATTCAAGGACAGCCATGGTGGTGCTGTGGCCTGAGCAGAAACCATGCTGCTCCTTGCAGAGCAGGTCGTGGGTCTTGAGGTAGTTGGCCAGTTGGTCTGCCACTACCTTTTCCAGGGCTTTGGGGGGAGGGGAATGGAAATTGGCCAGTAGTTCCCAGATGATAAGTTGTCCACTCCTTTGTGAATGGGTGTTACTACTGTGATCTTCCAGGCACTGGGGAACTGCCCGAGGCAGAGGGAGTGGTTTAGCAGGCCGGTAAGGGGGAGGAGCAGCACATCCAAGGCCAGGCAGAGGAGCCTTATACCTAAAGGGTCATTTAAGGGCTGGACCATTGAGGGCTTTGGCAAGATATGGCTTGGCTTCCTGGGAGTGATTGTATGAAGGTAGAAAGGGAGCGAGAGAGGTGGTTTAGAGATGGTTATTGGGTTGAAGAAGTTGTTGGGAGCACCGAGTTTAGGTCTGTAAAGTTAGTGTTGAGACTATCTGCTATGCCCTTTGGGTTGGTGGTAATGGTGCCATTCATAGTGAGCTGGGGGGAGGAGGATTTGCTGTTTAGTATTTTTATATTATCCCAAAATTTACAGGATGACCCCAGGAGGCAGTTAGGATAGACCTGTAGTATTCGGCTTTGCCTTGCAATGGCACAGGTGCATTTGTTACGTTTGGCTCAGTATGCTTGCATATCAGCCAATTTGCTTGAGTCAGTGGCTCTGTGCCATAGGTTCTCTCTATTTCTGAGTTGTAAGAGGAGGAATGGAGTAATCCAGGGCATATTATGTTGTTTAGTGTGGGTCTTTTGAGGGGCAAATGTGTAACAGGCCAGGGTGAAGGAGTTGGAGAAGTAGTCAAGTGTAACATCAATGCTGGTGACACAGTATATTGGGAACCAGTCCCAGAGGGCAAGATGTTGCTCGAATTTTGAGATGTTACCTGAGCAGAGGCATCATTGGAGAGTGACTTTTGGTATTTGTTTAGGTAGCCTACTGGACCATGTGAAGATTGCTGGAGAGTGGTCGCTGAGGGAGTTTGGTAGGACCGAGATGTCCATGATTTTATGGGGCTGGTTGGAGAGTACAATGTCCAGCAAGGTGTGTGTGCCAGTAGAAGGGTTGCATCTGGTTGGCCGAGTTACCACTTGGGAAAGGTCTAGGGCTGCAAATGTGTCCTTGGCTGAGGCAGCAGAGCTGGCAAGCCAGTTTATGTTGAGGTCACCCAGCAGGATATGCTCAACCTTGTGGGGAAGGCTGGCAAATGTATTCCATGAGGGAGGAGTGCAGGGGTTTGTATCCATGGTGGGATATAGGCCACTGTGATGATGAGGGGCCTTCTTGGGATCAGGGTTGACTTTTGGAGACATAGCTTGGGCGCTGTGATCCAGTTTTGTTGTGGGTACAGCTTGGACTAGTAAGGTGTTGTGTAGATACATTGCGCAGCCACCACCCTGCTTGCCCATTCTGTCCTCCCTGAAAAGAGAGTACCTGGGGATGGAAATGAAAGAGTCAGGGGTGGACTTGGAGAGCCAGGTCTCAACCAGTGCAAGGATGTCTGGTTGGTGCTGCGTGATCTAGCATTGTAGGGTAGCAGATTTCTTTAGTATGCAGCAGATATTCATAGATGCAATGTGAAGTCCAGAGAGGTGGGAGCGTGGTAGGCAAAATTGCCAGGGCCTGGTTGGGGTGGATGTTACCGATAGAACAAGGAGCATGGAGATAATTCTAAGCAGAGTGAGGCATTGTCTTTATTGCCCCAGGGTGAGGGGGTAGGGGAGGTATGGGTGTTGTTCATTGGCCCGGAGCATGGTATTGAAAGGGAGTGTAGAGTAAGAATAGCGAGGAAGAGGGGGGACCATGGGGAGCTTGGGTGGGACAGAGACAGGGATAGGCGTGCTGGCAGGTGAGGGGGGATATAGGTGTGGCCAAGGTGGGGGAGCTACTGGAGCGAGGGTCAGGGGAGTGGCTGGGGGGTGGGACTTTGGGGGTGGTGGGCACAGAAGTGGAAGGGATAGCATCAGTAGCAGGATGGGGGACAGGCTGCAGAGGTGGGCAGGAGCACCCATTGTACTGAGTTGAGATCCATCAGTGACTAAGTATAAGGGGAACATACTGACACCCTGGAATGAGAGACTCACTGTGGCGCAGTGGCAAGGTGATGGACTATGGTGCAGGAGGTACTGAGTTCAAAACTGGGAAGGGGACTCCTTGAAATGCTTGGGAAACCTAGTGGGGCCGTGGGAGGTGTCCCATAAAGAGGTGGGTGGCAGGCTGAAAAAGTGGGGAATGGTAGCGACTCCTAGTGGCCACCAGAGGAGGGGCAGTGTGGGTGTGGAGAGGATGTTAGGGGATCGGGCTAAGGTAGTTAGGAGGTTGGCAGGTATTGGGAAAGCTTAGTATAAGCTGAGTGGGGAGAAGTGAAGAGGAGAAAGGTATACTAGAGAGTCAGGCAGAAGAGAAGAAGTGAGACAGGTGACAGAAAGGCTTGGAGATTTGAAGTGGGGAGAATGTCAATATCCCTCTCATGGAGAGTTAGTATAACCTGTTAAGCGGAAACTAGGGACTTAGTAAAAAGCTGGGTTGGAAGACAGGCTAACACCTCCACCAAACAAGCTGGGCAGGAGGCTGCTGAAATTACCTCTTAGAGCCTCACGGTCCATCCAGCCCCAGGTTATGAGCCACTTTCTGGATGTGTAAAAGTGCTGGGGAGGCCTATAAGGAGATGAAGAACAAATGAAGGTTACTCAATATGCAACAGGAAGGCCTGCATCAGATAGCTCGGATCTACTGCGCATCTGCAAGCTGTTGGGATTCAATGTCAGGATAGCCATGCTACTGTGCATGCACTGACTATGCCAGTAAGGGAAACCAAGATGGAGCCCTGGGAGCCTGTTCTGAGATGCCACCACAATGAAGAGGGCCTCGTGCAGAACTCCTGAGGCACTCTAACCGCTGTAACAATTGCACACAGTAGACACAGCTAAGTGTAAGTAACACTACAGCTAAATGACTGTAAAAGGTAGTGGAGAAGCAATGGTAGCAGTACAGAGTGATACTCAGAGAAACAACACAGCATAGTATCACAGACTGCTGTATGAGCAGATAAATGTCCCTTAAAACACACACTGGACTCTGCTGAAATCCCTAGCTGAGCAGCCGCGGTCCAAGCCTGTCAGAACCTATCAGTCTGCATCGGAGGGCACAAAATGCAGGCACAATACATGTAACACTCCCACCAAAACAAGCTGGGTAGGAGGCTGCTGAAATTACCTCTTAGTGCCTTGCGGTCTGTCCAGCCACAGGATGTGAGCTGCTTCCTGGCTGTGTAACTTTGTGGAATGCTCTGTGTGTGGGTTTACTGTTTCACAAAAAGGTGGTTAGTGTGGTTTGGAGTGTGCAGAACCAGGTGGTTGGTAGGAAGCAATCTGTCATGATAATGGGATAACCTAATCTGGGTAAAACATTCATTTTAATAATGTTGATCCGGGCTCATAGGGTTAATAGGAGTTTGGACCACCGTGTCAGTCTTGCTTGATCTGGTTCTGCTTGGTATCTAGGTTATTTTTCCTAATTGACCCTTTGTCAAGAGATACTGCTATTCCCAGATAGTTCACGGTGGTCGAGCACCAGGTGCCCCTCCCAACTGTGTTGCATGTGCTTTGTGTGTGTGGTGGTTCAGGGCATGATGTTCATTTTAGATGTGTTTAATTTGTATCCCTATCCTTTCAAATTCTTGAAGTATGTTCAGGGCCAGAGGGATGGATAGTTCTGGTTTATCTAGATGTAGGAGAATGTCATCTGCAAAGGAGAGTTTGTATCTGTGTTTCCTACACGGACACCATGTATGGTGTTTTTCTTGTTTATTCTCCTGACTAGTGGTTCTAGGTATAGGTTAAACAGGTAGGGTGATAGTGGACATCCCTGTCGGGTTCCTCTTCTCGGTTCCAGAGGCTGAGAGAGACTTTATTACACAGGACTCTCGCTGTGGGTTTCGATATAGGAGATGGATCCATTCAGTGAAAGGGGGAGGCCATAGTGGTTTAAGGTTTCAAATACTGTAGGTATGGCCAGGATATCCTCTAATGCTTTTTCAGCATCGACTGAGAAGAGGACTAAAGGTGAGTTCTCATCCCTGGACGCTGCAATGATGTGGTTCAGTTTCCTCATCTGATCTGTGGGTAGTCTTCCCTTCATGAAACCCACCTGGTCTGGGCCTATGAGTTTGTCCCAAACTTTGCTCAACCTGGTTGCAAGTATCTTAGAAATTAATTTTAAATTGGTATTGAGGAGGGATATTGATCTGTAGTTCCCCATCGGTGACAGGTCTTTGAGCAGTTTGGGGATTAACATTATACGTGCTTCCTGCAGGATTGGGTCCAGATCACAGTTGAGTTTGGCTTCATTGCATAGTTTGGTTAGGGGTTCTATAACATTGGGTGCCAGGGTTTTTAAGAAGTTTGAGGACAGACTATCTGAGCTGTTTTTTTTTTCCTATAGGGAGGGTTCCTATGGCTAGCTTCACCTCCTGTGTTGTTACTGGCGCTCCATGGTCTTTGCCTGATTCACCACCCAGTTTCAGCAGGTAGGCCTGTGACAGGAATACACAGTATTCCTCTAGCGTTAGGGGAGTGTCTGGGGTGCTGAGTTTGCTGAAATAGTCATTGAAGGCCATAGCTATCTTCCTTGGGTTGGTGAGGGTGTTACCCAATTTGGATCGGATGCTCGCAATCGTTTTAAGTGCCTCTTCTTGTTTAATATGGAGTGCCAGCAGTTTCCCTGCTTTTTTCCCCTTGGTCAAAATACTTAGTTTTTGTTCTAAAAATGGCGAATTCAGCTTTTTCCCTGAGGAACTCACTGTATTTTGCTCTGGCTTTACTAAGTTGGAAGAGGTTGTGGGAGGATTTGTCTTTAGCTATCTTTTTCTCCAGATCTCTGATTTCTTGTAGTAGTAACCTGCAGGCCTCATCTCTCTTTCGCTTGCGTGTTAACGCTAAGCATATAAGTTCCCACCTTATCGTACACTTGAAGGCTCCACATATGTTTTTCTGCCCTTGGACGAAGTTGGTGTTATGTTCAAAGAAGCACTTGATTGTCTTTCTTATGCTGTCTAAGGTGATTGGATCTTTGAGCAGATTATTATTTATTCTCCAGATAAAATCCCAATCTGTGGAGTCTGGAGGGAGAAGTGTGAGAGTTACCGGCGCATGGTCAGATATGACCATAGGGCAAATATGGTAGGCCTAGGTAGTGTGGAGTGTGGATTTGGATGTTAAGGAAATCAGGGCCCTAATTGTTCCTACGGCAGAATTTTCTGATTTCATGCATGATTTATTCATTTCTCTGGCAGAATGCAGTCCTGTCATTAAATATGATGTGATGTCATCGATGACATCATATGCTGAAGTATAGAGGAGGGGCTTCAGGATAAACAAGGTGGGAAAGAAAGCCTGACACTATGGAAAAACAGTATATTTATATGAAAATTCACAAAAACAATAAATTCTGCAGCACTATATATATTCATGCAGCAATGCAAATTCTGGCGGCAAATTCAACCGCAGAACCACAGAATTCCAGGGGCCTTGGAAGTAATTCCATCCTAGAGTTGGATTTGCTGGCACTTGAGTAGAAGGTGTATTTCCTATCTGATGAGTGCAGGACTCTCCACATGCCAATGAGGCCAAGTGAGTCCTGTAGTTCTTTGAGGATCTCTGTGCTGTGGATAGGCCTGGGTGTCACAACTGGGATCTGTCCTTTGTTTTATTGATTACAGCTTCTGACTCTCCTTCTGCTTTACATCTGTGGTTCCCTATGCCTGTCCAATGCATGTTTAAATCCAACCACAGTGCTTGCCCCACCACCTCTTGTGGCAGACCTTTCCGAGCATCCACCAACCTCTCTGTGAACAAGAACTTCCTCACGTTCCCTCTTAACCTGCCACCTTCCAATTTCATGTCATGCCCTCTCGTTCTTGTACTCTTCCTGTATTGGAAGATGTCTTCCCCCTGCACCTTGTTTATGTCCTGGAGGTACTTGAATGTTTCTATCATGTCCGCTCTCTCCTTCCTCTCCTCTCCTCCAATGAGTAGATATTGAGGTCCCTTAATTTCTCCTCGTATGTTTTGTGGTGCAAGCCCTGTACCATCTTAGTCACATCATGCATCATGCAAAGCAGCATAATGCTACTTTACTTATTGGTAGCTTCTGTAATATTATATTACACTGTTTGATATTTCTGAAGTCCTAAGAATAGCTAAAGAAGTCACATCTCTCATGACATCACAGCTCAGATGAGCTGCTTATTTTTATGTTTGTTTTAGAAATCATGCTGGGCTGAGATTAAAATGATCACGACCCAACCATTTCTTTTCAGAGTTGGACTTCTTTATCAACTGGTTACATGGTCTACATCTGCCCAAATTATGTGTCCAAAACTGATGCAACTGTGGAGAAAATTGACACAAATTGTATGTGCATCAATATTTTCACATTTTATAATAATAGATTTTCCAGGATTTGTTAAGTCTTTTATGTGCAAGGTTGCAGTATGCATTATGCATGGAATGCAAACAGATTGAGGAGAGAAAGAAATGAGTGATTTAGATAAGATTTGGACCCAGGCTGCGTGGAATACCGTAGCACTGTGCTACCAGCTGCGCCTCCCAAGGAAACCCCATACTCCGAGAAATACCTTACTTTTTCGTAAATTCACAATCTGAAAGTGCACATATGAGTTACATTTTATGCGCAAGGGTATAGTGTGCATAAATGTGGAAAAAAAATAGAAAACAGAAAGAAATAACTGCCTTAGTTGGGGTTTGAACACAGATACAGTACTATTATTTTGTACTACCAGCTATGCCACCAAGTCACCTGGAAACCTAAAACTCCCTGAAGCACCTTACTCTTTCTGAAATGAAACAACCTAGAATCTAGAAAAAGTAAAGTGCTGGATTCAGATACCATCACAGGCACTTATTTCTCATATCTGTCTGTTTGTATTCCAAATATGCAGCATGTGCAGACTGCACCCTTACGAATACCTTCTGGTTGAATATATAAATGGGTTTTGGCCCATGTACTTTTCCAGATTTTAAATAAACAAAACAAAATAATAAAATGCAATTTCTTTGTGCAGCACCAGTTTGTATATTTAGGAATGAGTATGGTGCTTCTTAGTGTCCCAGGCTCCCACTTCTCTTGGTGGCACAACTGGCACTGCAGTTGACCCATATTCCAAGTGGCCTGAGTTCATATCCCATCTAAGGCACTTATTTCTTCCTTTTGTCTGTTTGTATTCCATATACATCCACATCACACCCTTGTGAACAAAATGTAATTAGCTAGTGCAGCACCATGTTGTGCATTTTAGAAAGATTAAGGTGCTTTGGGGAGTCCCAGGTTTCTAGTTTGCATTGGTAACAATGCTGGTAACATAGCAGAAGTGTATTCTGTTCAGCTTGTGTAAAATTCCTTTTCCTTTTCATAAAAATAGAATTTGATGACAGATAATGGCCAGTTGGCCCATCCAGTCTGCCCATTTCTCCCCACTGGCACCTATACTTTTATTGCAGACTATGCCAGACCTGCAGCTTTTTCCCCCTCCCTCTCCCTTTCCACAATGTTTCATTTGTGTTTATCCCATGTATTCTTGAATCCCACCACTGTGTTCAGCCCACCACCTCCACTAGAAAACAGTTCCAGTAATCCACCACTCTTTCTGTTAAGAAGTACTTCCTCACATCTCTCCTGTATCTACCCTCTTCAGCTTCATAGCATGTCCCAGTGTTCTTGAGCAACTTTTATTCTGAAAAATACTCCTGTCCTGTACCTTATTTACATCCGGGAGGTATTTGAAGATCTCTATCATATCCCCCAATCCTATCTTCCAGGCTGTGCATATTGAAGTCCTTTAGTCTCTCCTCATAGGGCTTTTGATACACACCTGCACCATTTTAGTGGCCCCTCCTCTGGACTTAATCCACTCTATGTCATTCTGGAGATGTGATCTGGAACTGGACACAGATACTCTAGATGAGGTCTTACTGGCAATCTATACAGAGAACACTACCTCCTTCTTTTCTGCTGGATGATGCCCTCCCTGTGGATTCAGTCATCTCACTATTGCCTTGTTGCACTGCCTGGCCAGATTTAGGTCATCCAGTATGATTGCTCCCAGGTCTTTTTTCTATTTGCAGGTTGTCAATACCACTCATAGAAACATAGAATTTGATGGCAGGTCGATCATGGCCCACCTAGTCTGCCCATTTCCAGCCTAATGGATAAGCTGCAGATCCTAGTTAACCAAGAGCCTACTTCTCCTACCCCTGACTAGAATTGCCTTATGTCTGTCCCATGCATTCTTGAATTCCCTACTGTTTTGACTCCACAACCTCCTCAGGATGGATGTTACATGCATCCATAACCCTCTCCATAAAAAATACTTCCTCACATTACCTCTGAGCCATCGTCTCCATTTATGTTCAAATTGTGCCCCCTTGTTCTTGAATATCTCTTTTTCTAAAAGATGCTACCCTCTTGGACTTTGTTGATACCCTTGAGGTACTTGAAAGTTTCTATCATGTTCCCCCTGTCCTTCCTTTCCTCAAGGATATACATATTAGGCTCCTTTAGTCTCTCTTCATATGTCTTCTGGTGCATACCCTGCCCCATTTTAGTTGCCCTCCTCTGGAAAGCCTCCATCCTGTCTATGTCCTTGCGGAGATGGGGTTTCCAGAACTCCACTCATTTTGTACTCTGCCAATTGGTTTATGTGCCCTAATTGCATTATTTGGTACTTTGCCACACTGAAACCCAGCTGCCATACCCTTTACCAGTGCTCTAGTTTTTCAGGTCTCTGCTTATCCTTTTCTCCCCGCCCCCCCCGCGGTATCCACCCTATTGCAGATGTTGGTGTCATCTGCAAAGAGGCAGACATTCCCTTGCAGATCCTCTGCAATGTCACTTATAAAGACAGTAAAGAGAACTGATCCTAGCACTGGTCCCTGAAGCACCCCACTGGTCACATTCCTTTCCTTGGAGTACTCTGTTTACCACCACCCTTTGTCACCTGTCCCCTAACCAATTTCTTATCTGGTTTACCACCTTTGGACCCACTCTTAAGCTACCAGCTTGCTTACTGGTTTCCTCTCTGGAATGGTGTGGAATGCTCTGCAAAAGCTAGGTAGACCACATCCACTACCCTACCCCTGATCTAGTTCCTTTGTCACTGGTCATAAGAAATCTATTAGATTCATTTGACATGACCCCCCATGAAACCATGCTGCTCTGGCCTTGTAACCTACTGGATTCAAGATATTCCATAATCCTTTCATTCTACAGTGATTCCATTAACTTTCCTATCACTAATGTCAGGCTGACTGTACTAAAAGTGCCATCCTCTTCCCTACTACCACTTTGTGTAGTGGGGCTACATCTGCCCTCCCCTAGTCCTCTAGAACTACTCCTGTTTGCAGTGAGCTGTTAAATAGAACTGTCAGAGTTGCAGCCAGTAGTTCCCTGAGCTTCCTCAATATCCTTGGATTCACCCCATCTGGCCCCATTTTCCCTTCTGTCTGTTTGTATGCCATGTATATGTACACTGTACACTGTACCCTTGTGAATAAAATGTCATTAATTTGTACTGAACCTGGTTGTGTATTTGAGAAAGAGTAAGGTGTTTTTTAGGATCACAGGGTTTACAGTTTCCTTGGTAGTACAGCAGGAAGCACAGTGGGACATTATTCAGTGAGGCATGTAATCAAATTCCATTGTAGGCATTTATTTTTCTCCCTGTTGCCTGTTTTTATTCTATATCTATATCAATATCAATATCTCTATCTATATATCTTCTATACATCTACATCTGTCTATTTCTCTATCTATATCTCTCTATCCATCTATCTACGCTGCATCCTTGTGAATAAATATAGAATAATGCATGGGGAAGTGTGGTTTATGAGGATTTTATGCACACTTGAGGTGTGTGATGCCTGACAAACCCTGAGGGAGAAGCACAAGGGGTTTATCTGGTATCATACACTGAGGTGTATAAATCCAAATTACCACTTCCTATTTTTTTTTTTATTTACTGTTTTTTTCTTGAAAGAGCTGCATCACTTTTTTTAACCTGATTTTGTTTTTCTGCTCGTCTATGAATTTCTGCCTTTCCGATTCATTTGGAGGCTAGAAATGGGATGCGGTTGCCTTTGCTTTACAATTTTTGTAAGAAAAGTTTATTTGACACTGTGCCTGGCTTCTTTTTCTGTCAGTTCTTCAAGAAGTGTGTTTCCCACACTGGAGGTTTTCTTTGGGGAAGGCGAGTGGACAGCCAGCATAAGAACACCTTCTCAGAGATCTGACAGATGGATACTTGTGCCTGTTTGTGGTAACCATGGTTTATAGAACTCCATAATTCACAAGTGTGGATTACGGAGGTTTTGAGGTCTGTCAGCAATGGTTTATTGACCATAACCAGTAAATATAATGTAATTAATGTTTACGGACCCATGTTGTTCATTTAGGAAAGTCTTGGGTGCTTTAGAGTTTTAGTTTTCCTCGTAGCCTCGGTGGTGCAGCTAGTAGCACAGTGGAACAGTATTCAGTGTGGTCTTGGTTCAACTTCTAGCTAAGGCACTTATTCCTTTTTCCATTTTATCTGTTTGTATTACAACTAGATGAATTGTGACTATAAAAGTTATTCATTTGTGCATTTCCTTGTTGTGAATTTGAGAAAGAGTAAAATGCTTATTTTTTTGAGTCCCAGGTTTTCAGTTGCCTTGCTGGTACAACAGAACAGTATTCTGAGCAGCCTGTGTTCACTTCTCAGCTAAATCACTTATTACATTCTCTCTTTTGTCTGCTTGTATGTCTCTAGATCTCCCATAGTTTGCATGAAACATATTCTGGAAAGAGAACTTGAAAGCCATGGAGTATTTGCACACATTTTATGTGGTTTCAGTTTAATTGATGATGGAATTTACAAGGTTCCCCATCATTTGCATCAGCATTTTCCATGGAAAGGAGCTTCCAATACACAAAACAGCATAAACTAGCATGCAAATTATGGAAGTTGCCTCTCCTTACTGTATTGGAAATAAACTACTAGGGTTATGGATTTAACCTCCATACCATGGAAAGACATGTTAATTAAATTCTGAATTTCATGGATTTCCAAGAAAACAGGCAACATTATCCATGGCTTCAAAGCTTATTCTACAATGTAAAGAATTCATAGAAAATTCATGGGTGGGAACCATGACTGTGTGTCACAAATGGTATCTTTTAGAAAAATAGTAGCAGTATTTCTCATACACATTTTGGCAGACACGTGACAGGGCCAGCATGCATTTTCACTTGCATCTGACCCCATTGAAAATATTGTCCTGTAAATTAATAACTGCACATTATTACATTCCACATTTTTGAAGTCTTTATCATGAAATTGCTTTTAACTTGTGAGCTTCTTTCATATCTCCTTAGTGAAATATGTCCAAATGCATTGAAAGGAATAGCATTTGAATTGCTTATTGAATTATACATTTATCAGAGAAACCCAATTTAATTTGTCACCATTGTCTGTCACAGGAACTTTACCAAAAATATACTGGGACAAGCAATAGTTTCTTATGGCCTCTACTACAGAACCTAGAGTATGTTCCACATGAATGACTATGCTAATGACATTCAAATATTCAGCTAATTTTCACAGCTGTAGCTCTGTTCAAAATATCCGAATATATTTTTTGCAGATACAAACAGCCGTAATAGCTACAGGGCAGTAGACATCTAAATAGAGCTGAATGTTCTGATTAATGGGGTCAAGAAATGCAAGAAAACAAATTCAGAAGTCTATTCTTTTAGCCACACGAACAGATGCAGAGTCATGGCTGCATAGTTAGCACACTTGCAGTTGTCCGTGTATCTATGATTACACAGAAAATAAGCCCATTAAAAGACAAATTCAACAGAAAACATCCTGCCCTTAATTACATACTGTATGAGTTTAGCTTGTAGCTCAAAAAATTGAATAAAAGAACAATGACATTTTTCCCTCCAGCAGGTATTTAGTAAGTAATGCATTTTACATGAGTAACCACCAGTTTATACTTAGGATACTATCTTTTCATATTCAAATAAGATCATTCTTTTTTTTGGTAGCCATGGCAACATGGGTAGAGTCATGCACTGTTTATCATTTTAAGAATCTGTGTAATGAACGAATATTCTACATTTATGTACCATACCTGCCACATTTATACAGACAGATAGACAGATAGATAGATAGATAGATAGATAGATAGATAGATAGATAGATAGATAGATAGATAGATACTTTATTTTTAAAGCATCCACTTCCTTAGACTCTGGGTGCTGTACAACAAAACAATATAATAAATCATACTAAAATACAAACACAAAATCACTATAACTGGTAGCAATAATCTATCTATCAAATTGAAAAAAATACACTATTGATCAATCAATAAAAGCTTGCTGGAACAACAATGATTTCAACCCTTTCTTAAAAGGCTTCCACCAAGGCAGCCTCCCTTAAGTAACCGGCAGTGAGTTCGTAGGGGTATGCATGGCTACAGAGAATGCCCTATCCCCAAATCAATCAATCAATCAATCAATCAATCAGTCAAGTCTTTATTTAACCAGGCATTCATCGTTGAGCAGAAGCTCATTTGCAAGATCGACCTGGGTGGAGCATGAACAAATATATACAGGTCAACACAGATATTTACAAGGCAATACAGATAGATACTATTTACAGAGAGGAGGAAAGAAGCTCATATGTACATAGAGTTATACAGACATTGTACAGATCTACAGGGTATTTACATACATCTAAGTGTCTATGGAAGATAAAGCAGGATATCTCAGGATGCTGATGAACTAATGGAGGAAAATAGGTGAAAAAAACACACCCGTTAGAGGCAGTGGTGGGGAAGAGAGGAGGTGGGGGAAGGCTAGGAGGGACAGTGCACAGAGAGGAGTTGGTGGAATGGGAAGTGGAGGGTAGATGGAGGAAGAAGTATGTGAGGGCCCCGCATCGACTGCCATGAAGTACAGGATCAGGCTGTCACAACCCAGGGGTAGTGAGCTCTGTCCGAGGTTAGGGGGAAAGATTAGGGACAGACTGCCTAGTGTTGATGAAACATGGGTCTGCAGCCAAAATTGGGTCTAGGCAGGGCTGTATACCAGTGCAGACAATGGTACTGGGTCTGAGTGGGTGAAGCAGTTACATGCTTCTCTGATTGTACAGAAACAAAGCATCTTGAAGGCATTTATATTGATTAGAGTGCTTAATTTGAGGTTTTTTTGTAGATCATTCCATAAGGTAGGTAGCACGAAGCTTATGGCTGCCCTGCCGAAGCGTGATTTTGCATTGGGTACTTTAAGTGTAATAGCTGAGTAACTTCTTAGTGTATAATTCCCAATTGTACTCAGGGGAAGACAGCAGGAGATATAGTAAGGCAGCTTATTAGAGATGGCTCTATAGGTCCAAAGAGTGGCGTTTCTGTGGCACCTGATCTTTAGAGATGTCCACCCCACTGCCACATATAGGGTGCAGTGATGCATGTTGAAGGGAAGTCCTGTTATAAACCTCAGAGCTCGATGGTAGAGTGTGTCCAGTTTAGCCATGTAAGAGTTGGGACATTGACTGTAAAGGAAATCAGTGTAATCAACCAAGGATAAGAAAATGGATTGGACCAGTTGTTTCTTGGCATCTTTGGTGAGAAATTTGTTGATTCTAAAAAACAGGTCAAGTCTTTGCTGGAGTCATTTTAGCAGGTCCTCATGCCCAAATGTCCAAATGCCGCAGTCTAACTCTGGGAACTCGAAAGAGGTCTCCCCTGACAGAACAAAGTGCCTGGGGTGGATTGTAGGGCACAAGGAGATCTTGCAGTGAAATTATCTATTCTCTCATTCCAGGAAAATAGCATGTAAGATACCAAATTCTGCTCCTGGTTTAATATAATAGGGATCTAAGTGAAAGCTGTGAGTTGTGCTGATTTGTAACTTCCCTGATTTAAATAAAAATATGGTTGGTGTTAATGGGACTTGTTTGGTACAATAAACTTCAGTTAATACTCATTTCTCTGCTGCATTGAGAGAGGAGAGATTGTTTCTATTACTACAATCATTGGTCCCCAAATACAATGCAGTTCAAATTAATTAATAGCTTTTTATTTAAAATAGTTTGACAAGAAAGAATATTGGAGTAAACGTCAGTTTTTATGTGTGTCCTAATAAAACAAAACAAAGAACAACAAACACAAAACATTTTATTTATGACTTTGATAAACGGGTAGGTGCGCTGATCCCAGGGACCGTTTTCAGGCACGACTCAGGCCATATTCAGGAATGGCACAGATAATATAGAACAGAAAAAACATGAAAGGCAAAACAGAAAAAAACTGTGATACAGGTTACAAAAACACAAAATAGGATACATAAGTCATATTAAATATGAATTGGATAACATAAGTCAGTTATTTACAATATATAATTAATTATTACAGAAGTACATTTTGCAGTAGACAGTATGAGTACATTATCTATAACTGAAGCAGAAACTGCAGTTGGTAGTGTGTGGATGAAGAGGTAAAACAGAGGAAAATCCGAGTGGAGGAGGCAAAATGTGACTTAAGCGGGTGAGTGGACAAATTTGGCAGAAAACAGGTGGCCTACCCAGGGAACAGTGACAGGAGGAATTAGCTAGGAGCCAACTCTTTGAGGCGGGATTTGAAAATAGTGTGTTTTCAGTGGAGTGGAGTACAGGTGGCAGTTTGTTTTACGAGTAGGAGCTGCTGCCAACAAAGCTCTGCCACCCATATTCATGTGTACCCTAGGAACTGCTAATGTGGGTGCTGTTTGAGAGGAGGCAGCGGTGGGAGTTTGGATCTTGAGGAGAGCTGCAAGGGGGGATTCCTGGCCAGTACAGATAACAGTATCTGCCAGGCAGCAGAGGGTGAGGTCAAAGCGACCTTGCAGTGGGAGCCATACAAGGCAGTTGTAGAGGACGCAGTGGTGGATAGAGAAGGGGGCCAGCAAGGCAAAATGATAGGCATTGTTGTAGGCTGAGGAGAACTTGGCTATAGTGGTTACAGATGCTCTGGCGTAGATAGTGGAGCAATAGTCCAGTACTGGGAGAAGATTTCCCCTAGACAATGGCTAGCCTGGCCTCTGGGATAAGGAAATGCCGAAATCTATAGGCTGCACCCAGTTTTTTATGAAACCTGCTGACAAGGGAACTGACGTGCTCAGAGAAGGTGAGGGAGGGGTCAAGTATGACTCCTAAGTATTTGAAAGTGTTTACGGCCTCCAGGGCTGGTCCATCAGTGGAGAAAATGTTTAGATGGCAGTGAGCTATGGATTTTGCAAGGAAGGGCTTTGATCCGAACAACATGGATTTAGTTTTTTTGGCATTTACCAAGAGGAGATTTTTTGAGAACCAGTTGTGGGCCGCAGTGTAGTTTTGATTGAGAGCTGTGGAAATGCTGGCAGTGGATTTGTTACTGTAGAAGAGTACTAGGTCATCAGCATAGAGAGAGAGTGACAGTTGAGACTGTCTGAAGGAAGGGAGTTTATAAATAAAGAGAATAGAAGGGGGCCCAGAATAGAGCCCTGGGGGACCCTTTGGAAATGGGCAGGATAGGGGAGCTGGCCTGACCAATACTCACGAATTGGGATCGGTTTGTGAGGTAGCTCCTGAACCAGTCTGTTAACTCCTGAGAACAGCCTAGGCAGCTTAGCTTAGAGAGGAGGAGGGCATGGTTGACCATATCAAAGGCCTTGGAGAGGTCCACAAAAACAACACCGATGGCATTACCAGTATCCATTTTCATGAGGATATGGTCAGTCAGAAGTGCTAGGGCAGTGGTAGTGGAATGGTTTTTTATGGAAACTGTATTGCTGGCTCACAGAAGGTTGTATTTGCCACGTGTTCAGCTAGTTGAGTGGATCACTTTCTCAAGCAATTTACTTAGGTGGGGAGGATGGAGATTGGCCAGTAGTTGTCAGAGGATTGAGGGTCACCGGCTTTGAAAATGGGGATCACCTTAGCTATCTTCCAGTGGTTGGGCATGGAGGAGGTGGAGAGGGCAAGGTTAAAAACAAAGGTGAGAGGTTTGGCTAAGGCAGATGCGATCAGCCTGAGGAAGGCTGGAGATAGGCCATCGACTCCAGCAGAGCCATGATTTGGTAGGCTTTTGAGGAGCTTGCTGGTATAAGTGCGAGAGAGCACTTTGAAGTAAAAAGGTGGGATTGGAGGGTGGGTCATAGAGCTGGTAACGGATACCAGTGGGTTATGACGGGGGGCCGAGCTGCTTGGTATGCCGCTACAGAGTTTATTTAGGTAAGTGGATAGATCAGTGAACATGCTGTTTAATGCCCTGGCCACTTCCATGGGATCTAAAACCAGGCCACCCATGGAGTTTAGATGAAGTGCAGCCTTGCTGGGGGGGAGGGTTTAGAAAGGAACCAATTGATTCCCAAAATTTCTTGAAGGTTAGCCCTTAGTTTGTTACAGAAATTAGTTTGTTTCAGTGATCTGGCCAGGAGCTTACACTGGTTTCTCCAATGCCTGTAGGCCTCCCAGAGGACTAGGGAGGGAATGCTTGTAGGTGGACCAAGCATGATCCCTGTCCTTCATGAGGGCTAGGAGATCTCTGGAGGCCCAGGCAAGCAGCCACCTCTGACCCTTCTTGTGGTAAGAGGAAAACCTGTCCTGTTTTGACAGTAGGGTCTGTGTAGAAAGGTAACTGCTGTGGTCGCATCAGTAAGTGAGTAGAGGAAAGACCAGTCTAATGCCCAGGTCTCTGCAAGGAGATTGGGGTGTTGAGTTACTGAAATTACGGAACGATATGTATTTGGGAGGAGATTGCTTGAGTTTGGGGACCAAAGGTATAGGTATGGGAATGGTCACTAATGGAGTCAGACATGGTTCCGCATGTAGTACATGGTCATCCCTGTTTGTGAGAATCCAATCAAAGAGGGTCTGGTGTCAGTTCTATGGCTGAGTCTGGTGGGAAGAGTGATAGTCTGGGCCAGATTGTGTTGTTTAAGCTGGGAAGCATAGTTCAGTTGGTGGTTGCTCAGCCAGTTTAGATTGAAATCCCAGAGGAGGACAGAATCCCTGGTGGGGGATAAGGAGCTGAGGCCCAGAAGGAAGCTGTTTAGTCCCCCTTCCCGAGAGGGTTATAGCAGCAGCCAATGTAAAGTTTCTTACAAGATCCCATGGTCATTTCTGAGAAGAGCCATTCACTTGGTGAGGAGGGTTGGAGCAGAGAATGATCCTAGCAGTGAGGTTCTCTACAGAACAGGGCAACACCTCCTCCTTTCTTTCTGCTCGGCCTATCAAGACATAGCAGGGGTAACCAGGTATTCATTAGGTGTTGTCGGTATGGCGCGAGTTTCAGCCAGGTTTCAGTAAGTCCATAACGTGGACTTATGTAATTATCATGCCTCTAGTTCTGGGAACTTGAAGGAAGGCTACAAATGTTGATGTTCACTAATTTAGGACCAGGGCACTTCGTCCAGATTCTTGAGGAGGAGGGATGTGGGAATTTGATGGACCGGGGTTGCACTCAATATCACCAGTGAGGAGAAGAAGTGATAGTAGAAGTAGATATGGGCAGGAGGGTAAAGTGGGAGAGCAGGAGAGGGACGCCAGGTAATGGCCAAGAAGGCAGCATTCCTGATTGGACAGGAAGAAAAGTGTGAGGTGTCCCAGGGAGGGCACCTCCCATGCGAGGAGTTGGGAGGAGTGTGGAAAGGGAGTGTGGGTGACAGACAGGTAGGCAAGGCAGTCTTGGTGATGCATTTGCGTGAAGTCCGACAGCTTAGAGAAGATAATAAGAGGACAGCCAGTGAAGTAGGCAATAGCAGGTTCATTTTGCATGACAGTGGAGAAAAGACAAAAAAATAGGAGTTTAGGGATAGTGGAAAACTCTGTCCCAAAACTGAGAGACAGGGGTGTGTGGGAAAAAAGGTGGAGGGGTGACAGAAACAGTGAGCTTGGGATTACCTAAAAACACTCAGAAAGCAGGGCTAAGTATCAGATAAAGGTCGTGTAGGAATAAATTGTAACTTTAACATGGAGGGAGAGCTAAGCTGTAGCCAATGGGAAATGGAATTGTCAAAAGGGGAGTGGTTTAGGTGTATTTAATCAGTGGGGGTGGGGAAGGGTGAGGGGCTGAAAAATTCAGGCAGGGAGAAATGCAGCCTTTCTGTCCAGTCCGCTTACCTGCAGCTGGGTCCCAAGGGCGGGTGGCGGCAGGCTCTTCTCACCGAGGAGACAGCCGTGGAGGTGCAGCACTAGCCTGTCAGGCTAAACTGGAAGCATGAGGAGAAGGGACAGACAGGAATTAGAAACCTCTTGGAGCTGGGCGGGTTAGCAAAATTAGCATTTACACAAAAGGAGCTGTAACACTGAAAATTATAACTAGATTGGGGAGGTGGGTTGAGACCACTGGCAGGCGCCAGTAAGATCAGCGGGGGGGAGGGGAGGAAGAGATAGAAAACAAAACAGGGATTTCAGTGCAAGTCGGGGTGGGTAAGCTAACAAAGTCACTTTCTTTTTTTTTTTACAACAGTCTCATACGTATTTCTTTAGCAGTTTGTAAGAAACTAGACTGAAAATCCTGTGCACACAGTATACTCTCAGCTGAAACACTTACTTATTACTGTATACAAGGAAAGACATACAGTAGCAACTAGAGCCTTGCAGGGCTCAGAGAAGCCAGAGATTTCTAGGAGCCAAATTACTGTGCTAAGAATTATCGCCACTAGCGACAACCTCAGGGAGCAGTGAGAAAATATAGGGATAATGGCTGCAGCTAAAACATAAATTTTGATATAGTCCTAGATTTCAGTAAAACAGCATAGTTTTCAAGTTCGCTTTTCTTAAAAATACTAGGCAAATGCAAGGCCAATCAGGGAGCTCTAGGTCTGCAAGCAGCCAATGACAGCCAGGTCCTAGGAAGGCACTGGTTTTGGAAGTTGAAAAATTCAGGCAGGAAGAAGGCGCAGCCTTTCTGTCCAGTCCGTTTACATGCAGCTAGGTACCAAGGGCGGGTGGCGGCAGGCATCTTCTCGCCGAGGAGACAGCCACAGAGATGCAGCGCTAACC
This sequence comes from Neoceratodus forsteri, assembly GCA_016271365.2. NCBI lineage: Eukaryota > Metazoa > Chordata > Ceratodontiformes > Ceratodontidae > Neoceratodus > Neoceratodus forsteri. The sequence continues at coordinate 624,242,443 of CM028135.1, forward strand.
CATTGGGCTATACTAAAAGCCACAGATACGTCTAGAAAAATGGTGTGGTCCTCCTTTATAGAATACTCTACCACTACACTCTTGAGATGCAGGGTTAGTAATATAATAAGTTATTGTAATATCATTATACCATTATATTATCTGTTGAGTCTAGGAACATCAGGCAGGAGTACATGCACTAGTCATACTGAAACACTTTTTTATATATTAACATGCATTAAAACACACTGGTATATCAGGCTGTTTCAGTGGCACAGCAGCAATGCATTAGTCTGCTATCCAGGTAACCTGAATCCAGAACATGAGTCATCACTTTGGGAGGTAAGCATGGCTGAGGCAGTGCACATTGGCTGGGGAGAGCTGTCGGTGTATTCCAGTGCTATAGTGACTTATGTGAGTTGAACAGAGAGCTTGCTCCTTCTGTTGGGGCATGATGTGTGCAGGAGGCCAGGAGAGGTTGCGCTAAAATTAAGAGGAGGAAGGATTGTAGGAGTAATTGATCTCTTGATCTCCTCAGTTGACCTGGCTTGCATTACCTAGACCTGGCTGGGGGATGACGCTGGACCAGACTTGGAGGCGTTGATCCATGCAGGGCACTCAGTGATGCACTGCCGAAGGAGGAAATGCAGGGGTGAGGGAGTGGCCATCTATTTTATATTCAGCCTGAACTTCTTCGTGCACCCAGTGGGGTCTACCTCATCATTTGAATGTGTGGCAGTACATAGAGGTCCAGGTGCAGGTTGCAGGATTCTCCTCATATATCGTCCGCCAGGACAGGATGGAGATTTCCTGCAGGAGTTAGATGACTTTGTCACTGACAGGGTGTTGGAGTGCCCCGGATGATTAATTCTGTGAGATTTCAATGCCTGCATTGATGATGAATACTCAGTATTTGGTTACCAACTCCTCCAGATGATAACAACTCTGGTCCTGACACAGGAAGTTACCTCTGCGACTCACCAACATAGCCACGTCTTGGACTTGGTATTCTCAATGGGGCTTGATGTTACAAACATCAAGACTGTTCAAGTCATTTGGGCTGATCATTACATTGTGGAGTTCTCATTTGGGGCCCCCCACCCAAGAGTCCCTCCCTGTTGAGATGATTCACTATTGCCCTTTACGGGGATTGTCAGCAGAGGGACTGCTGGCTGTAGTGGATTTTTCTGGCATGAGCGCTGCATGTTAGACGTTAAACCGAGGTCCCATCTGCCTGGATTGGTGGTAGTTCAGGTGGATGTTAAAGATCCCATGGCACTTATCGAAAAGAGTAGGGGATTTCCCCGGTGTCCTGGCCAAATTTCCCTCATGCAGTAAAAATATCACCAACAGCTTAATGTGGTTCAAGGTCAGTTGGCATTCATCTGTATCCCCTTCCCCCGGGTCGTGCCTGAAAATAGGCAGGATTTGTCTAGTGCACTTACCTGGTTAACAAAAGCTAAAATAAAAAAAAATAAATAAATAAAAAATGTATGATTGGCACAGGTGAGGTGATGACAGCCTATAATGGAGCCATTACCAAGGCACTTGATGCCATTGCTCTGGTCCGCATACAACCCAGGTTTTCTCACTTCTGCTGGATCTCTCCTCAGCATTTGACACCATAGACCACATTATGATATTGGATCACCTTAGAGTGTATTGTGGACTCACTGTAATAGTCATCAAATGGTTTGAGTCCTATTCCTCCTTCTCCTCAATGCCCCTGTAGTGTGGAGTACCTCAGGGCTCAATCCTCTCACTGATGTTGTTTGATGTGTACACTGCCCTAGAGCTAATTAGACAATACAGTCTCGTGTTTTCATTGCTATGCAGATGACACCCAGCTGTATATGTCATTTGCCCTCAAACTGGAAATCCCATTGAAGTGCTGAATAAATGTTTGTCAGAGATTCAGGACTGGATGTCCTTGAACTGCCTGAGACTGAACCCTGACAAGACGGAAATGCTGATGATTGAGCCTGGTCATTGGTGTGATGGGGAGGCCTCCAGAGTGGTAACAGGCTTGGTCCTGGGTTACATTGCATTGATGGCCTACTCCAGGGTGAAGAACTTGGGCATCATCCTTGATGACAGGTTAACTCTGGAAGCCCAGGTGTCATCTGTTGTCAAATGTCGGTTTTACTATCTAAGGAATGCACCCAAATTAAATCCCTGATTCCACCTGAGGACCTGCCTTCACTAATACACATGTTTGTGACTTTCAAGTTGGACTACTATAATGTTCTGTACCTCAGCATCAATGGAGGGACCCTCTGTCAAGTGCAGCTAGTGCAGAACACAGTGGCCAGACTGCTTGTGGGTCTGCCAAAAACCTGTCAGGTGACCTCGGTCCTGAGAGATCTGCACTGGTTGCTGGTCAGGTGGAGGATCATCTTCAAGGTGGGCTTGCTCACCTATAAGACCTATGGAAATGGGCCCTGGTTACCTGTCTGATCTTCTAACCCAGCCATCCTGGTGTGTTCCTCCACTCTTCCACCGAGGGCCTCCTGGTGATTCCGAGGCCAGGTTGAAGATCTCGGGGATCTCGCGTCTTGGTGGCCAGCCCACCCTCTGAAATTGCTGCAATGTATCTTTAAGGAGGACCAAACAGTGGAGGCTTTTAAGGGACTAAATACCTATCTGTTTAAACAAGATTTTTAAGACAGTTTTAACATAGTTTTAAAATCTTAATTTTAATTCTGTTTTTATAGAGAATTGTAGCTAATACTTACTATTGTTGTGATATTGTCATGTCCTGCTTGAACTGTAATGGTGAGCAGAGCCTTGGGATTGGGCGCCATGATAAAATAAAACTTACTTACTTAGAAAACCTAGGGATGAAGATCCCAGTCTGTAGCTGGATGATAGCTGCCAGCACACTTAGACCCCATGCCATGCAGTTCAACATCTGCTGCTGGATCCTGTTCAAACAGTAGAAGATGGTCCTCCTTATATTCATTTGCCATGGAGAGCAAGGGTGGAGACAACACCAATCATGAGTTAGTGGTAGAAGGGACTTTGTGGTTGCTGGCCATAGCCCCAGGGAAGCTGTTGGACTGGAATGGATAAAAAGAGAACAACAAAGAAACAGCATATCAATACATGTATTGGTATTGTATGTTGTTGTATATCATTCTTTTTGATGCATATCAATACACTGTAAATGAATCATCTCATAAGCTTTCATGATTTTTTATAAACATACCACAGGTACTGTACCAATATACCTTATTGCATATTACTATAGTACTTGTAGCAGCAGATGTCAACTGGCCATGGCTATAAATGCATAGATGTTGCTGGTCACCATCTCAAAGCTAAGAGAGATGGCTAAGACCAAAATCTTGGATTTTAGGAGAGCAGACTTCAGAAAGATGGGCAATATATTAAGGAGGCACCTGGCTGGCATCAGGGCATATATGGAGGAGGACCAAAGGTGGTCTTTCATTAAGGAAGGTGTCACAGTTGCCACAGGAGAGAGCGTTAGGCTCAATGGGAAGAACCTGAGGGCCAAAGTACCCAGCTGGTTCAGTTCTGAGTCATCCAGGCAGTAAGGGAAAAGAGGTTAGCCTATAGGAAATTCAGGATGACCAACAGAGAGGTGGATAGGGAGAATTACCTAATGCTGACTAGTGTGGCAAGTACAGAAGTCTTGCAGGCTAAGGCACAGAAGGAACTGCAGACAGCTGAGGGAATTAAGAAGTGGAAAAATACCTTTTTTCACTATGTGAGCAAGAAAAGGGACAAGAAGGATAGGATTGTTAGGCTTAGGAAGGAGAGAAGTGGGTGGAGGAGAACTGCACAAAGCAGACATAATAAATGAATTCTTCTGTTCCTTCTTGACCAGGGAGAAGGACAGACCATTGCCTTCAGGAGGAAGAAGAGCAGCGGGAGAAGACTACATATGTAGGCATAGAGGAGGCTAGAGAGAGCCCGAGGCTGCTATCATTGAAGGTGGACAAATCTCCAGGACCAGATGGAGTACAGTCAAGGGTAGTGAGGAAACTAGCAGAAGAATTTGCAGGGCCACTGGTGGGTCTGTTCAGTAGTTCACTGGAGTTTGGTATGGTGCCACAGGACTGGTGAATAGCACATATGGTGCCCCTCCACAAGAACAACCTCAAGGATGACCCAGGGACTTACAGACTGGTCAGTCTGACCTCAACTGTGTGCAAGCTCATGGAGGTTGATAGAATATCTGGAGGTGCATGGTCTTCAGGATGCAAGGCACCATAAGTTTATAGGAGGGAGATTATGCCAAACGAATCTGATTGACTTCTTTGACTGGGTCACCAAGACAGTACACAGGGGCCAAGTGACAGACATCCTCTATCTAGATTTCAGCAAGGCCTTTGACTTTATGCCCCACAGGAGGTTGATCAGGAAGTTGTTGGATCTCAGGGTTTGGCAGAAGATGACTAAATAGGTGGGAAACTGGTTGAGGGATAGAACCCAGAGGATGATAGTGGGGTGAGATTTATCTAGCACCAGAGAGGTCACCAGTGGTGTCCCAAAGGGCTTGGTGCTGAGACCGACTGATGTTGTTCAATGACTTCATCAATGATATTGGGTATGGCATTACGGGCAAAATGTACCAATTTACTGATGACACCAAGCTCTGTGGGAGGGTGGCAAGGCAAGGAAAACTATTTTTATGGCGCCCAATCCTGGAGGCCCTGGGCACCGTACAATGCAATCAGAACAATTTTTAAAATAATACATATAGAACAGGTTTACAAGCAGTCTTAAAACAGTAAAAACCCATTTAAGATATAACAGCAGTTCCAAAATACTCGACAGAGGTCGAGTGGTTCATATGGTCTCATCAGGAAGGCCAGGCAGAACAGGTGAGCCTTAAGCCCCACTTAAACTGTTCGACAATTGGAGCCTGTTGGACAGCAGATGGTAATGCATTCCATAGGTTTGGCCAGGCGACACTGAATGCCTGGTCACCCGAGGTCCAGAACTGAACCCTAGGAATGTCCAGGAGGCTCTTGGTTGAAGAGCGGAGGGAGTGGACTGAAGTGGTCAGTGTCAGGAGCTCCATCAGATACCCAGGGCCCAGACCATGTAGGGCCTTATAGGTGAGCAAGCCCACCTTTAAGAGGACCCTTTACCTACTAGGCAGCCAGTATAGAGCTTGCAAGACCGGGGTTACATGACTGGACCTGGGCAGGCCCATTAGCAACTGGGCCGCCGCATTCTGCACCAGCTGTAACTGGTGGAGTTTTCTTCCAGTGAACTCAAAATAAAGAGAGTTACAGTAGACAAGCCTCAAGGTGACAAAAGCATGCACTAGTGTTGGCAGGTCATTGGGTGGAATGACGGGCTTCATCCTGGCAATGTTCCCTAAGTGATAAAAAACACTCTTAACAATAGACGACACGTGAGCCTTACCTCTCAGTCTGCTGTCTAGGATCACGCCAATATTTCACACCCTAGGAGAGGCTACCAATGGAGTAGATCCCAGAACAAGCTCTGTGTCCGGACTGGGGCACTCTCATCACATCCACTACCTGGCTTGATCACCAGCACCTCTGTCTTACCTGGGTTCAGCCGCAACCAGCTGGAAGGACATAAAATCACTGATTTCAACAAGGCAGATGTTAAGCATATCCACAGCACTTGGTGTTCCAGGGGCAAACACAAATACAGTTGGGTATCATCTGTATAGCAGTTAAACTCCACACTGTATTTGCCAAATAATCTCACCTAGGGCATCATACACTGCAAACAACATTGGCAACAAGATCAATCTCAGCGGCCTCCACACGACAGAGGCTTTAGGGAGGAGGAGAAATTCCCATCACTACCTGCTGCTCCCTGTCAGTGAGATAGAACTCAAACTAGTTGATGACAATACTGGTGAGTCCACGGTACTCACAGAGATGATCAAGAAGCACAAAGTGATCAACAGTGTTGAATGCTGAAGAGATCGAGAAAAACCAAACTGACTATTCTCCTCTCTCTAGCCCTAAGTGGTCATTGTACTATAACTAGTGCCATTTGGTGTGGTGTCTGGCCTGAAACCTGACTGGAATGGCTTATAGATGTAAAAGGACACAAGGTGATCCTTGAGCTGTTGACACACTTCTCCACAGCCTTACTCAAAAAGGATAGGTTGGAGATAGAATGGTAATTTGCCTGGGCATCCAGGTGGAGAGATGGTTTCTTCAAGAGGGTCTCACCAAGGCCTCTTTCAAGGCCATTGGAAAAACACCCTCTGACATCGAGCATCAGGCAATCTTGTAGAACACCGGGCTGACAGCCTCGACACATCTCATCCAGAAACATTATGTGTGCTTTAGCTCTGAGATCACCCTAATGAACTTTGACCACCTCCACAGGTTTGAATTCATCCCAAACTGCTGGAGTGCCTCTACTCCTCTCAGCTCAGTTACTGTGAGGCAAAACTTTCCTCACTGACTGAATCCCCACACAGATAGAGGCCACTCTGTCAGAAAAGAACAGAGCAAGCTCATCATATAAAGTGGATGAAAAAGCTTTTGTTGACTGTAGACAGACAGGGTGAAGTAGCCTAGCTACAGTCAAAATATCTGATCTGGTCTGTTCTTCTCTGTAGCTTTCCCTGGACAAGAATTCTGCCTTCTTATGGTTAATTGCCCTCTAGTACTGATCGAAATGAGTATGCAAGGCCAGTTTTCCTCATCCGAATGGATCTTCGCCAGCAGTGCTCTAACTTCCAATCCATGATCTTCATCACCTTGAGATCTCTAGCAATCCTAGAAGATCTCAACTGGGTCATATACAGACTTGAGTAATGGTGTTAAGCGCTTTAGATACCACCCTGATATGGGTGGCACACTGCCTCACTAACACCAATTGGACATGCAGTGTCCACTGTAGATAGATCAGTCATCACCAGCAGTCCCTCTGAGGACAGCATCTTAAAAGCAGTAACTGACCATCTCAACAGGGAGGGACTTCTGGGAGGGCCCAAAGTTGAATGCCACTGTGCAGTGATCAGACCAACTGACTTGATCAATCTTGAGGCAATCAACCTTAAGACCCAGCCATAACACCAGGTCGAGTGTGTGACCATGGAGGTGGGTCACAAAAGTAACTACTTGTGCTAAGCCCAGTGATAACATGAGCTGGAGGAGGTCATGACCGAGTTGCAAGGATTCGTCATTGACCAGGTACTGAAGTCCCCAGGACTAAACACCTGAGGGACTCCAGCACCTCATCGATGACAAAATCCGCAACCTCTTGCAGGAAATCCCCTTGGGATCTTGAAGGGTGATAAATCAGGACAATCCTGTAACCGCCACCTGGACCCCCTCACAAAGCCACACTTTCGAAGGATCTGGTAGTTCCTACTGGGTGCATGGTGAAAACCAAACTGGGTATGGCCGAAGGATACAAGACCTCTGGGATGATCTGAAAAAGCTAGAGAGGTGGTCTGGGATCTGGCCACTTGATTTCAATGCCAAGAAAAGCAAAGTTTTGCACATTGGAGCCAAGAATCCCAAGACAGAGTACTACCTGGGAGGTATCTGGGTATCTCCAACAAAGGAGGAGAAGGACCTGGAAGTGATTATCACTAGCGACCTGAAGCACTCCAGCAAGTGAAAGAAAGCAGCAGCAAGAGCAAATAAGTTGTTGGGACGTATAGCTAGAGGAATCAGCAGTAGGAGAAAGGAGGTTATACTGCCCTTGTACATGTCAGTGGGGAGGCCACATCTAGAGTATGGAATTTAGTACTGGTGCCCACATTTTGAAAAGGACATTCAACTCCTGGAGATGGTCCAGAGGAGGGCTACAAAGATAATCATGGGTCATCAAGAAGAAGCCAGAAGGTGAAGGAAGGAAACATATTCAATTCAGTGCTTCAGAGTAACTGGTAACTGGTATTTTTCTTTTAAACTTAGATTGTAGGCTTGTAGTGACACTATACTTTCTTTCTGTGTTGTCTTTACTTATAATTGTTTTGGGCTGTTGAAAATTTAAAAATAGTGGTGGTGTAATTCTATGCTGTCTTTAATTGCTGCAAATTTTATCTTGGCTTGTCTGATGTCCTGTAGCTGGGTGAAGGGTGTTAATTGTCTGGCCTCTGACCTCAGCTACGTGATAACTGGAGGTGGGGCTTAGTCACAGTTAAAGCAGCAAACAGAAGTTCATCTTCTCAGATGAAGCCAGAAGGTGAAGGAAGGAAACATATTCAATTCAGTGCTTCAGAGTAACTGGTAACTGGTATTTTTCTTTTAAACTTAGATTGTAGGCTTGTAGTGACACTATACTTTCTTTCTGTGTTGTCTTTACTTATAATTGTTTTTGGGCTGTTGAAAATTTAAAAATAGTGGTGGTGTAATTCTGTGCTGTCTTTAATTGCTGCAAATTTTATCTTGGCTTGTCTGACTGTCCTGTAGCTGGGTGAAGGGTGTTAATTGTCTGGCCTCTGACCTCAGCTACGTGATAACTGGAGGTGGGGCTTAGTCACAGTTAAAGCAGCAAACAGAAGTTCATCTTCTCAGAAGAAGCCAGAAGGTGAAGGAAGAAACATATTCAATTCAGTGCTTCAGAGTAACTGGTAACTGGTATTTTTCTTTTAAACTTAGATTGTAGGCTTGTAGTGACACTATACTTTCTTTCTGTGTTGTATTTACTTATAATTGTTTTTGGGCTGTTGAAAATTTAAAAAATAGTGGTGGTGTAATTCTGTGCTGTCTTTAATTGGTGCTAATTTTACTTACCCCTTCCCCAACTCTTAATTATATGCCTGATAAATCTGATTGACAGGAGCTAAACACAGGGTATAGTAAGAGGTGTGAAGTAGGAGGGCATAAGGGGAAGAAGACCACCCTCAGCACGACAAGTTTTTGACTCATTTATTTATTTATTGGTTTCTTTTTCCTTAAAAAAATATATATCTGAGGATCAGTTACAGGATTTTTAGTACTGTAAATAAATAAAAGAGAAACTAAGAGAGCTTCAGTAGCAGATAAGTAGTGGAATTGCAGTATAATGTGGGAGTGGTGCAATGCAGTGGCTGTCGGGGCAGCCATATTCAGGCAGACCTTCTGGACACTGAGGTGCTGCCCTATCTGCATGCATCTCTCGGGACCGCGGGATGAGGTAGCCAGACTCAGAGCGGAAGTAAACTGGGTCAGGAGTACCATCACCCCTGTCCAGGAACCACCCAGTCCAATGCAGCTGCCTCAAAGGATGCGAGCGAGGAGCACTTGGATGACAGTGGGCTCAGGAGGTTAGAGCAGTCAGGCAGAGCACATCCCAGATCCTATTCCTCTCAAGAACTCATATGCACTGGCAAATGAGGACAACCAAATAGAGATACCCAGGGAAGTGGAAGGAAAGGATGTGGAGGTTAGGCAAGGAGGTGACCTCAGTGGGGAAAGCAGTGGACCCCAGAGGAGGAAGCGAATCCTGGTGGGGACTCCATCATAAGAGGATCCAGCTAGGAACACAGGAGGGGAGGACAGGGAGGTGAGGTGCCTACCAGGTGCCACGGCATGGAGGATGGAAGGAAGATACTGGGGATCACTGGGAAGGCAAGACAGGAGGGTGAGCTGGATGTCATTATCCACCTAGGTACTAATGACTTGGCAAATGGGGAGCCAAAGGAAGTTTAGGAAGAGTTTAGGAAACTGGGAGGGTCTCAAGCAAGTAGCTACTTCTGTCACTTTCTCAAGTACTACCTGTGAGAGCAAGGAGAACATAGAGAGTGCATGCACCAGAACTTTAACTCATGGTTGAAGAACTGGTGCTGTGAGGAAGGGTTGGATTCATTGGTGACTGGGGACCCATTTGGAGGGATGGAGGTTTGTTCAAGCCTGGGCCTGCATCCATCCTGGAGAGAATCAAGCACTCAATGATAAGTTTAAATACTACATTGACAAGCATTTAAACTAGCAAAGAAGGGTGGCAGGCCAGCAAGGATGATACCTACTTGCTCACCCCCACAGCTAGTAATGGAACCAGTGAACCAGAGGAGTGGCTATCTCTGCAAAGCAGTGTGCAAAGATGGAGATTAGTGTCCAAAAGGTGGATAAGCAGAAAAGGGCAAAATTCAGCAGAAGGGCAGACAGCAAGGAGAACCAGGGATAAATGACAACCAAGGAAGGGCTGGAGTAGAACAGTGAAGCAGTCTAGGGAGGTCAAATCATGGAAAGCCATGTGTGCAAATGCCAGGAGCCTTAGCAACAAGATGGAAGATCTGGAGCTGTCATGGTACAGTCAGACCTGGACATTGTGGCCATCACTGAAACCTGGTGTAATGATAACCATGACTGGGAGATGGCCATACCTGGCTACAACATATTCAGAAGAGACAGAGCAGGCAGGAAGGGAGGAGGTGGCACTGTATGTGAAAATGACATAAGGGCCACACAGATCCAGGAGGAACAAAATGGGGAGAGATACTGTGGGTTAAGCTGGAAAGGAAAATGGGGCCAGCCATCCCGCAGGTGTGGTCTATAGACCACCAGCCCAGGAGGAAGAAACAGATAGGGAGCTGATGCTAGCCATCCAAAGGATGGCAGACAAGGGTGAGGTAGTACTGGTTGGAGACTCAATATACCAGACGTGGACTGGAGCATCCCAGCAGCAGCATCAACTAGGAGCAGATTTATCCTGGACTCCTTCAAGGTGCCTTCCTCAAGCAACTGGTCATGGAACCAACTCGGCAGAGGCAATACTGGACCTTGTGCTCACAAACAGGGACAGTGTGATGGGGGTAACAGTGGGGAGCACCTGGGTAACAGTGACCACCAGTCATTGTGGTTTGAAATCACAGAAAGAGCAGAACCAAACCACACAAAACACGTATCCTGGATTTTAGGGGCAGACTTTGGGAAAATGGGAGATGCTTGAAAGAGGCATTAAGGGAATGGGACAGGAATCAGGGATTGAGGAACAGTGGGCAGTATTTAAAATGGGATTATAAGAACAGCAGAATTATGCATTAAGCAGGTTAGCAAGAGGAAAAGAAAGAGGAGACCATTATGGTTTTCCAAGAGGTAGCAAAGAAAGTGAAAGCCAAAAATATTGCATTCAGGCAATACAAAAGACACAGGCAGAAGGGGATAGGGAGAAGTACCAGGAGAAACAAAGGAGGCAGGGAAGTCAGTAAGGGAAGCCAAAGCTCAGACAGAAGAACACATTGCAAAATCAGTGGTTAAAGGGACAAAACCTTTACAGGTACATAAGTGAAAAAGAAGGACAAAGGAGGGATAGTGAGACTGAAGGGAGGATGGGAGCCGCGTGGAGGATGACAACAGTAAAGCTGACATATTGAACAGGTATTTCTGCTCAGTCTTTACTAAGGAAGAGGGGTAATGGGTCTGAAGGGGTACAAGGGGTGAGAATGGTGCAGAAATGGACACACAAGTCCCTTTACACGAGAAAGGGTCCCGAAGAACTGGAAGTAATAAGAGCTGATAAAGTTAATGGGCCAGATGGGGTGCACCAGGGCCCTTTAAAGAACTAAGAGAGGTGGTGGCTGAACCTCTGGCTATCCTGTTCAGCCAATCACTGGAAACAGGGAGGACCAAAGACTGGAGGACAGCAGATGTAGTCCCCTTATACAAAGTGGGAACAAAGAGGAAGCAGGGAACTACAGACCAGTCAGCCTCACCTCGGTAGTGGGAAAGATCATGGAAGCACTACTGAAGGAGAGTTGGTGGAACATCTGGTTGTCAATGGACTACAGGACCCAAGGAAGCATGGTTTCCCAGGGGAGGTCATGTCAGACCAACCTCATTGAATTTTTGACTGGGTGACTAGGGAGGTGGATCAGGGAGGGCAGTGGACATGGCATATCTGGACTTCAGCAAGGCCTTTGACACTGTGCCACATAGAAGACTATTACACAAACTGGGGAATATGGGTGTGGGCAGGACAGTAGTGTGGTGGGTAGGTAACTGGCTGGGTGGCAGGACACAGAGGGTGGTGGTAAATGGCTGTCCTCCACAGAGGGAAGAGTGACCAGTGGGTACCACAGGGATCAGTGCTGGGACGGTCCTATTCAACATCTTCATCAGTGACATTGCACAGGATATAGAAGGCAGAATTTCACTGTTAGCTGATGACACAAAGCTCTGTAACAGAGTAGACACACCAGAGGGTGTAGACAGAATGAGAAGGACCTGCAGAAACTTGAAGAATGGTCAAGGTTTGGAGTTGAAATTCAATGCAAAGTGCAAGATAATGCATATGGGGCACAAAAACCCTGGCACAATATATCAGTTGGGGGTGAGGATATAGCATGCACCAAGCAGGAAAGGGATCTTGGGGTTGTCATCTCTGATGGGCCTCAAGGTAAGGAAACAGTGTGACAAGGCATCAGGTAAAGCAAATAGGATGCTGGGATGTATAGGCAGGGGCATCACCAGCAGGAAAAGGAGGTCATAATTCCACTATACAAGACATGAGCCCCACCTGGAGTACAGTGTACAGTTCTGGAGACCATACCTACGTAAGGACATAGACAGGGTAGAGAAGGTTCAGAGGAGCAACAAAGATGGTGCATGGGTTGCATCACAAGTCCTATGAAGACAGATTGAAGGAACTGAACATGTACTCCCTGGAGGAGAGGAGGGAGAGAGGATATGATAGAGACATACAAGTATCTTACAGGAGGAACAGGGTGCAGGAAAACACTATTTTTAAGCGAAAAAGATGTTTCAGGACTAGAGGGCATGGGATGAAGTTGGAGGAGGCGATTCAGAGGAAACATGAGAAGAATTTCTTCACAGAACGGTGGTGGACAAGTGGAACACCCTGCCAGAGGAAGTGGTGGGGCTGAAACAATCACAGGATTTAAGAATGCATGGGATAGACATAAAGGAATTCTAGAGGTCAGGGGTAAGGGGAAATAGACTTATAGGAAAACAAACTGAACTTACAAGCTCAAATGGGCAGACTATGTGGGCCATAGGCCCTTATCTGCCGACACTGTCTATGTATCTATGTATCTATGTATCAAGGTAAGGAATAAGAGGAGGTTCAGGGCACTGAACATGTACTCCCTGGAGGACAGCAGGGAGGGGGAGACATGATTGAGACCTTCAAGTACTTGAAAGGAATAAATACTGTGGATAAGGAGGGTCTCTTCAAGCTACATGATGGCAATAACACAAGGGGACACAGTCTTAAGCTGGAGGTTGTGAGGTTTAGGATGGAGATCAGGAGACACTTCTTCATGCAGAGGGTGGTGGCTCAGTTGGAATGTACTGCCTGAAGAGGTGGTCTTGTTGAAGATGGTGGGCAGCTTCAGGAAAGGCTGGGATAGACATAGGGGGAAGGTAAGGGTCAAGGGTGGGGAGGATGGAAAGGATGGAAAGAGTGGGAAGGGGGTAGGGTCAGAAGCTCAAGCTGTGGCCCATGCAATACAAACAGACTAGATAGATCAAATGGCCTTCTTTTGCTGGCTTCTTCGTATGTTCATATGCTCATATAACTCTTATGTTGTTAGGGGTTGTCTCTAAACTTAGAAGGATTGACTGGGATAAAAAGTGAGTTGGGAGAAACAACATGCATCAGTGGAAAGGTTTATGGGAGAGGTGAATTGCATTATGGAGCACTACAGACATAAGGAGAGGGAGTGGGGTACCACTAGACAACAGGAATGATTTTACCAGGGGGATTTGGTGAGGGTGACAGTTTTCTTGGATATCAGGGAAGGTGATACGTGTGGATTAGGAGTAGAAGAGGGTGCCAATAGAAACTTAGATAATTCTGTTGATGGACAGGATCAATGCAGATTGTGCAGCTTGAGGACATGCTTTTTGGAAGCATTTACAAGGGCTGCACAGTCTATTAGTGCTTTAAAAGGCATTGAATATGTCAGTGTATGAATAATGCACAATACTACTTCTGATTTCATACATGCCTGGTGTTGCTTAGTGCTCACATCCTAACTGTGGGCCGCTATAATTGTGATTTTGAATATGACACCAGGGGCCAGATATTCAAAACTTTGCCCAGCGGGTCGCATGATTGCACACGGTTTGCCCAGAGTTTGCCCCTATGCACATTATTCAAAAAGGGCAGCAGCTCACACTAAATGGGATAGCGTATGCACAGGATTGGTGCGCATAAGGGGGGACAAGGACAGGAATATGGGTGCAGCATAAAATTCAGTGCAGTTGCACTGTGCAAAAGAAATTGTGAAGGCCACTTTACACAGTGGAATTACCACTGAGAAAAAGCCCAGCTTACTCTGGGCAACCATAGCGGCCAGCAGAGGCACTGCAGTCAACCAAGTTGGTGTGTGGGGAGCACACCTGCTTCCTAGTCTAGTGGCACCCCCTCCCTCCGAACCTCATCCTCGTTAAGTTATACTCATTCGCTGGTGTCCAGTAGTATCCCCCACCATCTGATTCCTGGCCCCAACAAGTTATAATCATTCCCTGCTGTCTAGTGGTACCCCTCCTACAATCCCAGCCCCATAAATCATAAGCAGTCTCTTGCTTCTAGTTGCCCCCCCACACTGCTGGCACCAACTGAACCACCCTGCCACCCCCCACCATGTTTGCGGTGCTGTGGATACAATATGGCGACTGGCTACAGGCCTTCTCACACCACCTCAGCTGGCAGCCATATGGACTGACAGGGAGCATGCATCCTCTGTACTGTGAAGAGACTGTATTTACTATTAAACAATATGCATGCTCCCTATTAGAGTACAAAGGATGCATGCTCCCTGGCAGGCCACTGGCTGCCGGCCGAGATGATGTGAGGAGGCTGTAGCCCATCACAGTATTGATCTGTGGCACCAGCAGCATGGTAAGGGAGATGGCAAGGTGGTTTGGTCAGTGCCAGCAGGGCATGAGGGCCTACTAGCTGCCAGGGACTGCTCATGATTGTACGGAGGATATGGATCATTAAGAGGGGGTGCCACTAGAAGCCAGGGAATAGTACACTGTTATGGGAACAGTGGTCAGATGTTTGGGGTGCCATCAGACACCAGGGACTCTTTGCTATAATACGGGTCAGGGATCAGAGATTGGGGGTACCACTGGACATGAGGGATTAAGTCTAACTTAACAGGGATGGGGATTGGAGGGTGAGGGTGCCACTAGATGGCAGGGAATGATTATAACGTAACAGGGATGGGGATAGGAAGGCAGGAAGTACCACTGAACACCAGGGAATGTGTATTAGTTAATGGGACTGGAGAATGGAGGGCGGGAGCATAACTGGACACTAGAGAATAATTATAACTTAATGGGGACAGGGATTGGAGGGTGGGATGCCACTAGATTCCAGGGAATGGGTTTTACTTTACAGGGAAGAGGATCAGAGGGCTGGGTTTACCACTGGACATCAGTGAATGTGTTTTACTTAAAGGGGATGGGTATTGGAGGGCTGGGGGTACCACTGGACAACAGGGAATGAGTCTAACTTAACAGGGATGGGGATTAGAGGGTGGGGGGTACCACCGGGTACCACAGAATTGTAATGTAATATGTAGCCATGGATCAGAGGGTGAGTGGCATCACTGGGCACCAGGGAATGTGTGTTAGTTAATGGGGATAAGGATCAGAGAGTGGGGGCACTGCTGAATGCAAGGGAATGATTATAACTTAATGGGGAAGGGGATCAGAGTGCAGGGATGCCACTAGATGCAAGGGTATGGGTTTTACTGGATGGAGATGGGGATCAGAGGGTGGCTAGTATCACTAGACACCGGGGAATGAGTATTACTTAAAGGGGAGAGGGACTGAAAGGCTGGGTGTATTGCTGGACATGAGGGAATGATTATAACTAACAAATGGGGATCGAAGGTAGGAGTTGCCAATAGATGCTAGGATATGGGTTTTGCTTGATGGGGCCAGGGATCAGAGGGTGGGGTGCCACTGGACACCAAGGATTATTTTCTTTAATATGAACTTTAATATGGGGCTGGTGCACAGAGTGGGGGGTGGCTGCAGGGACTCAAAACTGCCACGCTACAGTCATGCAAATGAAGCGATAATTGGTATGCATATGCCCCTTAGTGCCTTTTATGCCCAATGGGCTCATTTGTAAGTTTTTTTTTCAGTTCTGTTTTGCTTCAGTTACTGGTGGCCAGGAACTCCCTCAGGTAAGACACCTCGAGCGGCTACTACTGCCCTGCTTGAATACCCCTGACCAGGAAATCTGAACATAATTTCTCCCACCATGGCCCCAGACAGAGGAGAGGATCAGGAGAGCTGATCCGTGGGGACTGGCATTGGGCATGTGTGCCATTCCTTCAGTGTCCGCCGTCTTCCTCCTGGTCACGGAGTTTTCCATGTGTTTGTCCCCGAGGAGGAGGAGGGCATGCAATGATGCCAGCATGCCATGTCACGCCCTCACACGTGTCTTGCATAGGCCTCTGCCTCCTCCTGTGCTCATCTTGTGTAGCCAAAGCTGCAGAGACTTCAAGTCACCACTGGGTGCCGCTGCTGTGCAGAGAGCTACCGAAACCCTCCCCAGGAGAGGGGAGCTTGCCAGTGGCTACTCAATCCTGCCCCCCCCGCCTACCCCTGATAACCCAAGCTTGCTTCCAAACCCAGGTTGCTGGCATAACACGAGGTGTAGAATCCAGTACCTCAACCCTCAGCACCACTGGATGGCTTCTCATTTGCATGTTGCCAGATGAATATCGTGCTGGGAGCTTCCAGCACTAACAGGTCTGGGGGTGCACCAGTTCCGTGCACTACAGTTTGGGCTGCATCTAGACAAGATCAATATTGGGGCAGCACTACTTGACTTTGCACTGCCCTGACATGGCCCTATATTAGGACGAATTATGCTGGTGAGCTGTCTGACTGAACATCAAATCTTAGGGTCATAATGAAAGCTTAAGTGCAAACCTTTGCACTCGACTTTGTACATCTTCCAGTATAAGGCTCAGGTATGCAAACTAATTTTAAGCATGCAAAACACAGTTAACATAAAGAAAAACCTGTTAGAGTGGTGCTGTTTCGAATATCATGCCTTCAGAGCTGTGCACGCATACTTATGTTTTACCTAACTTCTATTTGGGATGACCAAGTCCAATAACTTGACATTTGCTCACATGGTTTAAGAGGTAAGCAAAAATATTAGAAGTGGAAACAAGAAAAAAACATAGCTACCATACATTATTGCAAATTTAACAACTGGTGACCCACTTTATCAACCAATTTTCACCCAATCATTACAGTGTTTGCACAGATGCATGGTCAAGTTTGCTCTGTGGAGCCGAGAAATTGAATTCACTAACCAGTCTTCTAAACAGTTGCCTAACACAAGCAGAGTTTTTTTTTACTTTCAAGGCAGTCTCACTAGCCACACAGATGCCAGATCACACAATTACTACAGCTTCTGTCAGACTGTCACCAACTTTAAATACTGTACAAAAAAATGGACAGTTTGTTTTCAGTTACCACAGCAGCAGACAGAGAGGGTCATTTTCTGGTCTTTTGTTTCACATACATTCTTGCACCAGTTATTATAGAAGCTGTCATCAAAATAGGACCTCATTGCCCACCTAGTCTGCCATAAGTCCCTCCCTTTTGAGCTACCATAGACCTTAATTGCTCTCCAGCCTAACCCCCCCACGTTGTTACTAAGGTCACCTTGTGCCTATCCCATGCATGTTTGAAACCTGATAACATTTCAGTACCCAATACCTGCTGAGAGGCTGTTCCAGACATCCACCACCCTTTCCATAAAGAAGTATCTCCTCACATCTCCTCTAAGTCTCCCCCTTCCAGCTTTATATCATGTCCCTTGTCCTTGAGCATCTCTCTTTGTGCAAAATACTACCTTCCTGTACCTTATTGATACCTTTGAGGCAATTGAATGTTTCTATCATGTCTCCCCTTTCTCCTTTCTTCAATAGAATACATATGTAATCCCCTGAGTCTTTCCTCATAGAGCTCCTGATGTAGGCCATGCACCATTTTGATTGCCCTTCTTTGAACTGCCTCCACCTGATCAATGTCTTTCCTGAGATGGGGTCTCCAGAACTGGACACAGTACTTCAGGTGGACCTCACCATTGATCTGAATAGGGGTAACACTACCTCTCTCTTTCTGCTGTCAATCCTCCTCCATAATGTACCACAGCATTCTATTTGCCTTTACCACTGCCTCATCACACTGCTTTGCTACCTTCAGGTCATCAGAGATGATGACCCCCAGATCCCTTTCTTGTTTTGTGGTTGATAACACCCCCATCCAACTGATACATTGCCCTTGGGTTTCTGTGCCCATATACATCATGTTGCACTTTTTGGCACAGAAGCACAGTTGCCAGACCCATTCCAGTCCTCTAGCTTTCTTCATTTTTTCCATCCCTGCTGGTGTGTCCACTTGGTTGCAGATTTCTGTGTCATCCACAGCTGGCATACCTTTCCCTCCAGCCCCTCTGTGATGTCACTAATAAAGACATTGATGAGGACTGATCCCAGTGCTGACCCCTGAGGCACCCCGCTGGTTACCTTAATGTTTTCCAAGTGAACTCCATTTACCACCACCGTCTGAGATCTGTTAGTTAGCTAATAACACATAGGAAATCTGTGTCCTATGAGGTTTTTATGCACCCATTGTGTGATGACCTCATAAATCTCTTGAGCTTCACTCTCAAAGTTTATGGGTCATCACAGCCCTCAGGTGTGTAAAACAACTCATAACACACAGAGGCCTATGCATTATTCTGTAAATTCCTACCAAGAAGAAACTGACTTTCAAAGCTCAACATTTATTTTAGAACCTTCTCTGCAGAGAGCTGCACTAGGTCAGAATAGCACCAGCAAGAACATCGCAGGCAACAATCGCGCCTGCAAAAATGTCGCTGGTTTTCTTTTTGTCCTGCACCCCCCATACTAAATGATCCCAACTCCGGGGAGCAGGTCACGGGGAAAGAAAGAATTTGTGAGGCCATGGAATACTCATTTCCATGGCACCTTGTAAAACAAAATAGAAGTCCCGATCAACAAAAGTGACGGAGACCAGGATTAGAACCCTGGTCTCCACTGCCACCCAGTCGAGTTGCTCCATGTCTCAGCCCTCCACACCATGGGAACAGCTTGGCCAGCCTCCCAAATTCTCCTGCCCTTGTCCTATGGCAGTACCACAGACAGTGTATTGGGAAGCGCTACTGAAAGTGCTGTCAATCCTCTCACTGTCCGTGGTAGCGTTGTTTAGACTAGCACTCTTCCCTTGCACTATTCTGGTAGCGCAGTTCTAGTCAACTACCCGGAGAGCTCTTTGAGTGGTCATTTGAAGTTAGCTAAGTACAAAAGTGTGCTTTTCAGTGAGATGCTGTTTCTCCTATTATCTCCTGATAAAAAACTGAAATTTAGCTATCAGTTTAGCTTTATGTTTACTTCTACTGTAACTCATAGCAGGAGAATATCAGGTTCTGTATATATAAGGGATATGCAGCGGTTCAGTGTGTGATAATGCATTTATCTTGTACAGTTTCCAGTGACCTCAAGTAACCACACGAGTGCCGAAGGCATGAGTGAGAGTTACGAGAGGTCACTGGAAACTGTACAAAATAAATGCATTATCACACACTGAACTGCTGCATATTCCATTTATGCAACAGGTTTAGATGTTGTGTGAACATTTTGATTTTGGTAGGTGTAAATAATTTGTCAAAAAAGGGAAAATAAAATGTAATTTTATGCTGTTTTTTGTTAAATTATAAAAAAAAAATGGTATCTATAAATGAAACACCACTCATTTTGTAGATATTTTTGAGCTGAACATTTTTCATGCTCACAGTACCATGCTATCATTTTTTGTTTTAAAGTTATTTATATTTGTTTGTCAAAAAAGTGAACGAAAAATTACATTTTCTTCTGTTTTCTTGCTAATCATATACAATATACAGGGTTTATATAAATGAAACAGTATTCATTTTGTAGATAATTTTGTGCTGAACAATTTTCGTGCTCACAGTACCATGTTATCTTTTTCGTTTTAAGTTATTGACATTTAAATATGGTTAGTACTGCTTCTGAGGCTAACGTTCTAAATGAATTCTGAAGAGAACTGTGTAAATAAATGAGCTAGTGATGTAGTTACTGTGTGAATAAATGGGTGATGATGTAGTTACTATGTGGATAAATAAATTGATTACCATAGTAGCGAAGATAAATGGTTTTATTCTACAGTTTTTATCCTGACCCCTGTTGCATAAATAATTTTTTTTAATATAATTGGTTTCTGCAGTTTATATGGCCTCAGTTTCCCAAGGCCAGGCATGTGCCAGTTGGCCTACACTTAATAATTTCGTAACTAGTGTCTGTCAAAATAAGGTTTATTACTTGAAGATATACAGTACTTGTAATTTCATGTCTGCTCCTATAGCATAGTGTTGTAGTAATTTTGTACCCTCTCTGTGCCAGTTTCTTCCCTATAGCTTTGTATGAACTTCAGTGTTATTCATTTTCAATTTAATTGGGGGCATTTGTAAATGTGTGCCTTTGACATTTTTAATGCAAGGAGCTGTTTATTCCTGATACTGATGATTTTATATTGTTTTTTTCTGACAGGTTTGCAATCTGCATCCCTTAGATGGGTTTTAGATACAGATCTCATAGGGTGTCTGCTGTAGTTGAAACTGCATAATTTGTATCCTTTTTTGATGCAGTTTCATTAGCAAACATAGAAAAAATACCCAGAGATCCCTGATTTAGAAAAGTATAAAGAGGTTCTCCAGTTCCAGTTGGCCGAAAGTCTTAGAGATCATTGAAGATCAGGACAGGTGGTACAAATGCAAAGACTCGTGACACAAGTCTCTCATGGATGCTGACTCGCTGGTTGCTTGAATCTGTTTATCAATTTGATTATTTATTTCAAAAGTTTCCTCAGGATAGACATAATAAACTAAAAGCCCAATTCCAGATGTTTCTGAAGGGATGAGGAGGGAGTATATAATACAGGATGTGCAAGTGAATGTACGTAAATAAGAAGCAGTAGAAATAATATACAATAATAAATACAGTAAAATAAACATCAAAATACATGACAGTAGACAGTCACAAATTACAGACATTGTTACACAAAATAACAAGCATTTGTCAATCCGAGCGTTAGCTTGCAGGTATTTGCAGTGGTATTTGGTACTTGGACATGGCTTAAAAATCAGTGACAAAGAAGTACAAGCATTTGTCAATGCCGAATGTTCTTGCTTCTATGTGCTGTTTAGGTATTTGGAACTCATTGGAGTGCAAATATTGAAAATTCAACTAACTTACGAGCGCAAGGTGAACTGTGCAACGTGACGTCCGTAAAACAGTCATTTTAGGAAGTTTTTCACCAAATTTTCAACATAGCCATTTAAGATCTCTGCTCATGAACAGTGTCACTGTGATTTTCTTAATGTGTCCCATACATTGAGTTCGAACACCGACTGTGCCATTGTGCGCTACATGGGCGGAAACACATTTTGGGCAGGATGTGAAAAATGACAGCTTTACTGCTGATAAGGAGGTGTGGTAAAATGGCAATGTTGAAAATCTGGAGTGGAAATATTGAAAATTCGCAAACCTACGAGCGTGCTTAGGAACTGCACAATGCATGCTTGTAAAACAGTCATTTTTAGGAATTCTTTCACCAAATTTTCAACATAGCCATTTTAAGACTTCTGCTAATGAACAGTGTCACTGTGATTTTCCTGATGTGTCCCACACATTGATTTCGCACACCGACTGCGCCATTGTGCGCTACATGGGCGGAAACACATTTTGTGCAGGCTGTGAAAATGACAGCTATACTGCTGATAAGGAGGTGTGGTAAAATAGCAATGTTGAAAATCTGGAGTTAAAATATTGAAAATTAAGCGTATAGACGTCACGTGGAACTCAAGCCGCTCGTAAAACAGTCATTTTTAGGAAGTTTTTCACCAAATTTTCAACACAGCCATTTAAAGACCTCTGCTCATGAGCAGTGTCACTGTGATTTTCTTAATGTGTCCCGTACATTGAGTTCGCACACCGACTGCGCCATTGTGCGCTACATGGGCGGAAACACGTTTTGGGCAGGATGTGAAAAATGACAGCTGTACTGCTCATAAGGAGGTGTGGTAAAATGGCAGTGTTGCAAATCTGGAGTGAAAATATTGAAAATTCGCAAACTTACGATCGTGCGTAGGAACTGTGCAACGCATACTCGTAAAACAGTCATTTTTAGGAATTTTTTCACCAAATTTTCAACATAGCCATTTTAAGATCTCTGCTCATGAACAGTGTCACTGTGATTTTCTTAATGTGTCCCATACATTGATTTCACACACTGACTGCGCCATTGTGCGCTACATGGGCGGAAACACGTTTTGGGTGAGATGTGAAAAATGACAGCTGTACTGCTCATAAGAAGATATGGTAAAATGGCAGTGTTGCAAATCTGGAGTGAAATATTGAAAGTCAGCGAACACTTGAAGCCTCGTAGGAACTGCGCAGCTGCTCTATTAAAACCGTCATTTTGGAATTTTCCACCAAATTTTCAAAATAGGCTTTTTGAGAGCCCACCTTATGAACGCTGGCACTGTCATTTCATTAATTAGGCCCGAAAGGTGATTTCGTGCAGTGACTGCGAAATCACCCTTCGGGCCCGAATAACACCATGACAGTGACAGAATTCATGAGAAGGGGTCCCAAAAACCCCATGTTGAAAATTTGGTGTAAAACTTCCAAAAATGCCTGAGATATGCAACAAAGTTGAATAAAACCCATCTAGCCCATTATACAGCTTCCCGGCATTTCCTCAGTTCGCGGTCGGCTTTGAAGAGTGCAGACATGTTCCCGGTCCAACGATGATCGTCGCGCTGAGCTCCGGAGGTAAGTATGGGGTGAGGGGTGTGGGAGGCAGGGTGCACAGTGGGTGGGTGCAGGTTGTGGGAGGGGACAGGAGACTGCATGGGACCGGTTTCAATTCACAGTTTTTTTTTTACTTTGACGGGGCGTTTGCCACGCTGGGGTGGGCTCCCAGCATAGCAGAAGGATGGCTGGGGGCCATGGAGCCAATGGGGATTAGGCACCCCCCATCGGCGGAACAACACGGGACATTTGCCAGCTGGGGTGGGCTCCCAAGCGTGGCAGCAAACAGGGGGGGGTCGTGGCCTTGGTGCAAGCACACAGCGGTGGTTTTCTTTGAAGAAGACCACCACTGTCATCTAACACCGGTGCAGATTGGTGCAGGACTGCCGCCTGCTCAAGGGAGCAGGTGATTGGTCAGGAGAGGCACACCTCCAAAGTGTCCCATTCTCCCAAGACGTTCCTTGAGCATGCATGCAAGCTAATGTAAAAATGAACACAATGTGAAATTAAGGTACAAGTGCAATATAGTTCTGGGGTATAAATGCAAAACAGAACAGAAAGCAATGCCAGTTTGTAGCAGATAACCACAACTCAAACTGCAAGCAGTGCTGAACACTGTCAAAATCCTATTGGAGCTGGACTGTAAGGTCAGCAGCAGAAACCAAGATGCAAACAACACGGTGCCATCTGCATAAATGTGGATGGAAGCAGAGAAACAGCCAAAGGAGGTCATTTATGAATATGGAGAAGAGTATGAGGCCCAGAACAGAACCTTGGGGAATGCCTGAGCAGATTGGAAGTAAAGGGAATGGAGGTCTCCAATACAGACAGCTTGCAAACTTCCCTCTCGGATGGAGTGGGAGTTGCTAGAGAGGCAAAAGCTCCACTGCCTTAAGCTGATCCTGGAGAATGGGGTGTGATGCAGTGCTGAGTGCTTTTCAGGTCAACAAAAGATGGTGGAAGTAAGTTGGCCCTGGTTCATAAAGGACAGAATGGAGTCATTGAGCTGGAGGAGGGAGGTAGATGTAAAATGGTAATTCCTGAAGCCAGAGTGAAAAAGTAGGAGTTAACAGAATGGGTGAGTTGTGAGGACAGGATGTTCCTGGAGCTTGGTTGGTGTGGGAAGGAGAACTGGGATGAAAGTTACCAGGAGGAATGATCACTTACTTTTGGGATGATGATAACAGCAGCCTGCTTTCAGGCATAAAGGATAGGCAGAGGAAAAAGAGGTTAAGAAGGTGGGTAATAGTGAAGGCAATGGCTGGTACAAAGCTTGGGGTCAAGGTCATCTGGGCTAATACCCTTGTGGGGTAAAGAGCTAGAGGGCCTTATGAGAGGCAGAGGGAGTGATAGGAGAAGGAGTGTGAAGGAAGAGAGGAAGGATGAAGAGGAGGAGGTGGAGACAGGAGATGGGAAAGAGGGGAAGGACACAGGTGATAAAGAAAAAGTTCAAAGAAGCAGCAATGACAGCAGGGTCAGTGATGTGGGAGTTGCCAACATTGAAGATGGATGGGGAGGACTGGGTTGGGGGAAGAGGGTGAGGACAACTTTTCAGAACTTGGAGGGTGATTAAGGTTGTCCTGGACATGAAGTTCTTGAATTTTGCAAGTCTGGTATCTTTGGTGCAAGCATTGTCAAGGGTCCAGTATCTTAACAAGGTGGCTGGGGACTCAGTTATCTTATAGGACCACAAGCCTAGATCATAAGCTCAATGGCAATCCAGCAGATCATCAGAGATTCAGGGAGGAGAACCTCAGACCCTGGCTTTCCTGAGGGGCATAGTGGTCCCCAAGAGCCTTAGATTTGTTTTGGAATGAGATAAGGGCAGTGTTGATTATGGAAGCTGTAAAGATGTGGGACTAGTCAGTAGTTGACAGGTGTACATGGAGAAAGGATAAATCCAGTGACATAAGGAACTCCAGGAAGATGATTTTAAGGTGGCTTTAGGAAAATGGATCTTATGCACACAGTGGACTATATGATGGTCACCGAGTGCATCTAGGAGAACACTAGTATCTGTAGTATTGTGAGGGTGAGTGAAGGGCATCCAGTCTTTAAGAGTGTTCAGTGATTTATGATTAAGAGAGGCGGTGTCAGAAATTAGTTGGAATGGCTGGAGGGATGTAACATTCTGACAAAGTTTGTGCACATTGGTGAGAGCCAATTAGAATTAAAATCCCCAAGTATCAGAAACTCACTAGATGCACCGAAACAATTTCTCTATTACATATTTTGTAGAGCTGTCACAAATGAAAAACCTTCTGGAATAATGTAATTAAGATTTTGGATCCTGCTCTTTATACATCTTCAGCTTTCACTGTTAGGAATTGTAGTTTAGGGAAGGACATCCAGGAACTATCGGGCAACAAACATTTCCATTTTAGTTTGATTTCTATGGTCACAAAAAAATAAATTTTGCACCATTGGCTGGATCAGAGTACCCCATTTTTACTTGAATGGTTTAGAGATTTCACTGACTTCACATATTACACATGTTAGCATCCATTCACAATTCCTTTTCACGCTACTTCAGAAGATGGGGCCCTTAGATGTGAGTGTCCTACTTAATACCCTGTTAAATACTATTATAAGTTATACTTAAAAGTTGTAATACTTTCTTACACCCTGATGCAATTTTTTTTCCTTCTATCGAGTTTGGTTTTAATCTTACTTTCAGTGGAAGGATGAGACTAGGGATGGGGAGGAGTGGAATTCGTATAAATTACTTGCTTTAGTTGTATTGTCGCATAAGCATACAGTAGTAGCCAAAAATATTGCCAGCTATTTCCAGATATTTCGCAAAATTTCTAAAGAGTTTATCTCTGCTGCCCCTACTATGGAAATGCAGAAAGCAGGAAATTTCTCTAGAAATATCACAGAAATTCAGGAAATAGCTGGCAATGTCTGTGCTACTACTGTATGTGTGACTGTTTTGTTTTGTATAAAATTCAATAAAGTTTAATAAATTTAAAAGAAACTCACTAGATGAGGAGCAGGACCAAATAGAGCTGAGGAGTTCAGTGATCAAAGCAAAGGACATGCAAGGACAGCAGTACACTCTGGCAATGAAAAGTGGGACTCTGAAGGGTGTGAGTTTGAGGAGAAGCAGATCATAAGCAGAGGGAAGAGACTGAAAGCACAGGTGCAGATTGGATGCTGCAAGAGAGGTAAATTGCCATACCTCTGCCTCTCTTGGGGTGATTTTGCTTAGCTATGGAGTAACCAGGTAAGGACACTGTAGAGACCTGGACCTTGTGAGACAGTCATGACTCTGAGATAACGAACATCCTGCTGAAGATTGACCAGGTGGGGCTGCAACAGATTCACCTTTGGTAGGAGGCTGTAGGTAATAATTTGGGCAACCCACAGTCCTTTAGGAAGCAGCACTGTTAATATGGGGGCAGGAACAGGATTCAGCTCAATGTTTCCTGCCACTGAGAGCAGGAAGGTTGCAGAGTTTGAAGGAGCCACAGAGCTGCTTAGAAGGAGAGAGGTGGGGAGGACAGTGGAGGGAAGCAAGATGGAAGGGGCGGGAGACATCATAAAGCTTCCAAGTGGAGCCTGGGGGCAGGCAGGAGGCAGTACCCAGGCTGCCAGGGAGAGTTGGGGAGTCAAGGTAGGGATAAGGATGGGCAGATGGAGAAGGATGAAGGGAGTAAGAGAAGGGAAGGGAGGGGGCCAGTGACTGGAGAAGGTAGGAGAGGGATATAAGGAGATAGACCAGAGCTGGGATGAGGAGCAACATGGTGGATGATTAGTGATCCCTTTGGTGATTCTTTCCTCTGTCTATACCTTGGCTCCTCTCACCTCCTTGCTTACTTCTCTCTGCTTTAGTAGGTTTACCTCCCTTCAAGACTCTTTGCAATGCTGCTCATGGATCTCCAAATCTTCCTTTCTCCTGTCTGCTGCCCTGCTTCCCTCTCATTCTTGACTGTTTTTTCCTGAAGTACCATTGACTTTCCTCTTACATTTTAATGTCCCATTCCTTGACTCTGTCAGTCCTTTACCCTTTCTTACCTGGACTTTACCCACTTTTTCATGCCTTTTCCCTATCCTGCCTTTCTTTGCTCCTGCCCTAGGTGTGTTTTCTCCACCCTAGCCATTCCTTCCTGCTGCTCCATCATCCATTGGGTAATGATTGCCTCCTTTTGCTTTACTGCCCCCCAGGTAGTTTAAATGTTCATCCAAGTAGCATTTAAACCTCCCACCATGGACTGCGGTCCCCTTCCAGAAAGGATGCAGGCTTTCTCCCTTATAGAGGCCCATGTTCTCCAAGGCTGGCCTCCAGTGTGCGATGTAGCTGAAGTCCTCTTCCATGCATCATGCCTTCAACTAGTTAGTTTGTTTATTGATTGGTCATTAAGACCATTACAAAAAAGAAGAAAAAATTACAACTCGTATTTAAAACAGCAATATGTTGATTGTAGTATACAATGCATAAATACTTAAATAATAATAAATAAAATTCCATAGTGCAAAATTGCATAAAGTATTGCAAGGAAAATTCATAGTAGCTTATTACCCAGAGAGACAGCAAAGAATGTTTTTATGTTCCACAGGTAAGTAAACAACAATCCCAACCCTTTTATGTAATTATGTGATCAGATATATAAGTGCAATAAACCAATGCTTCAGGTATGATGTCAACAGCAAAAAGTATAACAGGAGTATAATAACTGGGTTAGGCTTTTTTCCCGTGGGGAAAATCGTTGCATAATTTACCGTTGTAAGGAGGCGTTTATAACAGCAAACACACGCTTAGTTCTCTCGCTATGTGCATGCCCAACCTACAGCTCTTCCGGTTTTCACTGCTCACCACCATATTTATTCGTTGGTCGAAACCGCACCACCACCACCACTATCTCTAGGCAGTAAGTAACTATTTAAAAAAAAAACTTCCTAACAAAAATCACACCGTAAAGGGGACAACAAAACAAGAAAAAAGTAAACTGCTGCTAAGTGACCAAGGACTCGGCTAAACATCATCCAGACCGCTGCCGCATCAGAGCATTTATTTTATATAATTGACTGTGGCGAAAAAGCCTAACCCAGCAATTATATAAAATAAAATATGGGGTGGTGTGTGTAAACTCGAATTTTACACACACCCTCGGGGTTGGATGCCTGGATAAACCCCTCGAGCTTCGCTCTCAGGGTTTATATGCCATCCAACCCCTCAGGTGTGTATAAAATCTCGTTACACAACACCCATACTTTATTCTCTATATTATATGACCTCAGAAAGAGATTAATAGTATTTTACCAGAAAATCACAAAATTAAACAATAATTGTGGTCAGTAAGATCAGGAAATACAATTAGGGATCCATAAGATATACTGTAGCGACTGAGCATTTCTTCTATAGGTATCTAATCCACCCAGGTTAGGGCTTCAAATTAAGTCCTCATGATTCTATAAAATTGAAGAGGAAGACCACATGGATCAACACTTTTATGTTCTGTGCTTTTAATAGATATGTTAGTAAATGTTCAGGATGATAAGATAATTGTTTTAATATATTTCCCAGTAAGAAGCGTCTATTTTTTTTCGTATAAGGGACACAAAATGGCCAAATGAAGTAAATTGTCTTGACCTATTCCACACCTGCATAATAAATCTTTACCTCCTCTCTTTTCAAATTGCCCCTTCTTCAGATTACTTAAAAAACATTCAAATTGAAATCTTGTGAGCATTATCCTTTGTCTTGGATTTTGTAGAATATTTAAATTTATGCAATAGGCATGGACATAAATCCTATGTGATAAATCTGAGCTACTATGTGATAAATGTGAAATCTCACATTTATACACATAGTAGACACATCATCATCATAGATATACACATAGGCCCAGATATTCAAAAGTGTTTCACCATGCGCAATAGTGCGCCAGTGCAAGTCCAAAATGCACCATTCTGCGATATTCAGTGGGAGGCAGATGCGCCCCCCAAATCACACTGTGCAAGAGTGCAATGATAATGAATGCATGCACAACTGAAGGGGGAGGAACCATGCAAAAATGGCACAGTGCGATATTCAACAACATGCGCCATGCGCAATAGGGGAGCAAGTGGAAGTTGTGCAATAGCGGAAATGAGCCAAAATAAAAAGGAACAAGAGAGAGGCGCAAGAACGCTATAGGGAAGGCACATGTTGCTGCACCATAGCCAGCCACACACACACACAGGGCAGGACAGAGACAGAGCACCTGGAACCCACAGGAACAGGGAAGGTGTGAGAAGCCACAGCCACAGTGCAGTGCAGAAGGGGGAAGTGCCACACAGCACTGAGGCCACCACAGGAAGGTGTTCCCGGTGCAGGGGAAGTAGCAGCCAGGACAGCGGGAGGAACACAGAAACAGCTGCCGGGGGTAGAACACAAGCCAAGGACATGGCCAGTGCCACCATCCAGATGGAGGCAGTTACAGTATAAGGGGGTGAGAAGGCAGGCAGCAGGGGGGGCGCAGCCATGGAAGGGCCCATCAGCAGTATGCCCCCAACAGGCAGTACCGAGCCCGCACCAGCTTCAAACTGTACACCGATACTGAGATCGTGGGCTGGTACTGCCTGAACTGGGCAATTCTGAGGCGGCTCTGTGAGCGGTGCAGTGATGTGATGCAGGCACCCACACGACGGAGCCATGCTCTGTCAGTGGAGACAAAAGTGACAGCTTGCTTGTGCCTGCTCGCCACGGGTACCTTCCAGAGACCAACAGGGGACATGACAGGCATAACCCAGTTGGCCACATCATGCCACCTCACCCAATTCCTCAGCACACAGCTGCCACATGCTGCGGAGTACATCCATTTCCCCAGCACACCGGCGGAGTGCACAGCAAACATACAGGAGTTCCAAAGGGTAGCACGTATGTCTGGCGTGCTAGGGGCAATAGACTGCACCCATGTGGCCATCCGCACACCACCTGGCCCCAAAGAGGCCGCATACATTAATCAGAAGGGGTATGCAAGCATCAACTGCCAGGTGGTGTGTGATGCCAGGGGTTGCATAATCAATGTCTGTGCCATGCACCCTGGGGGAGCACATGATGCCTTCATCTGGCACCAGTCAGCACTGTGCCACAGATTCAAGAGTGGGGACATCCCCACTGGCCACTTAGTGGGTGAGTATGCAAACCACGTGGAAGACATAGAGCTTGGGAGGGGCATGGTCAGAGGTGACATGGGTATTGGCCTAGATGGCCCAAGGCAGGGCGACGCTGATCACCAAACTAACTTCCACCCTCTACACACAGGTGACAGTGGATACCCACTCTGTCACTGGCTGCTCACACCGTACCGGCGGCCCATGACCCCATTGCAGCAACGCTACAATGAGGCACATGCCACCACACGCAGTGTCATCGAGTGGGTGTTCGAGATACTGAAGGCACGTTTCCGTTGCCTGGACACGTCTGGCGGTGCCCTACAGTACAGCCCCTCATAGGCCTGCAGGGTATTCCTGGCCTGTTGCATCATGCACAACATGGCCAATGACTGTGGGATAGCCGTACAGGTTGAAGAGGGGGACAGCGATGGGGACGATGAAGACGTTGGTGAAGATGGTGATGGGCAACCCCCCCTTGGGCGACAGGACCAACAACTGATCCGGCTGGCATAGCTGCACTGGGACACCATCACAGAGGAGCACTTCAGCCAACCCAGGTAAGTCATGGGGCCATGTGCAACCACCAGTGGCAAAGGCACAACCCACAAACATGCATGGACAAACACCAGGGGTGCATGTCGTCAAGGGAAGTGGCCGAGCATGGAACCGCACACACCGCCAGGGATGGGCAAGGTCTAACATGGCGCGTTATACACACACACACACACACACACACACCACAAGACATGCAAAGGTAGAGGCACGCCAACCCTGACCACCACCCCTAGCCACACACATGTCCACAGACCACCACGCCCAGTGCCTGTCATTTTACGTGTGTCAGACGCTGGGCATCATTGCACAGTGGCAGACAGTGCAACGCAGGCATTATCATGCACACGCCACAGCGGACAGCAACCGGGAGGGTGTGCAGATGGAATGTGTGTGTGCGTGCAGGGCCAGGTACCCCACCCGTGCATTGCACGCTGAACAACACAATGCACACAGGGCAGCATCAGACAGTAGCCATGCTGGGAGACAGGTCAGTCACGCACCACAGTGCCACGCCAACGGATGCGTGGGCTGTCCCACCAAGACCCACCAGCAGTGACAGGCTGACCAATGGCCTCATGGGGTGGCACTGGCGGTCCCCATGGGTTTCACTGCATGAGCGTGACCCGTGCTCACTGAGGTCTGCAGCACACTGAACATGCCTGCGCCAGGCATGCTCGGGATGCCCACAGCTGAACCCGGTGTTGACAAGGAGGGTGTCACACGACGCCGGGAATGGGGGGTGGACATTGCACTGCGCAGTGTCTGCGACGCATGGGAAAATAACTGTGTGCCCATTGTGGCCATGACAGCTGTGATTGCCTGTGTCTGCCTGTCATTGGCAGTGGTCACATCCTCCCACAATCGGTCCATCCCTGCCAGGAGCAGAGCGGTGTCTCCGCTGCGCCACTCCTCTGCCTGGCGCAGAGCCACACTGAGTGCATCCACCGCCGTCACAAGTCGCATCTGCTGATTGACTGATGCTTGGAGTATGCGGGTATGCTCATCTAAGAGGTCATCTGCCAGATCAGCATGCTGTCCCTCATGGTGTTCACGGCCCTGATGGTCAGCACCCCTTGAGGGTGGGCGCTGCACATCACGGCCAGGCCTGGGCATGTCCAGAGGCAGTGCACTGATGCCGCCCCCTGACACTGTACCCCCATGGCCATTGGCCGACTGCTGATACTGCCCCTCCAGCTGCCGCTCTCCAGGGCTCAATGGTGCTGCCGCAGTGGCCACAACAGCCCCACTGTCCTGGATACACACCAGTGCTGCCCCACTGGTGCAGACAGGCACAGGCTGGGACTGTGATGTCACGCATGCCTCCATGGCATCACCAGCCACAGCCATGCCCGTGACTTCACCTGCTGTGTGGCCATCCACACACAGCCCACATGTCTCACTGCCCATGACGTTAGCTCCATCATCATCGGTGACGGATCTGGCACCAGCCCGAGTCTCAGCATACTGGCATCCATGGACACTGGCACACTGGGACACGGGCAGGGCCTCCTCCGCACCTGCTCCACCTGTGAGAATGACAGGTGTTACTTGTGACTGTGTAGTCCCATGCATGTCCCAAACACCACAGTCCACACTCCCAAACAGCATGCAACTCACCGCAATAGACTGCAGTAACTGACTATGGTGAGTGCAGCCCAATGTCGCAGTTTTATAGCGCAACACATGCAAATGAGGTGAGGCGATTTTTAAGTGGATGAAAATGAGGTGACTGTGCCATTGAATGGCTGATTAGCTGATTTGCAAATGCCGGCTGAATATTGCGCTTTTTATTGCTGCGCAATTGTGTTGAGCGATACTGAGCCAAGGGTGCAGTTCTGTGACATGCACAGTACACACCTAACTGCGCATGCCTGGGGTGATGGCGCAGGCGCCTGTTGCACTGCTGACATGCTGAGCACAGGAGGCAATGCAGGGCATGGCCACCATTGTGCCAGTGGTGCTACTGCGCTGTTCACGCTATATGGCGCTGTGGCACGGGTGCCGTAGGTGCACTGTGGCCAGAGCGCTGTAGGACACTACAGGAGGTAGCACACAGGCACCCAATTGCACTACATGCATTGGGTTCCAATCACACTGTGGCTGTCCGTGCGCGAGAGACCCTTGACCCTGTGCCCGACCTTTGCCCCCTAGGCGCCATGCATCAGGCATGAGTGCACCACTATCGCACTGTTCAGTGACAGCGCGATAGGGAATGGCAGAGCTGTACCACACAGCATCTGCACGTGGCAGGACAGTCCTGCCGAGTACCATTTTGAATCCAACTCTTTGCTGAGATGGCACGGAGAAGGGCAGTGATGTGGGGCCAGGTGGAGCTTGCAAACCTGGTGGCCCTTGTAGAGCCCCATGCTGGGGCTCTGTATGGTGATGCACCCATGGACAGGGCCAGGAGTGCAGTTTGGCAGGAGGTGGCTGATGAGCTGGAGGAGGCCACTGGTATGGGGTGCATGGCGGAGCAGTGTCGCCACCGGTACGGGGACCTCAGCTGCAGGGACTCGGACCTGCTTGCCTGCCTGTGGGCACGTGTCAGGAGGGGCACAGTGCCACGGCCAGTTAGGTGCCCCATCCATACACTGTTATCATCCATATGGGTATCATGGCTGCATATGTCCAGCACATGGGGGGCCATCCAGTGTTGGCTGTGGTGGTGGTATCGGGGTGTGGGGTGGATGGGTATGGCCGTGTGGGATTGCACACACATGGGGTTGGGGGGGACTTTGCTACCGGATTGTACTGATGTTCCTCTCTCCATGTTTGCACCTTAGGCCCAGAAGAGTGCAGGCAGGCGAGGGAGCAGAGGAGCCACCTGGAGGACCAGCAGAACGGGAGGGGTAAAGGTCTGCAGTGGTGAAGGGACCAGCCTGATGATGGTGAGTGCCTTACATCCATGATTACTATTGCATGCTGTATAACTGGGCAGCCAGCTGGGCATGGTCACCATCCATTGACACCACTGCCATGCACACAACTTGTTACAGTCAGCACTGTCCAGTGGCACTGCATGTCTGGGAGTCCGTCAATGGTGGTCCATGTGTGCACCGGGCACATGGCTGTGCCACTGCCTTCACACTGCATAGCCAAGTCACTGTACGGCCACGGTGGTGCTGTACAGGACATAGGCAGTGGGTGTGTTCAGTGGTCCACATGGCTGTGGCTGCCTGGGTAGGCAGGTCTTGTGGACACGGTCACTGTGGGTGGTCACACACCATCACAGGGGTGTGGCACATGGCTGTATGCCATGCACAATGGGTGGCCTGTAGGGGGCTGGACAGTCACACTTATTGACTCTGCTCCCTCGTCTTAGGGGGATGGAGAATCCATGCACTTGAACATGGAATGCTGTAGCTGCTACTGGTGGCGAGGGTGACCCTGGAGCTCCTGCAATGAATGGACCACCACGGGGTGAGGAGGTGAAGGGACATCGGTGCCACGTGGAGGAAGACGGGGCAAACAATAAGCATCCATGCCCTAATTACACCTTCCTCCTGGACCCATCCTCACACCTTCTTCCTCTCCCATATGTTCACCCCTGCCCTTACCGCCCCCCACCTGGTATGTGGCTCTTCTCCCATTGTACATAGTTGTATACAGTTTTGTATTACCTGTTTTAAATACATTTATTTTGTTATGCCAACTGTGGTGGTCTCTGATTTGCAGTGGGCTACAGGTGCTCAGCTGCAGTGGTGTGCATGGCATCAGGGGTGGTGCACGCATAGGTGTGTGTGTGTGTGTCCAGTAGGGAACCACCTATGGTGTGGGCAGGGGGATCAGTCACTGTCTGTGGTTTGTGTTTTTTTCTCTGTGCACTGGATGCTTGTGTGCAGTGATCCATGGTGCATGCACTGTGTGCATGGCACCCCTGTCAGACCGTCCATGGCCTGTGCAGCTGACACCCTTGCACGTCTGTGATATGCACAGTCTGCTGGCATGTCAGTGGTGGCTGTCCATGCTGGATAACAACTGTACCTGGCACAATGCCAGGTTGCCTGCCATCACCAGTATGGTGCACATCTGCCTCCGTTGGCACTGTGGCCTCCACTGTTGTTGTCCCCCCTCCATGGTGTCGCTTGTGTCTGTTGCAGGGGATGTGCTCCAGTGTCTGTCACTTGTGCTGTGGCAGCATGCTGGTGGTGTACAGCTTCATGGTGCCTGCAGGGTGGCTGGCACACCTGTGCAATATAGTGGTGCTGGCCGTGTGTACACGTCAGCCGTGGCCACATGCCGGGGGCTTGGTTGACCTGCTACTGTGTCCCTGTGCTGGTGTGCCCTTGGATATGGGTGGGTGTTTGTCCATGCACCGTGTTGCATCCTGTGTGGTGCATGCTTCCATGTAACACTGTGCGTGTCTGTGCTGGCTGTTGTGGCCAGTGCTGGGATGGGGTGTGTCCTTGGGAGGGTGTGCAGGGTGCTGTACCACTTGTGGTGGGGTCCGGGGCATGCCCTGTCACATGTGGGATACCTCGCGTGGTGACGCATGGTCGGTCTCTCAGCTGTACCTCTGTGGGGATGTGCAGGGTGGCACTGTGTATGCTGTTGTTGCATTGCTGTCTACTGCCGCCTGCAGCAGGGTGCACATGGTGGGGTTGCCTTACATGGCTCCATGGTGCACAGGTTTGTATTGTCACAGTGAGGGTGTTGGCATGCATGGGGTGTCCTGCACTGTTGGGCGCTACTCCTAGGAAGGGTGTATGGTGATCGTGGTGCAGGGTGTGCTCTACATTGGTGGGATGGTGTGGCACGGGGTGGTCAACCCTACTTGTGTGCCAGTCACAGCTTGCCAGGGGGTGTTCTGGGGCACCATGGCCTGGCTATAGGGTTGGTTGCTGGTATCCATGGGCTGGTGGTTATTCCAGCTCTCCCCCAGTTTTGCAGTGCATGGGGTGTGGGGGATGATATCTGTTCTGCTGTGTGCTCCTCTGCCAATCTGTGGCATGGGTGGTGGCCCCTGCATCCCTGGTTGTGCTGTTGCATTACTTCCCTGCTCCACAGGGCATCCCTGGCTGCGCTATGGAACATCTGGACTGCTCTGCTGAGCATCCCTTGTTGCGCTATGGCGCATCAGATATGCTCAACTTCACATCCCTGGTTGCACTATGGCACAGGTGGTGCGATATTCAGTCGTCTGCCGTAGGCGCATCTTGGCCTGCACAGTTTTTGAATATCGCACTTCTTGCGCATGGTCGCAGTGGTCTTGCGCTTGCTCCTGCTGTTGTGCACTTTTTGGGTGCAGTTTGAATATTTGGGCCACAGTAGATATGTCACAATCACTCCGGCACTCATTTAGAATGTTCGGCCTCAGTACCAGTACTAACAATATTCAAATGCAAATAACTTTAAAACGAAAAATGATAGCATAGTGCTGTAAGCATGAAAGTTGTTCAGCACAAAATTATCTACAAAATGAGTGGTATTTAATTTATAGAGACTGTATAGATTTATTTATATTTAGCAAAACTGCAGAAAATTTAATTTGTTTGTTCACTTTTTGACAAACAAATGCAAATAACTTTAAAATGAAAAAAGTAGCATGGTACTGTGAGCATGCCATTTGTTCAGCACAAAGTTTTCTATAAAATGAATGGTGTTTTACTTAATAACAACCACTACACTAGGTGGACATACACTAGAAAAGTTAACAAAAAGTCCCAGAAATTATTTAAAAAAAAAAAGATAAACAGTCAAAAGCAAATGTCCCTGCTCAGACAGAAATCATCCCTATTGCATAAATGAAATATACAATGGTGAGCTGTCAGATAAATGATTTATCTACACTTGTGCTGTTTGACCTCAGACACCTCACTCATGGCTTATACTACTCATGGGAGTTACCGAGGTCATACAGCAATTGTGCGAATAAATCATTTATCTGACAACTCTCGATTATATCCTATATTTTCTTATTTATCATATCTCTTTTTTTGCTGAGCCACTGGCATGCTTTTGATAGTCTACAAGCCTCTAGATCTTTTATATGTACATATCTCTAATTCTAGAATTTACTATTTCTTTTGTCTGAACTGGAAGGTATCTAAGGCTATCGGAATAATCTGTAACAAACCAAGTGGTTTAAGTAAGTCTTCCACAATCCTCATGCATGGAAAAATTACATGTGAATATAGATATGTAATACCCTCATCAAGACAAAGTTGTGGGAGTCTACCCGTGTGCATCCTGAATACCTTTAGCCAATAATTTACTATTCTTTGTTTAATATAACATTCTACGGAAACTTGGCCAAGCTCTGCCCTCACTAATGCTGAAGGGGCACTATTTGGAAGCCCCAACATTTTTTTATAAAGTTTATTCAAACAGGGATCCAAACTCACATTAGCATTAATATTAGTCCCCGAAATTTCAGCTCTATACAGGAGTTGAGTTTTAAACTTGGCATCTGTCACTGATAAATTGCCATTTATAGATTTCCGTCCAGATCTGAAAAAGAAAGACAGACGAGCCGGGAAGAATTTTTCAGCTCTCAATTTGGCTTCCCTTAGATGTGCACCCCAGGTTCCACTTTGATTAAATATTACTCCCAAGTAACAAAATTCTGTTACAACTTCAAGTTTGTGGTTATTCATGAAATATTTATAGTCCTTTCTATTGCCCCCAAATACCAACACTTTGGTCTTGCGGTAATTAATCTGCAGATCTACGCCATGGCATTCTGTATAAAATTTATCCAAACTCCTTAACATGCCCAATTGACTAATTGATAATTGGGCCACATCATCCGCATATGCCAAATATGGTAATGTTCTAACTCCAATCCTTGGCATATGAAAATCTTCATTATACATTTTTATTTCAAATACGGTGCAGAAGAACAGATTAAATAATTGGGGGGGGGGCTATGAGCAGCCCTGTTTAACCCTTATATTGGATCTAAACCAGCAGCTTAACTCTCCTCTGTTGTCATACTTTACACTAGTAAAATTATCCTGGTACGTTATGCTAATCATTTCCAATAGAGAGGGCTCAACCCCTAATTCATGGAGTCCTTCCCAAAGAAAGTTGCTATTGACCTTATCAGAGGCTGATTTGAGATCAATAAAGGTGCAGTAAATCTTTTGTTTTTTAACCACCTTGTATTTATATATAAGCTGTACCAAGGTAAAACATTGATCAATCATTGAATGACCCTTTCTGAATCCTGCTTGAGCTTCATCAATTATATTACTAGACTCAGCCCAATTAGACAATTTGTTATTTAAAATTCTTGTAAATAACTTCCCTACTGTGTCAAGGAGGCTGATAGATCTATAACAAACCAAATCCTTTCTGTCTCCCCTTTTGAAAACTGACTCAATAATATTTAAATTCCAAATTTTTGGTATAACACCTGTTGTCCAAATATGATTAAACAGTTTACATAAGAGGGAATCAATATTGCAATTTGGATTATAATATCTAATGGAACTCTATCAGGGCCCAGGGCCTTTCTTCTTTACAGTAGTTCATAGCATTTTCAATTTCTGTTATTGTTATCTCATTATTTGGTTTATACATTTGTTCTCTGGCCTTAGTTTCATGCCTTCAACTATTTGTTAAATGCCCGGTGCAGAGCACCTTTGCATCACCAGGCAGCACCTTGGAAAAAGCCACCATGTGCTATCTGCAAGACCCTCTCTAACTCCATGCAGTTACCCTACACTAACCCTACTCTGTCTCTTACCAAGTCATTTGCACCCAGGTGCACAATGGTATCAACTCCTCCATCTCCTGCTGCCCTAGTGATCCTCTGGATATGCTCTCCAACACTCCAAACCGAATCACCTGGGAGGCACTTCATGGCTCTTTTCCTTCCTCTCCACTCCCAAGTCTATCCCTCTGACAATATAGTCACTCCAACAGCTGCTTCCTCCTTGGCTGGGGGCCGCTTCCTCATCCTTGAGGCCTCACTTCTAAGGATCTCCATTCCCTCCTTCCCACTATGATGGGTGCCAGTTCTCAGCTGCACCATCCCCTAGTATGATGAAAGTGCTCTGCAGTGGTATTGTCTGAGAAGCGTGCACCCTTCCTGCCTCCCCACCCTCTCAGAGCTTACTGATGTCTATCCACTCTGCCTAGGCATCCTTTGGGGAGGCGGTGACAATTTTGTGGCCCCTGGGTGGGCAAAATGTTCTCTGTATCCTTTCCAGTTCAGCCAGAGTCCTGCAACCTCTGTCCACAGCCCAGAGAGATGACTACAAATGTGGCAGCATGTCAGTCTACTGAAGGTGTCCTGGAAGACTGTGGCCCCACAGCCATTGAACTGTACCTCTCCCATAATCTTTTTTTTTTTTTTGTTTGCCTAGTGTCTGTTTAAATTTCTCTGTATGTTTCTGCTTCCTTCCTACTCCAGTTGTATATCTACATCTCCCTTTTACTTTCCTGAAACTAATTTGCACTCTACCCTAGATAAGGTGTCTCTTGATTCCCTCTTTTTTAACCCTTCTACCTATACCTACGTTATTACAGTATGTGTGCGTACTTCTCCTTTCCCACTTATACTAAGGGTTACAACCTGCAGTTACCTTCCTCCATACTGTTGTAAACTGTATCTAGTAATGTGTTACCTTCTTACTTTGGCCTGGAGTCCTAACTACAGAGTCTTCTACAGACTGTGGACTATCTGTGGATGCCCTTAAGGCAGATGCTCTACTCCTGCTCTGTGCCACTCATGTGCTGGGACACAAGTAATGGTGGGATGTGCTGGGTGTTATTCCTTTTATCTCTCTTCCTACTTCCTGGTGCCCCTCAAGTGCCTATCCCATTAAGCCTCTGGCAGCTCCACCCACAAGTACTCACCTAATTCACAGGGCTTTCTTAATCTAGTCACCTCAAGATTAATTTCCTGAGCTAGATTCCCCACTACCTATTACAAATTTAAAGACAATTCTCAACGTGCACTATATACTGACTAAAAATCTCTCTCCTTTACCTACCCACTTACACTGGTGCTTTAAGTATGGAGAAAATATAAATGCATTCTAATAGGTTAAGCTGGCTGATTGTTATCCTCTCTGTCAGCAATTCCAGGTATAGTGCATTTAGCAGAAGTTGTAAAACATCCTTTGACCACTGAGTATGCATCCCACATGCTGTACAGTACGTGTGAAAGGTGAGTGTCTGCAAGCATGCATGTGTCATCAGTTCCATAGTGAGACAATGAGGGAGACTATGCTCACATGTGCTGTACCAAATTAAAGCCAGTTGAAAACTGCACACTGTAAAAAAAACAAAAAAAAAAACATTTATTTTCTCTACCTGGTAACAGTATGAAATTACCATTTAAATGGTACCTGAAATTTTTGGATTTGAACACAAAGATTCCAAAACTATGATTATCTGGATGTGTATGAGCTGTGCTGCTAGAGAAGTGTGAAATTGAAATTAGTCGTGTTCTGGTGTGAAAAGCTACCCATTTTTGTTTGTTTGTTTGTTCTAATAATCTCTGGTTACTATAAGGTAAGTGTAATCATTTAAGTACTGAGCTATAGGCTAATAGCAAACTCCTTACCTAGATACATCTTTTCTGTAAGTGTTTTGATTACGCTGTCCTAATACAGACAGGGGCAGATATTCAACAGGAGGCACAAGTGCAGTGCAAAGGCTTGCACTTGTGCCTGACCAGTGGCTAGTATATTCAGTCAGATAGGGACCAGTGCTATCCAATGGAATTACGGCCCTTGTTGGTGCAGCGCTAAGAAAAACTGTGCTGCCCAGACATCAGGCTGGGCTGCATTCAGCCCACAGGAATATCACTCCCAGAATGAATAGCTCTGGGGCCACTGTGGGCTATATTCAGCCACAACATGCATGCCTATTATGGGGTCATTTGATTGATGTGTGGCAGCCCATCTTGTGTGCATCTGATGTCATCCCTGGACTCTAATGGCACCCCCCCGAACACCCACCCTATGATTGTTGTACATATCCCTGGCGTCTAGTGGCACCCCATGAACACCAATCGTGTGGTATGTATTACGTATCCCTGTTGTCTAGTGACACCCCAAACACCCTTACCATAATTTGTGCCACATATCCCGAGTATGTAGAAGCACCCCAAAAACCCATCCTGTGATATGTGCTATGTATCCCTGGTGTTTAGTGGTACCTCCAAACACCCATTCCATGATATGTGTCACATATCCCTGGTGTCTAGTGGCACCCCCCCAAAATGCCTGTCCCTTGTATTAGTCTGTATTCCTTTTACTATCTCTTATTTGCTGTGTCAGCAGTGGCCACACTGTTGCATAATTCATGCACTAACTCCCCCCAATGCCTACCCAATTGATCTTCTGTAGCTGAGTGGGTGGGGGAGTTTGGATGGTGGGCAAAGGCAATGTTAGCCTGTGCATGTTCAGTGTCCATATTCAAAGGGGGGAAGTAGTATCATGTGGCATCATTTTCTGATAGAGATTAGGTAGGACTAACAATGATCCAGTTCAGGCCACCATGATCCAACTAAGCAAGACCCAACTGACCTAAATATCTACTCCAGCCCTATGTACACCCCTACTAGCAGTGACATGTTATTACGGACTTGAATAGTCTCTGCTTGTGTCTAGTATGTGAGTTGTACCCCAGGCTGTATAGGGTTGTTATGGGGGTTGAAAAGTAGCAGAGATAATGGTGTTGCTCCAAGACTGGGTAGGAAAGGGAAACATCAAAGTAGGCCTCCTCTTCATGTTCACCTTACACACCTGAACAATTAACATTTTGTTAGGAGAGTGGCTTTTGAGGGCTGTGACACTGTCAGTCCAATGCAGAGTGGTCTGCAATGGACTCATCTTTGTCACACTAATCACCAGCTAGGCTGATCATGACATTGTTCTGGTTTTCTGGTTAGAAACTTTGTGTATTTCAAAGAAAACAGCTGACCCAAAGACAGATCTGTTCTTTCATTTGATCTACACTACTCAGCAAGCACAGCTGATCTGTCATGATCAGCCCTCTGAGGTTGAATTACATCCTGTAATAAAGAAAACCTTCCATCAATGTCTGTTGCTGCCCCACCCTTACCATCCCCCCAACCGACCCTCCTACTCAGCACCCACCACCCAAGTTCCCCCCAAACATAATACTGATGCTGGGGTTACCAATCCTCAGTGTTGCTATCTGTAATAAAGAAAACCAGCCCTCATGTTTTTTTTTTTAAATACACCCTGCAAAAGAGAAAAACATCCATCAATGTCTGTTGCAGCCGCCTCCATAACTACCACCTCCTGAAGCCCAACCCATGTTAATATTCTAGCATGGAGGATGCAGAAGAAAACCCTCCCACTATCTCCCTCTGTGTGCTGTCCCACCCCCACCCTTCATTCCCCATCCCAGTATAAAAGAAAAAAAAACCTCTTGCTCCCTCCCTTTGTGTGCTGCCCCCACATCCTCCATTCCCATCCCAGTATAAAGGAAAAAATGGGAGGACTTATGCAGCACTGAGGACCCACCCAAGTGCTGCCAAAAATAACGTTGGCACTGTGGATGCCCATTCCCCAGTGTCGCCACCTGAAATAAAGAAAAGCATCCTCACATTTTTAAACCCTGTAAAAAGAAAATCATCCATTGATGCCTGTTGCTACTGTTACTGTCACCCCAACCACCCCCACTCAGCACACACACCACCCCACACTCATCCCAAGCCCTTACTTACCCATCGGGAATCCAACGCCGTAATCCTCTCTGGACTGCAGACATGTCTTCACTCTTCAACGTCAGGCTGAGAACTGAGGAAATCAGGTATCCAGTTCTGTGTATTTCAATTGGGTTTTGATCTTCATAGATTTCATAGATTTTATCAAGCTATATTTAGACATAATAGTCCTTAAAGCTTGCCACTTTATTCGAAGATTTATTTATAAACTAACAAATTTATACTCATCACCAAGGGCAGTGTCCAGGTTATTTTTGAATGCATCCATACTAGGACTATTAATTACTTCAGCCAGTAGTTTGTTCCAAAAAGAAACAACCCTGCTACTAAACCAGTATTTTCTATGTAGGGTGTTCCATTTCAGTGCTAACAGTTGTTTAATATGCCCTCTTGTGTTAAACTTCTTTTTAATTTGGATAATACCTAACTGGTTGCTAAGAATGGGATCATTAAATATGTAAGCAATAATACCTGACAGGGTGGGCATTATTGAGAAATACCGGACTGCCCAGGGGCGTAATGAGGCCTGACGCCGCAGGCGGAGGGCCTTATAGCCCCTGGAAGGTCCGGTATTTCCCAATAATGCCCACCCTGGAGGGTATTATTGCGCTTAGAAAATGGCCATCTGTGTATATTTTCTTGAAGTTGTATAATAATAAATGACTGACAAATGAACATAAGTATTAGAAATAAGTTTATTAATAAAGTAGTCCATACCCTGCAGCATTCTGGTGGATTGGCACCCCCCCCCCCAGAAAAGAGAGAGACACACACATACACACACTTTCATAAAAAAGAAAGGCAGTGTGCCCTGAAAATTTTCTGTTTGACTCTCTGGCAGTGCACAATCGTTTTTTTTTTTTTGTTTGTTTGTTTTTAACAAGCACGGTGACAGTGCCACTCTCCCGACTGCACTTCCGTAGCACCATGCTGACATCTCCCGACCGAGGTCTCTCACTGCAGTTCTGACCGCAGACAGAAGGTAAACAATCAGTCAGCACAATGCCCCCACAGTTACTGAGCCTCACAGAAAAATATTAAAATGTACCTTGCAAGTTCAGGAGAT
Organism: Neoceratodus forsteri; assembly: GCA_016271365.2. NCBI lineage: Eukaryota > Metazoa > Chordata > Ceratodontiformes > Ceratodontidae > Neoceratodus > Neoceratodus forsteri. The sequence goes on from CM028135.1 coordinate 624,285,562, forward strand.
CAATAAAACCAAGAGGAAGTCGTTTTTCTTGTTCCTACTAAATCGCTCTCAAAGGTCACATGACCGGAACACTCATGTGACGTTTGAGAGCGATTGATGAGAGCGAAAAAAAAATGACTTCCTCTTGATCTCTGCAAAAGTATCTTATATTCTGTGGGAGCTCAGCAGAACGCGTATTCTTGCTGTCTGTGATCCAGGAACACAATGAACAGCAATCGAGAAGATATCCATAATACTCTGAGAGAGATGCAATCGAAAATGTACCGAATATCGTGGTTATTGAATCTTCATAACTGTAAGATAACTTGTGTGGCTTTTGGTTGATGTGAAAAACAGGGAGCAGATTGAGGTAAAAAGTGTTTGTGTTCGGCTGAGGGAGATAAGTACCTCTCGCTAAGCGAGAGAAAAAAATGGCGGGCATTTACAATTTTTACTTTATGTATTCAGCCAATTAAAATGCAGGCTTGGCACCACTGTAGAATCTTGTGCAGTGAAGTGGCGCTTGGACTGGCACTTACTTTTGAGTGGGCATCTATTGAAAAATAAATGCCCAGTTTAGAGTTAGTTTCAGCCAATCAGGATAGAGAATGCTTTCTGGCCATTTTCTAAATGACACATATCTCCCCTTAACATTCTATATTGTAGTGTAGATCCTATCTTAGTGGTATAAATTGGACATTTTTGAATATTTTTGCCCCAGATTTTCAACATGTCTTTTTTGGGACCCCATCTCATGAACAATGGCAGAGAAATTAGGCAGATCTGTCCTGACTGGTGAGTTTGTGGTCACTGTGCAAACTCACCTTTCAGGCAGGAGTCAAATTTTCTGCCCTTGGTCATGAGGTGGGGTCATAAGAAGCTATGTTGAAAATTTGAGGTAAAATAGAAAAAAAGTTATGATCCTACATTGAAATTTATGAACACAGGCTTGTAACATTAGTAATTTTCAGTATTTTGACCCCTATATTTTCAATATGGTCATTTCTTCATGGCACCTCAAGAATGTGATAGCTGTTAGTTTTCAAATCCTGGCCAAAATGAGTTTTAGCACTTGTGGCATGTGTAATAATCACACAGACACCAACGTGGAGCCAGATGGTAAGTTTACTGTATGAAACACACACTTGAAACAACTGCAGAAAACGTGGGCTTCTGCCCACCAAGCAAAGGTTTATATATACATGTTGGCGCATGCACATTATTAAAGCATGCACAAATTGCGTTTGCTAATTAACTTCCTTACAGCATGAAATCACCATTTGGACAGGATTTGAAAATATTTTCCACCCTTGCTTATGACATGGGCTCGTAAGAATGATATGTGGTGTCATAAGAAGGCTATGTTGAAAATGTGGGGTAAAAGTATGAGAAAACAACAAAGTTATGAGTCTATATAGCAATTTTTCAACACACACTCGCAATTGTAGTAATTTTCAATCTTCTGTTTGCAACTTTTCAGCATAGCCATTTTTCCCACCACCTCATGAATGTGACAGCTGTCATTTCTCAGACCCTACCCAAACTTTGTTTTAACACTTGTGGTGCAAAATGTTATTTCAGCCAATGTTTTATAAATGACATCAGTCATACTCAGAAGAAGTGGTCATAAAAAGATTATATTGAAAATTTGGGCTAAAAATGTGAAAAACCAACTAAGTTATGAGAAACAGATTGCTCCAACATTTACTCATAACTTTATTTTTCGTCGATTTCAGCCCCTAATGTTCAACATATCCTTTGTGTTACCCCACCTCCTGAATATGGCATGTGTCATTTTTCAAATCTCCTCCAAAACTTGTTTCCACAATTGCACAGTGAAATCACCTTTCAGATGGGATTTGAAAATTCTACCTGCCTTGATCATAACGTCAGGTCATAAAAGGCCATTGGACATTTGGGGTCAGAATGGGAGCCCACTTGAAAGTAGAATATTGCCTTTCAGCTGCCCTATCCTAGATAATTTCAATCTAACAATGTGTCAAATCAGGACAGCACTGAAAATGAGATATTACATCTCATCTGCTCTATCCTGGTAAATATATAGTAAAATGTACAGTATACAAGCAAGACATGGTACAAAAGCAATACCAGTGGCAAGCAAACATTCAGCAATGAAAAAAAACGTATTTTATATGTGTTGATGTTATAGTGTGTTGTAGACTACCTGATTGGTGACAATTCTCAAGGTCAAGTATGGAGAGTTCATTATTGAACTGTAAATGTCAGAAATTCTTTTATGTGACTCAGGTTGTCAGGGGTAACAAAAGGGATATGTGCACATTTGTCTCAAATCAACCAAACCAACTAGTAACCATTTCTGGTGTCTATGGCAGCCCCAAAAAAAACACTCATGTACAATGGTATGAATCTACCTTGGTGTCCAGTGGTACCCTCATCCCTGAATGCCCATCACTGTATTAATGGTAAGCATTGACAGCCAAGAATCCACTATCCACCCCTGCCCACTTACAGAACACCACCCATACAACCCCTCATACCTTGTGTTTGGGGCTGCACTGGGTACCCGATATAATAACTGGCACAGCCTCCTTTTTACTTCCTTGGCTGGCAGCTGAATGAACTTCACAGTGAGCGAGTGTACAGTGGTCAACTGAGGACATAAGAGGAGGGCTGTGCCCGACTGCTATTAGGATGCCCAGTGCGGTACAGGCGCACCCAATGCAGGGCCAGATGGGTGGTGTTCCCATCGGTGGTGGGTAAGGGTGCTGGACTTTGAGTACTTACTGTTCATATGTCAATGGCATTTGGGGGTGGGGTACAACTGGAAATTTGGGGTGGTCCGTCCTGTTGTATGGGTACCAGGGAGTAGGAGGTGTAATTTGACACCAGGACAGGTACATACCTACACAGGATAAGTGTTCAGGGGTATGGGGCACCACTAAACACCAGGGTAGGTGTCACTAACATGGCCTGAGTGCTGGTACGGTAGGGGGTGTCACTAGACACCAGGGATATGTGACACATATCAAGGGATGGGAGTTGGGGATGGGTGGTGTCACTAGACAGGAGGGATAGGTACAATACAGGGGATGGGTGTTAGGAGGTGCCATTAGACACTAGAGAGAGGTACAATGCATGGATCAGGTGTTCAGGGGATGAGGGTACCACAAGACACCAGGGATATGCAAGGCATACATGGGATGAGTGTTTGGAGGGAGGGTGCGCTGCTAGATTCCAAGGATATTTTACAGTACTGTACATGAGATGGGTGTTCAGGGGTGAGTGGTGCCACTAGACACCAGGGACTGTAACCTCACTGGTATAACAGCTAACTGGAGGCTGGCGCCTGCAGTACTGCTGCCTTGCCATTGCTGTGGTAGGGGCATGGACTTAGTGTCTGGTTATGGGGTGGTTTTCTGTGGCAGTTAATAGCACTGCTTTGAGGCAATTTACTACCATTGCAAAACTTTGAACATGTCTCTGCAACCATATATAGGAGGGGACCCCTCATTTGCATGGGTGCAGCATTATGAGATTGCTTGGGTGCTAATGGGTATAGGGTACATTACCTAGGCTTATGAATATGGGCCCACCAGTGCAAGCTGCAAACCTGGATAGGATCAGCACAAATTGCATTAGTGCCATTGCTAATGTTTAAATACCTGGCCCAATGGGGTTTATTTTTAAAAGTCATAAAATGTGTAAAATTCCTGGTTACTTCGGGAAGTATTTTCAAAAGTCATAAAATGGACACAACTCCTAGTAATTTCATTTCATTTAATTTTTATTTTTTTGTACTTGTAAGCCAATGAGCATAAATGTCCATTTTCATCAGTGACAAGTTTAACAACCAACCATATAACAAAGATCATGAGACATAAATTATGTGCATTTACAATTGCATACAAGGTCAAAGCATTCAGGCAGTATCAAAACTTTTACACATGGTTTTTTGAACAGAAATAAAAATAGATCCTTTAAAAGTAATAATATGATCAATGTCCCTAATCTCTACAGGGAGGGAATTGTAATTCAATGGAACTTTGTATAAAAATTACCTCTGACAACAACATTTTTTTTTAAAACAGAGGACAATTTAATGTCTAAAAGGGGGCCAATCTAGTCTCACAAGTATATGAGTTAATTTTAAATAAAGCCAAAATCTTTCTTGGGAGTAAACCCAAAACGATTGTGTACATTAACATGTTGATGTTTAACTTAAATCTATCACCCAAGGATAGACAAACCACAGCAAAATATAACTCACAAAGGTGTGTATGTATGGGTAAATTTGTATTATGAACTGGACATCGTAAATACGGGAAGCTGATTGGTCAAGAGGTTTTTGAAGCAGTGATGATATTGGGCTACATCATCATGGCTTCAGAAAACCTCCAGCTGCCAGCCTCCTCACTGACCATGCAGTCTTCTTCATCTTAAGCAGTCACAACGAGTCAGACTTCCAGTGGCGCTGTTCAAGAACTCCCGCCAGCCTGCGCCTGAAAATTTCAGCATAGCGAGCCGCTGGAGCAATACTTTCAAAAGCAACATATCCAGCAGCATGTGAGTGGCAGCAATGGATGAATTTTTTTTTTTCTCTTAAAAGGACAAATGACAGACCCGCGCATTGTAGTCATTCTCACACAAACCGCAGCTCCCCCACAAAAAGAAAGCTACGTCCCAGGCACATAGAAAAAACTGCCAGTCTTGTCCCGGACATTCCTAACCATTCTAATAGTAGCTCTTACAATAACAGTCCCGAATGAATCGCACCATGACTCTGCCTTTTTCTCGTTCATTCATCATTGGCTCGCCTCTCCAACTTCTCTCTCAGCTTACCAGTCCTCAGCATCCAATTCCCAGAGCAAAAATAATAAAAATAAAGTGCACTGTGAACAGAAAACACTTTAAAAAGAAAACTGCAATGATAAGGAGCCAGTCACCCAGTCATAAGAGCTCCACTTCCTTCTACCATGGGCAACAGTGCCACCTGCTGCCCAGAGCCTCCAGGAACTATTTTATTTAAAGGTATTCCTCCAACACCCCAAAACACATTTTTAAATGTTTCAATTTTTACTTTAAAAATATTTAAACCACTTCATAATAGCAATAATGCACTCAGGGTGTGGTATATCATGGGATATTGTCACTTCTTGGGTCGTTGGAAACACTCGGCCTGCAGCCTCATGCCCAACCACCCGAGGCATGACAATATCCCATGATATACCACACCCTGTCGTGCATTATTGATTAATTATACAATGGCAAGAAAGAATCCTGGTCTCTGATTGGTCAGCCTGGGACTGGACCCGTGATGTTAACCCAGCACAACATCACAGGTCTAGTCTCAGCACTGTGAACCAATTTGGATGCCCACCAATAGTTGCTCTTTTTGCATCTTCTCTTAAGAAACAAAAATATTCTTGCACACTAACAAAAGCATCTTTAAAATAATTTTTTTTATTCTGTATTACAACAAGCCATTGTATAATAGCAATAATGCCTTCCAAGGTGTGTGTTGTGCTGGGTTAATGTCACACATCAGGTATTGGACGCTCTCGGCCTGCGGCCTTGTGCAAAACCATCTGAGGTGTGACGTTATCCCGTTATCCCAGCACAACACACACACTGGAGGGCATTGTTAAGCCACTTTCAGTTTTGAAATGGTGGAGTCATTAGCTGCATAGTAAACAGTGAGTCCATAATCTATCATAGAGAACAGCAAACTGTTCACTAAAAGCCTCCCGGTCTCAGGTATCATACACTTTCTTATTCTAAAAAGGGTACCCAGTCTCCGGTAGAAGACTTGGTTTGCTGGCCAAGGCACCTAAGCTTCACCTGAGCTCTGTCCTCCTATGATTGTTTGAAAGGACAGGCAGAGAGACATACCAGAGCAAAGGGAAACAGATTAAGACTTCTTTGGCTAAGCAGATTTACTGTGTTTTGTTATTTTTATTTTGTACTCACAGGGATTGCTACTGTTTGTTGCTAACATTTCATTGCTTTATTTTTCTCTGATTCAAATTGTTGTTGCTGGTATACCTTCTTCTGCATTATTACAAGGTGTGCCTACAGGTGTGTGCTAACAGATTTCTGCTGTAATCTTCTGAGTCAAATTGTCTTTTGCAAGTTATATCTTCTGTTACTGCTTTATTTTTCTCTGTAGCAAAGTGTTTGTTACAGGGTATATCTTCTCTGAAATTATTACAGGCGGTGCTTAAATTTTTGACTTTTTATCATTGGGCTAAGCAAAATTACTGTTTGACACTGTTTTATTTTATTCTTTTTTGGTTGAATAGGTTTGTTGTCTCAGAGGTGTTTCAGTCTCCTTCTCACATTTAAAGGAGCTAATTGCTTTCCTCCACAACTCTTCAGAGGATTAGGTGTGTATCTGGGGGAGGGGTGGAGCTGGCAAACTGTCAGTAATTTCCAACAGAAAGAAGTGTTAAAAGGTCAGGTTAGTTGATACCTTGAGGTAGAAGACTTGGCTTGCTGGTCAAGGCACCTAGCTTCACCTGCACTCTTTCCTTCTACGATTGCTTGAAAGGACAGAGCAAAGAACTTTACCAAAGCAAGGGAAATGGATTAAGACTTCTTTGGCTAAGCAGATTTACTGTGTGTTGTTATTTTATTTTTGTACTCACGGGATTGCTACTGTTTGTTGTTAACATTTCATTGCTTTATTTTTCTCTGATTCAAATTGTTGTTGCGGTATACCTTCTTCTGCATTATTACAAGGTGTACCTACAGGTTTGTGCTAACAGATTACTGCTGTAATCTTCTGATTCAAATTGTCCTTTGCAAGGTATGCCTTCTGTTTCTGCTTTATTTTTCTCTGTAGCAAAGTGTTTGTTACAGAGTATATCTTCTCTGAAATTATTGAGGGTTTTACAGTTTTATCTAACTTAGGATAAGCTTTTAGGGTTACTCCATTTGTTGTTGACTGTTTCTGCTCCTCCCTCCTTATTCTTTCATCCCTGGTTCTTCATTTTGGCAGAGGCCAATCAACCACCCACACTACACTCTTTTATAGGGTACCACAGTTGTGGCATTTCCTGTGGCAAAGTAGGAAGGGGCGGATCAGTGGAGCATCCACAAGGTGAGCTTATTTACAGGGGCACTAGTAATTTAACTTGTTATAACAAGTTATACGAAAACAAAACACAAAATTAAACCATTACTTGCATTTTCTTCCTTCTATTTATTCTGACCAGGTTATAAACCCAGCAACTTATCTGGAATGGATGTCATTAACTGCAGGTACTGTGGAACACTTTTCAGAATAACAGTCTTACAGGATTTAGGACACTGTCCTACATGCTGGGCCATTGGAGATCTTAGGGCTCAGCTCTGGGCAGCATGGGCAGAGATTGCATGCCTCAAATTTCATATTCAAGAGGAAATACATTATAAGAACCACCCACCATTTCCCCACCATCCAACAGAAGATCCTGGACTGCAGAGGGTAGTTGGTCCAGGAGTTTTGCAGGTGGTTAGGAGGGAAAATCGATGCCCCATCACTCTGTGCCCTCCAACATATTACCTCCAAAACCATATAAACACTACAAACAGGTATCTGCCTCTATCTCCAAAATCAAACAAAGGGGCAGAGGACACTGCAGAGCAGGACACTGCAGCACAGCAGCTAGCACAACAAAACTCACCCAAATCAGGAACCAAAACAAAAAAGGCAAAAAGGAAATCCAAAAAACTTCTGATCATAGAAGACTCCATGATATGGGGAGTTGATACCCATCTCCAGCCAGGGGTAATGGTCAGATGTCTCCCAGGCACATCAGCATGGAGAGACACTGACCGCATTGCTAAAACTGTTCACAAAGCAGGAGAAAACATTGACATCCTGGTACACACAGGGACTAATGATCTCACCAGTCAGTCAGTTGCATACCTCTCAAGTGTCCCTGATTTTCAGGGATGTCCCTGATTTCACCTCAAAATTTTACTCTGTCCCTCCTAAAATCTGTGTTCCCCTGACTAAACAGTGATGATTGTAAGAATAAAATTATGTCAAACAATACGGTTGCAGACTTCTTATTCTTCAGAAAATGTATTATACATTGAGTCCCTTATTCTGCCAGCTTCCTGAGAGGATAGCACCAATTTAAAAAATGTGTCCCTGATTTTGGGCCTTTGTCCCTGATTTTTTTAAGCCTTGTCCCTGATTTATGAGGCAGGAGGTTGAGAGGTATGGTCAGTTGTGGAGACCAAGGAACACCTGACCAGGCTGGGTGACAAACTATCATCCATTTCATCAGACATCTCCTTCTCTGAGATCCTGCCAGTCTGGGAGAGGGAGGCAGATGGATGGAAGGTCAGAGAAGGGGAGATAGGGGAGCTAAACATGTGGCTCAAGGACTGGTGCCAGGAAAAAGGACACAGATGTGTAGGGAACTGGCAACAGTTCTGGGAGTGAAAGTTATTTAAATTTGATGGACTGCATCTGACTAAGGAGAGAGAGTCAGTGCATTGGGGTAGAAGTTTGATGTCTTTTCAGAATATTTAAACTAGCAAATGGGGAGAGGGGTGCAGTACCCCACACGTCGAATGGGAAGAACACCCCTCCCCCCTCAGCTAGTGGTCAAACAGGGATTCAGCATGTTTGCAGTTCATTTGCATCACCAGGTAAGAAAAAAGGTCCGTCTCCCTGTACAACACACAGGGAAATGCCAAACTTCACCCAACAACTAACACACTGATATCTGGCCAATGGAAAATCATGTACACAAATGCTCACACCCTGGGAAATAAGATCCCAGACATGCAGGCAATAATGTTAGAGGCTAAACTGGACATAGTAGCAATTAATGAGATGTGGTTTACCAGTAACCACACCTGGGAGACTTCAGTATCTGGCTATGTACTGTTCAGAAGAGACCGAGGTACAAAAAGGGGGGGTGGAGTGGCCCTGTATGTCAATGAAAATATCAAAGCTACAGAAGTTCAGAATACACATAAGGAGCCAGAAGAACTATGGGTCACTCTGGAAACAGGAAATGGGACAGCCATAAGAACTGGGGTTATCTGCAGGCCCCCAGACCAGGGGCAGGACATAGACACATTACTGATAGAAGATATACAAAACATGACAGCTAAAGGGGAGGTTCTGATAATGGAAGACTTCAACATGCTGGATACAGATTGGTCAATACCAGCAGGAACATCTGCCAGAACTAGACACATGGTGGATTTCCTGCAGGGGGGAGGGCCTCAAACAACTGGTACAACAACCCACAAGAGACAGGGCTATCCTAGACCTAGTACTGACTAACATGGAAGGGATCACAGACCTCCAGGTAGAAGGTCACCTGGGGGCCAGTGACCATCACATGGTATGGTTCAGTTTGGCCACTACATCAAAATCATCCCATTCCAAGGTAAAAATATGGGACTTCAGAGGAGCTGACTTTGATAAGATGGCCAACAGAGTTAAGCTAGCCCTGGCAAAAAGAAACACAGGTGCGGGGGTACAGGCAAAGTGGGCAAGCATTAAGGATGCAATACTTGAAGCAACATCCCATTGTGTTAGACAGAAAAGGAAGTGCAAAAGAAGAAGGAAACCACTTTGGTTCTCAAATACAGTAGCAGAAAAGGTCAGAGCCAAAAGGCTGACCTTCAGGAATATAAGGGAACACTGCGGAATGAAGATAGGGAGGCACACCAAACTGCCCTAAGGGAAGCAGGGAAGGCAGTAAGGCAGGCAAAGTCCCAAACTGAGGAAACACTAGCACGAACAGTGAAAGAAGGTGACAAGACTTTCTATACATGCATTAGTCATAGGAGAAAGTCCAGAGGGGATAATGCTAAGCTCAAAGGAGAAAAGGGGACATGTGAGGAGGAGGACTCTGTAAAAGCATATATCCTAAATAGATACTTTTGCTCAGTATTTACTGAAGAGAAGGTAGGACAGGGCTCACAGCTCAGCACCATGGACACAGGGGGGAGGGAGGTGAGCACTACTCCCTTCACAAAAGAAGGGGTCCTACAAGAGATCGCTAAGCTCAGGGTGGACAAGGCAATGGGACCTGTAGGTATACATCCCAGGGTACTTAAGGAGCTAAAGGTGGAATTAAAAGAGCCATTAGCAAAACTATTTAGTGAGTCTCTGAGCACAGAAGAGGTGCCAGAAGACTGGAGAAGGGCTCATGTGATCCCACTCCACAAGAGTGGTAGCAGGGAGGAGGCAGGGAACTACAGGCCAGTCAGTCTTACCTCAGTAGTGGGCAAGATTATGGAGGCTCTCCTTAAGGAAAGGGTAATGCAACACCTGGAATCCATAGGGATACAGGATCCAAGACAGCATGGGTTTACAAAAGGAAGGTCCTGTCAAACTAATCTCATAGATTTCTTTGGCTGGGTAACCTGAGTGGTGGACCAAGGGGGATCAGTTGATGTCAACTACCTTGACCTCAGCAAAGCTTTTGACACTGTTCTACATAGAAGATTGATAAATAAGCTGGGTAGATGCAGGGTGGGTCAGAAGTTGGTCAACTGGGTGGCAAACTGGTTGACAAGCAGAAAACAGAGAGTGGTGGTAAATGGTATACAGTCAGAAGAGATGCAAGTCACAAGTGGGGTACCTCAGGGATCAGCCCTGGGGCCAGTTCTCTTCAATATCTTCATTAGTGACATTGCAGATGGACTAGAGGGTAAGGCTTGTCTGTTTGCCGATGACACCAAGATCTGCAACAGAGTAGATGATCCAGAAGTGGGTAGAATGAGAAGAGATCTGGATAAATTAGCAAAATGGTCAGAAGAGTGGCAACTGGGATTTAATGACAGAAGTGCAAGATCATGCACATAGGGAAGAGAAACACTAAAGCCACCTATAGGCTGGAAGGGGAGTTGCTGGCAGTCACAAAGGAAGAAAGAGACTTGGGCATCATCATCACCGATGACCTGAAATCATCCAAGCAGACCTCTAAAGCAGTAGGTAAGGCTAGGGGGATGTTGAGGTGTATTAGTAAGGGTATCACAAATCGTAAGAGGGAGGTAATAATCCCTCTTTACAAGACACTGGTTAGTCCCCATCTGAAGTACTGCATGCAGTACTGGAGGTCACACCTTCACAAGGACATTAACCAAATTGAGGCAGGCCAGAAAATGGCAACCAGAATGGTGCAGGGACTGCATCAGAAGACATATGAGGGCAGATTAATGGAGCTCAATATGTATACCCTTGAGCAAAAGAGGGAGAGAGGTGATATGATCAAAACATTCAAACACCTTAAGGGCATTAACAAGGTGAATGAGTATAACATGTTTAAATATAAGAAATATAGCAGGAAAAGAGGACACAGCATGAGATTAGAGGGAGGCCGATTAAGGGGGAATGTGAGGAAATTCTTTTTCACAGAAAGATTGGTGGATGCATGGAACAGCCTACCTCAGGAAGTGATGGATATGAATATGGTGCAGGCCTTCAAACAGTCATGGGATAGGCATAAGGGAGCAATACAGATGAGTATGAATAGATAGGCCACTGACAGAGCAAAGTCCAATGGCACATTTATAAGGTAGAAAAAGAAATGGGCAGACTGGATGGACCTTGTGGTCCTTATCTGCCATCAACCTCTATGTTTCTATGTTTCTATGACCTTCTTTATCATTGTTCCAATGTTATTTTCAAAAGTCAAGGCTTCATCAATAATCACCCCAAGATAGCTGAAGCAGTTCACACGCTCAGCAAGTTACCATTAAGGTCGACATCTCTTCTCTGTATGGCTAACTGTCCTAAGACTGAGAATATCATGTACTTAGTTTTTGTATTAAGTATTATCTTTTATTTAATAGCCATACCTATGTACTGAGTTGAAATCAATTTGAGCTTGTTCAATGGCTTTATTTACATCCGGTTGAGGTTTAATTTATCCACGTCATCCACACATAGTATTACTTCTGATTTCATACAGGATGTTGACATAGAATTGAGAAAAGTATAAACAGAAGATGACCCAATATGGATCCTGCAGTACTCCACACTGAATCAGTGATGGATCAGAATGTGTCCAGATACAATTGTCTCTTGGGATCTTTCTGAGAGATAACTTGTAAACCATTTGATGGTATCAACTGAAAAGTTAAACTCATTTAATGTTTCTAGCAATAAAGGGTGGTCCACCAAATTGAAAGCATTGGTGAGGTCAACAAAATTCCAGTGCCCGAATAGCCCTTTTAAATGGCCCCCTGCATGCTGCATGTTAACCTCACCAAGACTGTCGTGGTGCTATGCTGAGTCCTAAAATCATGCTGGGTTTCAGAAACTATTTTGTAGTTATCCAAAAAGTCTGTAGCGTGATGAAAAAATTATTCTCTCAAATATTTTGGAAAGGGGTGACAACAGGGAAATAGGTTTATAATTGGCAACATCATTACTGTTGCCACTTTTGAAAATAGGACAAATTATTGCCAGTTTCCATTTTGCAGGAAAAATACCATACTTAACAGAAAAATTAAAAAAAAAAGTATGGGAAATAGGATGAGCTAATTTAGAAAGAGTGAGTTTAAGCATTTTGAAATCAATCCCATCTGATCCAACACTGGGCCTAGGATTACATCCATTGATGTATTTTTGGATGGTAGTAGGAAGATTATATGAAAGTAAAATCTTGGATTAATAGTTCCGTGAACTCCTGACTCCAGAGGGAGACATATTTTAGATGATTCAGGCCTAAATCTTTTAGATTTCCAAAATATTCCTTGAATATTTCTGAAATTTGTTTGGGATCATTTATTACATCCTGTTCTCTTCTTATCATAGAAATTTCTGATTTTGTCTTTCCCAAGTGGGAATTATGCTGTCCCAGATATTTTTGGATTACCAAGGTTTTTGTTGCTTATCTTTAGAATAATTAATTTTGTCTTTTTGTTTCTAACTTGCACTTGCTACACCAATATTTAAAATCCACCAGTGACTGAGCTTGCTATTTCCCTATAGATTTCCCATGACCTATCTCACTTTTGCATCAGTTTTGGTAAATCAGTTGTAATCCATTCTTTTTTGGGGACAGCATTCTCATCTTTTCTTAGGCATATTTATCACAAATAGTGCTGAACGGAATGCAAAATCTTTCTAATGAAGCATCAAGATTTGATATAGATTCAAGAAAAGACCAATCTGTTTCTCTCAGAGCTTGTTTTAGTTTATTTATTTATTCTTCATTGCAATTGTTACACCAGGAAAGGTACACTGAGCAGCAAGATGCTCGTCTCCCGGTGCAACCTGGGGCAGTAAACATGGATATGATAACAATCAGGTTATCAAGTGAACAGTTAACAGAAGCAAATAAAAAGCAGCATAAGGATACACAATTGCATGAATATACAATTTACTAATCCTAGCTGCCTCCAACTTTCTGTCATATATGTATACCGGTGGTCTACCCTCCCTCTTAACTGTCCAGTTACAGTAGGTGGGTAAATGGTCACCTAATATGTTTGGGAGCACCCCTGAACTGGCAGTCCTGAATGGATGCATATAACGATCCAATCCAGGATTGTATTTTGTCCAGTTTTTGGGATTGGACCTTGTAGTTTCATCTGTGAGCTGTTGGACACCTAACTCTTGGAAAAGGTTCCATGCAACAATATGTTTATCATTCTCATAGTTATGTCAGCAGAACAGACACAAATCCAAGAGTCAGAGTTTTGAAAATCATAAAATTGATGCACCTCCTCGTTATTTAATATTAGAGTCTGCCCTGTTATGTCTAGACCATGTTATATCATGATGGAGATGTTTTCAAAAGTTTGATGTTGGACATATCTGTAGCTTTCCTAGCTGTTTATGGTACAGTACTTTACATCCAGTTTGGAATAATAAAAAAAAAATTATAGACAGATGTAAATGATACAGCAGGTTACATTCACTGAAAATTGTGAACATGAACATTTATAACTGAACTTTGCAAACTAAACATAACTAAGTCAGATATTCAAAAATTGGACTTAGCGTTGTTCTCACTTTGAAAAGTGAACATAGGAACAATTTGTCTTTTGTCCGAAGGGGTACATTAGAAAATTGAATCTAGACGTAGACTTTGAAAATCCCTCCCAAGATCTTCTCCAGAGATTGCTGCAACACTATCTTTGTATTGAACTTCCCACTCTGCAGTTTATAAATGGCCTATTTTTACATGCTAACAGTAAGATGATGTTATCAATTTGTTGCTAGTATTACTTAAAAGACTTACTTGAGCAAATTACAGTAACTCTTCCATGTTCAAAATGTTTCCACTCTGCTGTAATAGGAATTTATTCACCCAATACTATTTCTACCTGTGAGAATATGTTTTTTTGGAGTTGAAGGACTAAATAAATTAACTTGGGCTCTATATTCTTCATCAAAAGTAATTATTCAATTGTTCCAGTGGTGACATTACTTTATACAACAGTGGACTGTGCACAACTTGCAAGTCTTAAACTAGGGAATTAGTGTTTTCGAAAATGTTGAAGTTGCACTGCTAATTTCACTTATAGTGTGTTGTCAAGGATGATGACCATTATTAAATTTTGCACTCGCCAGTCCAGTGGCATGTAGGGCTGAGGTGCTAGTGCCTCGCCTCCAGCCATGTTGGCAATCCGGGTTCAGGAACAGACCACGATCACTCGGGGGCTGGCTGGCTGGGTGAGTGAGGATTGAACAACCCAGGACAGCTCTCCTCCCTTGGGAAGGAGGGATTCTGAGTCCGCAGCTTTTCTGCCACCTAACTTTGGTTGGGTTTTACCACAGCAAGACTGTCAAACATTCAGGGAACACTCGTTGATGAATTACACATGCGCATCAATATGCACACATGGTTGCTCATCACTATGGATGTTCCAGGAGAAAATGGAAGGAACATGCCTCTTCTCACTGGCATAACCTGAAGGTGTGGCACAACCCTATGTAGCTGGCTTCCCACCAATATGGCTCTGTGTAAGGGTTGGTAAGCCATACGTCTATGAGATGAGTTGGTGATGGGTTAGGGGATGCTGCCTGTACTGGGGACACAGGCAGAGAAATTATAAAAAATAGATTTTATACTTAATAAAGTAATATCTACAGTATGTTCTCATTTAGAATTGATTTGTGTACTTACCCTATCCATGGTTTTGATTCCACTTTGTCAAACTAGGGAATATTTTAGCATCCATACATTATGCAGTTGCATAATTTTGTGATGCAGTTCAAATCTATATAATATGCTGATACAAATATATGTTCTTTGCATTTTTTGTATTCACTATGGACTCAGATGGTCAATTTTAAGGGTATCTTTGAACTGTATAGTTCATTCCAGTCCAATCTGTGCACCTGCACCTCTGTTTTGAAAACACTTTGCCTAGTCATATCTTTCCTTTTTATGGAATATGAAGTTGCAACATTTTGTGTGCAGTTTCTGATTAGCATCATATTTCATGCACAGATCACACTTTAAGTGTCAGTTTCAATGTAACTGTGGGTAGGTAATCATTAATTACATGCAACAGGAGTGATTGCATTGTAGTTACATGTTTGTTGCATGTACAGTCAATTCCATTTTATGCCATTCGATGTATGCCTTTTCCATTTGTATGCATTTTTTGCTGTGTCCCACTTTTTTCCTGTTTGCTCAATGCAATTCTATTTGGACATATTTTTCTTAAATTTTGGTCATATGCCTTTTTTTTCCCTGAGACAACTGTCTGATGATGCTGAAAATCATGTCCTGTCAGCTTGTTAGCACCTTGCTTAATTACAGTATCTGCAAAGTGCACAAAACAGTAGGTGTTAATGTGCTGTAAGTTAAAAAGTCTGCTGATCAAGTCCCTTCAGGAACCTCTGATAAAAGAAAATTGACAAGACACAGCAAAACATTCTTGCTCTGGCCAAAAAAGTTGAGTTGCTGGAGAAGGCTGCTCTGTCTGGTGTCTCTAGAAAAGAACTTGCAGCCCAGTTTGCATAAACATTTCCTGTGTTGTCAGATATATGAGGCAGCATGAAGAGATACTGGAGGAGGGGAGCAGCGATAGCAATGTGAACAATAAGTGAAATTGATTTAATAAAGACCCTCAGGTGGAAGCATACCTCTCAACCTCCTGCCTCATAAATCAGGGACAAGGCTTGAAAAAATCAGGGACAAAGGACCAAAATCAGGGACATATCTTCAAAATTAGTGATATCCACTCAGGAAGCTGGTAGAATAAGGGGCTTAGTGTAAAATGCATTTTCTAAGGAAGAAGAAGTCTGTAACTTTAATGTTTGACATTATTTTGTTCTTACAACCCCACTGATTGGTCACAGAAACACAATTTTTAGGAGGGACAGAGTAAAATTTTGAGGTAAATCAGGAACGTCCCTGAAAATCTGGGACAGTTGAGAGGTATAGTGGAAGAAGCCCTTCTCCACTGGTTCATGGCTACTAGGACAGAGGGTTACCTCTTTCAGGAAACATGCTCATTGAAGAGGCACACAACCTGTCAACTCTCTGGGAGTCCCATTCAAGCCTACAGAAGGATTGCTCTCCTGCTGGAAGAAGCAGAACAATATCTGTTACCATCAGATCCATGGTGAAAAGCTAAGAACAACACAAGAGCTGCAGAGTCGATCAATACAGTACTGCTGAAACTGGTTGCTGACGTTTCCCCATGACAACTTCAATGAGGATGAAACTGCTCTATTTTAGAGCACCTCCAGATGGGACTCTGAATTTTAGAAGCAAACATTGGGTGATCATAAAAAGGCAAAGGAGATAGTTTCCATAATGGTCTGTGCAAACAGCCTGGGCACCGAAAAAAAGCTTCTACATTTAACAGGCAAGTCTAAAAAGCCCCTTTGCTTTAAGGGCATCAATACAGATGCTCTACCAGTCCAGTACAACAGCAACTGTGTTGTGTGTATATACAGATTAGTTATGTAATCTCGTTGAAACCAAAATACATCCACAAGAGTGTGTTCAAAGGTTGAAGGTGGGGGACACATGACCTCCTAGGTGTTTGTTGGGTGGCTCAGGGGTAGATCCCCTATTACAATGGATAGAAATCATCATAAATTATTATAATAGCAACAAGATATATAAGATGGTTTCTTTGGCTCAGAATTAATTGTATTGGTTCCTATGAGAAGTTATATAAAAGAATGATGACATAATATGGTCTTTATTTTTCTGTTTTACAAAACAGAACCACTGTGGGCCCTGCAGAAGTGGGCCCTTTCAGCCACAAAACATTGGCTGGAATTTTTAGGTGGCTTTCATGCAAACTGTTATAAATAAATGCATATTTTAATAAGAGTTTTTATTTGAGTTTCAGAGTCTTCCTTACAACATAATATCCATTAGTACTATACTTTTACCATTTTTGTAAACATTGAAGTGCAGTAGTCTGTATAATAAAGCACATTTACCCAGTAAATGATTTATGGCCATTTACCAGTATTCACCAAGGAAGGGGAGGGTGAGGGACCAAGACTCAGTAAGAGAGGTATTCAGGGGAGGGAGGTAGACACCATACCATTCACGGTGGAAAGAGTCCTAAAAGAACTCTGGAAAATAAAAGCAGATAAGGCAATGGGGCCAAATGGGATCCACCCGAGGTACTAAAGGAAGAGAAGTGCTGGTGAAACCACTGGCTGCCCTTTTCAATGCATGTCTAGAGACAGGAGAGGTACCTGAGGACTGCAGGAGGGCAGATGAGGTACCTCTCTACAAGACTGGAAACAGAGAGAGGCAAGCAATTACAGGCCTGTAAGCCTGATCTCAGTAGTGGAAACTAATGGACCTCTTACTTAAGGAGAGGATTGTGAAGTTTCTGGAGGATAGAAGGCAGGATCCATGGCAGCATGGATTCTCAGTGGGAAGGTCCTGTCAGAGGAATCTTATAGTTTTTTCTTGACAGGGTAACCAGGGTGGTAGGTCAGGGAGTGCCGGTGGATGTAGCCTACCTGGATTTCAGCAAGACCATCAACACCGTCCTACACAGGAGATTGCTAAATAAATTGGGGAGTCTGGAAGTGGGTCATACGATAGTAGAGTGAGTTAGGAACTGGCTAAGGGACAGGACTCAGAGGGCGGTGGTAAATGGCATGAAATCTGAGTAGAGGGAGGTGATCAGCGGAGTGCCACAGGAGTCACTGCTGGGGCCAGTCCTATTCAATGTCTTTATTAGTAACATTGCAAAGCAACTGGAGGGAAAGATGTGCCTCATCATAGATGACACCAAAATCTGCAACAGAGTGTACACACCGGATGGGGTGGAAAAATTGAGAAATGACCTGAGCCTGTTAGGAGGTGGTGGGTGTCTGGCAGATGAGTTTCAATGCTAAAACTGCAAGATCATGCACCTGGATAACAGGAATCCAAGGGAGGAGTACAGAATGGGTGGAGAAATTCTGGCCAATGCAATCCTGGAGAGAGACCTCAGGTTATCATAGCTGACATCCTGAAGGTGACCAAACTGTGTGAAAAAGCAGTGGGGATAGCAAACAGACTGTTGGGGTGCATAGGAAGGGGCATAATAGCAGGAGGAAAGAGGTGGTGATGCCACTGTACAGATCACTGGTGAGGCCTCAGCTGGAGTACTGTGTCCAGTTCTGGAGACCACATCTCCAGAAGGACATTGACCAAAAAAATAAACGGGCAGTACAGAGAAGAGCAATGAAGATGGTACATGGACTGCACCAGAAGCCCTATGAGGAAAGTCTTAAGGACCTTAATATCTATTCATTGGAGGAAAGAAGGGAGAGTGGAGATATGATAGAGCCTTTCAAGTACTTTTGGGGAATAAACAGGGTACAGGCGGAAAGCATATTTCAGAGAAAACTGCACAAAAACAATGGGGCATGATATGAGGCTGAAGGATGGATGATTCAGGATAATGTTAGGAAGTAGTTTTTACTGAGAGGGTGGCGGAGCCATGGAATAGCCTTGCAGCAGAAGTGGTGGGTGTGAAAACAATATGGTGGTTCAAGAGTGCATAGGACAGACATAAGGGTACCCTGGAGATATGCAGAGCAGGGGAGCCACACATTAAATAGGATCTGGGGCTTCAGCAGTGAGTAGAGAAATGGACAGACTAGGTAGTCCGTATGGTCCTTATCTGCTGACAGATTTTATGTTTCTATGTTATAGCATTTTTTACAGGTAGCACAGAAAGCATTGCACTGACAGCATAGCTGTTACCGCTTGTGTGCCATTTTGCTTGCATGCACAAATTTTCTCAACCCAAAGCTTATGCATAGAACCAGAATTGACTGTATCTGCATTGCAGCTACAATGCAGTTATGGTGTAGTTAAAGTATAACTATGGTGTAGAAAAGGAAAATTAAAAGTGTTACCCATGCATACTGTATAAGCGTATTTGAAGCAGTTTCCTGTTAGAGAATGTTTTGTCTCTGCTGGTAGGGAGGTTGTGGCAGTTTTATGGATGCATAGCAGACCTATGCAATGTATTGCTATTATGGTGTACAGAGAGAGAGAGAGAGAGAGAGAGGACTCTGGAAGCATGTGACTGGATACCTCAACTGTGTCCTTCCACAGTGGAGCTGAAGCACATGCATTCCTCTCATTTACTACAGTGCTGTTTCTCCCATCCCCTTTGCACTATGTTCCTACTTTGCACTCACTTCTGGTTCACTTTGGGTTTAGAGCACATGTAAGCTGCCCCACCCCGTAATGTTCCCTGGTGTCTATTGTCACCCCCACCTTCTGATCACCAGCCCCATATTTCTGTAAAGTTTTCCTGTTGTCTAGTGGCACCTCCAATCACTGTCCCCAATCTATGTAATATTTCCTGGTGTCAGTGGTATCCCCACCCTCCATCACTGTCCCTGTATTTATTTATTTACAGTTTCCTGTGTGTAGTGGTGTTCCACAGGGTTCAGTTTTAGCACCTTTGCTATTCCAAATTTTCATAACAGATCTATCATCTAACCTAGAGTGCTATATAATTAAGTATGCTAACAATTGCAAGATGGGAGGTCCTTGTGACAACCTAAATGAAGTCAGTGCACTTCAACACAACCTGGACAATGTTTCAAACTGGGCTAAGGACTGGGGATGTCTTTCAGCTTAAGTAAATGTTGTGTTATTCATTTTAGTATTCATAACCCAAGAAATAACTATGTAATGGATGGTCAAATATTAAATAAACAGCAGGATTAAAGAGATTTAGGCATCATGATATCTAATAATTTCACCTTTGACAAGCAAATTATAGAAAATATAAACAAGGCAAACAACGTTTGGTGGGCAATTAGACATCACATCAAATCAAGGCATCAATCAGTAATCATACCACTTTTCAGGGCACACATCCATCCACTTTTGGACTATTCCTCTCAGTTATGGTCCCACCATAAGAAAAAAGATATTGCATGGGTAGAAAAGGTACAAAGAAAAATAACTAAATACATACAAGGATCTGTATCACTGAGTTATATGGAGAGGCTAACACATTTTAATTTCATGTCATTAGAAACAAGATAAATGCATGACAATATTTTATTCACCAGAGAAGTTATCAGCGATCAGAAAGTTAGGACTGACATAGGATTAGAATTTAAACAAATTAATTTCAACACTAGAGGGCACCCATTCCAATTGGAAAGAACAGGATTATTACTAAAAGGGCCTATTTTTTCAAAAAGGGTTGTCAGGCCATGGAATGTACTTTCTACTTTTGTGGTCATTTGTGATAAATTTTTAAAAATATTTTGGAAAAGTTCATTCTTTCCAACACC
This sequence comes from Neoceratodus forsteri, assembly GCA_016271365.2. Classification (NCBI taxonomy): domain Eukaryota; kingdom Metazoa; phylum Chordata; order Ceratodontiformes; family Ceratodontidae; genus Neoceratodus; species Neoceratodus forsteri. Next base: position 624,306,239 of record CM028135.1, read on the forward strand.
TCTCTTAGTTTTTATAGGTAGACAACAGGAGTTGTATATGGGCACCCTTGCTCCTTTCCTGTCCTTAGCAGTGATCCTTAGTAGTGGTTAATGAGGTGGGTTAATGAGAAGGATATGCTAAAAAATCATCACTTTCAGTTGTATTGGCTCTGACCAGAGTTTGTTTGGGATGAAATTGCTTCTTCAAACTTTGGAGGCAAATTACAAAATTATGTAGAGCAACCAGCCAAACCAACCAAGTCAGCGATATGTGCCTAAAAGAGATGCTGCTCACAGTAACATTGATTTGAACTACATCTATTATAATTCAAAAAGTTGATTTAAAATCAAGTAGTGAGCTATGCTCTCATTCAAATAAAATGTGCAAATGTACTGTATGTGCAAACATTATAAAAAGATTGGACAGAACAACGCTTAGCTGATCAGAACTGTAAACACCAACTGTGGACTGGAAGTAACATGTCATTTCAGTTGAGTGGTGCTTCTGTCAGTTTTCAATTCATACACTAGCTGGGAGCACAATGAAATATAACCTTTCTTACAGATTAAGTAACTGAGCCAAAAAAAATGCTTAAATATTTGCTTGTGAATGTTGCCACAGAAGATGTCACTACTGAACACTTGGAGAGTTTCTAAATAAAGAATGCACTGGGTAGTAACCACAGCCCTTTGCTGGTGCATCTGATGGTGCTGATGAACTATCCTTACTGCTGAGTAAGACAAACTGTTTTGTTACAGGTTCCCTGCAATCATGCATTAGATTTAGGTTCCTATGGGATACTTGGGATACAGAATGCACATAATCCATATGAATGGAACTTGCTTTCATACTACCTAGGATTTATTTGAACATTGGCAGTATGAACCTTGCAAATGTACAAATTTTGAACCTGATGCAGTAAATGGGGTAAACAGGAAATGTTTCAGTTAATTCCTAATGCTTGTATGTGCCTAGGGATTTACATGGTTGTTGGACTTAATGTTTATTTGCCAAGATCTGGCTTACTCTTTTCATTTTGAGCATTGTATGTTTAACAGATGTGTATCTAAGATAAAATGGCACTATCCACAAGGATCCCTGTCTGCAATGACAGCAGCTTTGAATGAAACACCATGACACAATGATCCTTATTGATAATGACTCAGGTAATCTGATAAAATCCTGTCTGAACTGCAAGCATATTTTATTATTGGGACTATATATGAATCTACCATGAATAATAAATAAGTCTACTTTAGAAGTTTAGTGCTGAACAATTGTATCTGTAGCTAAAGCTCACTGTGTATTATTTTAGCTGATAGTGGTGTATGATTTTTAGATGCTGATGTTTCAAAATGAGCCTTATCTCTCATAGTTGTGCAACTGCAGTTTTAAAACAGGCCATAAAACCCATTTGTTTAGCCTGGCATTTCCTGAGATGAATTTTTAACTAGTGAGATATGGGTTGAAGTATATGGCCATTCTGCATATTAGTTTAGTCATTTGTTCTTATTTGAAAGCTGTGATTTTATGCACTGGATTTTTAATATGCCATTTATTTATTGTTATGTACAGTCACCGTGATCAGGGTAAAGGCACCTTTTCTGAATAAAAATGATGATGATGCTGTACCAAGGATAATTTCCCCTAAGATAGTAATACAGGCAATGGTAACAGTGGCTTTGTAGAGCCACATTTCATCTAATCCATATAGGTTTACCTAGCTCTATATAGGTTTATTCCCACATGTCATAACTTGGTAGCTATTCTAATAATTCCTAGTAGTGTATATCATTGATATATTTTTATTTTATGTTATTATTAATATAGCTTTTTACAGGCTTTTGTAGGCTTCTTCCTGCATTCCCCACCCCACCGGGCCCTGGCACACAGCCATACATCCGCATGGAGGTGTGTGCACACACGCACTGAAAGCCAGCTCAGCCCCTTCCATCCACCTGTACTGTCACCCTGCCTGCCTACGTTATGCTACCAGACCTCCACCCAGTTGGGACAGGATTACAGAAGGGGTGATAACCCACCCCCATCACCCCGGGAGAGGAGAGCAGCCCAAATGCTCACTCAGTCTCGCTCCTCTCTCCCCCAGGCTGACACCCTGATGAACTGAGGTCATTCCCAAACCCGGGTCACCAGCATAGTGTGAGGTGAGGCATCCAGCACCTTAACCCTCACACCATCAGGCTGGCCCTACCGTTAATATCTTAAGTTAATTAGTAGCACCACATGATGCATAAGTTAACTGATGTTTGCTATTCCATAATGAAGTTAATATCAGTGAAATCTAACTATACATGTAGAATTGCCTTGTAACATCAATTTGAATGATTACGACACGTTTGTAAATAGAAAATGAAACGTGAAGTATTAGAATGTACAGGTTACAGTTAATATTTGAAGATCTCTAATTTTCATCATATTCCTTGTTATACAGCAAATGATAGAGCTATCTATACACAAAAGATGTAAAACTGAGTGCTCATAATAAAGGTGCTAGCTGTATCTGATCATTGGGACCAGGCCTCAAGAAAGTCCCCATCTAGTATATCCAGAATGGTGTCCCATGGCTAACTTTATTTCAGATTCTTCTTTTTTTCTAACCTAATCAGATGTGCCATATTCAAACAAATTGAGGGCAGTGATGCAACCCCCCACCCCATTGACTCTGTCTACCTTAGTAGCTAATGCCAATTTGTTACTTTGGTTGACAATTGCTGTCATACTTTTCCTTGAATTTTCTTTTTGTGCATCCAATATAACAGTCTCTAGCAAGAGCCAATACAGCTACAAAATATTGGTATTGTGAGCGGTGAGAAATGTGTAAACTAGCAAATTTTGAGCTAACCACTGAGCCACCTAACAGCTCTTTCTGATTGTTAAGATACACACACACACACACACACACACACACACACACTGACTAATACATATACACATATACACATATATGCATATATATATATTCCACTGTAACATAGCAGTGCACAGTCTACACACATTTTTACAGATTAATAAAATGACACTGAGGGACCATTTTGTTCTTTTCAGGTTCTGAGGGACATTGGAGGGAGTGGGTGCCAATAGGCACCTAATTTAAATTAGCAATGGCATGCATAAGGCTGAAAATGATCTGGAGAGTGGGGGAATACAGACTAGAACTTTTTGCACTAACCATTGACCCACCTAACTGTGCTTTCAAATTGTTGTGATACTCACACTAATACATATACACATATATGTATATATATATATATTCCATTATAACATAGCAATGCACTGTCTACACACACAAAGCATTCACATGCACACACACACACACACACACACACATGCACACACACTGCTTTATATGACATTTATTTACTTCTACATCTAACCCTAACGTTTATTGTATGTAGGATAAGCACAGTGTTTTGCACTAACTCATTGCACTAATCCACAGCATGGCTGGGTAAGTAAGGTAGAGTCCAGGGAGGTGTGGTGGATGTGGCCTATCTGGAATCCATAAAGGCCTTTGACACCACCCCCCATAAAAGGCTGATTAACAAACTGCACAGCCTAGGAGAGGATCCTAAAATAGTTCTGTGGGTGAAGAACTGAGGGTTGTGGTAAACAGGGAGTATTCTGGAAAGGGAGAGGTGACATCAGGGTAACACATGGGTCATTGTTGGGGACGGTCTTCTTCAATATCTTTATTGCAGAAGGATTGGAAGGGAAGGTATGCCTCTTTGCAGATGATACAAAGGTATGCAATAGGGTAGACACACCAGAGGGTGTTGAAAGAAGGATGGAAGACCTTAAAAAACTGGAGAAATGGTCTGAAGAATGGCAGTTGGGATTCCATGCAAAGAAGTGCAGGATCATACACATAGGGCACAAGAACCAAGGGACAAAGTACAAACTAGGTGGGGAGGTAATGACAGTCACAAAGTAGGAAAGGGACCTGATAGTTAGCATCTTAGATGACCTAAGAGAAACTAGGCAGTATGATAATGTGACTGGAAAGGCTATCCATATGCTTAGATGCCTAGACAGTGATATCACAAGTAGAAAGATGGAGGTTGTCTTGACCCTATATAAGACACTCATGTGACTGCCCCTGGAATACTGCATCCAGTTTTGGAGGCTCCATTTGAGAAAGAACATAGACAGGGTGGAGGTGGTACAGTGGAGGGCAACTAAAATAGTGCAGGGCCTGCTGGATAAGACCTATGAGGAAAGACTAAAGGAGCTAAATATGTATTCCTTGCAGGAAAAAGAGGGAAGGAGGGAGGACATGATTGAGACATACACATACATCACCGACATAAACAGAGTACAGGAAGGAAGCATCTTCCAAAGTAAGAGATGCTCCAAGTCTGGGGGGGCACAAAATGAAGTTGGGGGAAAGCTCTGGGGAAATGTGAGAAAATATTTTTTTCACAGAGAGGATGGTGGACACCTGGGATAGCCTACCAGAGGGGGTGGTAGGGGCTAAAACTGTCACAGAAGTTAAGAATGAGTGGGATAGGCACAATGGTATCCTGGAGGCAAGGGGGGGCTCCAGGGTTCAAATTGGACATGGGGACTCACACTAGATAGGAATTATTAGGGTAGACTGGGTAGTGATGTGACTTCCACCCCCCAGCATGACCTCCCACTGAGCATCTACCACTCCACACTCCCAGGGCTCCCCACATGCACTCACTCACCTGAACAGGTCCCAGTATGAAGATCCACTCTCCTATCAAAGATGCATCTTGCTGCTGGAACTGGCTACCACTATCCGAGAAATAAGGTAAGAGCAGTTCAGTTTATTTCAATAGGTTTTCAACTTCACTTATCTTATTTCTCTCATATAGCAGTGGCTGGTTCCAGCAGCAAGATGTGTCCTCCCTAGGAGAATGGATCTTCACACCGGGATCTGTTCAGCTGAGTGAGGGTGTGTGTGTGTGTGTGTGTGGGGCATCTGGGGAGTGTGGGGTGGTGGCTACTCAGTGGGAGGTCAGGCCGGGGGTGCAGGGTTGCATCTGTGATGGACTTTCCTTAAAGATTAAAAAGAGACATTGAGGGACCATGTTCTGTTCAGGGTCTGAAGGAATTTGAAGGGTGGGGACATGCCAGTAGACAACTCCTTTAAATCTGCAATGACATTCACAAGGCAGAAACTGATCTAGATAGCAGGCAATGTAGACTAGCAAATTTTTTTCTCTAACCACTGAGCAACCTAACTGCACTTTCTAATTGTTGTGATACACACACAATGACTAATACATATACAAATATATGCATATATATTCCAGTATAACATAGCAGTGCACTGTCTACACACATTTTTGCAGATTAAAAAAAATACATAGAAGGACCATTTTCTCCTTTTCTGGCTCCGAGGGACATCGAAGGATTGGGGGTTGCCACGGGACACCTCATTTAAATCAACAATAGCATGCATTAAGCTGAAACTGATCTAGATGGTGGGGGAATGTAGACTAGCAATTGTTATACTAACCACAGAGCCACCTAACTGCACTTTCTAATTTTTATGATACACACGCATACACACGCACATGCATGCACATACACACACACACACAATCTGACTAAAATACATATATGCATATATATATATATATATATATATATACTGTGTATATATATATATATATATATATATACAGTATATTCCAGTATAAAAGGCAGTGCACTGTCTACACACAAAGAGTGTTGCCACACACACACACACTTACACACATACACAGCTTTTTCTGGCATTTATTTACTTATACAACTAACCCTAACTTTTATTGTATTTGGGATAAACACTGTGTTTTGCACTAACTCATTGTACTAGTCTATGGCATGACTGGGTAACTAAGGTAGTGGACCAGGGATGTGTGGTGGATGTGGCCTCTCTGGACTTCAGAAAGGCCTTCGACACTGTGTCTCACAGGAGGTCGATTAACAAACTGAACAGCCTAGGGGTGGATCCTAAAATAATTCTGTGGGCAAAGAACTGGCTGAAAGGCAGGAGTCAGAGGGTTGTGGTAAACAGAGAGTATTCTGGAGAGGGAGAGGTGACAAACAGGGTGCCACAGGGGTCTGTGTTAGGGCCAGTCTTCTTCAATGTCTTTACTGGGGACACTGCAGAGGGACTGGAGGGGAATGTATTCCTCTCTGCAGATGATGCAAAGGCATGCAATAGAGTGGACATGCCAGGGGGTGTTGAAAGAATGACAGAAGACCTTAAAAACTGGAGAAATGGTCTGCAGAATGGCAGCTGGGATTCAATATAAAGAAGTGCAGGATCATACACATAGGGCAGAAGAACCCATAGGCAAAGTACAAACTAAGTGGGGAGGTACTGACAGTTATAAAGCAGGAAAGGGAACTGGGAATTATTATCTTGGAGGACCTAAGAAAAACTAGACAGTATGATAAGGCTGCTGGAAATGCTAGCCAGATGCTTGGATGAATAGATAGGGGTATTTCAAGTAGAAAGAGGGAGGTCATCTTGCACCTGTATAAGACACTTGTGAGACTGCACCTTGAATACTGCATCCAGTTCTGATGGCTCCATCTGAGAATTAACATAGGGTGGCGGCAGTGCAGTGGAAGGCAACTAAAATGGTGCAGAATCTACGGGATAAGACATATGAGGAAAGACTAAAGGAGTTAAATATGTATTCCCTAGAGGAAAGGAGGGAGGGGTACATGATTGAGACATACAAATATATCAATGGTATAAACATAGTAAAGGAAGGAAGCATCTTCCAAAGTAAGATTTGTTACAATTCAAAGGGGCAGAACATAATGTTGGGGGGGGGAGGCTCGGGGAAATGTGAGAAAATATATTTTCACAGAAATGGTGGTGGACACCTGGAATAGCCTGCAAGAGTGGGTGGTAGGGGCTAAAACAGTATCATAATTTTAGAAGGAGTGGGATTGACATAAGGGTATCCTGGAGGCAAGGATGGGGCTCCAGATTTCAGTTTTGGCATGGGGTCTCAAACTAGATGGGGATTATTAAGGCAGACTGGGTGGGCCAAGTGGTCCTTATCTACTGTCAACTTCTATGTATCTATGTATGTATCTGTGATAACCAGAAGGACTACAACAAAGTGCCATATACACACACACACTCTAACACATATGCACTGCTTTATGTTCTAAACTGTGCATTGCTAACATATAACATTACAGCCATTTGCAAGCTGACTAGGAAAATGTTATTGCACCAGGAAAGGGTTAACAGACTGGTGAACGTGCGCACGCGCACACACATTAACTGTTGCAGACTTCCTAAAATGATAACACTTGTTTACTCCCAGGCTCAGGAAAACACAGCTCTTAGGTATGTGTTTTATCTGGACATCCCATATAACTGAAATGCCATATGGGAGGGAGGAGGGGGAGAGGGGAGAGGGAGAGAGAGAGAGAGAGAGCTTTGTTTTTCTTTTTCTTATCAAAGTAGTGCAGTTACACTGAATGCATCCACTGACTGTAATTTTAGCTGCCATGAGAGTGCTCCATGTAGTAGAGATGCATTGAATCAAACAGTTTCAGTTTCTCTCTTTCTCTCCAAAATAGTGCAGAGACGGAACATACCAAAGTCAAACTGCTCTAAACTGCTCAAGCAGAGTAATTCTAATGCAAAGCAAATTTTTTGAAGTCTGTTTGGGATCTGATAATCTCCATTTTTCTACTGTGATAGCAAGATGCCAGCAGGGCTCTGTCCACTGTAGCTGTAAAAATGATCCACCCTGGCACATAGCCAAATATATAACATTATTGGTAATACAAATAATAAAATATGTTACTTGTTCTGCTGCACCTGTTTCTTAATTAAGGAGAGATATGGAGATATAGGGCCTGATTCTAGAAGAGGTGGTGCAAGTCTCCCAAAGGTGACTTGTGTCAAACCCCATTGTGACAAGGAACCTGCACCTTATTCTTTAAGGGGCAGAATCCCCATGGCTATGTCCTGTGACTTGTAACAATCTGACAAGTATGCCAAATGAAGGGTAATCCTGAAGGGTGTGTTGCCAGACTGTAGCCCTGGATGTGAAGAGTACAAGTGCCCCCCATGCCCCAATCCCCTCATTAAGTGCAAAAAGCCCCACAGGGCTTGCTCTTGCCCCATGATCCCCCAATGATTGCAAAAAGTCCTGCAGGGATAGCTCATGCCCCCCAAACCCTCGCTATCTGAACAAAAGCCCCCAGGGCTAGCGCCCAATCCCCCAAAAGTATAGCTGTACAAAAGCAAATCCCCATTCTCCCTGGTAGTCTAATGGCCCCACCCCCCACCAAGAAGTGCTTGACTATCGACTTTCAACCCATTTCAAGTTAGCGATATAATAGCTCACCTCTCACACTGTGGCCAGCTGCTGACTGAGCACTTCAATGAGCTCATACTGTAAATAGTATGTCTCAGTGACCATTGGAGCATGTACTATTTACAGTACATGCTCATTAATGAGCTCAGTTGGTGGCTGGCTGCAGTGGTGAGAGCTGGGCTGTGCCAGTAGTGATCTTGAAATGGGTCATGTAAACAGGTGGTCGGGGACAGCTGGGCAAGGGAAGGGTGGGGAGCCACTAGACTACCAGGGATAATGAGGATCTGCATTGTACAGCTGTACTTTTGGGCATCAGGATCAGGGGGGCGCTAGCCCTCTGGGGTATTTTGTGGATTTTGGGGGTTCAGGGGACATGAGCTAGCCCTGTGAGACTTTTTACAGATATCAGCAGTAGAGGGGCATGAGCTAGCCCCGTGGGGCTTTTTGCAAACATGGAAGGATCTGGGGCATGAGGAAGACCTGCAGGGCTTCTTGCAGTCATTGGGGGATCAAGGGCGTGAGCAAGCACTGTGGAGCTTTTTGCAGTCATTGGGAATCGGAGTCGTGAGCAAGCCCTATGTGACTTTTTGCAGTCATTGGGGGATCGGAGCAGGGGACTACATGTACTGGGAGATATTCTGCCGGCACATTGGTGCAACCCCCAGTGGCCGTAAAATATACTTACACCAACTGTACTTTGGTGGATGGCCTCCGGGGATTGTTCCAGAACAGCGACATCAGGGACATGTCTGCTGCCCTTCTGGAATTGGGTGCAACTGCTGCCATAAACCCCCTAGCACCATGTTGCAGGGGATTTATGGCATCACTGGTTGCTTAAGTCCACTTTGGTGCAAGCAGCCTGTGACATATGGCAGGCTGCTTTGCAAAATTCCAAATGTCACTACTCATGGTGTAAAGTGCTATTTGCACCATTTTCTTTTGGCACAAGTCACTTTATGCCAGGAATAACCCCTTCTAGAATTGGGCCCATGGTGTTTGCAACTACTTCACAGTATTTGCAGTGTCCACATTTTTTTAACCTTGTGGTGGGATGGTGTAAATATTATATTATATTACAAAGTAGTATAAAATATTACAACATTGGACCTCCATAGCCAAAATGGGTTCTCAATTAATTATAGGGATAGTCATTGAAAAAAGCCATAGAGGCATAAGAACCTGGTTGTTGATAAATACATAACAAGAACAAGTGTAGGATTAAGAGCTTTGGTTAAGATATTATGTCTATTTGTATTTTATTGGGTATCATTGTAAACAGTTCACTGCTGGTGGCTGTGTCAGGAAGCCAATGGTTAGCCAGTGACAGGTAGGCATAGGTTCAGGGCAGAGGAACTGTATTCACTGCTAGCAGCTATTGGCTGTTTCAGGAGGCCACCATTTATGGGTCCAATTTTATAAATGCCAAGCTATTGCAAAGCTTATGGGTAGAGTAGGCCACTTTCACTGCCAGCTGCTGGTGGCTATTTTGGGAGGCCTTTGGTTACAGGACTGATCTTATAACAGCCACAATAGCATGAATTTAGTGAGCATTGTCTGTGTGTGACTATGCGAAGGGTGGCATGATATACTGTAGATATGGCATGGCAGCAGAACTGAGAACTGGAAGGAGAGAGAGCCAGGAGACAGAGGAGGGATGAGAACATTTGAGTTTATACTGGCTTGGGAAAAGGAAAGTTTGTGGTTGGTTAGGCAATCCCTCAGTCTCTGTATGTGCCAAACAATCGATGGCAGTTATGAGGAAATCTCAGTTTTAATCAAAATCAACAGAAGTAAAAGGGTTTGTACTAAAGTCATGAGAGTAAAAGGGTGAACTGACTATACAACCTATTCAGTTTTTCTAGGCATGCCATTTACTGCCTCCAGACTCAGCTCTGGATACCTATTACAAGCTGTATCTGTTGTCTTTCTTGGTGTATCTATGGATCAGGCTCGTAGCACGAGGGCATTTCAGCTTCCCAATCAACAGAAAAAGGAAGATGATACATGTTGCCTGCTGACAGTTTTGGTAACAGAATCTACTGCAAAGAATTGATTAATAGTGTTGGCCACAGCAGGGATGAGTGAGAGCTTGTCTTTAAAGGGAATGTGCTCAGCATGTTTCCTGATGTCTCTTCCTGAATGCATCATTGGAAGGAGATGCTAGAGACTTGCCTACCATGGCATTTCTGCAAACTTGTTCATCCCTATGTGGCTCTGGATTTCTTACAAGGACAGAGGGGGTTATTAGTGGGGTCCTGCAGGGTTCAGTACTGGGGCGGTCCTTTTAATGTCTTTATAAGTGACACTGCAGAGGGACTGGAAGGAAAGTATGTCTCTTTGCAGATGATACAAAGATCTGCAACAGGGTTGATACTCAATGGGGTGGAAAGGATGAGAAGGGACTTGGCAAGGCTGGAGGAATGGTCAAATGTATGGCAGCTTAGATTCAATGCAAAGAAGTGCAAAGTAATGCACCTGGGAAGCAAAAACCCAGGGGAACAGTACACAATGTGGGGTGAGATACTGACAACAACAAAAATGTAAAGGGACCTAGGGGTAGTCATATCAGATGACCTAAAGGTGGGTCAGCAATGTGAGAAGGCAGTAAGGAGGGCTGGGAGGATACCGGGATGCATAGGGAGAGGCATCACCAGTAGAAAACAGGAAGTTGTTGGCCCTCTGTACAGACAGTTGGTAAGACCATATCTGGAGTACTGTGTACAGTTCTACAGACCCCAGCTCTGCAAAGACATAGACAGGGTGGAGGCTGTCCAGAGGAGGGCAACCAAAATGGTGTAGGGTCTGCAGGAGAAGACATATGAAGAAAGACTAAAGGAGCTTAAGATGTATAGCCTTGAGGAAAGGAGGAAGAGGGGGGACATGATAGAAACTTTCAAATACCTCAAGGGAATTAACAAAGTTCAAGAGGGTAGCATCTTTCAGAAAAAGAGATGTGTAAGAACTAGGAGGCACAATTTGAAGATAGAGGGGGCACAGCTCAGAGGTAATGTGAGGAAGTATTTCTTCACAGAGAGGGTTGTAGATGCATGGAACAGCCTTCCTGAGGAGGTCGTAGACTCAAAAACAGTGGGGGAATTCAAGAATGCATGGGACAGACATAAGGCAATTCTAGTGGGTGGTAGGAGGAAGTAGGCTGTTGGTCAACTAGGATCTGCAGCTTATTCGTTAGGTAGGGAAATGGGCAGACTGGGTGGGCGAAGTGGTCCTTGTCTGCCATTAAATTCTATGTTTCTATGTTTCAAACATTTCACTTATGGGAAGGAGCCCATAAGATGCCAGTGCAGCCATATATGGTATGTTGTGGATGTTTCAGTGCAGGATGGAAGAGAATGGTTTTAAAGGTGATTGCCAAATCTGTTTGGCTGAGAGTACTTTCAGTTGGGCTGCTGTGCTAGGATAACAGCCTGGCTAAAAATACATCTCAGCCAATCAGCATCAAGCATTCTTTTTACCCATTTCATAATTATTAGTATCATCTATGCTGATAGTACTGATGTAACACTATTATTTTCCATCATCTGGGAGAATAGTTTGCAGAGGTTCATTTCAAGATAAGCCTTTTTAATAATGTTAGTGTACAGAAGATGATAATATGATTGCACTATAAAAAGAATGCAACAATTCATTGCCCTTGACTCTTGCAAAAAATTCTGCTGAAAGTTCCAGATTATCATAACTACCATACTCATTAAGTAATCAACAGTTCTTTTTTGTCTTGTATTGTTTTATAAAGTTGGCAATGCACTGACAACTCACATTGTAGTTTTGCAAATTTTAACCAACTCATGAGCCACTATACGAACTATTTTTGCACTTTACTGGAATACAGCTGCAGATTTCTTACAATGCAGTGAGAACTAAGCTGCAACTCTTGGTCAACAGTTTTTGCAATACATTTTCAATACATTTTGCTGTCACATAAAACTTCTGCTACTCACTGTGTATTGCAAAAGCAACTAATTGGAATGAGAGTTTAATGAGAACTTGCTGCACCTTTTTACAGAACAGTTGGCTTCTGCATGACTGAAATCTGATACTGTTATATAAATTCCAGTATGAATCGTCTTCAAATGTCATGCCAGGGTTGACATTCCCAGGTAGGTGACTACCTTACCATGTATGAACACCATCTTATCCCAAATACACACTACATGCACCTTACATTAGATAATTTATAAAAAATAAAACAAAATCCCTGTTATTGCTTCTTCATATTCTGTTTAATTCTTGTGGCCCATGCTCCTCATCTACTACCCTCTCCACTCTGCTTTTAGGCTGTTTTATATTTTTGGGTCCAACTTATATCTCTTGCACCTTCTTCATCTTACATGAGCTGCTGCTGCAGATTTGGGCCCATTTACATCTCTTTCACCTTCTTCATCTTATGTGAGCTGCTGAAGCAGATGAGTGTTGTTTAGTTATTGAGGCAGCATAGCCTAGAGGATTAAAATGCAGAGCCATGAATTGGGAGATCCAGCAGTCCTGGGGTTGAAACACACAACCACCAGCTCTACTTTTTGTGATGCTGAGCACTCTTTGTCACTTAATCTCCATGTGCACCTAGAATGCACCTTGAAATTAACTTTGTCTCAGTGTTCTTTTCCTGAGAAGAAATTTTAAAATTAAAAAAATTGTATTTGTTGTCTGATATCTGAGAATTCCCCCTAATGGATCCTTAGTACAGTATCACCATCATTATCTATTGATCTAGCAGTCTTGCTAGTGTTCTATCATTTTTGATCCTGCCAACATCTCCGCTCTCTTTCTCTCACCTAATACTGCTCCTGATAATACTTAATCTTTCTTATACTGTAGTTGCTCTAAATCTGTGTTTTTGGTTCATCATCCTCCTCTTCCTCTCTTCTTCTTGCTATGTCTTCAACTCCTGCACTTCCCACTTCACTGTCACCTAGGCAATAACAAGAGGGGACAATAATCTTTCAGGTATGTTAATGAAAGAAAAAGAGTGTAGTGTGATTGTGAGACTAAAAACAAAGGAGGGAAGTAGGCAGAGGGGACCAAGAAAAAGCAGAAATCCTCAACAAGTATTTTTGTTCAGTATTCACAGAAGAAGGGGAAGGGAGGGACCAAAGTTAGACAATGGAAGCACCACTGGGAGAGAGAGAGGTGGACACTAGTTCATTAAAGGAGGAGAAAGTCTTAAAGGAATTTGCTAAGCTAAAAAAGTGGACAAGGCAATGGGGCCGGACAGAATACATCCCAGAGTATTAAGAGAACTCAGGGAGGTGCTGGGAGCACCACTGACAGCCCTGTTCAACAGTTCACTGAAAACAGGTGTGGTACTAAAAGACTTGAGGAGGGCAAATGTAGTCCCTCTCCATAAATGTGGGAGCAGGAGGAAGTTGGCAGTTACAGGCCAGTCAGCCTGATCTCAGTGGTGGGGAAAATAATGGAATCACTACTAAAATAATGGTTTGTGGTATATCTTGAATCCAATGGAGCACAGGATCTGAGGAATCATGGAATCACAGTGGGAAGATCTTGTCAAACAGATCTAGGAGTTGAATCAGGGACGGGTGGCAGATATGGCCTACCTGGATTTCTGAGAGGCCTTCGACACTGTCCCACACAGGAGGCTAATACACAAGCTGGGCAGCCCAGGAGTGGGTCCCAGTGTTGTAAACTGGGTCAAAAAATATGGCTGAGCAATAGGACACAGAGGTTGGTGGTGAATGGAGCTCAATCTGAAGAGAGGTGGTGAACAGTGGGGTCCTGCAGGATTAATGTTATTAGTCCTCTTTAATGTTTCATAAGAAACATTGCAGAGGGCTAGAAGAGAAGGTGTGTCTCTTTGCTGATGACATGAAGATCTACAACAGGGTTGACACTCCAGGAGGGGTAGAAAAATGAGAATGGACTTAAGCAAGCTTGAGGAGTGATCCAGGTGTGGCAGATAAAATTCTATGCAAAGAAGAGCAAGATCATGCACTTGGGGCATGGAATTGCATGGGAGAAGTACATGATGGGGGGTACTGATGGTCTCCAAACAGGAAAGGGACCTCAAAGTAATCATTTCTAATGATCTAAAGGTTAACAAACAATATCAGAAGGCTATGAAGACAGCCAGTGGAATGCTGGGGTGCATAGGGAGAGATATATCCAGCAGAAGGAAAGAGGTGATGATGCCACTGTATAGAATATTGGTGAGACCTCATCTAGAGTACTGTGTCCAGTTCTGGAGGCCACATCTCCAGAAGAACATAGGGTAGAAGTGGTTCAGAGAAGGGTGACAAAATGGTGCAGGGACTGCACCAAAGTCATATGAGGAGACTGGAGGATCTCAGTATGTATTCTCTGGGGGTGGGTATCCCTTACAGAAATAATTATATGAAATGCTTTCATGCTGTTCACATAAAACTACCTATGTAATATGCATGCTGCAAGTATGATTTAAATATTAAATTAGAACCGACTGCATGTTGCATATGTGCAGCAAGCAAGTGTGGAAAATGCTTTTGTATTAAATTGGAACCGACTGTATGCATGTGGCATGTAGCAATAGCAAGTGGTCACTGATAACTGCACACATAAAAGTTAAATCACTTGCTCAGTATCACACAATATACAAGTGGAAGTTGATGAGATTCAAACCCAGGTCTTCGGGTCTCCAAGTCTCCTGGTTTATAGTTCAGTGCCTTTAACCAGTAACATATACTGCCCGTACACATATGGTTTGCTTGTACTTCAATACAAATCTGCATACATCTGCATACATGAAGCATGCTTATAGCCACTGTTATACTTTTTTTTTTTATCCCCCCTCATGTCAGCTGCACAGCTGAACTGTAGCACACACACAATGGAAACACATGTGGTTCTTCCCACCCCAATACACACACTTACTCACACAACTATTTAATTACTTCTGTCTGGCCCTACCTTATTATTTCTCTCCATAGTTTTGAATGCTTCCACACAAAGACTTTAAGGGGCAAGCACAAAAGTAGCGATATTTCAACACCCACTAACATGGCCAGACCCCCTCCCATGCACACACACACACTTTAGCAGGTGTGGCTATGATGCTACAGACAACCCACTAAGTATAAATAAAAGTTGAGAGTCTCTTACCTGAGTACTAGGGATCCAGAGACAGGAGTCTTTAAGAGATGATGTCCATGGGCCAGAGTGCTGGGGCATACCCCCTTAAAATGAATGGAGTTATTTTTTATTGTTATTTTATACATTATGATGGTGAGTTGGAGAATAATGAAGGCCACTGTTCTATTAACAAGTCTTTTGTTAGTCATACAGTGGCCTTCATTAATCTACAACTCTTCAACAATAATGGATAAAATAGTAATAAAAAAATACCGCCTTCATTTCAGTGGTGCACATCCCTGTAGTCTCCCTTCCTCTATGTCATAATGTGCCTGAAAGTGGGGATGTGGAGGTCAACTTCACTGTGGAGGGAGCATAAGAATGACTATAGTTAGGCTCTAATAGTCTGTGCATACAATACTGCTCAACTGTCCATGAATGCAAGTGACATCCTCATTTACCCCAGAAAACTGCTCTGCTCCTTATCCTGCTCCTCATACGAAGCATGCTGCTCACACAAAGGACATCCTGTAAATGTAGACTTTATGTCAGGGTCGCCATTTCAGATTCTAGCGGGGGGGAGCCAACAACCAGTGGAGGCCAGGTGTTAGTTATCCCCTACGTGGCAAGCTCTAGAATGTCTGGAACACCTTAAAAAGATAAAACTTATTTTTTGTGGCTGAAAAGTGACATGCAAATCATGAAAAATTGAAATGTATAAGATTTATCTGTCTGTACCCCAGAGCAGGGCATCAGATTTGTGCTTAAACCCACCCAGTTACTAACCAATTTTTTTCCTGGCTGAATTTCTGACCCCCAAAAAAAAAACTTTGTCCCAATTTCTCTCCCCAGCTCCATTCCATTCAGTACCTTTCCCATATGGATCATGGAGCTGCAAAAAGGTGCAGAACTGTGAAAAACATGTCAGTATTTCAGTCCTTCCCCAATCCCCCTATAAAAAATTATTTACTTTTACTTACCTGGCCATCTGGCCAGAACCTGCGGCCTAGCCCAGTGTGCCACCAGTCCAGTTTTTAGTCCACTCCTCCTTCATCCTTCTGCCAGAAGCTGAATGCTAGAACAGACCATCCCAGGTCCCCAACGTGGTCTGCAACCAAGTCACCTCACCAATCCAACAAACCCAACCTGTGTTGCTTGCTTCTTGCTTGGCTGCAGCCATGGCTGCTGCCACAGTGCACTGATCAAGGCCTATGATGGCCACCCACATCACTGTCACCACTGCTGCTAAGCCTAGCTTGCTGCTGTGGGGGGGCCTGTGCTGTTTTCTTTTGTGAGGTTAGCCTAATAGAGTAAGTAGGTAGCCTAGTCTTGGAGTTAGCTTCTAGCTCACCCTCTGCCCCTTCAGCCACCATGGGAGACAGAGACAGACTCACTAGAGTAGACCAACAAAATATGCTGTTACAACACTGCTTTTAAGAGTTCAGTGCTCACTGACTCCTCCAAGCTGTAGTGTGCAGCCTGTCTACTCTGTGGTAGAAAAGACTGTGTCGGCGCTTACATGACTCATGTGCTACGGCTTGGTTGGAGCTCTTCCACATCACAAGTGATGGTGCTGCTGCTAATTGGTGGAGAGAGTGGATAACACAATACAGACACACTCTAGTCAGGTGTTCACCTGCAGCTTGAGCACACACAGGCCAGGGGCGCTTATTGTGCAAAAGATTTAATCCAAATTTAATGCTCTTGTTGCCACACCATAAGAAAAACCTAGACACAAATGCAGGAGGGGGGAAATGTCCCCCCCCCGCCCTACCTACTCTGAATGGCACCCCTGCCTTGTGGTAGAAATTCATTCTCAGGTGCTAATATTGGTACGAGTAAATACAATGGTTTCATTGTTTTCTGAGGTACTGTATCTTCACATTTTAGGATGTGTCCTGATCATCATGAGGATTAGTGTCCCATATTCTGCCTCATTTTGAGTGTTCATGCCCCTCATTTCAGTGACAAAATGTGAGGTATGGTGCATGCTTCCAAGACCCTACTCAGCACAAAGAGTGCTGAGCATGGCCATAGTGTATATGCTCCATACAGAATCACAAAGGGAAAGCAAGTGAGCTGAAACTATCATGGAGAAACACATTTGTAGCAATAAATATGCATGGCACAAAAGAAAAAGGTCAGGCTTCACAATACATAGGCCCCTCTTCATACATCTGGAATGGAGGAGGTTAGCTGACTATATCTTAGGCATTTAATGCAGTAAGCAAACAGTACTTTACAAATTAATAGCAATTTAATGACAAAAATCAAAAGCCATTAAGCAACTTGCAAAAGGATCCGAATTAATGAGTTTACCTAATTTTAATGGGAAATCAATGAAAAATGTATTTTAATGGCTCCAATTGCAAAAATGGAAGGCAAATTCAAAAACGCATGGGACAGACGTAAAGGATGTCTAGCAATAGCAAAGAGAGTGTAAGCTGCAGATCATTTAGAATCTGTGGTATATGAAACAGGTAGGAAAAATAGAAAGACTAGGTGGGCCAACCATCCTCATCTGCGTCAAGTTCTATGTTTCTATGTTGCACAGTGAACAGAATGTTTGCTAACTCTCTGAGTAGGTTATTCCTGTTGACTTGTGTTTTACACTATGCTTGTGACTGGATAATCTTCCTTTGCTGTAGGGCTATATTACTGGTGGCAGATACACAATAAGATTTTTGGTTTGAGCTATAGCAGGCATCTAGTTACTGTACATATCACATGTTTCTTCCTCTAGGCGTTCCATTTGCTTGAACAGTTATTTTATTAACATTATTTTTCAAAATTGGCACTAGCCACACTTGATAAAGTCAAATGGCTAATGAAATTATTAAACACAATTTTACCATGGGTTGAAAAAGCTCCATAAACACTGGACATTGTCATTCTATCTGTTCCTGTTTACCACCTAATTACTACAAAGGTTAAGATAAATATGTAAATGTGTTCTGCTTTCTTCTGGAAAGACCCCCCCCCAAATGAATGTAGCCAAGCACAACTAGCTAGAAATGTTGTTTAAAACGTTTTAAAACATGTTGAAAGAGTTCTATTAGGCACCAGTGTGCAGAACTGCCACTGGTCCCCATCAAACAAAACAAAATAAAATAATTAATAAAATAAGTAAGTTCTGCAAAGCACTGGTAATGTCTTCGTAACACAGGAACTGGTGGAGCGGACAACATTATAAATCCAATTGCATGGCATGCCACTGAAATTTTGTGAAAGTCTGTAAAATTTTGTGGAAATTCATATTTATTTTATTTGTCTAGAACCGAGCAATCTGTTCAGATAGGGACCTGTGACCTGACTGGTTCACTTTTTGTTAGGAGGCTTTTTGCTTAAAAAATATCATGAAATGGGCCTACTGGATGGGCGTTGTGGTCCTTATCTGCTGTCAGCTTTTATGTTTCTATGACATTTGGTTGAGTAGTCTGAAACTTTTATGAGTGCAATGTCTTCTATTTTATGTGGCATTTTGTGAAAATATGTCTCTGCTAATAACTTAGCCACCTGTTTAGCGAGATACAGTACATACTTGCAAACTATCGTATATAACCTACTATTACTGGAAGGGTCACAAAACTGTTCATATATATATATAAATATATGTATCTATATATATATATATATATAGATAGATAGATAGATAATATATACACATATATATATAGATTGCAAAAAACTATATTAATGCATCGGTTAGGGTTCAAGTGACAAAGTAGGGAAATTAGATTTTAGGTTGTAGCCTCCTGCCCCCAACCCAACACCACCAGCCTACCCCACACCCACCCTCCACAGACCAACATGTGTTGGAGTGCATCTTGGGATCATTGGGCCTAACTCTCACCCTATTCCATGTGTAAGAAAGTTGACATGGTACAGAATTGGAGAATGGGGTGAGAGTTAGGGGCGACAGCCCCAAAGTACACCACAACATGTGTTGGTCTATGGAGTGCAGGTGTGGGGTTGGGTGGGAAGGGTGTGTGTTAGGGGGTAAACCCATCTCATTTTCCTACTTTTGTCACTTTAACCCTAACTGATGCATTAACAAAGTTTTTTGCAATTTATTTCCTTACTTTTTGAGATAGTATAATAGTATATTTCTTTTACTGTGGGATCGCAGGGTCCTTTGGCCCTGCACTCCCATCACTCCACAGATGCACATATGTATCTAGCTGTAGAAACACAGGGGTCTCTGGCTCCTGCACTTCCACACATTATGTTATGTGCAGGCCTAGTGAAATTGCAACAAATAGTCATAACTGTGTCATCCTAAATAATTTTCATGCCAAATGCTCAACATAACTTTCTTATCACATCACCGCATCTACCTAGTACAGGAAATTTTCAAATCCCCGTTGAAATGCAATTCTGTATAACTGTAATGCCATTCTATGCCACAAGTGTGGAAAAGTGTTTTACAGGATTTAAAAATGACAGCTGTATTATTCTTGAGGTGGTGTGAAAAAATGGCAATGCTGAAAATCTGGATTGAAAATTGGTTAAATACTGAAAGTTACACACGTACATAGAAAAAATTCCAACAACTTCATGTAACTCAGGCATTTTAGGTATTCTTGCACCCAGTTCTTAACAGCCTTTTTGGGACCCCACCTCAGGAACAGTGGCACTGCGATTTCATTAATCCATCACGAAAGTAGATTTTGCACAGCGATGATGCCATTCTGCCCACAGGTGTGAAAACACATTTCAGGCAGGATTTGAGAAATGTCAGCTATACTGTTCATGATGAGGTGTGAAAAAATGGCAACGTTGAAAATCTGGAGTGAAAATATAAAAAATTGGCAATGGTACGAGTGTGAGTAGAAACTGGCCAATGCATGCTCATAATGCAGTCACCTTGGGGATTTCTTTGCACCAAATTTTCAACATGATGTTCTTGGGACCTCAACTTAAGAACACTGGGACTGTCATGTCATTATTTGGTCCCAAAAGGTGATTCCATGCAGCGACCGCAAAATTACCTTTCGGGACTGAGTAACAAAATGACAGTGTCAGTGTTCATGAGGTGGGGCCCCAAGAGCCCCATGTTGAAAATTGGGGTCAAAATTCCTAAAAATGGTTGAGAAATTAACATTAGCTGAAACCCCCATTGACAGCCATTATACAGTGCTTACCTTGATTCCTCAGTTTGCAAATTGGCTTTGAAGAGTGCAGACTTGTCCTGGTCCAAGAAGATTGTAGCCACTGACCAATGAGGGTAAGTATGGGGTAAGTAGGTGGGTGCATAGCAGGAGGGTCAGGATGGGTGAGGGGATGGGGAGACGACAAGGGACCATATTCTTTTTTTCCGAGCAAAAAAAGGTGTAGGGGATGATTTTCTTTTTTTCAGAAACAAACAAAAAAAAACATTTCAGGAAACTGGGGTGGGCTCCCTAGTGTGCCATACCACTGTGGGGGTTGAGGGATGAAGGACAATATGGGGATTGGGCCCCCCCAGTGTCATTAGATTCTAAAAACAATGGGCTGCAAGGTGGGGGTTATCCAACACCAGGGGGTGGGCATCCCAGTATTGGAAACATTTAACTATTTTGGCATGCTGGAGGCTGGCTCCCCAGTGTGCCACAGGAGTGAAGGGGTGGGATAAATGCAGACATAGGGACTTGGCACCCCGATTTTGGCAGATTCTGAAAACAATGAGCTGTGGGATGGGGGTTATCTGACACCAGGGGTGAATATCCCAGTGTTGGAAAAGTGTTACTATTTTGGCACACTAAATGTGGGCTCCCCAGTGTGCAACAGCAGTGAACGAGGAGGATAAATGCTGTCATGGGGATTTGGTACCGCGATGTCAGCAAACCTCCCTGGGGCAAGTTACAACATTTTGTTTTCTCCCCTAGCTATGTGAGAAAACAAAATGGCAGTCAATGAACAGGGATTTGCCTCATCAAAAGGGATTTTGCAAGATTTCAAATCCCTTTTTACAAACACTGTTCACAACCAGGAATCCTTGACTGAAACTGTGCATCTATCCTAAATACTGAACTGAGCATGCTCACAACCCAAACTTTCAAAATGTAATAATTTTGGAATGGTTTAACATTTTTTCACCTAACTAAAGCTGGATTATTCCTTAGGACATCCTCTTTCTACCCTGTAAATTTCAGGACAAAATTCCAAATGGTATGTGAGCAGCACAATATCGAAAAATGACCCTGACATTTGCCAAAAAAAGTGAAAAATGCAGGCTGCACAAACCTGCAAATCTGTTTAAAACACAACTCAGTACATCAAGAGATCTACTTCCTGAGATTATGTATTCCAAATTTTGTGCAAATCTGTTGAACTGTTGCAAAGTTTTTAAAGTGCAATATTTGGGGTTTAACATTAAAGTGCCTACTCAACTATATATATATATATATATATACATACACACACACACACACACACATACATACATCATGGGGGTGAGAGCTTTCTGAGTAGACTATCCTGTGTTATTTCCACTGGAGTAAGGATAAATCCTAATGCCATCAGCAGAGTGAGGATATCAACAAATATCAACACTCTGCTGATGTCACCAGAGTGAGACTATCTTCACTGCATCCTGTATTATAAATGGAACTCCTTCACAAAATAATGTGTCTTTCCCATTGCTTCCTGCAACATACTCAATTAGCACTGAAAGCACACTCACCTGTCTGCACAGTCTTTCTAAAACTCCCAGCGCTTTACTGTGCTAATCTCAGCTTCAAAACAGCCTGCATTCTAAATGGAACTCCTTCACAAATCAGTTTCTCTTTCTCAGTGCTACCTGCAACAGTGTCTCTTTCTCACTGAAGCCTACAACTTACTCAATTAGCATTGCAAAACACACTCACCTGTGTCCTATTCTGTTTCTGACTCCCAATCCATTCAGAACAACTCACTCACACCACACACAAAAGAGCAGAAAACACACAGAAACAGAAAACAACACAGAAAAATGTTCCTAAAGCTCTCACCTCCATGGTATAAACTGCACACATGATGTGTAGATGGTGGGATATGGACAATATTCTCAGTCCTGAGAAAGTGAGCTGTGCATTCTCATTCGTGTTTTGGCAATCATGAGAATACAGAGTTTACTCTGCAGGAGAGACAATATTTTCCATATCCCACTCCTGTCTATCATGTAACATATATATATATATATATATATATATATATATATATAAAAATTTGATTAAGAAATTTGTATGATATGAGGTTAAAATTTCATTATTAAATTATTTGTGAATTTTTGTACATATGTTCTAAAATGTGAATATTTGTAACTTTACAACGCTAGTATTTCAAGCAGAATCTTGAAATTTTACATCTATTCCTAATGCCAATAGATCATGGAATATAACAAAACTGGAGAAACGTGATCCAGTAGTTTTCAATTTACAGTGGATTTACAACAAAATATTAATTGCCGATTTTTTCTTAAAAATTAATGGTAGTAGAAAAGGTAATATCACTTGAACACCTGTTAGAAATGACTCACACCAGTTGATGACAGCACTGGTGAGTCTTTAGAGTGCATAAAGGAGCTCTGTGGACTCACCAGTACTGTTGCCAACTGGTATGAGTCCTTTCTCACAGGCAGGACAAAGAAGCTACTAATGGAGAATTTCTCATCCTGCCTGAAGCCCAAAGTGTGGCATTCCCCAGGGCTCTATCATATCACTTACATTGTTTGCAGTGTACATGCTTCTCCTGGATAAGATCATTCGATAGTACAGCTTGGGTTTCCACTGTTCTGCAGATGATACCCAGCTGTACATGTCATTTGCTCTCTGGATGAGTGACATTGTGGAGAGGCTGAATAAATGTCCAGCCAAGATCCAAGACTGGATGTCCTCTAGCTGGCAGAGACTCAACCCCAACAAGATGGAGGTAGTAGTGATTGAGCCTGGTCACCGGCACGATGTGGATGCTGCTGGGGTGGGAACAGGGTTATTCCTGGGCCCTACCCCTCTGGCCACCTCTAATAAGGTGAAGAATCTTGGCGTCATCCTTGACGATGGATTGACACTTGAAACTCAGGTGTCATCCACTGTCTGAAGTGATTTTTACTACCTAAGAAATGTTGCCTGGATCAAAGCCTTAACTCTGCCTGGTGATCTGACCTCACTGTTTCATGCTTTTGTAACACCAAGGCTTGACTACTGTAACACTCTATACTTTGGAGTTAGTGGAGGGATTCTCCATTGCCTACAGCTTGTGCAGAATGCTGTGACCAGGTTGCTGTTGGGCCTCTTGAGGTCCTGTCATGTTACTCTGGTCCTGTGTGACCTGCTCTGGCTGCTGTTGAGGACAATCACTTTCAAGGTGCACCTGCTCACCTATTAGACCATATACAGATCATGCCCTGGCTATCTGAGTGACTTCCTGACTCCTGTCCACCCTGGGTGCTCACTTTACTTCTCCACTGAGGGCCTCCTAGCAGTTCCAAGGGCCCGGCTAAAGACCACTGAAGACTAGTCATTTGAGGTGGCCATCCTAGTGCCATGGAACTTACTTCCAAGATCCTTGAATGAGACACCATCACTGGAGGCATTTAAGTGAAGTCTGAAGACAAATCTGTTTAGAGAGGCATTTGAAAACCAGTTATGAGATCAAGAAATGTTCTAGCTGCTGAATTGTTATTTTATTGAGATTTTAATTGAAATGTTGTTGCTCATAATCACTGTCACTGATTTATGTTTTGTTGTTCGCTATTTATTTATTTACTGAGTAGTTGGAATTACAACCTTTGAGCTAAAAGCTCTTTTACAAAGGATTCTCATCACAACAAAGGCAGGGAAGCACAGACATGAGTAGGAGACAGTGGCAGCCAGAGGCATTCTCAACAACCAACAAATAGTAAAATACAGTAATCGCTATAGGTTAAAATAAGGGAGTGCATTACATAACATAATATAACATTATCCAATCATGGGTACAGGGGATATAGATAATACAGTTTCCTTAGCAGAATCAGTAATAAAGTGCATAAGTCAACACAAGCATAAGCATGAGCGATTAGAGGTAGCTAAGACAAATGTGTCAGTATCCTAACAAACAAAAGCAAGGTCAACTATAGAGTACAGCTATTGGGATAGTAGACTTTAGGCTTATGGGCCAAGGGAGAAAGTCATGTAGGGGACAATATTGGAGGGGAGGGTATAGCATTGTGGCACTTTACTAGCACATTGGGCGGTGGGAAGAGGGGAGGGTATAGGAAAGGTACAAGAAGGTACATCCAGGGTAGGTGTTGGGGTGGGGGGTTCAAAGCAGGTGAACCCAGGCATTTGGGGGTAGTGAATAACACAGCACAGTAGATCAGTAGACGGTGAACAGGGACTGTTGCCCTGTGGTACTGGAGGCTAGCACCTGCAGGGACAAGTGTGACAGTAGCAGCATTCTGGAGGGGAGATAGTGTTCTGAACCTCAAATTTAAAGGGGCCGAGGTGAGTGAGGCTTGTGGTGGAGAGAGGGAGCTCATTTAACCAGGCAGGAGCCCTGATCACAAAGGCTCATCTCCCCGAGGCAGTTCTCCTGAATGGGACTGCTTATGCCTGTTTAGTGACACTCCTCTAGCATGTTCAGTAGGTGCTGGGCAGAATAAGGCTTGAAGGGAGGTGGATGCAAATCCTAGGAGGGTCTTCTCCACTAGAAGACAGGAGTGGAGCATGATGTGATCGATGACATGAAGCCATTTGTCCTAATTTATAGGTTGCACATATGTGTTAGTTGGTTTGCACCAAGGACAAATCTACAAGCTTTTTTTAGGGTGTGTGGACTCTGAGTAGGCTCTTTTCTGTGTCTGCACCATATATCACATTTCCATAGTCTAGGATGGGTACTACTGTACCTGTAACTGCCAGGATCCTGGCCTCGGGTATGAGGCAGAATCTGAGTCTATAAAGGGCCCAGAGTCTCCTGTTGACTGCAGTGGTGATATTGCAGATGTGCTCATCTAGTGAGAGCTACATGGTTGGTATTATGAGAGAAAATGATCATGTTGTCCACGTATACAAGGGTCTCAGAAGTGGGGCAAGCATCAGGGAGGTAGTTCACAAGCAGGCTAAACAGGAGTGGGCCCAAATTGGAACCCTGGGAGACACTTACTGTGACTTTGCAGAAGTCAAAGATTGCACAGTTGATTTTTACTTTCTGTGATCTCCAGGACAGGTAGCTGGAGAACCAACAGACTGTGGCAGAGGACAGCCCAAGGCAAGTTAACCTGTGGAGCAGCAGCTAGTGGTCCACAAGGTCGAAGACCTTGGTCAGGTCTATAAAGATTGCCCCAACCAGGTGGCCCTGGTCAGATGCCTCATGTACATAGCCAGTGAAGTCAGTTAGTGCGGTATCAGTGCAGTGCAGCTTGCAGAATCCATGTTGTTGGTGGGAAAGAAGGTTGTCTTTATGCAAATGGTCCATAAGTTGGTTGGCAATGATTCTTTCCAGCACTTTAAGAGAGATGATAAGATCGAAATGTGTCTGTAATCTGACACCAAACCGATTGCCCCTTTATGCATTGGTGTGATCTGGTGGTTTTCCAGATAGAGGAAAAAGTGGACAGGTATAGGGACAAGTTGAACAGCTTAGTAATGGAATGGATGACCTCCAGTAGGGCGATAGAAATCAGTTTCATGTCAATGCCATTGCCTCCTATCTTGGTTTTCCCCAGGACTCATGTTATATATTTTCTTATTTCCTGATGGTTACCTGGTGAAAGTGAAAGGCTGGACAGGTCTTAGTGCTGGTAAGGTGGGTGAGTGGCCTGTGGTCGGGTTTTCCACTAAGGTGAGCATCTGATAGGGCCGGGAGCACTGTTCTGTAGTCCATGAACGCCTTGTTAAAGATATTGGTCATTGTGGCTTCATCGAGGATGACCTCATCATTGTGGTGAAGCATGGATGGAGGGGACCTATCAGTGGTTCTGATGAGGCTCTTTAGTATTTACTACCTTTGCCTATTTGTTCAGCACCCAGAGCCTGCAGGATTGGGAGCTTAAGATATAAAGTTTTACTTACTTACATGAATTCCACTTCTGAAATTTTGCTTTCATAAAGCACTAATTATGACTGCATCTAGTAAGCTGACCTCAGCTTTTCACAGCCCTGTGGTCCCATTCTGGTTATTATTCCCTTTTTTTACTGTACCTTGACAAGATGAACTCAGTGGAACTGCTGGTCCCCCAGAAATCCTCCTTATTCTTTACAATGACACACTCCTTTAAAAGGAGAACCACCTACTCCTTTCCCTGTCAGAGCTATCCTATTTTAATAGCTGAAATGTCTCCTTCTTTGTGCCCCAGTCATTGTCTGTCCCCACTAGTACTCTCTAAGCTTAGTGCCTCTATATCCTTTACTTTAATGTACATCAGACTATCAGGCTAGTCAATTTGCTAAGTAGAATACTTATATGGCCTGCTTTTCATGTCAGAACTGTTGTCCTTCTGTGTTTCATTGCTCCAGTGGGGTCTTCTAATGTTGTTCCATATAGCTAGACTGTCCTGCCCTTGGTGAATGCCTACATCAAACGCTTGCTGCTGGTGACCCGTGCACAAGCTGTCTCACTCACTAACCCCTGATCTTTAATTTAAATACCGTTACTGCTTTGTTCTTTGACATGAACAATACCACTATTTTACAACTGCAGCCTATCCTGAGTATGTGGACATTTCTTGCTCCAGAATGCCCTCTAGCTTGCCAGAAAAAAAGACCCTCTGTCTTTCAACAAAATATTAGCAAACACTAAGTTGTCTAGTTTCTGTCACTGTCATTCCTTAGTGACCACAGGACCATAGGGACATTGGAGATGATCTCTCTGGATATTCTTCCCTGTAGCAATATCCCTTATTCAACAAATGGCCACACCATGTCCCCAAAACTGGCACTCACAATTAAAATGTAGATAAAAGTAAACTTGCCCATCTAGCTGCAGCACTTGGCTATGGATCACATTTATTTTACCTGTATGACAGGCTGGCAAATGATCTTACCTACACTATAATCATGGTCACGCAATGCCCCTCCAACTCTGCTGCTACATTTACAATGAAATTCGCTATGAAGCCCCACTCATTAGCACTCTGCCCAGACCTATCCTTTCTGCCCATACACCTGTCAGGTGTATGGGTGGATAAAATGCATGGATATGGATTCCACAAAAATATCAGAACATAGATAAGGTAGCCTCTCTGATGTATTAACAGAGCAATTCAGGGATGATTTCATTAAACAGTGCAGTACTAACATAGAAGACAGTAAGAGTAAAGGAGAGAGAAAAGAGAAAAAGAAGAAGAAGAGGAAAGAGGAAGAAGAGAGAGAAGAAGAAAAAAACAGAAATCTAACTATAGCAGCAGGAGGGTTTAAATAGGACTAAAGGAGGGGACATTGAGAAAACAGAAGAGGAAGATGCAGGGACTGATGCAGTGCAGTGGGTGTGAGGCAGCAGTCTTCAGGAGGACATTCTGGATACTGTGGTGCTGCCCCATATGCAGAGTACCTCTCTGGGATAAGACCAGTTGTTGCCAAGCTGGCCGAGTACTAGCATTGCTTGCTCCCACAGAGGCCACCATATCTGCAGCCACTATCACAACGGTT
The DNA here is from genome assembly GCA_016271365.2 of Neoceratodus forsteri. NCBI lineage: Eukaryota > Metazoa > Chordata > Ceratodontiformes > Ceratodontidae > Neoceratodus > Neoceratodus forsteri. Next base: position 624,334,222 of record CM028135.1, read on the forward strand.
GTCAAAGTAGAGGGATGGTTGGACCACGGTGGTCTCAGGGAGATTGAGGGAGGGGGGTCAGAGGCACATCCCCCATTCAGTCCAACTCAGAAAGTCCTATGTTGTCCTGGAGGAACAAGAGAGTCCCACAAGTGAACCTGAGGTTGCCACCAGGGAGGATGAGCGGGTCCTCCAGAAGAGAGACTTAGGGGCCAGAGGTAGAAGATGACAGAGGCAGAAGAAGCTTCTCCTGGTGGAGGATTCAATTGTCTGGGGAATGGATTTGGGCACAGGTAGCGGGGTGGAGAGGGAGGTCAAATGCCTTCCAGGAGGCACAGCTCAGAGGGAAGGGGGCAGATCCAGAGGATAGCTACAGCAGTAGCAAGGAGGGGGCCTGGAGGTCATTGTCCATCTGGGAACAAATGACCTAGCCAGGGAAGAGGCAAGCACAGAACTGGTGCAGGAGGACTTCATGTAGTTAGGAAGTTGCCTTGGGTAGGTAGCGGGCTGCATGACATTCTCCGAGGTGCTCCCGGTCCATGGCGGGGGGGAAGCTAGGGATCTCTGAATCAGAAAATTCAACACTGGGTTGGAGGGCTGGTGTAGAGAAAAGAATTTGGGCTTCATTGTGGGCTGGGGGTCCACCTGGAGTGATGTGAGCCTGTATAAGGGCAACAACCTTCATCCGTCCAAGGAGGGGACAGCGGGTCCTCAATGATCAGTTTAAATGCTTTCTTGGCAAGCTTTAAATCTAACCAAGGGGGGGCAGATGGGAGCAGGGAGACTCAAGCAGCCCAACCTCACAGGTTGGAAAAGCAAGCAGGAAAGATCAGGAGGCTAGGTTGTTGACATATACACCTGAACTCATCATAATGGGCATGGCAGAGGAAGGAGGCAACAAAAGAAAATAAAAATGGATTTGGAAAGAGGGGACAAGAAGGCAAAAGCAGGAATAAAAGATGGACAGGCAGTGAAACATGGAAAGTCATGTATAAAGCCCGAGTCTGGGAAAAAAAAATCCCAGACCTGGTAGTCCTGATGGAGAGGCTGACCTGGACATAGTGGCAATCATTGAGACATGGTGTACTGGAAACCAGGACAATGAGGTAAGTATACCAGGTTATGCCTATTCAGGAGGGATAGGGAGGTTAAGACTAGGGGTTGCCCTTTACATCAGGGAAGGTATTAAAGTAATGGCAGTACTGGGTAGACAGGGGGAGGCTAAGGCACTGTGGTCATGCTTGAGTCAGGCAATTTTATAGCAATCACACAGGAGTGATCTACAAGCCTCCAGCATAGGGGAAGGAGGTGGATAGGGCACTAGTGGAAGAAATACACAGGATAACAGCAAAAGGGGAGGTACTGCTGCTGGGCTATTTTAATATGCCAAATGTTGGTTGGACCATGACGACAGCTGCCTCAGCCAGGAAGAGAGATATCATGGAATCCTTGCAGGGGGCAGACCTCAGACAATTAGTGCTAGAGCCCACCAGGGATGGGACAAGACAAGACAATTCCAGACCTAGTACTGAGCAATGGAGATAGAATCATGGAGTCCAGGTGGATGTATGCCTTGGGTCTGGCGACCAGCACAGAGTGTGGTTTGATATAGGTACAGTGTCCCAGTTGAGCCACACAAGGCAAGGGTCATGGATTTCAGGAGGGTGGACTTTGCTATGATGGGATATGTATCAAGAAGGCCAGGCAAAGAAGTTTGGGGGGGTTGAGGAGCAGTGGGCACACCTGAAAGAAGCCATAGTGGAGGTGACAAATCAGTGCATTAGGATGAGAAAGAAGGGAAAAAGAAGGAATAAACCACTATGATTCTCAAAGGAGGTGGCAGAGAAAGTAAGGGCTAAAAAGGCTTTAAGAAAATAGAAGGAGACAGAGAAGGAAAAGGATAGGGTGGTATACCTAAAGAGAAAGAGGGAAGCAGGGAAAGCAGTTAGGAGCACAAAGGTGCAAACAGAGAAAAGATTAGCACCGACAGTAAAGAAAGGGGACAAGGGAACAAGACATTCTATAGGTATATAAGTGAAAGAAGGAAGGCCAGGGGTGGGATTGTAAGGTTCAGAGAGGATGAAGGGGAGTATGTGGAGGGAGATCTAGAAAAAGCATCAATACTGAATAAATACTTCTGTTCACTATTCACTGAAGAGGAGGTGAGACAAGAACCACAACTAGGTATCAGAAACAGGGGGGGGGAGGTGAACACCAGTCCATTTACAGAAGACAGAGTCCTAGAAGAACTCACAAAACTGAGGGTGAACAAATCAATAGGACCAGATAGTATACACCCTGGGATATTAAAGGAACTATAGATGATGATAGCAGCACTGTGAGTTGCTCAATAAAGAAGTGGTTCCAGAGGACTCGAGGAGGGCACATGTAGTCCCTCTTCACAAGAGTGGAAGCAGGGAAGAAGCAGGAAACCATGGGCGGTCAGCCTCTCATAAGTAGTGGGCAAAATTATGGAGGTACTGCTAAGGAAAGGATTGTTGAACATTCAGAATCCAGCAGAGCACAGGATCCAAGGCAGCATGGATTCACAGCAGGAAGGTCATGTCAAACAAATCAGATAGACTTTTTCACTGAGAGTTAAAGGAGGTGTATCAGGGGGAGCAGTGTATGTCCCCTACCTCAATTTCAGCAAGGCATTAAACACCGCTCCACATAAAAGACTGGTTAACAAGTTGGGTAGCTTGTGTGTGGGCCACAAGGTGGGAAATTGGGTTAGAAACTCATTGAGGAACAGAAAGCAGAGGGTGGTGGTAATTGGGATCCAATCCAAGGAAATGAGGGGGTTGACCAGTGAGAGGCCTCAAGGATCAGTCCTGGGGCCAGTATTTTTTAATGTCTTCATTAGTGAGATTGCTGAAGGGCTGGAAGGGAAGGTTTTTCCATTTGCAGATGGGATCTGCAAAGAGTAAGCACTCAAATGGGGTCGAGAAAATGAAGAGGAAACTGAGAAAGCTGGAAAATGGTCCAAAGTGTGGCAACTAAAATTTAATGCAAAGAAGTACAAAATCATCCACCTGGGGTGCAGAAACACTGTGGAGAGTTACAGGATGGGGGAGTTGCTGACAGTTACCAGGAAGAAAGGGTTGGGAATAATCGTCTCAGATGACCTAAAGGTAGCCATACAGTGTACAAAGGCTGTGGGGAGGGCCAGTGGCATGTTGGGGTGCCAAGGATGAAGTATCACTAGCAAAAGAAAGGGAGGTGGTGATACTACTGTACAAAACACTGGTGAGACCTCATATAGAGTACAGTGTACTGTTCTGGAGGCCACATCTTGGTAAAGACACAGACAGGGTGGAGGCAGTTCTGAGAAGGGCAATTAAGATGGTACAGGGCTTGCACCAGGAGACATATGAGGGGAGATTAAAATACCTCAATATGTATACACTGGAAGAGAGGTGGAAACAGAGAGATATGATAGAAATCTTCAAGTATCTTTTTTTTTGTAATTAAACTTTATTTGATATTTAACAAAATATACACTGACAAAAAAATAAAAACACAACTTACAGTGAGAGCTTATTACAGCACAACATTAAAGATCAAATAACCTTACCAATAATTGCAATCTAGACAAGAGAATTGCCTTGCTGGATAAAGCCCCCACCAACCTATACCCACCCTCAAAGGAAACCTCCTACAACCCCTCAATCCTCCCCAAGTAGACATGAACCACCTAGCCATATGGGTACATCCAAAAGTAGGAAGATCTACAAGCAAAGAGAGGTAAAAGGTTTGGTCTTATATGAACAATCATTAATGTAAGAACCTAACTCCAAGGGAGAGACTAAGATCTGAGAACCCTTACTCTCCTCCTAGAAACAATTGATCAAAGGGTCACAGGGCCTTAAACTTAGCAAATTATGATTGGAGGCAGCAATAGCTCTTTCTGCATTTACAGTATTGAATACTTCCAGAGTCAATTCACTCAAGGAAAGCAACTTATCTTTCCAATGTCACATTATGATAAGTTCATAACACCTGCTATATAAGGCCATGTAAGCATTCTGCTTGTAAGTTCTACTCACAGAATAATTACTCAGTATGCAAATTTCCAAACTGAAAAAAAAGAGAATGTCCAAAACAGGGAGAAAACTTAGTTTTACTGGACTGCCAGAATGTCGAAACTTATGGGCATGCCCAAATCATATGTAGCATGATGTATGATGGAACAGAGTTGCATCCCTCCAGCTGTACCTCTCCACAATTCATTCACTCTTCTGGTGGATAGTGGTTCTTCTATGGAGGCACCTGCAGTGGAGACCAAGGAGGATGCTGGGAACCTTCACAAAGGAGACCCACAGGAGGGTGGCATGGGACCCCACAGGGGAAGAAAACAACTCCTGGTGGGGGACTCAATCATTGGGGGTAGAAATGGGAGAGGAAGGGAGAGGAGGTAAGGTGCCTTCCTGGTGCCACGGCTTGGGGACAGGAAGTGAATCCTCAGGATCGTGGGATGAGCTGCACGAGGAGGGAGCTGGATGTCATTGTCCACCTAGGGACAAATGACCTGGCTAGGAATGGATCAGAGCAGTGCAGAGGAGTTTGTAGAGTTGAGGAGGGCCTTGACAAGTAAGCACTCTGATGGCTTCAAGGAGGTGCTGCCTGTCTATGGCAAGGGAGATGCTACACTCCTCATCAGGGAATTCAATGAGTGGTTGAAAAACTGGTGTGGAGCTCAGGGTTCTGGCTTCATTGGGGACTGGGAGCCACTCTGAAGGACGCAGACCTATACTGGTGCAATGGTCTGCATCTGTCGGGGGAACCAGGATCCTAGGTGAGAGGTTTAAATGGTTCATTGGCAAGCATTTAAACTAGCCAAGGGGAGGCACTGAAAATCAGCAGGAAATCCCAGCCTCCCCACAAACATGGTGATTAGTGAGGTAAACGCCAAGGTAGAGAAGTTATTAGGGAGCAGAACAGAGGTAAATGTAAAAAAAGCAAAGGCAGTAAGGACAGAAATGGGGCTAAAAGGGGTAAGGCTATTAAAAAGTGGAGGGTGATGAGTACCAATGCCCATAGTCTGTGTAACAAGCTCCCTGAACTAGTGGCCTTGATAGAAAAGGGTTGCCTGGATATTGTGGCAGTCACAGAAACATGGTACACAGAGAACCATGACTGGGATGTCATCATACCAGGATACACAATCTATAGGAGGGACAGGGAGGGTAAAAGAGGAGGAGGAGTAGCTCTCTATGTAAAGGAAGGGATCAAAGCAACAGAACAAAAGAGTAAACAGGGAGCAGATGAGGCACTCTGGGTCACCCTGGAGGCAGGAAATGGTACCACAATCCACATGGGGGTTGTATACAGACCCCCATCTCAGGGGGAGGGAATGGACAAGGAAATAATAGAAGGCTTTCTTAGAATGGCAGAAAAAGGGGAGATATTGTTGATGGGGGACCTGAATATGCCAGATGTTAACTGGAGCACCTTTGCTGCAGGCACATCCAAGAGCAGGGTTGTTTTTGATGGCCTACAGGGGACATGCCTCAGACAGCTAGTATTGGAACCCACTCGGGAGGGAGCAATCTTAGACCTGGTACTCTCAAATGGGGATGGAGAAAGAATCTCAGATTTAGAAGTGGGTAGCCATCTGGGAACAAGTGACCACCAAACAGTGTGGTTCACGATAAACACAGCCATACAATCAAGCCGTACAAAAGCAAGAGTATTTGCCTTTAGGAGGGCTGACTTTAGAAAATGAGAGAGTGCCTCAGAAAAGCACTAGCAAACAGGCAAGAAGGAGGGGTGGAGGAACAATGGGGAGTAATCAAAACAGCCATCACAGAGGCAACAAGCCTTTGTGTAAAGCAAATCAATAAAACACAATGAAGGAAAAACTGCTATGGTTCTCAAAAGAGGTGGCAGGGAAGGTTAAGGAGAAAAGGACAGCATTCAGGAAATATAAGGAAACACAGAAGGAGCAGGACAGAGAACTTTATCAGTTAAAGCAAAAGAGGCTGGGAAGGCAGTCTAACAATTGTAGTGAACATTCCCTTTAGAAACGTGAAGGTAGCATCTTGGCAGTGTGCTTTTCTGCATTTAGAGATTTGATTTCACTATTTATTTTACTTTATTTTATTTATTTAGTTGTTTTTAATCATGAAAATGAAGTTACACAATTCTGCCTATTTTCACTCTTGTCCTCAGAGTTGAGACACAGCTGTTGACCATGTAAAATTGAACTAGTTTGAACTATGTCAAGCTGCTGCTATTTTTTTTTTTTGAGGTACATTTACTTTAGATAGTAAATATGTTGTGAACGTTCATAACATATATCTTTGAAAACACTTTTCTGAACCAAGTACTGTACCTTTGGACTTGCTGAAAAATAAGGATAATTTAATTCTACCTTATCAAAGCTTGAACAACTGAATGATTATTTATTTACTTTTCTATTTTACATTCTCATCAAATTAGTCACAGGATGGTCCCATGAGATGTATTATCTCATTTTCATGGTGGTCCCTTGAGACAGCAGGGTGAAGTACAACAGGATACAGTAGTGCTCATTCCAAAAGGATTCATAACTGCCAGTTATTTACAGTACAAACAAGTTCATGTCAGTACTGCAGAACACTTTGTCATACTATAGATAAGGGATGATAATCACTGATATTGTGGCTTACCCTTGATAAAAGGGCTGATAGTAGTAGAAATTATAGTTTTAAGGATGCATAAATGAGTTACTACTGATACAATACGCACTTAAATTCTACCACAGAGAAGTGGAAGGCAGTCACATGGGGCCACATGGTCTTCTTTTTCCTTTCAGACCATAGTATAAACATGAGTATAAACACAGGCACTACTAAAAGTTGAAAGGGAGGTTGGTACATGCCTGGGTTTGCAACCCAGTAAATATCTTGGAGGTGGATGATTTAGGTTGGTGGGTAACTACACAGATTTTTGAGCTGATTGTGCAGCAGGCTCTGGGATGCAGAAAGATTAGGGGTCTGAATTACAATGGTTATGTCTCACATATCTGTTTACGTTGTTTAGTGAAGTCATAAGAACATTTGATCAGGGTCCCATTGACATTCTTTACCAAAACATTAAAAATGGTTTTTAGATAGTGCTTTATAGAAAGATTATGCAGACAGTTAGTATGCATGTTATGCTGGACAACATATTCAGATAGGTGAAGGATTTACTTAAAAGGCAAAGACACAGAATATGCTTTAAGAGGGCCCCACTTCTATTGATAATTGCTTTTGAGTGGAGTTCCAGAGAATTTATAAGGGACTGGCTGTCCACACCTTTACCATAAATTACTTTGAAGAAGGGTAATAAAGCTGAATGGCTACATTTCCAAATCACACTATCACTGGGGACAGAAAATACAAGGAAGAGGGAATGCTGATACAGAAGAAATTAGGCCAACCCAATATGGACAGGTGCAGCCATGCTCTAAGGAATGAGTCATACAGGGGCCACATATTGAAAGGTGTTTCATTAGCAATACATAGAGCCATTGGCCAATGCCAGCTATGTTTCCTCTTGTGTTTTATTGTAGATTTATACAATAGTTCAATTGTTCATCTTAGTAGTTCTGTAAGTGATGAAGAAACGCATCCCCTCTGCAGGAAAGCAATCCAAATTCTTAAAGTGATACATTAAATAGAAGAGAGCAACTAAGCAGGGGAGAATATGGTCAAAACAAGTTTGGGAAAGGGAAAAAGATACCATTACACCCCAAAAGAAGAAACACACCACGTAAAAGAATGAGTAAGGATGACTACCTTGAAAATGTGACAGTTAGCTATAAAACATAGTGCTGTTTATTGATTGGTGGCCAGTTATTTGAAATTAAATTGGTCTGAAAATTAAATCTTTCAATGTGTGGGGGCACAGCCATCATTTATCTTTGGAACATTTGATTGATTAGAATCTCAGGAATATTACATGTTCACTTTTTAGATAATTAACCAGATCACCTTTTATCAATGTCCAGTAGACTGATCCTGGCAGATTTTTCTGTCCCATCAATTGCAGTGGGCTTTCAGTAGACTTATGGGGTCATCAGTAAAAAAATGTCACACTGCTGAACATCTCACTGACTTTTTAGCTACATGAGTGGACTGTTAGGTTTCTTTGGGAGCAATAGGGTAGTTACTGTTAGATTATTTTTCTTCTGCAACCACAGAATGACATGACTGGGCTGGATGCACTCACAGGGCAGTGCTGACAGCAGAACATGCAGGTTTACTGTGAAGGTGATCATCTGGAGTGGGCCTGGTCTTTATATTTCCCTGACTGAACAGCTTGCTTTTCTGTTTTTCTCTTTTTATGTGGACATCTCCTTCCACCATGGACTCCACTCCTTGGTATCACAGTCATCATCAGAACTCGTCAGTGCTACTGGAAGCCCACTAGCATACTCCTTTGATTTAGTCTATTTTCTTGCTTCCTCATCACCTGTGTCTCCTCCCAACATCTTTATCCCCTTCCTCATTCTCCTGAGTTTCAGTTCCACATAATTTTTAAGCTATCCACTGCCCTTGTGCAACCTGCTCCTTGTACTTTAACTTCATCATCTTTCACCATTTTGCTTTCAAGTCCACCCTGTTCTGACATCTCAACATACTGTATGTATCTTCCTCACAAGCATTCTCATTCACTAAAAGTTGCTTTAGTGATTATGCTACTGGCTTGCTTTTATTGAATTGTAGGGCTGGTATACTTCACCTCACCATAAACAATTTAACTTTTTGACAAGATAAGAGTAACACTGTATTAGTGCCAAACCCAGATTCACTCTCCATTTCCTCACCCAGTTCCTAAGCAGCAAAACTTTGTATGATGCTGATATTGCTGCTGATGGCTAATTTGGGGACAGGGGCACAGGAGTCATCATAGGGTGCCTCAAGGCAGAAAGTCAGCTGTCCATACACATGGTGCAGAGGTGGATGTGGTGGTGTCACTGACACTGGCAGCTGGTGTTGTGTTGTTCATGAAAGATGAACCATGGAAAGGCTTTCCTTTACTGATATGAATGGGTCTCTTATATTCCCACAGGTAAGGAACCTCGGGGTACTCTTTAATCAATCAATCTTTATTTATTTACCAGGTGAAATGCCATTGAGCGAACTCATTTACAAGGTGGACCTGGGCAGGTACACAAATAACACATAACAGTGAGTACAATTTTGTCAATGAATAGGGCAAATTGGAGTGAGCAGAGGGAACATATGGCACATATCATTTATACAACAATAGATACAATTTGGTCAATGTACAAGGAAACAAAGAAGTGCATACCAAAATTACATGATAGTCACAGAATATATGATGGTCAGACCTGGGTACAACAGTAGATACAATTTGGCCAAAGTACAGGAACAATGAGATGCATACCATAAAACAGGTTGGGATAAACAACAAATGAAGGTCAGAGATGGGTAAAACAGTATGTAATAGAGGAATGGTGAGAGACCCTTGTACTTATGGTTTGCTCAGGTTGCTTTATCATATGCACAGGATGGCAGGGACTGGCTAGGAAAGCTTCTGCTTGCAATAGGCATGAGACCCTATTCCTGTTGTCTTCACCCCTTGCCTTACTTCCAAGGTCCTCTTGTATCGGTCTCATACATACTTGAATCCTATAATTACTTTGGCACCCATAACCTCAGCTGATAGCCAATTCAAGGTCACCACCCTGTCCATCAAGAAGTTTTCCTCACATTTCTTCTGAGCCCCCCAGCATCAAAACATGACCCCTTGTCCTCAGGCTTTTTTGTATGGAAAATGCTACCTTCCTGTACCTTATTAATACCTGTTAAGTATTTTCTGTTATGTATTTGAATGTTTCTATCATATCCTCACTTTCCTTCCTTTCCCATAGAAAGTACATATTTAGTTCTCTCATATGGCTTTTGATGCATTCCTGAATGACATCCATACATTCCTTAACAAAACTGACAGCTGAGGTTTCTCTGCAGTGCCCAACCGACAAACTTCTTTGTTCATTGTTCTATGACATCTAAAAATTGTTGCCCCATCTGACTCCTAGTCACTGGTTTGGTTGAAGTCACCCTCACCCATTAACACTGTTTCTCAGTCCTGCTGCTTTCCCTATCTCCCTCTCCTGAACTAGATCCAAACTATTTCTTCTGGTGGCCTGCACACTACCCTTACCCTGTAGTGATATTGCAAAAATGACATTTACACAAGTATGCCATGTATTCAGATTTAAATATGGATGTTCACTGTTTCAATATTTTAGTGACCATTCTTTTTTCCAAAAAACGAGGTGCAAGCTGTTCTAATTTGAGATGGGCAAGACTGGGGAATCACCATGTGAAGTACATAACCACGTGTCCCTAACTTTGCATTGTTGGAGTGCACATCTCACGTAGAGTTTACCTGGTGAAGTCTCCTTCATTGCCCAGTGAAACTAGGTATAGTGGTACTTCACCAGCAAAAGTGTTTGCAAAGTGTGACTGTGTAGTTTCCACCAGATGAAGTAGTACTTCACCTGTGAAATTGATGCAGTGTTTTTTTTTTTGCATTTAAGGTACCCCTTACCCTCTGTGAAAACCGCCCCCTCAAGTCACGAAGAGCTTTAAAATCCTGCCTCCTACCCTGCCACCCTCTATGACGTTCCTTCCTGCACCCCCCCACATTGACAGAAAAATCCCAGTACCTGGTCAATATGTCACATGGATTATAGTGCTGTATAACCCACACAGCAAAAATAGCATCTGACAGAATAGCTGCAGTGATAGTGTAGCACAAGTAAATTGCCCCTATCCCTGTAGCTGTCATCACTCAGGAAGAAGAGGACAATATGCAAGCTCTGTGCTGCTTTGCTGAGCTGCTGCCATGTTGCAGAGGTTAGGGCCATAAGCAGCGAAGTGCAGTAGAATGTCCTGAATACCAGCGTTCTATTCCCGGTCCTTGGTCTTTTGTGTTTTTTTGTCCCCCTCTCCTGAGTTTTATTTTTCATTTATTCTCCCCCCAACATGAACTTTTGCCCCCAACCCCCACAAATACATTCCTCATAGTTCCTCCCATCCCGAGTTACCACCCTCATGGAGGTGATTAGTTTTAGTTCGGGGTGGGGTGCTGAAAGAAGTCCTCCAAAAGGGAGTGCGGGGAGCCCTGCAAACACTTATTGCAGCTAGTTTTTTTTTAGCCATGGTAGTGTTTGGTGTTTTCCTGATCACTACCATTGGCTTTGCTGTTTTTCGTGTGTGGTTTTTGACCGCGTTATTTTTGTTTTCGTTGTTAATGGCCCAGTGCCCAAAGTCCCTTATAAATATATACAAAGAAACATAAAAACATACTGTAGAATGTGTCAACAGAAAATGACTAGTCTGCCAATCCAGTCTGCCCTATCTTTCCTGCCACCTATTACACCCTGGACCATATTTGGTCACAGGTGTCCCTTCCTCCTGCCTTTGCTCTACCTATGAGGCCCATTTGCCTATCCCATGCATGAATGAAGCTCCCCACTGTCTTTGCCTCCACCTCCTGTTCTGGAAGGCTGTTCCAGGTGCCCATCACCCTTTCTGTGAAGAAGTATTTCCTCACATGCCTCTTAAACTTCCCCCTTCAAGCTTCATAGCATACCCCTGTGTTTTGGTGCTCCTCTTCCTGTGAAAGAGACTCCCCTCCTGCACCTTGTCACCAATGTGAGGTACTTATAATTCTCAATCATGTCCTCTCTCCCTCTCCTCTCCTCCAGAGATTACAATATTGAGCTCCTGCAGATTCTCTTCATATGGATTCGTGTGCAAACCCTGCAAACATTGGTAGCTGTACTCTGGACAACTTTCTCCTCCTTGTAAATGTCTTTGCGGAGGTACGGCCTCCATAAGTGTACACAGTACAGGTGGGGTCTCACTACTGAGAGATACAGTGGCAACACCACTTCCTTTCTCCTGCAAGAAATCCCCCTCCCCATGCATACCAGCATCCAGTTAGCCTTGCCTAATGCCTTGTTGCACTGCCCTGCCACCTTCTGCTTCTGCTCCTGAATTCTTCAGTAATTGGCACCTTTCCTTGGAAAAGTCCTCACTTGTTGCTCCTGAGCAGTAGCGTCCTGATTGACTGCCCGACGGACTGGCTTTTTGCTCTCCCAATACCGGACTCAACTCTTAGATATTAAGCCAGTGAATTAATTTGGGCTGCCTCCATTCTGGTACTGGCAAAGAAATATATTTGTTTTTATTCTTCCTTCTACAGTGCTGCTGAAACCCTACACTTACGGGGATCCAGTCTCCCTGCAAGTGCCAATTTTCAGTTTCAGTGCACCAAGTTGTTTCACACAGCTTCCCCTCTGCAGATTTTCCCTGTGCTACTGCTTACAGTCATTTTTATGTTGGCTCGTGCTTGCACAGCCAACATCTAGCACTAGTAGCAGATTAGGAGGCATGGTCACTGTTGGTCAAATGCAGGGCATGCATCAGTAGGAGCGTCCCTCATTCCCCAATCAGCCAGCAGTAGACGCTGACCTCACGCATCCCTAATGTGGCCACCAGAACAAAGAAAAGGTCCGCTGCAATGAGAGTGAAGCTCTCATGCAGTGGGACCACAACACGTCTCCCGACTTGCAGGCAACATGGCGGCAGTGACTACCACCACCGCCTGTCAAAATGCCGGTGGGGGGAGCCCACTCCCCATCAGCAGACCCCCTCCCATTCAACAGACCCTCCTCCCACATAAAATGTATGCCGAGGGGGTGCCCAATCCCCCTGGGTATCATGCACCTCCCAACTGTCTTTTGCCAATCAGGGGCCCAATCCCCATCAACTTTAATCCTGTTCATTTTGCTGACGGGGGAGCCCACTCCCCGTCGGCATAATGTCACTGCCCCCCCCCCACTTTTGTTGTGTGTTGATGGGGGTACCCAGTCCCCTGTTGACTACAGCATTCCTCAAAATAAACACTTAGGTGGCATGTTGGCAGCCCACCCCAGCATGCCAAATTACCCGAAAAAGGAAAACCGTCCTGTGAATTTATTTTTATTTTTAACCTTATGAAAGAAGAAAATCAGTCACAGTCTCCCTGCCCTTCCCGCAACCAGCACACACACACACACACACATTGTAAAACCTGCTTCCCACACCCCCCACCCCATACTTATTCGAGTTCGGCACGGCGATCTTCGTGGACCGAAACATGTCTGCACTCTTCAAAACCGACCGTGAACTGAGGAAGTGCTGGTAAGCTGTATAATGGCATAAATAGGGTATTTTCAACTTTGATGCATATTTCAGCCATTTTTTGGAATGTGTGCACCAAGTTTTCAGCATGGGGTTTTTGGGACCCCTCCTCATGAATTCAGTCACTGTCATTGCGTTATTATGCCCTGAAAGGTGATTTCATGGCACTGCACAGAATCACCTTTCAGGACTGCCTAACTAAACGACAGTGCCACTGTTTATGAGGGGGGTTCTCAAAAAGCCTCTGTTGCAAATTTGGTGAAAAATTCCCCAAAATGGGTGTTTTGTGAGCATGCATTGTGCTGTTTCCACACACGCTTGTAACTTTCTGAATTTGTAATATTTTCCCTCCAGATTTTCAAAATTGGCATTTTGCCACACCTCCTTATAAACACTACAGCTGTCATTTTAAATATCCTGGCCAAAATGTATTTTCGCATGTCTGGTGCAGAATAGAGCGGTCACTGTGTGAAATCAGTTTTCGAGACAGTTTGAGGAAATGACAGTGACACTGTTCATGAACAGAGGTCCTAAAATGCCTTTCTTGAAAATTTGGTACCGAAAGTCCATAAAATGAGTGCATTACAAGCCTGCATTGTGCAGTTTCCATGCCCCTTGTAACTTCACAAATTTGCAATATTTTCATGCCAGATTTTCAACACTGCCATTTTTTCACACCTCCTTATCAACAATACAGTTGTCATTTTTCACAGCCTGTCAAAAATGTGTTTCCACACCTGTGGTGCACAATGGCGTGGTTGCTGTGGGAAATCAACTTTTGGGAATGATTAACAAAATCACAGCACCATTGTTCATGAGGGGAGGTCCCAAAATGCCTATGTTGAAAATGTGGCTAAAAAACTCCCAACAATAATTGGGTTACAGACATGTGCTGCACAGTTTCTATGCATGCTCATGACTACACCAATTTTTCATATTTTCACTCCAGATTTTCAACGCTGACATTTTTTTATGCCTCCTCATGAACAATACAAATGTCATTTTCCAAATCCTGCCCAAAATGTGTTTTCGTCCCTGAGTCGCCAAATGGCATAGCTGCTGTGCAAAACCACCTTTCAGCTAACAAACTGATAGTGCCGCTTTTCATGAGGTGGGCTCACAAACAGCCCATGTTGAAAATTTGGAGTGAAAATACCAACACACGCCTACGGTGTTAGGGTTTCCAACTGTAGCGCCCCAGCCTGTAGAGACCGACAGGAATCAGGGGTGTGACTTGGCATCATTGGTTGTAATGCTCATGCCATTCCCCCACCCCCCACCCTGCAGCCAGTGACAGGCATCATGGTGTGCCTTGCACTGTTTGGCTACAAAATTCACCCCATTCTCCTATACTGCACCCACCTCAGCGTATTTCCTTATAGAATAGGGTAAGTATAATGCTCAAAGACCCCAAAGCACATCATAACACTTGTCAGTGTCTACAGGGTAGGGCGATGTACAATGGTATGAGCATTATAGTTGATGACCCAAAGGCACACCCCAATGCCTGTCGGTCTCTACACAGTGGTGGTGGGGTTGGCATCACTTCAATACTTCACTGCTATTCCTATTATGTGTCTCTAACTCCTGCACTACCAATGCCAATGCCAGCGAGACAACATTTGGCATTGACAAATGCTTGTTTGTATTGTGTTAAACCTGCTACCTCGGTCCCTGCGTCTAAGTTTATTAGAGTACAGGATTTAGAGTTCAGGATTTCTTTGCTGAAAGTCTCCATAGCCTACTGATTTGTTGTATTTCAATCCAGTGCAGCTACCAATTTAATTTCTCCCTTAGTTTTGTCCCCAGGCTGTGACCTCCTTGTTTTAAAAATCTCAGTTACAGAGCTGGCACCTAGCTCTCTGCTTCCCACCACCTGGTTTGGCCCTATTTTATTAAATTGCAGCTGTTTTGTCTGTGTGCTAATTTTATTTTCACTCCCACCACTTCAGAATGCTATTAATCCCTGTCCTGTACCTCTTTCAACAGGCATCCTTGTAGGCCACTGGGCTACCTACCGCCATCCACAGTTCACCTTCTGCACACCTGGGCACCACTCTTCACTCCTCTCAGCATTAAGGAGCCTGCTGCCAATGGCCCCCTGGAAACAAGCATCAGGCGTGGCCTATATATGGCCCTGGCCTCCACTGCTGCTGCTTCTGCTGCAAAATTTTTCAGCCAACCCCCCTCCCCGGCCACCTTTAAATACACCTTAGCTCCTCTCTCCCCTACCCATCCTGCCCCCATTGGCTCCCAGCACTAGAGGTCTGGAGCTTAAAACTATCCAATTCCAGATCCCCCTTTGTTGATCTCCCTCTCTCACTTCAAGCTTCCTCACTGGTCTGCTGTTCTCATCCACCACTTCTCACACAAAAGTGTCCTAGACCTGTGTTTTGGACTCCAAATTTTTAACCTCCTCTCCACCAACGTTCACTGTCACCATGAACCTGCCCCAGCTCACACTGTTTGTGATCTCCCAAGCATGTGCCCTGGTGCTGATGGATGTATGTGCCTCAGCACCGGCCCAGGACCAAATGTATTTTGCCTACCTCTTGGAATCCTGCTCCCCCCCTAGTACACCCTACATGCCTCCCCTTGTAGGAACTCTCCTACCCAGGTCACGTCACCCTCTCCTTCCTCTTAAACATGGAACGCTGCTTACTTGGTCACTACCTGGCCTCCATATCCTGCTTTATTGTCATTCCCTCCTGCACCTGTATCCTATTCCTATCCCTCCTACTCCATTCAGAAGACATTGAGAGCAACCCCGGACCCCCTAATTCCCACAATGCCCCCTCCAACAACACCTGGACAAATGCCCAGAGCTAAAAATCACCCATATAAACATATGCAGTCACACCTCCAAATACCAGAACCTGGAAGCATGGGTTGAGCTACACAAACCCCATGTACTGGGACTCTCTGAGACATGGCTAAAACCTCATATTACTAATAACACCTACCAACAACCTGGGTACTCCTCCAACCACCTGGATAGACCAGGCAGAAAAAAGGGGTTGGTGGAGTAGCCCTGTTCATCAAGGAGCCCCTCTCAGCCAACATAGTTATCCACTCTGACTGAACCTCTACCAGTGAATGGCTCCTCACTGAACTCACCCTGGGAATGAGCAAAAAACTCTACATCGAATGCTGCTACAATCCCCCTACAGCTGGAACCAAGGGTCTAAACAGCTTCCTCTCTGGCCTGGGCTCCATATCCCCACACAGAGACTCAATTCTCTTGGGTGATCTCAATCTAAACTGGCTCAGTTCCCACCAGCCTGACTATGCCTCCCTCCTAAAATAATACAACCTGACCCAAACTATTAACCTGCCCACAAGGCAGAACCCTCAAAAGGGCACACAGACAGTCCTGGATTGGATTGTAACTAACTGGGAGGACTGTGTCCTGCATGCTGGTACCATGGCTGACTCCATTAGCGATCACTTCCCTACGTACCTTCTCTGATCATCCAAACTTAAATGGCCCCTGCCCAAATACCTGTCTTTCCATAATTTCAGAAGCCCAAACACCCCCGTCCTTCTCTCTGAGGCATGGCCACTGGACTGGTCTGCCATTTTCTCAGAATCAAATGTGACCCAGGCAGCATCCATGCTCACTCAAGCTCTCCTGACTCTACAGGACAAGCATTTTCCAGTCACCACCAAAAGGGTGAGAGGTGGCTACTCGCAATGTGTCATGAAAGACCTTCTTACCTTCATGAAAGACAGGAACCATGCCTGGTCAAACTATAAAGCATCCCCATCCCCTACCCTACGGGTTGGTTACTGGCATTGGAGGAACCTTTGCAAACACCTGGCCAAAGCTCTCAAACACACACATTGTTGCAATCTCCAGCAAACTAACCCTGGGGACCCTAAACAATTCTGGGCATCCATTGGCTTGCTACGAAACCCTCCCTCCAGTAAGCCTGTCCCACAGCTACATACTACTGCTGGCCTCATTACTGATCCCCAAGAAGTGGTCAGGGTCCTCAATGACAAATCTTCCGACCTCACTATGTACCTGAGCAAACTCCCAAATGACCTGCAAAAAAACCCTGTCCCTCTGCACACCCCCATGACATCACCCGCTGGGTCTACCTCTCAACCTCCACAACCCCACTTTTTCTTCAAAATACTCTCACACACTGACATAGCTAAACTCCTAAAGAGCCTCCCAAACCATGGCTCCCCTGGAGCAGATGGATTATCTCCTGTCTTCCTTAGACTTATCTCGCCTGCCATTGTTGCCCCCCTAAAGTTAATTTTCAACCTCGCCCTGACCACTTCCTCCATGCCCGATAAATGGAAAACCATGAGGTCATTCCCATTCATAAAGCCGGGGACCCACAATCCACAGACAACTATCGCCCGATATCCATCTTTCCTCACCCAAGCAATCTACTGGAAAAAGCCATCCACCACCAGCTTGCTGACTACGTAGGTAAATATGACCTACTATGTTGCCTACAACACAGATTCTGCAAGAATCACTCCACCACCACTGCCCTCGCACTCCTAATTGACCACATCCTCACAAACATGGACCGTGGAAATGCAATTGGCACAGTCTTCGTTGACCTCTCCAGAGCCTTCCACCTGGTCAACCACTCGCTCCTCCCCTCCAAATTGCATCACCATGGCTGCTCTCTAGAGGTCATCATCTGGTTTGGAAGCTACCTTACAGGGTGCACCCAGTTTGTGTGCATTGGCCCAGCCCACTTGCCCACTCTGCCTGTCTCTACTGGGGTCCCCCAAGGCTCTATCCTGGGATCCCTCCTTTTCTTCTTGTTCATTAACTCCCTTCCAGCGGATAGTCTCAACTGTCACTCAATCCTTTACGCCGACAACCTCATGCTCTTCTCCAGTGGAAAGTCTCCTACCCTCATCTCTGCAGCCATCTCACAACTGGTTCTCTGACAACCTCCTTCTGGTCAATGCCAAAAACACAAAAGCAATGTTGTTCAGATCTAAGCCCTCCCTAACAAAATGCAAATCTAACCCACCCCTAATCATCACATTCCCTGATGGCCGTGCCCTAGACGACGTCAAACATTTCAAATATCTAGGAGTTCTGCTTGACCCCTCCCTTTCCTTTACAGAGTATATAAGCTCCCTGGTTCTAAGATTTCACCAAAAACTAGGAGCTGCCTACAGATACCGGCAATATCTCACCCCTGAGGTCTGCTGTTCCATCATCCAGGGAAACCTGCTATCTATCCTAGACTACTGCTCTCTCATCTACTCCAGGACCTCCGCATCCAGAATGGCAAAACTATCATTAGCATTCAACAGTGCCTGCCACTTCTCCCTGCTGGACCCTTTCTCCACACACCACTGTGCACTCTACACTACACTGGGGTGACTCCCACTACAAGACCACTTTGACCTTGCACTGTACAGTTTTATTGATTCTGCCATCCATATTGGCCAGAAATCCCCTCTTGCTGCCCTTCTCACCATCCAAACCTCACATCGCTGACTATGCTCCTCCAATATCCCTTCCCTGAAAATCCCCAGGGTAGCCACGAACATGGGCACTAGAGCTCTATCTATAGCAGCCCTCCACACTATGAAACAAGCTGCCAACTGAATTGTACACCATAAACACTCACCACCACTTCAAGACTCACCTCAAAGACTGACTCCTATTGGAATCCACCTGCCACTGCTTTGAGGACTAGCCCCCCTTCCCATAGGTTCCAAGGGTAGGGACAAATAGGTTCTCTTATTTACTGAAACTGTACCACCATGAGCCTTACTTTGCTTTATTATTTGTCGTCCCTCAACTACTGCCACCATGTATTACCAATTATAACAACTGTAACCTTACACTATGTATTATCTGCTCTTGTTATGTTCTTGTTATTCAGATGTTTCTACTCTGTGCTGCCTTACGTGGCCCGGGTCATGCCAGAAAATGGTCCCTGGGATCAGTGCACCTACCCCGGTTAACAAAGTCATAAATAAATAAAATAAAAAATAAAGTTAATCAGATATGATTACCCCAAGGTCCCTCTCTTGCTTGTTGACTAGAAGTTCCCTCATCATATATTGTACACCACCCCAGTTTGTTCCATCACAGTTCTATGAATTTGCACTTTTTGGAATTGAAAGCCAGTTGCCCCACCCTAGACCTCTCCTCGAGTTTCCTCAGATCCCTTTACATTCTCTTCACCCTCTCATGGGTGTTTTTCCTGTTGCAGATTTTAGTGCCAATCTGCAAAGAGGAACACCTTCTCTTCCAGTTCCTCAGAAATGTCACTTGTGACAACATTGAAGAGGAGAGGACCCAGTACCAATCCATGTGGTACTCCACTGGTATCTCCCCCTTACCCTCAGTGATTGACATTTACCGCTGCCCTCTGCCTCCTATCAACCAGTCTGATATCTATCTGACTACCTTCTCTCTCACCTTCAGGTTGCTAAAGTTGTTTATCAGTCTCCTGTGCTGTACAGTGTCAAAGGCCTTACTGAGGAACAGATAGACCACATTCACTTCCCCCAATCAACCTCAATTGTAAACAGTCAAAGAAATCTATGTCTTTTTTTGACATGACCTTCCCACTGTAAAGCTGTGCTGCCAGTTGTCCTGCAGCCCATTTGCCACCATGTACTCCATCAGTCTCTTCTTCAGCAGGGTTTCCAATAATTTCCCCACCTCTGATGTGAGACTTAGTGGTTTGTGATTGCTAGACTTCTTCCTGCTTCAACTCTTGTGCAGAGGGACCACATAAGCCCTCCTTCAGTTCTCTAGAACCACCCCCATCTCAAATGAGGTGCTGAAAAGTGTTGCCAGAGCAGCGGCTAGTACAGTGCTCATTTCTTTTAGTACCCTTGGGTGGATCCCATCTAGTCCCATCACCTTGTTTTCCTTATAAGGCTTCCAATCATCAGCTGACTCTTTCTTCTGAAAACTGACTTGTGTCCACCCCCCCTCTCTCTACTGCCTGCTGGTGTGTGCTTGTCTGTCCCCTCCTTCCTCCACTGTGAAAGCCGTGCAGAAGTACTCTTTTAAAATGTTTGCTTTTTCTTTGATCATCTGCATAGTTTCACCCTGGTCTCCTTATCCTCACTTTCTCTCCCCTTGTCATCCTCTTTTCACTCACGTACCTGAAGAAATTCGTATCCTCTTTTTTGCTTCCTTGCTATCCTTTCTTCTGTTTCAGCCTTTGCTGCCCTCACTCTCCTCCCTTCTTTTGAAAATCTAGATATGCCTCCCTGTCCTCCTCCAAATGGGTCCTCTTGTGCTTCCTAAAAGCTGTTTTATTTTCTCTCTTACCGCATGTTCTACCTCCCAAGAGAACCATAGCGGTCTCTTCCTCCTCTTATCTTTGTTTGTCTCTTTCAAACAGCTTGCTGTTGCCTTGGGTATTCCCTTATTTATCTTTTTCAATTGTGAGTCCACTCTAACCCCCTGCCATCCCCCCACTTCAAGGTATTTCCTATGGCAGTCTCCCATTTCTTTAAAATTCACTCTTCTGAAGTCTAGAGCCCCTGTACTAGTGTGGTTCTTGCCCTGTCCAATCTGTATGCTAAACCACACCTTACAATGATTGCTTGTACATAGGGAGTTACTCACTGTGACATTTACAATGCTGTCCTTGTCTGTAAGCATAAGATCCAGCACTGTCCTGTCTCTAGTGGGTTCTATAACAAGTTGCTTAAGAAATGCCACTTGCAGGGAGTCTAAAATGGCTCTCCTTCTAGTTGTAGCTGCTGTTAGAATGCTCTAGTTTACCTCTGGCAGATTAAAGTCCCCAGTGATCAGTACTTCCCCTTTGCCTGCCATTTTGCCTATAGCCTCCCCTCAAACCCCATCTAACTCATCTCTCTGTTGGCTGTCTGCAAACAACCCCTACACAGCTAAAGACCCAGACCCAGTCTGCATGTCAACCCAAAGAACCTTCTGCCTTTACTTATCCCCACTGTCTACTTGCAACTCCATGGGCTTTACACCTTCCTTCACATGCAAAGTACCCCCCCTTCCTCCCTGCCCTATCCTTTCAAAACATGGCGAAACCCAGAATGGGCATAAACCAGATGCGCTAATCAATACAGCACAATTCTGTTATGGCCACTAGATGCAGGTCTGCCTCCACAGTGGTTGCCTTAAGGTAAGGAATCCTTACAGTATGTTGGTGCACATGGCTCTCCACTCCATTTGTCCCTGCCTGCCTGTACTTCTTCCCCTCTCCTGAGTCTATCCTTCATTCTTCCCTTGTTCCTGGTTCTGCCCTCCCCCCACATACTGCTCCTTGGTCCACCCTTCTTAATTCTTCTCTCAGCCTTAGAACCACCTCCCGACCCTACATCCCCTCCTTATCCCAGGGTCTCGCTACACAGGGAATTTTCTTCTTGGATGTCTCTTCTCTGATGTTCAGTTTTCTGGAGCAGGGTATTTTCATGAACCTACACTTGAGGGGTGGGTCCACTGAGTACACAGGGCCCACCCAAGTGCAATCCATGACAGGGAGGGGGAAACAGGGGATACCATCTTCGAGTCCATTTATAGTGCTCGATGGCTTCACAACTGAACACTCACCATGAAGTCCTGTGGTCCCCTCTTTACTCTGAATCAGGGTACAATACCAGTCTTGAGTCTTGTAGCCAAGTGAGAACACTTTCTCTGTTGTTATTCAGAGGTGGAAAATCAAGGTGTTACAATCTCTTTTGGGTAGTGTTGTAACCCTGATTCTGCCTTCTCCCATGGGTGTGCAATAACCTGGTTCAAATTCCCACAGACCTTTTTTTGAGACTTTCATATTCTCCCTACCTTTTATCCAGGTTTTCTCTGTTAAAGATCCATATTCAGTTTGGTAACCTATGGTGAAATCCCTTTGTCAATAACAGTTTAGTCACAGATTATTGATAAACATCCCCAAATCACACACACTGTAGAAACATCTCGCTCCGGCAGATTTTTTAAAAATAAATGTTTTTTACTAAAATGCTTAATTAAGAATCATAGTTACAACTAAAAGATGCACTAATTTTGTCAGAGAATAACAGAAACAAAAGTGGAAAATATGCCAAAAATATGACAGTTATCTAAAGTTCTACCTTAGTTTGTAGTGAATTGAAGTCCTTAAAGAGTAAGTGCAGTCTGTAGTTCTTTGTCTTTGTGAAGTGGCAGTTTTGCTTCTCTTGTAGTCAGTAGGGAGTCCAGATGAAATGTGTGCTACATGTCCTGAGGGCTTTAAATGCATTCTGTAGCTTGCAGTGTCAGCAGTTATCCAAGTTCTAAAGAAACTGGTCTATTTACCTATCAGGTAGTCAGAGCAACTACTCCATTTGACCAGGAGATGTCACTGTTCTGCTGTTTCCAAAATTCCAAGAATATTAAAAATCAAATCCAGACACATATAATTAACATGGATGTGACATTCAAAGTTTAAGCCTTTTGAAGTCCCCTGTAGACAATTTGTACCCGTAAGACCAAATTCACATTAGCCTGTCAGTATGGCCATTTGCTATTCAAATCCTGGCTAAAACATCCTGGGATCTGAACTGACTTCCTTCAATTACATTACAAGGAAGATCCTGTAAGGGTTATGACTATATGAGCTGATTTTATTACCTCTGGGTCAGCTAGTCAGGAAATATAATTAGCTTCTTGCCAAGCAAGCCATTTTGCAGGTTACAGGACTGTCCGCCATTAAAAAAAATATCCCTTCTCTTCACATTGGCATTTATCATGTGGCATTTTTAAATATGTACAAGAATATAACAAAACATGACACCAAACATCTGCCTATCTAACTGGCAGGGGAAAAGCTTACAACATCACTCCTTCCTAGACTGAATTTGTGGGAATCCATCCCTATGCATGGTATGATTTTCACAAATTCTGTTAACTGCTCTAACTGGCAAGATAGGCCATCTGTGTTTACACTGGCTGACCCTGCTCTATGCATATTGGTCATATTGTAGGCCTGTAGTGCAATACTCCATCTTAAGAGATGACCATTTGTCTTACCCATCTGATTCAACCACACCAAGGGGTTGTGATCGGTCTATACCTCAAAGCATCTCCTGTAAAGGTACGACTATAATTTCTTCAGGGCTCACACCAGTGCAAGGCATTCATTTTCAACTGGAGAATGAGCCTGTTCTGGTGGAAGTAATGTCTTACTCATGTACACTATTGGGTGATCCTTTCCCTGATTAGATGTCTGTCTGAGGACTGCTCCAATCCCCACATCTGAGGTGTCTGTCTGGAGTACAAATTGATTAGAGTAATCTGGAATAGCCAACACAGGGGCATTGCACAGTACCTCCTTTAATCATATGAAGGCTCATTCACAGGCTGGCTCCCAGTTTACTTTTTTGTGTATTCTTTTCTTTAACAGGCCAGATAGTGGAGCTGCCAGGATACTGTAATTTGGAACAAACTTTCAGTAGTACCCTGCAGTCCCTAAGAAGCTCCCACTGTGCTTCTGGGTTTTAGGTTTAGGCCACACCTCTATTGCTTAAGTCTTTGCTTTATTAGGGCAAAGCTGCTCCCACCACACTACATGGCCTAGGTATGGCACCTCCACCATAGCCACTTGGCACTTTTCAGTCTTGATAGTGAGCCCTGCCCCCTGTATCCTGCCTAACACTTCCTTCAGATGGGATAGGTGTTCCTTTCAGCTGATATTGAAGATGACAATATCATCCAGATAAGCCACTGCAACTTTTCAGTACCATATAACACCTGGCTGACCATCCTTTGGAAGGTGACAGGGGTGTTCCACATTCTAAAATGCATTACCCAGAACTAGAATAATCCTATTGGAGTGATGAAGGGTAACCTCTCTCTAGCTCTGGCAGTTAACTGGCAGTATATGTGACTGCTGCCCTTAGCAGCCTTCTGCTATTTTACCACTGTACTTATACCTTTTGGTACTTTAACTCTTGGCACTTCATTTCAATCCTACCCTACCCTCAAGCCTTTTCCCTCCATCCCTCACCCCTGCTTCTTCTCTGCTCATGCATCTTCAAGTTCTTCCCTTGCTCCTACTCACCTCCCCTCTTCCACCCTCCACCCATTCTCTTATCTCATGCCACCTCTTTTGCAACTTCTTCCTTTCCTTCTCCCTACATTTCTCTCTCTTACCTCTCTTCCACCCATATTACTCTCTCTCTCTTGGGTTTTCAACAAGGTCTGCTAGGCTACCACATCTCCTGATTAAACACCACCTCTTCTCCTTATTCTATTAATTTGTCTTCCTCCCCTCACTTCACCAGCACTACCCCTTCTCTCTGGACTCACCCCATTTCCCTCCTTCTACCTCCCCATCCTCTCATTTCTCTATCCCCATTACCTCCTTTGCAACTCCGTTCCTTCCCTCTCCACCTCCTGTGCAATTCATCTTCTTCTTCCTCTTGTTTCTCCCATCCCCCACCTTACACCCCATTACTTTCTGTCCTAGATTTTGACAAAGCCTCCCAGGCTGCCCTCTCTTCTAGCCCACTCTACTGTTATATTGAGCAACATTCAGTGCTATTTTGATTGCTTTTGATATATACTGTACATTTTTTTAAGTATATTCTTGATATCTGCTATTTACTAATCTATTGTTTACCTTGTTTTGGTTTCGTACTACTGATGTGGAACCTTTGTAAATGAGCTGTATTGCTCAAAGGTGTTGTAATCCAAGACTCAATAAATAAATAAATAAACTCCACCTGCCTTTCATCAAGTCAATGGTGGTAAGGCATGCCCCCCCCAAACGTGTCCAGTAGTTCATCCATCCATGGTATTGGGTGGGCGATAGACTTCATGATTGCATTGAGTCCATGATATTCCACACAGAAGCAAGTAGAGCCATCCTGCTTTGGAACAAGGACTACAGGTGAGACCCAGGGACTGTGGGATTTCTGGATTACCCCTAAATCCAGCATTTCTTCCACCTCCATCCTAATGTCCTTTAGGATGGATGCAGACAGCTGGTAGGCTGTCCGTCAGATGGGTGCTTGCATCTCTGTATCTACGTCGTGTGTCACTAAGGGAGTACATCCCAACTTAGCCATAAACAAAGGGACAAATTCCTCTAAAAGCCCCCCTCCCTTCCTGGGACTGTTCCAGGGTCAACTGGGGAGACAGCTTGATTGTCTCCACAGAGAACTCCCACTTGCGTTCCTTTAGCAAGTCTAAGAGGGGATCTTCTTCATCAGTCCCTTCTCAAGGACTACAAACTGTAAATACCATGTCAGCCCTAGCTGCATATGGCATCATCATGTTGACATGGTGCATCCTTTGCTCATGTCTCCTATCAGGCAGTTCAGTTTCCATATCAAGACAGCAAAAATAAGTGAGCAATTGGCAAAACTGCAAGTTCACCCTGCCAAAATCCAGTTCGGCACAGAACAACAAATGCCACACACCAACTCAGCGAACTTTTAAATCAATTTTTTATGCAGGGAGCTACTCCCCCCAACACCCCCATACTTAAATAATCCCCTCTGAAGGGGGGGTGGACACTGGATGAAAAAAGAGGAACTGAGGACAGCAATACTTCACAAAATAAACACGAACACCTGCAAAAAAAAAAAGAAAAGGTACCTCGGTACAGTCCCGAACCCAGGACCACCCACACTGCAGTCCATGTCTCTACCCACTATGTTAGGCAGGTAGCTCAGTGGAGTGATGCTTCACAAAGCCCATCCCACTACTCCCTCACTTCCATTGTTAGTCCCTCCTTTCACCGTTGTTCCTCTACTCCCTCGCCATTCCCACCTTACGCTATTCCTTCCCAATCACTGATCTCAAAAGTGACCAAATTGAAGTGCTCAGTTGTGAGTAGCTCAATTTGGTTCACTAATATCACAGGATACTGACAGGTCCATGATATAATTTACATCATTTACCTGTCCTACTACCTTGTATGGTCCCACCCACTTGGCCTGCAGCTTGTCCTTCCAAACTGGGATTAGGATCATGATTTCCAGACTTACACTGTACGAGGTAGTTCTGGCTCCACAATTGTACATGAAATGTTGTTTCTGCTGGGCAGCTGACAGGTTGCTTTGGGCCACCCCATAAGCTCCTTCAGCTTCTCCCTAAACCTAAGGACATACTCCACAATGGGAGTTCCCTGGGTGGTGTGTTTGCCTTCTCTGTCTTCCTGGATCAAGCCTAGGGGTCCATGCACCCTACATTCATATAAGAGCTTGAAAGGGGAGAACCCTGTTGACTCTTGGGGCACCTCCCTGTACATGAACAATAGGTGGGAAAGATATTTCTTCCAGTCCCTCCCAAACTGTTCAGCAAATGCTTGGTGCATCGATTTTAGGGTACCATTAAACCTTTCCACAAGCCCATTGGCATTCAGGTGCTAAGGTGTCATGCACCTCTGCACCACACCACACTTCTCCCACAAACACTTCATCAGATCCAACATGAAGGCACCCCCTTGATCAGTGATAACCTTCTGAGGAATCCCGACACGGGAGAAAATCCCTAGCAAGGCATCTGCCACTTTGTCTGTCCTAAGTGAGGAGAGGACAACTGCTTCTGGGTATCAGGTGGCATAATCGACCACCGTCAGGATAAGCTTCTTCCCGGAGGAGCTTGGGGTACTCAAAGGTCCCACAACATCCATTCCTACCCTCTTTAATGGCTCCTGCACAATGGGCAAGGGAATTATGGCAGCTTTGGCTTTACTACCTGCCTTTCCTATTTGTTTGCACCGATAATAAAAATTCGAAGCCAATCACTGTGTAGTGCACGTGATTCCCAGATGTCTGGACATGGGGATATCATAAGCGATCTTGAGCAACCATTCATGGTACCCCTGGGGAATGACAAGCTGCTTGCCTATCACCCATCCCTCTGTCCTCATGTCCTGCGTATACAACAGTCCATTGTCCTAAAATATCCCATGTCTTATGTCACCTCCCGGTGTCCCTTCAGATTCTGAACAAGTCCTCAGTTTCTCTAAGCTAGGGTCAGTTCTCTGAGCAGCTTCAAAATCTACACATTTTCCCAAGGTCTGGGACATGTCCCCTTTGGTTCCTATACTAGGGTCCATAGTTCTAGCATTAGGGCAATCTGGGTCACTGTCATCCCTAACCTTCTGATCATTTGTTACCCCTCTCTTCTCTGAGTAATCTTCTGTAGCTGTCTTGTGAATGGCTACCTGGAGAATGCCTACCTCCCTTTCACTACTTTCCATGTCAGGAGACACAGGCTGGGGAACCAGTATCCCATTTTCTTTCACAGGAGCTTCTGTGGGGTTGAGGGAACTATAATCAGCCTTTGCCTTCTGACTGCGGGTAACCACACACACCACCCCTTTCTGGAGATTGTTCCCTATAATCACATCCAGGGCGAGGTTGTCTGCCACTGCCACTTTTTGCACTGTCTCTTCTGTCTCACCCCAGTCCAAGAGAACACTAGCAAATGGCAGAGTGTTTTCCTTCCCCACTGAATCCCTTCACTGTTACAAACTGATTAAGTATAAGCTGTTTAGGTCCAACCAAATCCCCTTTTGCTAAGGTAAGAGATGTCCCCATAAACACCTCAATAAATAAATAAAAATGTCTCTTAACCAATGGGTCTGCACCCCATTTGCAGTAACATAGTGCATAAACTAATGTATGCTTATAGGCATGCTCTCAAGGATACACAAACAACCCAACTCTGTTTGAGCACCATTTTGTCCACTTGGTGCCTTTTTAAGACACTGACTTGCAAGATACCCTGGCTGTTTACAAAACCAACAGTCATCATTTCTTTTATCTGAGAAATCCCTTTTTTGTAACTTGGGGCTTCCACCTTTCTGTGGAGGCAGTAAGGGTTTTTGTTGCCCTGAAGGCACTCTTTTCCCTTTCTGTGCTGCCACACCAACCCCACTCCCTTTCAGAGCAGGCCTTCCTCTGGCATAGCAGACAAGAGCTCAGCAGCTTGCTGTGCTGTTTTTGGATCTCAGTCCTCTAACCAGGTTTTCATCTCTGCTGGGAAAGCCCAAAAGAACTGCTCTAGCAACATAACCTCCTCATTTTTTTGCACAGAATTTGCTTCTACTCCTTCCCACCAGCAATTCAAAAACTGTTGTTGTTTTGTGGTGAGATCCTCATAGCTTGTCAGGGCTTCTTTGGAGCTTACAGAACTTAACCCGGTATACCTCAGGAGTTAACTCATACTTTTTAAGCAAAGCAGTTTTAAGTTCCTCATAATTGCTACTATCCTGAATGCCCATTTGGCCTAGCGCCTCACATCCTTTACCAGTAAGTAGTGGGGATAGCTGAAGCTCCAGAACTCCCTGGGTATTTTAGCTTGGATACAGACCTTTACAAAGGAATTTAAAAATGTATCCATATCCTCCCCCACTTAAAATTCAGCTATTAATTTTTAATTTAACTGATACCCAAACCCTGGAGTTTCAGGTTTAACCCTGCCACTTACCTCATCTAGCACTGATCATCTGGAGTCTTAGTTTCTTTAGTTCAGACTCCCTCTGTCACTATTTTTCTTTTTTTTGCATCTCCAGTTCAAACTTCTTCTGCTCAAACTCCCTCTGCTGCTGGGTGTCAAACCTTTCCTGCTTGAATGCCAGCTCCTGTTCCTTTCCTCATCATTTTTCTGCAAGCTCCAGTTTCCTCAACTCCAGCTCAGCCTGATCCCTTCTAGATCCAGCTCTGTAGTGAGCTTCCCCTGCTTCTGTGGCTCTGGGTCCCTTCTGGTCTCACTGTGCCCTTCCCTGGGACTAGACTCTGTGATGGACCCTGGCACCCCAACACCCAGGCTGTGGCCCTTTTCAGTACTGGGCAGAGACTCGAGGTTCTGGGCATCACTATCTCATCAGCAGCCAGAAGAGCCTACACGAGGTGTGTTTTGGTTCACCCCTTATACTAGACCCAGCTTTCCTGACACAACTGCCTTAGATGGTCTGCAGTGCATTCATTATACTTGGAAGCTGTCTTCATCCTTAACTATTACTACACTAGCTTACACCAAAAAAAAAAAAAGGAAATGAGCTAGGGGACTTTACACTGTAGCTAAATTATTATTTTCCCAATCTCTGCCCTAATTGTGTGTGGACTGTTTTCAGTTTATCAGTCTGATATACTGGCCTCAAATGCAACTGTTATGCTTGTGCCAGCAATATTTCTCAAATCTCACTGCTACCAGATCTCTTTGATCCCAACTTTGAGCACCAGATCTGTCATAAACTCACTCCTAAGGGTTAGTTCCACTGAGCTCACAGTGCCCACCCCTAAGTGCAATCCATGACAGGGATGGGGAAAACAATGGATACCCTCTTCAAGTCCTTCTATAGTGCTCGCTGGCTTCACAACTGAATACTCACCACAAAGCCCTAGGGTCCTTTCTTTACTCTGGATCAGGGTACAATACTAGTCTCGAGTCTTGTAGCCAAATGAGAACCCTTTCTTAGTTGTTACACAAGTGGGAAGATCCAGGCATTACTACCTCTTCGGGGCAGCCTTTATGACTATAAGAGCTGATTTTATTACCTATGGGTGAGCTAGTCAGGAAATGCAATTAGCTTCTTGCCAAGCAAGCTGTTTTGCAGGTTATAGGACTATCAGCCTTTAAAAAAAGATATTCCCTTCTCTTCACATTGGCATTTACCACGTGGCATTTTAAACATGTAC
Organism: Neoceratodus forsteri; assembly: GCA_016271365.2. Taxonomy (NCBI): domain Eukaryota; kingdom Metazoa; phylum Chordata; order Ceratodontiformes; family Ceratodontidae; genus Neoceratodus; species Neoceratodus forsteri. The sequence continues at coordinate 624,364,002 of CM028135.1, forward strand.
AAGAATATAACAGAACATAACACCACACATCTGCCCATATGACTGGCAAAGGCATAGTTTTACACAGGTATTTACTCTTTATTTCTGCCTCCCCCTTGGCTAGTTTAAATGGATCTGGAAGTAAAACTTAAATCATCCACCCTGGACTGTCATTCCCTCCAGGATGGATGGAGGTCAACTACCATGTACAGGCCTTAGTGAGTATGATGTGTAAATAAACCCCTCAAACATCTCTCTCTCTCAGGGATTATGTAGCATCATGTACCTCAGGTGTGTAATACATTCTTGGAATGAACACCATCCCACGTACTGTATTATTCTATTAATAATAACTGGGGAGCACTTTTTCACTAAGAAAAAGATGGTAATTCGTTTTTATAACCTGCTAGTTATTACGGCAAAGATGTGTCACTTTCTGAAATGGAAAGCTATAAGCTGGTGAATGGCTCATGTCACTGACTTTTCTACCTCAATCACTGAAAACTAAAGAGCTGCCCTTGTTTCAAAACTGCCAAAGGCCTTGCATCCTTGCTTCTCTTCATAGTTCCTCATAACAGACTCTTAATATTTTACCTGTCAAACCAAAAAAACTCTAACCTCTCTCTCTCTCTCTCTCTCACTCTCTTTTCACGCCAAATCAAATGCTGCTGATCACCACGGAATCCCCCTTGCTATTGGAAATGTAGATTTGGGGAGTTTGTGACTTTTGTGCCATAGTTAGATAAGTTAGTACATTAAAGTACATAAAGTAAGCTTATATCATTAGAATGAAGTCTGGATCTGTTATTGTTTTCTGTACAACTGCATATTTGAAATATACAGCTGCCTTGCACTACATTATTGTTGGGGCTAAAAAATGCTCACCAGCAGTTATGTAAAATAAGGCATGGGGTTGCTGTGTAAAACTCATTGTTAGATGGCTGGATTAACCCCTTTATCTTTGCTTTTGGGATTTATTCAGCATCCCACACATCATGTGTATAAAATTCTTGTTATACATATCACCACATGAATTATTCTATATTTATTCAACTTAATTTTGATAATGAGTTATTGCTTTTTTTGTAAAAAGTATAATGGCATCTAAACAAATGACCCTCATTCTCACATTTTGGAGACCATGTATTATATGAAATAGTCTCTATAAATGGTGTATGACTAAATGAACTAAAGTTAATGGGGTATAATTTTTATTTTTCTAAGCTAAATTCCTCAATTGAAATTACATGAGTTTGTTAATGTTTAGGACTTTGGCACTATTTTTAAATGTGATACTCCGTCAGGCCTCTAAGGTGTGGCTGCTGCCACTCTGTCCCCTGCTACCATCCACCACCCCTATTAGCAGCCCCCTGGGCAACCTGATGCAACCGTTCATTTAGTGGGTCCCCTCCTTCTGGGGGGTTGCGCCCTTAGGCACAACTATGTTTCCCATGTGCTGTGGTGTCATTCCAGACACTTCTGGGGTTTTGTGGTGGTGGGTACCTGCGGCCATCATCCAGTCAATCGGGGGTGCTTTTTCCATTTTCTGCCTTCCCAACCCCCTACACCATTATTTGGCCTGATCATGATGGCAACATGTGGCAGGGACAGTTGGCGGCATTTCTAGGCATCACGCTGCTCAGCACATCACCCAATATACCCCAGGTGCCTAAGGGCCATCCACCTCCTTGAAAGGGAAATGTCCAATGGAAGCTCTGAACTCCCTCCCTGCTGGTCTTTGCTCCCGACACCCGGGCTCACAGTGTGAACCAAGGTCACCAGCGTGCCAAGCAAACCCCTTTGCTCAGTTCCACCAAGTCAGCTGACATTACCATTTTTGTTGACAGAGAGATATTTGAGCTATTTATCTGATTTATTAATGAAAATAAAGATTTGGTTTGTGTTATCTATGGGTTTACAGCAAGCAGTCAAATGTTCACAGATTTTAGCATTATATGTATGAGCCAAAATTTATGATTATTTTTTTATTCTTATAACAGAGACCTTTGAAAGTTCAGTTTGTATTATTCTGAGAAATACAATCAATTCTTTTTATTTTTTTTCTCCCTGCAGAAATCTTTTTTTTCCAGGAAACTGCTGTAAAATTTAAATTGTTTAAGTAATATAAAACAGCATTAAAACACACCTATTCAAAAGTTTTCATATATCTCAATAGAGAACTTCAACCACTGTGCATGAGCAAACCAGAAAATATTACAATAAGTATGGAACAAAGAGCTCAATTTTCAAAAGTCTGTACTGGCACAAGCGGGTCTTCAACAAGGATAAATGGTGCAAATGGCTCCTTGTGCTGCAGCTTGCACCAGGCCTGATTCTGGAAGGGACCATGCACCAGTGGGGAAGGGGCATCTGGGTCAAACAGGCTTGCACAGTCCTTGTGACAGTGACACTGGTGTACCATGGTGGAAGGAGCTAGTGCCATGGTGAGTCTGCAGTATCACCTAAACTGGTAGTTTAAAAGCCCTGCTATGGCTGTAACTCACGGTTATGCTTAAACCAGGCAAGTGCTGGTCTAACAGCCCTTGTTGCAAAACTTGGACCTGTGCTGAGGGGCACCCTGCAACAGGAGTGGGGAACTGAATAAGAACCTGTGGGAGTGCCCTAAGGGGCACTGTGTGCAAGGATGACAATGCCAGGACAAATGGTGGCACCATGCAGATGTGTCCATATCAGGCTTACAGACTCACAGACAGGGTACCATGTAGTCGGGCTCACTGTACAATGTGTAATTCAGCTCAACTACATGGCACCCCATCTGCAGGTCTGTCAGCCTAATGTGGGTACACCTGCCCAGTGCCACTGTTTGCCCTGGCATAGTCATTCATGCACACAATGCCCATTGGGTACTCCCACAGGACCCTGATCCATGTCCCATGCAGGTTGCAGGGTGCTCCCCCTCCACTGTACTGCTGTACCTGTGCCAGCTGTGTGGCAGTGGAGGCATGATGGAACCATCTATCAGACCTCTCCACTGCACCACCACTTTGGTGCAGAACCCTGCCTATGGCAAATCTGTGGACTTTGGTGCAAGGACACCTGTTTGAGAATCTGGTGCAGGGTCCCTGGTGCACTCAGCATTGCTGCAGGGGGGTGTTCAGAGCAACTTGCACCATTCTATGAGCACTCTGAAAATGGAGCCCAAAATATCAAATAAGGAAAAACGTTCAGTGTCTGGATAGTAATGCATTGAAAAGCCTCAACCATTTGGTTGCTGAGTAGAGTACAAGATTACAACTTCTACCATTTCTCCTGTGCAAATGCAATATAAATAAGGGTACATCAGCCATTGTACTCCAAACAATATTATGACAATCCAGCTTTTCTTATAAGTAGTCCAGCAATGAATTGCATGAAATCCAAATATCCTAAAACGTATACAGAGGAACTTCTAAAAATCTTCCTGTGTACATAATGTCTTCATTTAATGGTATACCTGTGGATGGTGTCACCTTCCAATTTTTACAATTATTTAACATAGAAACATGGAAATATATACTTCAATGGCAAATAAGAACCTCTTGGCCCACCTAGTCTGCTCATTTATCTACCTATTGGATAAGCTGCAGATCTTAGTTAACCAATAGCTTACTTCTTCCGACCTCCCCACCAGAATTGCCTTACGTCTGTCCCATGCATTCTTGAATTCCCTCACTGTTTTTGCTGAACAATTTAGTTATTGTTTTGTGCTGCTTGGCCTCCCCCATTTGACTACCCCTCCGCTCCATCCCTTATCTTCTCAAGGGCTTTCCTCAATCCAGCTTGTCCTCTCTCAGATGGCCTCCCCAGAACTACCCAGTCTCTGGTGTGGAGCCTGCAGGGGTTGGGCATCATCATATTGCTGTGGGTTTTCTTCTTCCCCAGGGCCCACCACATGTGCAATGGATATGATGTGTGTAATCGGCATTTGTGATGATGCCCCCAGCGTTCTGAGTGTTGGATCCTTTTCCCAGTATGACCCAGCTGCTCTGCTGACTGAATTTGTCCAGGTGGCAGATGAGCACTGGGATTCTATCACCACCATTCATTATGGAGAAGAGCTATCAAGTCTCCCTTCCTCGAATGGCTCCCGAGTGACATGCATCCATCTCCAAAACTCAGTTACCAGCATGGCAGTAGGTGAGGCAGCCAGCACCTCAGCTCTTCACACCACTGGGCCAGCATGTCAACTTTCAACTCTTGTGATAGCTGTGGGTTCTGCATACTTCAATACAATATTACACATTGTTGGCAGACATTGTTGGATGTATAAAACATCCATGTGGAAGGGCAGATCCTGTGGTGTGTTAATTATCTCCAGTAGAATACATTTAGGGTTCATGTTTAGTTGCATCCCCAGTTATGTTCCCTGTTTCCATCAGTACTTTATCCCAAAAATCTTTCCCTTTATGGCAAACTCACAAATAGTGAACATGACTACCCTCCACCTCCCAAACACACACACACACACACACACACACACACACACAAACCTTCACATTTCTGGCATTGTGCTGCCACTGCATGATTGTTTTTTTTTTTTAATTTTCATTTTTAGTTTTTAAAACCTAGTTGGTCCATGAGCAGAAATCTGCTCATTTTCATTGATGGCCAGTTTAGTGGAAAGCAAATACATACAATAAGATTACAATACAAATCAGTAATAACATTTATAAGTATCATTAGCAAAAAAAGGTGTGTTTTCAAACTAAGCTTAAAAGCATGTAAATGTGACAATTTATAATTCAGTTTGCAAAGAATTAAATATAGATAGTGCTCCGACACTTAAGGCCTGTTGTCCTTGACTACTATGCATACATGGGACTACAAACAAGTTTTAACAAGGTGCTCTAGGTACAATACCAAAGGACACTGATAGAGATGTCAAACTGAGTCAGGAAATAAATCTACTGTATAGTGATAGTTTTTAGAAAGTATTCTGTCTGTAAGTTGTAATGTTCACCAAGATACGAAGATTGAGCTAAGTTCAATTATACACACTGATGAGTTGATCTTGTAGGTTGCATAATAGACTGTATGATTTTGTTATAATGTAGTTGTGCCCTGGAAAAAGCCATTCTAGAAGCAGAACCATAACATAACCAAGAGTAATCCGTCAATTATATCAAAAAACTTTTAACCATTTTTTTGTTTGTTTCTAGAAATAATCCTGAGTAAATTCTACAGTATATAAGAGTCCTAGATGATACTGTATTGACATCAAGATACATAAATGCATCCATCATTTCTAAACAACTGCCAAATACTATGGTTGGTGAAATTAGCAGATTTTGATTTTGTGGAATTTTTATGAAACTCTGTGAATTACATGACATTTCATGAAATTGTATGGAATCTTCTTAAGCTGTTTTTGGGTCATAAATTAGCCAGTGTAACAGCTAGATATCAGATATTTGGCACACTTACCTTTTGAAAGACTCCATAAAAGGTTATCAAGTCTTGTGATGCTTGGATGAGGGGCTGGAAGTTACAGAGGCTCAAATTCTGACAATTATTTACGTGAACATTTCTGAAAATATTTCTGTGCTTACAATGTTCATTCCTTTTGAGCTGGATAATTGAGAAATTATATGCATACTTTGTTGGAAGAGTTTTAGAAACTGCTAAGTAGAGATGTAGTTGGTTATGCAAGTTATAAGTTACAGGAGTTCAAAATTTCACATTTTAATTATTTGTTAAACTGTGTAAACATTTTCAAAATATTAGGATGTTTATAGCTCCACTGATATTGCAAGTGTACGATCAGAATTTGGCATATGCACCCTATCTAAATATGTCCATTTAATTAGGTTGGATAGCTGTGGTTTAGTAGGTTAACATTTATTGCTTATGCTTTATAAATTACAGATCGGCAAAATTTGTTCAAAGATTCATGGATACAGAGTTGGTAAGGCCGCACGAATTCCACTTGTGGAATTTCACTTTCACTAAGCACTTATAACCACTGTATTACCTTACCTGCACTAGCATCATGGTTCTACAGTACCCTTTCCAACACTCCGATGACAGTGATGTCCATCATCATGCTCCATTATGACTAAATATATCCAGATAATTCTGTTGCAATGGCCTAAATCACAAATTGCAATCCCTGATGTCACTTGGTGCCACTGTTTTCAAGTGGTGAGAATACACCTTATTATCTGCAGGGTTGTTAAAAAGTCAGCATGTGCCATTGTACAAAAACAATACTGCATGTGCATGCGCTTCCATAAGTCATTTAGTCAGTGAACTGTAGTGGTTACCTGGCATACTGTATGAAGACAGACTAGTGCAGTGATGTCCATGACTATTCTTCATGGTTTGTCACTCAAGATTGTGACCTGATGCTTGGAACCACTGTACATTTACTATGGAACCTCCTATGAATGTTATCATATTGCCACATTTTGCAACCCTTGACAGGTGTGGTCATAGATACTTTCAAATGTTTCCAGATGTTCTGCAATATACTGTGTTTAAAAAGATTCTCTCTGGTGGCTCACAATGCTACTGCACACTGGCAGGGTTTTTTTCTAGCGTTATTACAGAAATTTCAGGAAATATTTGGTCATGTCTTTGGCTGCAACGGTACCTTCCTCTACAATAGCAGCTTAAGTGTATCAGTGGAAAAAATGTATGGATATGGCTTTGACAAAAATATCACTATATTCAATTACTTCATAAAAGTTCATGAAATTCAACTTTAAGTACTGATGTTATTTTGGAATTTTTGACTGCTTATAACTTGGCCAGCCTTTGAGCAAAGCTTTCCACAGTTTAGAAACACACACATTTTCTTTTTTTCATATTGTTTTTCTCCTGGCTGGCAGTTCATCTCTCAGGGATGTGCCCTGTTCATAAACATTTACCCTGATCAGGCTGAACCCAGACGATATTCACATGGCTACTGGGTTTTTCTCCCACTTACCAACTTCAGGCCTAGTCTTCATTTATCTGAAATACTTATTAACTTCCTCAGCTGTGAATATTTTAAAATAAAACTTTGGTATGGTTGGGTTCCTTATGGGCAAGTAACTTAAGAGGCCATCTAAGCCAATTAGAGCCGGTGTAAGGGCATTTTGCTCCAGATTACAAAACAATTATAAAAATAGATAGTTACATCTATTTTATCGGTGATTACCTCACATCCTTTTTTAAACAAGACATTCTCTTCTTTTTTCAATGCCCAAACACTACCATGTGAAGTCCAAGTATTCGGAAAGTTGAGATGCAAGAATTCTCTCTGCTTCATTTCATAAAAATCACATTTCTTCTTTTCTCATAGGTACTTTACAATGACTGTGTGTTTGTTTAAAGAGCTGCTGATGCCTCAAAGATAAGTTGGAAAAACATAATAATTAGGTACAATTCAGCTTGCATTCCATATATGTTGTAAAGAGTCCTCATATTGATTTATTACTGAGGACATTTGCATGAATACAAGATCTCCCTCTATAGCTCACTCCCTACTTGAAGTCACAATCTCCTGTTGTTACATTGCAATCTGTTGCCATATGAGTAACTGTGATGTCACAAGCAGTGCATTATGACCTCGGGTAGGGGGAAAGCAAATGGAATAGATGACATTTTAAGGAGCAAAGGTCCTGTTTTCATGCAAATATCCTCAATAATAAATAATAGGTAGAAGACATAAAGAATTTAATAGAGAGTCCTGGACAGGCAACTATGTTCGAGTGTATTCTGCCACAGAGGGGATTCTGATTCCCTCTGACCTCGAAAGCAAAGCTCAAGAGGTCCTTGGGAAACAGAACTCTGAGGTGGCAGAACACACTGGTTATGCATAAAGTTATTCATCCTATATTTTTATAATGTATAGTATTATGTGAAATGTAGACATTGTGTTTTTTTTTTCTCTTTCACAATGAAACTGACTTGTGTAGTCTCGAGAGGTTCTAGAATGCTGTTCTACCACAGAAGGGTACAATCACATTCCATGACCTTTGAACTGTGGGTCAACAGCATTTTGAAAAGGATGGATTTCTAAATAGAACAATGCTCTACTATACACTATTGTAAAAGACAAGCTGAACTATGTCTAAACATTATGTTTTGTGACAGTTCTATTGAAGGTGTTGTCTGCTCATTAAGGTAACAAATATGTAGGGTTCTTACATTTTTTGATACAGTTTCCGCTTGCTATCCCTATCTCTCATATGCATTCACAGATCAAAATTTGTCTAAGGCTATTTGTTCTTCCTTAATCGTAATAATATTACTGGTGCAAAACAGTCACAGATACTGAGACATTTAGTCCAAAATGTTGCCAAGGCCAGATTGACATCTTTTCACATATCAAGAAATGACTAATCAGTTGCAACTAACACAGACTTAAATGCCTGAAAGTTCATAGCTTTATCATTTCTAGACTTCACCAATTAAAAGTGTACCCAGCTATTCCTTGCACTCCAGAAACAACATGTTAGTCAATGGTTACTAAAGACATCAGGTGAAAACCCTGTTTCAACTATTTTAGTAACATTGGTGACTAGTATCAAATCAATACAATATTCAAACCCAGTTGTATCATTAGTTCATGTGGACGACTTTATTACCTTATTAAAGTTAAGGACATTATTTAAATTCTTAGTTTTAAGAGAAAATCAACCAGTCCACTCTTATTAAAATGTTTTAAAAGAATTGTCTATTTTAGGCAGGGTTTCATGAAACTTAGTTGCTTGGTTCATACCCGATTCAAAGGTGCCTGGGGGGAAGTAGATTGCACTTCATGTTTGGAGCTTAACTCCTCCTAGAACTCAATTAATTGATATAAATCAGTTTCATGAGAATCATAATCCAGTTTTCATAATGTCAAATTTTTGTTTAGTATAAAATGGAAATCTACCCTCTCCTTTTTACTCTATCCTAACAAAAAAGAACAACTCCAGATAGACCAACCTCACAGTCTTGAAATTTAATTGAGAGCCATGATTCAGTTCTTGCCAAAATATCCCAGTCATGCTGAGCCCACAGACTGAGAGGATGCCATTTTACTATTAAGCTGTTAATATTAATATGACCATCTTTATGAAACCCCACTCACAGTGGACAGCTTAAAGTGACTGGAATCTTGCATTGGACCAGGTTTAGGGTGTACTCTTACAGATAACATGCTCTGATGCCATGGCACACGGCAACCCTGCCGGCGTCACCCACGCTTGACCCCTGTGCATTTGGTCTGCATCCTGTAATGCCTCTGATGACCATCAGAGGCCACCAGGATGCTGTACAGCCCAGAGTCCTCCCCCCAGGAGAGAAGATCAGTCCATCGGAAGCTCAATCCTCTCCCTCCTCAGCCAAGGTGCCATGGCACCCAAGTCCGTTCCTGAACCCGGGTCACCGTTGTGGCATCCAACGCCTCAACCCTTAGCACCACCAGGCCAGCTTAGTGTGCAGGGGTTAACTGTGCTCCTGTATGTACTGTAGCTATTACTTAACCATACCATTCCCATAATGTGACTGGTAAACTCTGTGCCACAGGCTGAGGCAACAGCAATGGTATGAAATATAAAAACATAGATTTTTTATGCAGAAAAGGAACTTTAGTCCCATCTAGTCTGCCCCTTGATCCCTGCCTATTCCATCCTCAGTGACCTAGTTGGTCATAAGTGTCACTCACTCCAAGCCATTCCTCTACCTAATATGCCCCAGTGCCCATCTCATGCATGCTTGAAGCTCCCTACAGTCTTTCTCCCCCCGTCTCCTGTTGCACACTGTTCCAGTCATCCACCGCCCTTTCAATGAAGGAGTATTTCCACACATGTCTCCTAAACTTTCCCCTCTTACCATCATTGCATGCCCCCTTGTTCTAGTGCCTTCCTTCCTTCCTCATAAATAGACCTTCAGCTTTCACCCTGTTCACTCCTGTCAGTTACCTGTAGGTTTCAGCCATATCCCCTCTCACTCTCTTCTCTTCCAGGAAGTACATGTTCAGTTCCTGCACCCTTACTTCATAAGGCTTCTTGTGCAACCCCCTCACCATTTTTGTTGCCGTCCTCTGTGACCCCTGCACCCTTTCAATGTCCTTGCATAGGTACAGCCTCCATAAATGTACACAGTACTCCAGGTGGGACCTCAGCAATGAGCGATACAACAGCTGTACCACCTTCCTCCTCCCGCTTGAAATCCCTGTCCCAATGTGCCCCAGTATCCTACTAGCCTTTTCCACTGCTTTGCCACATTGCCTAGTTTCCTTGAGGCCATCATATATGATGTCCTCTATGTCTCTTTCTTGCTTGGTGACTGTAACAACCACTCATTCCATCTTATACACAGCCCCTGGATTACACAGACCTGAATACATAACCTTGCACTTTTTGACATTGAAACCTAATTGCCACCCCTAAACCATTTCTCTAGTTTCCTCAGTTACCTTTGCATTCTCTCCACCCCTTCCTGAATGTCAACCCCATTGCAGATTTTTGCATCATCCTTAAAGAGACACACCTTCTCTTCAAGTTTCTCTGCAATGCCGCTTATGAAGACATTGAAGAGGACTGGTCCTAGCAGTGAACTCTATGGTACCTAACTTGTCAGTCTCCTATTACCTGAGTGACTACCACTTTACCACCACCATTTGCCTCATGTCCCTTAACCAGTCTGATACCTAGTTTCTCACTTTCTCCCTCACCCCAAGGCTGCTTAGCTTTTTAACTAGCCTCCTGCATGGCACAATGTCAAGAGCCTTACAAAAGTCCATGTAGGCCATGTCCACTGCACTCCCTTGATCCACCTCCCTGGTAATACAGCCAGAGAAATCTATGAGATTAGTTTCACATGACCACCCCTTGTTCTCTATTAGGCGGGAGTGGAAGATATGGAAGAAAAGGAGGAGGAGACAGATGAGGCAGCTGGACTCAGGGCAGCAAAATGAATGGTAGAGGCTTACATGGGGGACACAAAGCACCTTGCCATTACTGATGAGCCATTGCAGTACTGGAGCAGCAAAGTGACTGATTGACCAACACTAACATCAGTTGCTCTGAAATACCTGAGCTGCCCACCATCCAGTGTCAGTGTAGAATGAATGTTTAGTTTGGCTGGGGCCATTGTGTGTTTGGTAAGATCAAGTTGTCACCCAGGAATGTGTCCATGCTAACATGCACCAAAATGAATGAAATGTACATTCCACATAACACAGTGATGTCAAAGGTGTTGCCACAGGAACTGTATCTCAGTGATGAGTAGGATGACAATCCCTCTACTAAGACATCCACCAGCAGCGAGGTGGATGAAGCAGCAATGCTGAGAGAATTTTCACCTGGCGACAACTCCAGTCTTGAAGACTGTGAGGGCTGTTCCTTGGAGGATGTGACAGTGGAAGTGGAACAAGGCTGAAATTACTCAAAGGCACCCCCCACAAAACACTTTCAGCTCAGCATAGTGTTATAAATTATGTTTCTCTATTATTGCATTTGTGATGGTTGTATTATCTGCTGCACTGTTAATCAGTTTCATCTGACTACCCTTTGCCCTAAACTATTATTTGGTCCCCACCCTATATAAAGCAGCAACAGTCAAATTACCATAACCCATAAAACATTTTGCATGATTATACAGTTAATATTTTGCTTGCAAAAATATCAAGATACATATTTTACTTTTCATTTCAACTAACCCCGTCTAAAAGAAAGATATGTTGTCTTGATGTCTTTAAAAGTGCCCATGCTGGAGCCTGGCAAATGCCACACCCAGCCCTCCTCTCCTGCCACCTGACACACCCATGAACTACATGCAAAAAAAAAATTTCTGTTGCTTACTAGCCATGACATGTTGAAGAACCCTTCTAGTACAAGTAGAGTATGAATGTAATATGCTCATTCAACCATTAACACCAGTTGAACAGATTTTGCAAAATGGTGAATGGTGGCCATGTTTAAAGATATGAGTCATTAATTAAAAAGTAATCATCATAAAAAAGGCTTAACAACATCCAATTCCCCCCAAAATGTTAATAATAAGTAGTGTGATAGTACTTGTACAAAAACTGTGATGCTCCATACGGGTTGGGGTGGGGGAGGAAGTGTTTTCTGCTTACAGTTTGGCTTCTACATTTTCCTAATTACTGTAGTTCTGCCACCTCAAATGATTAGACAAGACATTAGCTCCATCCACCTAATTACTAAACACCATCTCCACCATCCATTTCCACATATACTTCCTCCCTGGATGTGCTGTTTACTTGTTAATGAAACCATTGGCCTACATTGCAGTTCAAGCAACCTGCTCTGTCTTCCACACACCAGCTCCTGCAGGGCCTGGATGTAGTCATCACACAGATATGGGAGGAAAAGTCATCAGAAGAAAATGACCTAAGCAGGAACAATGATAGGAAACATGACAAATTCTCATCCATCTGCATACCTGGTGTTAGCAAGAAAATTAGAAACAGAGAAAAAAATATATATACTTACCATACCCCGTGAATGTAATTAAACTCTGGAAATTGCATCCAGATGGAATATGCAGGGTGGGGCTCATAAAGCACAGCAGCAAGCATCTGGATTCCACATTCCGCTTCCCCATCTGCATACCTGGAAATAAGATCAAAAGAAGAACACATTTTGAGGATTGGTAAAAGTTCCACCCCTCCTCTCCCCAGGCCCACATCCATCCCCACCCCGGACCCCCCCCCCACCAAAGACCATAAAAAATGAAGAAATACTTACCTCAGGGACTAACTGTGAAACTGGAACAATTGCACCACAAGTAAATTAATCACCCACATCTTGAGCAGCAGCAGCAGGAGTGGGGGGGGGGGGTAACATCATAGGAATTCCTGAATGTTGACAAAAGCAAAAAGAAAACAATTACTATCAAACTCAGACATCTGGACTGCAGTAACCTACCCCGGTAATGAAAAATTAAATACTTACTGTCTGCATTGGACAATGTGGTGCATTCCAACATCCCAGATCAGAATCTCAGCCTGGCACGATGATGTAAGTAATCCTCAGCTAACTGAAAAATAATAGAAAAGCAGTACAAACATGTTAGATCTCTAGATGCCACAATTCCAACCCACCCCAACCCTTCTCTTGCACAGAAAAAATATACAGATAGATACTTATGTGTGCAGCAACAGTATGAACTGTGTGAAGATGATCCACCAACCAGCCAAAACAGTACTTCTTTTGGCAAGTTGTCAACTACTCTGAGCAGCAGGCAACAAGCTATAGCACTCCAAAATCTCATTCCCCTCTACACTAAGTTACAACCACAGAGTCAACAAAGCCAAACAGTACAGCAGCATTGGGAAATAATAATTCTACATTTTTCAATCAATTGAGAAACCAGCAGCAGGAGGTAACAAGTGCAAGCAGCAGCAGCATTTTGAAAAAGGAATTCTTTTTCTCAATGTGGCACCCTTTTTGGCTATTTCATAATTGTCACAATAATTGTATCTCGCTTCTCTCACAATTTTAACATGCTGTTTTTCTGGACTTACTGTAGTGGCCCAAACAGCAATTTTTGGTCTGGGTGGTGGCAGGAAACTGTATAACATATGACTGAGACCAGATTTCTGTCTAAATTTTATATAACATTTTTCATGTTACATTTCTGGACATGTACAGCCTGTTCTGCACTAGCAGCAACAAGATTCAGCCTGAAATCCTTTGTAAACAGTGATCCAAGCAGCATATTTTGGTCTGGGAGGTGGGGAGGAGACACCATATAACATTATGACTGAGACCAAATTTCTGTCTGAATTTTATATAACATTTTTCATGTAACATTTCTGAACATGTAAAGCCTGTTCTGCACTAGCAGCAACATGATTCAGAATGAAATCCTTTGTAAACAGTGGCCCAAACAGCATATTTTTGTCCAGGAGGTGGGGGGGGGAGGGTCACCATGTAACATCATGAATCAGACCAGATTTTCTGTTTACATTTTTATATAATATTTTTCATGTAACATTTCTGGACATGTAAGGCCTGTTCTGCACTAGCAGCAACAAGATTCAGCCTGATATCCTCTCTAAACAGTTGCCAAAATAGCATGTTTTGGTTCGGGAGGTGGGGGGGCACCATATAACATCAGGACTGAGAAGAAACAAAACAAAAGCAGCTCAAACCACTGAGAGGGTGATGAACAAAATATTGAAGCATGAAAAAACAATTACCAACACACCTCAGGACTGGACAAATGGAATACATTTTTGTTAAAAGTGAACAAACGCCAGCAGTAACTGACCAGACTGACCCTCTACTAGTTTGGCACTTCAGTAGAGCATCATCAGGAGGTGCTAGCAAATGGGTGTTACTGGTTTTAAATACAAATCCTTAAAGGTACAGTGTGCCAATTTAAATCTTGCAAAACACAGATAATGTGCAAAAGGTGCTTTTAGTGCAATCAATAAAATAATGGAGACCAGATTTCTGTCTAAATTTTATGTAGCATTTTTCATGTAACATTTCTGGACAAGTGTGGCATGTTCTGCACTACTGGCAACAAGATACAGCCTGAAATATTTTGTAAACAGTGGCACAAACAACATTTTTGGATCCAGGTGGTGGCAGAGAACTATATAACATCATGGCTGAGACCAGATTTCTGTATGAATTTTATATAACATTTTTTGATGTAACATTTCTGTATATGTATGGCCTGTTTTGCACTAGCAGCAACACGATTCAGCCTAAAATCCTTTGTAAACAGTGGCCCAAACAGCATATTTTGGTCCAGGAGGTGGGGGGTGGAGGCACCATATAACATAATGGCTGAGACCAGATTTCTAATTTTATATAACATTTTTCAGGTAAAAAATTAGGTGGTGCACTGCATCCGGGCCATCAAAACTGACATGGCCCCAGACCTTGGACCACGGGCCATTATGTGCTTCTACCAATGCCGTCACCACCACCACCTCCTCCATGATGCAGCTCTGCCAGGAGATCCAACACATTCTTTGGTCCTCCATTATTCTTTGGAGGTCACCCCTGACCTCCTGGTACAACTGGTTGAACTCCTGCTGGACACCTTGCACCTCAGTGTGCACTGCCGCCACCTCACTGTGCTGACCTGACCTGAGGGGGGTGCTGCTGCAGGCTGTGCTGGAGAATCAGCATCACAGAGGTGCAGGTGTGGGGTGCATCACTGAGGCAGAATGGTCCTACTGCATCTGAGTGCTGCTGTTGCTGTGTCCTCCTGCTGGACCTACTATGCCCCTTAGGCTGCTGACTGCCTTCCTCCTGCTCATTGCCCCCTTCCCCTTGCTCTTCACTGCCTCCTGTTGCTGCAGCCTCTTGCTGTTTTATGAGCCACTCTGCAGCATGGTGGTGCTGCAGGTGGCTCCTTTGTCCACCGGTTCCAAAGTGGGACCCTTGTTTTGTCCACCTAACATTGCCACCACAAAGGTTGCAGATGACAACAGTGTCATCTTCAGCCTTTGTGGTAAAAAATGACCACACTGCTGAGAATCTGTGTTAGGGCCTCAACAACATCTGATTCTTGTTGCCTTTGTTGGGGACATGGGGGCACATGCTGCGCTGCTGATGGGAATGGCAATGGGCTCCTGCTGTTGCTGGGGGAAGGTGATCCTGCTGCTGATGAGCAGGGGAACCTGCTGCTGCTGGGGGGCAATGGGCTCCGTTGCTGATGGGCAGGCGGAACCTACTGCTCCTGGGGGGGAAGTGGGCTCCTGCTGCTGAGGGGTGGGGGGCACATGCTCCTCCTGGCGGGCCTGTCTTACAGACAGAAATGCCACCTGTTAAGGTGAACAGTAGATCCTCCAGTTCCTGCTGCTCCTGCCTTTTGCCCAGTCCCCATTGCCCTATCTTTCCTCCCATCCATGTTAAAAAAAGTGTTCTTAATGGAAAACTAAATAAATGAAAAAGAAAGAGAGAGTCAAACACACACACACATGTATACACACACACTCACTTACTATAAAGACAGAAAAATATAACACAACAGAAAATGCCCTAATACAGAAAGATTACCTTTTTTTTTTTTTGCCAATAACATTATTTTATTATAAAGGAAAACATCAACTGTACAAGGTGCACACATATAAAGTCATTTACACCAGCTGCAATTAGAGTTTGTGCACAATAACAAAAAAAACAATTACTAGAATAATAAAGAGATAACAAAACAAAATACTAACCCCCAACCCTACCACCCCCAACCCATTCCCCACCCCGCAGCTATCCGTAGAAGGTAAATATATCATGTGTTAAGTAAATAGGAAATCGGAACCATTGCCATAAACCAAATCAAAGCCTTAATAAAGGGAGGAGAGGAATATTAATAAATGACTGAAGAAGAGGGGAGGCTAAGGTTACAAAGAAATGAAGAAGATTAGCAGCATGAAGGCCTCCTAAGGAAAAAAGGAGAAAAAGGGAGACAGAAGTAAACAAGATTGGGGGGGGGTATAAAAGAAAGGAAAGTTAGGTGGAGAGACCTAATAAAGGCAAGTATACACAACATACCCCCATACTAAAAACCAAATTTATCACTTAAACATTGGTTAAATTTCTTCCAGTAGATGTCAAATTTCTGCTGAGTATTAGCCAATGCATGCACTGTTCTTTCAGCATATAAAACAGTCAAAATTCCTCCCACCACTCCTTAAAAGAAGGAGTCCATTCCTCTCGCCAATGACGTAGACTCACCAGCTTAGTGACCGATGCCACTAGTGCCATCCGGACTCTTAAGGTGTTATTTGGGATAGATTTGTACATCCCGAAGATGCATACCTCTGGAGTAAAGAATGCTGTGAAATCATAAAAAGGTTTCAGCCCCCTCTTGACCACCTCCCACAATTCAGTACTTTTGGGGCAGGACCATAGTTTGTGGAAGGTAGTAGCTAACGAACCATCACAATTCTCACAGGCTGGAGAGCAATTGTTATTCCAACGGTGCAATTTGGCAGGAGACCAATACATATTATGCAACAATTTGAACTGAATCTCTCTTAACCTATCTTGTTTAATACATGTATAAATATCAACCCAGACTCTCTCCCAAATTCCTTCAGGCCAATCCAGAGACTTGTTAATTTTCTAATAATAAGGAATGGAGATAAATTCAGATCAAGCTTCTAACTATATATTGGTAACTCTTGGACACCAATCTCCCAGATGAACAAGCATCTAACAGTTGCGCCCATAGATCCCCACTAGGTCCGATCTTTTGGCATTCCTCAATGAAGAGGAGATAGAACTCCTGATTTTGGCCAAATTAGCATATACTGGGGTTTGACTCCAAACTTTAAAGCTAATGATGAAAGTGGTAGCAAAGAGTTACCTTCATAAAGATCCGAATCTGAATCTTAGACTGGGATGATAGAAATAGATTTCTAATGGGCTAAGATTACCTTTTTCAAATAAAGAAATTGGGGAAGAACATAGACACAACCACACAAACTACTACAATTAAAGTAGACTTTGCAGACTCACTGTCACTCCACTGCTCTGCCTGCAAGCTCTAGGAAAGGAAGCATATTTAGTGGCTTCCTACCTAAGCACATCACCATGTGACCTGCAGTCTGTTGCAGAGAATGTCATGTGACAAGCCTTTTTTTCCTGAATTTCGCCTGATATTACTGCAAGGTGAAATTTACTGGTGAAAGTGAAATTTACCAGCAAAATTGATGGAAACATTTTGCCATAAGTGCTTAATTTTGCAAAATGTTATGTGGGGCGAAATTTCTGATTTAGCTGGTGAAATAAAATTTTGCTGCATCTCTGTCTCCTTCAGTTATTAAGGCCTCCATGTCTGGAACTTTATTTCCCAGGCTATGTGCATTTGTCAATATGACCTGCCAGGTTTTACTGCCTGATCTCTCTCTATTCCTGTTTTTGGTCCCCTGCATCATCCCCCTTTCCTGATGTTTTCTCTTGTTTTCCGATTCCTTTCCTACAATTTTGCCCCGACTCAAATGACCTTGATATCAACTTCTCTTTCTGCTCCATTTTTCTGCTTTCTCTACCATGTGGGGTGGGCTGCCTGAGTATCCCTGCTCCTGTTGCCCTCCTCCCTGGCTAGTTTAAACGCCTCTTCAGCAAAGTATCTAAACTGACTCCATTGAGGGCTGCCTTCCCTACTGGACAGATTCAGTTCATCCTCACTGTACAGGGCTGTAGCACTCCAGTTTGGTCCCTAGTCCCCAATGAAGCCATGCCCTTTCTCATTGCACCAGCCTTTCAACCACATGTAGAAGTTACTACAGCAGAGATTCCTCTCCACCCCCCTCTGCTGTGGACTTTCAGCACCTCTGAAAATGTCACAGAGCTTGCTACCTTCCCCAGGCACCCTCCCAACACTGTAAAGTCCTCTTTCACTTGCTCTAAGCCTGCCTTATCCTTAGATAGGTCATTTGTTCCCAAGTGGATAATGTCCTTCAGCCCTCCCCTCCTTGCAACAGCTTCAGCGATCCTCTGGATGCACTCTCCTTCCATCCAAGCTGTGCCTCCTGGAAGACACTTTACCTCCCTTTCTTCACTACTATCTGTTCCCAGATCCTTTCCCTGGATGATTGAGTCCCCCAACAGGAGTTACTTCTGCTTTCTATGGGGTTGTATTTTTCCTACCACTGGGTATCCCTGCAGGAGGACCCACACCTCATCCCTGGTCTCAGCCCTGAGTTCCTTTGCAGGGCTGTCCCATTCCTCCAACATTGTGTAGGGGATAATGAGCTGGACTGGATGGGGGATATGTCTCTGCCCCCTCCCCTGAACCTTCCTGAGCCTACTGTAGTCCATCCTGCCATCTGCCTGGGTGGCCATTGTGACATTGGCTGGGGACCTGGTGGCCTCTGGGTGGGGGCAAACATCCCCAGTATTCATGCCAGCTCAGCCCGGAGACTGGTGACCTCTGCCCTCAGCCTAGAGGAGGTGCCTGAAAATGGGCAACACTGCTGTAACCAGAATGTTTTCTGAAAACTGCTGCACCACAGCCAGAGCACTGCACTACTCCTTGCATCATCCTGTGTTTGCTGATATTCTGCCCATCCTAACCTGTTTTTCTTCCTTCTACTTCTTTCCATGTCTTTATCTCCTTCTGCAGTGACTTACAGATTCTCTCTTCTCATATATGTGCCCTTGTGGACCTATTTGCTAGCCACACTGTGTGTAATTCTGCCTATATACCAGCTAGGCTATTTCTTGTGCTGTGCTGCCTAACTGTTCCTGTGTCTTTAAAAGCTTGTGGCCTGGCCTTCCACTATAAAGGTAGAGCACCTGAGGGTGGTTGGAGGGGGGAAGTTGTTTCTTTGGTACTTGGTGTCTACCAAAAAACAATCAGGTAAAAAGGCTACCCTCCTGACAAATTAAAGTTACACTAAGTAAAGACAACCTCAAAACAGAGAACCAAAACAATGACTTCTGCTCACTATAGCATCCTCCTTCCTGCTGCATGCATGCAGAGAAACCACATTGGCCCTCAAGTCCTCTGAAATGTCCCCATCTCCACTGAGGTGTTAGAAAGTGCTGCCAGAGGGGTTGCCAGCACCATGTTCAATTCCTTTATGAACCTTGAGTAAATCCCATCTGGCATCATTACCTTATTCTCATTTAAGATTTCCAGTCCCTTCTGGCCCTCTCCACTGGGAATGGACTTGTCTTCACTCCTCCCTCTCCCAGGTCCTTACTGCAGCATGGTGGTCCTCCCCTCATCCTCTACCATGAAGACCAAGCAGAAGTAATCATTTAGTATTTCCACTTGCTCTTGATCTTCCACTGTAGAGGTCCCACACCCTCCTGATTCCCACTATTCCTCTCCTTGTCTTCCTCTTTTCCCCCACATATCTGAAGAAGATCTTGTTCCCTTTTTTGACCTTCTGAGTTAACCTCTCTCCTGTTAGTGTTTTAGCTGCCCCCACCTTCCTTCCTACCTCCCTCCCTTTGCCAGCTATACCATCCTGTGTTCATTCTTCTGGGCCTCCTTGCACTTTCTAAATGCTATTTTTTTTCTCTGCTGCCTTTGTCACCTCCTTAGAGAACCACAGTGGCTTCTTCCTCCTTGCTCCCTTGTTCACTTCCTTTAAACAGAATGCCACTGTCTGGGCTATACCATCTTTAATCTTTCTCCATTGATCCTCTACTCTTCTTCTGCCTTCTGTCCCCCTTTGAAGCATTCTCTGAGCAGTTTCTAATTTCTTTAGGATCTACCCTCCTAAAGTCTAGAGTTGCAGCAACATTTTAATCCCCTAGCGAAATAAGGGTGAAGTAGCCCACTCTGCATTCATGTGGGACTACATGAAGTCCCCACCAAAATGAGCTGCTTCGCCTTTAATGGTTTTGTGTTATTTCATGTTGCAATTAGACAAGGTGAAGTCATTAAGAAACAAACAGCCCAGAGCCCACTGATCAGTGATCACATGGCTGACTGTATCTGCAGGTCTGCAGGAAGCATGATTCAGGGATGCAGTTCAACAGGCACTGGCAGGAAGTTAGTGTTTTACTTTCACTTTCTCTAGTGGAAAGAGGAAAAGAGTTTGCAGTCCAGGCAGTTCTGCAGTGTGCAGTCTGACTCTATTCTGTGTGTTTCGGAGCTAAAAAAAAAAAGCTATTATTCCTTTTTTGTGTATTAAATCTTTGCGTATTGAGTTGTTGTAGTCCTTCAGGAAAGTTTTATTTAATAAGAATGGCTTTTTCTTTTGTTAAAAAAGTATTTTTTTGTGTAGTTATGTTTAGTTACTGTACTTTATTTTACTAGTACTTGTACTAGTGTTTTTTTTTTTATTTTCTCTCTTGATGGAGCATAGATGTGGTGGGCTAAGTGGTGCATCAGTGGGCCAAAAATGCAGGGTGGCTGCCAGTTAGATTAAATCAGCAGGTTTTGGGGACCCCACCTGCAGCCACAGTGAGCCCGGCAGCTGTGATTGTCATCCAGGAGCAGCAGCAGGAGCAGGTGGAGCAGCAACCACTGCAGAATCAGCAGGAGGAGCTGCAGCAAGAGCAGCAGGTTACTGGCCCTCAACCACCTGCAGCACAGCAGCAGGTGTGTCCTGATGCCACCCCACTGCATGTACTGGGCCCTGCCTGAAGCTGCCCTGTGTAAGCCTTTTTTTCTTCCTTCCCTGGTGACTCCAGAATGGTGCATTGCAATCTTTGTAATGTGAGGTGATCCACCAGGGGTCAAAGGAAGTAGCCACCTGGGCATGGGTGGTCAGCGAACCCTTCTAGCTGTTCACTACTGTGCAGAATGGAAGCGAGCTGCAGGAGGCAGCAACCCTCCTGCAGCTGTGGTGGCACAACTAGCTCGTCTGCTGGCATTGCCATAGTTGATGGAAATGACATCAGGTGAGGTGGTGGCAGGTCCCAAAGCTGCCCATGATGAAGAGAGGTTGCCTCAGCCAGCGACACAGGGAGACCTTGCTGAGCTGCATGCTGAGCTACAGGGGCTGGAAAATGTTGGTGGAGGCAGCAATGCAGCAGCTAATACATGTTGAGTGGCAGAATGCTGAAATACTATGATTTCTGAGTAATAGTGGTGGTGAAGAGCAGCAACAGCCCTCACAGGTCCATTAAGAATGTTATATTGATTTCCAATTGAACCCCCAAAAACTCTCCTCCTCTTATTTTAATTTTTTCTTAATTAATATATTTCTTTTCTGTATGAAATTTATGTTCAGGTAATGTTTTGTTTGTGATTTTTGTTCTTGTTACTTAATTTACTTTATTTGGAATTGTTCTTTTGTTACATGAGTGATGGTCAGCATCGGCAAATGGTGGATGCCACATGCTTTCATTCAAGGTGAAACTGTCGTGCAATTTTGCATGCTGCAATAAAAGTATCTTAAAGATAGCTTTTTGGCGGCACAATTTCAAATGCAATGAAAGCACACAGTGAGCTGGATATTCAGACTGCTCCAGGCAGGGGTGCAAGCCTGGGCGCAGTACAACTGAGATGCGCCCGGGCATGGTCCGTGTGATATTCAACGGTGCTGCACCATGGCACAGCACCATTGAATATGGCACTGTGGCTGCCCATATTGTGCATGGTGCAGTGGCACCGTGCCAGCTCAAGTGGCAAGGGAGGAGCAGGGGGATGCACCAGTGCAAGTGAGGTTGTGCTAGGTGCAGGAACCGCGATATTCAGTGGTGTGCATGCAAATGGGGCTATTATGCATGCAAGGTGCAAATCAGGCAATTTGCATGTCATTATGGTCCCATTTGCATGCAGGTGTGCTGATCCCTGGTGACTTGCACCTGGCGCCCATCCAGGATGCAGCTGTTGGGGACTGATGCTCCCTGCCCCTCGGCGGCAAAGTGCCCCAATGCTCAATCATGGGCTTAGGAACTTTGCAGACTCCCTGGTGGTCCAGTGGACCTGCTTCCCAGCCCGATCATGGACGATGTAACATTAATAGTATCAGTGGTGGTCCAGTGGACCTATTCCCAGCCAATCACGAGCTTTGTAAATAATAATCCTGTGATCCAGTGGACCTCTGCCAAGTTTAATCACGGGTTTTTGTAGGTCTTCTTTGGTGGTCTAGTGGAGCTTCTCCTCACTCGCCATAGACTAATTACTCTACCCCCCGGTCAATAGGATTTGCAGTTTCTTTATTTGCAAGCTACCTAGCAAATTCATTGATTGACAGCATAGTACGGGTTGTATACCCATTGGTCCGCAGTGTGGGCAAATGGGCATGCTGACTTATATAGTACTACACAGTCCCAATATGTGAATGAATTCCATTCATATCGGGACTGTGTAGCATAGTACGGTTCTGCACACTCATTGGCTCACGCTTGTGGACCAATGGGCGACAGCTGTTCTGTATGCTGTCAGTTGTGGGTGGCGGGCTTTTGGGTGGGGAGCTGCTGCCTGCCGCTGACTGGGGAGCAGGGTGGTGGGTCTGTAAGGGTGGGTGGGAGCGGTGCCCTGGACCACCAGGGAAGTTTTCTTTCACAAAGCCCACACATTTTCACATAGACCTCGGAGTCAGTTGAAAAACAATTATGACTGACTTATCAAAATTATGACTGATTTTTTCAGCTAGTTTGAAATTTATGTCTTCGACTAACCAAAGAAAATTCAACCAAATTTTTTCAACTTCCACCATTGTTGAATTTTATTTATGTACTAGTTTGTTGTACTTTTTGAGTGCCATTAGTGGAAACACTTTACAACACATTCATTTACTTAGTGAATACACTAGTATATAACAAGATACAGGTTAGAACTATTTAGAAGTAACTACATCCACTTTCAACAAGAGACAACCAGGCACTGAAATAGAATTCTGCAATTGCAGTAATAATAGATTGACAACTTAAGACATGTATTATTATTTTGCCCTTTTATGAGGAAGAGAGGAAACATTGGTTGGGTTCGATGCTACAGAAACTCAGTTTATTTTTTTATTATTCTCATTGATGTTTTGGTTTGGCCTTGCTTGCCTAATATACCTTGTGAGCATACTTGTCTTGTACCCCTCACACTCCCCAGCCCCAAATCCACATAAACAGCCTTAGGCCCTGGTGTGG
This sequence comes from Neoceratodus forsteri, assembly GCA_016271365.2. NCBI lineage: Eukaryota > Metazoa > Chordata > Ceratodontiformes > Ceratodontidae > Neoceratodus > Neoceratodus forsteri. Next base: position 624,387,440 of record CM028135.1, read on the forward strand.
GAGGATGCTGCTGTCTACCCCAAAGCCATATACAGCCTTGAAGCCTGGTGATGGAATCATGCTACAGTACACCCCCTGAAACAGCATGTCATGAACAGCCTTAGACCCTGTTGTGGGAGTGGGATGCTGATGCACACCACCAAAGCCACATAAGCAACCTTGTATCTAGTATGAGATGCTGAAGAACACTCCCAATGCCACATAAGCAGCCTTGCATCAGCTGAGGGATGCTAATGTACACCCCCAGGCCCAAAGCCACATAAGTTGCCTGCTGCAGCCTTGTATCAGTTATGGCATGCTGCAGTACAACTCCATAGCCATATAACCAGCCTTTTATCCAGGATGCTGCAGAAGTCAGTAAACCTCCAAAGCAACCAAACATAACCAACCTTAGATCTGTGAGATGCTGCAGTACAGCACCAAAGCCTCATAACCAGCCTTGTTGTATCCAGTATGTGAATAATGTTTCACTGCATAGAAACTTAGAAACACAGACATTGTCAGCAGATAAAGACCGCTGTTCACATCCAGTCTGCTCACAAATTTTACTCACCAGCAACTCCCCCCCTTCTTCCCACAGCTAAGAATCCAGTTGTGCATGTCCTAGGCATGAGTAGAAACATATAAATTGTTGGCAGATATGGACTGCTAAGTTCTGCAACAGTAGTACACAGAAGCTACATAAACAGATACTTGTGTTTGAGTAGTACACCTTCAAGTTCAAAATTCAAACCAACATAAACAGCGTTAGACCCTTCTGTGGTTGGATGCATCATGCTACACCCTGGCCTGAAGCCACATAAACAGCAACCTTACACCCTGGTGAGGGATGCTGCAGTAACTACTATACCCTGCCCTGAATCAGTAAATCACCATAATCTCACTTTCCTTTTGTAAATACACAAAATCAAGTCCAGGACTCACACACTGTCCAGATGACTCCAGCTGAGCTACAGTATTGCAGGCCAGGTAAGGCTGTCAGGCTAACACAGCCCAGTGAGCCAAGGCATGCCTACTTGAGCTGTTATAAAGGCAAGTAACATGGTGGTCTGGGTCACTGTTGTACTATGGTATTTAAATAATAGTGTTGTGCAAGAAATAAAATTATAGTTCCCATGTCAGGATGCTCCATTTCATATTCGGCTTAGAGACCAGCTGCCCTACCCACAGCAAATTGCCCCCCCCCCCAAAAAAAAACACAAAAAAACACAACAGCTAAATGGCTGAAATTTAAATTAAATCCCTTATATGCTGTCAAACAGTAATACTGCTTCTTTTCTTTTAAATATATGCATTGCTAATCCTGCACTGCCTGAGCCCTGGGCAGAAATCCAACTGTCTCTCTGTCTCAAATATTAAGTAACATCATACATCAGCTTAGCATTAATTTATTAAAACATTTTACTTTGTTGATGATGACTCAAACATGCTCCCTCCTCCCTTCAGACTAGAGTCCTAGGCCTAGTAGGCCAGTGCAGCCCCACACAATAAGGCACTTACTGCACTAGTAGGGTGGTCCAGGGGCCAGTACTGTAATCATTAGGCTTCCAACTGAGTGCCCAACTGCTGTTTTCTCACTCGAACTTGACTCTTCTCTGCTCGCTCCTCCAGAGTCAGTCACAGTGCCACTTCCCAAGATGTCTGGTTGGCCTAATGGGCTGGCAGCATGTTCTTCTTTACCCCTCCCTGCACCCACCCTCCTGGCCTGCCTGCCGCCCGTGGCAAACACTAAGCACACCTCTCAGGCTCACTGCTCCACGGTCCATTACTCTACAGTTGTCCCTCACTACTCACCACCGGGGACTGGTGGGTCTGCAGCTCCTCTCTCTCCTCCAGTCTCTTGGATGGTGGGGGGTCTCCCAAGAGTCTCTCTAGGCCTCTGAGACTGAGCTCCCTCCATTCTCAGCTGGTGTCATCAACGACCGAGCTGACTCATTGGTGGATGGTGCTGGCCTGGTTTCTCCAGCCCTCATCTGGGCCTACTTTGCCGCAGATGCTCCTCTCCCACTGGGTGCAGACACCAGACAAGACAGTCAGACTGATTCTACATTGACACTGCGGACCGGACTCCGGACACCTCACTGCTTAGGTGCTTTAAAGACTTAAATTAATTTTAACTCGACGACTGACTGCACTAGCAGTCTAGCCCTTCCACACAGTACATCGCACTTCTCATCAACTGCAATTGACGCTGCCTGCTTCCCAACTGAATGGACTCCCATCCCACCTGCCTCATGCATTCACAGACAGTGCGCAGAAGGACAACTTCTGGCTGCTCCTCCCTCTCATTACTCATTGGTGGATGGATGGTGCTGAGGAGCCAAGGTACATAACTTTCTGAAAAGCAAATACAAATAAAAACAAAAAAAAGGAGACATCCCAGACAAGTTTTGAGTGTCAGGCTAGCAAGTTTAGTCATGACAGAATCGTCGACTTAATGCAAATACAACTGCTCTCAATTGTGACTGTAATTCAAGGCATTTGCAACTGATTGCAACTGCTGTAAATTGCAGCTCACGATTCCAACTGCCAAAGGCAGCTCTGGGATCTAAAACACACAGATAGATGGAGATTGCACTTAAGAGATGTTGCCACACAGGCACAACAGCGCATTAAACAGTGGTCAAAATCAGAAATCCAAAACTGGAACAATAATACCTTTTTGGGTGGGGGGGGCAGCTGCAGTAACAGTCCACTACCGACCAAGATAGAATGAAGCAGTAAAAAGTACAGCAGATGGATAAGAGATTCAAATCAGAGTCCTGTGATTATGGTGTGGCACAATAAAATGTGTGCGATTTGATGGCATGCAGACACACGCACACACCAAAGGTAATCCCAGAAAATTTTAAAGTTCAGTGCAGTACAACCAAATCTTTTAAAACAACTGAAAAATTAACAGCACCACAGCAAACACCAAAAATGATCAAAACTTAAAAAGTATTACTATGTGTACATGAACACACAAATATTAACACACTAGCTACCCAAAAACAGTTAAAAAGACTGCCTTTTTTCACTAAGTAAGTCACTGTGAACCTCCCTTCATCATGCCCCTCCCTTGAAGCAGACTTCTGCAGTATCTGTCAGTACATAGACTGAATCTTACAAGTTAACATTCAAAATGCACACATAACCAAGAAACACTCAATGATATAAGCACAGGAAGGTTTCCTACAATCAATGTACTAAATTTTGACCCAAAATTGGCTCAAAAAGCTTTTTAAAAGGTTTTTCAATGGATTGATTCTCAGAATTCTGAGAAACTGTCTCCAGCTTTCCACTACACACTGCACAGAACTGAGGCTGTGCAAGACAATCTAGAGCCCATGTGATCAGCGTCCCCATGATTCAATGCAAACTTCACCTTGTAATCCAAAAATAAGGTAAAGTCAATTGAAACCAATGAGGCTTCAAGTTACTAATTATGGTGAATTACTTTGCTTCGTATTACAGAGTACTTTGCGTGATTATCTATATACGTGAAGTGCTCCATGGAGTAAAGTGCAGGGACTTCAAGGTTCTGGTCAGTAATATTGCAGAACAAAATAAAGTGGACATAAATAAAGCAGCAAAAACAGTGTCACCATCAATACTGGCAGCACAAAATTAAGCACGCCAGAACAATGCAGGCCACATGACACGCAGATAGTAAACAACGTTCACCGCATGGAGACACTGCACTAGAACCACAGGGGACTGGAGCACAAGCCAGCATGCCATCTCCCCTGTCCTGTGCATTGTGTGTGTTGCTGGGGACATGCTGGCTTGTGCTCCTCGCCCCTTGCATTATACGCAGCCATCCACATGGTGGCTATGGTCCACCTGTCCTCCAGTGGTTACCCCGGTGCACGTTCTCTATCACTCAGCATTCTGGGTGGGGGTATCCCACCATGTGGGTGCCTGTGCCATTAGATTACCGTGGTAGGTGTCCAGTGTCCTGCTTCCCCCAGTGGTGGTTGCACTCTGCCTCGTTCCATCTCCCGGCACCCCTATGCTGTTCCTATGCACATGTGCCTGCTGCTGTGTGTTCCAATGCAGTGCCTCCATGTGGTGGATGTTGTTTGCTACTTGCATGTTGTGTGACCTGCATTGTTCTGGCACGCTACATTTTGTGCTGACAATATTGATGGTGACACTGTTTTTGCCGCTTTATTTTTGTCCACTTTATTTTGTTCTGTGATGATATTGACTGGAACCGTCTTGATGTAACTGTGGTGAGAATGCGCCAGTCTACATCCAGCAGATTAAAGTACCCCATTATCAAAACTTTATCCTTGTTGGCCATTTTGATAGTGGCTTCCCCCCAGGCTCCATCTAAATCTCCCCATTTTGGAGGCCTGTACACCACCCCTGTGTGAATATCAGCCCCCAACCCCATCTCTAGGCTGACCCATATTACCTCCAATCCTTCATGGTGAAGAGTTCCAGCAAGGATGACACATTTCTATGGTTTGTTCTCTCAGACTTTACAGTGGTTTATGAGGCTGTTTCACTCCTTAGGTTCCTTCATAAAGTTTGACCAGCTTACATTCCTTTTTGGTGAATTTCATATATTAACCCTGATGCCATACGTTACTTGGGTATGCATTTTTTGTGTGGCAATATGCTAGTATGCTACATGCATCTGCACCCAAGGGATTTTGACCACGTGCACTTTGCCTATTCTGTTTGCTGTGTCTAAGTTCAGCCAAATAAAGGTCTTACCACTGTTTTTCCAACTTAAGAGGTACTGAAATCTGCAAAATAATGTGTAGAGCAATGCACTGGTAACCCTAGCTGTCATAAAGATAAGATTTCTGTAGTCTTTTAAAATTAGTCCTAAGATTTCTGTAGTCTTTTAACATTTATCCTGGAGTTACAACCCTTACATTGGATGGCCACAAACAACCTATCCAGTCTTCTGAAAGACAGAATCTTAAACAGGGTCATTGAAATTATATTCTTTTTTTGTATAATATTTTTATTAGATTTTTAAATTTACAATAAAACAACAGTCACTCAACATACAGGACAATTAATACATAAGTTCTGTACTTGTCAATTGCATCCATGTACACAAGCAAGTCAAATAACATGGATCAAAACAGAACAAAAAGAACACAAAGGTGTGATCACATACCCAAACTTCATATTCATCCTTCCTCCCAAATATAGTTAGGCATTTTATTAACTAAATTGCAGGTGCCTCACCAAGGGGGTCCCCAATATTAGTTTCAAATCCTTCTCAGCTAAGGAGACCCTCCCTCAAAATCCACCCTTCCTCAATATTGAGAGAGGCCAAGAATGGGGCCCAGCTTCTACTGAAACTGTCCTCCCTTTCCGACAGCTCATAAGTCAGTTTTTCCAGCCCCAGGTTCTGCAGAACTGACTTTCTCCAAGTCTGCACTATGGGAACTGCCTGGGAGACCCAAGTATCTTGTATGCCATGGCGGGCCAATGCAAACAGCACTCTAATCCACCTAGGGAGCAAGAGCCATTCATCCCCATCTCCCACTTCAACTCCAAACAGGCATCCCAATGGGTCTACTGGCATTCCCCTACCTGTGATTCTGCTAACCTCAATGACCACCACTTTCCAGTACCTCTGCAGCATGGGGCATGCCCAGAAGCAATGCATATAAGTTCCCCTGTTCACCCCAGATCTGCCACATAGAGGTGATATCCCAGGACGTGCTTTGTGCACAATCACAGGTGGGTAGTGCAGTCTGTGCAGAAATTTAAAATACGCCTCCTTTTACTTGTTACAGGCCATTACCCTTTATGCAATGGGAGCAACAATTTCCAGTTCTCCTCTTTATAACCCTCCTAAGTCCCATTCCCACAGTGCCTCATCCTACCAGTTCAATCAGGGTGTATGTGCTTCCCTCTTTTAACCGCCCAGCTTATAAAACCTTTCTCCCTACCCTGGGTCTGACAGATCATGGTCTCTACAAAAATCCAGTTTATATACTCCCTTGTTTTCTCTTTCTAGACTACTCATATATGCCAGTATCTGCATATATCTAAACATATGTCAGCTACCCTCTCCCACCACATTCTGCAGGGTTTGAAAGGAGCAGAGCTGTCCACATTCCAGGAGGTGACTCATACTACGAATATCCTTCAGTTCCCATTCTCAAAAGCCTTTATCCTCAAACCCTGGCAAGAAATAGGGGTTGCCTGCAACCGCCAAAAGCAACATTTCCCCATTCTGTGTCCAGTCTTGCTTCCTGAGTTGCTGTCAAGCCATCAGAGCCTGTACCACCAGAGGGCTGACTTCCCGTCCCAGCTTATATGCCCTTAGGCCCCTACTATGCAGATAAGCTGTGAGGTTAGCCAGGCTGTATCTTGTTCCAAGTCCACCCAGCTGGTGACACTAGGCCTGTGCACCAATCTGCTATATTCCTTTGCTGTATAGCCAGGAAATAGTTCCCAGATCAGGAAAGTTCATTCCTCCACTTTCTCTTTCAGCCTTCAGTCTTTGAAGGCTGATCCTTGATGCTTTTCTCTCCAAATAAATGTTGAAAAGCCTTTTCCAGCCTTTTGATATCCTCCCTCCTGATTCCTATATGCAGCATCTGCAAAAGGTAAAAGATTCTGGGCAAAATATTCATCTTGATGAGATTAATTCTGCCCAGTCATGACACTAGCAGCTGCATCCACCTCCTAAGTCCGCTTCAATGGTTTCACCAGCTTGGTATAGTTCAGGTGATGCATGGACTCAGACGATCTACCCACCTGTATCCTAAATATACCAAACAAGTACCCACCATTTTTAGGCCCCATTGCCTCACTTCACTTCCAGAACCCTGATACCACATTATTTCCGATTTGCCAAGGTTAACCTTGTGCGAAATGATACTAAATTCCTCCTCCAGTTTTAACAAGGGAGCACCAATCATCCAGGACCCTCAAGAATAGGAGCATATCATCAGCATATAGAGCCAATTTGTGCTGTGCCCTCTCACCCCACTCCCACAATCTCCTCACAGTCCCATATTGCGGTCATCAAGGTTCCATAAGCTAGCATAAACAGAAGGGGAGCAGATACCTGCCTTGCCCCCTCCTCAGGTTGAGTCTCTCTGATAGGGAGCCATTCACCATCACCTGGGCCCATGGCCTTGCATACATTGCCTGCACCCATCCCAGGAAGGTCTCACCCAGGCCAAAACGTCCAATCACCTCAAACAGATCCTCCCACTCCACCCTGTCAAATGCTTTTTCAGCATCCATTGAAATAACCCCATTTCCTCTTACCCCAGTTCGCCCGCCATATAATATTAAGTAAGCACCTCATATTATGATATGATTGTCAGCCCTTTACAAACCCCGTTTGGTCTGGGTGGACCACTCCCAGAAGCATTTCTTCCAATCTAGTAGCCAAAATTTTAGCCAATATTTTAAAATCCATGTTTAGCAATGAGATTGGCCTACAAGAAGCACATTCCTTTGTGTCTTTGCCCACCTTAGGTATAAGACAGATAGTGACCACATAACACGTATCGGGCAGAATGATAGCTCCCGTATCATCCCTTTACTGATAGACTTCACTAAGCAAACCCACCACCTGGCCTCCCAACAGCGTGTAGTACTCCACAGGGTACCCATCAGGCCCACTCGCCTTCCCCTTGTGCAGCTCCTGAATAGCCCTCAGTACCTTGTCTTTAGTGATTGGTTGACCCAGCTTGTCCCTCTGCACTTGTGTAACCTGAGGCAGCTTAACTTTCCTGAGGAATTCCATCATTTGATCCCTGGTGCCCGTATCCTCAGCTTGATATAAATGCTGATAGAAGGACGAAAAGCCACCTTTATTCCCTTTGTGTCCCCATGTAGCACCCCATTTCTATCCTTTACCCCCATGATAAGGCCCACCTTTTTACCACCCCTCATGAGACTCATGAGCATTGGTCCTGGTTTGTTTCTCCATTCAAAATTTGATGCTTAATAAAAAAGCAGACCCTCCCAGCTTCTGTTCTCAGGTGGGTATTTAAGGCCTCTCTGACCACAGCCAAGGATCAAACTGCATCCCCTTTCTCTCCTTCCGCAACCCTCTTCTCCAGCTCCTTTAATCTTCCCTCCAAGTCCCTCATTTTTTCTTGCTTTTGCCTCTTGAGCCAGGCCATATATTCAATGATTACCCCCTCATAAAGGCCTTATTCGCCTCCCAAAGCCCAGTTCTGAAATCTCTTCTGAATCATTCATACTCAAATAGAATTCCCATTTTTCCTCCAGATATTGTTTAAACTCTGGATTTCTAACCATATAAGTTGGAAATTTCCATGGGGGGGAATCCTGCTTTCCTCTGCTCAGCAATTTCATAACTATCATAGCATGGTCCAACTCATGTATGGGGCTATGTCTAACGTCACACATTCGAGCATACCAATCTCTCGTCAGATGTAAGTAATCCAGGCAGGACCATGTTCTATGCTGGTTTGAGTAGAAAGTATACTTTTTCACACCCGGATTAGCCATACGCCAGGCATCCACCAGGTCCAACTCTGACATACCCATCTGCCATTGTTGCATACTACCACTTTCTCTCCCGTTCCCCCCTCAGAATGATCCAATTTTGGATCCATCATCCAATTTAGATCTCCTCCCAATATTAGACTGGGGAACTGTTATTTAACCAGTAAGTCCAACAAGGAGGCGTAGAATTGTGGGTTGTGGACTGCGGGTGCATAAATTGAGCCAAAAGTGACCTGCTCGCTTTCCAATATGCCAGTCATAAAAATGTATCTCTCCCCATTAGGGTCCCGCAGCACTATAATTACTTCAAGGGGAAGAGCCCTGTGGACCAAAATGGCAACTCCTCTTTTATGCACCATGGCCAAAGCTGTGTAGCACCTCCCCACCGATCTACGAGCCAATTTGGCATGCTCCACAGCTGTCAGATGTGTCTCCTGTATGAGGGCCACATGAGCATCAGCTCTTTTTTAAGGCAGTTAGCAAATCAGTCCTTTTCACCAGGTTTATAATACCCCGAACATTCCAGGTTACAATATTAACCGTTTTCATGATGGCCATCTATATATATTCTTCTTTTGCCATTTGGCCCAGCATTATTAAAGTCACTTTAGCCCCATTCTTAGCATGCACTTTGACAGACAGTTCTGTGATCGCACTCTTAACAACACAAACAGCGCCAATAGTAACATTAAACTTTTTACATCCCCCCTCAATGTCCCCCCTCCCCTTGAAAGAAAATATTCTCAACATTTCTATTCTCTCCCCCTCCTCCATCCTTCCTGCTATTCTCCCCCCTCATCACACTAACCTCTAATTCATCCATCCACTTTCCTGCTACTTCGCATTAGCAATGCTTTATCTCTACCCCTCCCTCCTTTCCCCTTGTATTCTCCTTTCTTCTACCATACAGTTAGCACTATAATTCCAGTTCTATCGTCCTCCTCAGCCCCTGCAACCCTCCTTGTGACACTAATTGCCCTCAGGCTCAGTGTCTGCCACATCCCCTGTACAGAGGAATACACTCCCCTACCCCCCCCACACAGCCAACATCCTTCTAACCTCCAGCCCATTTTAAAAGATCCTCACCAATATTTTTATTATAATTCGAATTCCCACAGCCCAACCGCACCCTGCAACTAACCCCACTAGTACTGCCTTCCATTAAATCATCTCAACGCACCCCATGGCACATTAAATAACCCATTCTGCCCTCCTAGCCTCCCCTTTTCCATGGCACCCTTCCTTTATAAAGATTCAACAGTCCAGGGTTACTACCTCAGGCTGGTAGGGAGAGTAGGCCATGCCCTGAAATCCACTCACTAGGCCTCCATCCCCACCAACCCTCATATCTAAACCCATATGCAGAATGTGCTGTCTCCTCCACTCCATCTCTCAGTCCATCTCCTTCCCAGGAACCCTCCCAGCATCAACTCTGACATTTCATCCATTGGTTTCTGTGCCAAATAGCCTCTTTCACAATTCACAGAGGCCCTTTTCATCCTGTATGCCAGTTCTGTCTATTGCCTCTTCAAAGTCTATCAAAGGAGGTGGTAGAAATTAAACGCAACAATTTCTCACCAGTACATAACCTTAACTAGTGGGAGTCCAACATGGAAAACACAGTAAATGAAGCAGTCATCCCATCTCCAGCGCTCAAATGACCCCAGATCCTTTTGCCTTCTCAACACAGCTTCTGTCTGAGCGAGCGAACAAATTCCTTCACCTTGTCCACGTCCCAAAATGAGAAAGTAGCCCCCTCGTGCTTTATTTTCAGGGTGGCCGAGTACACTAGGAAGTTCTCGACTTTACACTCCCTAAGTTGCTGCATGATTCCATTGAGCATTTTCCTTTTCTTGAGTAAGCGGGCTGAATGGTCCTGCGAGATAAAGAGCTGTTGCCCTTCATACATCAATGCACCCTTCTCCTGGTAGGCCTTCAGGATGTTTTCCCTGTCCTGAAAGTTGTGAAACCGCATGATCAACTGCCTCGGCGGCTGATCTATTAGTGGTCTTAGCATCACCGGCGAAGTGTACTTTCAAGCTCTAGTTTAAATGGCACTTCATGGGCTGAAGGCCCAGCAATTCTGGTAGAACTCTTGAGCAAAAATCCGGGCATTCTCCCTTCCCTTCCTCTGGCAGCCCTCTCAATCTCAGGTTGGGACGTCGATGGTAGTTATCTTGATAATCGACGCCTTCTTGAGATCTGCCAGTTCTTTTGGAGGGCCGCCACCTGCCCCGGGACCATCAGCAATTCATCCTCCATTTGGGAGACCCACTCCTCAACCTCCGTTAACCTGCCTGCTTGTGCAATCTGCTGCTCCTGTATTTCTTGCAGCTTCAGGTCGAGTTTCCCCTCTAGTTTTATCAGTTGGGTCTTGAGAGGTTCAACGACCTGTCCGGTAACTTCCCTGCCAAGCGCGGTAAACTCAGCTGCAGACAACAAGACCAGGCCCATGTTCTCCCCAGCTTTCTTCGCATTTTTAGAGGCTATCCGCTGGCTCTTCAATGATCCAGAGGCAAGATATTCATCCATGCTGTTACTGCAGCCACTATATGACCAAAGATTGGGTAGATGTATTTATTTAATTTTAAAATTAAATTTTCTGCTGTTTAAGAGGAGCAGCCAGGGAATGGCGTCCATTCAGCTAGCTGCTCATCAGCACCCCTGGACTATCCTGAAAATTATATTCAATATCCACAGTAATATATTCATTTCTTGAGAATTGCTATGTTATCCCCAGCAATATCAATCAATCAATCACTTTATTTAACCAGGCCTAAACACCATTGAGCAAGCTCATTTTCAAGGTGGTCCTGGGCATATATTCATGAGAATTGCTATGCTATTGAAATTTGAAACTGTCAGGATCATCAACCAAAATAGAGCACATGCAATATGTTTGTAGTAGGTTCCATTTTCTTCCTAAAAGTGTAATTCTAATCCCTTATGACTATGATCCATAAATACGGTAAAAAAGCCTGGTGCCAATTAATAATGTAGTAGGTTTATATTTCATATGTTCTTCTAGAACTTTATATTTAATATCCCTGGTATGCACAGGTTGAATTTGAAGTCAGTTAGTAGAAACGGTATGATGTACATGTAAAATGCTGGAAGTATAGAGGAGTGGTGCGTAATAAGAGTAACACATCATCAGAATATATGTCATTTTAAATTATCATTACTGAGTCTGTACATCATTAATATTAGAATATGTTGTTATCATAGATGCAGAAAGTTCTATTGATATTATAAATTACAAGGGAAATGAACAAGGACGTATTTGTAAAGTCCTTTTTTGTTATTTGAATTTTCCTGTGCTGTACCTATTAACTATCACAGATGCCCTAAGGCCAGTTTATGAGGCATTAATCCACTTGATGAAAACCCCCCAGAAGGAAAATACTTACAATATAGTGCACAAACATGACTACTGAAAAACCTTAAAGCATTGAGGGTTTTACCCCTAACACCTGGTACATGGGATAATACCCATAACTGAGACTGTAGTTCAGTATGATGGAGGTGCTGTACAGCTGAGGGGCCATCCTTTAGATGAGACGTTAAACTGTTATCCTTTCTGCCCATCTTTGGTCACTGTCCAGGTGGAAGTAAAAGATTCCATAGCACTTATCAATGAAGAGTAGGGAATTTTATTTAAATGGAAATAAAAAATAAATAATGCACAAAAACACACACAAGGATAACACAAAACATAACACAAAAGTAGCACAACAAATGAAAACTGATTCACTGCTAACAACAAACATTACACAAAACAACTTCTAAAGCAAAATCATAACAGAAACAAATAAAACATAATTTGTAATAAGTCAAAGATAATACAGTAATTAATATAAAAACATAAATCCACCACTATATCAGACTATTGGTCAATTCTCAAAGCACCCTGCACAGCGCAAAGGGCTTGCACCACAAAAAATGAGGCAAAGTGATCCTTGTGCCAAACAGTATGCTGGGAGCAATTCTCAAAGGCAGCCTCCATTAACCACAGCCTGGCTGCACCAAACCTGGCTTGCCACCCACGCACCACAAAATGGGCAGTAACATGGCACAAGGGGCTTACCTGGTGCAGGCTGCCAAATTCCCTATAGAGTTCTCAAAACTCTCCCAGAGGCTAATTTCTAAGTACCATTTTACCAGTCAGGGCTGGTATAAGAGTACTTAGAAATATGCCTTCTGGGAGAGTTAACCTATTTGCAGCAATGTGCCATGGTCCCCTTTCCCAGCCCCAGTCCCCCATTATTTTAAATAAAGATCTCTGGTAATCTAATGGCCCCTCAAGCCCTGATCCTCTATTAATAAAATAATACTATCCCTGCTGGTCTAGCAGACTCCCCAAACCCTAATCCCCAGTTATTATCATGATGGAGCCCTGGTGATCTAGTGCCCCCAAGCCACAATCCCCCATTATTATAACATATTAACAAATCATTGGTGGTCTACTGGACCCCCACCCTGGCAGAGCATTGTCCTACCATCCCCTCCCCATTCCCAAACCAAGCCAGAGACTGGGACAGCCCACTTCTCACCACCACAGCCAGCTGCCGACTGAGCTGCCAATGAGCACTGTACTGTACACAGTGCATGTTCATTGATTAAGAGCTCAGTCAGTGGCTGGCGGTGGTGGTGAATGTGAGACTGTGCGAATCACTGGCGATTCAGGAGATGGAAGTGTGAAGACACTGCCTGCTGTGATGTGTCCAGTAGGACCACCAATGATGTGTTAATATGTCATAATAATGGCGTATTGGGACTTCAGTGGGCCACTAGATCACCAGTGTTCCTTCATAATAATGGGGATTGGGGTATGCTAGACTACGGGACAGTATTATTTTAATAATAGGTAACAGAGCTGGGGAAGGAGTCTGCTAGATCACCAGGGATAATATTATTTTAGTAATAGTGGATTGGGGCTTGGGCAGTCTGCTAGACACAGGGACTGTTTGGGAGACATTGCCGCACAAACACCCATGGCTTGTGGAAACCATCTAGGTGCGAACTCTGTTTGGAGCACCACTACAGTTGCTGCAAGCCATGGGACTTTCCGCTGGGACCCTACTTAATCAAGAATCAGATGTAGGATCTCTGGGGCACGGCAATTGGAGCAAGCTGCCTTTGAGTGCGGTTTGCACTGACTTTTGAGAATCAAGCCTCATGTGTCTAATACTTAATCAGAAAAGCAGTTTTTCGAAATGATTGCAAGCATACCCAAGTGAATCTTTTAATCTGAGGAGTGCACCGTTTGCAATGGAAGCTTAATCTTTAATAATCTCCTGATAAAAAGGGCTTTGTTGAATAACCAGGAACATGTCACATGTCATGAATAGTATTTGAAACCACACAAATTATCTGCAGGCTTCCCCATAGTATTTTTCCCAGTGTCTGGAAAATAGGTTTCGGACTAAGTCTTGGTAAGTTAAATTCTGGAATAAAGGTTCTTACCATTCTGATGCCAGAAAGATCAAAAGTTATGTTAAAAAAGGGCATTCCAAAAAGAGATGTTCCAGTGTTTCTATTACAGACAGACACCTATGTCTGGCGCAATATCTTTCACTGATTTGTTTATGTTTATGGGAGCTATGTACTTCCAGACAGCCATGCTCACTAATGTACTATCTTTTGTTTTTTTTACTATTTTTAATTGAGTTGTTTCCCATCAACAATGAGGCATTTGTTCAGTGGTTAGCGTATTACCAGTGCTTACCTGTTTTCCCCTCACATTTATAATAAACAAATGCACTTATGATTGTGGATTCAGATGTTTGTTACACAAATTTTCTCACCCCAATGGGTAGTTAAAGAATTATAGAAACATAGAATTTGATGGTAGATAAGGACAGCTTGACACACTAATTCTGTCCATTTTTTCCCTTCCTATGTTGTCATCATGACCCTACCAGCTCTTCAGATACCCCCATGCACTGCTTTCCTACCAAGATTCCTTTGCTTTTTATTCCATGTTACTTGAACCCCACAACTGTTCTTGCCCCATCACCTCTTCTGGAACACTGCTCCAGGTATCCACCACTCTTTCATTGAGGAAGTACTTCCTCACATCCCTCCTAAATTCTCCCTTCCAGCTTCATTGCATTCCCCATTATTCTCAAGCACCTTCTCTTCAAAATACTCTGCTGCTGTACCTTATTCACCCTGTGTTGTATTTATAGGTCACTATCATATCCCACATCTCCCTCCTCTCTTCGAGGGTGTACAGATTAAGATCACTCATTGTTTCCTCCTAGGGCTTTTGACACAGCCCCTACAGCATTTTAGTTGCCCTCCTCTGGACAGCCTCTACCCATGCGATGTCCTTCCTGAGATGTGGTCTCTAGAACTGGACACAGTACTCCAGATGGGATCTCACCAATGAGCTGTACAGTGGTAACACCACCTCTCTCCTTCTGCTGTTAATACTCCTCCATATGCACTCCAGCATCTTACTTGCCCTACATATTGCCTTGTTGCATTACCTTGCCACCTTTTCATCCAGAATGATTCTTCCAAGGTCATTTTTCCTGTTTAGTAACTGTCAATCCCCCCTCCATTTTATTTTACTCCTAAGGGATTCTGTACCCCAGATGCATACAGTAATTTTAGACCATTTCACAATGGAACCCATCTGCCATATACTTGACAATTTCTCAAGTTTTCTCAGATTTCTACACATTCTGTCCTCTCCCTCCAGAATGACAGTTCCATGTTAAAAAGGCAGAACAAAAACAGTGCTGATCATATCAGTGAGGATAAATAAGTGAGAACGAATACACTGACTACCAATAACAATGAACACCAGAACAGCAACTGCACTATATAAATGACATTAAGAAAACAATCCTAAACCTACACAATTTTTTATGTGAGGGGCAATGCTCCCCGTACCCCCCCATCAGGAAGCTTTGCCCCCAAACTCCTTATCTGTAACAAAGCAAATGTTAAATATTACCACAACACAAGTTGCCATAGCAGAAATGAAATTCGCTGACATGACATTCACTGTAATACAAACATCGATCATATGGCACATGTCGATATCGACTTATTCATATTGAGTCACTCATTTAACGGAATACCACTTATAAAGACATTGCTCATGTGACACACGTCGATATTAACTTACTCTTATTGAGTCACTCATTTAATGGGATACCACTTATAAAGACATTAAAGAGGACCGATCCCAGAACTGAGTCCTGAAGTACCCAGCTGGTCATCCCAGTGAGATTACTCCTTTCCTTCACCCTCTGTCAGCTATCCATCAGTGAATGTCATACCCAGTTTACCACCTAGGGACCTGCTCCCAAAAGTTTACTGCAGCACAGATTTCCTTAGACAAGATTGACTGTGGCCTTGAAGGGGAACAAATCTGGAACCCAGTGACTTACAGATCTGTGCTTTTACTGTCTGTACAATTCAGCCAGAACGTGTGTCAAAGAATAAGCAACAATGTTATGTCCATAAAAGTAAGGTGAGGCGGAGTATCTGCTGTGTACTGGAGTGAATAATCTGTGCTTCAGGGAAAAGAGCATCAAGCATGAGCTGGCACACCGGGAACAACCACTCCCCAAAATCGGCCACCAACATTAACCCAAAATTAAGTCAGATAAAGAAGACAGTGCCTTTAATAGAAATAGGAGATTTATCGAAGTATTTTTTTCTACTGATGGTGCTCCCCTTTTAGTAATTATTTGAATGACAATCCTACAGTGTAGAGTTAGTGTCTACTTTTTTAAATATATGTAACCACTGGGTCATATCCCTTTTCAGGTTCCTGCCAGATTCATTTTGTTTCTGCTTTTAGAAGCTGCATATTTGGGAGAGGAATAGGGGAAAGCAGCTACAGCTCACCCTTCCCCATCACGTAACTGCTAGCTGAGACAGCTCAATGGGAGGGGCCTGTGGCCTGTGAAAGAAGAGTCAGGTATGTCCCAGATTCATTTTGGTTCTGCTTTTTCATAAGAGGTAGGCCATCAAGTGCCCCCCTTGGCCCCCTACACTATGAGACTAATAAGACAAGGATATCACAGCACAGTCTGCCCACTGGTGTCAGCTCAATGAGACAGCCAGCAGCTGGAAACTCTGAACAGCAGTAGAGAGGTTTTACAAGTGTGGTAGGAGCCCTACTAAACTCTTGTTGGCAAGTACACACTGCTTGGGAGAGATGAGTGGTAGGGTCTAGCAGAAAGGTTAGAAAAGGTGAAACACCCTATCTAGGGTAAGGGTAAAAAAGGGTTTAATGAAAGGAAAACAAAGCAAGCAGGGTATGAAATAGACATGCTAGGAGTGGTGCAGTGGCTATGGGTTGGCAGTTTTCAGGGAGAAATTCTGGAGACTGTGGTGCTGCCCTACCTGTATACACCTCTGTGGGAAGAGGTGGGAGGTTGCTCATCTCCAAGCAGAGTTAGCTAGGATTTGAGAGTGTCAAAAAGGGAAAGGGATGGCTCAGGAAGAACACAAACTGACTGGAACCACACAATTTGAAAGCAGAAACAGCAAAACCACACATCAGGCTCAAAAAACGTCCATAAGAAGAGCTGTCCACACAATAGGACACACTTAAAAACTGATTCCTTTAATAATTGAAAACTGTAAAAAAGACACATACCCTGAGTACAAATAAGTGGTAGCAACCCCCTTTCATAACTTCAAAGTCTCACATCTATTCCTGAAAAAGCATCAGAATAGATATGAAACATCGATGTTTCAGAAGGGATTGCTGCCACTTATTTCTACTTGGGTAATTGCCTTTTACTGCTTTCTATTATTAAAGGAATCAGTTTTACGTGGTGTCCTGTTGTAAGGACTGCTCTTATTACGGCCGCTTTTTGAGCCCTCTGTGTTTTTTGCAGCTTAGGATTTGAGAGGCCTTCTCTCCATCCAGGGACTCCCAAATCAGCCACTGCTGCCTGAAAGATTGCTAAGGAAGAGGAGCAGCTGGACTACAGTGGGCTTGGAAAGGGTGAGGCTGGTGGGTCAGAGGCACATCCCCCAGATGGTACCATTATGCAACTCCTATGCTGCTCTGGCAGTGTGGTACTGTCCCATGGAGGCACCTGCAGTAGTGACCAGGGAGGATGCGAGGGCCTTCCATAGTGGAGACCCCAAGGAGGGTGGAAGAGTACCCCAGAGGAGAAGGAAGCAAATTCTGGTAGGGGACTCCATCTTGAGTGGGATAGATTTAGGAACAGCAAGGGAGGGGAATCGGGAGGTTAGGTGTCTACCTGCTGCCATTGCTTGGAGGGATGGAAAGCAGATCCTGGGGATCACTAGGGCAGCAGGATGGGAGTGACAGCTTGATGTCATTGTCCTCCTAGGGAGAAATTACCTGGATAGGGATTAGGATAGCAAAGTGCAAAAGGAGTTCAGGGAGCTGGAGAGGAGTCTTAGGCAGGTAGCATGCCAAGTGACCTTTTCTGAGGTGTTGCCTGTCTAAGACAGGGGGATGATAGGGTACTCTGTACCAGGAGCTTCAATGCATAATTGAAAAAGTGGTGCAGACAGGAGGCATTCGGCTACATTGAGGACTGGAGTCCCACCTGGAGAGATAAAGGCCTATACAGGGGTGGTGGCCTCCATCCATTCAGGAAGGGACTCAAAGTCCTTAGTGGACAGTTTAGATGCTATATTGGCAAGCATTTAAACTAGCTGGGGAAGGGGGTGATGGTGAAAGGAAACAGGGAGACTTAAACTGTTCCCTTCCTGGAAGTTGAAGTAGTCAAGAGGGAGAACCATAAAGGAGAGAAATCCCCAAAGTTTACTAAACACAGGAATAGCAGAATTGTAGAAATGAAATGGAAAGGGAATGAAGGCATAGGAGGTAAACAGAGTAGGCAATAAGGAAGAAAGGTGGATGAAAAGAAGGGGAGTGAACACAATGTGGAAGGTCTTGTGTGCAAATGCTCATCAACTGGGAAATAAAATCCCAGTCCTGGTGGCCATCATGGCAGAGGCTGACCTGGACATTGTTGCTATTTCCTAGTCATGGTGTAATAAGAACCATGACTGGGAATATCCATACCAGGTTAATGTATTCTCTGTTCAGGAAGGACAGGGTGGGTAATGGGGAGGTAATGATTTTTATGTGAGGATGGCATAAAAGCAGCAAAAATGCAGTGAATACAGGGAGGGGTGGAGGCATTGTGGATCACCCAGAAATGGGAAATGGAGCTGCTCTTCACACTGGTGTGATCTACAGACCTCCAGCACAAGGGAGGAGATGGACAAGGTTCTGGTGGAAGCCATCCAAAGATGGTGACTAAGAGAGAGTGTTGCTGGTTGGGGACTTCAATATGCGGAGGTAGAGTGGAGCACCACAACTTCAACAAGAGCAGGAATATCCTGGACTCCTTGCACAGGGCATTCCTCAGGCAACTAATAAGAGAGCTCACTCATGACGGAACAATAGTGGACCTGTACTCACCAACAGGGACACTGTTGCAGATGTCACAGTGGGTAGCTACTTGTGGACCAATGATCACTGAATGGAGTGGTTCGATATTATTATTGTGGCAGAGTCGAAACGCATAAAGTGGTCTTGGACTTGGGAGGTTGATTTTACAAAGATGAGGGAATGCCTCAGGGATGCCCTGGCAGTGAGGCATTACTTCAGTGAGTGGAAGAACAATGCGTGAAACTAATCGGGGACATAGTGAAGGCACACACTCTGCTTTTAGGGCAAGTTAGCAAAGCAAGAGGAAAACAAGACTGCTGTGGTTCTGAAATGAAGTGGCTGGGAAGGTTAGGGCTAGAAAGTTAACATTCTGGAAATATAAGGAGGCACGGAGTGTTACCCAGAAACCAGCTCTGGGGGTAAATAAATCAGATTCTTGTATGTCTATAGTGTCAGTCAAAGAAACAACCACACAAGCAGAAGTAATAATGATAATTTATTACAATACTTGACGCCAAGCATGTGACAGAGAAAATCACAAGGGAGATGGGTTCTCGCCAGTGTCTGGAAGAATGTACAAAATCTCAGTGAAGAGCTGGCTTACATGAGGTTATATATAGATACCATCATGGCAACAGAGATACCCTCCTAAGGTGTGTACAAGACGTTCTCCCTTGGATAATTACTTAGGAGACAGAAGTACTAATAAGTATAATGTGAGACAAAGGATTTGTCTCTGTCAGCATAAACTTAGATAAAGAGAAATGCTGACAGGTCACAACTACATGTGGCATACTAGCCTAAGTGCAATACACACACTACATATGATTGTATGAGAATATAAGTATATAAGTGTAAACAGTAATCACTGATGATCCATAAGAGTCATCTTATTAGTGATTAGGTAGATTATATATAACGTGTAAAAAAACAAATGTAATGCATTATAGTGAGGTATAATGAATCATGCATGATATAATCTGATAAAGATGTAAACATTAGCATATATTAGTAGCAAAGCACATTACTGGCACTTATGTTTATATGATGGGTGCCTAAATCTACATGTTAGTGCAACATAGCAGTATTACAGTATAATATACCAGGAATACAGCATAAGGGGTATGTGGGATGATAGGGGGCATAACTCAGGTACAACAGTCCCTTTGTTGCCCTAATTACAAAAGTGGTAACACAACAAAAGATGATGGTTAGGCACCATTTGTCTACAGGCCTGAGGCACAAGCCTGATAGAGGAATTTTAACTGGTCACGGTCGTGTTTCAGGTTTTCCTTAAATAACAAAATGTAATTATAAGGAAAATGTTATTAAACCTTGATTACTATAAACATTTTAAATGTAAACTTCACAACTGAGTTTTCCAATATCATAACAAAGTCATTACTGATATGTATCAGTTGTGTAACTGTCCTATTGGGAAGATTGAGAGACAAACTTAAGTTGCCTGTATGCGTATTAAAAATAAATAAAACTGAGACAGAGCATTAAGATAGTTAGGACTAGAATGGATGGTAACTGGTTCTGGGATGGGAACAGGTGTGACCACAGTATAACCTATAACCTGTTTAGGAGTAAAAATAGAAGTTTGAAAAGTTCACTTTGCATAAATTCAGTCGACATCTGAAGAATGTATAGTTGGTCACCATACAATGTTGTCCATCAGCAGAATATACCACCTTGGATGATGGTATCTAACACCAGCCCTCCCTGAGAGGACTAAATGTGCTGTTTTCCTAATGCTAACAGCATTGGGCATATGCAGACCTCTAATGACTTAAGCTGTCACCTTAAAACAATGTTGCTACCATCCAGTAACCTTCCAGTGGGAAACCCACTATGCATTTGAAGGGGGACCCTGATTCTAAAAGCCCCATGGCTGTGATATTTTCAGCATCACGGGCCATGCTGAGGGGGGATACAGGTTTGATTTCTGAACCTATGCTACCAGCTGTTCCAGTACTACTTTCTCCACACATGATGGCTACTGAACCACAATCCATAGCTGGAGAACTATGTGCAGCTTGCACACCACTTTTCTCCACTGTGCAGGCACCCGTGGTAGTGCCAGCACTGCCTGCCCATGATGCAGGACCCCCTCTACCAGTGACACTTTGATTATCCCATACTGTGGCTGCAATAGCAGGCACAAACCAGAAACAGTCTGTGTTATTCCCAGTACAGACAACAGCAGGCACGTCTGGCAAGAATGTGCAAGATATTGTAATGTTGATATTATTGTCTTTTCTCTTAGGATCACTGACCATAGCTCCAGCATTGGTTAATCCTAATCCAGCTTTAGGGTATCATTTGGAAACTGCTACATCAGATATAGCAATCATAGCAGTTTTAGCCTCAAAATACAATGGACACATCAGATCCATTGCTTATGCATCCCAGATGATCTCCCCAAAGGAGCCGAAATAAAAGCTTTATGAAAGGAATCTTTTGACTACATTCTGGGCAGTGAGTTACTTTAAGTACATCATTGAATATGCACCCATTGTGCAGCATTCCAATCATTTGCCCACTAACTTTCTGTTGTCAGACAGAGTTAAAAATGACTTTCTCCAATGCAAGACTTACACACTGGTATCTCATGTTGCAGGATCATGACATCACTGTCCTTCCTACCAAAACTCCATCCTTGTTGGCTCATGGCCTACAATTGACCAGAGAGACACATGATTGTTCATTCCAACCCCCTGATCTACATTTACCAGGACCCTTTCTGACAGAACCTCAGAAAGTGTTAAAAGACACTACTGTGTGTCGCGTTTTGACTACCGTAGGCAGCTTGCTATTGTGAGGCATCCATACTCAACTCAGTACTGATTATTTTAGATTTGTCTATATAAAATGAGAAACCCTCTTAGCTGTCTGTGGATCAGGAACTCCGTTTGCAGCCAAAATACCTGAGAGCACATGAACAGCCTTTGCCATATGTGGACTCCTAAATGAGTATAGACCCAAAAGGATTTGAACCCACAAATGAAAGCACTCTGTCTGTCTGGATCCCTTTACAGCTGTGTGTTCCCACAGAGAAAGGAAAAAAAACATCTCACTATGCAGAGTTAAATATCTGGTAGGAGGTCTGTTTATCTAAGTTTTATGCACTGGGGAACAAAAGCACACTTAGAGATTTACACAGACTCGCTATCAGCTGCTTGTCACTGAGGATTTCTCACCCAATGTGGTAATTTACAGAGAAATTAAAGTGTAACTTTAATAACACCCAGGCATTTGCCTCAGTCGCCATGAATGTTACCCAGAAACCAGCGCTGGGGTAAATAAATCAGATTCTTGTATGTCTACAGTGTCAGCCAAAGAAACAACCACACAAGCAGAAGTAATAATGATAATGTATTACAATACTTACACCAAGCATGTGACAGAGAAAATCACATGAGAGATGGGTTCTCACCAGTCTCTGGAAGAATGTACCAAAGCTCAGTGAGGAGCTGGCTGACACAAGGTTATACACCATAGATAACATTATGGCAACAGAGATAACCTCATAGTTTCTGATATGGAGAACATAATGTGTTGGTTCTACATTATAAACAAGGTGTGTACAAGACATTCTCCCTTGGATAATTACTTAGGAGACAGAATTACTAATGAGTATAATGTGAGACAAAGGATTTGTCTCTGTTAGCATGGAGCTTAGACAAAGAGAAATGCTGACAGGCCACAACTACATGTGACATACTAGCCTAAGTGCAATACACACACTACATATGATTATATGACAATATAAGTATATAAGTGTATACAATAATCCATAAGAGTCATCTTATCAGCGAATAGGTTGATTATGCATAGAATATATGTAAAAGACAAACGTAATGCATTATTTATTTATTTATTTTTAGTTGTTTAACCAGGAATAGCACACTAACTGAAAGTTTTTACAGGAGCAACCTGGGAGCACAAAGGAAGTTAAGTGACTTGCTCGGGGTCACCTGTTATGCAAGTGAAAGCTGTGGGATTCAAAACCCAGGTCTGGTCTGCTTGATGTCACTAGATTTGCAGCCCAGAGCCTTAGACCACTGCGCTATACTGCCTCCATTATAGTGAAGTATAATGGATCATGCATGATATAATCCTATAAAGATGTAAACATTAACATATATTAGCAGCAAAGCACATTTCTGGCACTTATGCTTATACAATGGGTGCCTAAATCTACATTTTAGTGCAAAATAGCAGTATCACAGTATACTAGACCAGGAATACAGTATAAGGTGTATGTAGGATGATAGAGGGCATAATCCAGGTGCAACAAGAGGGAGGAGGACAGGGAAGTGTGTCAAGAGAAGCAGAGAGAGGCAGGGAAAGCAGTCAGGAGCACAAAGGCACAAACAGAGGAGAAAATAGGCCCTGCTGTGAAGAAATGGGATGAGACATTTTTCAGGTATGTGAGCGAAAGTAGAAAATCCAGGGGCGGGATTGTAAGGATAAGGAGGAAAGGGGGACTGTGTGGAGGGGGACCAGGAACAAGCAGACATCCTGAACAAATATATCTTTCCAGTATTCAGAGGAAGGGATAGGTGGGGGACAACAGTTAAGTGGCAGGAGCATTGAAGAAAGGTAGGTGGACACTAGTCCAGTTACAGAGGAAAGAGTCCTGAAGGAATTCACAAGTCTGAAAGTGGACAAGACAATGGAGCCAGACAGGGTGCATCCAAGGATATTGAAGGAGCTTAGAGAGATGCTGGCTGCACCAATGACAGTACTGCTCAACCACTTACTGGAGATGGGAGTGGTTCCAGAAGACTGAAGGAGGGCAGATGTAGTCCCACTTCACAAAAGTGGTAGCAGGGAGGAGGCTGGCAACTATAGGCCAGTCAGCCTGACTGTAGTGGCAGGGAAATTAATGGAATTTACTGAAGGAAAATATTGTGGAATATCTAGAATCCAGTGGCTTACAGGATCTGAGGCAGCATGGATTCACTCAGGGGAGGTGATGTCAAACAAATCTAAAAAATTTCTTTGACTCGGTGACCAAGGAGTTAGATCAAGAGGGACCGGTGGATGTGGCTTACTTAGAGTTTAGTAAGGCCTTATACATAGGAGACTTGTAAGCAAACAAGGCAGCCTGGCAGTGAGTCCTAAGGTGGTTAATTGGGTAAGAAACTGATTGGGAGATTGGTGACAGAGGGTGTTGGTAAATGGAGTTCACTCCAAGGAAGGGAGGGTGACTAGTGGGGTGCTGCAATGATCAGTACTGGGACAAGTCTTCATTAATGTATTAATGACATTGCAGAGGGGTTAGAAGGGAAGGTATGCCTTTTTGCAGATGACACAAAGATCTGAAAAAGGGTAGCCACTCCAGGTGGGGGGGGTTAAAAAATAAAGAGGGATCTATGAAGGCTTGAAGAGTGGTAGAGAGCATGGCAACTAAATTTCAATGCAAAGAAGTGCAAATCACTCACTTAGAGCACAGAACCCAGGGCAGAGTACACGATGGGGAGGTGGTACTTGTGATAACAAACAGGAAAGACCTGAGAATAATCATATCTGATGACCTACAGGTGACCAAACAGTGTGATAAGGCAGTGGGGCAAGCCAGTGGATGCTAGGGTGCATAGGGAGGGGTATCATCAGCAGAAAGAAGGAGATGGTGTTACTGCTGTACAAATCATTGGTGAGTTGTCATCTAGAGTACTGTGTCTAGTTCTGGAGACAGCATCTCTGGAAGGACATTGATAGGGTAGAGGTGGGCCAGAGAGGCAACTAAATGGTACAGGGTCTGCATCAAAAGCCCTATGAGGAGAGACTAAAGGACCTCACTATATACACCCTGGAGGAAAGAAGGAATGGAGAATATAACAGAGACTTTTAAATACCTCAGAAGTAGGAATAAGGTACAAGAGGGTAGCATTTTCAGAGACAAAGATGTTCAAGAACAAGGGGCCATGCTGTGAAGCTGGAGGGGGATAGACTCGGGAAATGTGAGAAAATATTTTTTCACAGAAAGGGTGGTGGATGCATGAAACAGCCTCCAAGAGGTGATAGTGGGTACAAAAACAGTGATGGAATTAAAAAATGCATGGGATAAGCACAAGGGAACATTAGCAGGTAGAAAAGGGAACGGAAGAGTAGGAGATCAGTAGGGTCTGCAGTATTACAGTAGGTATGGAAAATGGACAGACTAGGTGGGCCAAGCAGTCCTTATATATGATCAAACTCTATGTTTCTATATTTCCTGTACCAGATAAAGTCTGGTAAGCACTTGCTAAAACTGTCATTCTCAGAAGAACCATGCTAGCAAATACTGGGATCTACCTTACAGTTTTCAAAGAAGTATCATTAAACAATCCCCATTGCTGAGCAGCACTTCAAAAGCAGAATTTGATAGCCAGAGCAAGCTGAAGTTATAGTCTTGGCTGAGGCTCATCTGTTGGTGCTGCATGGTTCTCCCCCACCACATTGTCTGGGTAGCTGGAGTTGGGAGTTTCAGATAGGCAATTATAATAAGCCACTTACTATAAATACAACGTGCATGCAATACCTATCTTTCTCCTGCAGATTTCCCTTAGCCAGAAGCACACTATGGTCCACTCAAGCAGATTTTGATTTCTGGTAATTGTACAGTTTGATCACAGTTGGAATTATTAGCAGACTTTTTCACTTTTCTTTCTTTTATTAGTTAATTAATTCGCTACATGTGTCTATACAGGATGTTGGGATCAGAAGTTTGCAGGGTTTGGCTGACAACTTTGTACGCACATTCAAATAAACATGCTGAATTCAACTGCGTGTAAAAAATGAATTATAGTAAAATGTTACTGACTTCATTTTCAGCAGGTTGTAACAGGAGGAACAGAGTGTTTTCTTATAAAACATTGGATTTGTGGGAGGGGGTCATTTATACCACTGGAGGGACTCTGTACCTGTAGATGGTAGCCATGTTGCTCCACGGGTGCAGATAGAGTAGGAATGACTATTTTTTTATAATGCTTGGAATCTGTGGGATTGTACTGAATTTTCAGATTTTTGTTTACTATTTTATTGATTTGTTTCCTGTCAACAGTGAGGCATTTTGTTCAATGGGTAGTATATATAGGTGTTTAGCTGTTTTCCCTCATATATAATTTAAAAAAATACACTAGTAACTGCAAAATGTAACTGAGCTATGGCAGAGTGGTTTGTGGAAGAGAATAGCGATGTTTAATGTTTTGATGATTGCGAGGCTCAGATGATTCTTTCACAAACACGCTCATCCCAATAGGTAATTAGATGAACTGGTATCAATGAACAAGCAGGAATGTTATAGTCCTATGACTAAGGTGAAGCATAGCATCTGTCGTGTAATGGTGTGAACAATTTGTGCGGCAAGAAAGAGATTGAGATGTGAGCTAGAACCTTGGCATCCAATCCACCACCAATGCTACCCAAAATGAAGTACGCTACTGCAGTAAAAGATGTCAGATAAAGGTGACATTGCCTTTCATACAAAAAAAAACTAATGCAAGCACCCTTAATCATAGTATTGATGCCATTGCAGTATTGTCCCTCAGTTGGGTCCCTGTTTGTTTCAGGCTTTTATTTCTGACCTCACCGCATGTTGTGTGTCACTATCTATTAAATATGTTGATGATGTAAAGATTGGTACTCCTTGTTCTAACTCTGATCAGATTGAGACAATGCAAAGGGACCTAAATCATATCTTTGAGTGGGTTTTAAAAAAGGGCATGAAGTTTAATATGGATAAGTGCAAAGCCATGCATTTGAGTATTAACAACCCCATGTCTACTTATACTCTAGGTAATAACATTCTTCACACTATATCTGATGAATGAGAACTTGGCATTATTATATCTAATGACCTAGAGCATTCCGAGCATATAAACCAAGTTATCTGCAGAACCAATAAGCTCATATGGTCTATAAAATGTAATATTAAGTCTCGGGACAAAACTATCATGCTTCCATTATATCATGCCCATGCTAGACCTCATCTTGAATTTGCTTTCCAGCTGTGGTGTCCTTTTAGAAAATCACACTGTCTACATTTAGAAAGGGTACAATGAAATTTCACAAAACGCATAAAAGGTTTGTTCAATACACCTTATCCATCTAGACAATCTACTCTTATCCTTATGTCAGTACAGACTTGTAGGCTAAGGGGTGATCTACTGTTCCTTTTTGACATAATCAGTGATCCATATTTAGTGATTGAACTTGGTTTAACGTTTAAAGACTGTCCATATGAAACAAGAGCACATCCCCTGCAACTTTCAGGGAGAAAGTTCCATTATATTTCCAGAAAGTATTTTTATAATCTTAGAATAATTCAACCCTGGAATAAATTACCACTGGATATTGTAATAAGTAAAAAAAATGAATTTGAGAGAAAACAAGATACATTCTTAACTTCTGGTAACACCATGATATATTATTCTGTGAATTTTGAGTTCAAATAGGAGCATTTCTGGGCTGCATAAGCCTCCTAGCTCCTTGTTTTCCTTAGTATGAGCCTATCTAGTGGCTGTGGTTACGTTGTTTGCCTTCCATTCATTATGGTGCTGTTATAGTTATGGTGATAGTTATGGTGCTTGTTCAGTGAACCCTTTGAACACATACCTCAAACCACTGATACTAGCCCATCCATGGGTGCTCAGCTTACTAGACTGACCTGCACAGATGTTCTTCTAGGAGCAGGCATCCCTCTGTGGTATAGAATTCTGAGAAAGTACTGGTGGTCTGAAGTATGCATACATAGGTTTGATATGCTCACTTCAGCCTCTTCTGTGCTTATTATGACCATCTAGTGTCTTCAAACTGAGGCTACCTTCTTCAATTCTTCCTTTCTCAGCCTGTTCTCTTCAATTAAACTAAAAATATAAACCTACACACTGCTGATATGCTGAATTGGGACTGGGGATTTATGAAAAACTGAATTTTAGATTGTGGATCAATGGAGAGTTGCAGTAAGTTAAACATATAATAAAAACTAACATTTTTTTGGTGGTACCAAGAGGTTATAAAATGCTACTGAGTGAGTGAAGCTGACACATTGTGGAATGAATAGAACTAACATCAGAATCAAGAGTTGGGAGATGCCGAAAATAATTCTCAACCTAGGACCCATAAATTGGTCCACTCCTTAAGCTGGATATGCTAGATATTTGAGTTGACCATAAAAGGTATTCTAGGCCATTTTTTTAAATATAAGCAGCAAAATCTTGTTAAATTGGTCACATTTATGTACCGTAGGTTCAGGTGTTTGTTTTTTGAAAATACATCATTTTTATGAGTTTTGCAACTATTTTGTTAACAAAAAAAACCAAAAACAAGATGGTGGACATGCAACCTGAATTTTTTTCTTATGATATGAAAATGGCTCATGAAGGGAAAATATACTGGTTGTATCAGAGGGTTATCCTGAAAACCCTATTAAACATCACAAAAGCTGAATTTCAAACCGTATAACCCTGGAACAGATTAATATTTTTCAAGAAACCTTCAACAGGTACACATTTGGCATAATCAAATTTAGCCCTGAAAGTTTTGGAACAAAATTTCATGCCATCTTGGGTGTAGGGGAGAACATAAAAATGGCCAAAAAGTGGAGGGTTTTATGATTTCTGGATCTCAGAATCTGGTCAAGTGACAATCACAAAACATCCCTGGTCTTGAGAATTTGCAATCCCGACCCAACATGCCACCTTGCCTGTAATTTTTTCATGTGACATTAAAGTTATTGAGGTGCAAAGATTGGGGTTTAACATTTAGCTCTCTGCTCGACCCTAATTATATGTGTCCTTCCATGCAAGTATTATATATCTTCTTTGCAAAAAACTGATTTAGTGCACTAGTTAGGTTTCAGCTTACTGCCACAACAGCAGGGAAATGTACAATTAATGTTTTCATTCCTAACACTCTCCCCCAGCAGCAAAAGACAAGATCAACAAGCAACCACATTTAACCAACAGGTAAAATAAACAACATACATCTGTTTCCAGATGATGCAATTGCTGTATCACTGATGTGCTAAATTGGTGTATTTGTATCCATAGTATGCACACTACAAGGCATATGCACTAATTTCTGGCTGTAGCTAGAAATCCACAATACTCAAACCACAACACATCTTCTTGTGCAGAAGCACAGGCCCTGCAATCACAAATGAAAATTCACAATATCCAAATTATAAGTGTTCTTTATCTGCAGAAACACAGGGCCCTAAGAGGCCTGACATTCTCCAGCCACAGGTGTACGACATACATGGGAGGCAGTATAACATAGAGGTTAAGATGGTTGAGCTGTAAATCTGGAAAACTGGGTTTGAATCCCACAGCAAACACTTGTGTTCTATGTGACCAGAAGCAAGTAACAACTTCTTTGTGCTCCCAAGACACACCTGTAAACAAGTTTTGGCTTAATGAGTCTTTCCTGGCAAAAATTGTAAACAAACAAAAACAATACACACCATCCACTGTCTGCAGAACCTTAGGCCCCATGAAATCCATGATACCAAAATTGCAACAGTACTACTGCCTACAGTAGTGCAGAATCTAGATCTGCAGCCACTGGTGTAAGACATGCACTCTGATTTCTGGCCATGGGATCTGCACTTCCAGAGCTGCATAGAGATATCCATAATACTCAAATTGCAACAGTACATCAGTCTGCAGAACTACTGACTGCTGTGAAGCCAGCACTTCAGCAGCCACAGGTTCTCATGCATGGTTTAAGATATACACATACAGTTGTGGCTGATGAAGCACAAGTCAAGTCTCTGTAGATTCTGTGCTTTTTCAGCTGTCGATACAAATCCATGAAGGCTTCATGTCATTGCTATTGCAATTGTTTCACTGGAAACACCTCATGATGTTTGTCTTACCAGATGATGGCTGTCTGTGGTTGTTTGTGTGGTTTTATCCTTTTGCTGCTTGGGGCATAGGGAGTTAGGATTGAAAACCCAAACAACACATTTCTCTACTTTTGTAGTGGTAAGATTAACCCTAACTGGTGAATTAATGCAGTTTTTACAATTAATTTTCTTTCTTTAAGAGATAGTGGAATAGTACCATCATTCATGCAAGTCATTTCAAGACTTTTGTAAACAGATGTAATGAGCTCATTCCTACCCTCTGTCTGCAGATGGAGCTCTTTCATATAGCAGCCTGTGGCCAGCCGTGGAGATGAGAGAAGGGCTATACTGGTCGCAGTCTTGCAGACCAGGAATGAGGATGGGGTACAGGGTGGTGACTGAGTCATTATTTTAGAGGGTGGGAGGACCACTAGACCCCCAAGAATATATATAGGATAGTGCATAGGGAACAGTTGACAACAAGGCTATTCTTTCACCGAGCTGGCACTATGACGATGGATTACCTCGAGAGTGTATCTCAAGAGGTAATCCGTCGTCATGGTGTCAACGAGATGAAAGATGACCTGTTATCAACTGTTCCCCATGCACTTTTCTTTATAGTGTATGGTGGAACGTTGTTTTTTGGGGAAAAAAATCACTACATCATGTTTCTGCTTCAAAACATTTTTACTGGGTTACTAGAAGGAAAAAAGAACTTTACATTTCGAACGTTTTCACACTTGACATTTTAACTGTTTAAGAACTTTACATTTTAAACATTTTAACGCTAAACATTAGTACTGCCGCTGACATTGCTGCTTTCACTATGTGTTCTGTCTATGGAGTGAGCCCTAACTGTCAAATGCTGCTTGAGGACACAGTGTGTGACATTCGCAGTGCAGTAGAAAAAATCATTCTACTGCACTGGGAATGTCCCTAGTGTGTGACTACAAGGTTTTGACAAGGATGGATTTCAGTGGAGAACGACGTTCCACCATACACTATAAATATATAAATACATTTTCAGAAGAGGGATTGGGCATCGGGGAGGGACTACTACAAAGATCTTTTTTTTATTACGAACAAGACAACTGACATCAGGGAGGAACCACTAGACCTCCAGGGAAGAATAACACATATGTGAAGGGGAGATTGGGAAAGTGGCGGATGCCTTTCTAAGTGGCTGGGAATGAAAAAATCGGCAATTTTGCTATGTGAACATTTTCATGGAACAATAGCATTTTGAAAAATTTCGCATGATGAAATTGCCAATTTTGCAGGAATTTCACTGGGATTTTATTCTAAGGAGAAATCAGGAAAGTGATGGGGCCTTTCTAGAAGCTGGGAATGAAAAAAATTGGCAATTTTGCTGTGTAAACTTTGTGGGATGCTAACATTTTGTGAAATTTCTTGCATGGCAAAATTGCGATTCTCAGAATTTCGCTGGTAGATTTTGTTTCTTGACCCATCACTAGTCCCCATATACCCTGAAAATCTCATACCACAGACAAACCATTTGGGTTGCAGAGATGAGCAAAGAATTTGCCAAAAAGTGAGACTTTTACACTTTTTTCCACAACTCCAAAACCCAAAATCCGACTGAATGAAACTTTCCATATCCAGAGATCTGTGGCACCAGACTGTGCATGCAAATGTTCATGCAAATCAGTCAAATGGTTGC
Organism: Neoceratodus forsteri; assembly: GCA_016271365.2. Lineage (NCBI taxonomy): Eukaryota > Metazoa > Chordata > Ceratodontiformes > Ceratodontidae > Neoceratodus > Neoceratodus forsteri. The sequence continues at coordinate 624,418,829 of CM028135.1, forward strand.
AAAGTTATTAAAGTGCAACATTTGAGATATAACATTAACGTGCCTACACAACCGAACTATAGTGGCACTACCATGCCACTACAATATATCTATATATCTATACTGTATATCTCTATCTATCTATCTATCTATCTATCTATCTATCTATCTATCTATCTTCATTGCAAAAAAATCTTTGTTAATGCACTAGTTAGGGTTATCATGACAAAAGTAGGGATTCACACTAACTTCCCTCTCTATTGTTTCTAAACCCTCCCACCAATTGAGTGCTCCTACCATTCAGCTGACAGTGGCCCTTACTTAACTTCCCGTAACAGCCTCTCCTTCCTCCTTTCAAGGACCAGCCCTTGATTCGGGCTTCAAGCTAACCGGAGGCTATAGTATGGCTCCTCTGGCTGCTGTACTGCTCTACAACCTACCTAGCCAGACTGATACCTTGACCAAACAGGTATGAACTTCAGGGACTTCCACAGTGGCCACCTCATTGGTTCTACCAACCACATTGCTTGCCAGTTATTGGACACTGCCCCTACTCCTTCCTCACCATTGGCTAATTTGTAATCCTATCTGTCTTAGAAGCTACAGGCCAGAGGAGCTCGGCTTGGCTTCTCACTTTACCTAACTTTATTTTAGAACTGTAATTTTTTCCCACCCACCCCAACTCCAGCCTCTATTAAATACACTCAAGCACCTCCCTTCACCATCATCCTCTCTCCCATTGGCTGTATCCCATTTCAGCTTTCAAGTCATTGTCAGTAACATAATACTGTTTTTACAGTCCAGGCTTCTACCATCAAAAGATCTAGGCACTGCCTATTCTATTAAATCAGCTACGGTGCATTTTTGAATATATCCTAGTCCTTAAACTGACCACTTATCCTGCTCTCCTCATTGGCTCCCTTTCATGTGCACGTACTATGCCTTTGTATCATAAACACCAACCTAACCATGGGTGCCCAGCCATGTATATTTTCTTAGATTGCCATCCTTTGGAGTTCTACTCCTTAAACAACAACCTAGGAGATTCTATTGTTTTCCTCGTAAACATTTCTATACTCTACGAGTTACCAAACCATGGAATGCACTACTGAGTGAAGTAATCATTAGCACTTCTAAGGAAATGTTTAAGTCCCGGTTGGATAACATAATATTATCAGACTTTTGCCCTTGTTATCAGTAATGACAGGAATAAATATGGGCCTCTGGGATCTCTAACTCCTTAATGTTCCTAGTATGAATCCTAGTATGAAACATGAAGATACTCATCTACTGCCCACCCATGTTCTCACTTCCTGTTCTACTCCTCTTCTGCTTCTTTCTCTCCACACCTAGCCCCATTCCTCTTTTCTGTTCCATAACCGAACAACTTACCTTACCAAACATAACATTATTATTAGTCCATCTGTGACTGGGATACATCCTTGCCTGACCCCTTCTAACCCGGTAGCAGGCAGATTCAAGAGCCCTCTGGAACTACCCCACAACCCTGCTAGCTATACTATGTACTGCCTCACACCTGTGACCCATTGGAACAATACTTATCTTCTGTGCATTATATCCAAACTTCCTTTGCTACACCAGCACTTGCTTAGCACACACCTACCCCCTTCAAAGTCAATCAAGTTCTGCTAAAGTCAAATTTTCTAGCAAATGAATTAAATATATAATTTTCCTATTATTAGTATGCACTGGTAATATTAAATTCAACCCCATCCCACCGTAGTCACTAGCCTTACCAACTGTTCTTGCAGCTACTAAAGGACTGAAATGCATGCACATGAATGTGTGCAGTCTATTGAAATAACTAGATCTCATTCAAGCCTGAATCTCCCACATGGACACAGATTCTAGTAGTTTCCAAAACATGGCTAAAAGCATCCACCCCCGACGCCGCAGTATCCCTCCCCTCCTGTAATCTCTTCAGATGTGATAGACCCACCAGGGGTGGGGGGTGTGGCTATTTACATTAAAAACAAATTTAAGGTATCTGAAATAACTCCTGACACCTCGCCTAAGGAATTTGAATCTCTGATGGTAAACATCTCTCTATTGACCACAGAAACAATCACAGTAATAGACTACTACAGGCCACCCTCTGGTGGCATGGAACTTCTAAACCACCTACATATCATTGCAGACACAAAACAGAACAAAATCATCATTTGTGGTGGTTAAACATCGATTGTCAAAAATCCAGTTCCAAAGCCTTCAACTCAAAGAGTTCTCATGATGAAGTCGGTTTCATCCAATTAGTAATAAAGCTCATACTTCCCAATCTCAAGACTCCCTCAATTTTTATTTTTATTTATCAAGTCTAGGATTACAAATACCTTTGATCCATGGCTCTTTTACAAAGGTTCCACATCAGAGAAATACAAATTATGGGGAACATCAAGACAGGCATTACAACAATGTGGACATTGCCAACAGAGTACAGATTAATACAGTTCAAAGGTAGCATTGTAACAAGGCAGCCCACGGCATTTGTCAGAGAAAATAGACAACAGATAAGAAGTGCCAGAGTCATAGGGAGAGGGAAGAGGGAAGAGGGGTGGGGGCAGAAGGAATGTAGGAAGGGTGGCAAGAGGGTGAAAAGTGCAACATTGGGTATACCAAGATGTGAGGGTAGAATCCAGTGGGGGGGGACAACTAGAGCAGAAAGGGAAGTGGAGAAACAAGGTTAAGTTGGGCAGTCACAGGAGCTGTTAGTAGTGAGATAGTCCCGGAGCCTAGTTTTAAACATACCAATAGTTGGGGCAGAGGAGATGGTTGGGCTGAGGCCATTGAACCAGAGTGGTGCTCGATAAGCAAAAGAGCGTTGTCCCTGTGAAGTGTGACAGTGGGAGACTTTCAGTAGCTGTAGCGTGGATCTCCCTAAGGCGCCATTTGTTAATTCAGTGTTGTAACAGAGTTGAGACCCCAGAAGGTGCAAGGCCAAGGTAGATTTTTTTCACCATGGAGCAGGTGAGAAACTTTATGTGGTTTGATAGTTGGAGCCAGCTGGTATGAGTGTACAGGTCACATGTGTGGGTGAGACGGTGAGCACCAGTGATGAGCCAACATGCTTTATTTAAGGTAGTTGAGAGGCATCTAAGGGTTGTGGTTGTGGCCGAGCCATAAATGATGAGACCATAGTCTATTACAGAGATCACAGAGCTCAGGACTGCAACCTTCAAAGCTTCTGGCATGAGGTGTGGTCTGTGTTTGTAGAGCCAAGCCGTGTATTAGCAGCTCTAGCTACATTATCTACATGAAGTCCATAGGAGAGATTAGGGCAAGCTGTGTCCCTAAGTATTTGAAGGACCCCACCTGATCTAGAGTGTTCCTCTGGGTGGTGGAGATAGCCAAGGGTGTAGCTTGTGGGTTATGAGAGCTGCAGAAGAGCATAGATTTGGTGTTCTTGTCATTGAGGACCAGTTTATGATTAAAACCATGTCTCTACAGAACTGAAACCAAGTTGAAGGTTGTGTTGAAGAGTTGCAGGATCTTTGTGAGTGGAGAATACAACAGCATCATCGGCATATAGTATGATCTGCTCAGAGCAGTGGTAAGGGAGGGAGTTTAAGAAAAGGCTAAAAAGGAGGGGTCCCAGTATGGATCTCTGTGGGACACCCGAGCGAACAGGCAGGGTGTTAGAAAGAGAGTCCACAATTTTTACTGTCTGTGACCAGTTTTCTAAGTAGCTTTTAAACCAGAAAGAAGAGTCAGGTGATAGCCCAGCATTCAGTAGTTGGTGTATTAATAATCCATGGTGTACTGTATCGAAGGCCTTGGAGAGGTCGACGAAAATGGCCCCTGTGAGAAGGCCGTTGTCAAGGGATTTGTGCAAAGCTCCAGTGAACTCAAGAAGGGCTGTGGTGGTGCTGTGACCTTTCTGGAAGCCGTGTTGTTGTGGACAAGGTATATTGTATTTATCCAAGTGGTCGGTAAGTTGATCAGCCACGATGCGCTCAAGTGCCTTAGAGAATGGGGGCAGTATGGAGATAGGGTGATAATTTGAGTGAATTGTCTTGTCCCCACTTTTATGGATGGGTGTCATGGTGGCTGTTTTCCATAGGTCCGGGAATTTTCCACAGCTGAGAGAGAGGTTTAGGATTTTTGTTAATTGATGAATTACCTCATCGAAGGTGAGCAAAGAAGCTTAAGGGTCTAGGGTGTCGCTACTAGATCTAGATTTAGAGATAGCCGTGTAATATAGCGTTGAGCTTCATTCAGCCTTACCCTCCTGAAGTAGAAGAGGGATGGTTAGACTGAGGGCTGAGGTATTTGGGAGTAGGCCCTGTTTTCGAAAAAAGTCATGGGGTGAACAGCACTAAGGTCTGAAAAAGCTGTGTTAAAGATGTTTCGATCACCTTGGGGTCAAGGGTTGAGGATCCATCAGCCATTAACATGGCCAGAGAGGTTTTTGGCTGCTTCCCTGTGACATCCTTGATATTGTCCCAGAAAGCATGACCATTTCCCCATGTATTGGTGAGAACATCTTTGTAATAGGTGGATTTCATTAGCCGTATGGCTTTTGTGAAGGCATTTTGTGCTTGTTTGTAATTTTGGACGTACAGTTGTTTTCCAGTGGCCCTGGCAACTGCCCAGAGATGATCCCTTAGTTTCAGTTGTGAGAGAAGAGCCGCGGTGACCCATGGGTTAGAGAGAGATTTTGTTTTTCACCTTTTAGCAGGGGCAAAGAGGTCGCAGGCTTTGTTGAAAATTGAGATGAAGTGATCAAGAGCCAAGTTAACATCTGTTGCTTCATAGATGGGTAGCCAGTCTTGTAGAAGCAGGTGTTGTTTGAGATGTGGAAGTTTTCCATGAGGAAGGACTCTGCTAGCGATAATTTTGGGAGGGGGCTTAAGGAATTTGTTAGACCATGCACACATGACTGGGGAGTGGTCACTGAGTGAGTCTGGGAGAATGGTTGTATGAGAAATCCTTGTGGGGTGAGTGGTGGGACCCAATCCAAGAGGTACTGGTGCCAGTCTTGTAGTTAATCCTAGTAGGGGAGTTTACCATTTGCGGTGAGGTTAGCAGCTGAGATGGAGTCTTTATAGGCACTAGCACTCAATGCTAACCAGTTTATGTTGAAATCCCTACTAGAATAAGTTCAGCTTCAGGAGGATGTGAGTTGATAAAGTTTAGGGCATCGTTGAATCCATGTTTAGGGTCCCTGGGTGAGATATATGGAGACAATAGTCAGAGCTTTATGGTTGGGACCTAGGATGATTTTTATTGGCAGAATCTGGGCTGAGGCAGAAAGTGATGGAGTTGCTACAGGGTGCCAAGACAGGGAGTCTTTGATATAGATTGAAAACCACCACCTTTTGGATATCGCGTCCAGCCTGTGAACATTGTAGCCCTGTATTGTTACTGCTGAATCAGGAACTTTAGGTGTCAGCCAAGTATCCACCACTGCAAGGATGTCAGGGTTGTGTTGGCATATGAAGACTTGGAGTGCATCCAGCTTTGGTAGTAGGCTGCAGATATTAATGGTTGCAAGGATAAGGGCACCTGGAGTTTGTGTGTGGCCTGAGCTTCTAGGGCCAGGATTGGGATGGATGCTGCCTGAGATGAGAAGGAGGAGGAGCAGGAGTTTTAAGGAGCAGAGTTGCAGGTCTTTGAGAGATAGTTTTGATTGTTGTTTCCTGGAGTAGAAGTTGCAAGGTTCCAGGCGGTGTCCCATATGGACTGCAAGGTGGTACAGTGTAGAGAGGTGGCCACACTTGTTGAGAGTAGTGGTCGTGTTAAGTAACCAGGAATATCCAAACGGTGCACCAAGCACAAATCTCGAGTGGAAGTGAGAGTTCCCTTGAGTTGCAGTGGAAACCAGAGTAGAGGGTGGCGGGGTGGGTGGGTGGGTGGCTAGGACCAGGAGAGAGAAGAGGGGGCCAGGGCAAGGAGGAGGAGAGAGGTGAGAGAAAGGCAGAGAGAGCCCACATGGCTTACGTATTAGATAAAGAGATAGAGATATAGCCATCTAGTGGTGAGAGGATATAATCTGCTAATGGAAAAGTCAACTGTTAAAAAAAAAAAACAGAAAACGAATCCCTAATCAATCTTATCCTCACAAATAGGCCACATAAGATCACTCACATTGCAGTATTCCACAATGATGTTAGTGATCACTGTGCTGTGGCCTGTATAAGAGGGGAGACTTCCTTCAAATCAGCAAATAGATTCACATGGAAAAGTAGTTTTTGTAAATTCAGCATATCCCAATACCTAATCAACCACAGCAATATCAATTGGATTGAATTCTATCTAACTGCAAACATCAATGATGTAGCCTCCTGCTTTGACAACATATTGTGTAACATCAAAGCAAATACACCTCCATACTAAAACACAGAACCCAGAAACTCTTCTGCCTTGGTTCACAACTGAACTTAAGGATGCACTAAAAGTGAGGGACTGTCCTTGGTCCACAGCCATACAGACCAAATTACCCTTGGACTGGTCAGCATTTAGAGCCTGCTGCAACAGCTCCACTAAAATGATCAGGGCAGCTAAAACAAACTACTTCCTATCTGCTTTTGACTCCACGAGGGGTAAGCCGGCAAATTCTGGCAAATCATTAAGCAGGCTGAGGGTAACAAACCATCATCCTCTCTACCTAGTAAGGTCTCCTTTAAAGGCAATATCTTATCTGATAAATCTGACATCCTACATAGCTTCAATGACCACTTTTCTACTGCAGGTCTTGCCTTTGACTTCTCCAAAGCAGCTACCCTCATGCCCAGCCTCCTTAAACAATCCTTGACACCAACCAATAACATATTCTCCTTTACCCCTTTCAATTTCAAAGAGGTGGAAAATCTCCTGATCCACTTTGATGTTAAGAAAGTTGCAGGTGCTGACAGCATTGGACCGTATTTCTAAAAGCTGGTGTCAGGTTCCTAACAGTTTCATACTGCACTTATTTAACCTATCCATCAGCTCTGGCACTATACCTGATGCATGGAAAATAGTGCAGGTATTACAATTATTTAAATCCAGTGACCCTATGGACCTAAACAATTATCTCCCTATTCCATCTTGCCCCTGCTCTCTAGCTTCCTAGAAATTAGTAAATGTCCAAATAAGGGATTACCTCACTAATTCAAATCTAATAAACCCAGTTCAATTTGGCTTTAGACCTGCTCACAGCACCACCACTGCCCTAGCCTCCATCATAAATGACTGGCTACTTGTGATGGATAAGAAACAAGTCACAGGGGCCATCTTTTGGACCTAAGCAAAGCCTTTGACACAGTCGACCATATCTTGCTCCTTGATACATTGAATTTGCATGGCTTCTCTGGCCCTGCACTATCATGGTTCAGCAGTTACCTAACTAACAGACTACAACAAGTGAAGTCAGATGTCTCCTCTCCCTACTTCTCCAGCTCACGAGAGCAATACCATAAGGCTCTATCCTTGAACCCCTCCTCTTCATGCTCTATATTAATTCCATTGGAAATAATATAAGCAAGGCAAAGCTACACCTCTTTGCATATGACATGGTAATTTATCTTTACAGAACTTTAATAGCTGAAGCCCATATAGAACTTCAATCTGAGTTTGATCTGTTTCAGTGCAGCATTACCCAATCAAAACTACTCCTAAACACAAAGAAAATGAAAGTAATGTTTATCTACTCCAGTCACCTGTCAAGCATCACAAATGCTCTAGATTCCTTGCCACCTATCAAAACCCTCCTAGATGACAACCTTGAGGTAGTCAATAATTTTAAATATCTAGGCTGTGTCTTAGACCAACACGTAAACATTACTATCCATATTGTGTCACTAGCAAAGAAACTGAGACAAAGGATTGGCTTCTTCCACAGAAACAAATTTCTTTTTTATCACTGATACCAGACTCTGTCTAGTTCAGACAACTTTCATCCCACTCCTTGACTATGCAGACATTTTATATGGACACTGCTCAGATGCCCTACTACATCAACGTGACACACTATACCATAGAGCAATATGATTAATTTCTAAATCCCCATGATCAGACACACTGCTGTGACCTATTTACCTCCTTGGGATTGACCTCCTTGCACACTAGACATCTCACTCACTCACTCACTCTCTTATTTGGCACTATAAGCCTCTCCTCTCAAAACTCCCCCTTACATATCAAATCTCCTTCAGCAATTGGCTGGCCTATACACCTTATGTTGAAAATCATACATTATGTTGGATGTTCCAAGCATCCACTCCATTTCCGGTGAATATGGCCATCAAGCACGTGCTATCACAACTGCTTGGAATAAAGCCGATCTAGCCTTAAATTACAAAATCTAATCCCCTAAGCAATTTCAGAACTTTGGTCATCAACAAGTTTAACAAGTGCTGCACATGCCATTAAAAGTTGATCTCCCATGAACCATGCCAGTCACTTAAGCACTTCTCATTACCCTCAGTACGGGTTGCATGATGATGATACACGATTGAGATCTGCTCACCGATGCATTCTTGCCCAGTTTTTCCAACAAATTTTGTGTTATATGTAAATACCTGTATATACACTGTACCTCTTTCATTTTAGTCTATGATCGCTGTATATCCTGTAATTATCTGTACATACCTTGCTGATTTTGTTGATTCTGTGTGTTCAAACTGTGACATGATTGATTGTATCAGGATCTCCTTGTAAATGAGCCTGCTCAATGGAGTCTTTTCTGCAAATAAAACTGAACTGAGGGAAATGTGGTACCAGGGTTTCCAACGCTAACACCTCACCTCTACCCTGCAGGCAGCAAAAGGCATGGGTTGTGCCTTGGGGTTGTCAATCCTAATGCTCACCCCATTCCATCAGTAAATAAGGTAAGATGGGTACAGTATATGAGAATGGTGTGAAGCGTTAGGGTTGACAACTCCAAGGCACACCCCTCATCTGTTGCTGCCTGCAGGGTAGGGGTGGGATGTTGGGATTGGAAACCATAATGCCACACTTCCCTACTTTTGTCACTTTAACCCTAACAAGTGCATTAACACAGTTTTTGCAATGAATTTGCTTACTTTTTGAGATAGTATAGTTGCATCCTCATTTACCTGTGGGGGTGCAGGGCCCTCCATAGATGTGTATAAAATTGCAAACGTAACCCACCTCATAAACCCAGTACTGAAAATGTCTAAATCCCCACCAAAATGTGATTCCATTCCACCGCAAAGTCATTCCATGTCAGAGGTGCCAAAAGATAGTTTGGCAAAGATTTGAAAAAATGACAGCTGTCACATTCATGAGGTGTTGTAAAAATATGGCAATGGTGAAAATTTGTGGTAAAAATATGTAAAATTACCAGAGTTATGAGCAACCATAGTAAAATTTCAGCACATGGGCACAATTTTGCCATTTTTACATATTTTGATCCTAAATGTTCAACATAACCTTCTTATGACCCCACTTCATGAACAACGGAAGTGGAAAGTTTTAAATCCCACCAGAAAGGTGATTTTGCCAATCAAATGCTAAATCCCCTTTCTGACTGGATTTGCATAATTCCACTGACATTGTTCATGAGGTGGGGTCACAAAAAGGCCATGTTGAAAGTTTGGGGTTAAAATATAGAAACATGGCTAAGTTATGCATCAGCGTTGAAAACCCTATTGAAATACATTGAACTGCAGTTACCTTAGTTTCTTTTTTTTGGGGGGAGGCTGGCCCCTGATCCTTATGGGAGCTCATCCCTGCCCTTCCTACCATCCCTGCATGTCAAGGCTTACCCCTCTGGGTGGGGCTGCTTGATGGGTGCCCCCTCCTGATGGATACTATTGGCAAGCCCCAGCTTTCCCTGGGGTTAGAGCCATGGGAGTGGGAACCCTGGTGGACTGCTGATAATGGAGATGAGGGCAGGGCAGGGTGTCATGCCCAGGGGCCAGCTTTTCCCTGAATGCTGTACCCTGGGGCAGGGACATGCAATGATGTCCAGTGCCTTCCCTGCCACCTAAGGCAATGGTGCCAGCTACAGCAGTACCCCCAGACTCCACCAGGGTCTGTAAAGCACCGGATACTCTTCCCCTGGAGAAGGAGAGTGGTCCCCAGAACACTCAATCCTTCTCCCTTAGCCAACTCTGACTCCCAAGTTCATCACCAAACCTGGGAAGTTAGCACCACAAGCAGACACCTTACTGCTGCGCTGATGGGCCAGCTGTTACTTCAGTTTCTCATATTGCAGTCAGCAGTTCCAGCAGCAAGATGGGAGAGTGGATCTGCAGCCTAGCAACTCTTCAGGTTATTGAGGGTGTGTGGGGTGGGGGGTGAGTGCTGAGTGGGAGGTGGGGTGGACTGGTCAGATCATCGAGGGACAGTTTCTTTTTTACAAGTAAAAGAAAACATTGAGGGACCGTTTTCTTTATTACAGGTTGGGACAGCCATCTGAGGTTGGGGGGTGCCACTAAAACCAGGGAAAAGGAAATAATGAATAAGGGCAGTGATTGGAGGGTTGTGGTGCTACTAGGCACCAGGGATAAACACAATAATTATGGTAATGGTGATCAGAGGATAGGGGGTGTCACTAGAGACCAGGGATACAATACTAATTTATAGGGATGAAGATCAGAGGATGGGAGGGTACCACTAGACACCAGAGAAATATAAAAATAAGAGACAGGGACACAGATTGGAGGGTGGGGTGCCACTAGACACCATGGAAAGAAAACTGTCAGGGGGAGCTGTAATTGGTGGATGGGGGATTGCCATTATACACCAGGGAAATGAAAGTATGAAAGAGACAGTGATCAGAGGATGGGGAGGTGCCACTTGACCCCAGAAAAAGGATTTTTCCCATCATGAAAAAGAATACTCATGATTTATAATCTAAAAAAATCCAAGAGCATTTTAGCAACAGTTAGAGCAGACTCCAGCTGAGGGTCCTGACAAACAAGCTACCATACATGTGTTGGTAGCTGTCCAGAATGTCATTTTTGTGACTTTTCAAATTTTAATTTTTAGGTAAAAAGGGAAAACAAGATGGCAGCAAACAAAAAGATTCTTTCCCTTATGAAAAAGTATTTCCAATACGTACATGTCATGACAGCTGTTTTTTTAATGCTGGCTGAGCATGCTCAGAACCCGACATTTTATAATGTGATAACTTTAAACAGAATAATATTTTTTTCACCAGACCACAAAAGGAAATCATTCTGAGGCAAGCCCTTTCTACCTCAAACATTTCACACCAAAATATCAAACCATCTGGGCACTACATAATGGCAAAAAAAAACAGCAAGAAATGGACATATTTAACATTTTTGCACTACGATAGCTTGAATTCATACATCTGACTGGAATAAAACTTGGCACATCAAGAGACCTACCTAACAAGACTGCACTTGTGAATTTTGTGCAAATCGGTTAAACAGTTGCAAAGTTATTGAAGTGCAAAATTTGGGGTTTAACATAGATAGTCCTGATCAACCCTAACGTTCCCTACATTTCAGATAGTGTAATCGTATCCTTCTTTGTCTGATGGAATTCATAGTCTGTAGTGCCCTGCACTCTCATCCCACTATAGATATGTATATGTATGTTTATGTGGAACCACAGGTCCTGCCTGGCCTTGAGCCTCCATTTGTAGGACAACACCAACAGAATTGTGAATATAGCCTTCTTAATTCCCCACCTCATTAATCTGGTACTAAAAACTGTAAAATCCCTGCCGAAACATCATTCCACACCACCGCAGTGTCATTACATGCCACAGGCATGAAAATACATTTTGTCCAAGATTTGAAAAATGACAGTTGCCTCATTCAGGTTCAGTGAAAAGAAATGGCTATGTTGAAAATATTGAAAATTATGAGTTAGCATAGCAAAATGTCAATGGATGTGCACAACTTCATAATTTTGACATATCTTGACCCCAAATGTTCAACATACCCTTCTTATGACCCCACCTTATGAAGAAGTATGGTGAACTTTTTAAACTTGGCCCAAAAGGTGATTTCATAAACTGATTACAAAATTGCCTTTCAGTAAGAATTTGCAAAATGCCATCAACCTTGTTCTTGAGCAGTGATTTCACAAAGAACATTTTGAAAATTTGGTGCCAAAATCTTTAAAATGACAAAGTTGTGCACCAAAGTTGAAAACCAGATTGAAATACTTTGAAACACACATACCTTATTTCTCATATAGCAGTCGTTGGTTCCAGCAGCAAGAGGTGTCTTCAATCAGAGAGTGGATCTTCACACTGGGACCTGTTCAGGTGAGTGAGGGTGTTTGGGAGGGTCTGGGGAGGTGAAGGGTGGTAGATGCTCTGTGGGGAGGGTGGTGGTTGGGTGGCACATCACCAATGGACCTTTTTACAGATAAAAAATATTGAGGGTCTGTTTTCTTTTTTCATTTTGCTGAGCAGTTTTAGCAAAGATACAAACTGGTCAGGATCAAAAAGATGTACTTTACTGAATTTGGAATAATCCTATATTTGCATGGATACAGCAAAGAAAACAGTCAGCATACAGTATGCCTGTGATTTCTGAATGAAACTGTAAAAATAGCTTTGTCTTGTTTGAGCCATGAGCTCACAACTAGGTACAGGTAAACCTTAGATTGTCTCTTTTTCAGAAATATTTTATTAATTTTCAATCCATGACATATATAGATCACTACATATACTGAAAGGAAAGTTAGTTCAGGGAGTTACAAATATCTTAAATAATCAGGGTCACAAGCTAACAATAAATATTCACAATCCTTAGTTGTGAAAGTGAGTGCACATCATATAATTCATTAATAGTCATATTTTTCAATTAAACCACAGTCCCCAGTTAACAAAGTACAACTAGCCCTGTTCCTTAGTAAAATCATTTAATGTCCAAAGATCTGCCTCAAATTTTACAATTTCCTGACTGCCTAGAAATTTCCAAAATAATTGTAATTATACAGAGCTCCCAAAAGAAAATTTCCACTCATTTTTAGGGAAGGATATAAGAAGTAGTCACTTTTCCAATATTTCAAGAGCAATCTTTTCATGGACATAAAATTAATCTTAAATATACAATTCTCTCCTTATCATTCTTCTCAAGATTTATACATTTTGAATATTGTATTCCGAGGGTCTTCCCAACATGGTATGTTAAAGCCTATTTTTTTTTAATATTTCAAAAGCAGTTAACCACCAATTCTGACTTAGATTGCAGCTCCAGAATATATGTAATATATCTGCCTCAGGAAGCTGAGAATGTCAACATTTATTTTCTACATTAGTATACATTTTTGAAAGTCTATTCAGTGAATAATAGGCCCTGTTCAAGATGTTGTACTGTATCACTCAGTCCTTAGTTAATTTGTAATTTGCCACTGCTCTATTGGCAGTTATCCATTGATTTTCTGTAATTTTTATCTGTAATTCTTCCTCTCATTTATCTGTTGTTTTCTTGTAAAGTTTAATAAACTTTCCATTTAAATTGGATACTAGCCACAATAACCACTTGGGTGTCTGTTTATCTAGGGACCTATAAAGGGTTTTTTCTAGTTTTTTTTTTAAACTGGTCAAGATATTTTAGATACGTTTTCATAAAGGCATCGCCATCTGGTTACCCCTTTTTTCCCCATACTTTTTTTTTTTTAACTGCTTACCTTCTAATTTAAAATTTAGATTTCTCCAAATTATGTTCCAAGGGGAGAGATGTACCTCCCATTTTTGTTTTGTTGGTATATCTAATTATACTTTGAGCTAAATTTTGTACTATTTTACTCTTAGTCTTTTGATGTTTTCATGCTGCAAACAAGAGTACAGTTAGGTCAATTGATTCAGACAACATTTCTGTAAGAAGGTTATTTATAAATGTTATATTTGGATCTGCTTCATTCTCAAAAGCCCATTTAATGGCCATTTTCATTATAAATGTGAGATAATAGTTTCTCAGGTCCGGACATGCCATATCCCCATTTTCTATAGCTAGACACAGTTTGGCCCATGAAATCCTCAGTGTTTTGTTGTTCCAAATAGATGATAAATTTGTTTATTTGCTGAAACCATGTATCTGGAATTGGGACCATCACTGTTTGCATTCTGTATGAAAGAAAGGGGACCACCATCATTTTAACTAATTGAATTTTCCCTCACAATGACATTGGGATCTTGGCCCATAGCTGCAATCTGTCTTGAAGGGCTTCTGATAAAGTTTTAAAGTTTGATTTAAAGAAATGTTCAATCTTATTGTGTATAAAAATACTCAAATATCTTACCCTGTCTTCGTTGATGTTTGCCTTAAGTATGTTCTGTATTTGTGTGTCATGTTAAATGTGAAAAGGTACTATTTCTGTTTCATTTTCATTAATTTTAAAACCTGCTACCTTAGAAAATCTAGCTATAATTTCCAATATTTCATAAATACTGTGTAATGGGTCTTTTATGACCAAAGAACATTGTCCTAAAAGCATTTAATTGTACTTCTTCCTCCCCACTTTTAGAACTTTAACTTTATTATTTTATCTAATTTCACAAAGAAGGGGTTCCAAACCCAGTGTAAACAGTGAAAGGGACAGAGGATATCCTTGCCGAATGCCTCTGTGTAGAATTATGGTATCTGAAAATTCTGTATTTATTTTAATCTGTGCCAGGGGTTTGTTGTAAAGTGTTTTTATTACTTGGATAAATTCCTACAGGTAACCAAAAGATTTCAAAATGAAAAACAAATAGTGCCACTCCAGCTTGTCAAAAGCCTTGATAGCATCCAGTACCACCAACATGCCGACTCCTGCCTGACCACTAAACATTCTATTATTAATTGGATTTTAAGCAATCCTGATTGAATTACCCTTCCTGGCATGAAGCCAGGTTGGTTATATTGAATCACCTTCCCCAAGGCTGGTATAATTCTATTGTTCAAAATTTTGACTCAAATTTTGTAATCCGCGTTTAATACAGCAACTGGCCTATGATTTTCAATTTTCCTCGGTCCTTTCCCTTGTTTAAGTAAGACCAAAATATAGGCATGTGAAAAGTTTCTAGGATAATGATAAGATAGCATATGAAAGTAAGGGACCATATAAGATTCAAGACCTAAATAAAATTCCAGGGTAAACCCATCTTGGCTGGAGACTTTTGCTTTAGCCATTTGTCTCATAACATCCTCAATTTCCTGAATTGAGATGGGTTTGGTGAAATTCTCTTCTTCAGCTGGAGGTATTTTATGGGTTATCATAGACTCAAAATATTTAAAATCTTCTTGGGACATGGAACATGCCGAAGTATAAAGAGGCATAGAAATCAGCAAATTCTGCTAGAATTATCTTTTGGTCAGTAATTTCCTGGCTCTGAGAATCTATTATAGAAATAATTTCTTTTTTCCCTTGCTCCAGGTCTTATAATCTTTTTGCCAGAACTTTTTCTACTATTTCACTGTTTGTTTTCTGATTTTGTGTTTTCCCTGCCCGGCCCTTTTTTATATCTAAATATTCTGTGGCTTCTATAAATTTTCTTAGATCCTGGAGTTATTGTTGCTTGGATGTATCTCCGCTTTTGACCTCAGTTTCCAAACTTTGGAGCCTGTTTTCCACCTCCTGTTTTTGTTTCAATCTTTTGTTTATCCAGGCTGCCTCTGAGATTAGCCCCTCTTAATGTGGCCTTCAATGCATCCCAACAATCAATAATATTTAAGACAGACACCTTATTCTCTGACATAAAGTTCTCTATAGTGGCTCCTATCTTGTCATAAAACATTTTGTTCTTAAATAGATTATTGTTAAAATGCCATAACCTCACTCTTTTTAAATTCCCACAATTCAAAAAAGCTTGGAAAAATACAGGGCTATAGTTTGATATCAGCTTGTTTTCTATATCTACACTGTGTCCTAGACAGTCCATCAACAAGTCTTCAGAAGCAAAAACATAGTCTAATCTTGAAAACATTTTGTATCTTGATGAATAATAGGTGTAGTCTTTTGATGTAGCCTTCACCTCTCACCACCAATCTATCAAAGTATTTGTTTCTAAAACATTTTTTAATAATCTAGCTCTGTATTTATCCCAGCTGCTACCTTTGGAAGACTTATCAAGTGAACTGTCCAAAACACAATTAAAATTTCTGGCCAAAATATAATATCCCCCCTTAACCATCAACGTATTTAATTCTGCTAAAAGGCCCCCAAAATCCAGAAGGGGTGCATACACTGAGCCAAAAGTTATATTCCTTCTATCTATTTCTGTATTTACCAGAATTATTTGGCCCTTTTTATCTTCAGCTGTTCCCGTAATATCCACCTTAAATGTTTATCAAACAGGATTGGTACACCCATACTTTTTTTAGTCCTTCCTAATGAAAAAAAAACAGCTTCCCAGATCATACAGCATTTAATTTTCCCATTTCTGTTTCATTCAAAAAAATCTCTTATAGCATCATAATATCTGATTTGAGCCTTCTCACCCTTGCTAAAACCCTTACCCTTCTCACCAATTAATTTATCCAGTTACATTCCATGTGCATCCCTTAATCACTACCATTTTTCTGAATCATGTTTCCCCTCTTCTCTTGATCAATCTTTATGAACCAACTTCCTTTCCTTATTCTGCATATATTTCACTGACACACCCTCCCTCCCTTTGTGATGACAAGAACCCTTTGTTTGACATCCTCTCTTTCCTAATTGAGATAATTAACTGAAGGTAAGTTAGTCCCCCCCCCGCAAAGTAAACTTCCCACTTCCACCAGCCATGTATCAACCTCTTAACCATCTCTTAACCATCTTCATAGTTAACAAATATAGTGGGGAGTCTTATTTTTAAATCTTAAATAGCTTCTGTTACATTAGCATAATACAATGTTTGGTTGTTCAATAACACCTTAAGTTTTGCACGAAAAATCACAAATGCGTTTACCCCCTCCTTCCATAATCTTTATTGTACTCTCCCAAATTTCTTCCTCTGGTCCAACAGAGCTTGAGAATAATCATTTTTAAAGTAGATACTCTGTTCCCTATAAACCAATTTGCCTTTAGTGTAATAGGCATTCATCAAGGTCTCTTTCCATATAGTGGTTAATAGTTTAACTATCACTGGCCTTGATTTTTGTTGTACATCCAATTTTACACCCCCCCCGACCAATGTGCCTTTCAATACATGTTAGTTCTTTGTCAGAACCTAAAACTACAGAAAAAGATCAGACAGTATTTGCTCCAAAGTTTGTTCAGCTTCCCAATCGCATAAAAGACCAAAAAAGATGAATATTATTTCATCTGTCTCTATTTTCTTGATCATCTAATTTCTCTTTAAGTGTGTCTTGTTGTGTCCCCAAAACTTTCATCTGTGCTGTTAATGGAGACAACTATTCTTCTATGTCCAGCTCTCCATTTTCTAATTCCGATATTTGATTCAAGCCTTTAATCAAATTCATGCCCAGTTTCTGGATATTTTCTGAAAGAGCTTTAAGTGAATATGGTAAATGCTGTAGCTTGTTCATAGTACTTTGTAAACTGTACATATTTTCTATTAAAGACTGGGCCCACTTTGGAGGATCCTCTTGATGTAATTATTTTTGGCTTGGGCCTGGGCCTTGCTCTTGTTCCAGAACTATTGCGATATTTGTATTTGATGCTTTCCCTAAGTCTTATGTTTCTTCTGAGGCAGCATAGTGGTGTTTTAAGAAGCAGAGCTTGTTTCCCCTTCATTTTTCTCAGCTTTCCCCTCACTCTCATGTGTTTTATCTAATACTTTAGAGGCTGAAATTGTCCCTTTTGTTCTTTTGTCTTGTTTCTTGTCAGGGTCTAAATTGGCTTTAGGGGGCATTTTGGCACAACAATTTTAAAGGGTAAACATTTTTTATTTTTAATTCCTGCAGATTTCTCTGCTTCATCTGAGGAAACAGATAGTGAACCTTGTGGTGAGTTCTTTGTGCTCAAAATTTTAAACAATTTAGACACTCTTTTATTCCTTGTTAGGTAATAATTTTGATCTTACGACATAGAAATTAACTAAATTTCTGTTATTACAATACTTCAGAACATTGCCTTTTGTGCTCACCACTTAATTCATTAAAGGTTAAGATGTATATTTCAGTTGTATAATACTTAGCTGGAGGCCTGGTTATCCTGCTTCTGTTTGCCTGTCTGTTGCTTTGGGTTTACTTTCCCTGCAGTGTGTCAACAATAAAAATAAACTTTAAATTATTTTTCTGCTTCCAGCTATCTCCAAACTTTCTTTTCTTCAGTTCTGATTAGAGGCCTTTCACCCGACCATTTCAACACTTCTTCAGGTGGCACAAAAACTCATTCCTGCACCTTTGTACTAAAGTTGTGTTCAAGGAAGCAGTAAAGCCTCAGATCGCTGACCTGAATAAATCACACCCTTCCAACTTAAGTAGACTTTTAAGAATTTCTGCATTTCCAGTGCTTTAACTTTTATACTTCTTCTGTTGGCAACAACCAACAATCAACCAACATAACTCCTCTAAATGACCATTTGAAAATGCGGTTCAGTTTCTTACCACTAAGAAAAGCTGTTTTGTCATTTCTGTGGCATCGCTCATTTCTTTTAAGTGTTACAGCCACTTCTGATGGCCCAATTTGTTGCCACTTCCTCCATGAAAGAAGAGTAAAGACAGCTCAATTTACTTCAGACACCAACTCGACATTTTGCTCAAGAGAGGTAAGGGCGAGGACCTGCCACTTACTCCATGTTGCCTAATTGAAATTCTGCATATTACATCACAATGCTTTCCTCCTAGTAAACCTTAGATTGCCAAAAGTGAAGCCACTTTTGTGTGGCCCTCTTTATCATGTAATCATGATCACTCTCAAGTGAAATTGAATTAAGACAAAGGAGAGCTAATGCAGAACTTTTAGGAATCATTAGATAATGGCACCTATTTGCTTTTTGACATCACAGGTAAAGAAAATCCATCACCAAAGGTGGTAAGTTATCATTGTAAAGCCCAATGGTTCAGTGAAAAGCTCTTGAATTAAATTTGATGTTATTGTCTCAGCTGCTAAATGGGAGAGACCTTTCATATGGAGACTGTTTCCTTTAGCTGTATTTTAAGGTTTTCAATTTTCTGGATTACTGTATATTTTCTCTCAGAATAGTCAAAGGAAGTGCAGTGTAAGAGTAAACTTTGCTCTAGTGATGGTTTAAATTTTAATATGTTCAGTCATTGCTTGTCCAGACTCTTTGAGTTAGAGTTCAGCCAATTCAAATTTTGTGGCAACCTGTTCCCACTTAGCACCAAGCTTGGATATGGCTGTGAGTAATGTATTGCATGACATGTTTATTACATTAAAGGAGTTATAGCTACCAGAGGGAATAATTTGGGCTGTTTCAAGGTAGTTGGTGAAGACATTGTTGTGTTTCATACTGGGCTAGGGCATGTGGTTTCAGCCACGACTTATGAACTGCCTCTCCAGGTGCAACCTGAGTATATAGTTGTTCATAGAGTGGATCTTCACACTGGGATATGTTCAGGTGAGTGTATGTGTGTGTGTGTGTGGGGGGGATGCCTGCAGAAGTGTGGGATGGTAGGTGCTCAGTGGGAGGTTGGGGTGGGGGATTACTTCACTGATGGACCAGTTTTTACAGATAAAAAAATACATAGAGAGACTGTTTTCTTTTTTGTTATTTTCTGATGGACATTGAAGGGTGGGTGGTGCCACTAGCCAACCAGGGCAACCAGAATAATCAAGAGGAACAGCCACTGGAGGGTGGGGGGCACCGCTAGACACCAGGGATAAAGTGGACATTGGAGGTGCCAATAGACACCAGGGAGAAATATAAATAGTTATACTATTAAAAAAAACATGAGGAGGGCTAACAGAGGCTTGAGGCTTGCACTAGACAACAAGGAAATATATGTTGCTATGGGGACAGTGATTGGATGGTGGGAGGTACCACTAGACACCAGGGAAAAGATGCCAGCAAAGGGAAAATGATTTCCCCTCATGAAAAGGGATATTTTTTTCATGACTCATGTTATGAAAAAGAATCTTTTCATACCATGAGTCCCAAAACAGATTTATAATGTTAAAAAAATAACATTTACAGGGCTTTTCTGTAAGAGTAAAGTGCAGAATCAGGGTCCCAATAAGCAAGTTACATGTGTTGATCCCTCTCTACAATTTCATTTTTGTGGTTTTCCAAATTTGAATTTTTTTATGGGAAAAAATACAAGATGGTGGCAAATGAAAAAAGATAATTATCCTCATGAAAAGGATTCCCCATGTGAAAACTAAATACTGCTATTTTTTAGGTTGCCTGAGCATGCTCAGAACCTGAAATTTTAAAATTTAATAACTTTGGAACAAATTATTCTTTTTTCACCAAACCAGCAATGGAATTCCTTCTGAGGCAAGCCCTTTCTACCCAGAACATTTCATACCAAAATTACAAACTGTCTGGGTGCTACATAACGGCAAAAAATCAGCAAAAAACATCTTGTTGTTTGAATTTTTCCAGTAACTGCAGCCCAGAATCTGTACATCTGATTGGAACAAAACTTGGTAAGTCAAGAGATCTTCCCCCACAAGACTGTGCATGCAAAACGGTGTGCAAATCCATTGAACAGATGAGAAGTTATTAAAGTGCAACATTTAGAGTTTAACATTGAAATCCCTGCTCAACCCCAAATATAGTGGCACTAGCTTGCCCTTACAATGTATATATATAAATACTGTATGTATGTACATGCATAGTTGAATTTTGAAATGATACACATGACCTGCAGTGTGTCAGTTTTGTGTAATTCCTTTCTGTAATATAATGCATCAATACCCGATCCTTTGAGTGTGTTGCTGTGTGTGAGGGTATAGGTTGCAAGAATCTCTTTGTTTACTGCCCTTCTGGGGTGGGGGAGAATTTCTGCAGGAGGTGGCAGACTTCATCATCGGCCAGGTGTTGGAATCCCCAAGGTGTTTAATCTTGGGGGACCTCAATGCCTGGAATGACAATGAATCCTTGTATTTCGATTATGACCTTCTCAAGTTGATGTCATCACTGGGCCTGTCACAAGCAGTTACTTCTGCTACCCACCAGCATGGCCACACACTTGATCTGGTGTTCTAGCTGGCTCCTGAGAATGACAACCTCAAGACTGATCATGTCTCTTGGTCTGATCACTGTACCATGGAGTTCATGTTTGGGGCTCCCAAGTCCCTCCCAGTGAGATGGTTAGCTATCATCCCTTAAGGGCTTGCACCCAGAGGGACTGTTGGCGTTAGCTGACCTATCTGAGGCTTGAGGTGGTATGTGCAATTGGCACATGAGAGGTGGTGGTTATCTATAATAGGATGGTTTCCAAATCTCTGGATGCCTTCACACCACTTTGTATATGACCCAGATCCTCTCACTTGAGATCCCCTTGGTTTGATGGGGATCTCAAGGCAATGAAGATCAAGGGTCAGAAGTTAGAGCATTGCTGGCAGATGACCTGGCTGGAGGGTGACAAGCTGGCACTGCATGCTCACTATGTTGAGTACCAGGGGGCAGTTTCCCATAAGAAGGCAGAATTTCTGTCCAGGGAAATTGCTGCAAGGAGAAACAGACCCTCTCAGCATTTTTAAACTGTAGACAGACTTCTTCATTTTGGCCTGTCTAAAGCCGAAGAGCTTTTTCATCCACTTTATGTGAAGAGTTTGCTCTGTTTTCTCTGACAGAGTGTCGGCTATTTGGTCAGGGATTAAGTCAGGAAGGCTATTTGCTCGCAATTGCCAGACTGAGAGGTTCAGAGGCACTCTGTCTGTCTGGGAGGAGTTTAAGCCAGTGGAGGTGTCTGAAGTTACTAAGGTGATCTCAGAGCTGAAGCACACTTATTGTGAACTTGACCTGGCCCCGATGTGTTTCTTAATGGGTTGTGTCAAGGCTGTTGGCCTGATGTTCACCAGAATTGCCAGGTGCTCTATAGTGGAGGTGGTATTCCCAGTTTTTTTGAAAGAAGTGCTGGTAAGACCCCTCCTTAAGAAACCTTTCCCTCAACCTAGACATCCTGGTGAATTAACATCCCATCTCCAACCTGCCCTTTCTTAGAAAGGTTGTTGAGAAATTAGTGACACAGGAGCTCGAGGATTGCCTGGTGTCCTTTGACACCTATGAGACATTTCAGTCAGGTTTTCATACCAGACATAGCACAGAAACAGCTCTAGTGAGGGTGCATAATGAGCTGCTCAGGTCTAGAGATAGGGGAGACAGGTCAGTTGTTGTGTTCCTTGCTCTCTCCTCAGCTTTTGACACTGTGGACCACATCAGCTCTTCTGATTGGCTCTGTGAGTTTTGTGCACTTGCCAGTACTGTCATCAGATGGTTTACTTCCTATCTCTCAGACAGGGTGCAGCAGGTGGTGATGTGGAATTTCTCCTCCCCTCCTCAATGCCTGTGTCCTGTGGAGCACCACAGGGCTCAGTATTGTCACTGATGCTGTTCACAGTGTACATGCTGCCCCTGGGTGAGATCATTTAACAATACAGTGTGGAGTTTCAATGCTATGCAGTTAACACCCAGCTGTATTTGTCTTTTGCCCCGGAACATCAGGAGCTGTCAACATGCTTAATAACTGTTTGGATAAAATCAACAACTGGATGTCTTCCAACTGGCTGAGACTTAACCCAGCCAAGGTGGAGGTACTAGTGATTGAGCCTGCTCATAGGCTTGATGGGTTGCCACCCAAGGCTGACACTTGTCTTGTCCTGGCTTCTGCTCCATCGGTGGCTTCTCCGAGGGTGCATAATCTGGGCATAATCCTGGACAGCATATTGACCTTTGAAGATCAGGTGTAATCTGTAGTAAAAAGTGTTTTTTACCACTTGTCAAACACCACCAGCATTAAGCCACTCATTCCACACAAGGATCTGCTGACACTGGTGCATGACTTTGTTACCTCAGGCTCAACTACTGTAACTCTCTTTACTTTGGGGTCATGGGAGAACCTTTCACAGACTGCAGCTGGTGCAGATTGCAGTGGCCCAGTTGATAACAGGTCTTTCGAGGTCCAGTCATGTGACCCCAGTCCTGTGTGCTCTGCAATGGCTGCCTATCAGTTGAAGGGTCCTTTTCAAGGTTTTTACTCACCTGTATGTCCATATATCAACAGGGTCCTGGTTACCTGTCAGAGCTCTTGACACCAGTGACCTCTGCTCATTCCCTCTGCTCCTCTTGGAGGGGCCTTCTGGACATTCCCAGGGTTCAGATCAGGACATCAGAAGATGGTGCTTTTAGTGTGTCTGGGTTGACCCTGTGTAACTTGCTTCCACCTGAAATTCCGGAGGTCCCCTCGATTGAGGAGTTTAAGCTGAGGCTGAAGCCCACCTCTTTAGCCTGGCTTTTGCAGAGTGTTGAGTTCATCTTTTATGTTCAATCCATACTTTTGGAAAACCTGAAGCTTTTTCTTTTAAGGTGCTGAGCTTGAAATTGTATTTTATTATTTTTGAAAGTTTTTCTTTATTGCATTTTAATTGTTTGTTCTATTTTATTGATGTTTTGTTAGGTGCCCACAGCCTCTGGGAATGGGTGTCCTATAAATAAAAATTGCCTTGCCAATCAGTAAAACATGCATCAGAGTGATCAGTTCTGCTGAATTCCATTCTACAATCTAATACATCAGTCCATAATACCTATATTTATTCTGCCATTCTAGGTCAGAATTTTGAAAAGTTGCCAAAATACATTCTGAAATTTCATGGAAGCAAAATTATGTCATTCACTGGAAGTTGGCTGGAGGAATTTTATTTTTGCACAGACAGAATAGCTTTGTTGGTAGGTTCCTAATTCCACATTGTGACTTGGGCTTCTATGCCAAATGATGGAACCGTAGTGCAGTACTAGGGGTTGCTGTACTTTCTGGGTGTGCCATCCTTTAGATGATACTTTTAAACTGAGACCAGAAACCAGTTGTGATATTCAGTTGACTTGATACATATGCTTTTTCTTGTTGGTTCTTGGAAGTGCAAGGTACAAGTTCCTCTCTGAGAATTATTTAGTTTAGATCATTCAGAGCAGAATTGTGTAACTCTATTCTGCTACTGATAAATGGAAAAAAATATTTACCTTATTCTGGATGCCACATGACTGAGTGCTGGAAGCTGATGAACTAATTAGCTCTGGTAATACTGAACAGAATGAGCAGACCATACCATAATAAGGACTGTTGAACATATGGGTGGGGCATGACTTGAGCCTCAACAAGGCGGCTATCTAATCTATCTTTGCCACGCTAAACTCTATACCCTCTGCCATCTACCAGTTCCTTAACCTAAACCCAACTTTAATTAACAGTCTCATCATCCTGATGATGGGGGCAATCGAACAATGTCCTAAGTGTAGAAACTGACTTACTGTCGGGTCAAAGAGTTTCAGAAAAGTTTAGTTAGCCATGGCCTAATCCTCTACGTTGGTGGCAAAAATGCCAATGACATTCAGTTTGACCATGTCAAGTGTATGTTCATGCAACTCATTCAAGGCATTAACAAAATAAAATCAGTCACGTTGACAAAAATTGAAGCTATAGCCAACCTGGACTTTAACCTAGCTACTACCAATCAATGCAGTAAGCAATCCAAAGAAGCCTGCCATGACTACAAGCCCAGCTCTGTAAACAGTCTAGGCTCATCTACTTGCTACAGGAAAAAATGGATAACTTGGGGAAAAGGGGCTTGCATAATAATTAACACTTCATTGGATTCACTGAGCAAGCTGAACTAAACAACATGATCAGCTTTCTCTGTCACATACTGCTGACACTCCTATAGCTCTCAGAGAACCACAGTTTGAGAGTAATTGGGTCCATCAGTTTCTAGTCCCTCCACCTAAAAAAGGAAAGAGACCACAGCGCTATCATTGCCTGATTCCTCCAATATCAAGTAAAAGAGGACATCCTTCAGAGATCCAGAGAACTGGACAAGCTGGAATGGAAGGCACACCATAATGGTGTTTCAGGACTTTTTTGAGGTTTCAGACTCCAGAACAGTCATCTCCCTTATGGTCCAATATCAAGGCAACTCCGATGTGAGGTCCACCAGCAGTCTGCCTCTATGCAACCTATGACAAAATTGCAAGATTGCACCCAACTATAGGACAATCCCAGACTGTCTGGAGGCAGCTTCAAAAATAACTAGTGCTCAGCCTGGCACACCCTGCATTCTTCCCACTCTGGGACACCTCCAACATGACAATAGGAAATGTCCAATATAATGTGGGAGGGTGGAAAAGCAAATAGCTCCTTTTGGTTCATTATCTGCTAGACACATGTATGACCAGTTTAGACTCCTTCCAGTCATTACAACTGCATTATTACTTAGAAAAAAATCCTTGTGATTCCTACTCCCCTGTAGTTCCCTTGGTGCTTTTTAGGTTAAATCAGGGGCTCCAGAACAACTGTATGTCAACACTGCTTGTGTTCCTGGATCACACAACACAGAGGAGGGTGGCCATGATATGATGCCAACTCCAGGATAATCTTCTGGACCAGTTGACAAACACAAAAGACAAATGGTTTAGCTAGTTACATAGAAAGAGCTACGAGTCAAAATAGGTTTCCTCCTGGATACTCATCCATACTGCCCTTAGGAACTCCGATAAAGACTGATTCAAACAAAAATATTTCCGTGTGGTACCACACACAACAATCTATCACGCAGCCATATTATTACCTAACAGTGACTGCTGGAGATGCAGGTCACAAGGAGGAGACTTGCTTCACATCATTTGTCAGTGCCCTTGCATCCAAAATTACTGGTTGAAGGTGGTACAGTTCCTCAACCAGGTTATCATGCAACCCATTGCTAGGACCCTGGCCTGCTACTGCTGGGTCCCAAAGGTGATCCCCAGCTACACACACGGAGCTGAAATGGGTGGAATCTGCACTTGTAGAGGCTAACTGCCTTTTGCTACAGTGATGGCACACTACAGAAATACCTACCCTAACAGAACATTAGCAGTGTCAGTGGCTCAGTAGGTAGCACACTTGCCTCAGAGGCCGGGAGATCAGAGGGCTGTGGGCTCAGTTCCCACATCTGGCACTTGGGTTAATATTCCAGTACTGACACTGCAGTATAGCATGAGAGGGGTGCTGCACCTCTGAGGTGCCGTCTTTTGGATGAGATGTTAAACCGAGGTCCCATCTGCCTGGATTGGTGGTAGTTCAGGTGGATGTTAAAGATCCCATGGCACTTATCGAAAAGAGTAGGGGAATTTTCCCGGTGTCTGCCAAATTTCCCTCGTTCACTAAAATACCACCAACAGCTTAATCTGGTTCAAGGTCAGTTCATCTGTCCCCCTCCCCAGGTCGTGCCTGAAAATAGGCAGGATTTGTCTAGTGCACTTACTCGGTCAACAAAAACTAAATAAATAAATAAATAAAAATATTACAAACATGGAGTTATTAGCCAAATTTGAGCAGCTATCATATTTAGAAACAGGCACCCTGGCAAAATATCCACAAGACCTGAAATCCATTTTGCACCACTTTGGGGCTCATATAGCCACATTCAAAACAGACCCCAAATTGCCAGTGTAGTAATAGGCTAGATAAAACCTTACACTGGAGACTCACAAGGCTATTCAAATGTAAGGCTCTAACTTTCAGGCAGTGGGACAACTGGCATGTTAAATAACTAGTGCTGAGCAACTATATAAATCTTGCCTACACATGGTCTTTGCAACAGGCATGAACACGCACATTAAATGTGACAACAGTTTTGTACTATAGATTATCTTCATCTTTTACCCAGCTGTCTATCCTGGGTGAGAGGACTTCTACATCTCCTGGCCATGTAATCTCATAATTAACTTTATAGCTATCAGTTTCTATAACCAGGCAAGTATTATCTAGTCATAAGTAATAGAACAAGTAAGAAGTAACATTCAGTATGTTAAAATGTAACAACAAAAGTATTATTCTACTGCTTGTGTTCTTGTCATACATCTCTCCTGAACTGCTGGTATATGTTACTTAATGGTCATTTGGATGTATATATGTATGTATGTATGTATAGTATGTGTGATTGAAACGTATTAATACAAAGTTTAACTACATAAGGAGACTGAGATTTTTTTGTAACATGCTTTCTACAGCATGCAAATGGTCTACATAAACATAGTGCCTATATAGAAATAAATTACTACTTGCATTATCAAAATTAAATTTTATTCTCAGTTGTTCATTTTATTTAACTTTATTGTACTGTTACTGTCCTCTTCTTCTCCTGAATTCATCTGGAAATAAGCTGTTAACAGCTCAGAATGTCTGCCTAGAGAAGCCTTTGAAATAAATAAAGTATCATCAATCTGTTTCTGTATGTACTGTATAACTACTTAGGATACTATGGGCCAAATATTCAAAACTTTTCCCTGGGGCTAAATTTACACTGCCCAGCATGCAAACTTAGCCCGGAGCACAAAGCAAGCCATATTCAAAAGGAATAGCCGGGGGCAAACAGCTTCTGAATATAGCATGGGAATGAGGCTGGGCAAACTGGGCTGGGAGTGTAGGGCAAACTTAGCCCTGGAATAAGATAGCTCTAAATATGGCAACCAGGAAGTGCAAACCACAACAGCAAAACAGTTCACAGCAATGTGAAGGTACGTAGAGGTGAACTATGTGGCCAATGTGTGTGCCACCAAATGAATGGACCCAGTACAGATGCAGGCAGCAGCGTATGTGAAAGTACAGTGTTCAAAATTGCAAAATATTCCCCGAACTGTTTGTGCAGCGCTAATGTGTTTGCGTGGGTTTAGCACAGGGCTAAACCATTAGCCCGGTGCAAACACATTTGTCCGGCGCTAAACTTTTCCATATTCAAAAGTGACATACAAATGAGCCTACTTAGGTAGTCTCTGGGCAAACATCCAGATTAGCATCTCATCATGCCCTGATTTGCATGCTGTTTGCACCGGGCTAACGGTTTAACCCTGCACTAAACCCGCGCAAATGTGTCAGCGCTGTGCAAACAGCTTGGGGAATATTATATAATTTTGAACACTACTTCCACACGTGCTGCTGCCTGCAGCTGTACTGGGACAACACAGCATAGGCACAGATGGTGGTGGTGCTGCATACAACTGTCACACTGTAGGTCATGTTACAGTGCACAGCAGACACTACAATAGCAAGGGGGCCAGTAATGTGTAGACACAGCTATGCCTATGGTGTATAGGGCAGTGATGATGACTGCACTATTCACAGTGAGAGTCCCAACCTGCAGGTGTTTACTGACAGTGGACATTACTGTTACACTGTTGTGTGACCCACAGATGCTGCACCTCTGGCATGGGATGCTCACAGTGACATATACATGTCCGGCTTTGTGTGCTGTGGCAGTTGTACAGCTGCATGGTATGTGGCCGGGGAGGCATATATTATCAGAAAGGCACACTGGTGTTGGGGTATGCCCAATAATGGCCCATGTGCACTGCATGATGTGTCCCAGCCTTGTGGCCACACCTGGTCTGTAGCACAGCCTGGCCACCCATACACTGTCCCCTCAACATCCTCCATGCCCACAGTGCGGCATGTGTGTGCTGGCATCTGTTGGTGTCCACAGAAGTGTGGTCTGCAGGTGTGTGCTGTATGGCCACCCTGCCATGCTGTCCACTGGCAGCAGGGTCACCACTAACTGCCTGGCATGGCTGGGACTGGTGGAAAACGATGGCATCATTGTGATCCCATCAGTTAGCAACATGATTCCTCTATGTTTGGCTTTGTCTATATGTCATATTTATTTGTTATGGTCATGTAAAACCCATACAAACACCGCTCAAAGCCATAATGTCATGCAAAGCTGATTGCCCAGGGTTAAGACAAGTTTTTCTTGCTTGGTAATGTGCACTGTGCTAAGTGTCATGCTAAGATGTGCAAAACTACTTTGCACAGTGCTAATCGCTGAATATAGCATTGCGCCTGTATCATGTCAGTTTGCCCTTGCATACATTATGATTTTGCAGGCGCTAATGCAGTTTGCCCACACTATTTGGCTTCTGAATATAGCAGACCGGCGCTTATCCCTTGCTAAACCTGCGCAAACAGTTTTTGACCTGGGCAAAGTTTTGAATATCTGGCCCTATGTATGCTTAAAATATTATATCACATACATATTGTTCTGCATTTGTGCAAATTATTCCAAGCTACATGACTTTCAACACTTGTATTAAAATGACAGTGCAGAATGATGACCAGGAATAAGTTCAGGAAAATGGTTGTTGAATGAAAAATGCCTGAAAATAAATAAAAGTTACAAAACAAGACTACAAATCCTATCAATTAAAAATGCCCCCACTACAATCAAGTAGAACACAGTATTTGCATAGAAATAAGCCTATAAATTAAAAGCTGAGGAGAGACCAAGCACACAATGCTGAGGAGAATAGCTGACACTCAAGAAAACTTACCTCACATACCAGGCTAGAAAGCAGACCAAGAAAGAAAATGCATTGTGAACATTGTTTTACTGTAAGTAATTATCTGGTTCCCTGAAATACTGAGGCAGGCAGCCTGGAAGAAACAATTACAGACATTTCTTGGAGCCAGACATTAGTACAGCATAGCTAATTTAGGGAGGCCAAACTAGGTGCAATGCAATTTAAATGTAAAATGCTGTAAGCAAACAGAGCTTTCAATGCTGTAAGTTATGAACAGGAGATAAATAATAAATATTGCAAAGCAAGACTTGATTGAGGTGCCCAATGGACTTCTTGCCTCTTTCTCACAAATACACTTCAATTATTCCAACTAGGGCAGGCAAGGTTCATTAGTGATGTCACAGCTTTATACATGTGCCAGTCTCCCTAGGAGGGTGGCATAATTACTCAGTAGATATGAGGTAACCCAGTAGCAAAGTAAAATAACACAGGAAAGGCATTAATAGGTCTTAATGTATGAGCTCCATTTTCACTGTTTAATGGCCTAAAAACAGTACCATATTGCTTTCTAACTTATTTCAACCTCCTTGTTTAAACTCTAAATAATAAATAAGGAAAGGGTCTATGGCATAGTTGATTTGAGGTATAGAATCCAGTAGTAAGAAAAATCATTATTGTTGAAAATAAAAGGATTTCTTGGGTTGACCATGAACTGAACATCAAATTACTTCAAACAAACCCCATTATGCATTACAAACTTGGAAAATCATCATTCACCTATCTAAAATGTTTTATCTGTCACTTTCTGTTGTAGAAACAGTGGGCAGTTTTCCTAGATAGTTATCATGCATGTACAAAATATGTTTTGAAAATATATAGTATACAGAGAAAATAAATACATAACTGGATTATATATATATATATATATATATATATATATATATATATATATATATTGCAATCCAAACAGTTTTCTAGCCTGAAATGTGTACAGCTAATCAGATTTTAATATGTATAGTGTCACATTATGTAATAGATAACCAAGCTATTGTTTTAGCACTTCTACTTTCTAATGTCTTTACAAAGTTTGTATGTGCTTTCTTTTACTTACACTATTTTGCATCTTCAGAGTTTCACAGAAACCATTTTATTACCATAAATGTGATCACAGATCACACATTGTCTACTGTATAAGTGCTGTGCTTCTCACCACTAAATAAACTGTGAATGGAAAAATAATAAATTATGCTGTGTGTGTATTTTCTCCACAACAGCACTGTAAAGGTAAAGCTTCGGATTAGAAGGTTTATCACACTTAGTGACTTTAATTCCAGTTCTGAAGAAATAGTCTTTATCTAATTTATGTGGTTTCAACATAACTGCAGTTAAATATATTAATTGTGCTAATTAGGGTACTATATTTTAAACTATATTGATTTCAAAACACCTAAAACACTAATCAAGGCTTATTTATTAGCACATCTATGGAGAGTGGTGAAGAGGCTAACTTAATACGTTCAAGTAAACCTGTGATAGACTTGCTTTGTTTGAAAGGTAAATATATTTTCCCTAAAACTATAACGTTAAGGTCAAGTTTAAAATGATTTCCCAGTATAAGGAAAAACATTTAAACTGTATAATAATATGCCTTAAAATTGAAGAAACATAATTTTAAAACCAGTTAATTAGCAGTGCATTAATACAGCATAATGTGTAGTCACCTTGCCTAGCACTGACTTGCTGTGTTAGCAACCACATCACACAGTTAACCCCGTACACCCAGAACTGACCTGTCATCACAAACACAGCCTCCACCTTTACTCATTAAAAACCTTCAATTAGGCCCTAAAATACATTTATCTTAAATAAATACAAGACAGATATATTAAATGTTGTTTCTCTAATCATTTTCTCTTCATACATACAGAAACTAATAAAAATGCAGTTCACAGTGTTCATTATTGCTGTTCCTTTGTTGACCATGAACAATCCTCTTACTACTTTATCTTTACCTGCTTACTGTACCTTTGACTGTTTCCCGACTAATCTCTTCTGATAACTTTACTACAGATTAAATTGATGCTCTAGCTCCACATTAGGTCTTTGTTATGTTTGTAAATGTGCATCATTCCTGTGGTAGTCTGCAGTATTTAGAATTTCTGCATTACTTTGTGACGTCCCATCTGCTGAACATGGAGTAAGGAAAAAAAGAACAGTGATTAAAGGAGGCAATAATATAAACAAAGAGTTGGTAAGGTGGGGAAAAAACAATTACTGTATATTGGCAAAGGGAGTCATACATTCCTTAAAGAAATTCCATACATTTATAACAGCACATCCATTTCAATCAGGGATACGAACATAAAGACATACAAAAACACTAGCAGAAGCTGTCCTTAAAGTCTATCAAGTCTGCTTGAATGTGCAGATGTTTTCAGGAGAAATCTACCCCCACACACACCACCACAGCATGGCAGGTGCCACAGTTTGGAACTCATTTTCAGTGAGTAAACATGTATTGGTTTGATATGCAAATTAGGTAACTAATGTTTATATATTATACTGGTGCGGTGCGTATAGTGAGGTCGAGTGCTCAGTTTAAAGTAAATTTTACCTTAATCTCTTTAAAATAGTTCAGCAGATTTGCATGTAATTTTGAATGTATAATCTCATGGGGTAGTTCTCTTGATGTGTCATATTTCATTTGAATCACTTGTGTGGTTTCTGAGATATGGCGTGTGAAAAGTACAAACTTTTATACATTATTTACTGTTTCTTTGTCCACCTGTATCTCATAAATCATTTTAAATTGTGGTCTGAAAATTTCAGGGTAAAAAGGCTTTGCCTTACGGATGTGCCTTTTGCTGGTTTGGTATAAAAAAATATGAATCCGTTCCAATGTTATTACATTCTGAAGTTCCCATTATTTTCATGGGAAATTATAGATGTCCGGCACAAAAAAGGATCCTTTGATACAGGCACATAATCCTTTTTCACAGTTGGATCACCCTGTGTCACAGAAGGACAAATCCTTTTTCATGTGTCCACCATTTTGTTTGGCAGTTAGCAAGGGAAACATTAAAAGAAAAACTCTACATAAAATGTTATGTTTAATATAGAGCAAGACATGTAGCTTGCTTATCAGAATCCCCTCAGCTGGATTTGTGTAGTTATGTGCTGTGGAAATGGCCTTTTTTTTACATTATACATTACATATAACTTTTTCTTAGTGTAGCTGTCCCTTCTCCCTCCATGGTCACCAATCACATATGAAGTTCCCAGGTAATCTAAGTACCCTTAACATGATGTCCAATCACCATCTCCATAGAAAGAAAAATAAACCTGGTAGTGGCTGTCCCTCCCTTCTCCCCCGATGTCTAATTGCCATCCCCGTATAAAAAAAAACAAAGACCCTGGTACAATGAAGCCCTTCAGGATCAAACACAGTGTTACAGTTTCCCTGCATGACAAAAGGGATTAACTCCCATTGAAATTGTATTGTTCAGTGAAGTACTGTAACCCTACTGAAGAATTCTGCAGAATTGGGCTTGATCCTGGCTAGCTTCACTGTAGTCTAGTGGTCCCTCACCCCTCCCCAGATGTCCAGTTGCCATCCCCATATAGAAATAAAATTACCTGGTAGTCTAGTGGTCACTACCCCCAATGTCCAATGTCAGATCGCCATCCCTGCAAGGGAAAAAATATCCTGGTAGTCTAGTGATCCCTCCCCGATGTCCTATCACCATCCCGTAGAAAAAAGAACTACCTGGTAGTCCAGTAGTCCTCCCCTCCCCAATGTTCAATTGCCATTTCCTTATAAAAAAGATCCTGGTAGTCTAGTGGTCCCTCCCCTTCCTCCAATGTCTGATCCTTGTCCTTGTATAAAAAAATTACCTGGTGGTCTACTGGTCCCACCCTCCCCGATCCCCTTCTCTGAAAAGGCATTTATATTCCTGGTGATCTTGTACCCCCACCTTGTCAGGTAGTGACTCACCACCTCACTCCAATCCTGATTCCTGGTTGGTGACCAGCACAGCCCTCATCTCCCCTCCATGGCCAGCCACTGACTGAGCTATGAATGAGCATCTACTGTGCACTGTTTTGTGACACATCTTGCTACTGGAACCAGTGACTCCAGTATGAAAACTAAGGTAAATGTGGTTCAATGTATTTCAAGGGGTTTCAACTTTTATGCATAACTTAGCCATTTTTGACATTTTGACCCCAAATTTTCAACATGGCCTTTTGGGGACTCCACCTCATGAACAATAGGACTGTCATTATACAACTCCTGCTTCAAAGGTGATTTCATAGTCACTTGGAAAATTAACCTTTTGGGTGGGATTTGGACATTTTTTTCTGCCCTTGTTCATCAGGTGGGGTCATAAGAAGGCTATGTTGAAAAGTTGGGGTCATCATATGTAAAAATGGCAAAGTTATGACCATTGATTCCAATTTCACTACACACGCTTGTAACTTTGGAAATTTTAAATATTTTCACCCAGATTTTCAATATAGCCTTCTTATTACCCTCCACCTCATGTATGCCACAGCTATCATTTTTCAAATCCTGGTCAAAATGTGTTTTTACATCAGTGGTGAAGAATGGTGTAGTCACGCAAAATATTGTTTTGGCAGGGATTCGGAAAATTTTCTGTACTGGGTACATGAGGTGGGAATAAGATCACTATGCTGTTAATTTGGTCACTATTGTCCTATAAATGGAAGTGCAGGGCCTGGAGGCTCTGTGCTTCCTAACTGCTCACAGATATGCATCTATGGAGGATGGGAGGTCCCAGAGGAAAATGTGAATACAATTATACTATCTCAGAAATTAAACAAATTAGTTGCAAAAACTCAATGCATCAGTTAGGGATAAAACACCAAAAGTAGGAAATGTGGCATTAGGTTAATCTAACATCCCACCCCAATAAATACACACCTATAGATGTTGGGGTGCCTTGGAGTTATCGGTCCAATGCTCACCCCATTTCTATACTGTACCCATCTCAGTTTATTTACTTATGGAATGGGGTGAGTGTTAGGGCTGACAACCCCAAGGCACACCCAAATGCCTGTTAGTGTGAGCAGGGTGGGGGGACACCACATTTCACTACTTTTGCTGCTTTAACCCTAATTGATGCATTAATGGAGTTTTTTTACCACATATATATGTGGGGTCAGTCACGCCCCTGTAGTTAGGGTTCAATGGTCACTTCTATGTTAAACCCCAAATTTTGTACTTTAATAACTTTGCTACCACTCGACCAATTTGCATGAAATTTTTTATGCGCCATCAGGAGCAAATATCTCTTGATGTGGTAAGTTTTGTTTTAATTGGATGTGTAGGTGTGAAGATGTTGAGTGTCAAAAATGTGAAAATTATCATTTGATGTAAATGTTTTGTCATGCCGTTTCTCAGAAATGGCTTGGGGGTTTAGTCTGAAATGTTTATGGTATATCAGGTGGGGGTCACAGATGTGCGTTTTGAAGGTTTGGTAAAAAAAATGCTAATGTGTTCAAAAATTATTAAATATCAAAATTTCCCAATATTTCCTATAGGAAAAGTTAAATGTGCCATGCAAAAGTGTATTTTCATGATCATGAAAGTGTCATTCTCTTTCACAAATAGGGTATGCCCTTTCGTGCTGCTGCCATCTTGTTTTCATTTAGTGCATCAAGAAAACTGAAATATTTTTAAAAAATACTGACTTTTGGCAAACACCAATAGTTGTGTTTACGTAATCGGAACCTGAGGAATTAGCTTCTGAGGTAATTTTTTACAGCAATTGTCAGAAATGTGTTTTTTCTTATCTGAGGCATTGTTTTGCTACAAATTGCAGGACTGTCTTGTGCGAAACATCTATCTTTTCTCTATCAAATTGCAAAAAAGTGTTTAATTGTGCCACAAAAACTCAATGTTTAGCCGCAGTCTGTGGATCCACTGTGCTGCCCACAGATGATGCAGGTTGTGGCAAAGTAGTGGGTTTGAAAATTGGGCCCAGTGATTATATAACCCCCCCACTACAATACACTCTAAAAGGGTGAACTATCTTATGAAAGAGCAAAAAGCACTTAATGAAGATAACATTAAGCCTTTGAGTGCTGAATATGTTTGAGAAATATTTAGATTTTGGACATATGGTACAGTCTAGATTTTCCTGGTGGTCAAGTGGCCCTCCCTACTCGATCCCAATGCAGGTTGTGGCACACTGCTGGATTGCTGGCTGTACATCCCTATGTCAGAGCCCCCCAAACTGCTATCCCTATATGTAAACCCTCCACACATCCCTAGTTTAACTTAGCATGTTATTTTTTGTTTCCATGATCTTACTATTTAATTTCTGTATGTCTCTGCTTCAATGCCAACTGAGCCCCTATCCCCCATCCCCATATGTAACCCCTCCATCCCGGATTTCAATTACTTTTTATTGTTCATTAATGTAAATTTTCCTGGTGGTCTCGTGGCCCTTGATCCCTGATCCCTGATTTTACTATTTCTTTAATTTCCTGGTGGTCTAGTGGCCCTCCCTAACTCCCTTATCCTGATGCCAATTTGGGCATCTCATTGAGTGTAGTGGTATCCCCACCATCTTATGTTTGTTTGGTGCTGAAAATAAGAAAACTCTCCCTTAATGACTTATTTTATTTTGTTTACCTGTAAAAAGTCCATCACCAATCACACCCACCCCCAACCTCCACTATACCACCTCCTCACACCCCTTGACATCCCCACAGCCTCTCACTCACCTGAAGAGGTCCCAAGTTTGAGATCTGCTCTCAGATCAAAGACACATCTTGCTGCTGGAACCAGTGACTGCAATATGATAAACTAAGGTAAATGCTGTCCAATGTATTCCAATGGTGGTTTAACATCTTATGCATAACTTTGGCAGTTTTTGAGATTTTGAGCTCAAGTTTTCAACACTGCCTTTAGGGGACCTTATCTCATGAACAATAGGACTGTCATTACACAACTACAGAAAGAAAGGTGATTCCATGGTCAGTTGGTGAAATCACCCTTGTGAAGGGATGTGTGTAATGCCGTTCATGTTGTTCATGATGGTGGGTCATAATACGGCTATGTTGAAAATTTGGGGTGACAATTATTAAAAATGGCAGAGTTATGACCATTTGTTGCAATTTCACTACACGCATCATAACTTTGAGAAATTTTAAATAGCTTGACCATGAATTGTCAGCATAGCCATCTTATTACCCCACCTCATGTATGCCACTGCTGTTATTTTCCAAATCCTGGCCAAAATGGTTTTCCCACCTGTAGTGCTGAATTGCATTGTAACTACACAGAGCTACATTTTGGTGGGATTTGAATATATTGGCACCAGTTATGAAGCGTGTAATACCTAGGGTATGTTGAAAATTTGGCAACTGTTGTCCTATAGATGGTAACACAGGGCCTGAGCTCCTCAGGGCCCTGTAGCCCACACTACATACATATACACATATGGAGGATGAAAGCACAGGGCCCTCACTCCCACAGGCAAAAAGGAAAAGATTATACTATCTCAAAAGTAAGGAAATTAGTTGCAAAAAACGTTGTTAAAGTATCAGTTAAGGTTAACGTGACAAAGGTAGGGAAATGTGGTGTTAGGGGTTTCAACCTAACACCTACTCTCATGCCAACAGCTGTCAGGGGTGTGCCTTGGGGTTGTCAGCCCTACTGCTCACCCCATTCTCCTATACTGTACACATCTCAGCTTATTTATCTATGGAATGGGTTGAGCATTGGGGCTGATTACCCCAAGGCATGGCACAGTAGCACCACTATAGTTAGGGTTCAATGGTCACTTCTATGTTAAACCCCAAATTTTGCACTTTAATAACTGTGCTAACATTCAACCGATTGACATGAAAGTTTGCAGGTGCTGTCAGGAACTAAAGATCTTTTGATGTGGCAAGTTTTGTTCCATTCAGATTTGTGCATATGGAGATGTAGAGTGTCAAAAAATTTGAAAATTACCTATTTTGTGTAAATTCTTTGTCACGCTGTTTCTCAGAACCTGTGTGGAGTTGAGGTCTGACATTTACAAGTTATATAGGTATTGGGGTATAGATGTGTCTTTTGAAGGTTTGATAAAAAAATATTAATCCGTTCAAAAGCTATTACAGGTTCAGTTTTCCCATTATTTCTTATATGAAAACTTAGATGTGTCATTCAAAACAACTGTTCTGTTGCCACAAAGTGGTATTTATTGTTGCAAATGCAGAATGTAGTTTTGAGATTCAGCCATCTTGTTTTCCATTAGCGAAGGCAAACAAATTTAAATTTAAAAAAAATACTTGTAAGTGGTAAACACCAACAGTTGTTTTTACCTAATCAGGGCCCAGGAATCTGAGTTTGTGGTCAATTATCCCCCAATTTTTGCAAAAATATGTTTATTTTATCTGCAGAGATTTTACTGCCACAAACTGTGGCACTATTTTCGTGAAACAGGGGGGTCTGCAGCAAATTGTAGCATAAGGAGTTAGCATTGTGGCAGACCCCCCCTTGTTTCACGAAAATAGTATCACAATTTATGGCAGTAACACCTCGTGGATAAAAGAAATATATCTCTGACCATTTTTTGGTCAATCGACCACAAAATTAGAGTCCTTGGCCCCTGATTAGATAAACAAAAATTTTTGTGTTTATCACTTTTAAGTAAATCCTCCTCGAATAACGTTTCCTTTTCATAAAATTCCCTGTATGCATTTCTAATATTATTGTAATTTTAACTGCTGTTGTAATGGACTTCTTTTAGAACGAGCACTATTTAAAAGTTTTATTTTGTGGTTCAATATATACTTCTTTATTTACATATAAGTTTCCTGGTGGTCTATTGGCCATCCCTCCATGATCCCTGATGCCCACTTCTTTACTTTGTTGGTGGATAGTGGCATCCCCACCCACCCTCCCTTTTTAACTGCTGAAAATAAGAAAACTGTCCCTCAATGTCTTTTTATATTTTTTGTAAACCAAAAAAAGTCCACTGCCTATCACACCCGCACACCCTACCTGACCTACCACTGTGCATCCACCTTCCCCTTTGACACCCCACACCTCCTTATTTGGTTGTATGGATTTTTAAAGTTCCAGTGTTATCCTATGGGAATTTAGATTTTTTAATTTCTGTGCTTTTTATATGGCCCCTAAATTTTTTGGAGGGGGGTTATGTGTTATTCTTGTAGAACACATTAAGATCTTTGTTTTGATATACATCTTGTCCCTTAAATCCAAATAATGAAGGTTTTATTGCTTATTGAATTTGAAGTGTGGGAAAAAAAACTAAGTCAAAATCTTTTTTCTTATGAGCACATCATTTTTTGTATGATAGAGACAACCTCAAAAAAGGATTCCTTCATACAAAAAAAGAATATAAAAAAAAACTATTTCCAAATTATTTTTTCATATGAATGCATCTGCTTTTGTATGTATTAAAAATATGAAAACGATCCTTTCATACAAAAAATAATCCTGATTTTAAAAACAAAACTAATTCTAAATATTTTTTTCTTATGAAGGCATCCTTTTTCTTATGAATGAAAAACCTCATGAAAAAGGATGCCTTCATTCAAAAAAAGAATTTGGTCTTAGTTTTTTTTGTATGAAGACATCTTTTTTCATGTTGTTTTTTTCATTCATATGAAAAAGGATGCCTTCATACACAAAGTGAATTGGAAAAAAAATACTACTTCAAAATTCTTTTTTTTATATGAAGGGATCTTTTTGTGTATTGCCCAATTCCTTTTTCATAAAAAAAAGAAAGAAAATTGGGTCATGAAAAAAGATTTTCAAATGTATAAAGAAACACATTTCTCGTTCATTTTAGCAAAATGTAACTGCAGAGTGCACCTAACAGGGTCCCAATTAGCAAGATACATGTGTTGGTATCTCTGCAGGATCTCATGTTTATGGGTTTTCAAAATGTAGTTTTTTTGCAAAAAGCAGAAACAAGATGGCAGCCATTCAAAAAAAAATTTTTTTTTCACCAAAAAGAATTACCTCATAAGGAAAATGATCTTTTTTCACAAGGACTCAATTCTTTTTCATTCCAAGCAGCTATAAAAAAAAAACTACTGAGCATGCTCAGAACTGAAATTTCACATTTGTACAAATTTGGAAAGGGTTAATACATTTTCATCAATCCACTAAAAAGTCTGTCCAGGTTCCTTTTAAATTTTAAATGGGGGGGGGGGATGAGACTATGAAATGGATATCCGTAAACTTATTTCAGAATGTTTAAGTCTCACTCAAAACCCTATACTGTGATTCATTCTAGATTTTAATGTCTTAATTTATATTTTGTTTCAAAGTTTAAAATGTTAAGGTTCAAAATGAATCAAACTGAATCAAAATAATCATATTATAACTATTTTAAATTTGCTCCCAAATTGTATTGGTTTCATCAAATGGTAATGTTTCAGAACTTTTAAAATCATTCCTTCATCAGACCTGGAGCTTAATATTCTCTAAAATGAGATACAACATATTTTAGAACATTTTGTTGGAATTATATTGTTGTAACTTAATATCAAAATATATGAAAAAATCAGGTGGAACAAGCCTGATTAAATCACAAAATCATTGGCGAGTCAATGATGTTGGGAGAAATGTGAGAAAGTCTCAAAATGACTTCAAATTCAGCAGTCTGTAAAAATAAAGTTCAAAAGTTTTATTTAATTCTTTGGTTTGGTTTCATTTTACAAAACAAAAGTTGATGAAGGAAACCATTCTATCTTAAGAGATACTTACTAAGAAAATGTTTTCAACCCATTATTAGCATGGTTTTAACTGTTTGTCACCAAAATAAAACAGTGCTTCGTTTAAAACGCTGCAATAGTCAAAAGACAAATGTGCACTATCTCTGGATGCTTTTAAATTCAGTGGTCTGGAAATAAAAACAAATATACAAAATTCTTTACTTGATATATAGATTCAATTTTCCAAAATTAAAGCTGCTTCATTAACTGAAGAGAGACTTACTGGAGAATCTCAATTAGCTTCACATGGTTTTAACAACCCATAATCAATATGAAACAATGTTTCTGTGAAGCGTTGTAATAAAAACGATACAAATCAGAACCCAAAATTATAACTTTGTTATTTTAAATTTTAAAAGGGGGTTATGTTTAAAGTCTGTGATTACCTTTGTCATGCAGATACAATATTGTCTTATTGTCTGCCATGTTTTGAATCAATTTAGGATAAAGGTCAACAGGCAAACTTGTGTAGTACTCCAGCGCCATTACCCTCAAACAGTGCTTTGCTTTGCAAACAATAACACCTCTAAGGTGAGCAAGAAGGGCTGGGCCACGTTCCACACACATGGTGGCATGCTGGCGTCAGAAAGACGTCACCTGTGTGGCCTGGTGTATTAAAGAAACAAAGTGGTAGAATTTCACTTTGCCACCTTCTGCTATATTATCTTTTCTGCCCAATGGCTACCTAAACGCTTGTAGCATAACGCCAATTCTTTTCAAAAATGGAAAACCAGTCCATAATTCTATACAAAGAAAATCACTTCCCAGTTTTAAAATAGTTCAAAATAATGATGAACAGTATGAACATCTAATTGTTACATGAAAAATATGTCATATATTGACACAGTTTACTAAACTAAATGATTCCCTATCACAAAATATGTATCGATAAACTTTACAGAATGTTTTTATCTGTTTATATTATATTTTAACTTGAAGGCATGGAACAAAGGGAGGGATGGAGAAAAAGAAGGGGGTTATGGGAGAGAGGGGAGGATTTCAATTAAATGTAGACCAAGATAGGTTCTCATTAAGTCCATATTTATGTTAATGAGTTCTTAAGGTGTAGAGCCACCATGCTTCTTTCCGTAGTAAAGTAATTTCTCTGTTTCCACCTCTGGGATTCAGTTTCACATGTTCTAGTCTGAAAATTTTAAACTTGAAATCGGATGATGAGAATCCATGAAATGTCTTGCTAGTGGAGATCTGATATCACCCTTCTAATATTGCTTTTATGTTCTGAGATCGTAGTTTTAAAGATCTTGTTGTTTCTCCAATATAGTATAAAGAACATGGACAAATGATACAATAAATGATGAAATCAGTCCTGCAAGTGATGAAATCTCTGATGTCATATTCTTTGTCATCATACATACTTTTATGGATTTCATCTTTTGTGCATTGTTGCAGTGAGCATAATTGCCACAAGGATAGAAACCTTTGATTTCACTTTTGAGCCATGTTTGAGATTTGTCTATTGGTGTCCAATGTTGAGTTTTGTTTACTTTGTTTCCAATTGTGGTTGTTTTTTTGGCTGTGACCCAGGGTTTGTGTTGAAAAATGCTCTGTTCCCATTCATTAGAAAGTAAAATGTTCCAATTAGATAAAATTACATGTTTAATTTTCCCAAAACTATCTGAATATTGTGTGGACATAGTGATTTTGGATTTTGTTTCTGTGGGTGATTTGGATTTGTCTAATAACAGTGTATTTCTATCTCTATGGTCACATTTTTCTTTTGCTTTTAACAAGGTTGTGTCTGTGTAACCTCTTTGTTTAAATCTTTTAGGTTAGTTCTGTAATATTTTTTCATATTTCTCTTGAGTACCACTATTACGTTTTATTCTCAACATTTGACTGTATGGTATACTTTCTTTAAGGTTTTTTGGGTGAAAACTTTTAGCATGAAGAATTGTGTTTGTTGATTTTTCCTTTCTATACAAATCAGTTATAATTTTTCCATTTTGTTTCATTAATTTAAGATCCAAAAAAGTAATTTCTTCAGTGTGAATTTCCATTATGAATGATAAGTTATTTCTCGCTGTTTGTATGTAATCATAAAATGATTTTCTTCTTGTTCTGTTCCGTGCCAGGTAATTATGATGTCATCAATAAATCGTTTGTACAATATTAAATTTTCTTTGTATTTATTTGTTTCAGAAGTTATAAACTGTGTCTCAAAATGTGCCATATATAAATTAACATATGTAGGTGCTAATGGCTCATTGCTGTACCAGTTTTTGTAAATAGTATGTTCCTCAAAAGCAAAATAATGATTTTCTAATATCATCTTAATAAAATTCAAAAGTATCAAGGTATTCAGCCTCCATATTCCTTTCCATTGAAGACATCAGAACAATTTGACAGTTTTATGCTTATTAAACAATGGTCTGAGGTAGCTACCATCTGCATTTGTGACTTAGTTACTGGTATTTATTCCTGATACAAACCAATAATCTATCCTGGTGGATAAGGTCCATTTGTAAAATGTATGCACTAGT
Organism: Neoceratodus forsteri; assembly: GCA_016271365.2. Taxonomy (NCBI): domain Eukaryota; kingdom Metazoa; phylum Chordata; order Ceratodontiformes; family Ceratodontidae; genus Neoceratodus; species Neoceratodus forsteri. The sequence continues at coordinate 624,461,351 of CM028135.1, forward strand.
GGAGTTTTACCAGGGTCTTGAGCATCTTTTAATTTAGATTGTGCCAGTATGGACTTTAAAAAATTTACATCACAAAATACTTTTTCTGTTCGGATTCCTCTGTCCTATCTCAAAAGCCCACAGTTAAAATCTTCCCCAAATAATAAAATTTTTGCTGTAAATAGATAAGGTTGTTTTAATTTCCATAAGTCTATGTGTGCTGCTTTGGTTTACATTGCATAACAATTTATTAACCCAAAAGTTTGTTCTTGAAATGCAGTATCTAGTAAAAAAGCTCTCCCTTGTTGAATCTCCACCATTTTTAATATCTTATAATGCATGATTGCATAAATCAAATCCCTAAACCCCTACAAGGTTCTGTTCCCAAGGACCAGAAGCTAGTTTTCCATTTCCTATCAACTGTTGCTTTATTCGCCTCAGTCTGTGAGTGTAACCTCGTGTCTTGGAAAAAATGACAATATAATTTTGTTGTTGAATAAAGCAAATGTAGTTTTCCTTTGTTGTCAGTTTGTATACTATTTGTGTTAACTGTAGCTTCCAAAAATTCTAACATTTAGTGCATGTTTTGTTTGTATATTTCCTTAATATTAAGTGGGTGAATCAGCTTCACCTTTGATCTTGTCCCTATCATTTTGTTGGTACCTGTCAAATGAGTGGTACCAGAATAGCGCTACACTATACCTCATGAGTCTGGTAGGCACTCACACAGACAGCATGGGGGGATTTACAGCACTTGCTGTAAGTGCTCCACTGGTTGCTGTCCATGGTTCAGTAATCAGGACAAGAGCTGCAGGGAACAGGAGACTGGCCGAGCTGCTCCCCGTCGTGTGGAGGGCTGTGACATGGAACAGCTCGGCCAGTAGCAATGGAGACCAGGTTTCTAATCCGGGCCACTGACCTTTTAGCATACCTCGGGACTTAGTTATTTTTTTACAAGGAGCTGTAATGGCCCTTAGTTTTAACTTTTCCTAGAAGTCCACCAACCCTTGGGTAGGAGTCCTAAATCGTGGGGCAAAGCCCTGCAAAAAAAAACAGCACTGTTTTACCATGCACACCATGCCGACGCTATTCTTGCTAGCACTGTTTGGACCCAGTGCCCATTTTGTTCAGCTGTGGCTTACGTCCCATGGATTCCTAATTTTCTGAAGATTGCTCAACAATTGAGGCGGTGTTAGACAAATCCGCCATCTCTTTTTCTCCCCATTGCAGGACTTCATACTTATTATGTACCAGTACAATGTTTGGAGTTGGGTTCCCATGTTTTCCCTTTCCTTTCCCTTTTGTTACCATCTGAAAGGTATCTGAATTTGGGAGGAGGGCATATCATGGAGGGAGCTCAGTCCTCCATTTGCCTCTACTTGGAGGGGGGGGGTCTGGCACCATGGTTGAATGCCTTTTCTATAGTACCTGCTGTGTCTGCATTTCTCGCTCTCTGTTCGGGAACCTCTGTTCTTGTACTAGAGGATTCTGCCCCTCTCATTGGACGGGAGGTCGCTGGTTGTGTTCTGGTTTTTGATTCGTATTCTTGTTTACCGCTTTATTTACATAAAATTCATGTTCTGCAAAGTCTGCATCCACGGTGTTAAGGAAGCTCATGGGCAGATGTAAACATGTGTCCCTTCATTATCACACAGACTGCATTATGGTGTGACAATGCAGTGAATTACTGGATGTCCAAGCATGACACACATTGAACATTGTATTTGTTCACATTCACACCTCACATGTCTTGAAGAGCCACATTTATAACGTGAACTGGGTTGCCCCGATACAACAAAATTCCTTGGTCTCTCCCAAGAAAAATAATGCTGGGGAGGTGCTGTATCCCTGCATCCATATAATTTAATTGAATTTTAAACTCCCCCTCCCATCTAGAATCCTTCACTATCCATAATGGGGTCAGGTAATCACTGGACCTCACACCTTTGTTCTAGCCAGAACAATTTCTCCTTCACATTTACCCACCCTTTCCTAAATAACACTGTTATTATTTTCACCATTGGTTTAGACAAGAGCATAGCATAAAATGGATTTCAGATTGCACTATCATTTACCCCTTGATAATGCTGCCAAAAATGGTCTAACAAAAAAGATGAATGAAAGCTAATATCAAATGTTTGATCTGGTGCATGTATAAATGCAAAAATGTCTGATGGAGAGAATTTCAAGGAATTTTCAAGGAATTGTCTTCCGACATAAGTCCTGTCAGGTGGGGGTACAAGGCCTCCTTTATACCGAATTCTCACAGCATGTTTTCTTTTTTGTGTTTTCTGGGGGTAGGTGAAACAAGCTTGCAAAATTATGTTTTGGTCTAGATTCTGTAGTTGACTCCGTGTTACTTTCTGGGTCAGGGTCAGAAACTTCTAGCATTTGACTATCTGTAACATCAGGTTCTATTTAAATATGTGCTCCAATATTTTCAAAACAGGATCAGTACCTGAGCATTCTGCCATAGACTCTGGTGCTGTAGCAATCTTTTCAGGTTGCCAAGGATCCGGGACCTCAGCTCCATTTTGATTTCTTGTTCATGGCCTTGTTGTGTTTAGATCCCTATCACTAGGATTTTCACTTGTTCATGGCAATTGAATGTTAGGGTCTGGGATCCAGTCTCCTTTTCTGATTGTATCCAGCTGCTTTTCGTAATGAATCTCATGGTGTCAAGTTATCAGTTTTGTTTTGATGTATTTCTTCTAGTAAGTGAATTTTTGTTTTGTTTGGTGCACCAAACTAACATACCGTGTTGAAACTTTTTTTCCGTGTTGCCTTCAGGGATTGTCATTTGCCTTTTCTTTCTTTTTTCTTCATCTAGTTTATATTTTCTTACGTATACTGGTGTTCTGCAGCTGTGGGCATCTTAACCGACTTCTTCTTTTCCTCCAGTATGTTTTTCTGCAATTTCTGCTCAGCCTTATCAATATCTGTATCCATTTCTTCCTCAGCATTTGTATTTTTATATACTGCCATTCTTTCTCATCCCTCAGTTTCCTCCATAGTGATCTCCTGAGCTGGACAAACAGAGTGGGAGATCAACTCTGCTGAAGGTACACCAACCAACTCCTCACTCTGTCTGCCAGTCATTATTTTGAACAAGGGTCTCCCCTACTGGCAAGAGTAGGGACATTTCCCCAGTGTCCGGACCAAATTTCCTCCAGTCACTAAAAAATACCACCAACAGCTTGATGTGGTTCAGTTTTTGCTGGCGTTGATCTATATCTACCCCACTCCCCTGAACAAAGCTGAAAATAGCCAGAATAGCCTAACCCTCCTTTCCCAGTCAACAAAAGCTAAATATTAGATTGTAGAATAAGTGCATAAATAGCCAGACTTGACTCTCATGGAGCAACTGTGCTTTCTGAATGAGAAAAAATTTGTAATTGATAGTAAAGAGTGGCTGTTAGGAAATCATGCTGCAAAGGCTAAACACTATTCACATATACAGAAGTGGTGGGTATATTGAAGGCGCAGTATTGGGAGGCAGTATAGTGCAGTGGTTTAAGGCTCTGAGCTGCAAATCTGGTGACATCCAGCAGACCAGACCTGGGTTTGAATCCCACAGCTTCCACTTGCATACTGTGTGACCCTGAGCAAGTCACTTAACTTCCCTGTGCTCCCAGGCCGCACCTGTAAAAACATTTTCAGCTTAGTGTGCTACTCCTGGTTAAGCAACTAAATAAAAAAAATGCATCTTAATGCTGCTGAGTGGAAGTGCTAAAGAACCAGTAGTGTTAAAACAATCTGATCCATGTCATATGAGGATTCCCATTTGTATTTGACAAGACTTTTTCTTTAAAGACATATATTGTTTCAAAGTTTTTGATGAAGGCTTTAGATTTGCTACCAGACAGCTCCCACTGCTAATTAATGATTTTTGTTATTTGATTAAGAAAACTGAGAAATGCCACTTTGCCCTTACTCCTTTTCAGGGTTTCACTCAGAACTAGATTGCACTACTGTCTTAATTTGCACTGTTCTACCTATTTATTTTTTGTTGCCCTTATTACCTGTCAGTATACTGTATTATGTACAGGCTGAGTCATTCATGAAAATGGTCTTTCAGACCAGTGTGCCCACCTGTTAACCAAATAAATAAATAAAATAAATAAATAAATGGTGCTCTGAAACTGTGATGCATTTTTACTTCTACTTTTATATTTTTTTAATTTGTTGTATTTTATTTTTATTACCACTGCACCTATAGTTATTTTTACTTAGCACAAACTGTGAAAGCCCACAATGAGGATGACCTTTAAAAAGCATGTAGTGCACATGCAAAATGTTGATGTAGGACACAAGGGACACCAAGCCTGTCTTCATGTGTGCTACAGACCTTCAGAAGATAAAACGTTTTTATAAAAATCATTGGATTATGCCTGCTATTCTTCTAGACACCAACATAGCAGAGGATAGTGCTCAGACTGCCTTTTCAGCAGTTATTTTCTCTTGTACATACTGTATTGTTCGCTTGCCTACTTCTTTCCCCAGGGCACATATGGAAACAAGCTGTTATCACTTGAGTATGTATCTCCCAGTAAAACTGAAAATTAATAAATAACTATGCTAAGTACATCAGTAAGGGATTTGGATTGTTAAGCTTGGTTCAATTTGACTTTATTTATAAAAAACTCTATTCACACTGATCATAGCACTTGTACAATAAAACATAATAAATATCCAACTTAAAAGTCTAAAACTACTCAAACAATCCATCATCTAAATCAGTAATCAGAAAAGGCAAGGTCAAACAAATACATTTTTAAAGTGGTTTTAAAGCTCTCCACCATCAAGCACTCTTGTATCCGATGAGGTAAAGAGTTCCACAGGGACGGGGCCACAAAAGCAAAAGCCCAGGCCCCAGATGTCTTTAACTGAACCCTGGGAACCTCTAGCAATCCCTTATCAGTGGAGGGGAGTGGTCATAGGGGGCAGAAGGGATGCAAGACCTCTTGCAGGTATCTCTGACCCTGTCTGTGTAGGGCTTTAAAGGTTAGCAAGCTGACCTTAAAGGTGATCCACCACTGAACTGGAAGCCAGTGCAGTCCACGCAGCATAGGCGTAACATGGCTAGATTGAGACAGCCCCATCAACAGCAAGGCTGTCACATTCTGCACCAGCTGCAAGTGGTGGATATCAACCCCAGGAGACCCTAGGTACAAAGAGTTACAGTAGTCAAGGCGAGAGGTCACAAAGGCATGGACCAAAGTATTTAGGTCACCAGGTGGAACAAGGTGCCTAACCCAGACAATATTCCTTAGATGGTAAAAAGAGGACTTGATGACGGCCGACACCTAAGACCACAGTATCAGCTCATCATCAAGAATAATGCCCCGGTTCCGCACCCATTCAGAGGTCAACAGCTGGCTAAAATCAAGCCAAAGATCAGAGGCAGAGCCAGCCACCAACCCCTCTACCCAACATCCCAGATCCACCACCAGAACCTCAGTCTTATCCGGACTTAACCTCAACCAGTTGGCATTCATCCAGTCTTGGATCTCGGTGAGGCAGTTGTTAAACACAGACACTGCACTATCCTGCTCAGACTTTAAAACTGTGGTACATGCCATGCTTCTGAAGGAAAGAATTGTTGAGTACCTAGAGGCCAGTGGGGCACAGGATCCAAGTAGCATGGATTCACGATGAGAAGGTCATGTCAGATGAATCTAATAGATTTATTTGACTGGGTGACCAAAGTAGTAGACCAGGAAGGGGCTGTGGACATGGTCTAGCTAGATTTTAGAAAGGCATTTGATACAGTCCCACACAAAAGATTAATACACAAGTTAGCCAGCCTTGGAGTGGGTCCCAAGTTGGTAGCCTGGATAAAAATTTGGCTAGACAACAGGATGCAAAGGGTACTAGTAAATGGAGTAAACAGCGAAGAAAAGAGGGTTACTAGCGGGGTACCGCAGGGTTCAGTACTGGGACCGGTCCTTTTTAATGTCTTTATAAGTGACATTGCAGAGGAACTGGAAGGAAAAGTATGTCTCTTGCAGATGACACAAAGATCTGCAACAGGCTTGATACACAAGATGGAGTGGAAAGGATGAGAAGGGACTTGGCAAGGTTGGAGGAATGGTCAAATGTATGGCAGCTTAGATTCAATGCAAAGAAGTGCAAGGTAATGCACCTGGGAAACAAAAACCCAGGGAAGAGTACACAATAGGGGTGAGATACTGACAACAGTAGAAATGGAAAGGGACCTGGGGGTAATTATATCAGATGACCTAAAGGTGGGCAAGCAATGTGAGAAGGCAGTAAGGAAGGCTGGGGGGATACTAGGATGCATAGGAAGAGGCATCAATAGTAGAAAACAGGAAGTTGTTATCCCTCTGTACAGACAGTTGATGAGACCCCATCTGGAGTACTGTGTGCAGTTCTGGAGACCCCATCTCTGCAATGACATAGACAGAATGGAGGTTGTCCAGAGGAGGGCAACCAAAATGGTGCAGGGTCTGCACCAGAAGACATACAAAGAAAGACTAAAAGAGCTTAATATGTATACCCTTGAGGAAAGAAGGAGAGAGGGACATGATAGAAACTTCGTACCTCAAGGAATCAACAAAGTCCAAGAGGGTAGCATCTTCCTGAAAAAGAGATGTGCAAGAGCAAGGGGCACAACTGAAGATAGAGGGGATGGCTAAGAGGTGATGTGAGGAAGTATTTTTTCACAGAGAGGGTTATGGATGATGGAACAGCCTCCCCTGAGGAGGTCAGTGGAGTCAAGAACTGTGGGGGAATTCAAGAATGCATGGGACAGACATAAGGCAGTCCTAGTGGGGGGTAGGAGGAAGTAAGCTGTTGGTTAACTGGGATCTGCAGCTTATCTGTTAGGTAGGAAAATGAGCAGACTCAGTGGGCCAAGCGGTCCTTATCTGCCATCAAATTCTATGTTTCTATGTTTCTTCTGAACTAAAGAAACAAAGCAATACAATATTGACAACACATATGAGATGGATTGTTAACTGGCTTGGAGCTGGAATCAGAGGACTATGATGCATGGGCTCTACTCTGAGTTGAGAGGATTACTCAGCAGAATCCCTCAAGGATCAGTGATGAGGTCACTACTCTTCAACATCTTCATCGGTGATCTGAATGCTGAGTCTTCAGCAGTCTACTTAGGTTTCCAGATGACCCTAAGCTAACTGAAGTTGGGGACTTTCTTGAGGATGAAGAAAAACTCTAGGAGGATCTGATCAAGCTAGGTAACTGGTCTTACTCCTGTTGCTTCAGATTCAATGTGCAAGGTGCTACCCTTGGAGAGGAAAAGAGATGTAGGATCTACACACTGTGTAAAGCCCCTCTTGCTGCAGTCTAGAGGGAAAAGGAATATGAAGAAGGAAAATACATGATACAGATAAGGCTATTTTGGAAGAAAAAGTTAACCACTTACATTGAGATTTTTCACAGAAAAAAATCTATGCAAAATGTTATCATTTGAGCAACCAGACTGTTCTCTTGATGTATCATGATGCCATGATGATTTTACATGTGGTCATAAAATGATAAGTGGTATGGGGAAATCTATGAGGAGAGGCATTAGTCCCTTAATATATTCACCCTAAAGAAAAGGAGGCTGGTAGGTGACATGATCTTATTCTTTTGCATAGTCAAGGAACTGGTAAGATCAAACTATCAGAGACACTTGGTACTGTTCCTGCTGCAGCAGGTGGAGATATGGTCTGAATCTCAGGATTGGTAAATTCAGGGACGATGTCAGGTGCAATTTTTCTCCCAGAAGGTTATGACCAATCAATACGGAGGACATGAAAACAATGCAGGCCTTCAAGATAAGCTCTGGACAAATTTCTGCTCACCAAGGGAACCAGTGGGTACCCAGGGTAGCAGAGTTGGTAACAAAAATCCAGAAAACTTGTGCTTCTTTATACAGCACAGTTATTCAGTACCTGTTTGTGAATCAGCAGCACAAACATGATAGACCTAGGATTCTTCCAACCTCAACATATACTGTGTTGTCATGTTTCTTTAATTTGGTATTTTAGTAAATGCCAACATCTTATAAATTAATTATTTAAGGAGACATTGTTTTGTTTCTCTGAATGTTTTGCTCTTTGCCCCATGTACAGTTGAAACATATTTAATTTTGCAAACCACCAATTTCATATCATCATGCTGGCAATGCACCATGGTTATCTGTATCACTAAGAATAAGAGGCTGTCACAAAACATGATTTTAACATTCATCATGATAGCTCACTAGAAGAAAAAGTCATCTGTTATTACTGTACCTGATTCCTTAAAAGATCTGGTGAGCCCAACACAATTGTATATTTGCTTGTGACAACCACAGAGAAAAGAAACTGTGAGTTTGATATGATCTAGTTTTGTATATGAATGTTTTGTAATTCTACCACATGTGCTACAGTACCTGTGTCCTAAGGATGCTATGGATGCACAAATCATCCATGCAGACATGCATGCCTGTTTACTCCCAACCAGGTCAGATCCCATGCGTCCACTATGTCCAGTTGGGAGGGGTGGGCATGATGGAGGAGTAGCATCTGTAAGTACCTCACTAGGCATAAGCACCAAGCAGCATATATGTTGCTTTTCTTGTGTACTAGAGAGCAACAACTACATTGATGAAAAGTAGCCAAAGGCAGTCTTGGCTCAGACATAGTCACCAGCTATTTCCAGCCCCCCTCTTGAACATGGACAGATTAGATCCCATTGGCTCCCAGCTATTATTGGCTAGCAGCAATTATGTTACTTCAAAAAAAAAATGGTCATATCAAACAAGCATTTGTCAATGCCAAATGTTTTCTTGCTGGCATTAGCATTGGTAGCGTAGGAGTTACAGAGCTGCATAATAGGAATGGCAGTGAAGTATTGAACTGAAGTTAACCCATCACCACCCTGCAGATAGTGACAGGCATTGGGGTGTGCCTTTGGGTCATCAGGCATAATGGCCATGCCATTTCACCACACCCTACCCTGCAGACACCGACAAGTGTCACAGTGCTTGGGGTCTTTGGCCCTTATGCACACCCCATTACATCAGGAAATACAGTGAAATGGGTATAGAAGAATGGGGTGAATTTTGTGGCTGAAGAGTCCAAGGCACACCTCGATGCCTGTCACTGGCTGCAGGATGTGGGTGGGGGTGGAATGGTATGAGTATTGCAGGCGACAATCCCAAGTCACAGCCCTGATGCCTGTCATTCTTTACAGGGTAGGGTGTTATGGTCGGAAACCCTAATGCCTCAGGCATTTGTTGGTATTTTCACTCCAAATTTTCAACATGTTTTTTTTGTGATTCCCACCTCATGAACAGAGGCAATATCAGTTTGCTAGTCAAAAGCTGCTTTGCACAGTGACTATGGCATTTGGCACCACAGGTGCAAAAACACATTCTGAACAGAATGTGAAAATGACAAGCGGTACTGTTCATGGGGAGGTGTAAAATGGCAATGGTGAAAATCTGCAGTGAAAATATTTAAAAAATGGTGAAGTCTTTGTGCCGCTGTGTAGAAACTGTGCAACCTTACACCAGTAATATAATTAGTTTGTGGATTTTTTTACAGCAGGTCGTCAACACAGGCATTTTGGACTTCAATCATGAACAATGTTACTGTGATTTTCTTTATCTGTCCCGAACAGTGATTTCCCACAAGCAACCACGCATTTTGCACTGAAAGTGTGAAAATACATTTTGCTATGTTTTGAAAATGACAGCTGTACTGTTCATAAGGAAGTGTGGAAAAATGCCACTGGTGAAAATATGGACTGAAAATATTACAAATTCATGAACTTACGAGGAACTGCACAATGCTCACTCGTAACACAGTCATTTTTATGGACTTTCATCACCAAATTTTCAACATAGCCATTTTAAGACCTCTGCTCATGAACAGTGTCACTGTGATTTTCTTAATCTGTCCCAAACATTGCTTTTGCACACCGACTGCACCATTGTACGCTACATGTGCAGTAACACATTTTGGGCAAGATGTGAAAAATGGCAGTTGTACTGCTCATATAGTGAATAGTAGTGGCAATGTTGAAAATCTGAGGCAAATATTAAAAATTCACAAACTTATGAGCGTGTGTAGGAACTGCTAATGCACACTCAAAACAGTTATTTTTAGGAATTTTTCACCAAATTTTCAACATAGCCATTTTATGACCTCTGCTCATGAACAGTGTCACAGTGATTTTCTTAATGTGTCCCATACATTAATGCACACACCAACTGTGCCATTCTCTGCTACATGCGCGGAAACACATTTGGGCAAGATGTAAAATTGACAACTGTACTGCTCATAAGGAGGTGTGGTAAATGGGAATATTGAAAATCCAGAATGCAAATATAAAAATTTGCAAACCTATGAGCATCTTAGGAACTGAGCAATGCACACTCATAGAATGGTCATTTTTAGGAATTTTTTCACCAAATTTGCAACATAGGCTTTTTGAGAGCCCACCTTATAAACACTAGCACTGTCATTTCGTTAATCAGTCCTGAAAGGTGATTTTGTGCAGTGACCGTGAATTACCCTTTGGGCCCGATTAACACCATGACAGTTCAGACTTCATGAGGAGCGGTCCCAAAAACCCCATGTTGAAAATTTGGTTCTAAAATTCTCAAAAATGACTGAGATATGCATCAAAGTTCAAAAAAACCTATTTATGGCATTATACAGCTTATTGGCATTTCCTCGGTTCACGGTCATCTTTGAAGAGTGCAGATGTGTTCCCGGTCCACCGGAGATCATCATGCCTGATTCTGGAGGTAAGTATGGGGTGAGGTGGGTGTGGGGAGACAGGGTAGTTGAGGGTGGGCAGGGAGACTGCCGAGGGAATGTTTTTTTGTTTACAGGTTTGTTTTTTTAGGAAGACGAATGCAGGGCATTTGCCACGCTGGGGTGGGCTCCCAGCATGGCAGCTGGAAGACTGTTTGGGGAGCCTGGAGCTGACAGATGATTGGGCACCCCCGTTGGCCATAACAATTTTTTCAACGCTGGGGAGGGCTCCCAGCGTATACCTGAAGCTTTTTTGAAGTGCAGCAGAGCTGACGAAGTTAGGCACCCCATCTGCCATACAGTGTGTGCATGGGGGAGGGCGCATGAGCATGCAAAATGCATGCGTGCATGCGTGTGTGGGGGGGAGTGCTGCTCACTGAAGTGGAGCTCTTCCTTTCAACTGTACGGTACTGCATTTTCAACTGCTGTCATAGACAGCTGCAGCATTCATTGGAGAACTGTGGCTGCACCTGCAAACACACTGACTTGAATTGGGAGACGGGTGCCACACCTACAAAAATTTGGATGATGGCACTATGTTTCTTGCACATGTGTGCAAGCAAACATAAAAATGAATAAGAATCATTTTAAGAACAAAGCGCTTTCTTCTGCAATACTACACACAATTTTAATGAGATATGCCTTTTCTCCCACAGAAAAAAAAGCATAGAAAAATGACAAGTAACATTTAATAGCTGGGGCCTTTAGGTACCGTACTAAAGGTAACAACTAGATAAGTAAATTCAACTGTTCTTACACTTTACATAATTTGTTTATATAAAAAAAATTTAAGTCAAGTGCTATTAAACAGTTAATTTTCAGAAGTGGTCTAAGTGCTTAACATCAACATTGTTTTATTTGGCCGGCCTGGTGGCACTGAGGCTGAGGGCTGGCACCTTACCTCATGCTATGCCAGTGACCCAAGGTTGGCAGGGTTGGAGATGGATTGAGCATCCAATGGACTGCTTTCCATCTCTGGGAGGGGAGCTCAGAGACCGTGCATGCCTGACCCCTGGCGGAGGCTGTGACTTGGCACCACGGAGCCGCTACAACATGGGAGGTGGTGTGCAGCAGATATTTGATGGGACTGTGTGTAGGAGCATGTGTGATCCCATCACAGGCATCATTGCATGCCATGTGACTGCAGGGGGCAAGAGAAAAAAAACAGGAAACAGCTCCGAGAGGATGATGGGGGAGCTCACAGACCCCACAACTGGCCAACCACAGCATGACACACAGATCTGGTCTCGGTGGGGGAAGGGCGCCCTCTACTGACCCCTCCAAGGGAGTAATCCCTGGGAGCTAGTGCCAGATGGTGGATGCCAGGGTGATGGAGATGGGGCACCCCCAGATTGAAAGGACCATTGAACAGAGGAGTATAAAGACCATCCCAAAAAAAAACACTGTTTTATTTGTTGAATATCTATTTACATCTCATATTAATTTCAGGAGCTGCTGGCTAATGCATTTCAATTAAATTGAATGCAGCAAAGTCTGGGACCCTGCACCTGATTCTGTAAAAAACAAGGTACTGGTGCCAAACTCCTCTGGTTTGCTGAAAGTTGCCCACTGAGCCAAACAGTTGGTGCACCTGTGGGACTTGCTGCAGGGATTTGGCCCCCTCCCATCCAGTGTAACACTAGCAGGGATGGGATGTGGGTGGGGGGGTGAAGTTGCTGGACAGAAGGTGGCAGGGTGCAGAAGGAAGTGTTATGGGGGGGTCAGGGGTACAGCTGTGCAGCAGCAGCAGTGTTGGTACCCGGCCAGGTGTGTGTGTATTGGATTGTTTGTACAGTCCAGTAATGGTACCATGCGTAAGGTAGGTAGATAGCATTCCTGGTAGTTTAGCAGCCCCCATGATCCCCAATCTCCCTGAATATTGTGCATGTCATAGTCCCTGGTGGTCTAGTGGACCCCCACTCACCAACACTTATCTGATCTTGAATGCACAAGTTAAGAAAATATTTTCCTGATGATATAGCAGTCCACTAACCCCAAAATGCCCATAAATTAACAGGTTAAGGAAACCATCTCTTAGTGGTCTAGTGGACCTCACCCCCCCCACCAGGGCAGGTAGTGCCCATCATCTCACTCCCCCCATCTCGAACCTAGCTGGCGACTGGTACAGCCCTCCTCTCGCCACCACATCTGGATGCCAACTGAACTGTCACTGAGTGCATACTGTATACAGTATGCACTCGATTATAGCTCAATCAATGGCTGGCCATGGTGGAGAGAGGAAGGCTGTGCCAGTCACATGCTTGGGGTTCGGCATGAGGAAGCGGAGTGATGGACTCTACCTGTTGGGGTGAGGGTCCACTACACTACCATGGAATGGTTTCATTAACTTGTTATTTTACAGGCATTTCAGGGTGGGGGGGTGCCACTTGATCTCCAGGGAATGATTTTCTTAACTTGTGCATTTATGGGCAGATCATGGCTGGTGGTCAACTAGACCACCAGGAACTATGACATGCATGATGTTGGGGGAATCGGTGATCAGGAGGGCTGCAGGATTTACAGTGATGTTACCCACGTTCCATATGTTCTCATTACTGGGCTGTACATACAGTCCCATACATATGCACCTGGCCGGGTGCCAACAGTGCCTCTACCACTCATATGTCCCCCGACTCCCCCATGTCACCTCTGCTTCCCCAACTGCAGCTAACAGCCATCACTTCCCACTGGGACAAACCACTAAGACCACCGCCTGGCTGGTCTAAGTGGTGCTCTTTGCTGTGTCAACAGCGAGGCTTTTAAAATCTGAAAAATGGGGATGTTGCAGGTCCACTGTGGGGCAAGACCCCTTGAAACCTGGTGCACCTGGTTGCTTGCAGCAACCTTGGTGCAAGGGGGCTTTAGTGCAGCTGCATTGGATCTGACACAGGCTGCTGTTTAGAACCGCATTTGACGCAAGTCTCCCCTTTCGTCAAACTCTTATTACACAAGTCCTTTGCGTCAGTCTAATCATTTGGAAAATCAGATCCAGGAGTTCTGCATGGCATCTTAGAAGGTAATCAAGAAACCACTTGGAAGTGTTATCACATGGGTGAAGCCTAGGGGCTCCTGTTTGAGCAATTGATATTTCAAACAGAACATCCATTTTTTTAGCAGCATGCTCAGATAGAAAAAGTTAGATCTAAGTTCCTTGAGTTGCCTTGACCTGGTCTTGAGCTTCACCATTTGATCCAGTTTGAATAAGAGCAGGAAGTTTTGTTGCCCCAAACAGCAGGTTGAACTTCACATTTAACCAGATTGAAACTGAAGCTGAAACTGCAGACACATATTCAAAATGGTTCACAACCAGTGAACTGGCCAAACAGATACGTCACAAATAAGACCTTGGTTTGATTCGCTAAACACCATGCACAATACTGTCATCAAGAGGCCTTGGTAAGAATAAGTCTCTGAAGAGCTGCAAGCTGTTTCTGTCCTTTCTGCATGTACGAGTAGACTACAAGACACAATACAACATATGCATACTGTACCTTTTCTTAGCAACAAAATAATAATTTTAAGAGTGACTGAATGTAATTGCTGGAGTTCTGTAAAGGTCAGGCCACATTTGTGCTATTTGGGGCAGAGCCCAGCTAGAATGAAGGTGGCTGTCCTAAGCCAAGGGTAGGTATTTGAGGTCTAGGGAGTTCATTTTTATGACAGCCCATCTACATACAATTGAATCCTTTTCTACATTGCAGATTGTAATATCTGTCCAGTGGGAAAAAAGTGTGCACATTTTCGTGCAGTGGCAGATATGTGCAGAAAGTTTTCAAACACCGTTATAGTATATGCTTTTCTTCTTCAGTTGAGTGTGTTCCGTGTCTGCCCCATATGCCCATACTAGTGTTAGTTTGGGTGTCAGCCTAATGCAGAAAGTATTTAAACATTTTATGTTAGTGAGGTAGGAGCCAGTGCTGTTTTTTCATACCTATTACAAGCATTAGTGATTCTTCACAGATATAGTTCAGAAAATATTTCAGTTATTGTTAGTAATTTTTCATTAGCAAGCTAGAGACCAAAACTAGTCTTACATGCCCATACCCAATGTAAGAGAGTCTTTCTTCCCTGTCCATTGCAGAAAGTATTATTTTTATTACTCATTTTCCTTTAGTTAGGTGAGATCACTGCTAGGTCTGCATACCCTTTGCCTGTCATATTAATGTTCTGCTAGCATACTGCAGAATGGACTGTACAGTAGAACGCCGATCTAGTGAACCCCTATCATTCGGAACTCCTTATTTAATTAACTCTACTCTTGTCACCCAATTTTTGGGGCCATGTTTGCATTCATTACTGTACAGGTATATCCCTATCCAAATCTGTTGGATGAGACTGCTATACTCAACCTCCCATTCTTAAACAGGCAGTAAATCCTCCCTCCAACCTCCAAAATCTCACCTAAGTGTCTCTTCCAACCTATAACACCAAAATGAAACATGACAATGCCATGTTACCTGCTTACTTGCACCTTTATGCCCTATTGTACCTGCACCTCTTTGTCCTTTGTACTACCCACAATTGTCTGTACAACTTTCTTTGAGTCACTGAGGCAGTGTTGTACTTATGTAACTCTAAAGTGTCTTTGCACCTTAATTTTTTTTTTCAATTCAAAGTTTATTAATGTTTTTCATATAGAGGACAAATCAGTAAGATATTGTACAATACAAAAGTAGTACATGACAGAATTTGAGATCCATCCTCCCCCACCCTTCCCGAGTGTGCATGGTATAAGTACATAAATAGCAACAGCAGGTTGTAAGGAATACAGAGCTTGTAAGGGGCCTCAGTTTCTAGTGAATCTAGCAGTGTTATTACAGAGGCTGGCAATTGGACTTTTGGTTCTGAGGTTGGCTAATAGTTTCCTCAGCCATTCAGTATAGGAAATATCTTCTGTATCCTTCCAATGTCGCAATTCTAACTTTGACTGACATGGAAATTAAGGCCATATGGAAACGATGGGTGAGGACCAGAATCTCAGAGATGTCCCCCAATAGGCATATTTTTGCCATGAACAAATCCTTAAGGACAAGGAGGGGGTCAACCCTGTGTTTAATAAGCTCCCATAAAGGGGCTATCTTGGGGCAGGTCCAGAAAATATGAAACAAATTGCCTACATCCTGTGTACATCTTGTACAAGTGGAGGAGGGTGTAATACCGTATCTGGACAACTTTTGTGATGTATAGTATAAGTTATGCAAAAATGTTGAGAGTGCCGATTTGTCCTTTTAAGAACAGATCCAGAAACAAATGATTTGATACCTTTATTGGACCAACATGGATGCTACAGAAAAGAACAAAGTGCTGTAGCTTTGGAACCTACCAGTCCTTCTTCAGAAGCTTTATGGCAGTTATTTTGAAAATCCCATATTATTAACACCAGATTATGTTGAAAAAACAGAAATAATTCTCATTGGTTTAACATATACATTTAAAACATAACAGAAGATTATGTCAGAGAAGCTAATTAACACCAGTATGCTTTTAGCTGAGTAGCCTCAGAAGGGCAAAGGTTATCAAGAGTTCTCAACAAGCAGAGAGTTCTTCTTACATAAATTTTAAAATGTCTCAGTATGCTAAGAAAGCATTCTAGTGATAAAAAAAAACCCTAGGATAGCATTCTCTCTAATACATGTAAGATGAGGTTACAACTTACATTCCAAGTGTCCTAGGGCTAACTTAATTAAACTACTAGCATATAACACATGGCAGGCACTGTTACAGCGGGCCAGGGAAGTGGGTCGCTTAAGCTGGCAGGGACATCCAATCTCAACTTATCGAGATTTTTCAAAGGATCTATCAAATAAAAGATGTGAATATACTCCAATGCGCCACAAGATGCAGAAAATGGGCATCCAATATTCTTTAAGGTATCCATCCACGATGCATATAATGCACAATGAGGTTCCACTTTCTTTTGAGATGCCAGTAGCCCTGGAAGAGTTTCTGATGAGGCACCCAGGTGATTCCTCCAAGCCTCCCACTTGCTCAGATCCCCCAGAATCTGAAGGAATGCTGATAGATCCCGAAACTCAGCCCGAGGCACTCAATGGGCTTCCTTGACACAGCAGGAAAAGAATGGCAAAAGATAGTCACAGGCACAGAGAGCATCCCCATATTAGAACCAGCCTCTATTCAGAATCGGCAGATCAGGAAAAACAGCGTGATGCAGTATGGCCTTAGTGCAGCGACACAGACCCTGAACCCATCTGAGTGCTGAGATCCCCCCCGCCTTCCTCCAGAGATCCTTTATGTAGAGAATCCCTGATGGATGCAGCCCCCCAGACCAACAAGACCATAGCGACTGAGGAAGATTTCAACTGCAGAGGTGACATGGACCCACAGAAGGAGCAGTGTTCCCTAGGCGCAGCACCTGAAGACTGCGATGGAAACCAGGCCGCAGAAGCAGCGTTGATGACTGATTAGAGCCCCGAGATCACTGAAGCAGCCTCCTGAGCTATTTTAGGTAAGTAATCAATGTGTATTCATGCTGTGCAAGGCAGGGGGTTTCTATTCGGTTTTGTTACTGCCCCTCGGCTGGGCTAATTTTAAATCAGCTGTTTGGGCTTAGAGATCTTGAGACATTGGGACATATACCCCTCCAGGGTACACCGATCTCTAGGCCATAGTTAATATCCCTTGTGTAGTTACCCGGGAAAGGAGATGCCAGGGCAGAGGGCAAGAGATAAGGGTAGAAATAATTGATGGATGCACCTCTGGCCTTGGTAACATGCATTTCGATGCACATCACAGAGTTTATCTAGAGTGGATGTGGTCTCTTTGCTGTGTGCAAGGCTCAATCCTGCTCATTCCTTGGATTGGGAGTTTCTAACCTGATGGGGATGCACAGGAATGCTCTTCACTGCCGTGATGCTCTGGGCCATCAGTGATGTGAGGGGATGGATGCCTTGGGGGTGCTGTTTTCATGACAAACAGAACCTAATGGCAGTTTAGTCGCCAGAATAAGGAACCCCTCTTTTCTTTTATAGTTGTACCTTACATCCTGGGGGTACAGGAAGGTTTTTAGCTGCAAGGGGCCCACAGCCTAAGCTCCCCCATACTGATATACCCCCAGAAACAGTTTCCTGTTCACTAAATGGTCATTACATAATGCAGAATATATTCAAAGTTAGTGCAGGTTGATGCATATTATTTTTGCATGCAGCCTCCATTTGCTAGAACTGTTTGGGAAACAGAAGGCAGATAAGTCAGACTCGTCCTCACCACCACGTCCTCAGGTACCAATCTGCAGATCTGGCCTTTTAAAGGGAGGCAAGGGATCATATATGCAGGGTGGCTCCAAAGGAGCACAGAAGTGCATTGTGTAAATATGTTTAACTGTTAATTTTTGTATATGTTTGTGTTTTGGATTATGGGGAGGCATACATTTAAAGAGCAATTAAGTGAAACCTGGTTGCCAGTAGGTGACAGGGAGAAGATCCTAAGCAAAGGTAGATTGGTTATACATGAAAGGGCGGTCCTAGAAGGCCTTCTACATTTGGAGCAAGAATCTGGGATAAGCCACTTTCATTCAACTGTCTCAGAACGCTGCCTTCTCTCCTTCACCGGTGGTTTATATTTATTTTATGCCCCATTACCCACCGAGGGCTACGATTATGGCTGAACAAACCTGTATTACTTGGAATATGAGTGGGCTGAACATGCCGACGAAGATGAAGAAGGTACTGTCATATCTGAAACAGATTAAGGCCCAGGTAGCTTCCCTGCAGGAGATGAAACTTGATGGAAAGGGCCATGGGCTCCTTAAGAGGGTCTGGGTAGGAGTGGAGGTTCATGCCTCAGCCCCAATGAAAAAGCGTGGTGTAGCTATCTTAATACATAAGCAGTTACACTGGTCTCTCATCACATCCAGGGATGATCCACAGGGCAGGTGGGTAATTGGTATTTTTCAGACCACTACAGAGCCTATTTTGTTGGGGAATATCTATGGGCCAAACGAAAATTATTCAGCTTTCTTTCATCAGACCTCTCAAACTCTCCTTAATATGAATAAAGACAACATGCCCACCATTTTGGGAGGGGATTTTAATTTAGTGCTTAATCCTATGATAGACAAAACTAGGATAAAAAAAAAAGGGATTGTACATCGGAAAGGAAGGAGAGCCCTGCTGAATTGGATGAGTGATCAAGGACTGATAGATGTGTGGTGTGTACTGAATCCCAGAGGGAGGGATTATTCCTTTTATTCTCCAATACATGGCTCTTACAGCCATATCAATTTTCTGTTAACATCACCCCAAATTATGCAGGCAGCTACAGAGTCCAGTATACTCTCCACAGTAATCCCGGATCATGCTCCAGTTCGACTGACTATTCTATGGGGCCCACATACTGCTACCTCCACCTCTTGGAGATTAGACCCCCTGCTAACAAAAGATACAGAGTTCTTGGACTGGGCCAAAGCAGAGGCATGGCTGTTTTTTCAAGATAACCCAGCTCAGGACACCGCAGCGGGGGTCAGAGGGCATTCAAAGCTACCATGAAAGGTAGGATCATTGCCTATGCAGGAGCTAGAAGGAAATGTAGGGAGCAAAAACTGAAAGACCTGGAAGATGAACTTAAAGTAGCACAGCAGCAGCATAAGGAACAAAGAGGAAAGTCGACATGATTCCCTACGTAGGAAAGTAGTAGGTCTCTAGATGGAGATAAACTCTCTTTTACCAAGGAAAGCTGAACTCTCCATCTTGAGATTGAAACACAAATATTGGGAAGGGGGAAAAGGGGGGAAGGTATTAGCTTATAGGTTGAAGAAACAGCAAATGGAACGTTACATAGCCGGGCTGAGAGATACCTCAGGGGTAATGCTCACCAAAAGTAAGGAATTAAATGTAGTTATGGCAGAAGACTATAAATCCTTGTATGCCACTTCTAGACAGGCAGACTCCCAAGCAATCCACTCTTTTCTTCACTCACACCTTCCCACTATAATCTCACAGCAGGCTGAACAACTAGATGCCCCACTAACCATAGAAGAAGTGAAGAAGGCCTTGCTTTCTCTTAAACCAGGGAAGGCCCCAGGTGGGAATGGTTATTCAGTGGAGTTTTGGCAGGCCTTGACTGACATTATCACTCCAGTTCTTCAACAAACTTATGTCGAAGCTGAAATGCAAGGGATTTTACCTCCCACATTAAGATAGGCGGTTATTACAGTGCTGCCCAAGAAAGGGAAAGACCCCGCCTCCCCGTGTAGCTACCGCCCAATCTCACTCCTTAATGTGGACAGTAACATATTTACTAAAGCCATGGTGTTAAGATTAGGACCCCTATTACTGCAGCTTATACACCCTTCTCAAGTTGATTTTGTCCCCGGTAGGTATAGTGCAGACCATCTCAGGACCCTGATTAATGTAACCCATATCACCTCTAAATTGTTAACCCCGGCAGCTGCTGTAGCTATAGATTTCAAAAAGGCATTTGACTCCTTGGAGTGGGACTATCTCCATGCTGTTTTGGTGAAACTGGGAATCATCCCTCACTTTTGTTCATGGGTAACAGCTCTATATGCTTTCCTATTGGCCAGATTACTGACTAACTCAACCTTATCCCTGCCTTTCGAGCTAGCCCGTGGCACTAGACAAGGCTGCCCCCTGTCTCCCCTGCTATTTGTGCTGGCTGTGGAACCTTTAGCTGCTACTCTTAGAGATAACAAGACTATCAAGGGGATCCCTGTTGATAGCAGGGAATATACTACCCTTCTCTATGCAGACGACCTTCTGGTCCTTGCAGCAGATGTGCCTGAGGCACTACCCTCTATATTCAATACCTTAAGCCACTTTAGAGGACTGTCAGACCCTCAGCTTAATCCCACCAAAACGGAAGTCCTCCCCCTTAACTCTAGGTGCCAACCGACAGTACTGGGAAATACCAGTCTAAAATGGGTGGGGGAAAGTATCACATATTTAGGTATTCGATTCTCTATCGAGCTCTCTAAATTATGGGATTACAATCTCCATCCCTTCCTATTGGACCTACAGGAGGATATGTCCAGATGGACTAAACTCCATTTAACCCTAGCAGGCAAAATAGCTGCGATTAAAATGATTTTAGCGCCTAAAATTTTTTATCTCCTGGCACATATTCCCCTTTCCTTACCACAGAGCTGGATCCAAAAGATAGATAAGGCAGTTGGTAGATTTTTATGGGAAGGGAAACTCCCCAGGTATAGTAGGAACAAATGTAGGGCACACTGGAGCTTAGGTGGGTGGTGTTTTAGAAACATAGAAACTGATGGCAGGTAAGGACTGCTAGGCCCATCCAATCTGCTCATATTCCCTACCTGCATCAGTGGCTGCTGACCCTACAGTACTTGCTCATCAGCTTTAGCCTCTCCTTCCCAACTCTAGGGTTCTCTTATGCCTATCCCATGCATGTTTGAATCCTCCCACAGTGCTTGCTCCCACTACCTCCCCGGGTAGGCTGTTCTATGCATCCACCACCCTTTCCATGAAGAAAAGCTTCCTCACATTCCCCTTTATCCTGCCTCTCTGTCAATCTCGTAGTGTGCCCCCTTGTCCTTGTACATCTCCTATACTGAAAGATGTCACCCACTTGCATTTTATTTATGCCCTTAAGATACTTGAAGGTTGGGTCAGATGACTATGCCCCCCTTTTCTATAAAATGCTCATTAAAGAATTGGTGCCAATACTAAAAATAGTGTTTAATTATCTATATACATTAAGTATCAGAGAGTTCGCCATGATGGAAGCCAGAATTGTGGTGTTACCTAAACCAGGGAGGGACCCTACTGCTCCTGATTACTACAGACCTATTTCCTTTTAAAATATTGATATAAAAGTGTTAGCTAGTATTTTGGTATCCAGGCTTAGGAAAGTATGGGATGGATTGATAGGTCAGGAGCTGGTGGGGTTCATTGCTGGGTGACACTCTAGTGATCTCTTTAGAATTTTCACATCTGGGGTGGCTAGCATGGATGCAGTGCTGGTCTCCCTAGATGCGGAGAAGGCCTTCCATAGAGTAGCATGGAATTTTCTTTTTGACCTGTTACCAAAATACAGCATTAGATCAGAATTTATGCAACAGTTACGGATCTTATATGTATGCCCCTCAATAAGGATTCTGTGTAATGTGGAGCTTTCTATGACCGTTTTTTAGCTAGAGGCACACATTACAGATGCCCCATCTCCCATGCTATTCAATTTATATATAGAACCTTTAGCTAAGAAAATTATTTCTTCTACCAGAGTCCAAGGCATTTTGATCAGATCCACAGAATATAAGCTTTCTATGTTTGCCGATGATGTATTACTCAACATTTCAAATTGGCATACCTTTCTCCCTGTAGCACTCCAAATCTTTTTCCGGGTACAAATTAAATCTACACAAAACCATAGTTTTTTCCATATCTCCCACTTGTACCCAATCAGAAGTATTGTCCCTTGGGCTCCAAAGGGAGCCTCACTCTCTATCTTATTTAGGAATTAGATTAACATGGGATCATACTATACTAAAAAAATAACTTAGATCCTGTGTTTAGACAATCAGAATTGGATTTGCAAAGGTTGCAACATCTGCCACTTTCAGTCTGGGGAAGGACTAATATACTGAAAATGATTGCGTTCCCTAAACTGATGTATCCATTAGCAAATACCTCTTCCCAAGCACTGACTCATGAAAATAAATTCTATTTGGTCCAAATTTTTGTGGTTGGGGAAACCTCAAAAATAGGCTATTGGTAAGCTCTGTAGTCCTAGGACCCTGGGGGGAATACAAATCCCTCACTTGTTGCAGTATTATTCCACTCTGCACAACACCAAACATTTTCTGTGGAATCAGCTGAGAGAGAAATTGACATATGTGCACTGTTGGTTACAAATTGAAGCAAATAGGGCTAAATTGTACCATATAGATCTCATATCCTCATTATACACCCCTTTCTCTAAATTGCCTATACCGCTAGAGGATTCCAATTGGCTGGTCTGTATAAGATCATGCGCAGTTATGCTGCTTTTAGCAGTTACGACACCAGATGGATTTGTGACAGCCCTTTTGCTGTAGTTTGAATCTACTGATAAAATTGTTTCTTTTTCAGAATTTAGAGAAACCTTTCCCCTTCCAGCATACAATGTTTTGTGTTTTGTCCAGAACAAACATTGTTTGCATTCTTTTTTGGGACATCCACCCTGGCATTCAGAGGCAAGCCAGTTGTTTTCAGTATTATCTAACCTGTCAGTGCAAAATAGGTCAATTTTGCTGATTTATAAAGAATTAAGTAAGCAAACTGGAAGCAGTGTGCTCCAATAACCTGTTATTGGCAACAAGCTTTAGACTTGACCTATAACTCTGTGGTGTGGCAGTCCATTTGGAAGAATATATACCAATTTGTTGAAGAAGATAGACTTCGACTCCTATAATTCAATATATTGCATAATCTATATTTTACACCTCATAGATTATTTAAAATGGGCAAGATAGTGGACCCTTTATGTCACAGGTGCTCGCAAGAGGAAGGCTCTTTGCTAGAAACCTAGAAACATAGAATTTGACGGCAGATAAGGACCACTTGGCCCACCTAGTCTGCCCATTTTCCTACCTGACAGATAAGCTGCAGATCCTAGTTAACCAACAGCTTACTTCCTCCTACCCCCCACTAGGACTGCCCTATGTCTGTCCCATGCATTCTTGAATTTCCCCATTGTTCTTGACTCCAATACCTCCTCAGGGAGGCTGTTCCATGCATCCACAACCCTCTCTGTGAAAAAATACTTCCTCACATTACCTCTGAGCCATCCCTCTTATCTTCAAATTGTGCCCCCTTGTTCTTGCACATCTCTTTTTCTGAAAGATGCTACCATCTTGGACTTTGTTGATTCCCTTGAGGTACTTGAACATTTCTATCATGCCCTCTCTCCCTTCTTTCCTCAAGGGTATACATATTAAGCTCCTTTAGTCTTTCTTCATATGTCTTCTGGTGCAGACCCTGCACCATTTTGTTTGCCCTCCTCTGGACAGCCTCCACTCTGTCTATGTCTTTGTGGAGATGGAGTCTCCAGAACTGCACACAGTACTCCAGATGGGGTCTCACCAACTGTCAGTACAGAGGGATAACAACTTCCTGTTTTCTACTATTGATGCCCCTTCCTATGCATCCCAGTATCCCCCCAGCCTTCCTTACTGCCTTCTCACATTGCTTGCCCACCTTTAGGTCATCTGATATAATTACCCCCAGGTCCCTTTCCATTTTTACTGTTGTCAGTATCTCACCTCCATCGTCGCTTCCCTGGGTATTTGTTTCCCATGTGCATTACCTGCACATCTTTTGCATTGAATCTGAGCTGCCATACATTTGACCATTCCTCCAACCTTGCCAAGTCCCTTCTCATCCTTTCCACTCCATCTTGTGTATCAACCCTGTTGCAGATCTTTGTGTCGTCTGCAAAGAGACATACTTTTCCTTCCAGTTCCTCTGCAATGTCACTTATAAAGACATTAAAAAGGACTGGTCCCAGTACTGAACCCTGCAGTACCCCACTAGTAACCCTCCTTTCTTCACTGTGTACTCCATTTACTACTACCCTTTGCGTCCTGTTGTCTAGCCAATTTTTTATCCAAGCTACCACCTTGGGACCCACTCCAAGGCTGGCTAACTTGTGTATTAATCTTTTGTGTGGGACTGTATCAAATGCCTTGCTAAAATCTAGGTAGGCCATGTCCACAGCCCCTCCCTGGTCTACTACTTTGGTCACCCAGTCAAAGAAATCTATTAGATCCATCTGACACGACCTTCCCAACGTGAATCCATGCTGCCTTGGGTCCTGTGCCCCACTGGCCTCTAGGTACTCAACAATTCTTTCCTTCAGAAGTGATTCCATCATTTTCCCTACCACTGAGGTCAAACTAACTGGTCTGTAGTTTCCTGCCTCTGTCCTGCTCCCACTTTTGTGAAGAGGAATCACATCTGCCCTCCTCCAGTCCTTGGGTACCACCCCATCCTCCCATGATTTGTTCAAGAGAGTAGTCAGCGGTGTCACTAATTCTACCCTTAGTTCTTTTAGAATTCCTGGTGAATCCCATTAGGCCCTATTGCTTGTCCACCTTCAATTTTATTAGTTCTTTTCACAACCCTTTCTTCTGTAATGGAGTGGTATCGACCTCATCTTCAAAGTGTTTCTCTTGTTTGGTTTAGCTACCTCCCCCTCCTCTTCCTTTGTGAATACTGAGCAGAAATATTTGTTCAGTATCCCTGCTTTTTCACTGTTACCCTCTGCCCACATTCCCTCCCCTTTATTAAGCCTCAGTATCCTTCCTTTGGGCTTTTTTCACTCCCTAATGTACCTATAAAAGGTCTTATCCCCCTTCTTAACAGAATTGGCTATCCTTTCCTCAGTTTGGGCCTTTGCAATTCTGACTGCCTTCCCAGCCTCTTTTTGCTTTAACTGATAAAGTTCTCTGTCCTGCTCCTTCTGTGTTTCCTTATATTTCCTGAATGCTGTCCTTTTCTCCTTAACCTTCCCTGCCACCTCTTTTGAGAACCATAGCAGTTTTTTCCCTTCATTGTGTTTTATTGATTTGCTTTACACAAAGGCTTGTTGCCTCTGTGATGGCTGTTTTGATTACTCCCCATTGTTCCTCCACCCCTCCTTCTTGCCTGTTTGCTAGTGCTTTTCTGAGGCACTCTCTCATTTTCTCAAAGTCAGCCCTCCTAAAGGCAAATACTCTCTTTTTTTACGGCTTGATTGTATGGCTGTGTTTATCGTGAACCACACTGTTTGGTGGTCACTTGTTCCCAGATGGCTACCCACTTCTAAATCTGAGATTCTTTCTCCATCCCCATTTGAGAGTACCAGGTCTAAGATTGCTCCTCCCGAGTGGGTTCCAATACTAGCTGTCTGAGGCATGTCCCCTTAGGCCATCAAAACAACCCTGTTTGGATGTGCCTGCAGCAAAGGTGCTCCAGTTAACATCTGGCATATTCAGGTCCCCATCAACAATATCTCCCCTTTTTCTGCCATTCTAAGAAAGCCTTCTATTATTTCCTTGTCCATTCCCTCCCCCTGAGATGGGGGTCTGTATACAACCCCCATGTGGATTGTGGTACCATTTCCTGCCTCCAGGGTGACCCAGAGTGCCTCATCTGCTCCCTGTTTACTCTTTTGTTCTGTTGCTTTGATCCCTTCCTTTACATAGAGAGCTACTCCTCCTCCTCTTTTACCCTCCCTGTCCCTCCTATAGATTGTGTATCCTGGTATGATGACATCCCAGTCATGGTTCTCTGTGTACCATGTTTCTGTGACTGCCACAATATCCAGGCAACCCTTTCTATCAAGGCCACTAGTTCAGGGAGCTTGTTACACAGACTATGGGCATTGGTACTCATCACCCTCCACTTTTAATAGCCTTACCCCTTTTAGCCCCATTTCTGTCCTTACTGCCTTTGCTTTTTTTACATTTACCTCTGTTCTGCTCCCTAATAACTTCTCTACCTTGGCGTTTACCTCACTAATCACCATGTTTGTGGGGGGAGGCTGGGATTTCCCTGCTGATTTTCAGTGCCTCCCCCTTGGCTAGTTTAAATGCTTGCCAATGAACCATTTAAACCTCTCACCTAGGATCCTGGTTCCCCCCCCTGACAGATGCAGACCATTGCACCAGTATAGGTCTGCGTCCTTCCAGGTGGCTCCCCAGTCCCCAATGAAGCCAGAACCCTGAGCTCCACACCAGTTTTTCAACCACTCATTGAATTCCCTGATGAGGAGTGTAGCATCTCCCTTGCCATAGACAGGCAGCACCTCCGAGAAGGTTACCGTATGCGCTACTTGCCTAAGGCCCCTTCCCAACTCTACAAACTCCTCTGCACTGCTCTGATCCCATTCCTAGCCAGGTCATTTGTCCCTAGGTGGACAATGACATCCAGCTCCCTCCCTCGTGCAGCTCATCCTACGATCCTGAGGATTCACTTCCTGTCCCCCCAAGCCGTGGCACCAGGAAGGCACCTTACCTCCCTCTCCCCTTCCTCTCCCATTTCTACCCCCCAATGATTGAGTCCCCCACCAGGAGTTGTTTTCTTCCCCTGTGGGGTCCCATGCCACCCTCCTGTGGGTCTCCTTTGTGAAGGTTCCCAGCATCCTCCTTGGTCTCCACTGCAGGTGCCTCCATAGAAGAACCACTATCCACCAGAAGAGTGAATGAATTGTGGAGAGGTACAGCTGGAGGGATGCAACTCTGTTCCATCATACATCATGCTACATATGATTTGGGCATGCCCATAAGTTTCGGATTCTGGCAGTCCAGTAAAACTAAGTTTTCTCCCTGTTTTGGACATTCTCTTTTTCAGTTTGGAAATTTGCATACTGAGTAATTATTCTGTGAGTAGAACTTACAAGCAGAATGCTTACATGGCCTTAATAGCAGGTGTTACGCAACTTATCATAATGTGACATTGGAAAGATAAGTTGCTTTCCTTGAGTGAATTGACTCTGGAAGTATTCAATACTGTAAATGCAGAAAGAGCTATTGCTGCCTCCAATCATAATTTGGCTAAGTTTAAGGCCCTGTGTGACCCCTTTGATCAATTGTTTCTAGGAGGAGAGTAAGGGTTCTCAGATCTTAGTCTCTCCCCTTGGAGTTAGGTTCTTACATTAATGATTGTTCATATAAGACCAAACTTTTACCTTCTTTGCTTGTAGATCTTCCTACTTTTGGATGTACCCATATGGCTAGGTGGTTCATGTCTACTTGGGGAGGATTGAGGGGTTGTAGGGAGGTTTCCTTTGAGGGTGGGTATAGGTTGGTGGGGGCTTTATCCAGCAAGGCAATTCTTTGTCTAGATTGCAATTATTGGTAAGGTTATTTGATCTTTAATGTTGTGCTGTAATAAGCTCTCACTGTAAGTTGTGTTTTTATTTTTTGTCAGTGTATATTTTGTTAAATATCAAATAAGTTTAATTACAAAAAAAGATACTTGAAGATTTCTATCATATCTCTCTGTTTCCACCTCTTTCCAGTGTATACATATTGAAATTTTTAATCTCCCTCATATGTCTCCTGGTACAGAAAGCCCTGTACCATCTTAATTGCCCTTCTCAGAACTGCCTCCACCCTGTCTGTGTCTTTACCAAGATGTGGCCTCCAGAACAGTACACTGTACTCTATATGAGGTCTCACCAGTGTTTTGTACAGTAGTATCACCACCTCCCTTTCTTTTGCTAGTGATACTTCATCCTTGGCACCCCAACATGCCACTGGCCCTCCCCACAGCCTTTGTACACTGTATGGCTACCTTTAGGTCATCTGAGACGATTATTCCTAAATCCCTTTCTTCCCTGGTAACTGTCAGCAACTCCCCCCATCCTGTAACTCTCCACAGTGTTTCTGCACCCCAGGTGGATGATTTTGTACTTCTTTGCATTAAATTTTAGTTGCCACACTTTGGACCATTTTTCCAGCTTTCCTAGTTTCCTCTTCATTTTCTCGACCCCATTTGAAGTGCTTACTCTTTTGCAGATCCCATCTGCAAATGGGAAAACCTTCCCTTCCAGCCCTTCAGCAATCTCACTAATGAAGACATTAAAAAATACTGGCCCCAGGACTGATCCTTGAGGCCTCTCACTGGTCAACCCCCTCATTTCCTTGGATTGGATCCCAATTACCACCACCCTCTGCTTTCTGTTCCTCAATGAGTTTCTAACCCAATTTCCCACCTTGTGGCCCACACACAAGCTACCCAACTTGTTAACCAGTCTTTTATGTGGAGCGGTGTTTAATGCCTTGCTGAAATTGAGGTAGGGGACATACACTGCTCCCCCTGATACACCTCCTTTAACTCTCAGTGAAAAAAGTCTATCTGATTTGTTTGACATGACCTTCCTGCTGTGAATCCATGCTGCCTTGGATCCTGTGCTCTGCTGGATTCTGAATGTTCAACAATCTTTTCCTTAAGCAGTACCTCCATAATTTTGCCCACTACTTATGAGAGGCTGACCGGCCTATGGTTTCCTGCTTCTTCCCTGCTTCCACTCTTGTGAAGAGGGACTACATGTGCCCTCCTCGAGTCCTCTGGAACCACTTCTTTATTGAGCAACTCACAGTGCTGCTATCATCATCTATAGTTCCTTTAATATCCCAGGGTGTATACTATCTGGTCCTATTGATTTGTTCACCCTCAGTTTTGTGAGTTCTTCTAGGACTCTGTCTTCTGTAAATGGACTGTGTTCACCTCCCTCTGTTTCTGATACCTAGTTGTGGTTCTTGTCTCACCTCCTCTTCAGTGAATAGTGAACAGAAGTATTTATTCAGTATTGATGCTTTTCTAGATCTCCTCCACATACTCCCCTTCATCTCTCTGAACCTTCACAATCCCACCCCTGGCCTTCCTTCTTTCACTTATATACCTATAGAATGTCTTGTTCCCTTGTCCCCTTTCTTTACTGTCGGTGCTAATCTTTTCTCTGTTTGCACCTTTGTGCTCCTAACTGCTTTCCCTGCTTCCCTCTTTCTCTTTAGGTATACCACCCTATCCTTTTCCTTCTCTGTCTCCTTCTATTTTCTTAAAGCCTTTTTAGCCCTTACTTTCTCTGCCACCTCCTTTGAGAATCATAGTGGTTTATTCCTTCTTTTTCCCTTCTTTCTCATCCTAATGCACTGATTTGTCACCTCCACTATGGCTTCTTTCAGGTGTGCCCACTGCTCCTCAACCCCCCCAAACTTCTTTGCCTGGCCTTCTTTGATACATATCCCCATCATAGCAAAGTCCACCCTCCTGAAATCCATGACCCTTGCCTTTGTGTGGCTCAACTGGGACACTGTACCTATATCAAACCACACTCTGTGCTGGTCGCCAGACCCAAGGCATACATCCACCTGGACTTCCATGATTCTATCTCCATTGCTCAGTACTAGGTCTGGAATTGTCTTGTCTTGTCCCATCCCTGGTGGGCTCTAGCACTAATTGTCTGAGGTCTGCCCCCTGCAAGGATTCCATGATATCTCTCTTCCTGGCTGAGGCAGCTGTCGTCATGGTCCAACCAACATTTGGCATATTAAAATAGCCCAGCAGCAGTACCTCCCTTTGCTGTTATCCCTGTATTTCTTCCACTAGTGCCCTATCCACCTCCTTCCCTATGCTGGAGGCTTGTAGATCACCCCTGTGTGATTGCTATAAAATTGCCTGACCCAAGCATGACCACAGTGCCTTAGCCTCCCCTGTCTGACCCAGTACTGCCATTACTTTTAATACCTTCCCTGATGTAAAGGGCAACCCCTAGTCTTAACCTCCCTATCCCTCCTGAATAGAGCATAACCTGGTATACTTACCTCATTGTCCTGGTTTCCAGTACACCATGTCTCAATGATTGCCACTATGTCCAGGTCAGCCTCTCCCATCAGGACTACCAGGTCTGGGATTTTTTTTTTCCCAGACTGCGGGCTTTGCTATACATGACTTTCCATGTTTCACTGCCTGTCCATCTTTTATTCCTGCTTTTGCCTTCTTGTCCCCTCTTTCCAAATCCATTTTTATTTTCTTTTGTTGCCTCCCTTCCTCTGCCATGCCCATTATGATGAGTTCAGGTGTATATGTCAACAACCTAGCCTCCTGATCTTTCCTGCTTGCTTTTCCAACCTGTGAGGTTGGGCTGCTTGAGTCTCCCTGCTCCCATCTGCCCCCCTTGGTTAGATTTAAAGCTTGCCAAGAAAGCATTTAAACTGATCATTGAGGACCCGCTGTCCCTCCTTGGACGGATGAAGGTTGTTGCCCTATACAGGCTCACATCACTCCAGGTGGACCCCCAGCCCACAATGAAGCCCAAATTCTTTTCTACACCAGCCCTCCAACCCAGTGTTGAATTTTCTGATTCAGAGATCCTAGCTTCCCCGCCATGGACCGGGAGCACCTCGGAGAATGTCATGCAGCCCGCTACCTACCCAAGGCAACTTCCTAACTACATGAAGTCCTCCCGCACCAGTTCTGTGTTTGCTCTTCCTGGCTAGGTCATTTGTTCCCAGATGGACAATGACCTCCAGGCCCCTCCTTGCTACTGCTGTAGCTATCCTCTGGATCTGCCCTTCCCTCTGAGCTGTGCCTCCTGGAAGGCATTTGACCTCCCTCTCCACCCCGCTACCTGTGCCCAATCCATTCCCCAGACAATTGAATCCTCCACCAGGAGAAGCTTCTTCTGCCTCTGTCATCTTCTCCTCTGGCCCCTAAGTCTCTTCTGGAGGACCGCCCATCCTCCCTGGTGGCAACCTCAGGTTCACTTGTGGGACCTCTGTTCCTCCAGGACAACATAGGACTTTCTGAGTTGGACTGAATGGGGGATGTGCCTCTGACCCCCCTCCCTCAATCTCCCTGAGACCACCGTGGTCCAACCATCCCTCTACTTTGACAACCGTTGTGATAGTGGCTGCAGATATGGTGGCCTCTGTGTGGGAGCAAAGGCTGCTAGTACTCTAGCCAGCTTGGCAACAACTGGTCTTATCCCAGAGAGGTACCTGCATATGGGGCAGCACCACAGTATCCAGAATGTCCTCCTGAAGACTGCTGCCTCACACCCACTGCACTGCATCAGTCCCTGCATCTTCCTCTTCTGTTTTCTCAATGTCCCTCCTTTAGTCCTATTTAAACCCTCCTGCTGCTATAGTTAGATTTCTGTTTTTTCTTCTTCTCTCTTCTTCCTCTTCCTCTTCTTCTTCTTTTTCTTTTCTCTCCTTTACTCTTACTGTCTTCTATGTTAGTACTGCACTGTTTAATGAAATCATCCCTGAATTGCTCTGTTAATACATCAGAGAGGCTACCTTATCTATGTTCTGATATTTTTGTGGAATCCATATCCATACGTATTTATCCACCCATACACCTGACAGGTGTATGGGCAGAAAGGATAGGTCTGGGCAGAGTGCTAATGAGTGGGGCTTCATAGCAATTTCATTGTAAATGTAGCAGCAGAGTTGGAGGGCATTGCGTGACCATGATTATAGTGTAGGTAAGATCATTTGCCAGCCTGTCATACAGGTAAAATAAATGTGATCCATAGCCAAGTGCTGCAGCTAGATGGGCAAGTTTACTTTTATCTACATTTTAATTGTGAGTGCCAGTTTTGGGGACATGGTGTGGCCATTTGTTGAATAAGGATATTGCTACAGGGAAGAATATCCAGAGAGATCATCTCCAATGTCCCTATGGTCCTGTGGTCACTAAGGAATGACAGTGACAGAAACTAGACAACTTAGTGTTTGCTAATATTTTGTTGAAAGACAGAGGGTCTTTTTTTCTGGCAAGCTAGAGGGCATTCTGGAGCAAGAAATGTCCACATACTCAGGATAGGCTGCAGTTGTAAAATAGTGGTATTGTTCATGTCAAAGAACAAAGCAGTAACGGGTATTTAAATTAAAGATCAGGGGTTAGTGAAGTGAGACAGCTTGTGCACGGGGTCACCAGCAGCAAGCGTTTGATGTAGGCATTCACCAAGGGCAGGACAGTCTAGCTATATGGAACAACATTAGAAGACCCCCACTGGAGCAATGAAACACAGAAGGACAACAGTTCTGACATGAAAAGCAGGCCATATAAGTATTCTACTTAGCAAATTGACTAGCCTGATAGTCTGATGTACATTAAAGTAAAGGATATAGAGGCACTAAGCTTAGAGAGTACTAGTGGGGACAGACAATGACTGGGGCACAAAGAAGGAGACATTTCAGCTATTAAAATAGGATAGCTTGACAGGGAAAGGAGTAGGTGGTTCTCCTTTAAAGGAGTGTCATTAAAAGAATAAGGAGGATTTCTGGGGACCAGCAGTTCCACTGAGTTCATCTTGTCAAGGTACAGTAAAAAGGGAATAATAACCAGAATGGGACCACAGGGCTGTGAAAAGCTGAGGTCAGCTTACTAGATGCAGTCATAATTAGTGCTTTATGAAAGCAAAATTTCAGAAGTGGAATTCATGTAAGTAAGTAAAACTTTATATCTTAAGCTCCCAATCCTGCAGGCTCTGGGTGCTGAACAATCAGGCAAAGGTAGTAAATACTAAAGAGCCTCATCAGAACCACTGATAGGTCCCCTCCATCCATGCTTCACCACAATGATGAGGTCATCCTCGATGAAGCCACAATGACCAATATCTTTAACAAGGCGTTCATGGACTACAGAACAGTGCTCCCGCCCCTATCAGATGCTCACCTTAGTGGAAAACCGACCACAGGCCACTCACCCACCCTTACCAGCACTAAGACCTGTCCAGCCTTTCACTTTCACCAGGTAACCATCAAGGAAATAAGAAAATATATAACATGAGTCCTGGGGAAAACCAAGATAGGAGGCAATGGCATTGACATGAAACTGATTTCTATCGCCCTACTGGAGGTCATCGTACCCATTACTAAGCTGTTCAACTTGTCCCTATACCTGTCCACTTTTCCCTCTATCTGGAAAACCACTCAGATCACACCAATGCATA
Source organism: Neoceratodus forsteri (assembly GCA_016271365.2). Lineage (NCBI taxonomy): Eukaryota > Metazoa > Chordata > Ceratodontiformes > Ceratodontidae > Neoceratodus > Neoceratodus forsteri. Next base: position 624,494,539 of record CM028135.1, read on the forward strand.
AAGGAGGCAATCGGTTTCTGGTGTCAGATTACAGACACATTTCGATCTTATCATCTCTCCTTAAAGTGCTGGAAAGAATCATTGCCAACCAACTTATGGACCATTTGCATAAAGACAACCTTCTTTCCCACCAACAACATGGATTCTGCAAGCTGCACTGCACTGATACCGCACTAACTGACTTCACTGGCTATGTACATGAGGCATCTGACCAGGGCCACCTGGTTGGGGCAATCTTTATAGACCTGACCAAGGTCTTCGACCTTGTGGACCACTAGCTGCTGCTCCACAGGTTAACTTGCCTTGGGCTGTCCTTCTGCCACAGTCTGTTGGTTCTCCAGCTACCTGTCCTGGAGATCACAGAAAGTAAAATCAACTGTGCAATCTTTGACTTCTGCAAAGTCACAGTAAGTGTCTCCCAGGGTTCCAATTTGGGCCCACCCTGTTTAGCCTGCTTGTGAACTACCTCCTGATGCTTGCCCCACTTCTGAGACCCTTGTATACGTGGACAACATGATCATTTTCTCTCATAATACCAACCATGTAGCTCTCACTAGATGAGCACATCTGCAATATCACCACTGCAGTCAACAGGAGACTCTGGGCCCTTTATAGACTCAGATTCTGCCTCATACCCGAGGCCAGGATCCTGGCAGTTACAGGTACAGTAGTACCCATCCTAGACTATGGAAATGTGATATATGGTGCAGACACAGAAAAGAGCCTACTCAGAGTCCACACAACCCTAAATAAAGCTTGTAGATTTGTCCTTGGTGCAAACCAACTAACACATATGTGCAACCTATAAATTAGGACAAAATGGCTTCATGTCATCGATCACATCATGCTCCACTCCTGTCTTCTAGTGGAGAAGACCCTCCTAGGATTTGCATCCACCTCCCTTCAAGCCTTATTCTGCCCAGCACCTACTGAACATGCTAGAAGGAGTGTCACTAAACAGGCATAAGCAGTCCCATTCAGGAGAACTGCCTCGGGGAGATGAGCCTTTGTGATCAGGGCTCCTGCCTGGTTAAATGAGCTCCCTCTCTCCACCACAAGCCTCACTCACCTCGGCCCCTTTAAATTTGAGGTTCAGAACACTATCTCCTCCAGAATGCTGCTACTGTCACACTTGTCCCTGCAGGTGCTAGCCCTCCAGTACCACAGGGCAACAGTCCCTGTTCACCGCCTACTGATCTACTGTGCTGTGTTATTCACTACCCCCAAATGCCTGGGTTCACCTGCTTGAACCCCCCACCCCAACACCTACCCTGGATGTACCTTCTTGTACCTTTCCTATACCCTCCCCTCTTCCCACCGCCCAATGTGCTAGTAAAGTGCCACAATGCTATACCCTCCCCTCCAATATTGTCCCCTACATGACTTTCTCCCTTGGCCCATAAGCCTAAAGTCTACTATCCCAATAGCTGTACTCTATAGTTGACCTTGCTTTTGTTTGTTAGGATACTGACACATTTGTCTTAGCTACCTCTAATCGCTCATGCTTATGCTTGTGTTGACTTATGCACTTTATTACTGATTCTGCTAAGGAAACTGTATTATCTATATCCCTGTACCCATGATTGGATAATGTTATATTATGTTATGTAATGCACTCTTTATTTTAACCTATAGCGATTACTGTATTTTACTATTTGTTGGTTGTTGAGAATGCCTCTGGCTGCCACTGTCTCCTACTCATGTCTGTGCTTCCCTGCCTTTGTTGTGATGAGAATCCTTTGTAAAAGAGCTTTTAGCTCAAAGGTTGTAATTCCAACTACTCAGTAAATAAATAAATAGCGAACAACAAAACATAAATCAGTGACAGTGATTATGAGCAACAACATTTCAATTAAAATCTCAATAAAATAACAATTCAGCAGCTAGAACATTTCTTGATCTCATAACTGGTTTTCAAATGCCTCTAAACAGATTTGTCTTCAGACTTCACTTAAATGCCTAGTGATGGTGTCTCATTCAAGGATCTTGGAAGTAAGTTCCATGGCACTAGGATGGCCACCTCAAATGACTAGTCTTCAGTGGTTCTTTAGCCGGCCCTTGGAACTGCTAGGGAGGCCCTCAGTGGAGAAGTAAAGTGAGCACCCAGGGTGGACAGGAGTCAGGAAGTCACTCAGATAGCCAGGGCATGATCTGTATATGGTCTAATAGGTGAGCAGGTGCACCTTGAAAGTGATTGTCCTCAACAGCAGCCAGAGCAGGTCACACAGGACCAGAGTAACATGACAGGACCTCAAGAGGCCCAACAGCAACCTGGTCACAGCATTCTGCACAAGCTGTAGGCAATGGAGAATCCCTCCACTAACTCCAAAGTATAGAGTGTTACAGTAGTCAAGCCTTGGTGTTACAAAAGCATGAAACAGTGAGGTCAGATCACCAGGCAGAGTTAAGGCTTTGATCCAGGCAACATTTCTTAGGTAGTAAAATCACTTCAGACAGTGGATGACACCTGAGTTTCAAGGTGTCAATCCATCGTCAAGGATGACGCCAAGATTCTTCACCTTATTAGAGGTGGCTGGAGGGGTAGGGCCCAGGAATAACCCTGTTCCCACCCCAGCAGCATCCACATCGTGCCGGTGACCAGGCTCAATCACTACTACCTCCATCTTGTTGGGGTTGAGTCTCTGCCAGCTAGAGGACATCCAGTCTTGGATCTTGGCTGGACATTTATTCAGCCTCTCCACAATGTCACTCATCCAGAGAGCAAATGACATGTACAGCTGGGTATCATCTGCAGAACAGTGGAAACCCAAGCTGTACTATCGAATGATCTTATCCAGGAGAAGCATGTACACTGCAAACAATGTAAGTGATATGATAGAGCCCTGGGGAATGCCACACTTTGGGCTTCAGGCAGGATGAGAAATTCTCCATTAGTAGCTTTTGTCCTGCTCAGAGAAAGGATCATACCAGTTGGCAACAGTACTGGTGAGTCCACAGAGCCTTTATGCACTTCTAAAGACTCACCAGTGCTGTCATCAACTGGTGTGAGTCATTTCTAACAGGTGTTCAAGTGATATTACCTTTTCTACTACCATTAATTTTTAAGAAAAAATCGGCAATTAATATTTTGTTGTAAATCCACTGTAAATTGAAAACTACTGGATCACGTTTCTCCAGTTTTGTTATATTCCATGATCTATTGGCATTAGGAATAGATGTAAAATTTCAAGATTCTGCTTGAAATACTAGCGTTGTAAAGTTACAAATATTCACATTTTAGAACATATGTACAAAAATTCACAAATAATTTAATAATGAAATTTTAACCTCATATCATACAAATTTCTTAATCAAATTTTTATATATATATATATATATATATATATATATATATATATGTTACATGATAGACAGGAGTGGATATGGAAAATATTGTCTCTCCTGCAGAGTAAACTCTGTATTCTCATGATTGCCAAAACACGAATGAGAATGCACAGCTCACTTTTCAGGACTGAGAATATTGTCCATATCCCACCATCTACACATCATGTGTGCAGTTTATACCATGGAGGTGAGAGCTTTAGGAACATTTTTTCTGTGTTGTTTTTCTGTTTCTGTGTGTTTTCTGCTCTTTTTGTGTGTGGTGTGAGTGAGTTGTTCTGAATGGATTGGGAGTCAGAAACAGAATAGGACACAGGTGAGTGTGTTTTGCAATGCTAATTGAGTAAGTTGTAGGCTTCAGTGAGAAAGAGACACTGTTGCAGGTAGCACTGAGAAAGAGAAACTGATTTGTGAAGGAGTTCCATTTAGAATGCAGGCTGTTTTGAAGCTGAGATTAGCACAGTAAAGCGCTGGGAGTTTTAGAAAGACTGTGCAGACAGGTGAGTGTGCTTTCAGTGCTAATTGAGTATGTTGCAGGAAGCAATGGGAAAGACACATTATTTTGTGAAGGAGTTCCATTTATAATACAGGATGCAGTGAAGATAGTCTCATTTGGGACATCAGCAGAGTGTTGATATTTGTTGATATCCTCACTCTGCTGATGGCATTAGGATTTATCCTTACTCCAGTGGAAATAACACAGGATAGTCTACTCAGAAAGCTCTCACCCCATGATGTATGTATGTGTGTGTGTGTGTGTGTATGTATATATATATATATATATATAGTTGAGTAGGCACTTTAATGTTAAACCCCAAATATTGCACTTTAAAAACTTTGCAACAGTTCAACAGATTTGCACAAAATTTGGAATACATAATCTCAGGAAGTAGATCTCTTGATGTACTGAGTTGTGTTTTAAACAGATTTGCAGGTTTGTGCAGCCTGCATTTTCACTTTTTGGCAAATGTCAGGGTCATTTTTCGATATTGTGCTGCTCACATACCATTTGGAATTTTGTCCTGAAATTTACAGGTAGAAAGAGGATGTCCTAAGGAATAATCCAGCTTTAGTTAGGTGAAAAATGTTAAACCATTCCAAAATTATTACATTTTGAAAGTTTGGGTTGTGAGCATGCTCAGTTCAGTATTTAGGATAGATGCACAGTTTCAGTCAAGGATTCCTGGTTGTGAACAGTGTTTGTAAAAAGGGATTTGAAATCTTGCAAAATCCCTTTTGATGAGGCAAATCCCTGTTCATTGACTGCCATTTTGTTTTCTCACATAGCTAGGGGAGAAAACAAAATGTTGTAACTTGCCCCAGGGAGGTTTGCTGACATCGGGGTGCCAAATCCCCATGACAGCATTTATCCTCCTCGCTCACTGCTGTTGCACACTGGGGAGCCCACATTTAGTGTGCCAAAATAGTAACACTTTTCCAACACTGGGATATTCACCCTGGTGTCAGATAACCCCATCCCACAGCTCATTGTTTTCAGAATCTGCCAAAATCAAAGCAAGTCCCTATGTCTGCATTTATCCCACCTCTTTCACTCCTGTGGCACACTGGGGAGCCAGCCTCCAGCATGCCAAAATAGTTAAATGTTTCCAATACTGGGATGCCCACCCCCTGGTGTTGGATAACCCCACCTTGCAGCCCATTGTTTTTAGAATCTAATGACACTGGGGGCCCAATCCCATATTGTCCTTCATCCTCAACCCCCACAGTGGTATGGCACACTAGGGAGCCCACCCCAGTTTCCTGAAATGTTTTTTTTTGTTTGTTTCTGAAAAAAAGGAAATCATCCCCTACACCTTTTTTTGCTCGGAAAAAAAGAATATGGTCCCTTGTCGTCTCCCCATCCCCTCACCCATCCTGACCCTCCTGCTATGCACCCACCTACTTACCCCATACTTACCCTCATTGGTCAGTGGCTACAATCTTCTTGGACCAGGACAAGTCTGCACTCTTCAAAGCCAATTTGCAAACTGAGGAATCAAGGTAAGCACTGTATAATGGCTGTCAATGGGGTTTCAGCTGATGTTAATTTCTCAACCATTTTAGGAATTTTGACTAATTTCAACATAGGGCTCTGGGGTCTCACCCCATGAACACTGACACCGTCATTTTGTTACTCAGTCCCGAAGGTAATTCCTTGGCGGTTGCTGCATGGAATCACCTTTGGGACCAAATAATGACATGACAGTCCCAGTGTTCTTAAGTTGAGGTCCCAAGAACATCATGTTGAAAATTTGGTGCAAAGAAATCCCCAAGGTGACTGCATTATGAGCATGCATTGGCCAGTTTCTACTCACACTGCACCATTGCCAATTTTTATATTTTCACTCCAGATTTTCAACGCTGCCATTTTTTCACACCCATCATGAACAGTATAGCTGACATTTCTCAAATCCTGCCTGAAATGTGTTTTCACACCTGTGGGCAGAATGGCATCATCGACAGAAAATCTACTGTGATGGATTAATGAAATCGCAGTGCCACTGTTCCTGAGGTGGGGTCCCAAAAGGCTGTTAAGAACTGGGTGCAAGAATACCTAAAATGCCTGAGTTACATGAAGTTGTTGGAATTTTTTCTATGTACGTGTGTAACTTTCAGTATTTAACCAATTTTCAATCCAGATTTTCAGCATTGCCATTTTTTCACACCACCTCAAGAATAATACAGCTGTCATTTTTTAAATCCTGTAAAAACACTTTTTCCACACTTGTGGCATAGAATGGCATTACAGTTATACAGAATTGCATTTCAACGGGGATTTGAAAATTTCCTGTACTAGGTAGATGCGGTGATGTGATAAGAAAGTTATGTTGAGCATTTGGCATGAAAATTATTTAGGATGACACAGTTATGACTATTTGTTGCAATTTCACTAGGCCTGCACATAACATAATGTGTGGAAGTGCAGGAGCCAGAGACCCCTGTGTTTCTACAGCTAGATACATATGTGCATCTGTGGAGTGATGGGAGTGCAGGCCAAAGGACCCTAGCATCCCACAGTAAAAGAAATATACTATTATACTATCTCAAAAAGTAAGAATAAATTGCAAAAACTTTTGTTAATGCATCAGTTAGGGTTAAAGTGACAAAAGTAGGAAAAATGAGATGGGTTTCCCCTAACACACACCCTTCCACCCAACCCACACCTGCATACATAGACCAACACATGTTGTGGTGTACTTTGGGTAGCCTTCACTCCTCACCCCATTCTCCAATTCTGTACCATGTCAACTTTCTACACATGGAATAGGGTGAGAGTTAGGCCCAATGATCCTAAGATGCACTCCAACACATGTTGGTCTGTGGAGGGTGGGTGGGGTAGGCTGGTGGTGTTGGGTTGGGGGCAGGAGGCTACAAACTCAAAATCTAATTTCCCTACTTTTGTCACTTGAACCCTAACCGATGCATTAATATAGTTTTTTTGCAATCTATATATATATGTGTATATATATCTATCTATCTATCTATATATATATATATATATATATATAGATACATATATTTATATATATATATGAACAGTTTTGTGACCCTTCCAGTAATAGTAGGTTATATACGATAGTTTGCAAGTATGTACTGTATCTCGCTAAACAGGTGGCTAAGTTATTAGCAGAGACATATTTTCACAAAATGCCACATAAAATAGAAGACATTGCACTCATAAAAGTTTCAGACTACTCAACCAAATGTCATAGAAACATAAAAGCTGACAGCAGATAAGGACCACAACGCCCATCCAGTAGGCCCATTTCATGATATTTTTTAAGCAAAAAGCCTCCTAACAAAAAGTGAACCAGTCAGGTCACAGGTCCCTATCTGAACAGATTGCTCGGTTCTAGACAAATAAAATAAATATGAATTTCCACAAAATTTTACAGACTTTCACAAAATTTCAGTGGCATGCCATGCAATTGGATTTATAATGTTGTCCCGCTCCACCAGTTCCCTGTGTTACGAAGACATTACCAGTGCTTTGCAGAACTTACTTATTTTATTAATTATTTTATTTTGTTTTGTTTGATGGGGACCAGTGGCAGTTCTGCACACTGGTGCCTAATAGAACTCTTTCAACATGTTTTAAAACGTTTTAAACAACATTTCTAGCTAGTTGTGCTTGGCTACATTCATTTGGGGGGGGGTCTTTCCAGAAGAAAGCAGAACACATTTACATATTTATCTTAACCTTTTGTAGTAATTAGGTGGTAAACAGGAACAGATAGAATGACAATGTCCAGTGTTTATGGAGCTTTTTCAACCCATGGTAAAATTGTGTTTAATAATTTCATTAGCCATTTGACTTTATCAAGTGTGGCTAGTGCCAATTTTGAAAAATAATGTTAATAAAATAACTGTTCAAGCAAATGGAACGCCTAGAGGAAGAAACATGTGATATGTACAGTAACTAGATGCCTGCTATAGCTCAAACCAAAAATCTTATTGTGTATCTGCCACCAGTAATATAGCCCTACAGCAAAGGAAGATTATCCAGTCACAAGCATAGTGTAAAACACAAGTCAACAGGAATAACCTACTCAGAGAGTTAGCAAACATTCTGTTCACTGTGCAACATAGAAACATAGAACTTGACGCAGATGAGGATGGTTGGCCCACCTAGTCTTTCTATTTTTCCTACCTGTTTCATATACCACAGATTCTAAATGATCTGCAGCTTACACTCTCTTTGCTATTGCTAGACATCCTTTACGTCTGTCCCATGCGTTTTTGAATTTGCCTTCCATTTTTGCAATTGGAGCCATTAAAATACATTTTTCATTGATTTCCCATTAAAATTAGGTAAACTCATTAATTCGGATCCTTTTGCAAGTTGCTTAATGGCTTTTGATTTTTGTCATTAAATTGCTATTAATTTGTAAAGTACTGTTTGCTTACTGCATTAAATGCCTAAGATATAGTCAGCTAACCTCCTCCATTCCAGATGTATGAAGAGGGGCCTATGTATTGTGAAGCCTGACCTTTTTCTTTTGTGCCATGCATATTTATTGCTACAAATGTGTTTCTCCATGATAGTTTCAGCTCACTTGCTTTCCCTTTGTGATTCTGTATGGAGCATATACACTATGGCCATGCTCAGCACTCTTTGTGCTGAGTAGGGTCTTGGAAGCATGCACCATACCTCACATTTTGTCACTGAAATGAGGGGCATGAACACTCAAAATGAGGCAGAATATGGGACACTAATCCTCATGATGATCAGGACACATCCTAAAATGTGAAGATACAGTACCTCAGAAAACAATGGAAACCATTGTATTTACTCGTACCAATATTAGCACCTGAGAATGAATTTCTACCACAAGGCAGGGGTGCCATTCAGAGTAGGTAGGGGGGGGACATTTCCCCCCTCCTGCATTTGTGTCTAGGTTTTTCTTATGGTGTGGCAACAAGAGCATTAAATTTGGATTAAATCTTTTGCACAATAAGCGCCCCTGGCCTGTGTGTGCTCAAGCTGCAGGTGAACACCTGACTAGAGTGTGTCTGTATTGTGTTATCCACTCTCTCCACCAATTAGCAGCAGCACCATCACTTGTGATGTGGAAGAGCTCCAACCAAGCCGTAGCACATGAGTCATGTAAGCGCCGACACAGTCTTTTCTACCACAGAGTAGACAGGCTGCACACTACAGCTTGGAGGAGTCAGTGAGCACTGAACTCTTAAAAGCAGTGTTGTAACAGCATATTTTGTTGGTCTACTCTAGTGAGTCTGTCTCTGTCTCCCATGGTGGCTGAAGGGGCAGAGGGTGAGCTAGAAGCTAACTCCAAGACTAGGCTACCTACTTACTCTATTAGGCTAACCTCACAAAAGAAAACAGCACAGGCCCCCCCACAGCAGCAAGCTAGGCTTAGCAGCAGTGGTGACAGTGATGTGGGTGGCCATCATAGGCCTTGATCAGTGCACTGTGGCAGCAGCCATGGCTGCAGCCAAGCAAGAAGCAAGCAACACAGGTTGGGTTTGTTGGATTGGTGAGGTGACTTGGTTGCAGACCACGTTGGGGACCTGGGATGGTCTGTTCTAGCATTCAGCTTCTGGCAGAAGGATGAAGGAGGAGTGGACTAAAAACTGGACTGGTGGCACACTGGGCTAGGCCGCAGGTTCTGGCCAGATGGCCAGGTAAGTAAAAGTAAATAATTTTTTATAGGGGGATTGGGGAAGGACTGAAATACTGACATGTTTTTCACAGTTCTGCACCTTTTTGCAGCTCCATGATCCATATGGGAAAGGTACTGAATGGAATGGAGCTGGGGAGAGAAATTGGGACAAAGTTTTTTTTTTTGGGGGGGGGTCAGAAATTCAGCCAGGAAAAAAATTGGTTAGTAACTGGGTGGGTTTAAGCACAAATCTGATGCCCTGCTCTGGGGTACAGACAGATAAATCTTATACATTTCAATTTTTCATGATTTGCATGTCACTTTTCAGCCACAAAAAATAAGTTTTATCTTTTTAAGGTGTTCCAGACATTCTAGAGCTTGCCACGTAGGGGATAACTAACACCTGGCCTCCACTGGTTGTTGGCTCCCCCCCGCTAGAATCTGAAATGGCGACCCTGACATAAAGTCTACATTTACAGGATGTCCTTTGTGTGAGCAGCATGCTTCGTATGAGGAACGGATAAGGAGCAGAGCAGTTTTCTGGGGTAAATGAGGATGTCACTTGCATTCATGGACAGTTGAGCAGTATTGTATGCACAGACTATTAGAGCCTAACTATAGTCATTCTTATGCTCCCTCCACAGTGAAGTTGACCTCCACATCCCCACTTTCAGGCACATTATGACATAGAGGAAGGGAGACTACAGGGATGTGCACCACTGAAATGAAGGCGGTATTTTTTTATTACTATTTTATCCATTATTGTTGAAGAGTTGTAGATTAATGAAGGCCACTGTATGACTAACAAAAGACTTGTTAATAGAACAGTGGCCTTCATTATTCTCCAACTCACCATCATAATGTATAAAATAACAATAAAAAATAACTCCATTCATTTTAAGGGGGTATGCCCCAGCACTCTGGCCCATGGACATCATCTCTTAAAGACTCCTGTCTCTGGATCCCTAGTACTCAGGTAAGAGACTCTCAACTTTTATTTATACTTAGTGGGTTGTCTGTAGCATCATAGCCACACCTGCTAAAGTGTGTGTGTGTGCATGGGAGGGGGTCTGGCCATGTTAGTGGGTGTTGAAATATCGCTACTTTTGTGCTTGCCCCTTAAAGTCTTTGTGTGGAAGCATTCAAAACTATGGAGAGAAATAATAAGGTAGGGCCAGACAGAAGTAATTAAATAGTTGTGTGAGTAAGTGTGTGTATTGGGGTGGGAAGAACCACATGTGTTTCCATTGTGTGTGTGCTACAGTTCAGCTGTGCAGCTGACATGAGGGGGAAAAAAAAGTATAACAGTGGCTATAAGCATGCTTCATGTATGCAGATGTATGCAGATTTGTATTGAAGTACAAGCAAACCATATGTGTACGGGCAGTATATGTTACTGGTTAAAGGCACTGAACTATAAACCAGGAGACTTGGAGACCCGAAGACCTGGGTTTGAATCTCATCAACTTCCACTTGTATATTGTGTGATACTGAGCAAGTGATTTAACTTTTATGTGTGCAGTTATCAGTGACCACTTGCTATTGCTACATGCCACATGCATACAGTCGGTTCCAATTTAATACAAAAGCATTTTCCACACTTGCTTGCTGCACATATGCAACATGCAGTCGGTTCTAATTTAATATTTAAATCATACTTGCAGCATGCATATTACATAGGTAGTTTTATGTGAACAGCATGAAAGCATTTCATATAATTATTTCTGTAAGGGATACCCACCCCCAGAGAATACATACTGAGATCCTCCAGTCTCCTCATATGACTTTGGTGCAGTCCCTGCACCATTTTGTCACCCTTCTCTGAACCACTTCTACCCTATGTTCTTCTGGAGATGTGGCCTCCAGAACTGGACACAGTACTCTAGATGAGGTCTCACCAATATTCTATACAGTGGCATCATCACCTCTTTCCTTCTGCTGGATATATCTCTCCCTATGCACCCCAGCATTCCACTGGCTGTCTTCATAGCCTTCTGATATTGTTTGTTAACCTTTAGATCATTAGAAATGATTACTTTGAGGTCCCTTTCCTGTTTGGAGACCATCAGTACCCCCCATCATGTACTTCTCCATGCAATTCCATGCCCCAAGTGCATGATCTTGCTCTTCTTTGCATAGAATTTTATCTGCCACACCTGGATCACTCCTCAAGCTTGCTTAAGTCCATTCTCATTTTTCTACCCCTCCTGGAGTGTCAACCCTGTTGTAGATCTTCATGTCATCAGCAAAGAGACACACCTTCTCTTCTAGCCCTCTGCAATGTTTCTTATGAAACATTAAAGAGGACTAATAACATTAATCCTGCAGGACCCCACTGTTCACCACCTCTCTTCAGATTGAGCTCCATTCACCACCAACCTCTGTGTCCTATTGCTCAGCCATATTTTTGACCCAGTTTACAACACTGGGACCCACTCCTGGGCTGCCCAGCTTGTGTATTAGCCTCCTGTGTGGGACAGTGTCGAAGGCCTCTCAGAAATCCAGGTAGGCCATATCTGCCACCCGTCCCTGATTCAACTCCCTAGATCTGTTTGACAAGATCTTCCCACTGTGATTCCATGATTCCTCAGATCCTGTGCTCCATTGGATTCAAGATATACCACAAACCATTATTTTAGTAGTGATTCCATTATTTTCCCCACCACTGAGATCAGGCTGACTGGCCTGTAACTGCCAACTTCCTCCTGCTCCCACATTTATGGAGAGGGACTACATTTGCCCTCCTCAAGTCTTTTAGTACCACACCTGTTTTCAGTGAACTGTTGAACAGGGCTGTCAGTGGTGCTCCCAGCACCTCCCTGAGTTCTCTTAATACTCTGGGATGTATTCTGTCCGGCCCCATTGCCTTGTCCACTTTTTAGCTTAGCAAATTCTCTAAGACTTTCTCCTCCTTTAATGAACTAGTGTCCACCTCTCTCTCTCCCAGTGGTGCTTCCATTGTCTAACTTTGGTCCCTCCCTTCCCCTTCTTCTGTGAATACTGAACAAAAATACTTGTTGAGGATTTCTGCTTTTTCTTGGTCCCCTCTGCCTACTTCCCTCCTTTGTTTTTAGTCTCACAATCACACTACACTCTTTTTCTTTCATTAACATACCTGAAAGATTATTGTCCCCTCTTGTTATTGCCTAGGTGACAGTGAAGTGGGAAGTGCAGGAGTTGAAGACATAGCAAGAAGAAGAGAGGAAGAGGAGGATGATGAACCAAAAACACAGATTTAGAGCAACTACAGTATAAGAAAGATTAAGTATTATCAGGAGCAGTATTAGGTGAGAGAAAGAGAGCGGAGATGTTGGCAGGATCAAAAATGATAGAACACTAGCAAGACTGCTAGATCAATAGATAATGATGGTGATACTGTACTAAGGATCCATTAGGGGGAATTCTCAGATATCAGACAACAAATACAATTTTTTTAATTTTAAAATTTCTTCTCAGGAAAAGAACACTGAGACAAAGTTAATTTCAAGGTGCATTCTAGGTGCACATGGAGATTAAGTGACAAAGAGTGCTCAGCATCACAAAAAGTAGAGCTGGTGGTTGTGTGTTTCAACCCCAGGACTGCTGGATCTCCCAATTCATGGCTCTGCATTTTAATCCTCTAGGCTATGCTGCCTCAATAACTAAACAACACTCATCTGCTTCAGCAGCTCACATAAGATGAAGAAGGTGAAAGAGATGTAAATGGGCCCAAATCTGCAGCAGCAGCTCATGTAAGATGAAGAAGGTGCAAGAGATATAAGTTGGACCCAAAAATATAAAACAGCCTAAAAGCAGAGTGGAGAGGGTAGTAGATGAGGAGCATGGGCCACAAGAATTAAACAGAATATGAAGAAGCAATAACAGGGATTTTGTTTTATTTTTTATAAATTATCTAATGTAAGGTGCATGTAGTGTGTATTTGGGATAAGATGGTGTTCATACATGGTAAGGTAGTCACCTACCTGGGAATGTCAACCCTGGCATGACATTTGAAGACGATTCATACTGGAATTTATATAACAGTATCAGATTTCAGTCATGCAGAAGCCAACTGTTCTGTAAAAAGGTGCAGCAAGTTCTCATTAAACTCTCATTCCAATTAGTTGCTTTTGCAATACACAGTGAGTAGCAGAAGTTTTATGTGACAGCAAAATGTATTGAAAATGTATTGCAAAAACTGTTGACCAAGAGTTGCAGCTTAGTTCTCACTGCATTGTAAGAAATCTGCAGCTGTATTCCAGTAAAGTGCAAAAATAGTTCGTATAGTGGCTCATGAGTTGGTTAAAATTTGCAAAACTACAATGTGAGTTGTCAGTGCATTGCCAACTTTATAAAACAATACAAGACAAAAAAGAACTGTTGATTACTTAATGAGTATGGTAGTTATGATAATCTGGAACTTTCAGCAGAATTTTTTGCAAGAGTCAAGGGCAATGAATTGTTGCATTCTTTTTATAGTGCAATCATATTATCATCTTCTGTACACTAACATTATTAAAAAGGCTTATCTTGAAATGAACCTCTGCAAACTATTCTCCCAGATGATGGAAAATAATAGTGTTACATCAGTACTATCAGCATAGATGATACTAATAATTATGAAATGGGTAAAAAGAATGCTTGATGCTGATTGGCTGAGATGTATTTTTAGCCAGGCTGTTATCCTAGCACAGCAGCCCAACTGAAAGTACTCTCAGCCAAACAGATTTGGCAATCACCTTTAAAACCATTCTCTTCCATCCTGCACTGAAACATCCACAACATACCATATATGGCTGCACTGGCATCTTATGGGCTCCTTCCCATAAGTGAAATGTTTGAAACATAGAAACATAGAATTTAATGGCAGACAAGGACCACTTCGCCCACCCAGTCTGCCCATTTCCCTACCTAACGAATAAGCTGCAGATCCTAGTTGACCAACAGCCTACTTCCTCCTACCACCCACTAGAATTGCCTTATGTCTGTCCCATGCATTCTTGAATTCCCCCACTGTTTTTGAGTCTACGACCTCCTCAGGAAGGCTGTTCCATGCATCTACAACCCTCTCTGTGAAGAAATACTTCCTCACATTACCTCTGAGCTGTGCCCCTCTATCTTCAAATTGTGCCTCCTAGTTCTTACACATCTCTTTTTCTGAAAGATGCTACCCTCTTGAACTTTGTTAATTCCCTTGAGGTATTTGAAAGTTTCTATCATGTCCCCCTCTTCCTCCTTTCCTCAAGGCTATACATCTTAAGCTCCTTTAGTCTTTCTTCATATGTCTTCTCCTGCAGACCCTACACCATTTTGGTTGCCCTCCTCTGGACAGCCTCCACCCTGTCTATGTCTTTGCAGAGCTGGGGTCTGTAGAACTGTACACAGTACTCCAGATATGGTCTTACCAACTGTCTGTACAGAGGGCCAACAACTTCCTGTTTTCTACTGGTGATGCCTCTCCCTATGCATCCCGGTATCCTCCCAGCCCTCCTTACTGCCTTCTCACATTGCTGACCCACCTTTAGGTCATCTGATATGACTACCCCCAGGTCCCTTTACATTTTTGTTGTTGTCAGTATCTCACCCCACATTGTGTACTGTTCCCCTGGGTTTTTGTTTCCCAGGTGCATTACTTTGCACTTCTTTGCATTGAATCTAAGCTGCCATACATTTGACCATTCCTCCAGCCTTGCCAAGTCCTTCTCATCCTTTCCACCCCATTGAGTATCAACCCTGTTGCAGATCTTTGTATCATCTGCAAAGAGACATACTTTCCTTCCAGTCCCTCTGCAGTGTCACTTATAAAGACATTAAAAGGACCGCCCCAGTACTGAACCCTGCAGGACCCCACTAATAACCCCCTCTGTCCTTGTAAGAAATCCAGAGCCACATAGGGATGAACAAGTTTGCAGAAATGCCATGGTAGGCAAGTCTCTAGCATCTCCTTCCAATGATGCATTCAGGAAGAGACATCAGGAAACATGCTGAGCACATTCCCTTTAAAGACAAGCTCTCACTCATCCCCTGCTGTGGCCAACACTATTAATCAATTCTTTGCAGTAGATTCTGTTACCAAAACTGTCAGCAGGCAACATGTATCATCTTCCTTTTTCTGTTGATTGGGAAGCTGAAATGCCCTCGTGCTACGAGCCTGATCCATAGATACACCAAGAAAGACAACAGATACAGCTTGTAATAGGTATCCAGAGCTGAGTCTGGAGGCAGTAAATGGCATGCCTAGAAAAACTGAATAGGTTGTATAGTCAGTTCACCCTTTTACTCTCATGACTTTAGTACAAACCCTTTTACTTCTGTTGATTTTGATTAAAACTGAGATTTCCTCATAACTGCCATCGATTGTTTGGCACATACAGAGACTGAGGGATTGCCTAACCAACCACAAACTTTCCTTTTCCCAAGCCAGTATAAACTCAAATGTTCTCATCCCTCCTCTGTCTCCTGGCTCTCTCTCCTTCCAGTTCTCAGTTCTGCTGCCATGCCATATCTACAGTATATCATGCCACCCTTCGCATAGTCACACACAGACAATGCTCACTAAATTCATGCTATTGTGGCTGTTATAAGATCAGTCCTGTAACCAAAGGCCTCCCAAAATAGCCACCAGCAGCTGGCAGTGAAAGTGGCCTACTCTACCCATAAGCTTTGCAATAGCTTGGCATTTATAAAATTGGACCCATAAATGGTGGCCTCCTGGAAACAGCCAATAGCTGCTAGCAGTGAATACAGTTCCTCTGCCCTGAACCTATGCCTACCTGTCACTGGCTAACCATTGGCTTCCTGACACAGCCACCAGCAGTGAACTGTTTACAATGATACCCAATAAAATACAAATAGACATAATATCTTAACCAAAGCTCTTAATCCTACACTTGTTCTTGTTATGTATTTATCAACAACCAGGTTCTTATGCCTCTATGGCTTTTTTCAATGACTATCCCTATAATTAATTGAGAACCCATTTTGGCTATGGAGGTCCAATGTTGTAATATTTTATACTACTTTGTAATATAATATAATATTTACACCATCCCACCACAAGGTTAAAAAAATGTGGACACTGCAAATACTGTGAAGTAGTTGCAAACACCATGGGCCCAATTCTAGAAGGGGTTATTCCTGGCATAAAGTGACTTGTGCCAAAAGAAAATGGTGCAAATAGCACTTTACACCATGAGTAGTGACATTTGGAATTTTGCAAAGCAGCCTGCCATATGTCACAGGCTGCTTGCACCAAAGTGGACTTAAGCAACCAGTGATGCCATAAATCCCCTGCAACATGGTGCTAGGGGGTTTATGGCAGCAGTTGCACCCAATTCCAGAAGGGCAGCAGACATGTCCCTGATGTCGCTGTTCTGGAACAATCCCCGGAGGCCATCCACCAAAGTACAGTTGGTGTAAGTATATTTTACGGCCACTGGGGGTTGCACCAATGTGCCGGCAGAATATCTCCCAGTACATGTAGTCCCCTGCTCCGATCCCCCAATGACTGCAAAAAGTCACATAGGGCTTGCTCACGACTCCGATTCCCAATGACTGCAAAAAGCTCCACAGTGCTTGCTCACGCCCTTGATCCCCCAATGACTGCAAGAAGCCCTGCAGGTCTTCCTCATGCCCCAGATCCTTCCATGTTTGCAAAAAGCCCCACGGGGCTAGCTCATGCCCCTCTACTGCTGATATCTGTAAAAAGTCTCACAGGGCTAGCTCATGTCCCCTGAACCCCCAAAATCCACAAAATACCCCAGAGGGCTAGCGCCCCCCTGATCCTGATGCCCAAAAGTACAGCTGTACAATGCAGATCCTCATTATCCCTGGTAGTCTAGTGGCTCCCCACCCTTCCCTTGCCCAGCTGTCCCCGACCACCTGTTTACATGACCCATTTCAAGATCACTACTGGCACAGCCCAGCTCTCACCACTGCAGCCAGCCACCAACTGAGGCTCATTAATGAGCATGTACTGTAAATAGTACATGCTCCAATGGTCACTGAGACATACTATTTACAGTATGAGCTCATTGAAGTGCTCAGTCAGCAGCTGGCCACAGTGTGAGAGGTGAGCTATTATATCGCTAACTTGAAATGGGTTGAAAGTCGATAGTCAAGCACTTCTTGGTGGGGGGTGGGGCCATTAGACTACCAGGGAGAATGGGGATTTGCTTTTGTACAGCTATACTTTTGGGGGATTGGGCGCTAGCCCTGGGGGCTTTTGTTCAGATAGCGAGGGTTTGGGGGGCATGAGCTATCCCTGCAGGACTTTTTGCAATCATTGGGGGATCATGGGGCAAGAGCAAGCCCTGTGGGGCTTTTTGCACTTAATGAGGGGATTGGGGCATGGGGGGCACTTGTACTCTTCACATCCAGGGCTACAGTCTGGCAACACACCCTTCAGGATTACCCTTCATTTGGCATACTTGTCAGATTGTTACAAGTCACAGGACATAGCCATGGGATTCTGCCCTTAAAGAATAAGGTGCAGGTTCCTTGTCACAATGGGGTTTGACACAAGTCACCTTTGGGAGACTTGCACCACCTCTTCTAGAATCAGGCCCTATATCTCCATATCTCTCCTTAATTAAGAAACAGGTGCAGCAGAACAAGTAACATATTTTATTATTTGTATTACCAATAATGTTATATATTTGGCTATGTGCCAGGGTGGATCATTTTTACAGCTACAGTGGACAGAGCCCTGCTGGCATCTTGCTATCACAGTAGAAAAATGGAGATTATCAGATCCCAAACAGACTTCAAAAAATTTGCTTTGCATTAGAATTACTCTGCTTGAGCAGTTTAGAGCAGTTTGACTTTGGTATGTTCCGTCTCTGCACTATTTTGGAGAGAAAGAGAGAAACTGAAACTGTTTGATTCAATGCATCTCTACTACATGGAGCACTCTCATGGCAGCTAAAATTACAGTCAGTGGATGCATTCAGTGTAACTGCACTACTTTGATAAGAAAAGAAAAACAAAGCTCTCTCTCTCTCTCTCTCCCTCTCCCCTCTCCCCCTCCTCCCTCCCATATGGCATTTCAGTTATATGGGATGTCCAGATAAAACACATACCTAAGAGCTGTGTTTTCCTGAGCCTGGGAGTAAACAAGTGTTATCATTTTAGGAAGTCTGCAACAGTTAATGTGTGTGCGCGTGCGCACGTTCACCAGTCTGTTAACCCTTTCCTGGTGCAATAACATTTTCCTAGTCAGCTTGCAAATGGCTGTAATGTTATATGTTAGCAATGCACAGTTTAGAACATAAAGCAGTGCATATGTGTTAGAGTGTGTGTGTGTATATGGCACTTTGTTGTAGTCCTTCTGGTTATCACAGATACATACATAGATACATAGAAGTTGACAGTAGATAAGGACCACTTGGCCCACCCAGTCTGCCTTAATAATCCCCATCTAGTTTGAGACCCCATGCCAAAACTGAAATCTGGAGCCCCATCCTTGCCTCCAGGATACCCTTATGTCAATCCCACTCCTTCTAAAATTATGATACTGTTTTAGCCCCTACCACCCACTCTTGCAGGCTATTCCAGGTGTCCACCACCATTTCTGTGAAAATATATTTTCTCACATTTCCCCGAGCCTCCCCCCCCCAACATTATGTTCTGCCCCTTTGAATTGTAACAAATCTTACTTTGGAAGATGCTTCCTTCCTTTACTATGTTTATACCATTGATATATTTGTATGTCTCAATCATGTACCCCTCCCTCCTTTCCTCTAGGGAATACATATTTAACTCCTTTAGTCTTTCCTCATATGTCTTATCCCGTAGATTCTGCACCATTTTAGTTGCCTTCCACTGCACTGCCGCCACCCTATGTTAATTCTCAGATGGAGCCATCAGAACTGGATGCAGTATTCAAGGTGCAGTCTCACAAGTGTCTTATACAGGTGCAAGATGACCTCCCTCTTTCTACTTGAAATACCCCTATCTATTCATCCAAGCATCTGGCTAGCATTTCCAGCAGCCTTATCATACTGTCTAGTTTTTCTTAGGTCCTCCAAGATAATAATTCCCAGTTCCCTTTCCTGCTTTATAACTGTCAGTACCTCCCCACTTAGTTTGTACTTTGCCTATGGGTTCTTCTGCCCTATGTGTATGATCCTGCACTTCTTTATATTGAATCCCAGCTGCCATTCTGCAGACCATTTCTCCAGTTTTTAAGGTCTTCTGTCATTCTTTCAACACCCCCTGGCATGTCCACTCTATTGCATGCCTTTGCATCATCTGCAGAGAGGAATACATTCCCCTCCAGTCCCTCTGCAGTGTCCCCAGTAAAGACATTGAAGAAGACTGGCCCTAACACAGACCCCTGTGGCACCCTGTTTGTCACCTCTCCCTCTCCAGAATACTCTCTGTTTACCACAACCCTCTGACTCCTGCCTTTCAGCCAGTTCTTTGCCCACAGAATTATTTTAGGATCCACCCCTAGGCTGTTCAGTTTGTTAATCGACCTCCTGTGAGACACAGTGTCGAAGGCCTTTCTGAAGTCCAGAGAGGCCACATCCACCACACATCCCTGGTCCACTACCTTAGTTACCCAGTCATGCCATAGACTAGTACAATGAGTTAGTGCAAAACACAGTGTTTATCCCAAATACAATAAAAGTTAGGGTTAGTTGTATAAGTAAATAAATGCCAGAAAAAGCTGTGTATGTGTGTAAGTGTGTGTGTGTGTGGCAACACTCTTTGTGTGTAGACAGTGCACTGCCTTTTATACTGGAATATACTGTATATATATATATATATATATATATACACAGTATATATATATATATATATATATATATGCATATATGTATTTTAGTCAGATTGTGTGTGTGTGTGTATGTGCATGCATGTGCGTGTGTATGCGTGTGTATCAAAAAATTAGAAAGTGCAGTTAGGTGGCTCTGTGGTTAGTATAACAATTGCTAGTCTACATTCCCCCACCATCTAGATCAGTTTCAGCTTAATGCATGCTATTGTTGATTTAAATGAGGTGTCCGTGGCAACCCCATCCTTCGATGTCCCTCGGAGCCAGAAAAGGAGAAAATGGTCCTTCTATGTATTTTTTTTAATCTGCAAAAATGTGTGTAGACAGTGCACTGCTATGTTATACTGGAATATATATGCATATATTTGTATATGTATTAGTCATTGTGTGTGTATCACAACAATTAGAAAGTGCAGTTAGGTTGCTCAGTGGTTAGAGAAAAAAATTTGCTAGTCTACATTGCCTGCTATCTAGATCAGTTTCTGCCTTGTGAATGTCATTGCAGATTTAAAGGAGTTGTCTACTGGCATGTCCCCACCCTTCAAATTCCTTCAGACCCTGAACAGAACATGGTCCCTCAATGTCTCTTTTTAATCTTTAAGGAAAGTCCATCACAGATGCAACCCTGCACCCCCGGCCTGACCTCCCACTGAGTAGCCACCACCCCACACTCCCCAGATGCCCCACACACACACACACACACACCCTCACTCAGCTGAACAGATCCCGGTGTGAAGATCCATTCTCCTAGGGAGGACACATCTTGCTGCTGGAACCAGCCACTGCTATATGAGAAATAAGATAAGTGAAGTTGAAAACCTATTGAAATAAACTGAACTGCTCTTACCTTATTTCTCGGATAGTGGTAGCCAGTTCCAGCAGCAAGATGCATCTTTGATAGGAGAGTGGATCTTCATACTGGGACCTGTTCAGGTGAGTGAGTGCATGTGGGGAGCCCTGGGAGTGTGGAGTGGTAGATGCTCAGTGGGAGGTCATGCTGGGGGGTGGAAGTCACATCACTACCCAGTCTACCCTAATAATTCCTATCTAGTGTGAGTCCCCATGTCCAATTTGAACCCTGGAGCCCCCCTTGCCTCCAGGATACCATTGTGCCTATCCCACTCATTCTTAACTTCTGTGACAGTTTTAGCCCCTACCACCCCCTCTGGTAGGCTATCCCAGGTGTCCACCATCCTCTCTGTGAAAAAAATATTTTCTCACATTTCCCCAGAGCTTTCCCCCAACTTCATTTTGTGCCCCCCCAGACTTGGAGCATCTCTTACTTTGGAAGATGCTTCCTTCCTGTACTCTGTTTATGTCGGTGATGTATGTGTATGTCTCAATCATGTCCTCCCTCCTTCCCTCTTTTTCCTGCAAGGAATACATATTTAGCTCCTTTAGTCTTTCCTCATAGGTCTTATCCAGCAGGCCCTGCACTATTTTAGTTGCCCTCCACTGTACCACCTCCACCCTGTCTATGTTCTTTCTCAAATGGAGCCTCCAAAACTGGATGCAGTATTCCAGGGGCAGTCACATGAGTGTCTTATATAGGGTCAAGACAACCTCCATCTTTCTACTTGTGATATCACTGTCTAGGCATCTAAGCATATGGATAGCCTTTCCAGTCACATTATCATACTGCCTAGTTTCTCTTAGGTCATCTAAGATGCTAACTATCAGGTCCCTTTCCTACTTTGTGACTGTCATTACCTCCCCACCTAGTTTGTACTTTGTCCCTTGGTTCTTGTGCCCTATGTGTATGATCCTGCACTTCTTTGCATGGAATCCCAACTGCCATTCTTCAGACCATTTCTCCAGTTTTTTAAGGTCTTCCATCCTTCTTTCAACACCCTCTGGTGTGTCTACCCTATTGCATACCTTTGTATCATCTGCAAAGAGGCATACCTTCCCTTCCAATCCTTCTGCAATAAAGATATTGAAGAAGACCGTCCCCAACAATGACCCATGTGTTACCCTGATGTCACCTCTCCCTTTCCAGAATACTCCCTGTTTACCACAACCCTCAGTTCTTCACCCACAGAACTATTTTAGGATCCTCTCCTAGGCTGTGCAGTTTGTTAATCAGCCTTTTATGGGGGGTGGTGTCAAAGGCCTTTATGGATTCCAGATAGGCCACATCCACCACACCTCCCTGGACTCTACCTTACTTACCCAGCCATGCTGTGGATTAGTGCAATGAGTTAGTGCAAAACACTGTGCTTATCCTACATACAATAAACGTTAGGGTTAGATGTAGAAGTAAATAAATGTCATATAAAGCAGTGTGTGTGCATGTGTGTGTGTGTGTGTGTGTGTGTGCATGTGAATGCTTTGTGTGTGTAGACAGTGCATTGCTATGTTATAATGGAATATATATATATATACATATATGTGTATATGTATTAGTGTGAGTATCACAACAATTTGAAAGCACAGTTAGGTGGGTCAATGGTTAGTGCAAAAAGTTCTAGTCTGTATTCCCCCACTCTCCAGATCATTTTCAGCCTTATGCATGCCATTGCTAATTTAAATTAGGTGCCTATTGGCACCCACTCCCTCCAATGTCCCTCAGAACCTGAAAAGAACAAAATGGTCCCTCAGTGTCATTTTATTAATCTGTAAAAATGTGTGTAGACTGTGCACTGCTATGTTACAGTGGAATATATATATATGCATATATGTGTATATGTGTATATGTATTAGTCAGTGTGTGTGTGTGTGTGTGTGTGTGTGTGTGTGTATCTTAACAATCAGAAAGAGCTGTTAGGTGGCTCAGTGGTTAGCTCAAAATTTGCTAGTTTACACATTTCTCACCGCTCACAATACCAATATTTTGTAGCTGTATTGGCTCTTGCTAGAGACTGTTATATTGGATGCACAAAAAGAAAATTCAAGGAAAAGTATGACAGCAATTGTCAACCAAAGTAACAAATTGGCATTAGCTACTAAGGTAGACAGAGTCAATGGGGTGGGGGGTTGCATCACTGCCCTCAATTTGTTTGAATATGGCACATCTGATTAGGTTAGAAAAAAAGAAGAATCTGAAATAAAGTTAGCCATGGGACACCATTCTGGATATACTAGATGGGGACTTTCTTGAGGCCTGGTCCCAATGATCAGATACAGCTAGCACCTTTATTATGAGCACTCAGTTTTACATCTTTTGTGTATAGATAGCTCTATCATTTGCTGTATAACAAGGAATATGATGAAAATTAGAGATCTTCAAATATTAACTGTAACCTGTACATTCTAATACTTCACGTTTCATTTTCTATTTACAAACGTGTCGTAATCATTCAAATTGATGTTACAAGGCAATTCTACATGTATAGTTAGATTTCACTGATATTAACTTCATTATGGAATAGCAAACATCAGTTAACTTATGCATCATGTGGTGCTACTAATTAACTTAAGATATTAACGGTAGGGCCAGCCTGATGGTGTGAGGGTTAAGGTGCTGGATGCCTCACCTCACACTATGCTGGTGACCCGGGTTTGGGAATGACCTCAGTTCATCAGGGTGTCAGCCTGGGGGAGAGAGGAGCGAGACTGAGTGAGCATTTGGGCTGCTCTCCTCTCCCGGGGTGATGGGGGTGGGTTATCACCCCTTCTGTAATCCTGTCCCAACTGGGTGGAGGTCTGGTAGCATAACGTAGGCAGGCAGGGTGACAGTACAGGTGGATGGAAGGGGCTGAGCTGGCTTTCAGTGCGTGTGTGCACACACCTCCATGCGGATGTATGGCTGTGTGCCAGGGCCCGGTGGGGTGGGGAATGCAGGAAGAAGCCTACAAAAGCCTGTAAAAAGCTATATTAATAATAACATAAAATAAAAATATATCAATGATATACACTACTAGGAATTATTAGAATAGCTACCAAGTTATGACATGTGGGAATAAACCTATATAGAGCTAGGTAAACCTATATGGATTAGATGAAATGTGGCTCTACAAAGCCACTGTTACCATTGCCTGTATTACTATCTTAGGGGAAATTATCCTTGGTACAGCATCATCATCATTTTTATTCAGAAAAGGTGCCTTTACCCTGATCACGGTGACTGTACATAACAATAAATAAATGGCATATTAAAAATCCAGTGCATAAAATCACAGCTTTCAAATAAGAACAAATGACTAAACTAATATGCAGAATGGCCATATACTTCAACCCATATCTCACTAGTTAAAAATTCATCTCAGGAAATGCCAGGCTAAACAAATGGGTTTTATGGCCTGTTTTAAAACTGCAGTTGCACAACTATGAGAGATAAGGCTCATTTTGAAACATCAGCATCTAAAAATCATACACCACTATCAGCTAAAATAATACACAGTGAGCTTTAGCTACAGATACAATTGTTCAGCACTAAACTTCGTAGACTTATTTATTATTCATGGTAGATTCATATATAGTCCCAATAATAAAATATGCTTGCAGTTCAGACAGGATTTTATCAGATTACCTGAGTCATTATCAATAAGGATCATTGTGTCATGGTGTTTCATTCAAAGCTGCTGTCATTGCAGACAGGGATCCTTGTGGATAGTGCCATTTTATCTTAGATACACATCTGTTAAACATACAATGCTCAAAATGAAAAGAGTAAGCCAGATCTTGGCAAATAAACATTAAGTCCAACAACCATGTAAATCCTTAGGCACATACAAGCATTAGGAATTAACTGAAACATTTCCTGTTTACCCCATTTACTGCATCAGGTTCAAAATTTGTACATTTGCAAGGTTCATACTGCCAATGTTCAAATAAATCCTAGGTAGTATGAAAGCAAGTTCCATTCATATGGATTATGTGCATTCTGTATCCCAAGTATCCCATAGGAACCTAAATCTAATGCATGATTGCAGGGAACCTGTAACAAAACAGTTTGTCTTACTCAGCAGTAAGGATAGTTCATCAGCACCATCAGATGCACCAGCAAAGGGGCTGTGGTTACTTACCCAGTGCATTCTTTATTTAGAAACTCTCCAAGTGTTCAGTAGTGACATCTTCTGTGGCAACATTCACAAGCAAATATTTAAGCATTTTTTTTGGCTCAGTTACTTAATCTGTAAGAAAGGTTATATTTCATTGTGCTCCCAGCTAGTGTATGAATTGAAAACTGACAGAAGCACCACTCAACTGAAATGACATGTTACTTCCAGTCCACAGTTGGTGTTTACAGTTCTGATCAGCTAAGCGTTGTTCTGTCCAATCTTTTTATAATGTTTGCACATACAGTACATTTGCACATTTTATTTGAATGAGAGCATAGCTCACTACTTGATTTTAAATCAACTTTTGAATTATAATAGATGTAGTTCAAATCAATGTTACTGTGAGCAGCATCTCTTTAGGCACATATACGCTGACTTGGTTGGTTTGGCTGGTTGCTCTACATAATTTTGTAATTTGCCTCCAAAGTTTGAAGAAGCAATTTCATCCCAAACAAACTCTGGTCAGAGCCAATACAACTGAAAGTGATGATTTTTAGCATATCCTTCTCATTAACCCACCTCATTAACCACTACTAAGGATCACTGCTAAGGACAGGAAAGGAGCAAGGGTGCCCATATACAACTCCTGTTGTCTACCTATAAAAACTAAGAGAGGTGTTGGAAAGAATGAACTTTTCCAAAATATTTTTAAAAATTTATCACAAATGACCACAAAAGTAGAAAGTACATTCCATGGCCTGACAACCCTTTTTGAAAAAATAGGCCCTTTTAGTAATAATCCTGTTCTTTCCAATTGGAATGGGTGCCCTCTAGTGTTGAAATTAATTTGTTTAAATTCTAATCCTATGTCAGTCCTAACTTTCTGATCGCTGATAACTTCTCTGGTGAATAAAATATTGTCATGCATTTATCTTGTTTCTAATGACATGAAATTAAAATGTGTTAGCCTCTCCATATAACTCAGTGATACAGATCCTTGTATGTATTTAGTTATTTTTCTTTGTACCTTTTCTACCCATGCAATATCTTTTTTCTTATGGTGGGACCATAACTGAGAGGAATAGTCCAAAAGTGGATGGATGTGTGCCCTGAAAAGTGGTATGATTACTGATTGATGCCTTGATTTGATGTGATGTCTAATTGCCCACCAAACGTTGTTTGCCTTGTTTATATTTTCTATAATTTGCTTGTCAAAGGTGAAATTATTAGATATCATGATGCCTAAATCTCTTTAATCCTGCTGTTTATTTAATATTTGACCATCCATTACATAGTTATTTCTTGGGTTATGAATACTAAAATGAATAACACAACATTTACTTAAGCTGAAAGACATCCCCAGTCCTTAGCCCAGTTTGAAACATTGTCCAGGTTGTGTTGAAGTGCACTGACTTCATTTAGGTTGTCACAAGGACCTCCCATCTTGCAATTGTTAGCATACTTAATTATATAGCACTCTAGGTTAGATGATAGATCTGTTATGAAAATTTGGAATAGCAAAGGTGCTAAAACTGAACCCTGTGGAACACCACTACACACAGGGAAACTGTAAATAAATAAATACAGGGACAGTGATCGGAGGGTGGGGGATACCACTGACACCAGGGAAATATTACATAGATTGGGGACAGTGATTGGAGGGTGCCACTAGACAACAGGAAAACTTTACAGAAATATGGGGCTGGTGATCAGAAGGTGGGGGGGTGACAATAGACACCAGGGAACATTACGGGGTGGGGGGCAGCTTACATGTAGCTCTAAACCCAAGAAGTGAACCAGAAGTGAGTGCAAAGTAGGAACATAGTGCAAAGGGGATGGGGGAGAAACAGCACTGTAGTAAATAGAGAGGAATGCATGTGCTTCAGCTCCACTGTGGAAGGACACAGTTGAGGTATCCAGTCACATGCTTCCAGAGTCCTCTCTCTCTCTCTCTCTCTCTCTCTCTCTGTACACCATAATAGCAATACATTGCATAGGTCTGCTATGCATCCATAAAAACTGCCACAACCTCCCTACCAGCAGAGACAAAACATTCTCTAACAGGAAACTGCTTCAAATACGCTTATACAGTATGCATGGGTAACACTTTTAATTTTCCTTTTCTACACCATAGTTACACTTTAACTACACCATAACTGCATTGTAGCTGCAATGCAGATACAGTCAATTCTGGTTCTATGCATAAGCTTTGGGTTGAGAAAATTTGTGCATGCAAGCAAAATGGCACACAAGCGGTAACAGCTATGCTGTCAGTGCAATGCTTTCTGTGCTACCTGTAAAAAATGCTATAACATAGAAACATAAAATCTGTCAGCAGATAAGGACCATACGGACTACCTAGTCTGTCCATTTCTCTACTCACTGCTGAAGCCCCAGATCCTATTTAATGTGTGGCTCCCCTGCTCTGCATATCTCCAGGGTACCCTTATGTCTGTCCTATGCACTCTTGAACCACCATATTGTTTTCACACCCACCACTTCTGCTGCAAGGCTATTCCATGGCTCCGCCACCCTCTCAGTAAAAACTACTTCCTAACATTATCCCTGAATCATCCATCCTTCAGCCTCATATCATGCCCCATTGTTTTTGTGCAGTTTTCTCTGAAATATGCTTTCCGCCTGTACCCTGTTTATTCCCCAAAAGTACTTGAAAGGCTCTATCATATCTCCACTCTCCCTTCTTTCCTCCAATGAATAGATATTAAGGTCCTTAAGACTTTCCTCATAGGGCTTCTGGTGCAGTCCATGTACCATCTTCATTGCTCTTCTGTACTGCCTGCTTATTTTTTTTGGTCAATGTCCTTCTGGAGATGTGGTCTCCAGAACTGGACACAGTACTCCAGCTGAGGCCTCACCAGTGATCTGTACAGTGGCATCACCACCTCTTTCCTCCTGCTATTATGCCCCTCCCTATGCACCCCAACAGTCTGTTTGCTATCCCCACTGCTTTTTCACACAGTTTGGTCACCTTCAGGATGTCAGCTATGATAACCGCCAGGTCTCTCTCCAGGATTGCATTGGCCAGAATTTCTCCACCCATTCTGTACTCCTCCCTTGGATTCCTGTTATCCAGGTGCATGATCTTGCAGTTTTTAGCATTGAAACTCATCTGCCAGACACCCGACCACTCCTCTAACAGGCTCAGGTCATTTCTCAATTTTTCCACCCCATCCGGTGTGTACACTCTGTTGCAGATTTTGGTGTCATCTATGATGAGGCACATCTTTCCCTCCAGTTGCTTTGCAATGTTACTAATAAAGACATTGAATAGGACTGGCCCCAGCAGTGACTCCTGTGGCACTCCGCTGATCACCTCCCTCTACTCAGATTTCATGCCATTTACCACCGCCCTCTGAGTCCTGTCCCTTAGCCAGTTCCTAACTCACTCTACTATCGTATGACCCACTTCCAGACTCCCCAATTTATTTAGCAATCTCCTGTGTAGGACGGTGTTGATGGTCTTGCTGAAATCCAGGTAGGCTACATCCACCGGCACTCCCTGACCTACCACCCTGGTTACCCTGTCAAGAAAAAACTATAAGATTCCTCTGACAGGACCTTCCCACTGAGAATCCATGCTGCCATGGATCCTGTGCCCTACTATCCTCCAGAAACTTCACAATCCTCTCCTTAAGTAAGGAGTCCATTAGTTTTCCCACTACTGAGATCAGGCTTACAGGCCTGTAATTGCTTGCCTCCTCTCTGTTTCCAGTCTTGTAGAGAGGTACCTCATCTGCCCTCCTGCAGTCCTCAGGTACCTCTCCTGTCTCTAGACATGCATTGAAAAGGGCAGCCAGTGGTTTCACCAGCACTTCTCTTCCTTTAGTACCTCGGGTGGATCCCATTTGGCCCCATTGCCTTATCTGCTTTTATTTTCCAGAGTTCTTTTAGGACTCTTTCCACCGTGAATGGTATGGTGTCTACCTCCCTCCCTGAATACCTCTCTTACTGAGTCTTGGTCCCTCACCCTCCCCTTCCTTGGTGAATACTGGTAAATGGCCATAAATCATTTACTGGGTAAATGTGCTTTATTATACAGACTACTGCACTTCAATGTTTACAAAAATGGTAAAAGTATAGTACTAATGGATATTATGTTGTAAGGAAGACTCTGAAACTCAAATAAAAACTCTTATTAAAATATGCATTTATTTATAACAGTTTGCATGAAAGCCACCTAAAAAATTCCAGCCAATGTTTTGTGGCTGAAAGGGCCCACTTCTGCAGGGCCCACAGTGGTTCTGTTTTGTAAAACAGAAAAATAAAGACCATATTATGTCATCATTCTTTTATATAACTTCTCATAGGAACCAATACAATTAATTCTGAGCCAAAGAAACCATCTTATATATCTTGTTGCTATTATAATAATTTATGATGATTTCTATCCATTGTAATAGGGGATCTACCCCTGAGCCACCCAACAAACACCTAGGAGGTCATGTGTCCCCCACCTTCAACCTTTGAACACACTCTTGTGGATGTATTTTGGTTTCAACGAGATTACATAACTAATCTGTATATACACACAACACAGTTGCTGTTGTACTGGACTGGTAGAGCATCTGTATTGATGCCCTTAAAGCAAAGGGGCTTTTTAGACTTGCCTGTTAAATGTAGAAGCTTTTTTTCGGTGCCCAGGCTGTTTGCACAGACCATTATGGAAACTATCTCCTTTGCCTTTTTATGATCACCCAATGTTTGCTTCTAAAATTCAGAGTCCCATCTGGAGGTGCTCTAAAATAGAGCAGTTTCATCCTCATTGAAGTTGTCATGGGGGAAACGTCAGCAACCAGTTTCAGCAGTACTGTATTGATCGACTCTGCTGCAGCTCTTGTGTTGTTCTTAGCTTTTTCACCATGGATCTGATGGTAACAGATATTGTTCTGCTTCTTCCAGCAGGAGAGCAATCCTTCTGTAGGCTTGAATGGGACTCCCAGAGAAGTTGACAGGTTGTGTGCCTCTTCAATGAGCATGTTTCCTGAAAGAGGTAACC
Organism: Neoceratodus forsteri; assembly: GCA_016271365.2. Classification (NCBI taxonomy): domain Eukaryota; kingdom Metazoa; phylum Chordata; order Ceratodontiformes; family Ceratodontidae; genus Neoceratodus; species Neoceratodus forsteri. The sequence goes on from CM028135.1 coordinate 624,524,725, forward strand.
CTCTGTCCCTAGTAGCCATGAACCAGTGGAGAAGGGCTTCTTCCACCCATACCTCTCAACTGTCCCAGATTTTCAGGGACGTTCCTGATTTTACCTCAAAATTTTACTCTGTCCCTCCTAAAAATTGTGTTTCTGTGACCAATCAGTGGGGTTGTAAGAACAAAATAATGTCAAACATTAAAGTTACAGACTTCTTCTTCCTTAGAAAATGCATTTTACACTAAGCCCCTTATTCTACCAGCTTCCTGAGTGGATATCACTAATTTTGAAGATATGTCCCTGATTTTGGTCCTTTGTCCCTGATTTTTTCAAGCCTTGTCCCTGATTTATGAGGCAGGAGGTTGAGAGGTATGCTTCCACCTGAGGTCTTTATTAAATCAATTTCACTTATTGTTCATATTACTCGCTGCTCCCTCCTCCAGTATCTCTTCATGCTGCCTCATATATCTGACAACACAGGAAATGTTTATGCAAACTGGGCTGCAAGTTCTTTTCTAGAGACACCAGACAGAGCAGCCTTCTCCAGCAACTCAACTTTTTTGGCCAGAGCAAGAATGTTTTGCTGTGTCTTGTCAATTTTCTTTTATCAGAGGTTCCTGAAGGGACTTGATCAGCAGACTTTTTAACTTACAGCACATTAACACCTACTGTTTTGTGCACTTTGCAGATACTGTAATTAAGCAAGGTGCTAACAAGCTGACAGGACATGATTTTCAGCATCATCAGACAGTTGTCTCAGGGAAAAAAAAGGCATATGACCAAAATTTAAGAAAAATATGTCCAAATAGAATTGCATTGAGCAAACAGGAAAAAAAGTGGGACACAGCAAAAAAATGCATACAAATGGAAAAGGCATACATCGGAATGGCATAAAAATGGAATTGACTGTACATGCAACAAACATGTAACTACAATGCAATCACTCCTGTTGCATGTAATTAATGATTACCTACCCCACAGTTACATTGAAACTGACACTTAAAGTGTGATCTGTGCATGAAATATGATGCTAATCAGAAACTGCACCACAAAATGTTGCAACTTCATATTCCGCAAAAAGGAAGATATGACTAGGCAAAAGTGTTTTCAAAACAGAGGTGCAGGTGCACAGATTGGACTGGAATGAACTATACAGTTCAAAGATACCCTGAAAATTGACCATCTGAGTCCATAGTGAATACAAAAAATGCAAAGAACATATATTTGTATCAGCATATTATATAGATTTGAACTGCATCACAAAATTATGCAACTGCATAATGTATGGATGCTAAAATATTCCCTAGTTTGACAAAGTGGAATCAAAACCATGGATAGGGTAAGTACACAAATCAATTCTAAATGAGAACATACTGTAGATATTACTTTATTAAGTATAAAATCTATTTTTTTATTAATTTCTCTGCCTGTGTCCCCAGTACAGGCAGCATCCCCCAGCCCCATCACCAACTCATCTCATAGACGTATGGCTTACCAACCCCTTACACAGAGCCATATTGGTGGGAAGCCAGCTACATAGGGTTGTGCCACACCTTCAGGTTATGCCGAGTGAGAAGAGGCATGTTCCTTCCATTTTCTCCCCTGGAACATCCATGAGTGATGAGCAACCATGTGTGCATATTGATGCGCATGTGTAATTCATCAACGAGTGTTCCCTGAATGTTTGACAGTCTTGCTGTGGTAAAACCCAACCAAAGTTAGGTGGCAGAAAAGCTGCAGGACTCAGAATCCCTCCTTCCCAAGGGAGGAGAGCTGTCCTGGGTTGTTCAATCCTCACTCACCCAGCCAGCCAGCCCCCGAGTGATCGTGGTCTGTTCCTGAACCCGGATTGCCAACATGGCTGGAGGCGAGGCACTAGCACCTCAGCCCTACATGCCACTGGACTGGCGAGTGCAAAATTTAATAATGGTCATCATCCTTGACAACACACTATAAGTGAAATTAGCAGTGCAACTTCAACATTTTCGAAAACACTAATTCCCTAGTTTAAGACTTGCAAGTTGTGCACAGTCCACTGTTGTATAAGTAATGTCACCACTGGAACAATTGAATAATTACTTTTGATGAAGAATATAGAGCCCAAGTTAATTTATTTAGTCCTTCAACTCCAAAAAAACATATTCTCACAGGTAGAAATAGTATTGGGTGAATAAATTCCTATTACAGCAGAGTGGAAACATTTTGAACATGGAAGAGTTACTGTAATTTGCTCAAGTAAGTCTTTTAAGTAATACTAGCAACAAATTGATAACATCATCTTACTGTTAGCATGTAAAAATAGGCCATTTATAAACTGCAGAGTGGGAAGTTCAATACAAAGATAGTGTTGCAGCAATCTCTGGAGAAGATCTTGGGAGGGATTTTCAAAGTCTACGTCTAGATTCAATTTTCTAATGTACCCTTCGGACAAAAGACAAATTGTTCCTATGTTCACTTTTCAAAGTGAGAACAACGCTAAGTCCAATTTTTGAATATCTGACTTAGTTATGTTTAGTTTGCAAAGTTCAGTTATAAATGTTCATGTTCACAATTTTCAGTGAATGTAACCTGCTGTATCATTTACATCTGTCTATAATTTTTTTTTTATTATTCCAAACTGGATGTAAAGTACTGTACCATAAACAGCTAGGAAAGCTACAGATATGTCCAACATCAAACTTTTGAAAACATCTCCATCATGATATAACATGGTCTAGACATAACAGGGCAGACTCTAATATTAAATAACGAGGAGGTGCATCAATTTTATGATTTTCAAAACTCTGACTCTTGGATTTGTGTCTGTTCTGCTGACATAACTATGGGAATGATAAACATATTGTTGCATGGAACCTTTTCCAAGAGTTAGGTGTCCAACAGCTCACAGATGAAACTACAAGGTCCAATCCCAAAAACTGGACAAAATACAATCCTGGATTGGATCGTTATATGCATCCATTCAGGACTGCCAGTTCAGGGGTGCTCCCAAACATATTAGGTGACCATTTACCCACCTACTGTAACTGGACAGTTAAGAGGGAGGGTAGACCACCGGTATACATATATGACAGAAAGTTGGAGGCAGCTAGGATTAGTAAATTGTATATTCATGCAATTGTGTATCCTTATGCTGCTTTTTATTTGCTTCTGTTAACTGTTCACTTGATAACCTGATTGTTATCATATCCATGTTTACTGCCCCAGGTTGCACCGGGAGACGAGCATCTTGCTGCTCAGTGTACCTTTCCTGGTGTAACAATTGCAATGAAGAATAAATAAATAAACTAAAACAAGCTCTGAGAGAAACAGATTGGTCTTTTCTTGAATCTATATCAAATCTTGATGCTTCATTAGAAAGATTTTGCATTCCGTTCAGCACTATTTGTGATAAATACATGCCTAAGAAAAAGATGAGAATGCTGTCCCCAAAAAAAAGAATGGATTACAACTGATTTACCAAAACTGATGCAAAAGTGAGATAGGTCATGGGAAATCTATAGGGGAAATAGCAAGCTCCAGTCACTGGTGGATTTTAAATATTGGTGTAGCAAGTGCAAGTTAGAAACAAAAAAGACAAAAATTAATTATTCTAAAGATAAGCAACAAGGAAACCTTGGTAATCCAAAAAATATCTGGGACAGCATGAATTCCCCACTTGGGAAAGACAAAATCAGAAATTTCTATGATAAGAAGAGAACAGGATGTAATAAATGATCCCAAACAAATTTCAGAAATATTCAAGGAATATTTTGGAAATCTAAAAAGATTTAGGCCTGAATCATCTAAAAATATGTCTCCCTCTGGAGTCAGGAGTTCACCGGAAACTATTAATCCAAGATTTTACTTTCATATAATCTTCCCTACTACCATCCAAAAATACATCAATGGATGTAATCCTAGGCCCAGTGTTGGATCAGATGGGATTGATTTCAAAATGCTTAAACTCACTCTTTCTAAATTAGCTCATCCTATTTCCCATACTTTTTTTTTTAATTTTTCTGTTAAGTATGGTATTTTTCCTGCAAAATGGAAACTGGCAATAATTTGTCCTATTTTCAAAAGTGGCAACAGTAATGATGTTGCCAATTATAAACCTATTTCCCTGTTGTCACCCCTTTCCAAAATATTTGAGAGAATAATTTTTTCATCACGCTACAGACTTTTTGGATAACTACAAAATAGTTTCTGAAACCCAGCATGATTTTAGGACTCAGCATAGCACCACGACAGTCTTGGTGAGGTTAACATGCAGCATGCAGGGGGCCATTTAAAAGGGCTATTCGGGCACTGGAATTTTTGTTGACCTCACCAATGCTTTCAATTTGGTGGACCACCCTTTATTGCTAGAAACATTAAATGAGTTTAACTTTTCAGTTGATACCATCAAATGGTTTACAAGTTATCTCTCAGAAAGATCCCAAGAGACAATTGTATCTGGACACATTCTGATCCATCACTGATTCAGTGTGGAGTACTGCAGGGATCCATATTGGGTCATCTTCTGTTTATACTTTTTCTCAATTCTATGTCAACATCCTGTATGAAATCAGAAGTAATACTATGTGTGGATGACGTGGATAAATTAAACCTCAACCCGGATGTAAATAAAGCCATTGAACAAGCTCAAATTGATTTCAACTCAGTACATAGGTATGGCTATTAAATAAAAAGATAATACTTAATACCAAAAAAACTAAGTACATGATATTCTCCAGTCTTAGGACAGTTAGCCATACAGAGAAAGAGATATGCGACCTTAATGGTAACTTGCTTGAACGTGTGAACTGCTTCAGCTATCTTGGGGTGATTATTGATGAAGCCTTGACTTTTGAAAATAACATTGGAACAATGATAAAGAAGGTCATAGAAACATAGAAACATAGAGGTTGATGGCAGATAAGGACCACAAGGTCCATCCAGTCTGCCCATTTCTTTTTCTACCTTATAAATGTGCCATTGGACTTTGCTCTGTCAGTGGCCTATCTATTCATACTCATCTGTATTGCTCCCTTATGCCTATCCCATGACTGTTTGAAGGCCTGCACCATATTCATATCCATCACTTCCTGAGGTAGGCTGTTCCATGCATCCACCAATCTTTCTGTGAAAAAGAATTTCCTCACATTCCCCCTTAATCGGCCTCCCTCTAATCTCATGCTGTGTCCTCTTTTCCTGCTATATTCTTATATTTAAACATGTTATACTCATTCACCTTGTTAATGCCCTTAAGGTGTTTGAATGTTTTGATCATATCACCTCTCTCCTCTTTTGCTCAAGGGTATACATATTGAGCTCCATTAATCTGCCCTCATATGTCTTCTGATGCAGTCCCTGCACCATTCTGGTTGCCATTTTCTGGCCTGCCTCAATTTGGTTAATGTCCTTGTGAAGGTGTGACCTCCAGTACTGCATGCAGTACTTCAGATGGGGACTAACCAGTGTCTTGTAAAGAGGGATTATTACCTCCCTCTTACGATTTGTGATACCCTTACTAATACACCTCAACATCCCCCTAGCCTTACCTACTGCTTTAGAGGTCTGCTTGGATGATTTCAGGTCATCGGTGATGATGATGCCCAAGTCTCTTTCTTCCTTTGTGACTGCCAGCAACTCCCCTTCCAGCCTATAGGTGGCTTTAGTGTTTCTCTTCCCTATGTGCATGATCTTGCACTTCTTTGCATTAAATCCCAGTTGCCACTCTTCTGACCATTTTGCTAATTTATCCAGATCTCTTCTCATTCTACCCGCCCCATCTGGATCATCTACTCTGTTGCAGATCTTGGTGTCATCGGCAAACAGACAAGCCTTACCCTCTAGTCCATCTGCAATGTCACTAATGAAGATATTGAAGAGAACTGGCCCCAGGGCTGATCCCTGAGGTACCCCACTTGTGACTTGCATCTCTTCTGACTGTATACCATTTACCACCACTCTCTGTTTTCTGCTTGTCAACCAGTTTGCCACCCAGTTGACCAACTTCTGACCCACCCTGCATCTACCCAGCTTATTTATCAATCTTCTATGTAGAACAGTGTCAAAAGCTTTGCTGAGGTCAAGGTAGTTGACATCAACTGATCCCCCTTGGTCCACCACTCAGGTTACCCAGCCAAAGAAATCTATGAGATTAGTTTGACAGGACCTTCCTTTTGTAAACCCATGCTGTCTTGGATCCTGTATCCCTATGGATTCCAGGTGTTGCATTACCCTTTCCTTAAGGAGAGCCTCCATAATCTTGCCCACTACTGAGGTAAGACTGACTGGCCTGTAGTTCCCTGCCTCCTCCCTGCTACCACTCTTGTGAGTGGGATCACATGAGCCCTTCTCCAGTCTTCTGGCACCTCTTCTGTGCTCAGAGACTCACTAAATAGTTTTGCTAATGGCTCTTTAATTCCACCTTTAGCTCCTTAAGTACCCTGGGATGTATACCTACAGGTCCCATTGCCTTGTCCACCCTGAGCTTAGCGATCTCTTGTAGGACCCTTCTTTTGTGAAGGGAGTAGTGCTCACCTCCCTCCCCCCTGTGTCCATGGTGCTGAGCTGTGAGCCCTGTCCTACCTTCTCTTCAGTAAATACTGAGCAAAAGTATCTATTTAGGATATATGCTTTTACAGAGTCCTCCTCCTCACATGTCCCCTTTTCTCCTTTGAGCTTAGCATTATCCCCTCTGGACTTTCTCCTATGACTAATGCATGTATAGAAAGTCTTGTCACCTTCTTTCACTGTTCGTGCTAGTGTTTCCTCAGTTTGGGACTTTGCCTGCCTTACTGCCTTCCCTGCTTCCCTTAGGGCAGTTTGGTGTGCCTCCTATCTTCATTCCGCAGTGTTCCCTTATATTTCCTGAAGGTCAGCCTTTTGGCTCTGACCTTTCTGCTACTGTATTTGAGAACCAAAGTGGTTTCCTTCTTCTTTTGCACTTCCTTTTCTGTCTAACACAATGGGATGTTGCTTCAAGTATTGCATCCTTAATGCTTGCCCACTTTGCCTGTACCCCAACCTGTGTTTCTTTTGCCAGGGCTAGCTTAACTCTGTTGGCCATCTTATCAAAGTCAGCTCCTCTGAAGTCCCATATTTTTACCTTGAATGGGATGATTTTGATGTAGTGGCCAAACTGAACCATACCATGTGATGGTCACTGGCCCCAGGTGACCTTCTACCTGGAGGTCTGTGATCCCTTCCATGTTAGTCAGTACTAGGTCTAGGATAGCCCTGTCTCTTGTGGGTTGTTGTACCAGTTGTTTGAGGCCCTCCCCCTGCAGGAAATCCACCATGTGTCTAGTTCTGGCAGATGTTCCTGCTGGTATTGACCAATCTGTATCCAGCATGTTGAAGTCTTCCATTATCAGAACCTCCCCTTTAGCTGTCATGTTTTGTATATCTTCTATCAGTAATGTGTCTATGTCCTGCCCCTGGTCTGGGGGCCTGCAGATAACCCCAGTTCTTATGGCTGTCCCATTTCCTGTTTCCAGAGTGACCCATAGTTCTTCTGGCTCCTTATGTGTATTCTGAACTTCTGTAGCTTTGATATTTTCATTGACATACAGGGCCACTCCACCCCCCCTTTTTGTACCTCGGTCTCTTCTGAACAGTACATAGCCAGATACTGAAGTCTCCCAGGTGTGGTTACTGGTAAACCACATCTCATTAATTGCTACTATGTCCAGTTTAGCCTCTAACATTATTGCCTGCATGTCTGGGATCTTATTTCCCAGGGTGTGAGCATTTGTGTACATGATTTTCCATTGGCCAGATATCAGTGTGTTAGTTGTTGGGTGAAGTTTGGCATTTCCCTGTGTGTTGTACAGGGAGACGGACCTTTTTTCTTACCTGGTGATGCAAATGAACTGCAAACATGCTGAATCCCTGTTTGACCACTAGCTGAGGGGGGAAGGGTGTTCTTCCCATTCGACGTGTGGGGTAATGCACCCCTCTCCCCATTTGCTAGTTTAAATATTCTGAAAAGACATCAAACTTCTACCCCAATGCACTGACTCTCTCTCCTTAGTCAGATGCAGTCCATCAAATTTAAATAACTTTCACTCCCAGAACTGTTGCCAGTTCCCTACACATCTGTGTCCTTTTTCCTGGCACCAGTCCTTGAGCCACATGTTTAGCTCCCCTATCTCCCCTTCTCTGACCTTCCATCCATCTGCCTCCCTCTCCCAGACTGGCAGGATCTCAGAGAAGGAGATGTCTGATGAAATGGATGATAGTTTGTCACCCAGCCTGGTCAGGTGTTCCTTGGTCTCCACAACTGACCATACCTCTCAACCTCCTGCCTCATAAATCAGGGACAAGGCTTAAAAAAATCAGGGACAAAGGCCCAAAATCAGGGACACATTTTTAAATTGGTGCTATCCTCTCAGGAAGCTGGCAGAATAAGGGACTCAATGTATAATACATTTTCTGAAGAATAAGAAGTCTGCAACGTATTGTTTGACATAATTTTATTCTTACAATCATCACTGTTTAGTCAGGAACACAGATTTTAGGAGGGACAGAGTAAAATTTTGAGGTGAAATCAGGGACATCCCTGAAAATCAGGGACACTTGAGAGGTATGCAACTGACTGACTGGTGAGTCATTAGTCCCTTGTGTACCAGGATGTCAATGTTTTCTCCTGCTTTGTGAACAGTTTTATAATGCGGTCAGTGTCTCTCCATGCTGATGTGCCTGGGAGACATCTGACCATTACCTGGCTGGAGATGGGTATCAACTCCCCATATCATGGAGTCTTCTATGATCAGAAGTTTTTTGGATTTCCTTTTTGCCTTTTTTGTTTTGGTTCCTGATTTGGGTGAGTTTTGTTGTGCTAGCTGCTGTGCTGCAGTGTCCTGCTCTGCAGTGTCCTCTGCCCCTTTGTTTGATTTTGGAGATAGAGGCAGATACCTGTTTGTAGTGTTTATATGGTTTTTGGAGGTAATATGTTGGAGGGCACAGAGTGATGGGGCACTCGATTTTCCCCTCCTAACCACCTGCAAAACTCCTGGACCAACTACCCTCTGCAGTCCAGGATCTTCTGTTGGATGGTGGGGAAATGGTGGGTGGTTCTTATAATGTATTTCCTCTTGAATATGAAATTTGAGGCATGCAATCTCTGCCCATGCTGCCCAGAGCTGAGCCCTAAGATCTCCAATGGCCCAGCATGTAGGACAGTGTCCTAAATCCTGTAAGACTGTTATTCTGAAAAGTGTTCCACAGTACCTGCAGTTAATGACATCCATTCCAGATAAGTTGCTGGGTTTATAACCTGGTCAGAATAAATAGAAGGAAGAAAATGCAAGTAATGGTTTAATTTTGTGTTTTGTTTTCGTATAACTTGTTATAACAAGTTAAATTACTAGTGCCCCTGTAAATAAGCTCACCTTGTGGATGCTCCACTGATCCGCCCCTTCCTACTTTGCCACAGGAAATGCCACAACTGTGGTACCCTATAAAAGGAGTGTAGTGTGGGGTGGTTGGCTGGGCCCTTCCCCTGCCAAAAAATGAAGAACCAGGGATGAAAGAATAAGGAGGGAGGAGCAGAAACAGTCAACAACAAATGGAGTAACCCTAAAAGCTTATCCTAAGTTAGATAAAACTGTAAAACCCTCAATAATTTCAGAGAAGATAACTCTGTAACAAACACTTTGCTACAGAGAAAAATAAAGCAGAAACAGAAGGCATACCTTGCAAAGGACAATTTGAATCAGAAGATTACAGCAGTAATCTGTTAGCACAAACCTGTAGGTACACCTTGTAATAATGCAGAAGAAGGTATACCGGCAACAACAATTTGAATCAGAGAAAAATAAAGCAATGAAATGTTAACAACAAACAGTAGCAATCCCTGTGAGTACAAAATAAAAATAACAACACACAGTAAATCTGCTTAGCCAAAAGAAGTCTTAATCCATTTCCCTTGCTTTGGTAAAGTTCTTTGCTCTGTCCTTTCAAGCAATCGTAGAAGGAAAGAGTGCAGGTGAAGCTAGGTGCCTTGACCAGCAAGCCAAGTCTTCTACCTCCAAGGTATCAACTAACCTGACCTTTTAACACTTCTTTCTGTTGGAAATTACTGACAGTTTGCCAGCTCCACCCCTCCCCCAGATACACACCTAATCCTCTGGAAGAGTTGTGGAGGAAAGCAATTAGCTCCTTTAAATGTGAGAAGGAGACTGAAACACCTCTGAGACAACAAACCTATTCAACCAAAAAAAGAATAAAATAAAACAGTGTCAAACAGTAATTTTGCTTAGCCCAATGATAAAAAGTCAAAAAATTTAAGCACCGCCTGTAATAATTTCAGAGAAGATATACCCTGTAACAAACACTTTGCTACAGAGAAAAATAAAGCAGTAACAGAAGATATAACTTGCAAAAGACAATTTGACTCAGAAGATTACAGCAGAAATCTGTTAGCACACACCTGTAGGCACACCTTGTAATAATGCAGAAGAAGGTATACCAGCAACAACAATTTGAATCAGAGAAAAATAAAGCAATGAAATGTTAGCAACAAACAGTAGCAATCCCTGTGAGTACAAAATAAAAATAACAAAACACAGTAAATCTGCTTAGCCAAAAGAAGTCTTAATCTGTTTCCCTTGCTCTGGTAAGGTTCTCTGCTCTGTCCTTTCAAACAATCATAGGAGGACAGAGCTCAGGTGAAGCTAGGTGCCTTGGCCAGCAAACCAAGTCTTCTACCGGAGACTGGGTACCCTTTTTAGAATAAGAAAGTGTATGATACCTGAGACCGGGAGGCTTTTAGTGAACAGTTTGCTGTTCTCTATGATAGATTATGGACTCACTGTTTACTATGCAGCTAATGACTCCACCATTTCAAAACTGAAGTGGCTTAACAATGCCACCAGTGTGTGTGTTGTGCTGGGATAGCGGGATAACGTCACACCTCAGATGGTTTGCACAAGGCCGCGGGCAGGGCGTCAATACCTGATGTGTGACATTAACCAGCACAACACACACCTTGAGGCATTATTGCTATTATACAATGGCTTGTTGTAATACAGAATAAAAAAAATTATTTTAAAGATGCTTTTGTTAGTGTGCAAGAATATTTTTGTTTCTTAAGAGAAGATGCAAAAAGAGCAACTATTGGTGGGCATCCAAATTGGTTCACAGTGCTGAGACTAGACCTGTGATGTTGTGCTGGGTTAACATCACGGGTCCAGTCCCAGGCTGACCAATCAGAGACCAGGATTCTTTCTTGCCATTGTATAATTAATCAATAATGCACGACAGGGTGTGGTATATCATGGGATATTGTCATGCCTCGGGTGGTTGGGCATGAGGCTGCAGGCCGAGTGTTTCCAACGACCCAAGAAGTGACAATATCCCATGATATACCACACCCTGGAGTGCATTATTGCTATTATGAAGTGGTTTAAATATTTTTTAAAGTAAAAAAAAATTGAAACATTTAAAAAATGTGTTTTGGGGGTGTTGGAGGAATACCTTTAAATAAAATAGTTCCTGGAGGGCTCTGGGCAGCAGGTGGCACTGTTGCCCATGGTAGAGGAAGTGGAGCTCTTATGACTGGGTGACTGGCTCCTTATCATTGCAGTTTTCTTTTTTTAAAGTGTTTTCTGTTCACAGTGCACTTTATTTTTATTATTTTTGCTCTGGGAATTGGATGCTGAGGACTGGTAAGCTGTGAGAGAAGTTGGAGAGGCGAGCCAATGATGAATGAACGAGAAAAAGGCAGAGTCATGGTGCGATTCATTCGGGACTGTTATTGTAAGAGCTACTATTAGAATGGTTAGGAATGTCCGGGACAAGACTGGCAGTTTTTTCTATGTGCCTGGGACGTAGCTTTCTTTTTGTGGGGGAGCTGCGGTTTGTGTGAGAATGACTACAATGCGCGGGTCTGTCATTTGTCCTTTTAAGAGAAAAAAAAAAATTCATCCATTGCTGCCACTCACATGCTGCTGGATATGTTGCTTTTGAAAGTATTGCTCCCAGCGGCTTCCGTTGTGCTGAATTCTGTTGTGTGCGCAGCTGGTGGGAGTTCTTTTTAACAGCGGCCGACTGGAAGTCTGACTCGCTGTGGACTGCTTAAGATGAAGAAGACTGCATGGTCAGTGAGGAGGCTGGCAGCTGGAGGTTTTCTGAAGCCATGATGATGTAGCCCAATATCATCACTGCTTCAAAAACCTCTTGACCAATCAGCTTCCCGTATTTATGATGTCCAGTTCATAATACAAATTTACCCATACATACACACCTTTGTGAGTTATATTTTGCTGTGGTTTGTCTATCCTTGGGTGATAGATTTAGTTAAACATCAACATGTTAATGTACACAATCGTTTTGGGTTTACTCCCAAGAAAGATTTTGGCTTTATTTAAAATTAACTCATATACTTGTGAGACTAGATTGGCCCTTTTAGACATTAAATTGTCCTCTGTTTTAAAAAAAATGTTGTTGTCAGAGGTAATTTTTATACAAAGTTCCATTGAATTACAATTCCTCCCTGTAGAGATTAGGGACATTGATCATATTATTACTTTAAAGGATCTATTTTTATTTCTGTTCAAAAACCATGTGTAAAAGTTTTGATACTGCCTGAATGCTTTGACCTTGTATGCAATTGTAAATGCACATAATTTATGTCTCATGATCTTTGTTATATGGTTGGTTGTTAAACTTGTCACTGATGAAAATGGACATTTATGCTCATTGGCTTACAAGTACAAAAAAATAAAAATTAAATGAAATGAAATTACTAGGAGTTGTGTCCATTTTATGACTTTTGAAAATACTTCCCGAAGTAACCAGGAATTTTACACATTTTATGACTTTTAAAAATAAACCCCATTGGGCCAGGTATTTAAACATTAGCAATGGCACTAATGCAATTTGTGCTGATCCTATCCAGGTTTGCAGCTTGCACTGGTGGGCCCATATTCATAAGCCTAGGTAATGTACCCTATACCCATTAGCACCCAAGCAATCTCATAATGCTGCACCCATGCAAATGAGGGTCCCCTCCTATATATGGTTGCAGAGACATGTTCAAAGTTTTGCAATGGTAGTAAATTGCCTCAAAGCAGTGCTATTAACTGCACAGAAAACCACCCATAACCAGACACTAAGTCCATGCCCCTACCACAGCAATGGCAGGCAGCAGTACTGCAGGCGCCAGCCTCCAGTTAGCTGTTATACCAGTGAGGTTACAGTCCCTGGTGTCTAGTGGCACCACTCACCCCTGAACACCATCTCATGTACAGTACTGTAAAATATCCTTGGAATCTAGCAGCGCACCCTCCTCCAAACACTCATCCCATGTATGCCTTGCATATCCCTTGTGTCTTGTGGTACCCTCATCCCCTGAACACCTGATCCATGCATTGTACCTCTCTAGTGTCTAATGGCACCTCCTAACACCCATCCCTGTATTGTACCTATCCCTCCTGTCTAGTGACACCACCCATCCCCAACTCCCATCCCTTGATATGTGCTCATATCCCTGGTGTCTAGTGACACCCCCTACCGTACCAGCACTCAGGCCATGTTAGTGACACCTACCCTGGTGTTTAGTGGTGCCCCATACCCCTGAACACTTATCCTGTGTAGTGTACCTGTCCCTGGTGTCAAATTACACCTCCTACTCCTGAGTACCCATGTACAACAGGACGGACCACCCCAAATTTCCAGTTGTACCCCCACCCCCCCAAATGCCATTGACATATGAACAGTAAGTACTCAAAGTCCAGCACCCCTACCCACCCACTCATGGAACACCACCCATCTGGCCCCTGTACTGGGGTGCCTGTACTGCACTGGGCATCCTAATAGCAGTCGGGCACAGCCTCCTCTTATGTCCTCAGTTGACCACTGTACACTCGCCACTGTGAAGTTCATTCAGCTGCCAGCCAAGGAAGTAAAAGGAGGGCTGTGCCAGTTATTATATCGGGGTACCCAGTGCAGCCCCAAACACAAAGGTATGAGGGGTTGTATGGGTGGTGTTCTGTAAGTGGGCAGGGTGGATAGTGGATTCTTGGCTGTCAATGCTTACCATTAATACAGTGATGGGCATTCAGGGGGATGAGGGTACCACTGGACACCAGGGTAGTTCATACCATTGTACATGAGTGTTTTTTTTTTGGGGGGGGGGCTGCCATTAGACACCAGAAATGGTTACTAGTTGGTTTGGTTGATTTGAGACAAATGTGCACATATCCCCTTTTGTTACCCCTGACAACCTGAGTCACATAAAAGAATTTCTGACATTTACAGTTCAATAATGAACTCTCCATACTTGACCTTGAGAATTGTCACCAATCAGGTAGTCTACAACACACTATAACATCAACACATATAAAAATACGTTTTTTTTTCATTGCTGAATGTTTGCTTGCCACTGGTATTGCTTTTGTACCATGTCTTGCTTGTATACTGTACATTTTTACTATATATTTACCCAGGATAGAGCAGATGAGATGTAATATCTCATTTTCAGTGCTGTCCTGATTTGACACATTGTTAGATTGAAATTATCTAGGATAGGGCAGCTGAAAGGCAATATTCTACTTTCAAGTGGGCTCCCACATTCTGACCCCAAATGTCCAATGGCCTTTTTATGACCTGACGTTATGATCAAGGCAGGTAGAATTTTCAAAATCCCATCTGAAAGGTGATTTCACTGTGCAATTGTGGAAACAAGTTTTGGAGGAGATTTGAAAAATGACACATGCCATATTCAGGAGGTGGGGTAACACAAAGGATATGTTGAACATTAGGGGCCGAAATCGACGAAAAATAAAGTTATGAGTAAATGTTGGAGCAATCTGTTTCTCATAACTTAGTTGGTTTTTCACATTTTTAGCCCAAATTTTCAATATAATCTTTTTATGACCACTTCTTCTGAGTATGACTGATGTCATTTATAAAACATTGGCTGAAATAACATTTTGCACCACAAGTGTTAAAACAAAGTTGGGTAGGGTCTGAGAAATGACAGCTGTCACATTCATGAGGTGGTGGGAAAATGGCTATGCTGAAAAGTTGCAAACAGAAGATTGAAAATTACTACAATTGCGAGTGTGTGTTGAAAAATTGCTATATAGACTCATAACTTTGTTGTTTTCTCATACTTTTACCCCACATTTTCAACATAGCCTTCTTATGACACCACATATCATTCTACTAGCCCATGTCATAAGCAAGGGTGGAAAATATTTTCAAATCCTGTCCAAATGGTGATTTCATGCTGTAAGGAAGTTAATTATAAGCATATTTGTGCATGCTTTAATAATGTGCATCGCCAACATGTATATATAAACCTTTGCTTGGTGGGCAGAAGCCCACGCTTTCTGCAGTTGTTTCAAGTGTGTGTTTCATACAGTAAACTTACCATCTGGCTCCACGTTGGTGTCTGTGTGATTATTACACATGCCACAAGTGCTAAAACTCATTTTGGCCAGGATTTGAAAACTAACAGCTATCACATTCTTGAGGTGCCATGAAGAAATGACCATATTGAAAATATGGGGTCAAAATACTGAAAATTACTAATGTTACAAGCCTGTGTTCATAAATTTCAATGTAGGATCATAACTTTTTTTTTTCTATTTTACCTCAAATTTTCAACATAGCCTTCTTATGACCCCACCTCATGACCAAGGGCAGAGAAAATTTTTGACTCCTGCCTGAAAGGTGAGTTTGCACAGTGACCACAAACTCACCAGTCAGGACAGATCTGCCTAATTTCTCTGCCATTGTTCATGAGATGGGGTCCCAAAAAAGACATGTTGAAAATCTGGGGCAAAAATATTCAAAAATGTCCAATTTATACCACTAAGATAGGATCTACACTACAATATAGAATGTTAAGGGGAGATATGTGTCATTTAGAAAATGGCCAGAAAGCATTCTCTATCCTGATTGGCTGAAACTAACTCTAAACTGGGCATTTATTTTCAATAGATGCCCACCAAAATAAGTGCCAGTCCAAGCGCCACTTCACTGCACAAGATTCTACAGTGGTGCCAAGCCTGCATTTTAATTGGCTGAATACATAAAGTAAAAATTGTAAATGCCCATTTTTTCTCTCGCTTAGCGAGAGGTACTTATCTCCCTCAGCCGAACACACACACTTTTTACCTCAATCTGCTCCCCTGTTTTTCACATCAACCAAAAGCCACACAGTTATCTTACAGTCACAAGACTAACAACGTTAACGGTAACATATTTCGATCGCACTTCGCAGTACATGGTCTGGTCGCTCAGCCCACGTAGCCTGGACTACGACAGGTCAGTCAGCTTCATAGCAGCGAGCCTCAGAGAAATATAAATGTATTGTTCAGATCACGAACAAGAGGAAGTTTTTCGTTTCACCAAATCGCCTCAAACGTCACATGAGTGTCCCGGCTGTGTGACCTTGAGAGCGATTTAGTAGGAACAAGAAAACGACTTCCTCTTGGTTTTATTGATCTCCTGAACTTGCAAGGTACATTTTAATATTTTTCTGTGAGGCTCAGTAACTGTGGGGGCATTGTGCTGACTGATTGTTTACCTTCTGTCTGCGGTCAGAACTGCAGTGAGAGACCTCGGTCGGGAGATGTCAGCATGGTGCTACGGAAGTGCAGTCGGGAGAGTGGCACTGTCACCGTGCTTGTTAAAAAACAAACAACAAAAAAAAAACGATTGTGCACTGCCAGAGAGTCAAACAGAAATTTTCAGGGCACACTGCCTTTCTTTTATGAAAGTGTGTATGTGTGTGTCTCTTTTTCTGGGGTGCTAATCCACCAGAATGCTGCAGGGTATGGACTACTTTATTAATAAACTTATTTCTAATACTTATGTTCATTTGTCAGTCATTTATTATTATACAACTTCAAGAAAATATACACAGATGGCCATTTTATAGCGCAATAATACCCTTCCAGGGTGGGCATTATTAGAAATACCGGACCTTCCAGGGCTATAAGGCCCTCCGCCTGCGTGCCAGGCCTCATTACGCCCCTGGGCAGTCCGGTATTCTCAATAATGCCCACCCTGTCAGGTATTATTGCTTACATATTTAATGATCCCATTCTTAGCAACCAGTTAGGTATTATCCAAATTAAAAGAAGTTTAACACAAGAGGCATATTAAACAACTGTTAGCACTGAAATGGAACACCCTACATAGAAAATACTGGTTTAGTAGCAGGGTTGTTTCTTTTGGAACAAACTACTGGCTGAAGTAATTAATAGTCCTAGTATGGATGCATTCAAAAATAACCTGGACACTGCCCTTGGTGATGAGTATAAATTTGTTAGTTTATAAATAAATCTTCAATAAAGTGGCAAGCTTTAAGGACTATTATGTCTAAATATAGCTTGATAAAATCTATGAAATCTATGAAGATCAAAACCCAATTGAAATACACAGAACTGGATACCTGATTTCCTCAGTTCTCAGCCTGACGTTGAAGAGTGAAGACATGTCTGCAGTCCAGAGAGGATTACGGCGTTGGATTCCCGATGGGTAAGTAAGGGCTTGGGATGAGTGTGGGGTGGTGTGTGTGCTGAGTGGGAGGGTTGGTTGGGGTGACAGTAACAGTAGCAACAGGCATCAATGGATGATTTTCTTTTTTACAGGGTTTAAAAAATGTGAGGGATGCTTTTCTTTATTTCAGGTGGCGACACTGGGGGAATGGGCATCCACAGTGCCAACGTTATTTTTGGCAGCACTTGGGGTGGGCTCCTCAGTGCTGCATAAGTCCTCCCCAATTTTTTTCCTTTATACTGGGATGGGGAATGGAGGATGTGGGGCAGCACACAAGGGAGGGAGCAAGAGGTTTTTTTCTTTATACTGGGATGGGAATGAAGGGTGGGGTGGGACAGCACACAGAGGGAGATAGTGGGAGGGTTTTCTTCTGCATCCTCCATGCTAGAATATTAACATGGGTTGGGCTTCAGGAGGTGGTAGTTATGGAGGCGGCTGCAACAGACATTGATGGATGTTTTTCTCTTTTGCAGGGTGTATTTAAAAAAAAAAACATGAGGGCTGGTTTTCTTTATTACAGATAGCAACACTGGAGGATTGGTAACCCCAGCATCAGTATTATGTTTGGGGGGAACTTGGGTGGTGGGTGCTGAGTAGGAGGGTCGGTTGGGGGGATGGTAAGGGTGGGGCAGCAACAGACATTGATGGAAGGTTTTCTTTATTACAGGATGTAATTCAACCTCAGAGGGCTGATCATGACAGATCAGCTGTGCTTGCTGAGTAGTGTAGATCAAATGAAAGAACAGATCTGTCTTTGGGTCAGCTGTTTTCTTTGAAATACACAAAGTTTCTAACCAGAAAACCAGAACAATGTCATGATCAGCCTAGCTGGTGATTAGTGTGACAAAGATGAGTCCATTGCAGACCACTCTGCATTGGACTGACAGTGTCACAGCCCTCAAAAGCCACTCTCCTAACAAAATGTTAATTGTTCAGGTGTGTAGGTGAACATGAAGAGGAGGCCTACTTTGATGTTTCCTTTCCTACCCAGTCTTGGAGCAACACCATTATCTCTGCTACTTTTCAACCCCCATAACAACCCTATACAGCCTGGGGTACAACTCACATACTAGACACAAGCAGAGACTATTCAAGTCCGTAATAACATGTCACTGCTAGTAGGGGTGTACATAGGGCTGGAGTAGATATTTAGGTCAGTTGGGTCTTGCTTAGTTGGATCATGGTGGCCTGAACTGGATCATTGTTAGTCCTACCTAATCTCTATCAGAAAATGATGCCACATGATACTACTTCCCCTTTGAATATGGACACTGAACATGCACAGGCTAACATTGCCTTTGCCCACCATCCAAACTCCCCACCCACTCAGCTACAGAAGATCAATTGGTAGGCATTGGGGAGTTAGTGCATGAATTATGCAACAGTGTGGCCACTGCTGACACAGCAAATAAGAGATAGTAAAAGGAATACAGACTAATACAAGGGACAGGCATTTTGGGGGGGTGCCACTAGACACCAGGGATATGTGACACATATCATGGAATGGGTGTTTGGGGGGGGTACCACTAAACACCAGGGATACATAGCACATATCACAGGATGGGTTTTTGGGGGTGCTTCTACATACTCGGGATATGTGGCACAAATTATGGTAAGGGTGTTTGGGGGTGTCACTAGACAACAGGGATACGTAATACATACCACACGATTGGTGTTCATGGGGTGCCACTAGACGCCAGGGATATGTACAACAATCATAGGGTGGGTGTTCGGTGGGGTGCCATTAGAGTCCAGGGATGACATCAGATGCACACAAGATGGGCTGCCACACATCAATCAAATGACCCCATAATAGGCATGCATGTTGTGGCTGAATATAGCCCACAGTGGCCCCAGAGCTATTCATTCTGGGAGTGATATTCCCTGTGGGCTGAATGCAGCCCAGCCTGATGTCTGGGCAGCACAGTTTTTCTTAGCGCTGCACCAACAAGGGCCGTAATTCCATTGGATAGCACTGGTCCCTATCTGACTGAATATACTAGCCACTGGGTCAGGCACAAGTGCAAGCCTTTGCACTGCACTTGTGCCTCCTGTTGAATATCTGCCCCCTGTCTGTATTAGGACAGCGTAATCAAAACACTTACAGAAAAGATGTATCTAGGTAAGGAGTTTGCTATTAAGCCTATAGCTCAGTACTTAAATGATTACACTTACCTTATAGTAACCAGAGATTATTAGAACAAACAAACAAACAAAAATGGGTAGCTTTTCACACCAGAACACGACTAATTTCAATTTCACACTTCTCTAGCAGCACAGCTCATACACATCCAGATAATCATAGTTTTGGAATCTTTGTGTTCAAATCCAAAATTTCAGGTACCATTTAAATGGTAATTTTACATGTTACCAGGTAGAAAAATAAATGTTTTTTTTTGTTTTTACAGTGTGCAGTTTTCAACTGGCTTTAATTTGGTACAGCACATGTGAGCATAGTCTCCCTCATTGTCTCACTATGGAACTGATGACACATGCATGCTTGCAGACACTCACCTTTCACACGTACTGTACAGCATGTGGGATGCATACTCAGTGGTCAAAGGATGTTTTACAACTTCTGCTAAATGCACTATACCTGGAATTGCTGACAGAGAGGATAACAATCAGCCAGCTTAACCTATTAGAATGCATTTATATTTTCTCTCCATACTTAAAGCACCAGTGTAAGTGGGTAGGTAAAGGAGAGAGATTTTTAGTCAGTATATAGGTGCACGTTGAGAATTGTCTTTAAATTTGTAATAGGTAGTGTGGGGAATCTAGCTCAGGAAATTAATCTTGGAGGTGACTAGATTAAGAAAGCCCTGTGAATTAGGTGAGTACTTGTGGGGTGGAGCTGCCAGAGGCTTAATGGGGATAGGCACTTGAGGGGCACCAGGAAGTAGGAAGGAGAGATAAAAGGAATAACACCCAGCACATCCCACCATTACTTGTGTCCCAGCACATGAGTGGCACAGAGCAGGAGTAGAGCATCTGCCTTAAGGGCATCCACAGATAGTCCACAGTCTGTAGAAGACTCTGTAGTTAGGACTCCAGGCCAAAGTAAGAAGGTAACACATTACTAGATACAGTTTACAACAGTATGGAGGAAGGTAACTGCAGGTTGTAACCCTTAGTATAAGTGGGAAAGGAGAAGTACGCACACATACTGTAATAACGTAGGTATAGGTAGAAGGGTTAAAAAAGAGGGAATCAAGAGACACCTTATCTAGGGTAGAGTGCAAATTAGTTTCAGGAAAGTAAAAGGGAGATGTAGATATACAACTGGAGTAGGAAGGAAGCAGAAACATACAGAGAAATTTAAACAGACACTAGGCAAACAAAAAAAAAAAAAAGATTATGGGAGAGGTACAGTTCAATGGCTGTGGGGCCACAGTCTTCCAGGACACCTTCAGTAGACTGACATGCTGCCACATTTGTAGTCATCTCTCTGGGCTGTGGACAGAGGTTGCAGGACTCTGGCTGAACTGGAAAGGATACAGAGAACATTTTGCCCCACCCAGGGGCCACAAAATTTGTCACCGCTCCCCCAAAGGATGCCTAGGCAGAGTGGATAGACATCGGTAAGCTCTGAGAGGGTGGGGGAGGCAGGAAGGGTGCACGCTTCTCAGACAATACCACTGCAGAGCACTTTCATCATACTAGGGGGATGGTGCAGCTGAGAACTGGCACCCATCATAGTGGGAAGGGAGGGAATGGAGATCCTTAGAAGTGGAGGCCTCAAGGATGAGGAAGCGGCCCCCAGCCAAGGAGGAAGCAGCTGTTGGAGTGACTATATTGTCAGAGGGATAGACTTGGGAGTGGGAGAGGAAGGAAAAGAGCCATGAAGTGCCTCCCAGGTGATTCGGTTTGGAGTGTTGGAGAGCATATCCAGAGGATCACTAGGGCAGCAGGAGATGGGAGGGAGTTGGATACCATTGTGCACCTGGGTGCAAATGACTTGGTAAGAGACAGAGTAGGGTTAGTGTAGGGTAACTGCATGGAGTTAGAGAGGGGTCTTAAGCAGATAGCACACATGGTGGCTTTTTCCAAGGTGCTGCTCGGGTGATGCAAAGGTGCTCTGCACCGGGGCATTTAACAAATAGTTGAAGGCATGAAACTAAGGCCAGAGAACAAATGTATAAACCAAATAATGAGATAACAATAACAGAAATTGAAAATGCTATGAACTACTGTAAAAGAAGAAAGGCCCTGGGCCCTGATAGAGTTCCATTAGATATTATAATCCAAATTAAGCAATATTGGATTCCCCTCTTATGTAAACTGTTTAATCATATTTGGACAACAGGTGTTATACCAAAAATTTGGAATTTAAATATTATTGAGCCAGTTTTCAAAAGGGGAGACAGAAAGGATTTGGTTTGTTATAGATCTATCAGCCTCCTTGACACAGTAGGGAAGTTATTTACAAGAATTTTAAATAACAAATTGTCTAATTGGGCTGAGTCTAGTAATATAATTGATGAAGCTCAAGCAGGATTCAGAAAGGGTCATTCAATGATTGATCAATGTTTTACCTTGGTACAGCTTATATATAAATACAAGGTGGTTAAAAAACAAAAGATTTACTGCACCTTTATTGATCTCAAATCAGCCTCTGATAAGGTCAATAGCAACTTTCTTTGGGAAGGACTCCATGAATTAGGGGTTGAGCCCTCTATTGGAAATGATTAGCATAACGCACCAGGATAATTTTACTAGTGTAAAGTATGACAACAGAGGAGAGTTGCTGCTGGTTTAGATCCAATATAAGGTTAAACAGGGCTGCTCATAGCCCCCAATTATTTAATCTGTTCTTCTGCAATCGATTTGAAATAAAATGTATAATGAAGATTTTCATATGCCAAGGATTGAGTTAGAACATTACCATATTTGGCATATGCGGATGATGTGGCCCAATTATCAATTAGTCAATTGGGCATGTTAAGGAGTTTGATAAATTTATACAGAATGCCATGGCTAGATCTGCAGATTAATTACTGCAAGACCAAAGTGTTGGTATTTGGAGCAATAGAAAGGACTATAAATATTTCATGAATAACCACAAACTTGAAGTTGTAACAGAATTTTGTTACTTGGGAGTAATATTTAATCAAAGTGGAACCTGGGGTGCACATCTAAGGGAAGCCAAATTGAGAGCTGAAAAATTCTTCCCGGCTCGTCTGTCTTTCTTTTTCAGATCTGGACGGAAATCTATAAATGGCAATTTATCAGTGACAGATGCCAAGTTTAAAACTCAACTCCTGTATAGAGCTGAAATTTCGGGGACTAATATTAATGCTAATGTGAGTTTGGATCCCTGTTTGAATAAACTTTATAAAAAATGTTGGGGTTTCAAATAGTGCCCTTCAGCATTAGTGAGGGCAGAGCTTGGCCAAGTTTCCGTGAGAATGTTATATTAAACAAAGAATAGTAAATTATTGGCTAAAGGTATTCAGGATGCACACGGGTAGACTCCCACAACTTTGTCTTGATGAGGGTATTACATATCTATATTCACATGTAATTTTTCCATGCATGAGGATTGTGGAAGACTTACTTAAACCACTTGGTTTGTTACAGATTATTCCCGATAGCCTTAGATACCTTCCAGTTCAGACAAAAGAAATAGTAAATTCTAGAATTAGAGATATGTACATATAAAAAGATCTAGAGGCTTGTAGACTATCAAAAGCATGCCAGTGGCTCAGCAAAAAAAAGAGATATGATAAATAAGAAAAATATAAGGGATATACTATGGTGAGCTGTCAGATAAATGATTTATCTGCACAATTGCTGTATGACCTCGGGTAACCTCATGAGTAGCATAAGCCATGAGTGAGGTGTCTGAGGTCAAACAGCACAAGTGTAGATAAATCATTTATCTGACAGCTCACCATTGTATATTTCATTTATGCAATAGGGATGATTTCTGTCTGAGCAGGGACATTTGCTTTTGACTGTTTATCTTTTTTTTTTTAAATAATTTCTGGGACTTTTGTTAACTTTTCTAGTGTATGTCCACCTAGTGTAGTGGTTGTTATTAAGTAAAACACCATTCATTTTATAGAAAACTTTGTGCTGAACAAATGGCATGCTCACAGTACCATGCTACTTTTTCATTTTAAAGTTATTTGCATTTGTTTGTCAAAAGTGAACAAACAAATTAAATTTTCTGCAGTTTTGCTAAATATAAATAAATCTATACAGTCTCTATAAATTAAATACCACTCATTTTGTAGATAATTTTGTGCTGAATAACTTTCATGCTACAGCACTATGCTATCATTTTCGTTTTAAAGTTATTTGCATTTGAATATTGTTAGTACTGGTACTGAGGCCGAACATTCTAAATGAGTGCCGGAGTGATTGTGACATATCTACTGTGGCCCAAATATTCAAACTGCACCCAAAAAGTGCACAACAGCAGGAGCAAGCGCAAGACCACTGCGACCATGCGCAAGAAGTGCGATATTCAAAAACTGTGCAGGCCAAGATGCGCCTACGGCAGACGACTGAATATCGCACCACCTGTGCCATAGTGCAACCAGGGATGTGAAGTTGTGCATATCTGATGCGCCATAGCGCAACAAGGGATGCTCAGCAGAGCAGTCCAGATGTTCCATAGCGCAGCCAGGGATGCCCTGTGGAGCAGGGAAGTAATGCAACAGCACAACCAGGGATGCAGGGGCCCACCACCCATGCCACAGATTGGCAGAGGAGCACACAGCAGAACAGATATCATCCCCCACACCCCATGCACTGCAAAACTGGGGGAGAGCTGGAATAACCACCAGCCCATGGATACCAGCAACCAACCCTATAGCCAGGCCATGGTGCCCCAGAACACCCCCTGGCAAGCTGTGACTGGCACACAAGTAGGGTTGACCACCCCGTGCCACACCATCCCACCAATGTAGAGCACACCCTGCACCACGATCACCATACACCCTTCCTAGGAGTAGCGCCCAACAGTGCAGGACACCCCATGCATGCCAACACCCTCACTGTGACAATACAAACCTGTGCACCATGGAGCCATGTAAGGCAACCCCACCATGTGCACCCTCTGCTGGCAGTAGACAGCAATGCAACAACAGCATACACAGTGCCACCCTGCACATCCCCACAGAGGTACAGCTGAGAGACGACCATGCGCCACCACGCGAGGTATCCCACATGTGACAGGGCATGCCCCGGACCCCACCACAAGTGGTACAGCACCCTGCACACCCTCCCAAGGACACACCCCATCCCAGCACTGGCCACAACAGCCAGCACAGACACGCACAGTGTTACATGGAAGCATGCACCACACAGGATGCAACACGGTGCATGGACAAACACCCACCCATATCCAAGGGCACACCAGCACAGGGACACAGTAGCAGGTCAACCAAGCCCCCGGCATGTGGCCACGGCTGACGTGTACACACGGCCAGCACCCCTATATTGCACAGGTGTGCCAGCCACCCTGTGCAGGCACCATGAAGCTGTACACCACCAGCATGCTGCCACAGCACAAGTGACAGACACTGGAGCACATCCCCTGCAACAGACACAAGCGACACCATGGAGGGGGGACAACAACAGTGGAGGCCACAGTGCCAACGGAGGCAGATGTGCACCATACTGGTGATGGCAGGCAACCTGGCATTGTGCCAGGTACAGTTGTTATCCAGCATGGACAGCCACCACTGACATGCCAGCAGACTGTGCATATCACAGACGTGCAAGGGTGTCAGCTGCACAGGCCATGGACGGTCTGACAGGGGTGCCATGCACACAGTGCATGCACTATGGATCACTGCACACAAGCATCCAGTGCACAGAGAAAAAACACAAACCACAGACAGTGACTGATCCCCCTGCCCACACCATAGGTGGTTCCCTACTGACACACACACACACACCTGCAGCGTGCACCACCCCTGATGCCATGCACACCACTGCAGCTGAGCACCTGTAGCCCACTGCAAATCAGAGACCACCACAGTTGGCATAACAAAATAAATGTATTTAAAACAGGTAATACAAAAACTGTATACAACTATGTACAATGGGAGAAGAGCCACATACCAGGTGGGGGCGGGTAAGGGGCAGGGGTGAACATATGGGAGAGGGAAGAAGCGGTGTGAGGATGGGTCCAGGAGGGGAAGGTGTAATTAGGGGCATGGATGCTTTATTGTTTGCCCCGGTCTTCCTCCACGTGGCACCGATGTCTCCTTCACCTCCTCACCCCGTGGTGGTCCATTCATTGCAGGAGCTCCAGGGTCACCCTCGCCACCAGTAGCAGCTACAGCATTCCATGTTCAAGTGCATGGATTCTCCATCCCCCTAAGACGAGGGAGCAGAGTCAATAAGTGTGACTGTCCAGCCCCCTACAGGCCACCCATTGTGCATGGCATACAGCCATGTGCCACACCCCTGTGATGGTGTGTGACCACCCACAGTGACCGTGTCCACAAGACCTGCCTACCCAGGCAGCCACAGCCATGTGGACCACTGAACACACCCACTGCCTATGTCCTGTACAGCACCACCGTGGCCGTACAGTGACTTGGCTATGCAGTGTGAAGGCAGTGGCACAGCCATGTGCCCGGTGCACACATGGACCACCATTGACGGACTCCCAGACATGCAGTGCCACTGGACAGTGCTGACTGTAACAAGTTGTGTGCATGGCAGTGGTGTCAATGGATGGTGACCATGCCCAGCTGGCTGCCCAGTTATACAGCATGCAATAGTAATCATGGATGTAAGGCACTCACCATCATCAGGCTGGTCCCTTCACCACTGCAGACCTTTACCCCTCCCGTTCTGCTGGTCCTCCAGGTGGCTCCTCTGCTCCCTCGCCTGCCTGCACTCTTCTGGGCCTAAGGTGCAAACATGGAGAGAGGAACATCAGTACAATCCGGTAGCAAAGTCCCCCCCACCCCCATATGTGTGCAATCCCACACGGCCATACCCATCCACCCCACACCCCGATACCACCACCACAGCCAACACTGGATGGCCCCCCATGTGCTGGACATATGCAGCCATGATACCCATATGGATGATAACAGTGTATGGATGGGGCACCTAACTGGCGCGTGGCACTGTGCCCTCCTGACACGTGCCCACAGGCAGGCAAGCAGGTCCGAGTCCCTGCAGCTGAGGTCCCCTGCACGGTGGCGACACTGCCCGCCCATGCACCCCATACCAGTGGCCTCCTCCAGCTCATCAGCCACCTCCTGCCAAACTGCACTCCTGGCCCTGTCCATGGGTGCATCACCATATAGAGCCCCAGCATGGGGCTCTACAAGGGCCACCAGGTTTGCAAGCTCCACCTGGCCCCACATCACTGCCCTTCTCCGTGCCATCTCAGCAAAGAGTTGGATTCAAAATGGTACTCGGCAGGACTGTCCTGCCACGTGCAGATGCTGTGTGGTACAGCTCTGCCATTCCCTATCGCGCTGTCACTGAACAGTGCGATAGTGGTGCACTCATGCCTGATGCATGGCGCCTAGGGGGCAAAGGTCGGGCACAGGGTCAAGGGTCTCTCGCGCACGGACAGCCACAGTGTGATTGGAACCCAATGCATGTAGTGCAATTGGGTGCCTGTGTGCTACCTCCTGTAGTGTCCTACAGCGCTGTGGCCACAGTGCACCTACGGCACCCAAGTGCCACAGCGCCATATATGTGAACAGCGCAGTAGCACCACTGGCACAATGGTGGCCATGCCCTGCATTGCCTCCTGTGCTCAGCATGTCAGCAGTGCAACAGGCGCCTGCGTCATCACCCCAGGCATGCGCAGTTAGGTGTGTACTGTGCATGTCACAGAACTGCACCCTTGGCTCAGTACGTTCAACACAATTGCGCAAAGCACAAAAGCGCAATATTCAGCCGGCATTTGCAAATCAGCTAATCAGCCATTCAATGGCACAGTCACCTCATTTTCATCCACTTAAAAATGCGCCTCACCTCATTTGCATGTGTTGCGCTATAAAACTGCGACATTGGGCTGCACTCACCATAGTCAGTTACTGCAGTCTATTGCGGTGAGTTGCATGCTGTTTGGGAGTGTGGACTGTGGTGTTTGGGACATGCATGGGACTACACAGTCACAAGTAACACCTGTCATTCTCACAGGTGGAGCAGGTGCGGAGGAGGCCCTGCCCGTGTCCCAGTGTGCCAGTGTCCATGGATGCCAGTATGCTGAGACTCGGGCTGGTGCCAGATCCGTCACCGATGATGATGGAGCTAACGTCATGGGCAGTGAGACATGTGGGCTGTGTGTGGATGGCCACACAGCAGGTGAAGTCACGGGCATGGCTGTGGCTGGTGATGCCATGGGAGGCATGCGTGACATCACAGTCCCAGCCTCTGTGCCTGTCTGCACCAGTGGGCAGCACTGGTGTGTATCCAGGACAGTGGGGCTGTTGTGGCCACTGCGGCAGCACCATTGAGCCCTGGAGAGCGGCAGCTGGAGGGGCAGTATCAGCAGTCGGCCAATGGCCATGGGGGTACAGTGTCAGGGGGCGGCATCAGTGCACTGCCTCTGGACATGCCCAGGCCTGGCCGTGATGTGCAGCGCCCAACCTCAAGGGGTGCTGACCATCAGGGCCGTGAACACCATGAGGGACAGCATGCTGATCTGGCAGATGACCTCTTAGATGAGCATACCCGATACCCAAGCATCAGTCAATCAGCAGATGCGACTTGTGACGGCGGTGGATGCACTCCAGTGGCTCTGCGCCAGGCAGAGGAGTGGCGCAGCGGAGACACCGCTCTGCTCCTGGCAGGATGGACCGATTGTGGGAGGATGTGACCACTGCCAATGACAGGCAGACACAGGCAATCACAGCTGTCATGGCCACAATGGGCACACAGTTATTTTCCCATGCGTCAGAACACTAAGCAGTGCAATGTCACCCCCATTCCGGCGTGGTGACACCTCCTTGTCAACCGGGTTCAGCTGTGGGCATCCCGAGCATGCCTGGCGCAGGCATGTTCAGTGTGCTGCAGACCCCTACGTGAGCACGGTCACGTTCATGCAGTGAAACCCATGGGGGACCGTCAGTGCCACCCCATGAGGCCATTGGTCAGCCTGTCACTGCTGGTGGGTCTTGGTGGGACAGCCCACGCATCCGTGGTGGCCGTGGCACTGTGGTGCGTGACTGACCTGTCTCCCAGCATGGCTACTGTCTGATGCTGCCCTGTGTGCATTGTGTTGTTCAGCGTGCAATGCACGGGTGGGGTACCTGGCCCTGCACGCACACACACATTCCATCTGCACACCCTCCCGGTTGCTGTCCGCTGTGGCGTGTGCATGATAATGCCTGCGTTGCACTGTCTGCCACTGTGCAATGATGCCCAGCGTCTGACACACGTACAATGACAGGCACTGGGCGTGGTGGTCTGTGGACATGTGTGTGGCTAGGGGTGGTGGTCAGGGTTGGCGTGCCTCCTACCCTTTGTGCATGTCTTGTGAGGTGTGTGTGTGTGTGTGTGTGTGTATAACCGCGTGCCATGTTAGACCTTGCCCATCCCTGGCGGTGTGAGCGGTTCCATGCTCGGCCACTTCCCTTGACGACATGCACCCCTGGTGTTTGTCCATGCATGTTTGTGGGTTGTGCCTTTGCCACTGGTGGTTGCACATGGCCCCATGACTTACCTGGTTGGCTGAAGTGCTCCTCTGTGATGGTGTCCCAGTGCAGCTATGCCAGCGGATCAGTTGTTGGTCCTGTCGCCCAGGGGTTGCCCATCACCATCTTCACCAACGCCTTCATCGTCCCCATCGCTGTCCCCTCTTCAACCTGTCACGGCTATCCCACAGTCATTGGCCATGTTGTGCATGATGCAACAGGCCAGGAATACCCTGCAGGCCTAAGGAGGGCTGTACCGTGGCACCGCCAGACGCGGTCCAGGCAACGGAAACGTGCCTTCAGTATCTCGAACACCCACTGATGACACCCGCGGTGGTGGCATGTGCCTCATTGTAGCGCTGCTGCAATGGGGTCATGGGCCGCCGGTACGGTGTGAGCAGCCAGTGACAGAGTGGGTATCCACTGTCACCTGTGTGTAGAGGGTGGAAGTTAGTTTGGTGATCAGCGTCGCCCTGCCTTGGGCCATCTAGGCCAATACCCATGTCACCTCTGACCATGCCCCTCCCAAGCTCTATGTCTTTCCACGTGGTTTGCATACTCACCCACTAAGTGGCCAGTGGGGATGTCCCCACTCTTGAATCCATGGCACAGTGCTGACTGGTGCCAGATGAAGGCATCATGTGCTCCCCCAGGGTGCATGGCACAGACATTGATTATGCAACCCTGGCATCACACACCACCTGGCAGTTGATGCTTGCATACCCCTTCTGATTAATGTATGCGGCCTCTTTGGGGCCAGGTGGTGTGCGGATGGCCACATGGGTGCAGTCTATTGCCCCTAGCACGCCAGACATACGTGCTACCCTTTGGAACTCCTGTATGTTTGCTGTGCACTCCGCCGGTGTGCTGGGGAAATGGATGTACTCCGCAGCATGTGGCAGCTGTGTGCTGAGGAATTGGGTGAGGTGGCATGATGTGGCCAACTGGGTTATGCCTGTCATGTCCCCTGTTGGTCTCTGGAAGGTACCCGTGGCGAGCAGGCACAAGCAAGCTGTCACTTTTGTCTCCACTGACAGAGCATGGCTCCGTCGTGTGGGTGCCTGCATCACATCACTGCACCGCTCACAGAGCCGCCTCAGAATTGCCCAGTTCAGGCAGTACCAGCCCACGATCTCAGTATCGGTGTACAGTTTGAAGCTGGTGCGGGCTCGGTACTGCCTGTTGGGGGCATACTGCTGATGGGCCCTTCCATGGCTGCGCCCCCCCTGCTGCCTGCCTTCTCACCCCCTTATACTGTAACTGCCTCCATCTGGATGGTGGCACTGGCCATGTCCTTGGCTTGTGTTCTACCCCGCAGCTGTTTCTGTGTTCCTCCGCTGTCCTGGCTGCTACTTCCCTGCACCGGGAACACCTTCCTGTGGTGGCCTCAGTGCTGTGTGGCACTTCCCCTTGCACTGCACTGTGGCTGTGGCTTCTCACACCTTCCCTGTTCCTGTGGGTTCCAGGTGCTCTGTCTCTGTCCTGCCCTGTGTGTGTGTGTGTGGCTGGCTATGGTGCAGCAACATGTGCCTTCCTATAGCGTTCTTGCGCCTCTCTCTGTTCCTTTTATTTTGGCTCATTTCATTCATTGCACAACTTCCACTTGTTTCTATTATGCATGGCATGTTGTTGAATATCGCACTGTGCCATTTTGCATGGTTCCTCCCCCTTCAGTTGTGCATGCATTCATTATCATTGCACTCTTGCACAGTGTGATTTGGGGGGCGCATCTGCCTCCCACTGAATATCGCAGAATGGTGCATTTTTGGACTTGCACTGGCGCACCCTATTGCGCATGGTGAAACACTTTTGAATATCTGGGCCTATGTGTATATATCTATGATGATGATGTGTCTACTATGTGTATAAATGTGAGATTTCACATTTATCACATAGTAGCTCAGATTTATCACATAGGATTTATGTCCATGCCTATTGCATAAATTTAAATATTCTACAAAATCCAAGACAAAGGATAATGCTCACAAGATTTCAATTTGAATGTTTTTAAGTAATCTGAAGAAGGCAATTTGAAAAGAGAGGAGGTAAAGATTTATTATGCAGGTGTGGAATAGGTCAAGACAATTTACTTCATTTGGCCATTTTGTGTCCCTTATACGAAAAAAAATAGACGCTTCTTACTGGGAAATATATTAAAACAATTATCTTATCATCCTGAACATTTACTAACATATCTATTAAAAGCACAGAACATAAAAGTGTTGATCCATGTGGTCTTCCTCTTCAATTTTATAGAATCATGAGGACTTAATTTGAAGCCCTAACCTGGGTGGATTAGATACCTATAGAAGAAATGCTCAGTCGCTACAGTATATCTTATGGATCCCTAATTGTATTTCCTGATCTTACTGACCACAATTATTGTTTAATTTTGTGATTTTCTGGTAAAATACTATTAATCTCTTTTCTGAGGTCATATACAATATAGAGAATAAAGTATGGGGTGTTGTGTGTAACGAGATTTTATACACACCTGAGGGGTTGGATGGCATATAAACCCTGAGAGCGAAGCTCGAGGGGTTTATCCAGGCATCCAACTACCGAGGGTGTGTGTAAAATTCGAGTTTACACACACCACCCCATATTTTATTTTATATAATTGCTGGGTTAGGCTTTTTCGCCACAGCCAATTATATAAAATAAATGGTCTGGTGCGGCTGCGGTCTGGATGATGTTTAGCTGAGTCCTTGGTCACTTAGCAGCAGTTTACTTTTTCTTGTTTTGTTGTCCCCTTTACGGTGTGATTTTTGTTAGGAAGTTTTTTTTTTAAATAGTTACTTACTGCCTAGAGATAGTGGTGGTGGTGGTGCGGTTTCGACCAACGAATAAATATGGTGGTGAGCAGTGAAAACCCGGAAGAGCTGTAGGTTGGGCATGCACATAGCGAGAGAAACTGTGCGTGTGTTTGCTGTTATAAACGCTCCTTTACAACGGCAAATTATGCAACGATTTCCCTACGGGAAAAAAGCCTAACCCAGTTATTATACTCCTGTTATACTTTTTTTGCTGTTGACATCATACCTGAAGCATTGGTTTATTGCACTCTATATATCTGATCACATAATTACATAAAAGGGTTGGGATTGTTGTTTACTTACCTGTGGAACATAAAAAAACATTCTTTGCTGTCTCTCTGGGTAATAAGCTACTATGAATTTTCCTTGCAATACTTTATGCAATTTTGCACTATGGAATTTTATTTATTATTATTTAAGTATTTATGCATTGTATACTACAATCAACATATTGCTGTTTTAAATACGAGTTGTAATTTTTTCTTCTTTTTTGTAATGGTCTTAATGACCAATCAATAAACAAACTAACTAGTTGAAGGCATGATGCATGGAAGAGGACTTCAGCTACATCGCACACTGGAGGCCAGCCTTGGAGAACATGGGCCTCTATAAGGGAGAAAGCCTGCATCCTTTCTGGAAGGGGACCGCAGTCCATGGTGGGAGGTTTAAATGCTACTTGGATGAACATTTAAACTACCTGGGGGGCAGTAAAGCAAAAGGAGGCAATCATTACCCAATGGATGATGGAGCAGCAGGAAGGAATGGCTAGGGTGGAGAAAACACACCTAGGGCAGGAGCAAAGAAAGGCAGGGATAGGGAAAAGGCATGAAAAAAGTGGGGTAAAGTCCAGGTAAGAAAGGGTAAAGGACTGACAGAGTCAAGGAATGGGGACATTAAAAATGTAAGAGGAAAGTCAATGGTACTTCAGGAAAAAACAGTCAAGAATGAGAGAGGGAAGCAGGGCAGCAGACAGGGAGAAAGGAAGATTTGGAGATCCATGAGCAGCATTGCAAAGAGTCTTGAAGGGAGGTAAACCTACTAAAGCAGAGAGAAGTAAGCAAGGAGGTGAGAGGAGCCAAGGTATAGACAGAGGAAAGAATCACCAAAGGGATCACTAATCATCCACCATGTTGCTCCTCATCCCAGCTCTGGTCTATCTCCTTATATCCCTCTCCTACCTTCTCCAGTCACTGGCCCCTCCCTTCCCTTCTCTTACTCCCTTCATCCTTCTCCATCTGCCCATCCTTATCCCTACCTTGACTCCCCAACTCTCCCTGGCAGCCTGGGTACTGCCTCCTGCCTGCCCCCAGGCTCCACTTGGAAGCTTTATGATGTCTCCCGCCCCTTCCATCTTGCTTCCTCCACTGTCCTCCCACCTCTCTCCTTCTAAGCAGCTCTGTGGCCTTTCCAAACTCTGCAACCTTCCTGCTCTCAGTGGCAGGAAACATTGAGCTGAATCCTGTTCCTGCCCCCATATTAACAGTGCTGCTTCCTAAAGGACTGTGGGTTGCCCAAATTATTACCTACAGCCTCCTACCAAAGGTGAATCTGTTGCAGCCCCACCTGGTCAATCTTCAGCAGGATGTTCGTTATCTCAGAGTCATGACTGTCTCACAAGGTCCAGGTCTCTACAGTGTCCTTACCTGGTTACTCCATAGCTAAGCAAAATCACCCCAAGAGAGGCAGAGGTATGGCAATTTACCTCTCTTGCAGCATCCAATCTGCACCTGTGCTTTCAGTCTCTTCCCCTCTGCTTATGATCTGCTTCTCCTCAAACTCACACTCCCCTTCAGAGTCCCACTTTTCATTGCCAGAGTGTACTGCTGTCCTTGCATGTCCTTTGCTTTGATCACTGAACTCCTCAGCTCTATTTGGTCCTGCTCCTCATCTAGTGAGTTTCTTTTAAATTTATTAAACTTTATTGAATTTTATACAAAACAAAACAGTCACACATACAGTAGTAGCCACAGACATTGCCAGCTATTTCCTGGAATTTCTGTGATATTTCTAGAGAAATTTCCTGCTTTCTGCATTTCCATAGTAGGGGCAGCAGAGATAAACTCTTTAGAAATTTTGCGAAATATCTGGAAATAGCTGGCAATATTTTTGGCTACTACTGTATGCTTATGCGACAATACAACTAAAGCAAGTAATTTATACGAATTCCACTCCTCCCCATCCCTAGTCTCATCCTTCCACTGAAAGTAAGATTAAAACCAAACTCGATAGAAGGAAAAAAAATTGCATCAGGGTGTAAGAAAGTATTACAACTTTTAAGTATAACTTATAATAGTATTTAACAGGGTATTAAGTAGGACACTCAAGCATCTAAGGGGCCCCATCTTCTGAAGTAGCGTGAAAAGGAATTGTGAATGGATGCTAACATGTGTAATATGCGTAAAGTCAGTGAAATCTCTCTAAACCATTCAAGTAAAAATTGGGTACTCTGATCCAGCCAATGGTGCAAAATTTATTTTTTTGTGACCATAGAAATCAAACTAAAATGGAAATGTTTGTTGCCCGATAGTTCCTGGATGTCCTTCCCTAAACTACAATTCCTAACAGTGAAAGCTGAAGATGTATAAAGAGCAGGATCCAAAATCTTAATTACATTATTCCAGAAGGTTTTCTATTTGTGACAGCTACAAAATATGTAATAGAGAAATTGTTTCGTGCATCTAGTGAGTTTCTGATACTTGGGGATTTTAATTCTAATTGGCTCTCACCAATGTGCACAAACTTTGTCAGAATGTTACATCCCTCCAGCCATTCCAACTAATTTCTGACACCGCCTCTCTTAATCATAAATCACTGAACACTCTTAAAGACTGGATGCCCTTCACTCACCCTCACAATACTACAGATACTAGTGTTCTCCTAGATGCACTCGGTGACCATCATATAGTCCACTGTGTGCATAAGATCCATTTTCCTAAAGCCACCTTAAAATCATCTTCCTGGAGTTCCTTATGTCACTGGATTTATCCTTTCTCCATGTACACCTGTCAACTACTGACTAGTCCCACATCTTTACAGCTTCCATAATCAACACTGCCCTTATCTCATTCCAAAACAAATCTAAGGCTCTTGGGGACCACTATGCCCCCTCAGGAAAGCCAGGGTCTGAGGTTCTCACCTCCCCTGAATCTCTGATGATCTGCTGGATTGCCATTGAGCTTATGATCTAGGCTTGTGGTCCTATAAGATAACTGAGTCCCCAGCCACCTTGTTAAGATACTGGACCCTTGACAATGCTTGCACCAAAGATACCAGACTTGCAAAATTCAAGAACTTCGCAGTCCAGGACAACCTTAATCACCCCTCCAAGTTCTGAAAAGTTGTCCTCACCCTCTTCCCCCAACCCAGTCCTCCCCATCCATCTTCAATGTTGGCAACTCCCACATCACTGACCCTGCTGTCATTGCTGCTTCTTTGAACTTTTTCTTTATCACCTGTGTCCTTCCCCTCTTTCCCATCTCCTGTCTCCACCTCCTCCTCTTCATCCTTCCTCTCTTCCTTCACACTCCTTCTCCTATCACTCCCTCTGCCTCTCATAAGGCCCCTCTAGCTCTTTACCCCCACAAGGGTATTAGCCCAGATGACCTTGACCCCAAGCTTTTGTACCAGCCATTGCCTTCACTATTACCCACCTTCTTAACCTCTCTTTCTCCTCTGCCTATCCTTTATGCCTGAAAGCAGGCTGCTGTTATCATCATCCCAAAAGTAAGTGATCATTCCTCTCCTGGTAACTTTCATCCCAGTTCTCTCCTTCCCACACCAACCAAGCTCCAGGAACATCCTGTCCTCTCACAACTCACCCATTCTGTTAACTCCTACTTCTTTTCACTCTGGCTTCAGGAATTACCATTTTACATCTACCTCCCTCCTCCAGCTCAATGACTCCATTCTGTCCTTTATGAACCAGGGCCAACTTACTTCCACCATCTTTGTTGACCTGAAAAAAGCACTCAGCACTGCATCACACCCCATTCTCCAGGATCAGCTTAAGGCAGTGGAGCTCTTTGCCTCCTCTAGCAACTCCCACTCCATCCGAGAGGGAAGTTTGCAAGCTGTCTGTATTGGAGACCTCCATTCCCCTTTACTTCCAATCTGCTCAGGCATTCCCCAAGGTTCTGTTCTGGGCCTCATACTCTTCTCCATATTCATAAATGACCTCCCCTTTGGCTGTTTCTCTGCTTCCATCCACATTTATGCAGATGGCACCGTGTTGTTTGCATCTTGGCTACTCTGCTGCTGACCTTACAGTCCAGCTCCAATAGGATTTTGACAGTGTTCAGCACTGCTTGCAGTTTGAGTTGTGGTTATCTGCTACAAACTGGCATTGCTTTCTGTTCTGTTTTGCATTTATACCCCAGAACTATATTGCACTTGTACCTTAATTTCACATTGTGTTCATTTTTACATTAGCTTGCATGCATGCTCAAGGAACGTCTTGGGAGAATGGGACACTTTGGAGGTGTGCCTCTCCTGACCAATCACCTGCTCCCTTGAGCAGGCGTGGCAGTCCTGCACCAATCTGCACCGGTGCTGTGTGTGACAGCGGTGGTCTTCTCTTCAAAGAAAACCACCGCTGTGTGCTTGCACCGCGTCACGACCCCCCCCTGTTTGCTGCCACGCTTGGGAGCCCACCCCAGCTGGCAAATGTCCCGTGTTGTTCCGCCGATGGGGGGTGCCTAATCCCCATTGGCTCCATGGCCCCCAGCCATCCTTCTGCTATGCTGGGAGCCCACCCCAGCGTGGCAAACGCCCCTGTCAAAGTAAAAAAAACTGTAAATTGAAACCGGTCCCATGCAGTCTCCCTGTCCCCTCCCACAACCCGCACCCACCCACTGTGCACCCTGCCTCCCCACACCCCCCCTCACCCCATACTTTTCCTCCGGAGCTCAGGCGACGATCATCGTTGGACCGGGAACATGTCTGCACTCTTCAAAGCCGACTGCAACTGAGGAAATGCCGGAAGCTGTATAATGGGCTAGATGGGTTTTATTCAACTTTGTTGCAATATCTCAGGCATTTTGGAAGTTTTACACCAAATTTTCAACATGGGTTTTTGGGACCCTTCATGAATTCTGTCACTGTCATGGTGTTATTCGGCGCTGAGGGTGATTTCGCAGTCACTGCACGAAATCACCTTCGGCCTAATTAATGAAATGACAGTGCCAGCTCATAAGGTGGGCTCTCAAAAGCCTATTTTGAAAATTTGGTGGAAAATTCCAAAATGACGGTTTTAATAGAGCTGCTGCGCAGTTCCTACGCAGGCTTGTAAGTTCGCGAATTTTCAATATTTTCACTCCAGATTTGCAACACTGCCATTTTACCATATCTTCTTATGAGCAGTACAGCTGTCATTTTTCACATCTCACCCAAAACGTGTTTCCGCCTGTGTAGCGCACAATGGCGCAGTCAGTGTGTGAAAATAAATGTATGGGACACATTAAGAAAATCACAGTGACACTGTTCATGAGCAGAGATCTTAAAATGGCTATGTTGAAAATTTGGTGAAAAAATTCCTAAAAATGACTGTTTTACGAGCATGCGTTGCACAGTTCCTACGCACGATCGTAAGTTTGCGACTTTCAATATTTTCACTCCAGATTTGCAACACTGCCATTTTACCACACTCTCATATGAGCAGTACAGCTGTCATTTTCACATCCTGCCCAAAACGTGTTTCCGCCCATGTAGCGCTGACGGCATGTCGGTGTGCTGAACTCAATGTACGGGAACATTAAGAAAATCACAGTGACACTGCTCATGAGCAGAGGTCTTTAAATGGCTGTGTTGAAAATTTGGTGAAAAACTTCCTAAAATGACTGTTTTAATGAGTGCGTATGCAGTTCCTACGTACGTCAGACGCTTAATTTTCAATATTTTAACTCCAGATTTTCAACATTGCTATTTTACCACACCTCCTTATCAGCAGTATAGCTGTCATTTTCACAGCCTGCACAAAATGTGTTTCCTACCATGTAGCTAATGGCGCAGGGCCGGTGCTAAATCAATGGCTGGGACATCAGGAAAATCACAGTGACACTGTTCATTAGCAGAAGTCTTAAAATGGCTATGTTGAAAATTTGGTGAAAGAATTCCTAAAAATGACTGTTTTACAAGCAT
This sequence comes from Neoceratodus forsteri, assembly GCA_016271365.2. Classification (NCBI taxonomy): domain Eukaryota; kingdom Metazoa; phylum Chordata; order Ceratodontiformes; family Ceratodontidae; genus Neoceratodus; species Neoceratodus forsteri. Next base: position 624,562,769 of record CM028135.1, read on the forward strand.
GCATTGTGCAGTTCCTAAGCACGCTCGTAGGTTTGCGAATTTTCAATATTTCCACTCCAGATTTTCAACATTGCCATTTTACCACACCTCCTTATCAGCAGTAAAGCTGTCATTTTTCACATCCTGCCCAAAATGTGTTTCCGCCCATGTAGCGCACAATGGCACAGTCGGTGTTCGAACTCAATGTATGGGACACATTAAGAAAATCACAGTGACACTGTTCATGAGCAGAGATCTTAAAATGGCTATGTTGAAAATTTGGTGAAAAACTTCCTAAAAATGACTGTTTTACGAGCGTGCGTTGCACAGTTCCTACGCACGTTCGTAAGTTCGTGAATTTTCAATATTTGCACTCCAATGAGTTCCAAATACCTAAACAGCACATAGAAGCAAGCAACATTCGGCATTGACAAATGCTTGTACTTCTTTGTCACTGATTTTTTTAAGCCATGTCCAAGTACCAAATACCACTGCAAATACCTGCAAGCGAACGTTCGGCATTGACAAATGCTTGTTATTTTGTGTAACAATGTCTGTAATTTGTGACTGTCTACTGTCATGTATTTTGATGTTTATTTTACTGTATTTATTATTGTATATTATTTCTACTGCTTCTTATGTTACGTACATTCACTTGCACATCCTGTATTATATACTCCCCTCCTCATCCCTTCAGAAACATCTGGAATTGGGCTTTTACAAGCTTATTATGTCTATCCTGAGGAAACTTTTGAAATAAATAATCAAATTGATAAACAGATTCAAGCAACCAGCGAGTCAGCATCCATGAGAGACTTGTGTCACGAGTCTTTGCATTTGTACCACCTGTCCTGATCTTCAATGATCTCTAAGACTTTCGGCCAACTGGAACTGGAGAACCTCTTTATACTTTTCTAAATCAGGGATCTCTGGGTATTTTTTCTATGTTTCATAATGAAACTGCATCAAAAGGATACAAATTATGCAGTTTCAACTACAGCAGACACCCTATGAGATCTGTATCTAAAACCCATCTAAGGGATGCAGATTGCAAACCTGTCAGAAAAAACAATATAAAATCATCAGTATCAGGAATAAACAGCTCCTTGCATTAAAAATGTCAAAGGCACACATTTACAAATGCCCCCAATTAAATTGAAAATGAATAACACTGAAGTTCATACAAAGCTATAGGGAAGAAACTGGCACAGAGAGGGTACAAAATTACTACAACACTATGCTATAGGAGCAGACATGAAATTACAAGTACTGTATATCTTCAAGTAATAAACCTTATTTTGACAGACACTAGTTACTTAAATTATTAAGTGTAGGCAACTGGCACATGCCTGGCCTTGGGAAACTGAGGCCATATAAACTGCAGAAACCAATTATATTAAAAAAAATTATTTATGCAACAGGGGTCAGGATAAAAACTGTAGAATAAAACCATTTATCTTCGCTACTATGGTAATCAATTTATTTATCCACATAGTAACTACATCATCACCCATTTATTCACACAGTAACTACATCACTAGCTCATTTATTTACACAGTTCTCTTCAGAATTCATTTAGAACGTTCGGCCTCAGAAGCAGTACTAACCATATTTAAATGTCAATAACTTAAAAACGAAAAAAGATAACATGGTACTGTGAGCACGAAAATTGTTCAGCACAAAATTATCTACAAAATGAATACTGTTTCATTTATATAAACCCTGTATATTGTATATGATTAGCAAGAAAACAGAAGAAAATGTAATTTTCGTTCACTTTTTGACAAACAAATATAACTTTAAAACAAAAAATGATAGCATGGTACTGTGAGCATGAAAATGTTCAGCTCAAAAATATCTACAAAATGAGTGGTGTTTCATTTATAGATACCATTTTTTTTATAATTTAACAAAAACAGCATAAAATTACATTTTATTTTCCCTTTTGACAAATTATTTACACCTACCAAAATCAAAATGTTCACACAACATCTAAACCTGTTGCATAAATGGAATATGCAGCAGTTCAGTGTGTGATAATGCATTTATTTTTGTACAGTTTCCAGTGACCTCTCGTAACTCTCACTCATGCCTCGGCACTCGTGGTTACTTGAGGTCACTGAAACTGTACAAGATAAATGCATTATCACACACTGAACCGCTGCATATCCCTTATATATACAGAACCTGATATTCTCCTGCTATGAGTTACAGTAGAAGTAAACATAAAGCTAAACTGATAGCTAAATTTCAGTTTTTTATCAGGAGATAATAGGAGAAACAGCATCTCACTGAAAAGCACACTTTTGTACTTAGCTAACTTCAAATGACCACTCAAAGAGCTCTCCGGGTAGTTGACTAGAACTCCGCTACCAGAATAGTGCAAGGGAAGAGAGTGCTAGTCTAAACAACGCTGCCACGGACAGTGAGAGAGGATTGACAGCACTTTCAGTAGCGCTTCCCAATACACTGTCTGTGGTACTGCCATAGGACAAGGGCAGGAGAATTTGGGAGGCTGGCCAAGCTGTTCCCATGGTGTGGAGGGCTGAGACATGGAGCAACTCGACTGGGTGGCAGTGGAGACCAGGGTTCTAATCCTGGTCTCCGTCACTTTTGTTGATCGGGACTTCTATTTTGTTTTACAAGGTGCCATGGAAATGAGTATTCCATGGCCTCACAAATTCTTTCTTTCCCCGTGACCTGCTCCCCCCGGAGTTGGGATCATTTAGTATAGGGGTGCAGGACAAAAAGAAAACCAGCGACATTTTTGCAGGCGCGATTGTTGCCTGCGATGTTCTTGCTGGTGCTATTCTGACCTAGTGCAGCTCTCTGCAGAGAAGGTTCTAAAATAAATGTTGAGCTTTGAAAGTCAGTTTCTTCTTGGTAGGAATTTACAGAATAATGCATAGGCCTCTGTGTGTTATGAGTTTTTTTACACACCTGAGGGCTGTGATGACCCATAAACTTTGAGAGTGAAGCTCAAGAGATTTATGAGGTCATCACACAATGTGGGTGCATAAAAAAACCTCATAGGACACAGATTTCCTATGTGTTATTAGCTAACTAACAGATCTCAGACGGTGGTGGTAAATGGAGTTCACTTGGAAAACATTAAGGTAACCAGCGGGGTGCCTCAGGGGTCAGCACTGGGATCAGTCCTCATCAATGTCTTTATTAGTGACATCACAGAGGGGCTGGAGGGAAAGGTATGCCAGCTGTGGATGACACAGAAATCTGCAACCAAGTGGACACACCAGCAGGGATGGAAAAAATGAAGAAAGCTAGAGGACTGGAATGGGTCTGGCAACTGTGCTTCTGTGCCAAAAAGTGCAACATGATGTATATGGGCACAGAAACCCAAGGGCAATGTATCAGTTGGATGGGGGTGTTATCAACCACAAAACAAGAAAGGGATCTGGGGGTCATCATCTCTGATGACCTGAAGGTAGCAAAGCAGTGTGATGAGGCAGTGGTAAAGGCAAATAGAATGCTGTGGTACATATGGAGGAGGATTGACAGCAGAAAGAGAGAGGTAGTGTTACCCCTATTCAGATCAATGGTGAGGTCCACCTGAAGTACTGTGTCCAGTTCTGGAGACCCCATCTCAGGAAAGACATTGATCAGGTGGAGGCAGTTCAAAGAAGGGCAATCAAAATGGTGCATGGCCTACATCAGGAGCTCTATGAGGAAAGACTCAGGGGATTACATATGTATTCTATTGAAGAAAGGAGAGAAAGGGGAGACATGATAGAAACATTCAATTGCCTCAAAGGTATCAATAAGGTACAGGAAGGTAGTATTTTGCACAAAGAGAGATGCTCAAGGACAAGGGACATGATATAAAGCTGGAAGGGGGAGACTTAGAGGAGATGTGAGGAGATACTTCTTTATGGAAAGGGTGGTGGATGTCTGGAACAGCCTCTCAGCAGGTATTGGGTACTGAAATGTTATCAGGTTTCAAACATGCATGGGATAGGCACAAGGTGACCTTAGTAACAACGTGGGGGTTAGGCTGGAGCAATTAAGGTCTATGGTAGCTCAAGGGAGGAGGGACTTATGCAGACTAGGTGGGCAATGAGGTCCTATTTTGATGACAGCTTCTATAATAACTGGTGCAAGAATGTATGTGAAACAAAAGACCAGAAAATGACCTCTCTGTCTGCTGCTGTGGTAACTGAAAACAAACTGTCCATTTTTTTGTACAGTATTTAAAGTTGGTGACAGTCTGACAGAAGCTGTAGTAATTGTGTGATCTGGCATCTGTGTGGCTAGTGAGACTGCCTTGAAAGTAAAAAAAAACTCTGCTTGTGTTAGGCAACTGTTTAGAAGACTGGTTAGTGAATTCAATTTCTCGTGGCTCCACAGAGCAAACTTGACCATGCATCTGTGCAAACACTGTAATGATTGGGTGAAAATTGGTTGATAAAGTGGGTCACCAGTTGTTAAATTTGCAATAATGTATGGGTAGCTATGTTTTTTTTTCTTGTTTCCACTTCTAATATTTTTGCTTACCTCTTAAACCATGTGAGCAAATGTCAAGTTATTGGACTTGGTCATCCCAAATAGAAGTTAGGTAAAACATAAGTATGCCGTACACAGCTCTGAAGGCATGATATTCGAAACAGCACCACTCTAACAGGTTTTTCTTTATGTTAACTGTGTTTTGCATGCTTAAAAATTAGTTTGCATACCTGAGCCTTATACTGGAAGATGTACAAAAGTCGAGTGCAAAGGTTTGCACTTCGCTTGCCATTGCTTACGACCCCTAAGATTTGATGTTCAGTCAGACAGCTCACCAGCATAATTCGTCCTAATATAGGGCCATGTCAGGGCAGTGCAAAGTCAAGTAGTGCTGCCCCAATATTGATCTTGTCTAGATGCAGCCCAAACTGTAGTGCACGGAACTGGTGCACCCCCAGACCTGTTAGTGCTGGAAGCTCCCAGCACGATATTCATCTGGCAACATGCAAATGAGAAGCCATCCAGTGGTGCTGAGGGTTGAGGTACTGGATTCTACACCCGTGTTATGCCAGCAACCTGGGTTTGGAAGCAAGCTTGGGTTATCAGGGGTAGGCGGGGGGCAGGATTGAGTAGCCACTGGCAAGCTCCCTCCTGGGAGGGTTTCGTAGCTCTCTGCACAGCAGCGGCACCCAGTGGTGACTTGAAGTCTCTGCAGCTTTGGCTACACAGATGAGCACAGGAGGAGGCAGAGGCCTATGCAAGACACGTGTGAGGGCGTGACATGGCATGCTGGCATCATTGCATGCCCTCCTCCTCCTCGGGGGACAAACACATGGAAAAACTCCGGTGACCAGGAGGAAGACGGCGGACACTGAAGGAATGGCACACATGCCCAATGCCAGTCCCCACCGGATCAGCTCTCCCTGATCCTCTCCTCTGTCTGGGGCCATGGTGGGAGAGAATTATGTTCAGATTTCCTGGTCAGGGGGTATTCAAGCAGGGCAGTAGTAGCCGCTCGAGGGGTGTCTTACCTGAGGGAGTTCCTGGCCACCAGTAACTGAAGCAAAACAGAACTGAAAAAAAAAACTTACAAATGAGCCCATTGGGCATAAAAGGCACTAAGGGGGCATATGCATACCAATTATGCGTTCATTTGCATGGCAAGCGGTGGCAGTTTTGAGTCCCTGCAGCCACCCCCCACTCTGTGCACCAGCCCCATATTAAAGTTCATATTAAAGAAAATAATCCTTGGTGTCCAGTGGCACCCCCACCCTCTGATCCCTGGCCCCATCAAGCAAAACCCATATCCTAGCATCTATTGGCAACTCCTACCCTTCGATCCCCATTTCTGTTAAGTTATAATCATTCCCTCATGTCCAGCAATACACCCAGCCTTTCAGTCCCTCTCCCCTTTAAGTAATACACATTCCCCGGTGTCTAGTGATACTAGCCACCCTCTGATCCCCATCTCCATCCAGTAAAACCCATACCCTTGCATCTAGTGGCATCCCTGCACTCTGATCCCCTTCCCCATTAAGTTATAATCATTCCCTTGCATTCAGCAGTGCCCCCACCTCTGATCCTTATCCCCATTAACTAACACATATCCCTGGTGCCCAGTGATGCCACTCACCCTCTGATCCATGGCTACATATTACATTACAATTCTGTGGTACCCGGTGGTACCCCCCACCCTCTAATCCCCATCCCTGTTAAGTTAGACTCATTCCCTGTTGTCCAGTGGTACCCCCAGCCCTCCAATACCCATCCCCTTTAAGTAAAACACATTCACTGATGTCCAGTGGTAAACCCAGCCCTCTGATCCTCTTCCCTGTAAAGTAAAACCCATTCCCTGGAATCTAGTGGCATCCCACCCTCCAATCCCTGTCCCCATTAAGTTATAATTATTCTCTAGTGTCCAGTTATGCTCCGCCTCCATTCTCCAGTCCCATTAACTAATACACATTCCCTGGTGTTCAGTGGTACTTCCTGCCTTCCTATCCCCATCCCTGTTACGTTATAATCATTCCTGCCATCTAGTGGCACCTCACCTCCAATCCCCATCCCTGTTAAGTTAGACTTAATCCCTCATGTCCAGTGGTACCCCAATCTCTGATCCCTGACCCGTATTATAGCAAAGAGTCCTGGTGTCTGATGGCACCCCAAACATCTGACCACTGTTCCCATAACAGTGTACTATTCCCTGGCTTCTAGTGGCACCCCCTCTTAATGATCCATATCCTCCGTACAATCATGAGCAGTCCCTGGCAGCTAGTAGGCCCTCATGCCCTGCTGGCACTGACCAAACCACCTTGCCATCTCCCCTTACCATGCTTGCTGGTGCCACAGATCCAATACTGTGATGGGCACAGCCCTCCTCACATCATCTCGGCCGGCAGCTGTATGGCCTGCCAGGGAGCATGCATCCTTTGTACTCTAATAGGGAGCATGCATATTGTTTAATAGTAAATACAGTCTCTTCACAGTACAGAGGATGCATGCTCCCTGTCAGTCCATATGGCGGCCAGCTGAGGTGGTGTGAGAAGGCCTGTGCCAGTCGCCATATTGTATCCACAGCACCGGCAAACATGGTGGGGGGTGGCAGGGTGGTTCAGTTGGTGCCAGCAGTGTGGGGGGGCAACTAGAAGCAAGAGACTGCTTATGATTTATGGGGCTGGGATTGTAGGAGGGGTACCACTAGACAGCAGGGAATGATTATAACTTGTTGGGGCCAGGAATCAGATGGTGGGGGATACTACTGGACACCAGCGAATGAGTAGCACCGCGAGATGAGTTCGGAGGAGGGTGCCACTAGACTAGAAGCAGGTGTGCTCCCCACACACCAACTTGGTTGACTGCAGTGCCTCTGCTGGCCGCTATGGTTGCCCAGAGTAAGCTGGGCTTTTTCTCAGTGGTAATTCCACTGTGTAAAGTGGCCTGCACAATTTCTTTTGCACAGTGCAACTGCACTGAATTTTATGCTGCACCCATATTCCTGTCCTTGTCCCCCCTTATGCGCACCAATCCTGTGCATACGCTATCCCATTTAGTGTGAGCTGCTGCCCTTTTTGAATAATGTGCATAGGGGCAAACTCTGGGCAAACCGTGTGCAATCATGCGACCGCAAAAGTTTTGAATATCTGGCCCCTGGTGTCATATTCAAAATCACAATTATAGCGCCTACAAGTTGGATGTGAGCACTAAGCAACACCAGGCATGTATGAAATCAGAAGTAGTATTGTGCATTATTCATACACTGACATATTCAATGCCTTTAAAGCACTAATAGACTGTGCAGCCCTGTAAATGCTTCCAAAAAGCATGTCCTCAAGCTGCACAATCTGTATTGATCCTGTCCATCAACAGAATTATCTAAGTTTCTATTGGCACCTCTTCTACTCCTAATCCAACGTATCACCTTCCTGATATCCAAAAAACTGTCACCTCACCAAATCCCCCTGGTAAAATCATTCCTGTTGTCTAGTGGTACCCCACTCCCTCTCCTTATGTCTGTAGTGCTCCATAATGCAATTCACCTCTCCCATAAACCTTTCCACTGATGCATGTTGTTTCTCCCAACTCACTTTTTATCCCAGTCAATCCTTCTAAGTTTAGAGACAACCCCTAACAACATAAGAGTTATATGAGCATATGAACATACGAAGAAGCCAGCAAAAGAAGGCCATTTGATCTATCTAGTCTGTTTAGTATTGCATGGGCCACAGCTTGAGCTTCTGACCCTACCCCTTCCCACTCTTTCCATCCTTTCCATCCTCCCCACCCTTGACCCTTACCTTCCCCATGTCTATCCCAGCCTTTCCTGAAGCTGCCCACCATCTTCAACAAGACCACCTCTTCAGGCAGTACATTCCAACTGAGCCACCACCCTCTGCATGAAGAAGTGTCTCCTGATCTCCATCCTAAACCTCACAACCTCCAGCTTAAGACTGTGTCCCTTGTGTTATTGCCATCATGTAGCTTGAAGAGACCCTCCTTATCCACTATTTATTCCTTTCAAGTACTTGAAGGTCTCAATCATGTCTCCTCCTGCTGTCCTCCAGGGAGTACATGTTCAGTGCCCTGAACCTCCTCTTATTCCTTACCTTGATACATAGATACATAGATACATAGACAGTGTCGGCAGATAAGGGCCTATGGCCCACATAGTCTGCCATTTGAGCTCTGTAAGTTCAGTTTGTTTTCTAAGTCTATTTCCCCTTACCCCTGACCTCTAGGAATTCCTTTATGTCTATCCCATGCATTCTTAAATCCTGTGATTGTTTCAGCCCCACCACTTCCTCTGGCAGGGTGTTCCACTTGTCCACCACCCGTTCTGTGAAGAAATTCTTTCTCATGTTTCCTCTGAATCGTCCTCCTCCAACTTCATCCCATGCCCTCTAGTCCTGAAACATCTTTTTCGCTTAAAAATAGTGTTTTCCTGCACCCTGTTCCTCCTGTAAGATACTTGTATGTCTCTATCATATCCCTCTCCTCCTCTCCTCCAGGGAGTACATGTTCAGTTCCTTCAATCTGTCTTCATAGGACTTGTGATGCAACCCATGCACCATCTTTGTTGCCCTCCTCTGAACCTTCTCTACCCTGTCTATGTCCTTACGTAGGTATGGTCTCCAGAACTGTACACTGTACTCCAGGTGGGGCCTCACTAGTGTCTTGTATAGTGGAATTATGACCTCCCTTTCCTGCTGGTGATGCCCCTGCCTCATACATCCCAGCATCCTATTTGCTTTACCTGATGCCTTGTCACACTGTTTCCTACCTTGAGGCCATCAGAGATGACAACCCAAGATCCCTTTCCTGCTTGGCATGCTATATCCTCACCCCCAACTGATATATTGTGCCAGGGTTTTTGTGCCCCTATATGCATTATCTTGCACTTTGCATTGAATTTCAACGCCAAACCTTGACCATTCTTCAAGTTTCTGCAGGTCCTTCTCATTCTGTCTACACCCTCTGGTGTGTCTACTCTGTTACAGAGCTTTGTGTCATCAGCTAACAGTGAAATTCTGCCTTCTATATCCTGTGCAATGTCACTGATGAAGATGTTGAATAGGACCGTCCCAGCACTGATCCCTGTGGTACCCCACTGGTCACTCTTCCTCTGTGGAGGACAGCCATTTACCACCACCCTCTGTGTCCTGCCACCCAGCCAGTTACCTACCCACCACACTACTGTCCTGCCCACACCCATATTCCCCAGTTTGTGTAATAGTCTTCTATGTGGCACAGTGTCAAAGGCCTTGCTGAAGTCCAGATATGCCATGTCCACTGCCCTCCCTGATCCACCTCCCTAGTCACCCAGTCAAAAAATTCAATGAGGTTGGTCTGACATGACCTCCCCTGGGAAACCATGCTTCCTTGGGTCCTGTAGTCCATTGACAACCAGATGTTCCACCAATTCTCCTTCAGTAGTGCTTCCATGATCTTTCCCACTACCGAGGTGAGGCTGACTGGTCTGTAGTCTCGCTTCCTCTTTGTTCCCACTTTGTATAAGGGGACTACATCTGCTGTCCTCCAGTCTTTGGGTACCTCCCTGTTTCCAGTGATTGGCTGAACAGGATAGCCAGAGGTTCAGCCACCACCTCTCTTAGTTCTTTAAAGGGCCCTGGTGCACCCCATCTGGCCCATTAACTTTATCAGCTCTTATTACTTCCAGTTCTTCGGGACCCTTTCTCGTGTAAAGGGACTTGTGTGTCCATTTCTGCACCATTCTCACCCCTTGTACCCCTTCAGACCCATTACCCCTCTTCCTTAGTAAAGACTGAGCAGAAATACCTGTTCAATATGTCAGCTTTACTGTTGTCATCCTCCACGCGGCTCCCATCCTCCCTTCAGTCTCACTATCCCTCCCTTTTCCTTCTTTCACTTATGTACCTGTAAAGGTTTTGTCCCTTTAACCACTGATTTTGCAATGTGTTCTTCTGTCTGAGCTTTGGCTTCCCTTACTGACTTCCCTGCCTCCTTTGTTTCTCCTGGTACTTCTCCCTATCCCCTTCTGCCTGTGTCTTTTGTATTGCCTGAATGCAATATTTTTGGCTTTCACTTTCTTTGCTACCTCTTTGGAAAACCATAATGGTCTCCTCTTTCTTTCCTCTTGCTAACCTGCTTAATGCATAATTCTGCTGTTCTTATAATCCCATTTTAAATACTGCCCACTGTTCCTCAATCCCTGATTCTGTCCCATTCCCTTAATGCCTCTTTCAAGCATCTCCCATTTTCCCAAAGTCTGCCCCTAAAATCCAGGATACGTGTTTTTGTGTGGTTTGGTTCTGCTCTTTCTGTGATTTCAAACCACAATGACTGGTGGTCACTGTTACCCAGGTGCTCCCCACTGTTACCCCCATCACACTGTCCCTGTTTGTGAGCACAAGGTCCAGTATTGCCTTCTGCCGAGTTGGTTCCATGACCAGTTGCTTGAGGAAGGCACCCTGAAGAGGTCAGGATAAATCTGCTCCTAGTTGGATGCTGCTGCTGGGATGCTCCAGTCCACGTCTGGTATATTGAAGTCTCCAACCAGTACTACCTCACCCTTGTCTGCCATCCTTTGGATGGCTAGCATCAACTCCTATCTGTTTCTTCCTCCTGGGCTGGTGGTCTATAGACCACACCTGTGCGGATGGCTGGCCCCATTTTCCTTTCCAGCTTAACCCACAGTATCTCTCCCCATTTTGTTCCTCCTGGATCTGTGGCCCTTATGTCATTTTTCACATACAGTGCCACTCCTCCTCCCTTCCTGCCTGCTCTGTCTCTTCTGAATATGTTGTAGCCAGGTATGGCCATCTCCCAGTCATGGTTATCATTACACCAGGTTTCAGTGATGGCCAATGTCCAGGTCTGACTGTACCATGACAGCTCCAGATCTTCCATCTTGTTGCTAAGGCTCCTGGCATTTGCACACATGGCTTTCCATGATTTGACCTCCCTAGACTGCTTCACTGTTCTACTCCAGCCCCTTCCTTGGTTGTCATTTATCCCTGGTTCTCCTGCTGTCTGCCCTTCTGCTGAATTTTGCCCTTTTCTGCTTATCCACCTTTTGGACACTAATCTCCATCTTTGCACACTGCTTTGCAGAGATAGCCACTCCTCTGGTTCACTGGTTCCATTACTAGCTGTGGGGGTGAGCAAGTAGGTATCATCCTTGCTGGCCTGCCACCCTTCTTGCTAGTTTAAATGCTTGTCAATGTAGCATTTAAACTTATCATTGAGTGCTTGATTCTCTCCAGGATGGATGCAGGCCGTCAGGCTTGAACAAACCTCCATCCCTCCAAATGGGTCCCCAGTCACCAATGAATCCAAACCCTTCACAGCACCAGTTCTTCAACCATGAGTTAAAGTTCTGGTGCATGCACTCCATGTTCTCCTTGCCTCTCACAGGTAGTACTTGAGAAAGTGACAGAAGTAGCTACTTGCTTGAGACCCTCCCAGTTTCCTAAACTCTTCCTAAACTTCCTTTGGCTCCCCATTTGCCAAGTCATTAGTACCTAGGTGGATAATGACATCCAGCTCACCCTCCTGTCTTGCCTTCCCAGTGATCCCCAGTATCTTCCTTCCATCCTCCATGCCGTGGCACCTGGTAGGCACCTCACCTCCCTGTCCTCCCTCCTGTGTTCCTAGCTGGATCCTCTTATGATGGAGTCCCCACCAGGATTCGCTTCTCCTCCTCTGGGGTCCACTGCTTTCCCACTGAGGTCACCTCCTTGCCTAACCTCCACATCCTTTCCTTCCACTTCCTGGGTATCTCTATTTGGTTGTCCTCATTTGCCAGTGTGGCATATGAGTTCTTGAGAGGAATAGGATCTGGGATGTGCCTCTGCCTGACTGCTCTAACCTCCTGAGCCCACTGTCATCCAAGTGCTCCTCGCTCGCATCCTTTGAGGCAGCTGCATTGGACTGGGTGGTTCCTGGACAGGGGTGATGGTACTCTGACCCAGTTTACTTCCGCTCTGAGTCTGGCTACCTCATCCCGCAGGTCGAGAGATGCATGTGCAGATAGGGCAGCACCTCAGTGTCCAGAAGGTCTGCCTGAATATGGCTGCCCTACAGCCACTGCATTGCACCACTCCCCACATTATACTGCAATTCCACTACTTATCTGCTACTGAAGCTCTCTTAGTTCTCTTTTTATTTATTTACAGTACTAAAAATCCTGTAACTGATCCTCAGATATATATTTTTTTAAGGAAAAAGAAACCAATAAATAAATAAATGAGTCAAAACACTTGTCGTGCTGAGGGTGGTCTTCTTCCCCCTTATGCCCCTCCTACTTCACACCTCTTACTATACCCTGTGTTTAGCTCCTGTCAATCAGATTTATCAGGCATATAATTAAGAGTTGGGGAAGGGTGGGGGGGGGCGAAAATTTGCACCAATTAAAGACAGCACAGAATTACACCACCACTATTTTTTAAATTTTCAACAGCCCAAAAACAATTATAAGTAAATACAACACAGAAAGAAAGTATAGTGTCACTACAAGCCTACAATCTAAGTTTAAAAGAAAAATACCAGTTACCAGTTACTCTGAAGCACTGAATTGAATATGTTTCCTTCCTTCACCTTCTGGCTTCTTCTGAGAAGATGAACTTCTGTTTGCTGCTTTAACTGTGACTAAGCCCCACCTCCAGTTATCACGTAGCTGAGGTCAGAGGCCAGACAATTAACACCCTTCACCCAGCTACAGGACAGTCAGACAAGCCAAGATAAAATTTGCAGCAATTAAAGACAGCACAGAATTACACCACCACTATTTTTTAAATTTTCAACAGCCCAAAAACAATTATAAGTAAAGACAACACAGAAAGAAAGTATAGTGTCACTACAAGCCTACAATCTAAGTTTAAAAGAAAAATACCAGTTACCAGTTACTCTGAAGCACTGAATTGAATATGTTTCTTCCTTCACCTTCTGGCTTCATCTGAGAAGATGAACTTCTGTTTGCTGCTTTAACTGTGACTAAGCCCCACCTCCAGTTATCACGTAGCTGAGGTCAGAGGCCAGACAATTAACACCCTTCACCCAGCTACAGGACAGTCAGACAAGCCAAGATAAAATTTGCAGCAATTAAAGACAGCATAGAATTACACCACCACTATTTTTTAAATTTTCAACAGCCCAAAAACAATTATAAGTAAAGACAACACAGAAAGAAAGTATAGTGTCACTACAAGCCTACAATCTAAGTTTAAAAGAAAAATACCAGTTACCAGTTACTCTGAAGCACTGAATTGAATATGTTTCCTTCCTTCACCTTCTGGCTTCTTCTTGATGACCCATGATTATCTTTGTAGCCCTCCTCTGACCATCTCCAGGAGTTGAATGTCCTTTCAAAATGTGGCACCAGTACTAAATTCCATACTCTAGATGTGGCCTCCCACTGACATGTACAAGGGCAGTATAACCTCCTTTCTCCTACTGCTGATTCCTCTAGCTATACGTCCCAACAACTTATTTGCTCTGCTGCTGCTTTCTTTCACTTGCTGGAGTGTTTCAGGTCGCTAGTGATAATCACTCCAGGTCCTTCTCCTCCTTTGTTGGAGATACCCAGATACCTCCCAGGTAGTACTCTGTCTTGGGATTCTTGGCTCCAATGTGCAAAACTTTGCTTTTCTTGGCATTGAAATCAAGTGGCCAGATCCCAGACCACCTCTCTAGCTTTTTCAGATCATCCCGTAGGTTCTGTATCCCTTCGGCCATGACTGTGCTTGGTTTTCACCATGCACCCAGTAGGAACTACCAGATCCTTCGAAAGTGTGGCTTTGTGAGGGGGTCCAGGTGGCGGTTACAGGATTGTCCTGATTTATCACCCTTCAAGATCCCAAGGGGATTTCCTGCAAGAGGTTGCGGATTTTGTCATCGATGAGGTGCTGGAGTCCCTCAGGTGTTTAGTCCTGGGGACTTCAGTACCTGGTCAATGACGAATCCTGCAACTCGGTCATGACCTCCTCCAGCTCATGTTATCACTGGGCTTAGCACAAGTAGTTACTTTTGTGACCCACCTCCATGGTCACACACTCGACCTGGTGTTATGGCTGGGTCTTAAGGTTGATTGCCTCAAGATTGATCAAGTCAGTTGGTCTGATCACTGCACAGTGGCATTCAACTTTGGGCCCTCCCCAGAAGTCCCTCCCCTGTTGAGATGGTCAGTTACTGCTTTTTAAGATGCTGTCCTCAGAGGGACTGCTGGTGATGACTGATCTATCTACAGTGGACACCGCATGTCCAATTGGTGTTAGTGAGGCAGTGTGCCACCTATATCAGGGTGGTATCTAAAGCGCTTAACACCATTACTCAAGTCTGTATATGACCCAGTTGAGATCTTCTAGGATTGCTAGAGATCTCAAGGTGATGAAGATCATGGATTGGAAGTTAGAGCACTGCTGGCGTAAGATCCATTCGGATGAGGAAAAACTGGCCTTGCATACTCATTTCGATCAGTACTAGAGGGCAATTAACCATAAGAAGGCAGAATTCTTGTCCAGGGAAACAGCTACAGAGAAGAACAGACCAGATCAGATATTTTGGACTGTAGCTAGGCTACTTCACCCTGTCTGTCTACAGTCAACAAAAGCTTTTTCATCCACTTTATATGATGAGCTTGCTCTGTTCTTTTCTGACAGAGTGGCCTCTATCTGTGTGGGGATTCAGTCAGTGAGGAAAGTTTTGCCTCACAGTAACTGAGCTGAGAGGAGTAGAGGCACTCCAGCAGTTTGGGATGAATTCAAACCTGTGGAGGTGGTCAAAGTTCATTAGGGTGATCTCAGAGCTAAAGCACACATAATGTTTCTGGATGAGATGTGTCGAGGCTGTCAGCCCGGTGTTCACAAGGATTGCCTGATGCTCGATGTCAGAGGGTGTTTTTCCAATGGCCTTGAAAGAGGCCTTGGTGAGACCCCTCTTGAAGAAACCATCTCTCCACCTGGATGCCCAGGCAAATTACCATTCTATCTCCAACCTATCCTTTTTGAGTAAGGCTGTGGAGAAGCTTGTGGTGCAACAGCTCAAGGATCACCTTGTGTCCTTTTACATCTATAAGCCATTCCAGTCAGGTTTCAGGGCCAGACACCACACCAAAATGGCACTAGTTATAGTGCACAATGACCTACTTAGGGCTAGAGAGAGAGGAGAATAGTCAGTTTGGTTTTTCCTCGATCTCTCTTCAGCATTCAACACTGTTGATCACTTTGTGCTTCTTGATCATCTCTGTGAGTACCGTGGACTCACCAGTATTGTCATCAACTAGTTTGAGTTCTATCTCACTGACAGGGAGCAGCAGGTAGTGATGGGGAATTTCTCCTCCTCCCTAAAGCCTCTGTCGTGTGGAGTGCCGCAGTGATTGATCTTGTTGCCAATGTTGTTTGCAGTGTATATGATGCCCCTAGGTGAGATTATTTGGCAAATACAGTGTGGAGTTTAACTGCTATACAGATGATACCCAACTGTATTTGTGCTCTGCCCCTGGAACACCAAGTGCTGTGGATATGCTTAACATCTGCCTTGTTGAAATCAGTGATTTTATGTCCTTCAGCTGGTTGCGGCTGAACCCAGGTAAGACAGAGGTGCTGGTGATCAAGCCAGGTAGTGGATGTGATGAGAGTGCTCCCAGTCCGGACACAGAGCTTGTTCTGGGATCTACTCCATTGGTAGCCTCTCCTAGGGTGTGAAATATTGGCGTGATCCTAGACAGCAGACTGAGAGGTAAGGCTCACGTGTCGTCTATTGTTAAGAGTGTTTTTTATCACTTAGGGAACATTGCCAGGATGAAGCCCGTCATTCCACCCAATGACCTGCCAACACTAGTGCATGCTTTTGTCACCTTGAGGCTTGTCTACTGTAACTCTCTTTATTTTGAGTTCACTGAGAAAACTCCACCAGTTACAGCTGGTGCAGAATGCGGCGCCCAGTTGCTAATGGGCCTGCCCAGGTCCAGTCATGTAACCCGGTCTTGCAAGCTCTATACTGGCTGCCTAGTAGGTAAAGGGTCCTCTTAAGGTGGGCTTGCTCACCCTATAAGGCCCACATGGTCTGGGCCCTGGTATCTGATGGAGCTCCTGACACTGACCACTTCAGTCCACTCCCTCCGCTCTTCAACCAAGAGCCTCCTGGACATTCCTAGGGTTCAGTTCTGGACCTCGGGTGACCAGGCATTCAGTGTCGCCTGGCCAAACCTATGGAATGCATTACCATCTGCTGTCCAACAGGCTCCAATTGTCGAACAGTTTAAGTGGGGGCTTAAGGCTCACCTGTTCTGCCTGGCCTTCCCTGATGAGACCATATGAACCACTCGACCTCTGTCGACGTATTTTGGAACTGCTGTTATATCTTAAATGGGTTTTTACTGTTTTAAGACTGCTTGTAAACCTGTTCTATATGTATTATTTTAAAAATTGTTCTGATTGCATTGTACGGTGCCCAGGGCCTCCAGGATTGGGCGCCATAAAAATAGTTTTCCTTGCCTTGCCACCCTCCCACAGAGCTTGGTGTCATCAGTAAATTGGTACATTTTGCCCGTAATGCCATACCCAATATCATTGATGAAGTCATTGAACAACATCAGTCGGTCTCAGCACCAAGCCCTTTGGGACACCACTGGTGACCTCTCTGTGCTAGATAAATCTCACCCCACTATCATCCTCTGGGTTCTATCCTCAACCAGTTTCCCACCTATTTAGTCATCTTCTGCCAAACCCTGAGATCCAACAACTTCCTGATCAACCTCCTGTGGGGCATAAAGTCAAAGGCCTTGCTGAAATCTAGATAGAGGATGTCTGTCACTTGGCCCTGTGTACTGTCTTGGTGACCCAGTCAAAGAAGTCAATCAGATTCGTTTGGCATAATCTCCTCCTATAAACTTATGGTGCCTTGCATCCTGAAGACCATGCACCTCCAGATATTCTATCAACCTCCATGAGCTTGCACACAGTTGAGGTCAGACTGACCAGTCTGTAAGTCCCTGGGTCATCCTTGAGGTTGTTCTGTGGAGGGCACCATATGTGCTATTCACCAGTCCTGTGGCACCATACCAAACTCCAGTGAACTACTGAACAGACCCACCAGTGGCCCTGCAAATTCTTCTGCTAGTTTCCTCACTACCCTTGACTGTACTCCATCTGGTCCTGGAGATTTGTCCACCTTCAATGATAGCAGCCTCGGCCTCTCTAGCCTCTATGCCTACATATGTAGTCTTCTCCCGCTGCTCTTCTTCCTCCTGAAGGCAATGGTCTGTCCTTCTCCCTGGTCAAGAAGGAACAGAAGAATTCATTTATTATGTCTGCTTTGTGCAGTTCTCCTCCACCCACTTCTCTCCTTCTTAAGCCTAACAATCCTATCCTTCTTGTCCCTTTTCTTGCTCACATAGTGAAAAAAGGTATTTTTCCACTTCTTAATTCCCTCAGCTGTCTGCAGTTCCTTCTGTGCCTTAGCCTGCAAGACTTCTGTACTTGCCACACTAGTCAGCATTAGGTAATTCTCCCTATCCACCTCTCTGTTGGTCATCCTGAATTTCCTATAGGCTAACCTCTTTTCCCTTACTGCCTGGATGACTCAGAACTGAACCAGCTGGGTACTTTGGCCCTCAGGTTCTTCCCATTGAGCCTAACGCTCTCTCCTGTGGCAACTGTGACACCTTCCTTAATGAAAGACCACCTTTGGTCCTCCTCCATATATGCCCTGATGCCAGCCAGGTGCCTCCTTAATATATTGCCCATCTTTCTGAAGTCTGCTCTCCTAAAATCCAAGATTTTGGTCTTAGCCATATCTCTTAGCTTTGAGATGGTGACCAGCAACATCTATGCATTTATAGCCATGGCCAGTTGACATCTGCTGCTACAAGCACTATAGTAATATGCAATAAGGTATATTGGTACAGTACCTGTGGTATGTTTATAAAAATCATGAAAGCTTATGAGATGATTCATTTACAGTGTATTGATATGCATCAAAAAGAATGATATACAACAACATACAATACCAATACATGTATTGATATGCTGTTTCTTTGTTGTTCTCTTTTTATCCATTCCAGTCCAACAGCTTCCCCTGGGGCTATGGCCAGCAACCACAAAGTCCCTTCTACCACTAACTCATGATTGGTGTTGTCTCCCACTCCTTGCTCTCCATGGCAAATGAATATAAGGGAGGACCATCTTCTACTCGTTTGAACAGGATCCAGCAGCAGATGTTGAACTGCATGGCATGGGGTCTAAGTGTGCTGGCAGCTATCATCCAGCTACAGACTGGGATCTTCATCCCTAGGTTTTCTAAGTAAGTAAGTTTTTATTTTATCATGGCGCCCAATCCCAGAGGCTCTGCTCACCATTACAGTTCAAGCAGGACATGACAATATCACAACAATAGTAAGTATTAGCATACAAATTCTCTATAAAAACAGAATTAAAATTAAGATTTTAAAACTATGTTAAAAACTGTCTTAAAAATCTTGTTTAAACAGATAGGTATTTAGGCCCCCCCTTAAAAGCCTCCACTGTTTGGTCCTCCCTTAAAGATATTGGCAGCAAATTTCAGAGGGTGGGGCTGGCCACCTCGAAGACGCGATCCCCCGAGATCTTCAACCTGGCCTCGGAATCACCAGGAGGCCCTCGGTGGAGGAGTGGAGGGAACACACCAGGATGGCTGGAGTTAGAAGATCAGACAGGTAACCAGGGCCCATTTCATATAGGTCCTTATAGGTGAGCAAGCCCACCTTGAAGATGATCCTCCACCTGACCAGCAACCAGTGCAGATCTCTCAGGACCGAGGTCACCTGACAGGTTTTTGGCAGACCCACAAGCAGTCTGGCCACTGTGTTCTGCACTAGCTGCACTTGACAGAGGGTCCCTCCATTGATGCTGAGGTACAGAACATTATAGTAGTCCAACTTGAAAGTCACAAACATGTGTATTAGTGAAGGCAGGTCCTCAGGTGGAATCAGGGATTTAATTGGGTGCATTCCTTAGATAGTAAAACGACATTTGACAACAGATGACACCTGGGCTTCCAGAGTTAACCTGTCATCAAGGATGATGCCCAAGTTCTTCACCCTGAGTAGGCCATCAATGCAATGTAACCCAGGACCAAGCCTGTTACCACTCTGGAGGCCTCCCCATCACACCAATGACCAGGCTCAATCATCAGCATTTCCGTCTTGTCAGGGTTCAGTCTCAGGCAGTTCAAGGACATCCAGTCCTGAATCTCTGACAAACATTTATTCAGCACTTCAATGGGATTTCCAGTTTGAGGGGCAAATGACATATACAGCTGGGTGTCATCTGCATAGCAATGAAAACACAGACTGTATTGTCTAATTAGCTCCCTAGGGGCAGCATGTACACCGCAAACAACATCAGTGAGAGGATTGAGCCCTGAGGTACTCCACACTACAGGGGCATTGAGGAGAAGGAGGAGATAGGACTCAAACCATTTGATGACTATTACAGTGAGTCCACAATACACTCTAAGGTGATCCAATATCATAATGTGGTCTATGGTGTCAAATGCTGAGGAGAGATCCAGCAGAAGTGAGAAAACCTGGGTTGTATGCGGACCAGAGCAATGGCATCAAGTGCCTTGGTAATGGCTCCATTATAGGCTGTCATCACCTCACCTGTGCCAATCATACATTTTTTATTTATTTATTTTTTTTTATTTTAGCTTTTGTTAACCAGGTAAGTGCACTAGACAAATCCTGCCTATTTTCAGGCACGACCCGGGGGAGGGGGATACAGATGAATGCCAACTGACCTGAACCACATTAAGCTGTGTTGGTGATATTTTACTGCATGAGGGAAATTTCACTAGACACCGGGAAATCTCTACTCTTTCGGAGAAGTGCCATGGGATCTTTAACATCCACCTGAACTACCACCAATCCAGGCAGATGGGACCTCGGTTTAACGCCTCAACATGCAGCCATGCCAGAAAAATCCACTACAGCCAGCAGTCCCTCTGCTGACAATCCCCGCAAGGGCAATAGTGAATCATCTCAACAGGGAGGGACTCTTGGGTGGGGGCCCAAATGAGAACTCCACAATGTAATGATCAGCCCAATGATTTGAACAGTCTTGATGTTTGTAACATCAAGCCCCATTGAGAATACCAAGTCCAAGACGTGGCTATGTTGTGAGTCGCAGAGGTAACTTCCTGTGTCAGGACCAGAGTCATATCATCTGGAGGAGTTGGTAACCAAATACTGAGTATTCATCATCAATGCAGGCATTGAAATCTCACAGAATTAATCATCAGGGCACTCCAACACCCTGTCGTGACAAAGTCATCTAACTCCTGCAGGAAATCTCCATCCTGTCCTGGCGGATTACTATATGAGGAGAATCCTGCAACCTGCACCTGACCTCTATGTACTGCCACACATTCAAATGATGAGGTAGACCCACTGGGTGCACGAAGAAGTTCAGGCTGAATATAAAATAGATGGCCACTCCCTCACCCCTGCATTTCCTCCTTCGGCAGTGCATCACTGAGTGCCCTGCATGGATCAACGCCTCCAAGTCTGGTCCAGCGTCATCCCCCAGCCAGGTCTAGGTAATGCAAGCCAGGTCAACTGAGGAGATCAAGAGATCAATTACTCCTACAATCCTTCCTCCTCTTAATTTTAGCGCAACCTCTCCTGGCCTCCTGCACACACATCATGCCCCAACAGAAGGAGCAAGCTCTCTGTTCAACTCACATAAGTCACTATAGCACTGGAATACACCGACAGCTCTCCCCAGCCAATGTGCACTGCCTCAGCCATGCTTACCTCCCAAAGTGATGACTCATGTTCTGGATTCAGGTTACCTGGATAGCAGACTAATGCATTGCTGCTGTGCCACTGAAACAGCCTGATATACCAGTGTGTTTTAATGCATGTTAATATATAAAAAAGTGTTTCAGTATGACTAGTGCATGTACTCCTGCCTGATGTTCCTAGACTCAACAGATAATATAATGGTATAATGATATTACAATAACTTATTATATTACTAACCACTGCATCTCAAGAGTGTAGTGGTAGAGTATTCTATAAAGGAGGACCACACCATTTTTCTAGACGTATCTGTGGCTTTTAGTATAGCCCAATGGGTTAGCGCTGCATCTCTGTGGCTGTCTCCTCGGCGAGAAGATGCCTGCCGCCACCCGCCCTTGGTACCTAGCTGCATGTAAACGGACTGGACAGAAAGGCTGCGCCTTCTTCCTGCCTGAATTTTTCAACTTCCAAAACCAGTGCCTTCCAGGACCTGGCTGTCATTGGCTGCTTGCAGACCTAGAGCTCCTGATTGGCCTTGCATTTGCCTAGTATTTTTAAGAAAAGTAACTTGAAAACTATGCTGTTTTACTGAAATCTAGGACTATATCAAAATTTATGTTTTAGCTGCAGCCATTATCCCTATATTTTCTCACTGCTCCCTGAGGTTGTCGCTAGTGGCATAATTCTTAGCACAGTAATTTGGCTCCTAGAAATCTCTGGCTTCTCTGAGCCCTGCAAGGCTCTAGTTGCTACTGTATGTCTTTCCTTGTATACAGTAATAAGTAAGTGTTTCAGCTGAGAGTATACTGTGTGACAGGATTTTCAGTCTAGTTTCTTACAAACTGCTAAAGAAATACGATGAGACTGTTGTAAAAAAAGAAAGTGACTTTGTTAGCTTACCCAATCTCTCGACTTGCACTGAAATCCCTGTTTTGTTTTCTATCTCTTCCTCCTCCCCCGCTGATCTTACTGGCGCCTGCCAGTGGTCTCAACCCACCTCCCAATCTAGTTATAATTTTCAGTGTTACAGCTCCTTTTGTGTAAATGCTAATTTTGCTAACCCGCCCAGCTCCAAGAGGTTTCTAATTCTCCCGTCTGTCCCTTCTCCCCTCATGCTTCCTGTTTAGCCCAATGGGCTAGCACTGCACGTCCGTGGCTGTCTCCTCGGTGAGAAGAAGCCTGCCGCCACCCGCCCTTGGGACCCAGCTGCAGGTAAGCGGACTGGACAGAAAGGCTGCGACTTCTCCCTGCCTGAATTTTTCAGCCCCCCTCACCCTTCCCCACCCCCACTGATTAAATACACCTAAACCACTCCTTTTGACAATTCCATTTCCATTGGCTACAGCTTAGCTCTCCTCCATGTTAAAGTTACAATTTATTCCTACACGACCTTTATCTGATACTTAGCCCTGCTTTCTGAGTGTTTTAGGTAATCCCAAGCTCACTGTTTCTGTCACCCTCCACCTTTTTTCCCACACACCCCTGTCTCTCAGTTTTGGGACAGAGTTTTCCACTATCCCTAAACTCCTATTTTTTTGTCTCTTTCTCCACTGTCATGCAAAATGAACCTGCTATTGCCTACTTCACTGGCTGTCCTCTTATTATCTTCTCTGGTGCTGTCGGACTTCAGCGCAAATGTGCTGGCCCACGACCAAGACTGCCTTGCCTACCTGTCTGTCACCCACACTCCCTTTCCACACTCCTCCCAACTCCTCGCATGGGAGGTGCCCTTCCTGGGACACCTCACACTTTTCTTCCTGTCCAATCAGGAATGCTGCCTTCTTGGCCATTACCTGGCGTCCCTCTCCTGCTCTCCCACTTTACCCTCCTGCCCATATCTACTTCTACTATCACTTCTTCTCCTCACTGGTGATATTGAGTGCAACCCCGGTCCATCAAATTCCCACATCCCCTCCTCCTCAAGAATCTGGACGAGTGCCCCTGGTCCTAAATTAGTGAACATCAACATTTGTAGCCTTCCCTTCAAGTTCCCAGAACTAGAGGCATGAATTGCACTACATAAGTCCACGTTCTGGGACTTACTGAAACCTGGCTGAAACCGCGCCATACCGACAACACCTACCGAATACCTGGTTACTCCCTGCTATGTCTTGATAGGCCGAGCAGAAAGAAAGGAGGAGGTGTTGCCCTGTTCTGTAGAGAACCCCTCACTGCTAGGATCATTCTCTGCTCCAACCCCTCCTCACCAAGTGAATGGCTCTTCTCAGAAATGACCATGGGATCTTGTAAGAAACTTTACATTGGCTGCTGCTATAACCCCCCCAGGGGAACGGGGGGACTAAACAGCTTCCTTATGGGCCTCAGCTCCTTATCCCCCCCACCAGGGATTCTGTCCTCCTCTGGGATTTCAATCTAAACTGGCTGAGCAACCACCAACTGAACTATGCTTCCCAGCTTAAACAACACAATCTGGCCCAGACTATCACTCTTCCCACCAGACTCAGCCATAGAACTGACACCCAGACCCTCTTTGATTGGATTCTCACAAACAGGGATGACCATGTACTACATGCCGGAACCATGTCTGACTCCATTAGTGACCATTCCCATACCTATACCTTTGGTCCCCCAAACTCAAGCAATCTCCTCCCAAATACATATCGTTCCGTAATTTCAGTAACCCCAACACCCCCAATCTCCTTGCAGAGACCTGGGCATTAGACTGGTCTTTCCTCTACTCACTTACTGATGCGACCACAGCAGTTACCTTTCTTACACAGACCCTACTGTCAAAACAGGACAGGTTTTTTCCTCTTACCACAAGAAGGGTCAGAGGTGGCTGCTTGCACTGGGCCTCCAGAGATCTCCTAGCCCTCATGAAGGACAGGGATCATGCTTGGTCCACCTACAAAGCATTCCCCCTCCCTAGTCCTCTGGGAGGCCTACAGGCATTGGAGAAACCAGTGTAAGCTCCTGGCCAGATCACTGAAACAAACTAATTTCTGTAACAAACTAAGGGCTAACCTTCAAGAAATTTTGGGAATCAATTGGTTCCTTTCTAAACCCTCCCCCCCAGCAAGGCTGCACTTCATCTAAACTCCATGGGTGGCCTGGTTTTAGATCCCATGGAAGTGGCCAGGGCATTAAACAGCATGTTCACTGATCTATCCACTTACCTAAATAAACTCTGTAGCGGCATACCAAGCAGCTCGGCCCCCCGTCATAACCCACTGGTATCCGTTACCAGCTCTATGACCCCTCCAATCCCACCTTTTACTTCAAAGTGCCTCTCGCACTTATACCAGCAAGCTCCTCAAAAGCCTACCAAATCATGGCTCTGCTGGAGTCGATGGCCTATCTCCAGCCTTCCTCAGGCTGATCGCATCTGCCTTAGCCAAACCTCTCACCTTTGTTTTTAACCTTGCCCTCTCCACCTCCTCCATGCCCAACCACTGGAAGATAGCTAAGGTGATCCCCATTTTCAAAGCCGGTGACCCTCAATCCTCTGACAACTACTGGCCAATCTCCATCCTCCCCCACCTAAGTAAATTGCTTGAGAAAGTGATCCACACTCAACTAGCTGAACACGTTGGCAAATACAACCTTCTGTGTAGCCAGCAATACAGTTTCCATAAAAAACCATTCCACTACCACTGCCCTAGCACTTCTGACTGACCATATCCTCATGAAAATGGATACTGGTAATGCCATCGGTGTTGTTTTTGTGGACCTCTCCAAGGCCTTTGATATGGTCAACCATGCCCTCCTCCTCTCTAAGCTAAGCTGCCTAGGCTGTTCTCAGGAGTTAACAGACTGGTTCAGGAGCTACCTCACAAACCGATCCCAATTGTGAGTATTGGTCAGGCCAGCTCCCCTATCCTGCCCATTTCCAAAGGGTCCCCCAGGGCTCTATTCTGGGCCCCCTTCTATTCTCTTTATTTATAAACTCCCTTCCTTCAGACAGTCTCAACTGTCACTCTCTCCTCTATGCTGATGACCTAGTACTCTTCTACAGTAACAAATCCACTGCCAGCATTTCCACAGCTCTCAATCAAAACTACACTGCGGCTCACAACTGGTTCTCAAAAAATCTCCTCTTGG
The DNA here is from genome assembly GCA_016271365.2 of Neoceratodus forsteri. NCBI lineage: Eukaryota > Metazoa > Chordata > Ceratodontiformes > Ceratodontidae > Neoceratodus > Neoceratodus forsteri. The sequence goes on from CM028135.1 coordinate 624,588,027, forward strand.
TAAATGCCAAAAAAACTAAATCCATGTTGTTCGGATCAAAGCCCTTCCTTGCAAAATCCATAGCTCACTGCCATCTAAACATTTTCTCCACTGATGGACCAGCCCTGGAGGCCGTAAACACTTTCAAATACTTAGGAGTCATACTTGACCCCTCCCTCACCTTCTCTGAGCACGTCAGTTCCCTTGTCAGCAGGTTTCATAAAAAACTGGGTGCAGCCTATAGATTTCGGCATTTCCTTATCCCAGAGGCCAGGCTAGCCATTGTCTAGGAAATCTTCTCCCAGTACTGGACTATTGCTCCACTATCACGCAGAGCATCTGTAACCACTATAGCCAAGTTCTCCTCAGCCTACAACAATGCCTATCATTTTGCCTTGCTGGCCCCCTTCTCTATCCACCACTGCGTCCTCTACAACTGCCTTGTATGGCTCCCACTGCAAGGTCGCTTTGACCTCACCCTCTGCTGCCTGGCAGATACTGTTATCTGTACTGGCCAGGAATCCCCCCTTGCAGCTCTCCTCAAGATCCAAACTCCCCACCGCTGCCTCCTCTCAAACAGCACCCCCACATTAGCAGTTCCTAGGGTACACATGAATATGGGTGGCAGAGCTTTGTTGGCAGCAGCTCCTACTCGGTAAAACAAACTGCCACCTGTACTCCACTCCACTGAGAAACACACTATTTTCAAATCCCGCCTCAAAAGTTGGCTCCTAGCTAATTCCTCCTGTCACTGTTCCCCTGGGTAGGCCACCTGTTTTCTGCCAAATTTGTCCACTCACCCGCTAAGTCACATTTTGCCTCCCTCCACTCGGATTTTCCCTCTGTTTTTACCTCTTCATCCACACACTACCAACTGCAGTTTCTGCTTCAGTTATAGATAATGTACTCATACTGTCTACTGCAAAATGTACTTCTGTAATAATTAATTATATATTGTAAATAACTGACTTATGTTATCCAATTCATATTTAATATGACTTATGTATCCTATTTTGTGTTTTTGTAACCTGTATCACAGTTTTTTTCTGTTTTGCCTTTCATGTTTTTTCTGTTCTATATTATCTGTGCCATTCCTGAATATGGCCTGAGTCGTGCCTGAAAACGGTCCCTGGGATCAGCGCACCTACCCGCTTATCAAAGTCATAAATAAAATGTTTTGTGTTTGTTGTTCTTTGTTTTGTTTTATTAGGACACACATAAAAACTGACGTTTACTCCAATATTCTTTCTTGTCAAACTATTTTAAATAAAAAGCTATTAATTAATTTGAACTGCATTGTATTTGGGGACCAATGATTGTAGTAATAGAAACAATCTCTCCTCTCTCAATGCAGCAGAGAAATGAGTATTAACTGAAGTTTATTGTACCAAAACAAGTCCCATTAACACCAACCATATTTTATTTAAATCAGGGAAGTTACAAATCAGCACAACTCACAGCTTTCACTTAGATCCCTATTATATTAAACCAGGAGCAGAATTTGGTATCTTACATGCTATTTTCCTGGAATGAGAGAATAGATAATTTCACTGCAAGATCTCCTTGTGCCTGCAATCCACCCCAGGCACTTTGTTCTGTCAGGAGACCTCTTTCAGTTCCCAGAGTTAGACTACGTGCATTTGGACATTTGGGCATGAGGACCTGCTAAATGACTCCAGCAAAGACTTGACCTGTTTTTAGAATCAACAAATTTCTCACCAAAGATGCCAAGAAACAACTGGTCCAATCCATTTTCTTATCCTTGGTTGATTACACTGATTTCCTTTACAGTCAATGTCCCAACTCTTACATGGCTAAACTGGACACACTCTACCATCGAGCTCTGAGGTTTATAACAGGACTTCCTTCAACATGCATCACTGCACCCTATATGTGGCAGTGGATGGACATCTCTAAAGATCAGGGTGCCACAGAAACGCCACTCTTTGGACCTATAGAGCCATCTCTTAATAAGCTGCCTTACTATATCTCCTGCTGTCTTCCCCTGAGTACAATTGGGAATTATACACTCAAGAAGTTACTCAGCTATTACACTAAAGTACCCAATGCAAAATCACGCCGGGCAGGGCAGCCATAAGCTTCGTGCTACCTACCTTATGGAATGATCTACAAAAAAACCTCAAATTAAGCACTCTAATCAATATAAATGCCTTCAAGATGCTTTGTTTCTGTACAATCAGAGAAGCATGTAACTGCTTCACCCACTCAGACCCAGTACCATTGTCTGCACTGGTATACAGCCCTGCCTAGACCCAATTTTAGCTGCAGACCCCCATGTTTCATCAACACTAGGCCAGTCTATCCCCTAATCCTTTCCCCCCTAACCTCGGACAAGAGCTCACTACCCCTGGGTTGTGACAGCCTCGATGCCTGTACTTCATGGCAGTCGATGCCGGGGCCCTCACATACTTCTTCCTCCATCTACCCCTCCACTTCCCATTCCACCAACTCCTCTCTGTGCACTGTCCCTCCTAGCCTTCCCCCCCACCTCCCTCTCTTCCCCCCTACCACTGCCTCTAACGGGTGTGTATTTTTTCACCTATTTTTCCTCCATTAGTTCATCCAGCATCCTGAGATATCCTGCTTTATCTTCCTATAGACACTTAGATGTATGTAAATACCCTGTGATCTGTACAATGTCTGTATAACTCTATGTACATATGAGCTTCTTTCCTCCTCTCTGTAAATAGTATCTATCTGTATTGCCTTGTAAATATCTGTGTTGACCTGTATATATATATTTGTTCATGCTCCACCCAGGTCGATCTTGCAAATGAGCTTCTGCTCAACGATGAATGCCTGGTTAAATAAAGACTTGACTGATTGATTGATTGATTGATTGATTGATTTGGGGGATAGGGCATTCTCTGTAGCCATGCATACCCTACGGAACTCACTGCCCGGTTACTTAAGGGAGGCTGCCTTGGTGGAAGCCTTTAAGAAAGGGTTGAAATCATTGTTGTTCCAGCAAGCTTTTATTGATTGATCAATAGTGTATTTTTTTCAATTTGATAGATAGATTATTGCTACCAGTTATAGTGATTTTGTGTTTGTATTTTAGTATGATTTATTATATTGTTTTGTTGTACAGCACCCAGAGTCTAAGGAAGTGGATGCTTTAAAAATAAAGTATCTATCTATCTATCTATCTATCTATCTATCTATCTATCTATCTATCTATCTATCTATCTGTCTATCTGTCTGTATAAATGTGGCAGGTATGGTACATAAATGTAATATTCGTTCATTACACAGATTCTTAAAATGATAAACAGTGCATGACTCTACCCATGTTGCCATGGCTACCAAAAAAAAGAATGATCTTATTTGAATATGAAAAGATAGTATCCTAAGTATAAACTGGTGGTTACTCATGTAAAATGCATTACTTACTAAATACCTGCTGGAGGGAAAAATGTCATTGTTCTTTTATTCAATTTTTTGAGCTACAAGCTAAACTCATACAGTATGTAATTAAGGGCAGGATGTTTTCTGTTGAATTTGTCTTTTAATGGGCTTATTTTTCTGTGTAATCATAGATACACGGACAACTGCAGTAATGTGCCTAACTATGCAGCCATGACTCTGCATCTGTTCGTGTGGCTAAAAGAATAGACTTCTGAATTTGTTTTCTTGCATTTCTTGACCCCATTAATCAGAACATTCAGCTCTATTTAGATGTCTACTGCCCTGTAGCTATTACGGCTGTTTGTATCTGCAAAAAATATATTCGGATATTTTGAACAGAGCTACAGCTAGAAAATTAGCTGAATATTTGAATGTCATAGCATAGTCATTCATGTGAACATACCTAGGTTCTGTAGTAGAGGCTTATAAGAAAACTATTGCTTGTCCCAGTATATTTTTGGTAAAGTTCCTGTGACAGACAATGGTGACAAATTAAATTGGGTTTCTCTGATAAATGTATAATTCAATAAGCAATTCAAATGCTATTCCTTTCAATGCATTTGGACATATTTCACTAAGGAGATATGAAAGAAGCTCACAAGTTAAAAGCAATTTCATGATAAAGACTTCAAAAATGTGGAATGTAATAATGTGCAGTTATTAATTTACAGGACAATATTTTCAATGGGGTCAGATGCAAGTGAAAATGCATGCTGGCCCTGTCACCGTGTCTGCCAAAATGTGTCTGAGAAGCTCTGCTACTATTTTCTAAAGATACCATTTGTGACACACAGTCATGGTTCCCACCCATGAATTTTCTATGAATTCTTTACATTGTAGAATAAGCTTTGAAGCCATGGATAATGTTGCCTGTTTTCTTGGAAATCCATGAAATTCAGAATTTAATTAACATGTCTTTCCATGGTATGGAGGTTAAATCCATAACCCTAGTAGTTTATTTCCAATACAGTAAGGAGAGGCAACTTCCATAATTTGCATGCTAGTTTATGCTGTTTTGTGTATTGGAAGCTCCTTTCCATGGAAAATGCTGATGCAAATGATGGGGAACCTTGTAAATTCCATCATCAATTAAACTGAAACCACATAAAATGTGTGCAAATACTCCATGGCTTTCAAGTTCTCTTTCCAGAATATGTTTCATGCAAACTATGGGAGATCTAGAGACATACAAGCAGACAAAAGAGAGAATGTAATAAGTGATTTAGCTGAGAAGTGAACACAGGCTGCTCAGAATACTGTTCTGTTGTACCAGCAAGGCAACTGAAAACCTGGGACTCAAAAAAATAAGCATTTTACTCTTTCTCAAATTCACAACAAGGAAATGCACAAATGAATAACTTTTATAGTCACAATTCATCTAGTTGTAATACAAACAGATAAAATGGAAAAAGGAATAAGTGCCTTAGCTAGAAGTTGAACCAAGACCACACTGAATACTGTTCCACTGTGCTACTAGCTGCACCACCGAGGCTACGAGGAAACTAAAACTCTAAGAAGCACCCAAGACTTTCCTAAATGAACAACATGGGTCCGTAAACATTAATTACATTATATTTACTGGTTATGGTCAATAAACCATTGCTGACAGACCCTCAAAACCTCCGTAATCCACACTTGTGAATTATGGAGTTCTATAAACCATGGTTACCACAAACAGGCACAAGTATCCATCTGTCAGATCTCTGAGAAGGTGTTCTTATGCTGGCTGTCCACTCGCCTTCCCCAAAGAAAACCTCCAGTGTGGGAAACACACTTCTTGAAGAACTGACAGAAAAAGAAGCCAGGCACAGTGTCAAATAAACTTTTCTTACAAAATTGTAAAGCAAAGGCAACCGTATCCCATTTCTAGCCTCCAAATGAATCGGAAAGGCAGAAATT